>CM077643.1:47152604-48647604 GCA_039707465.1 Rhabdophis nuchalis | reverse complement strand
AAATTCAGAAGTTTGGCAACTGGTTCTTATTTAGGGTGGTTGTAGTGCTGTGGAGGGATTCAATTTTTTTTACTACCGGCTTCTTTGGGCATGGTTGGTGGGCATCGCAGGGGAAGGATATTGTAAAATCTCCACTCTCTCCCCATTCCAGGGGAAGGATACTGCAAAATCCCCATTTCTTCCCAATCAGCTGGGACTCGGGAGGCAGGGAATAGATGGGGATGGGGACAGTCAGAGGTGGTATTTACCTGTTCTCTGATCTACGCAAAATTTCCTCTACCGGTTCTCCAGAACTGGTCAGAACCTGCTAAATACCACCTATGTTGCAGTGTCCTGGGGTCATTTGATCAGTTTTTGTGATCAAATGAAGTCAATGGGGAAGCTGGATTCATTTAACAACTGTGTTACTAACTTAACCACTGCAGGGATTCACTTAACAACTGTGGCAGGAAAGATCATACAATGGAGCAAAACTCACTTAATAACTATCTCAACAACATAAAAGTTGGGTTAAATTGTGATTGAAAGTCAAGGACTACCCTTCCCGTACAAAATAATTTGGAATGTACCAGGAAGTGATACATAAATATGCAATTTTATGCAACAATTATTTTTAAACTTTACCTTTCCTAAATTTAGCCACATGGAAATTAAATTAAATTAAGCAGAGATAAAGATAAAAGATAAAAGTTAGATAAAACAGTAGTTTAACCATACCTAAAGAGCTACAGGTCCTAAAAAACTACAGGCTTGTGAGCCAGATGGCCCAGGGTGATAAGCAAATATCAAAGGGAAAGCACCGAAGATTGATCTTATTTGGAGACCCTTTGAGGGATTTGCACAATGAATTTCAGGAGCAAGATTGTTGTGAGTTTGTTTACAGCTTATTATTATTTACTAATTTAATTAAACTATTAGAATATTACAGTTCTTGTTATTTTCAGTGAATGTTTTTATATTTATTGTTTACTGCACAGGATGTTACTGTTTTATGTATTTACCATGGAGGATTTCATTTCATTTCACTGTTTATATTGTCTTGCTGCACCATGGCCATTTTTATATACATTCAGATAACAGCAATAACAATAACTTTGCAAACATACACTGGTATTTATGCCAACTTTTGCATTTGTTCCCTCCCCCACCCCCGCCTTTCCATTGGAAATCTGCTACCTGGATGGAGCTAGAAGACAAGGCTGGGTGTTTTGTCATGCAGAATTTTGTGATGGCAGGAGAAAAACAAACCGCAACAGAGCAGAGTTCTCTGCTTTGGGCATCTCCTCTCCCCAGTTTTCTCCTTTATTGGTGGAATTCAGCTTGGATGCAATAGAGTAAATTAGACTGAGTTCAACCCCTCCCCATCAGGCTATGGACAGGATGCTGTTTGCATGTCCAAATAGGGCTAAAAAAGAAGTTAACTGGACCAGAAGTAAATCCTGCTCATTGTTTGATGGACAAATGAATCAGGAGCATCATGTAAAAGCTTCAGCCAACTGGGGCAGCAATCCAAGGAAACGGGGCGGGGAGAATGAGGGAGAAGGGCAAAGGAGTCTTTCAAATCCAGGTTTACCAAGCATTGCCAAATTCACTTGGCAACTGCCCAGAGATCAGACAGTTTTGCTTAGGTCAGGGCTTTGCCTTGGACACTCACTCATCATCTCCACTTACGCCTTTAAGTCTGGCAATGTCATTAATTGGATAGGAGATGCTGCCTGGACGTCAACAAGGTGGGCCCCATGCCAAACCAGGAAAAGGCCTTTGGGTTGCCCAGGCAACAAAAACCATGTGGAGCAGCTGTGAAATGCAACAAAGGCCCAGGCAAGCCTGGTTGCCTTTTGTGAAAGACTCTTCCTCTAAGAGCAGACCAAATCCTGACAGACGGCAGGAATGAGGCAGCCTCCCCCTTGACGGGAGTCTGGGGTCTACAAGTGCCAGAAAGGGCTTAATGGCCAATCGTGGCAGCCATTCAGCTTGGTACAAGACGAACGTTACTTTGCCTGTGAACATACAGCTTTTAATGACATGCTTGGACTTGACTTGCATTGGCAATTCTGCAGAAGGAACTAAGACAGGGCAGCTGCTTGCTCTGACAGCCAGAGAGGTTAATAAGCAGTGGGTGAGAGCTGAAATTCTGCACCCAGGCAGTGTTACATCACTATCAAATGAGTGGGGAAAGTGAAGCTCTTAGAGTATCTGTCTCTAGAGATGCTATTCTCCATTGCTCAAGGGGGATCTTGATTCATAAGAAAGAATGAGATTAAGCCAAGTCTTTTATGGCTACTTTTGTGGTGTGATATACTTATTTTATTTTTATTTTTATTTTATTAAATTTATACCCCGCCCTTCTCCTTGTTAGGACCCAGGGCGGCGCACAGGCATTATATAAAACCATAAATACAATATACATCAATTAAAAATATATTAAATTAATTCACCCGTGCTAAAACCCGTTATTAAAACCGTAACCAAATTATAATTTATATTTAAAAGTCAGACGCGGGGGGCTATCCTAGGCCGGCTTGTTGGAATAAGTACGTCTTAAGACGTTGGCGGAAGAGGCGGAGTGAAATTGAAATTGAAATTGAAATTGAAATTTATTAACCGCACCCTCTCCCCACAGGGACCCGGGGCGGTGCACAGGCAAAGCTAAAAACAATATACAATAAATACAGCATACATACATTAAAATAGAATTAAATAATATTTACCCGTGCTAAAAATATAAAATTAAGAACCCACTAAAATTTGGAGTCAATAGACAGAGAGAACTATTCAAGGCCGGCCAGTCGAAAGAGAGGTCTTCAATTTTACACGGAAGGAGCGGAGGTCAGTGGTCGTCCTAATATCAGGGGGAAGGTCGTTCCAGAGGGCCGGGCCCGCCACAGAGAGCGCCCTTCCCCTGGGCGTCGCCCGCTGACAAAGTCTAGTGGACGGCACCCGGAGAAGCCCCTCTCTGTGGGAGCGAATCGGTCGTGAGGATGTGTGGGGCAGGATCCGATCTCGCAGATAGCTAGGTCCCGAGCCATGGAGCGCTTTGAAGATGATAATTAACACCTTGAAGCGCACCCGGAAGACGACAGGTAGCCAGTGCAGCTCGCGCAAGAGCAGTGTTATGTGGGCAAACCTAGAGGTGCCCATAATTGCTCGCGCGGCTGCATTCTGAACTAACTGAAGCCTCCGGGTGCACCTCAAGGGGAGCCCCATGTAGAGAGAGTTACAATAGTCCAGTCGGGATGTCACGAGGGCATGAGTGACTGTGCGAAGGGCGTCCCGATCCAATAGGGGGCGCAATTGGCGAACCAGGCGAACCTGGTAAAACGCCCTCCTGGCCACGGCTGTCACTTGCTCTTCCATAGACAGCCGGGTATCCAGGAGGACACCCAAATTGCGCGCCCCATCCACAGGGGCAAGATGTTCGCCCCCTATGGCCAGCGTTGGAGAAAGCTGGTTGAATCGGGCAGCCGGAAACCACAGCCACTCGGTCTTGGTCGGGTTGAGCCTAAGTCCGTTACTTCCCATCCAGATCCGCACGGCTTCCAGGCACTGGCACATCACCGCTACGGCATCGTTGGGGTGGTTTGGGGTAGATATGTACAGCTGGGTGTCATCAGCGTACAGATGGTATTCTACCCCAAAACCACGGATGATCTCACCCAGCGGCTTCATGTATGCATTAAACAGGAGAGGCGAGAGGACCGACCCCTGAGGCACCCCGCATGTGAGGGGTCTCGGGGTCGACCTCTGCTCTCCTGCCCGCACAAATTGCGATCGGCCAGAGAGGTAGGAGGAGAACCACCGTAAAACGGTGCCTCCCACCCCCAACCCCCCCAGCCGATGCAATAGGATACCATGGTCGATGGTATCGAAAGCCGCCGAGAGGTCTAATAGGACCAGGATGGAGGAACATCCCCCATCTCTGGCCCTCCAGAGATCATCTACCAACGCGACCAATGCCGTCTCGGTGCTATGCCCGGGCCGAAAGCCGGACTGGCGCGGATCTAGATAGTCAACTTCCTCCAGGTGACGGGGAAACTGTTGTGCCACCACACTCTCAACAACCTTCGCCAAGAAGGGAAGGTTGGAGACTGGACGGTAGTTGTTCAAAAGAGCTGGGTCCAAAGAGGGCTTCTTGAGGAGGGGCCTCACCATAGCCTCTTTTAGGGAGGCAGGCAAGGAACCCTCACTCAAGGATGCGTTGATAACCTCTTGGAGCCAGCCTCGTGTCACCTCCCAGGATGCCAGTACAAGCCAGGAGGGGCACGGGTCCAATGAACATGTGGTGGCTCGCAGTCGCCCACGTAGCCTGTCCATATCCTCGGAAGTAACGGGGTCAAACTCCTCCCAAACAAGATCTCTCTCGTGGCATCCCACTGGGCCATGAATGGGGGCTAGCTCACTCTGTATCTGGGCGGTTTTCTCCTGCAGAAAAATCACAAATTCCTCTGCTCTACCCTGTAGCGGGGCTTCCCGCTCCCTCTGTTGAAGGAGGGAACGGGTCACCCTAAACAGGGCGGCAGGGCGGTTTTCTGCGGATGCTATGAGGGTGGCACAATGATGACGCTTGGCCACCCTCAGCGCCACAATGTAAGTCCGTAAATGGGCTCTTACCTGTGTCCGGTCAGATTCAGAGCGGCTAGCCCTCCATCTTCTCTCTAGGCATCTCTTGCGGCGTTTCATCACCCGCAGCCCCTCAGTAAACCAAGGAGCCAGGGTGGTTCACCGCCGCGAGAGAGGCCGCAAGGGCGCGACCCGATCTAAGGCTCCCACGGCCGCACTATTCCATGCGGCCGTGAGGTCCTCCATCGGGGCGCGGGTCAGGGATACAGGAAATGGCCCAAGCGCTGTCTGGAACCCATCCGGGTCCATCAAGCGCCTGGGGCGGTACCAGATTGGTAACTCTGGTTCCGCCTCCCCGCGGAGGGGATCAGCGGTCGGAAAGTCGAGTCGGAGAAGTGAGTGGTCTGACCATGACAAGGGTGTGATGACTATGTCCCCTATACCCAGATCACTCTTCCATTGGCCCGAGACGAAGATGAGGTCCGGCGTATGTCCACCCTCATGGGTGGGGCCTTGAATTACTTGGGTCAGGTCCATGGCCGTCATGGAAGCCATGAACTCCCGAGCTACCACGGATGATTCGCCCAACGATGGCAGATTAAAGTCCCCCATGACTATGAGTCTGGGGGTCTCCACTGCCACCGTAGCGATCACCTCCAGGAGCTCGGGCAGGGCTGCTGCTACATAGCGGGGAGCCAGGTATACAACCAGCAAGCCCAACTGCCTCCCAAGGCCCCACTTCCTGCATAGGGACTCACAGCCGGAGGTCTGAGGCACAATGGTCTCTCTCGGCTCCAGGCCTTCCTTAATAATGACCGCTACCCCACCACCCCTGCCTAGGGCCCGCGGCTGATGAAATGCGCGGTAGCCTGGTGGGCACATTTCAACGAGGGGATGACCTCCCTCGTGGCCCAACCAGGTCTCCGCAATCCCTACCAGGTCCGGCTCCCCCTCTGACACAAGGTCACTAATGAGGGGGGCTTTGTTGACAACGGACCTGGCGTTGCAAAACATCAGCCGCAGACCCTGGCTCTGTATTCCCTGGCCACCTAGCCTGCGGGGGTTGTGACACCCGACCGTTTGTAACCAACGGCTGCGTGCCACCAACCGGGAGGATGAAAATTGTCTCCCCTCGGTCCTGCCCCTCCCCACGACCCTCTGAATTGGTATGCCCTCCTGAGGAACGACTCGGGTATCCCCCTTCCTTTCGCCTTCCGCTTCCCGCCGTCGACTGCTATCCTGGCCCTTACTACTGATCACTGTTTCAGTCTCCATCTGTCTATATCTTTTTTTAAACCCCTCCCCCACCCCAGAACCCCTTAAAAGCCTAATTAAAAATTTATTTAAAAACCCCCTGAGCTTGCGTTTTTTCCACCTCTCTGGATTAATTAACCCATCCTTGAGGTGGGCCCGAGATAAACTAAGGGGCCAAACCTGCGAGAGGGGGGACTCTCGCAGATCGAGGAGGTCGGACCTTGAATAAAAAACCATCCCGTGGCTCCATTGCTGGCTTTAAAGGGAGGAAACGCATAGATAAAGTGCAAGTGCAAGTCAAATCAACAGGGAAAATAGATCATAAGGGTCAGTCAGTTCTTCCTCGGGTAGAGGCTTTCCACGGGGTGGCTGGAGCTGTTTTTCCTTTGGGCTGGCCTTGCTTCGCTCTCGCCCCCCCTCCCCGTAGATGTTTTATCGGGGAGTCCTGGGGGGGGGGGAGGAAAATTCCCTCCACTGTTCTATCAGGCCTCCACAGGGCCTCACCGCGTCGCAGGCTCGCTACCCCACACCAGGGCCTCAGCCAGGGCCTCCACCACTCCAATAGGCCTCTGCTGGGGCCTCCGGCGCTCCATCGGTCCGCCGCACCTCCCGTCCCTCTGCGGCCGCCAACCTCACCAGCCATCCCCTGTGGAGGCCTTCTCCCGGCCTCGCTGCTCCACAGGGGCCTCCGCCGGGTTTGAGATGGTCCGCGCAGCTCCGCCCCTCTGCCGGGGGCCACCAGCCTCCGCCAACCTCCGCTGGGGCCTCCGGCCTTTTGGCGCTCTCCGCCGCCGCTCCGCCAGGGCCTCCGGCCTCCACCAGCCTCCGCCAGGGCCTCAGGATCTTCCGGCGCTCTCCGCCGCCGCTCCATTCCATCTGAGGCCTCCGGCCTCCACCGGCTTCTGCCAGGGCCTCCGGCCTTCCGGCGCTCCCTCTGCCGCCGCTCTATCAATCCACCAGAGCCTCCAGCCTTTGCCTGGCCTCCGCTAGGGCCTCCGACTTTCCGGCCTGCCGGCGTTTTTTCCGGCGTTTTCCTCCGGGCTCCCCCCGCACCTCCCGTCTCAGCCGTCACACTCACCGGCGTTGGAAAGGCCTCAGTGTGACGGCTGGGTCTTCAACTTGCTGGGCCGGCCCTTGCCGATCACCCCAAAGGGGCCGACCGCGTCCTCCGAGCCAAATGGGCCTCCGGTCAGCATCGCCTCAAACCTCCGCCGCCATTCCTTCGCGCATGCTCAGTCTTTGCCTACTGAGTGCTGATGTTCAGTGCTGATGTTCTGATTTCCTGGGTTTTTGAAGCACACCTGGAAATCAGAATGATCTTATGCTTTCACCTTAAACTACGTTTTTTTTTATATTGAAAAAGTTTTATTGGTTTTACATTTTTTAACAGGATAGGGTAATGGTTACAAAGAAATTTTGAGAGCATTCACGTCAGAGTCGTCGGACCTTCCGAGACCTCAAAATACACATTAAAAAAAGTTAACATAGAAAACATTTTCCATACCACTACAAGATGAAAGCAAGTACATTTACCTAAATTCTCCCTTTCATGCTGTCAGACATTTACAAAAAGTCCGGATAGAAATATTATACAAAATTGTTCAAGAAAAATCAAGGCAAAGTTATTTTTTTGATCTAAGTCTTTTGGCTATTGTATCTTCTTTCTCTCCTCCCTGGCCCCCCGTGGGCGGGGCCGTGACCCCCTCCGTCCCCCCTGGATCTTCCCCCAGGGCAGAGGAATGTTTTTTAAGAAAGGCTTCCGCCTCAGCAACTGTTTTAATCCTCACTCTTCCTCCTTCCCAGAACACCAGCATCCCTTCAGGTGTCATCCACTTGAACCAAATCCCGTGATCAAACAAGGTTTTAGACAAGAAGGAAAAATTCCTTCTTGAATCTCTAATTTTTCTAGGGATCTGCTTCAAGATAGTGACCGTTTCTCGTTGATAAGTTAAAGGTTTCTCTCTCTGCGCTTTCAGGATTTCCTCTCTGGTTGACCTTCTAACAAATTTCACATGTATCTCTCTAGGCACTTCATTCATCCTGGCATATGCAGAATTAATTCTATAGGCTAGGTCAATGTCCCGCCTGATCTCATCCTTAGGTTTTTGTAAATAGTCTGCTAAAATTGTACTCATAAGATCAGGTAGGCATTCACCAGATTCCTCAAGAACATTCTGAAATCTCAAAAAATATGTCATTCTTTCCATATCTATCCTAGACACATGCCCATTTATTTCCCCCACCTCATTAGAAACATTTTTAATCTCTCCCTTAGCCCCCTCCAACCCTCCTTCCAATTCTTCATTCTTCTGTGTATTCTCCAACACTTGCTTCCGGGTATCCAATAGTTCCTTTTTAAAAGTACTATTTTCAGCCCTCTGGGCCTTTATTTCTGATATCAAAGTTTGCATAGAGGTTTCAAGAGAAGCCATCCTTTGTTCCAAATTTACAAGTGCTGCTTCTTGTGCCATGGTTAAAAGTTAGAGTCACTGCCACCAAGATGGCGTTTTCCGGGTGGGGCTGGTGGGGCAGATCAGGAGCTCAGTTCAATTCAGGGCTGTGGAGTTGCAAACAATTCAGAAACCAAAAGAGACACAATTTCCCAAATCAACAAATAGTAATAACGAAGGTATTCCAGAGAAGAAGTCACAAATCCATTAAAAGAATTTTTTTTTCAAAATTCCAGAGAGAGTCCTGCTTTCAAAGAGACGCTGGAAATTTTCCTTAGTTGAAATAGTCAGGCAGGGACACAGAGAAGCCACTTCCACCGCTCATCTCAGCGCCAGGTGAGAGAGTAGCAAAAAAAAAGAATTTTTTAAACTCAGCCAGACCTAGAAACAATGTTGCAGAAAGTCACAATCCACTTTCCCTTGTTAGAGACCGTCCGGAGTGAAAGTTTCCGCTTTCTCTTTGCAGAGAAGCCATTTTGACGTGCCGCTTAAATCCGAGGGTTTTTTTAAAAAAAATAAACACCCCCCTCCCAGTCCGTTCAGCCTGGCTGGCAGCAGAAAAAAAGTTTTTTTAAAAACTCACTCTCTCCTCGCAGCTGAAGCCTCGGGAGCCCTTCCGACCAAGCCGATCAGCCCTCCTCATTGTTGTGAATGGCGCCGTCTTCCTTAGGCGAAGGGAGAACCCCCCGCTGGCATGTTCTCCCTCACCTGAGCCGCGCCGGAAGCCACTTCCTCCACCGCCGTGGGGGGGGGCGCCCCCCGACGAGCCGGCCCTACGGGAGACCCTCAAAAAAGAGGAGTCTCGCCCCCGTTGGGGGGCAGAAGAAGAAACAAAGCGGCGAGCGAGCGCTAGGCTCGCCCGTCGCCGCAGGAGCCGGAACCGGAAGTCAACTACGTTTTTTGATGATAGGATGTGCATGCCTTTTATTAAGGCTCTGTTTTATGAATGGATGGGACAAGAAGAACTGAAAATCAATATACATTCAGAGTCTTTTTACCTTTCACACTTCTTTATATATGCTTCTGATCCAAAAGCAGTATTACTTTTGCAAAAAAAATAGCAAATGGTGCTGGGTGGCATCGTTTACAGATTCTACATAGACCAACCTCATCATAAGGGAAAGTAGGATATAAGCTGTAACAAGAACCTTTCCTCAAATGTATGTCCCATTGTGATCAATGGCATTTACTTTCACAAATGTATCTGTAACATATTCAGGATAGTAATCTAGCTCATGAAAATAATATTCATGTGTGTGCTGTTTGTCCGTTTGTCTCTCTCTCTCTCTGTATGTGTTTTAAGCAAAAGGAACAGAGAACAGAAACTTTGACTTGCACAGAAAAGGGGCCATTCAGACAAATGGTTCCAAGATACCCTGCCAAGGATGAAGAGGAACTTCTGCTATATCCTCCCAGGTGTTCTTTCAGCCGGGCTTGCTATGCAAAATGAAAGAACGATCCCCATTTGTGCACCAATGGTGCTTCTGACTGAACATTTCCCATTTGACCAGCCATCCTCAACAGGTGTTATTGCTAGCCAAGCAGAGATGCTTGGCCCACAGAGAGCAGGAATCACTCTCTAGTTTTCCCCAGTCCAACTTCTCAGGGAAGACCATCACAGACCAAGCCAAGAATATTCTTGTCCTTGGCTCAGGTTGCATTTTCAATGGGCCTGGCTAGAGTGGGGGAGCAAGTTCTGCTGGGCCAGCAGCAGTGCTCATTAGTGGGTGGCCAAACTGAGCCAGGGAACTCCCAGAAGAGCTACTGCTGGCCAAGAAAAGAGCATTCCCATGCTTTGCCCAGCCATTTCACACCTGCTGTGCCTTCCTCCTCCTACTCAGTCATGAGATGCTGTAGTCGCAGCTATTGCTCCTCTCATTTGGTGCCACAATGGAAGGAAGGATGAAAGAAAATGCACCGGAAGGGTTTGAGGGAAACAGAGGCTGATAAAGAGGGGAGGAACCCCTAGTGGGCTCAGTTCCAGAACCTATCCACAGTTGGTGTGACTGTAGTCATTTTTTGGTCTCCACTTCCAAAGAAATACAAGACAACAGGGAAAGTTTGATGTAATAATCAAGGTCTACTCTTTCTGAATTTCTAACCATACAGGAACAATTAGGCTGTTTCAAAATTATTGTATGCAATGTGTTTTTGTGCTCTGATCGCAATTTCCAATTGCAACCCTTTTTCTGATGTTCAGATTTTTAGAATTATACCTGCTTGGGTGCATTCTTGAGTTTGGTCAAATATGAACTGATTCTTAATGTATACTTGGGAAGATAGCCCAAGGATTTGTATATTTCACTTCAATATTATAAGCAATTGAGTTTTCAGGAGAAAAAAGCATCAATATGAGCTTATATATGAAGCCACTTTTGGGCTCTAAATAACAGAAATGAATACTACACTTATCCTCTTTCAGAGGCATAATAGCCCACCCAAAAATATGCTTTGGAAAAAGACATATATGTCACATCTTCACTGCAGAATGTCCCCTTCCTAATGCAGTTTTTGGCAGTCGCAGCAGCCAAAAGGGCAGGAAAAGTGTGGTTGATAGGAGTCATCCAGGACCATTATTTTGGTGGCATATCTAAAGATGCCCACTTGTATTTCAGGCAAACCAGCAAAATATAAACTTACATAAACAGAGATAGGATAAAAAAGAAAATATTGTAATGAGTGTGGATCTTACTCAGATGTTTAGGCATTCCATTCAATCTTCCACCCTAGTTTTCTCTTCCTCTTTACCTCACACATACTGTATAGTAGTTATTTTATATTAACACATTCAGTTTTCATTTGGCTGTTTTGGGAGAATTACAAGTCACCCAGTTAAAGTTTTTGTCTGTCTGTTTAAAACTCAGGGTTTCCTTGCTTCAGATTATCCACCTTATCTTCCTTATATTTTCTTGCATCTTCTTCCAAAAGACTAATTCTCTTGTCTTGTTGCTGATTTTTAAAAAAGATCCCCTCAATCTTACGATCAGTCTGCGCCTCATGTACATGGATCTGTTCAATTTCATCCTTAATAAGTTTCATCTCCACGTTCTGCTTTGCGAAATTAATATTCATTTCGCTCATTTCCTCTTTGGTTTTTTGGATTTCCAATGTCATGTTCTCCATACGGTCAGTTAGACCAGTTAATTTTTGCCCAATTGTATTTAATACCACGATGATTCGTTCGAGTTCAGAAGGCTGTTGAGTCGTCATGTCGAATCGATAGGCTTTTTTTTTTAAAAGAAAAGAGTTAAACCTCTCTGCCAAGAGGGTCTTTATTGAAGAATAAGGGCAATATCCCAAGTAAAATAAAGCTGAGACGGCGTTTAATGCACCAAAGAAGCCAAAAAAAAGGAAAGAGGGCTATAATCCTCAATTTATAAAAATGCAGTATCTTGCAGTCCCTCAAACATCCATTTTTTAGGCGTTGCCCAGGAAACTTACTCGCTACATCCAGCTTAAACACTCCACTTAAAAGGTTCAAAAGTTCAAAGGACTTGCCATCCACGTGCCATCAGCTAATCTTCCACTGTTTACTTAACTTTCAAGCCTGTGCTTATGCCTCGTAGCAAGTAAAAGAACATGCAAATCGCGGTATTTATCAAGACAAAGGACAACTTCCCTCCTACCTTGGCCGCCTTTCGGTCAATCCTCTGCCTTCCCACGAAGAAACGAAACTTTGAAATTCAAGCAGTCCGGGTTGACCTATTGCTCTAAAAATCAATCTGCTGGCTCCTCAGCCTTTCCAAGTCCGTTGTAAACAATTTTGGCTTCTAACAGTGCATTTTAACCTCTTTAATCCGCATTTTTCGTTGAAAAAAAACCCTATGAAATGGAGGAAACGTCCTCACCTCTACTCGATCATAGCCACGCCCCTTTATTTTTATAAACACTATAACAAAAATTACATGTACAGTACAATACAGTATTTCACCCAGTGCTATACAATGGAAAGGAAAGTTTGGTTCTTCGGGTATCTTCAAATATCTTTAAGTTCTCCAAAATCCACGTTCTCTGGGTACAGGTATGGTTGAATGAACTTGATGCATCAATTGTATATACGGCAGCAGACCTAGTAAGTGTTTTTAGAGTTGGCTATAAGAGACAAAACGGAGCTAATAGAAATGTTCTAGTGAGATTTGCAAACCTTGGAGACAAACTAGAGGTTATGGCAAAAATAAGGGACCTGGGAGGAGTACCAAAATTTGAGGGGAAAGAAATTCAAGTTTTTCCGGACATATCTAGAGAAGAAAGAGCATGGAGATTCTTTTTAAAACCAATTACAAAGGTCTTGAGAGACAATGGTATTAAGTATAATTGGAGACCACTGCAGCAGTTGAATTTTTTTTACAAGGGGAGAATGCAAACTATTACTCCGGAAATGGATGCAATAAGGCTAATACGGGAGCTTGGGCTGATTGAGAAAGACGAGGATTTAACAGAAATTCAAGATCATATGCTTAAGATGGGTGGAATACAAGTGGAATCTCCAACATTGGAAGAAAAAGGAGCAGTTGGTGGCCAAGATCCTAAAAGTTTAAAGCGGAAAGAAATCTCTCCGGCAATGTCCGAGCATAAGAAAACTCGTGAAGAAACAAAGCGAGCGTCAGACAAGGAGGAGGATCTTAGAAGAAAGCAGGAAGCTGAGTGCGGGGAAAAGCCAGCGTTGTCTTCCTTCTTTGAAAGTGGAATCTAAGAACAGCCCGAAAGAAATGACCCGATCATTGGCACGTCCCCTCCCCCACACTCTTTATACAGAGGCGAAACCCGAATGAGGATGTGGGGGACGAAGAGTAATTGTTATTTGTTGTTGTTGTGTTTTATGTTTGTTTTTGTTTTTGTTTTATTTGGTGTTGGGATTGGAGCACGGAAAGGAAGAAGAGGGGTTAGGATTAGGAAAGTCACAGTTTAAATGCGGTTTATAAAAATAATGACATGGAACGTGAAGGGGACAGGGAATCAGATTAAGAGGAGGAGGTTGGAGCTCAAAATTAAAAGAGACCGACCAGATATACTATTTTTGCAAGAAACTCATCAAAAATCTGAAGGTTTAAATAGAATGAATATAAAGGGTATGCAAATCTATGAAAAATCTTTTGGGACTTCCAAAGCAAGAGGTGTTGCAACATTGATATCAGATAAGGTATATTTTGGAAAAAAAAACAAGTAATAAGGGACGAAGAAGGAAGATATTTAATAATTGTGGGAAATATCAACGAAATAAAAAAAAATTATACAAAAAAAAATAAAACTTAGGGTTTCCTAAAATGTGCTAATATAGGATCTCTGTGTTGCACAATACACAAGAGAATTCAGCAGAGGTGAAATGCTGATAATTGTGATAATGAGGTGAAACTTTATTCTTATTTTCGTTCTTTATTTTCATTCCTGTTTTCTTACTGTTCTTTTTTCCCCTGAATGGTTATAAAATTCCTGCTCAATGTGTTAGGTTGTCAGCTCCTATCTTAAGTATTTTGATTTAATTAAAACTTCAGAATAATCTTAATAATATTTGTCATTCTATCTACGTACTCGTATTGTGTTCCCTTACTAAATGACAAAGCTATCAAGTCTTGGCTTGAAAATACAGGACATCTTTTTTTAGTGACTAAAAAAGGCAGTTGCTAAATGAGGGCCACTTTTAGATACATTGAATGTTGTTGGGGAAAGGGAATTCATAATTCAAACTTGTCAAACATGCTTTCACTGTATACTCAAACTTCTTTCCTGAAGTGGCTAACATTTTTTTTTTATTACTAGTGAGTAGTTCTTTCAACAGAGTCCAAACGCAGAGGAATTTTTTCTTTAAAGCTGTCTTTTCTTTCCTTTTTTCCTATTCACAAAATCTCAACATGCTTAACACAAAGTTAAGCAGAAATTTTAAATGTTCTCTCCAGTGGAAATATTACATCCCTGTATCAAAAGTTACCTTATCCTAATATTATCAGATTTCCAATGTTACCAAAGTTAATTTGTTTGAATAAGAGGGTCTGTCAAAGAGGTTTTCAGTGTTTCTGAACATGTTCAAGTCATCTCTTCTGTCTGAGCCAAGGCAATTAAATATATTCTTATTTAAGCAAAATAAACCCGCCTGCCTGCCAGAGAGGCCAAGGAATTGTAGAATGCCAGTGGGTATTGCAATGCTGCCAAGATATATTTTGCTCCTTTTTAATAGAGGGTCGTTTTCTGTTATCCAGTAAGCTTATAAGGGGGCTGTAGGAGTTTCCAAGCCATTTAACTAATGTTGAAATGCAACACTCAACTGAGCCATAAATCAGTTAAAGAGAAAAGATAGGTATTACATGACAATGCCAACAACTTGCTTAAAAAGTGAAGTTAGCCTTCACTGAACCAAAACAAGAAAAAGGAAGTGAGCTGGGAGGAAAGGCTATTCCAAAGAGGGTGAGGACAGGTAGTTAATTTGGAGATGGACTGCCACAATCTGACATTTTGGTATGGAGATTGGCATAAACAGCATTTGCAAAACTCCTAGATTTTTCTTTAATGGAAGTTTCAAATAAATCGAATGTAATATTTTTGGTACAGAAACTGCTGCATTGTGGTTATTAGACTTATACCCACTATCTGAACAGGCTGCTAATCCACTTTTGACACTTACTATTCACCTGTCATATTAAATCATTGTTTCCATTGTATATATAATTGTAGCTTCCTGAACAGAACACAATTGGCTAGTTTCCTCTGACACAAAGCTCTAAACCAATAATGGCGAACCTTTTGGATTCGGTGTGCTCAAAATTTGGAAAATGTTTACCTTGGTTCTGCTGGTGTTCCAGTCCCCTCACCCAAACAAAAGAGAAACAGTTCTTTACATATTAATTTATTTTTTTAAAAAACAACACAGTCTAATCCGTTGTGATTTTCAAGTTCTACCATAAACTGCTTAGAAAGAAGCAATGTTCTCTTTCTGCTGACAGGCCCCTGCAGCCTACCTGAGGCGGCTCCTGATTGCCTTTGTTCTTGAGGTGGCTTCAGAAAACCTTCTGCTTCTGTAGCTTTTGAAAACCAGGTGAAAGCACACCCTGTTCTTGTGCGATTTTCGGAGGCTGAACAAGAACACTCCCCATTTTCGTGTGGTCTTTGCTGTCCCCCCAAATCATGCAAGAACAAGGCATGCTTTCAAGAATTGTTCTTGCCTGATATGCACTAGCATGTTACCCAAAATGTTGTGGGATATCACCTTTGACATGTGTTATGGGTTCACCATCACTGCCTTAAACCATGATTCCTCATGGTTTTCCTCATGTGGCCAGGAGGGCGTTTTACCAGGTTCGCCGGGTCCGCCAGTTGCGTCCCCTATTGGATCGGGGTGCCCTTTGCACAGTCACTCATGCCCTCGTGACATCCCGACTGGACTACTGCAATGCTCTCTACATGGGGCTCCCCTTGAGGTGCACCCGAAGGCTTCAGCTAGTCCAGAATGCAGCCGCGCAGGTAGTTATGGGAGCCTCTAGGTTCTCCCATGTAACACCGCTCCTGTGCGAGCTGCACTGGCTGCCTGTCGTCTTTCGGGTGCGCTTCAAGGTGATAGTTACCATCTTTAAAGCGCTCCATGGCACGGGACCTAGCTATCTGCGGGATCGCATTCTGCCTCATACATCCCTGCGGCCGATTCGCTCCCACAGAGAGGGACTTCTCCGGGTGCCGTCCACTAGGGTGTGCCAGCGGGCGACGCCCAGGGGAAGGGCCTTCTCTGTGGCGGGCCCAGCCCTCTGGAATGACCTTCCCCCCGAAATCAGAACAACCACGGACCTTCGCTCCTTCCGACAGCTATTAAAAACTCACTTCTTCCGTTTGGCTGGCCTAGGGTAATTTTAATTTTAAATTATTAAGGGGTTATTTAGGGATAGTTTTATTTTTTATAGAAGTTTTTAGCGCAGGGTAAGTTTAATTTGATTTTAACCTTGTACTTTGTTTGTTGTAATTTGTTTTTAATTTCCCTGTGCCCCGCCTCGAGTCCCTTTGGGGAGAGAGAGCGGGATATAAATAAAATTTATTATTATTATTATTCAGAAGTCACAATAGCTGAATTTATACAATATGCTTGGCAAAAGCTAACCTTACCATGCCTCAGCTTGCTGTATGAATCCAATCTAACTGCTGCAGTAGTTTCAAACATTAGCCAAAAGCCACCACTGTGAAGTCATGTCTGATGATTACCTTTTCCATGGAAATCTCTACCAAAAATGTGATTTGTTTGCTTCTGATTTGGCTAGTTGTACAAATCTTCTCACTGTGATTTATATAGTGGTTTGTCTAGTGAACAAATCATATTATAAAGGATTGAAATCTAACTCAATCTGCGAACCCAGTCAGGAACATGCAACAACTGTATTTTTATAGAAAAATGCATGTCTTATGTTTTATTTTCTGGAAAATACAGAGTATCGTTACTTATCAACCAAATACTACTACTAATAATAATAATTTTTAATTTATAACCCGCTCTCTCTCCCCGAATGGACTCGAGGCGGGGCACAGGGAATTAAAAATACTAATAAAAACCACAAATAGAATACAATGTTAAAACGAATTAAACTCACCCTGCGCTAAAATCCCATATAAAAACTAAAACTAAGCCCTAAAAACCCCTAAAAACAGTTTAATTACCCTAGGCCGGCCAAGCAGAAGAAGTGTGTTTTTAATTTTTGACGGAAGGAGCGGAGATCCGTGGTTGTTCTGATTTCGGGGGGAAGATCGTTCCAGAGGGTTGGGCCCGCCACAGAGAAGGCCCTTCCCCTGGGCATCGCCCACTGGCATAACCTAGTGGACGGCACCCGGAGAAGTCCCTCTCTGTGGGAGAGAATCGGCCGCAGGGATGTATGGGGCAGGATGCGATCTCGCAGATAGCTAGGTCCCGTGCCATGGAGCGCTTTGAAGATGATAACCAACACCTTGAAGCGCACCCGAAAGACGACAGGCAGCCAATACAGCTCGCACAGGAGCGGTGTTACATGGGAAAACCTAGAGGTTCCCATAACTGCCCGCGCGGCTGCATTCTGGACAAGCTGAAGTCTTCGGGTGCACCTCAAGGGGAGACCCATGTAGAGAGCTGATGCATCTCTTCCTAACCCAGGGCAGGATATTTCCTAAATTACCACACACTATGTTTCAAAGTTTGCTATGTTTATCACAATCATTTGCCCAATATTAAAAAAAATAACTCAGATCTTGCAAACGTCTGATAAGTTTGCATTTCTTTGAATGAGTTGAGACACTCTTGATGGACCCTCACTACCTTTCCCCATTTTAAGACCAATCCTCCCAGCTAGAGACAATTTTTGAGTTCTGAACTCCACCAACTTAATATGATCCCATCACTCACCACAAGCTCACTAAACATAACATCCAGCTCCTCCACCGGAGGCATGGGTAATGCAGGCTCCATGGTTTGCAGGGCGAAATTGCTGTCATTCCGCAGCCGATACGTGATTTCTGGGTGATCATTACTTCGGAAGCAGCAGAAGATAAAAGAAATCCCTCTCCCATTCCTTTTTCTCGGAGCCATGGTGCAATCCTTACTATCTTTCTTTCTAGACACTAAATCCTAAATGGGAACAAAAAGAAAGAAAGAGAGAGAGAGAGAGAGATTGAGAACAGATGGTAATATTAAAGTTTTGATTGGTAACTATGCAGCAGAGCGTATGAGCTCATTTAGTTTTATAAACTCATCAAGCCTTGATATTCCTCCGACCTTAACACTGATTGTCTCTTCAAGCCTTTGTTCTTTAACAAGCAGTTTTTATATCATATTGTTTTTATTACTCTTCCGACCTCCATGCTTACAGGTAACCTTCATTATTTCACATGTGTTTCTCCAAAACAAATGCTATTGAGTTATACTTACTGCTATAACTAGAGCATAACTTTACACAGGGCTGTTGAGACAAAGAGCATGCAAGCTTTTATATAGAGTCTCCTGGATATGCCCTCCCCCAAGCCCTCCCAAAACAAAACTGACTGTTTGAGAAACTAGATTTTCCCATTATTCTTAATTTTCTTTTTAGATTATGAACAGAACGAGAAATGGCAGAATATATGCTGAGCTGGTACTAACCACCAGCAAATAACTGAACTTCAAGTCAAAGTAAACTTGTGCTACTGGAAAATCCCCTGTAAACTCTAATTCATCATTGTTGGTTCTTTAATTATTCACCTTTTTAAAAAAAAATCCCTGCAACTTTAAAAAAAGAAACAAACCATGTATACTTTCAGAGTTGAGAGTTGACTCTTTTCTGGAATTCAAAAGTCCTATTAAGTCATGCTGTCCCAAACTGAGTCTCTCCAGCTGTGAGACTCTAGCTCCCATCATCCCTTGCCAGCAGGCTATGTTTATAGAGGATGAGGATAGGAGGAGCTATACCCGCGATGACGAACCTATAGCACGAGTGCCACAGGGGGCACACAGAGCTCTCTCTGTAGACATGGTAGCCCTCGTCCAACCCAACTCTACTGTGCATGTGCCTCCCACCGGCCAGTTGGTCTTTCGGTCTCTGCCATGCATGCGCGGGGAGCAGGGGGCATGCAGTGGATGCGCATGCAAGGGGGGTGCTCACATTGCATTTTGGGACCCCCCGCGCCCTGTTTTGGCTTCCAGGTTGGTGCGGGAGGCCTTCCAGGCCCAAAACGGGATGTGGGGGGGGCATGCACATTGCACTATGGGAATGAGTGTGCGTACCCAGTCGCATGCTTTTGGCATGCGATGACAAAAAGATTAGCAAGCACTGAACTATACACTCACATTGCCCTTGCACATACTATACAGGTAGGCCTCTACTTAGGACAACAATTGAAACCAGAATTTCTGTTTTTAAGCAAGGTGGTTGTTAAGTGAGTTGCACCCAATTTTACAACCTTTTTTCGCCCTGGTTTTTAAGTGAATCATCCCATCATTAAGCAAATCCAGCTTCTCCCGTTGACTTTGCTTGTCAGAAGATGGTGAGAAGCTCACAAATGGTGATCACATGACCCTGGGATGATGCAACCTTTGTAAATACATACCGGTCATCAAGCATCAATTATTTTATCACATGACCTTTGGGGATGGCTTTGTAACTTTGAAAAGTTGCTAAACAAATGGTTTTAAGTCGAAGACTATCTATACCTGATCTTAGATAAAAGCTGAGAAGGAATAGAAGGCAAGCATTGGTTAGAAGAACCTAGTTTATATTCTGTGTATTTTATGATTTGCTTCCTCATCTGTCTCACTTCTGCTGCTGTTTGGTCTGTAACGTTGATTCATGACAACCACAAAGTATCACTTGCTATTCAGCAAGCTCCTCTTTTCTCCATACCACTCCCTGCTTCTCTAAAAACTGAATACAAGAATGGGAAAAATGCAAGAAGTTTGGCATAATGTATGCTAAAGCACACACATTCTCAGGCACATTCAGTGTCAATTTACATATGTATATGAAAACATGAAGTGAGGTTTGAGGATGTATTATAACATTAGCTATACCCGGCCACGCGTTGCTGTGGCCCAGTCTGATTAAATGGCCAACCAATCTGTGTGTAGATGTACACCTGCACACATACACACAACCACCATATAACACCCAACCTACCTACCTACTGCATTTCTCCCTCTCTATCCCTCTACCTACCTACCTACTGTGTTTCTCCCTATCTATCTTCCCCCTACCCACCTACCTACTGTATTTCTCCCTCTCTATCTATCCCTCTACCTACCTACCTACCTACTGTATTTCTCCCTCTCTATCTATCCCCCTACCTACCTACCTACCTACCTACCTACCTACCTACCTACCTACCGTATTTCTTACTCTCTATCCCTTTACATACCTACCTACTGTATTTCTCCCTCTCTATCTATCCCTGTACTTACCTACCTACCTACCTACTGTATTTCTCCCTCTCTATCTATCCCTGTACTTACCTACCTACCTACCGTATTTCTCCCCTCTATCCCTCTACCTACCTACCTACCGCATTTCTCCCTCTATCCCTCTACCTACCTACCTACCTACCTACCTACCTACCTACCTACTTACCTACTGTATTTCCCCCTCTCTCTGTATCCCTCTACCTACCTACCTACCTAACTACCTACCTACCTACCTACTGTATTCTTCCCTCTCTCCCTCTACCTACCTACCTACCTACCTACCTACCTACCTACCTACCTACCTACCTACGTATTGTATTTCTCTCTCTATACCTGTACCTATCAACCTACCTGCTGTATTCATCCCTCTCGTTTATCCCTCTACTTACCTAACTACCTACTGTATTTCTTCCTCTCTCTATATTCCTCTACCTAAATAAATATCCCTCCCCTCCCCAGACCGCACCCCCCCCCAACAGTCAACCTCCTCCAGGCCCCCCTCCCTCCCTTGTGCCTAACGCAGTGGTGGGCAAAATCATTAGTCTCTTTGTCTCTCTCTCCCTCCCTCCCTCTCTGTCTTTCTCTGTCATTCTCTCGGTCTGTCTATCTCTCTCTCTCTCCTTCCTCCCCCATCTCTGTCACTCTGTTTGTGTATGTTTGCCTGTATATCTTTCTCTCACTCATTCTCCCTGTGTGTCTGTCTCTCTCCCCTCCCTTTCTCTCTGTCACTGTGTGTGTGCCTGTCGGTCTCTTTCATTCATTATCTCTCTGTTTGTCTCTCCCTCCCCCTCCCCCTCCATGTGTATGTCAGTCTCTCCCTCCCTCTCTCCCCCCCCAGCAGCAAAAAGGCCGGCATGTCAGCTGGGGAGGCTAGGGCTGCCTCCTCCCGCAGTGAGCGTGCGAGCAGCACCCGAGGCTGTGGCTACCTAAGCACCGCCGGGGCCGTCCGGGCGTCGCACGCCCACCTCCCTACCAGCCCCGTGTGGTGGGCAGCCCGGTGGCCTCTGCAGGCGGCTGTTGCTGATGCTGCTGCCCCCGAGCCCTGCGACACGCAGCTCCCGTCGTCCGAGGTCACCCGGCAGCTCCATCCGACGGCCACCGAGGTGCACTTTCCAGAGCCGTCAGAGGGAGCTGGTGGAGACGTGCCCGGCTGTCCTGCCCGATGCGCCTGCCGGGCGACCTCGGACGGCGAGAGCTGCGTGTCGCAGGGCTCGGGGGCAGCAGCATTAGCAACAGCCACCTGCAGAGGCCACCGGGCTGCCTGCCACACGGGGCTGGTAGGGAGGTGGGCGTGCGGTGCCCGGATGGCGTCGGCGGTGATTAGGTAGCCGCAGCCTCAGGTGCTACCCATGCCCGTACGCTCGCTGCGGGTGGAGGCAGCCGGCGCACCTTCCAGAGCTGGGACGCTTCTGATCCTGTGGCCATGTGTGCGTGCGTGTGTGTGTGGAAGAGAGCGGCTGCAGGCAGATAGGGAGGCACATGCGTCATGCATTGCTTTCCACGTTGCCCCTGGCAACGTTCCTTTCTAAGGCCGTTTTTTGCCGTTATGTGTTTGTGACATATCAGCCGGATGGGAGGAGCTACAGGAAGGTAAAAACATTTTCAGTGGTTACATTTTACATGTGTGTACCTTGCACACGATACACGTGTGCTAGGCACAAAATGAGTAACTATTCTATTATCGGAAGTCCTTGGCAACATTGTGTCAAAATTTAAAGCAGATCGGTTCAGTAGTTTTTGAGATTAGTGGATTCGTACAAACTATTTTACATTTTTATTTATATAAATAAACTGAGAGCTGCAAGACAGATAAAAAAGCACTGCATACACTTCACACGTATCAGTTTCAAAAGGTAGTGATTCAGGGGTGGGTTGCTGGTTTGCTTCGTGCATGCGTGCGCAGTTGAGTGTAAATTTTTCTGCGCATGCGCACAACATGAAAAAATGATTAAAAAACAAGCCAGCAACAGCAGCGGTGACCGGGGAACCGGTAAGGGGGCATGGCCAGCCTGCCATCCCTACCAGTTCGGCATCCTAATTTCCACTACTGGTTCACCTAAACTGATGCAAACCGGTAGCAACCCACCTCTGTAGTGATTCAAGTAAGTTAAAATAGCAAAATCATGGGCAGCATGATTACCAATGATTAACCATGATGACTATATAGTGTTGTAGTCAACTATGCCTCTGAGTCTGGAGCTACAGAATTTTGGAAACAAAATCCTGACCCTATCCATCATGGATTCTTTTTATTTTTTATCCACTTCTCTAATACCTACTTTGGTATCATTCTGGCAATTCGCCCTCACCCAAGCCAAACACTATGATTTAAGCCATTTTTTCTCCTGATCTTATGATCTAAGTCTACTTTACTGTTAAACAGCTCCAAGTACTTTTTCTTTTTGTTACCAATATCTTACTATAGGAATATAGTAGTGTAAATGGATGTAAGCATTCATTCTGTTAAACATTCAGGTATGGGAAATGTGCTATGATTTAAAACTAGAAAACAGGAGGAAGAGGAGGAGAGTGTGAATCCCAAAAGCAGCAGGTATTAAGAAAAAAAGCACAATATTTGATCATATACCAAAAATACTTAGTTTAGTGCATTGCTTCTGAGTTTTGCTGGTGCTCTATGGAACATATTGAGAATATTAAATTAACCCAAGTGTATCTTCAAAGAACTTTTTTCTGCATTTGGTATCAAGTCAAGATACAAATTTACACCCAATTCCCAGTCTGGTTACAGAGCACATCCACTGCTGGAAGCAGCTGCTGTGTTAAGAGTTGCAGACAAAATCAAAACTCTCCACAGACATGAGAATATTTTGATTAGTTGTAAATTATAGCCACATAATTCACAATCTATTTTTCAGTGGTATGAAAGCAACCTAGAAAATAACATGGAATGTCATGGAAAATAAATCAGCTTCTTTGGGGTGGATAAATTGGAGACGCCATTATAAGTGCACAAGGGAGCCGACAATCTCCCTTCCAGGCTCAAAACAGGTGAGAGCCCATTTACGGACTTACATTGTGGCGATGAGAGTGGCCAAGCGTCAATACTGTGCCACTCTTATCGCATCCGCAGAGAACCACCCTGCCGCCCTGTTTGGGGTGACCCGCTCCCTCCTTCAACAGAGGCCGCGGGAAGCCCCTCTGCAGGGTCGAGCAGAGGAATTTGGTGTTTATCAGCAGGATAAAAGCGCTCAGATTCGGAGCGAGCTGATCTCCACCGAGAGTGGCCTAGAGGGATTGTCGGAAGCAGGTCTTGAGATACCATTCTGGGAGGAGTTTGACTCTGTTGCTTCCGAAGATATGGACAGGTTACGTGGGCGACTGAGAGCCACCACATGTTTATTGAACCCGTGTCCCTCCTGGCTTGTACTGGCATCCTGGGAGGTGACACGAGGCTGGCTCCAGGAGTTAGTCAACGCTTCTCTGAGTGAGGGGTTCTTGCCGGTCTCCCTTAAAGAGGCGATGGTGAGACCCCTCCTCAAGAAGCCTTCCCTGGACCCAGCTTTGTTGGAAAACTATCGTCCAGTCTCCAACCTTCATTTTCTATCGAAGGTTGTTGAGAGTGTGGTGGCACAACAGTTTCCCCGTCACCTGGAGGAAGTTGATTATCTGGACCCGCGCCAGTCCGGCTTCCGGCCCGGGCACAGCACTGAGACGGCATTGGTCGCGTTGGTGGATGATCTCTGGAGGGCCAGAGATGGGGGTTGTTCCTCCATCCTGGTCCTATTAGATCTCTCGGCGGCTTTTGATACCATCGACCATGGTATCCTATTGCATCGGCTGGAGGGGTTGGGGGTGAGAGGCACTGTTTTACGGTGGTTCTCCTCCTACCTCTCCGGCCGATCGCAATTTATGTTGGCAGGAGGGCAGAGGTCGACCTCTAGACCCCTCACTTGTGGGGTGCCTCAGGGGACGCATACATGAAGCCGCTGGGTGAGATCATCCGTGGTTTTGGGGTAGAGTATCACATCTACGCTGATGACACGCAGCTGTACTTTTCTACCCCAAACCACCCCAACGATGCCGTTGAAGTGATGTCCCGATGTCTGGAAGCCGTACGGATCTGGATGGGAAGCAACAGACTCAAACTCAACCCGTCCAAGACCGAGTGGCTGTGGTTTCCGGCGTCCCGGTTTAACCAGTTGATTCCATCACTGGCCATAGGGGGCGAACATCTAGCCCCCGTGGATCGGGCACGCAACCTAGGTGTCCTCCTGGATACCCGGCTGTCTATGCAAGATCACGTGACAGCCGTGGCCAGGGGGGCTTTCCACCAGGTACGCCTGGTGCGGCAGTCCTTATTGTACCGGGACGCCCTTCGCACAGTCACTCATGCGCTTGTGACATCCCAGCTAGACTACTGTAATGCTCTCTACATGGGGCTCCCCTTGGCGTGCACCCGAAGACTGCAGCTGGTCCAGAATGCGGCCGCGCGGGCGATCTTGGGAACGTCTAGATATTCCCATGTAACACCGCTCCTGCGCAAGCTGCACTGGTTACCTGTGGTCTTTTGGGTGCGCTTCAAGGTGTTGATTACCATCTTTAAAGCGCTCCATGGCACGGGACCAAGCTACCTGAGAGACCGCATCCTACCTCATACATCCCTGCGGCCGATTCGCTCCCACAGAGAGGGACTTCTCCGGGTGCCGTCCACCAGGCAATGCCAGCGGGCGACGCCCAGGGGAAGGGCCTTCTCTGTGGTGGGCCCAACCCTCTGGAACGACCTACCCCCCGACCTCAGAACAACCACGGACCTCCGCACCTTCCGCCAGAAATTAAAGACACTTTTGTTCCATCAGGCCAGTTTGGCCTAAGTTATTTACCTAGCCTTCAGTCTGTATTATAAATTGTTTTAATTGGGTTTTTAAATGGATTATGTTTTAACTTTCTAAATTTTAGCACAGGGATAACCTATTTAATTCGATTTTAATTATTTATATTTTGTACGGGTCCCTTCGGGGAGAGGGTGCGGTTATATAAATTAAATTTTAAAAAAACCAAAAAAAAAAAACAAACAAACTGAAAGTTCTGTCCAATATTTTCTTCTCCTATATTAGGGATCCGCAACTGGAGTTGCACGTGGCTCTTTCATCCCTCTGCTGAGGCTTCCTGTAGTTCCACAGGGCTTTCGGTTAGGACAAATAGAGAAATAAATAATAATAATAATAATAATAAATTTAATTTTTAGACCGCCATGGGGTCATGTCAAAGGACGCCAGAGAACGCCATGTCAGGAGGAGACTCAATGATGGGAAAACTGGACTTTCGGTCGGCAGAGACAAAAGGGAAGCTGCACTAGGAGGAGACTCTATGGTGGGGGAACCGGACTTCCAGTTGGCTCCAGAATTGAAGGGGAGGCGCTTTGTGGGTTTTAGGACCTTTGTGGCTCTTTGAGTGTTAAAGTTGCCGATCTCTATCCTACACACACGTATACAACATGAATCTCAGATCAAAAGTATGTCATATTTTAGAGGTACATACTGATAGCATATTTAAGACCTCAGGCAATCCCACAGTTCTTGGGGACATCTAACTGAAACAGACAAAGGAAAGAACAGAATTGTCTGTTATAGAGAAGAACTATACTCAGAGTCCAGCCCGTGTTGCCTATGCTGAAGGCCTTAAGTCAGTCAGTGACAGGGGATGGGCAAAACGTTTCCTTGTACAAGACCACAGAATAATGTTGCTACCAAAGTAGAAAACACTGGATTAGATGATAGACAAAGGGTCTGTTCAGATTTAGTAAGACAGCTTCCTTTGTTAGCATTTAGCACTTATCTGCATGTGTCTACCCATGGGATAGATTAATTAACTGTAATGCTCTCTACATGGGGCTTCCCTTGAGGTGCACTCGAAAGCTGCAGTTAGTCCAGAATGCAGCCGCGCGGGTGATTACGGGAGCGCCTAGACACTCCCACATAACACCTATCCTGCGCGAGCTGCACTGGCTTCCTGTGGTCTTTCGGGTGCGCTTCAAGGTTCTGACGACCATCTTTAAAGCGCTCCATGGCTCGGGGCCTAGTTATATGGGAGACCGCCTCCTGCCCCATACATCCCTCAGACCAATACGCTCCCACAGAGAGGGCCTCCTCAGGGTGCCGTCGGCCGGACAATGCCGACTGGCGACACCCAGGGGGAGAGCCTTCTCTGTGGCAGGTCCAGCCCTTTGGAACGACTTACCCCCTGAACTTCGCACCATCTCTGACCTCCGCCTCTTCCGCAAGTGTCTTAAGACACATTTGTTCCATCTAGCCGGCCTAGCGTAGCCCCCTATACTGACTTTTAGATAGTTTTTAAATTTGGGGATTTTAATCTGGTTTTAGCACAGGTTCTATTGAATTAGTTTTTAAATTTTATATGATGTTTGTATGTATTTTAATTTTCCTGTGCGCCGCCCTGGGTCCGTTTGGAGAAGGGCGGGGTATAAATTGAAAAAAAAAAAAATCCCTGTGATGTTTGACTGCACATGCCATGATTCATATGTCCATAGGCATAGTAATTAAATTTGTGCTATGGATTGGATTTAGATATGATACATATGCATGAAATCAAATTACAGATTTAGAAGATGTGAATTAGGCTATTAAGTCTAAGACCCTGCCCAGTGCAAGAATCCAAATCAAAGTGCCCTAAGTGGTGGTTGTGAGTCTGTGCTTGAATAAATCTGATTAAGGGAAGTCTACCACTTTTCTGGGCAAATGGGTCTCTCAAACTGATATTGCTTCGCTGTAATCTTTCTCTCTCTCGTAACATTCAAATGGAATCTGATGCCTTCCTGTGACTAATCATTATTCTCGTCCTTATGCAAGAAAGCAGCTCTTGATCTTCTTCTATGTGGCGTGCTTTTGGTTACTTAAAAAGTGCTACCATATGTGATACTCCTGTGTGTGTGTGTGTGTATTTGTGTGTGTGCATGTGCATGCTTTCTTTATGTTATGGGCTCTTTATCCTAACATTTGTATTATTACTACTTTCTTATAAATTCACCAGCGTATACCCACTGTGGATTGGGGTGTGCTACAAACACTATGCAACACACGAATAATCTCTTTTACAGTAATTAAGTTAGTATTATAATCATCCTTTTTGTCCTTCTTCTGAATGTGTTGTAGTTTATGTTGTAGATCCTGTTCTAATTTCTCTGAATTCTGACCAACAATGGAACTAATAGATCCCATAACTCAGAAACTATACTGCATTCGGAAACAACATTCAATAATTAATGCAAACAATCCATTTACTTTTTGTAACTGCCTCAGAGTGCTGATTCATATTTAGTTTGTAAGGTTTAACTGCATTCTTTTTTTCAAAATACAACATCAAGCACACATCCTATATCTCTATATCTCTGATTGCTATTTCTTAGTACTTTCCTTTTGACTTTGTTAAGACTGCCTAAAACAGCATGTTTTAGGCAATCTTGCCTATTTCATTTTGTAAATTTCTTGTCATCTCTTCAGTGAAGTTACCCCACTGAGTACTTCATTCTAATTTGATGAACTTTTAATGATTTTTCAAGCCAGTTATATATCCATTTAATTGTCATCCCACAAAATTTACCCTTAGAAGGTTTGTTAAATCAGAACTCCATGGAATAGTTTATCAAAAATGCTTTACTGAAACTAAACTATACACATAATCTATAAAGGTGTTCTATTTAAAATGAGATAAGACAGTTTGGTAATGTCTTTTCTTGATTCCTTTGTGAAATTGGATTATCATCACATTCTTTTCCATGATTGATGGCGGATTTGTAATCTGTTCTAGAACCTGCTTTCACAAAAAACACCACCATGTTTTGGTCACCAAGTTACTTGAGAATACCAGGATACAACTAATATAATTTTAGACATCTAAATTCACTCAGACTAAATAGATATTACATGCTTATATCAATTTCCATTGCAGTCTTGCCTCCTTTTTTGCTCTTCACAATTGTTTCGTTGAATACTTGACCATTTTTGAGAAAAGGCTGAGGTGAACATTCATAGGTATCAATTTCTTGTTCATTAGTATTCTACCTATAACAAATAGTAAGTTAGGTCTAATACCATTTTAACTAATTTTGCGTACCAGAACAGTATTGTGAAAAAGTGGTATTTTCTCATATTCAAATATATTCATTACACAGCCTGGTTTATTTCAATGCTTTCAAATTGTACACAGGAAAGTGTGTCAAACAGTTTAACTGAATTGGACCAAAAAGTCTATTTCTAATAGAGATCAAATGGTTATATATGAGAATCCTGGAGCAAAACAACATTGTGATGGCTGCAAGACATTAATGTCTATTGTTATCTCTAGGACTAGCTACAGTAGTACCTCAATATCATTGTAAATTGGTTCCAGGAGCCCCGATGAGTATCAAAAACAATGAATACCCAACAAAGTTTTCCCATAAGGAATAATGTAGTGAGTCACAAAGTAGCTCACATTGACAGGTTCTAGCTGTGTGTTGAGTACCAAACAGTTAGTAGTAGGACAAAATTTTCACATCAAAATGCACTGAGCACCATATTTGATGAGTTTTAAAGAAGTTAGGTACCAAGGTATACAGTGACATACTATCCCTTAGAAGCAATTTAGAAGTACATTCATGGCAGCAATGGAATTCAAATCAAGGACTTTTTAGTACCGTGTTTCCCCAAAAATAAGACAGTGCCTTATTTTTTTTTGACCCCTGAAATAAGTGCTTGGCCTTATTTTTGGGGATGTCTTATTATTTTTATATTGAAAAAGTTTTATTGGTTTTACAGTTTTTCAATAGGGTAGGGTAAGAGATACAAAGAAATTTTGAGAGCTTTCGCGTCGAAGTCGTCGGCCCTTCCGGAGCCTCATAATAAATCATTAACAAAAAACATTTTTCATAATACTACAAAGTGAAAACAAGTACATATATCTAAGTTCTTTCTATGCTGTCAGTCATTTGCAAAAATCCAGATACACATGTTATACAATATTACTCAAAAAATCAAGGCAAAGTTATTTTTTAGATCTAAGTCTCTTGGCAATTGTGTCTTCTATCCCTCCTTCCAGGCCCCCAGCGGGCGGGGCCGTGGCCCCCCTGCCCCCCCTGGATCTTCCCCCAGGACAGAGGAATGTTTTTTAAGAAAGGCTTCCGCCTCAACAACTGTTTTAATCCTCACTCTTCCTCCTTCCCAGAACACCAGCATCCCTTCGGGCGTCACCCACTTGAACCAGATCCCGTGATCAAACAATTTTTTAGAGGGATGTCTTATTATTTTTGAGGTGCAGGAGGCAACGAGCATGGTCACCTCATGGCTGCTGCTGTGCTGCAATATTTTCAGGGGAGGGCTTATTTTCAGGGGAGGGCTTATTTTAGTGCATGCACCCAAAAGCCCAATTGGGCTTATTATCTGGGGAGGTCTTATTTTCAGGGAAAGAGGGTAGTTCATTGAATGGTCTTGACCACACCATATCTTGAATATTCATGGGGGGGAAATATCTTTAATGTGCAGGCTCTTTTTTTAGGAGTATCTGTCTAACTGCAGGTCTTGCAAGAAGAGAACAAGCTTTTGAGAAACAATATGCAAGGATATAATTAACCATTTTTATTGATGTCAATTTATTAGCTACCCAACTTCAATGGTTATTTTTTTTAAACGCCCTTGTTATACAATTAGTAATATAAATGTTCTTTTGTATTCAATTACGTTCAATTCATTACCTATTGATTTTCATTTTAATATTTTCAATATCTTGGTTCCCTCTGACTGCTTACCATATCCACCATGCACAGAGACTAGAATTTATGGGAGGTGTAATACAGTTGAGCTGAAAGGTGGCAGCTTCAGTACAACAGGCTAGACTGGAGCCAATAAAATAGGCACATATATTCAGGAATGTCTGATAACTGATTATACTGCAAAAAAGCAAAGAAGTCATCGTGGAAGAATTTCACCAGCAGTTGTGTGTTAAAAAGTAAGCATTTAATTTCTACTGCTTGATGTGAAGGTTGGTTTTTCAAGCTAAGCAGGGATCATGTCCATTACCTAAACTATGGGTACCTGCAGGATACCCTTATATCTGCCTCCTTGTAATTATTGTACAGCACAAGAATAAGCGAGATAGACTTCCTAATTTTCTGCCCTCATGTACCCATATATATATTTGGTCTAAAGTTCACTTGCTAGGATTCCTGTAACATTCCTAAATATTTCTCTATAAATAAAATGTAACATTATATATTCTCATCCTGGGTAGCCCATGGAGTTTTTTTTTAAAAAAAAAATCTTAATCATCCTAGCACCTTCACCACTTTTAGAAAGCAAGGGAATAAAGAGTAGCTAGGGCAGGGGTGTCCAAACTTGGGAACTTTAAGATTTGTGGACTTCAACTTGCAGAATTCCCCAGCCAGCATGGCTGGCTGGGGATTTCTGGGAGTTGAAGTCCACAAGTCTTAAAGTTCCCAAGTTTGGATACTCCTGAGCTAGGGGTTTGGGAAATAAATGAACTACAGGTAGTCCTTGACTTAACAGCCATTCATTTAGTGACCGTAGTTACAATGGCACTGAAAAAAAGTGACTTACTGTATGACCGGTTTTCATATGACCATTGCAGCATCTCCATGGTCACATGATAAAAATTCGGGCAACCGACATGTATTTATGACAGCTGCAGTGTCCCAGGGTCATCTGATCACCATTTCTAACCTTCCCAGCCAACTTCTGACAAGCAGAGTCAACACTGGAAGCCTGATTTGAATAATAATCGCAATATTCACTTAACAACTGCAGTGATTCATTCGACAACAATGGCAAAAAAAGGATGTAAAATGAGGCAAAGTTCACTTAACAATTCTCTAACTTAGCAATCAAAATTTTGGCCTCAGTTGTGGTCCTAAATTGAGGACTACCTGTAGACATCTCTTCCCAAATTGGTGCTTTTTCTGAGAGCCCTCATGTGGTCAGAGGAAAACAGTTGCAAGAAAAAGTATGTGAACCCCTTGGGATTACGTGGAGTTTTGCATGAATTGGTCATAAAATGTGCTCTGAACTTCCTCTAAGTCACAACAATAAACAAACACAGTCTGCTTAAAATAATACTACACAAACATTAGAGGTTGCCATGGTTTAATTGAACATAACATGTAAACATTCACAGTGCAGGGAGGAAAAAGTATGTGAGCCCCTAGCCTAATGACGTCTCCAAGAACTAATTGGAACCAGGAGTGAGCCAACCTTGACTCCAATCAGTGTGATGATATTGGATGTGTTGCTGACAGCTGTCCTGCCCTTTAAAAACACACACCTGGTTTGGGTTTACTGGTTTCAAGAAGCACTGTCTGATGTGAACCATGCCTCGCAGAAAAGAGCTCTCAGAAGACCTACGATCAAGAATTGTTGACTTGCATGAAGCTGGAAAGGGTTACAAAAGTATCTCCAAAAGCCTTGATGTTCATATATCCACGGTAAGACAGACTGTTTACAAATGGAGAAAGTTTAGCACTGTTGCTACTCTCCCTAGGCGTGGCCATCCTGTAAAAATGACTGCAAGAGCACAGCGCAGAATGCTTCATGAGGTAAAGAAGAATCTTAGAGTGTCAGCTAAAGACCTACAGAAGTCCCTGGCACATGCTAACATTTTTGTTGACACATCTACAATAAGGAAAACATTAAACAAGAATGGAGTACATGGGAGGACACCACGGAGGAAGCCATTGCTGTCCAAAAAAAATATATTGCAGCATGTTTGAAGTTTGCAAAAGAGCACCTGGATGTTCCACAGCACTACTGGGAAAATATACTGTGGACAGATGAAACCAAAATTGAGTTGTTTGGGAAGAACACACAACACTATGTGTGGAGAAAAAAAGGCACAGCACACCAACAGCAAAACCTCATCCTCACTGTAAAACATGGCAGAGGGAGCATCATGGTTTGGGGCTGCTTTGCTGCCTCAGGGCCTAGACGTATTGTTGTCATTGATGGGAGAATGAATTCCAGAGTTTATCAAGACATTTTGCGGGAAAACGTACGACCATCTGTCCGCCAACTGAAGCTCCGCAGAGGATGGGTGATGCAACAGGACAATGACCCAAAGCATACAAGTAATTCAACAAAAAATGGCTTCAACAGCACAAAATACGCCTTCTGGAGTGGCCCAGTCAGAGTCCTGACCTCAATCCAATTGAAATGCTGTGGCATGACCTTAAGAGAGTGATTCACACCAGACATCCCAAGAATATTGCTACACTGAAACAGTTTTGTGAAGAGGAGTGGTCCAAAATTACTCCAGATCGTTGTGCAGGTCTGATCTGCAACTACAGGAACCGTTTGGTTGAGGTTATTGCTGCCAAAGGAGGGTCAACCAGGTATTAAGTCCACCGGTTCACATACTTTTTCCTCCCTGCACTGTGAATGTTTACATGTTATGTTCAATTAAACCATTGCAACATCTAATGTTTGTGTAGTATTATTTTAAGCAGAATGTGTTTGTTTATTGTTGTGACTTAGATGAAGTTCAGAGCACATTTTATGACCAATTCATGCAAAACTCCACGTACTCCCAAGGAGTTCACATACTTTTTCTTGCAACTGTAGCAGTGATGACTAACCTTGTTGTCGTTGCGTGCCAAAAGCATGCATCTGCATGTGCGATAGTCTCCCCCCCCCGTGCCAATAGCCATAATACAATGCATGTGGACATCCCCCACATGTGCCCTGCCCCCTGCGCATACGTGCGCATCACCCTATGCATGCATGTCCCTCCCCTGCTCCCTGCGCATGCATCCCGCCCCTCTTCACCTATTTTTTTCCTTCTAGGTTGGCACAGGAGGCTTTTCAGGCCCAAAATGGGGGGCCCTCATGCAGCACCCTGCATCCCATTTTGGTCCTAGAAGGCCTCCTGCACCAACCTGAAAGCCAAAATGGGATGGGGTGCGTACAAGGCCCCAAAATGCAATGCAAGCAACCCCACGCATGCACCTCCCCATGTCCCCCGCATGCTCCCCCCCTCGTGCATACACGGCAGAGACCCGAAGACCAGCTGGCCTGTGGGATGTGTATGTGCATGCGCCATGGAGCTGGGCTGGGGCAACAGCTGGAGTGCCTACAGAGAGGGCTTTGCATGCCATCTGTGGCACACGTGCCATAGGTTTGCCATTATGGGTCTGTAGGAAGATCTGGCTGTTACCCAAACAAGAGATAGATTAAAAGAGAACCAACCTACCCATTATATAGTCTGGCTGTCAGGCCATTTGCAGCAGCCTGACCGAAAATTACATCCTTTTCCCAAGCACAAATCTCAAGGACACCTCAATAACAAGCTTTTGTAAGAAAAAAGCTTTTCAGTCCCGCTCAAACGATTCATATTTCTTATAGAAAATATGGCTGATCATTTTTCAAGATAACTGTGTCCATTTGGATGTATTAAAAGCATTGCTCCTTTCTGGCCACTAATATTTTTTTTTAATTATGCAGGCACTTTATTCTTGCTGTACATAAAGGCCAGACAATGAACTGGGGGTTTAAATCCAAGTTATATTTTGGGATTCTCAAGTAGCAGTTGCACAGAACAGGGTGCGAGCCCCCTGTTTTCAGAGCAAGACGACTTATAGAGCAGAAAAGCAGAACTGTTTGCTGAATTCAAAATGCTGACTTTAAAGTAATCTACTTTAAATCAGATACTCTCTAGGCATGGGGAGTTCCAGTTAGGGAATGCTTCAGAAAGTATGGCTCATGGTGAGAATTTTAAGAGTTGGTCTACAAGACTTAGAGAGGTGTCTATGGAGATTCTCAGTCATCCAGGTCATGGTTGTCCCAAAGGTGCTTTTTCTAGAGGCAACTGGATTTTCTTGTTTTGAAGACATTTCGCTTCTCATTCAAGAAGCTTCTTCTGAGCTGATCTTGGATGAGACACGAAACCTTCAAAGAAAAAACCAGAAAGTCCAGTGTTCTCTTGAAAAAGCACCGTTGGGAAGACTTAAGAGAGGTTAATTTTACATATAAATGAGGTTTTTGTTTGGCCTTTGCCTTTCTCAGGTGAGACTTTGTTTTTTATTGCATTGTTTCATGAAGGTTTCCCTCTGTGATGCCCTCTAGATATGATGTTTAAGAGCAAAACACTATTAAGGAGATCTAAATGGAATGAATAATTGATAGAATGAAAGAAACATTTGCAGTGTTTAGGTTTTACATTCTCCGTAAGAACTAAAGTCTAAGAGCTTTTCTAACAGAAATCCCAAATAGAACATCATCAAACACAATTCAGTGGAAAGTGTGATGAGTAAATGAGACTTTGTGATTTTCTTAAAAACTATAATTATGGGGAATCCTGGAGCCACCGTGCCAACTGATTTTAGAAAGCAGCAAGTATGGGGAATGCTGTTTTATGTTTTATAGAAAAGTGCTGTTTAATTCTGAATTTAATCAGTATTAGCAGCTTGCCACTATAAATCACTATCTAGAAATGAAACATGGCAAACTCTTAAAGACTTTAGAACAGATCAAAGTCACATTTAGGAAGTCCTTGATCATTCTGGAGGTCAAACAAAATTGATTCTTTCTCAGTCTTAGAGATAGAGACAGAAGTAACAGAATTTGAAAATTGGATTAATGAAGCCTAATTTAATTCCTTGAAACAATGCAGGACCTGCAGGATGGAATGTAGCTCAGAGGTGCCCAACCATGTCCATATTTCAGTACTTCCACTGAAGGAAAACCTACTGTAAAGTGAAGCAATCAGTTACGCTGTCATACAGTATTTATATGAAGTTTCTTCTAATGTTTTGATGAAATATGCTTTCTCTATTTTATGACCACTGGCTCTATTCTGGATCTGAATTGCTGATATAGCATTCCCATGTGTAATGTTGCGAGTGTTCAATTCAGTATAAGAAATAAGATTTAGTTTTCAAAATTACACCAGCATTAGTCTCTTAGACATATGTGCAATTTATACAAACCCTTACAGAACATCATTTTTTTTCATACAGGTGGACAGGACTGAATGGAAGAAATTAAAAAAAGATTTTGCCTGCTGACAGCTTCATTCAGTGACTGTTCAAAGTTACATTAGTGCTGGAAAAATAACTGTATTGCTCATGCCTGTATTTATGACATTCACGACATCCCTCAGTGACGTGTCATTAGTCATTATGTGTTGTCTTGCCTGTGACTTGTGTTAGGGGTAAAAAACACCCCTGTTGGAAAATAAATAGCGTAATAGTGCAATATACTGGACAGCAAGAGATTTTTTTGCTTTAAACACGCAATAACTATCAAACACTGATAGTAGAAAAAATAAATAGTCTTTACTTTTGTAGTAACTAAAATACTTCTTCCAAACAGTGATACTAACTCTTCCAACAATAAACACCAAAACACAGTTATCTTACAGTCAAAACAAACAATGATACTTTTCTTCAGTTTCAGCTCCTCAGTGGCAATCAGGAAGCAAAGGAAAGCAAAAGGGATAAACTATGTTTACAGCTGCCTTTTATGCTTGAGCTGGGAAGCACAGCCAATCAGATTCCACATAGTCCTTAAAGTTACATATACTCTTTAAGAATCCTGGCTTATATATATTATCAACCCAACATCAGGATGATTATCCTAACAACTTGTGTTTCTTCCCCACACTCACAGAATGGAGAGACTGGAGAGGAAAGGATTGCAAGAGAGTAAGCAGTTACACAATGGGGAATACACATTGAAAGGAATACAGTAGCACTGGCAGTAAATATCCTAGTCTAGTGTATTCACCATTGAATACCTGTTATTTTGTAAACTCTTCTTCTCCAATGAATGTAAATACTTCATATTATGTAAATTTCCTTCTTGCTCATTATCCCAGCACTGAGCTAAGAATTTGAAAGGGCATTTGAATACAGAAAAGGAAAACAGAAGTACCATGATTTCTCAGTTAGCAACTATTTCATTTAATGACACAGCTGTCATTCACAATTGTGATCAGTAAACAAGGACTACCTGTACTTTATTTTTTCATTTTGTAACATTGATTCAAAATGTAAATTTATAGACCAGCTTGAACAGAATATTTTAATTGCAAAATAATCCTATTAGGTGTTCCTTGCTTAACGAGCATTCATTTATTGTTCAAAATTATGACAGCACTGACAGGGACATATGACCAATGCCCAAAATTATGACCATTGCACAGATTGCACAGTCACAGGTGCTGCTGGTAGTTTTAAATTCTAATTTTTTATAGCTATATACCTATAGCTATAATTTTTTATAGCTATTACGAAGGCGACGCCTTCATAATCGCAGACCGAAGCCTGAGGATGGCAAGTGAGATCTTGCCAAAATGTTGCAATAACAATTTCATGCTATATACACGGGAAAATACCTGAAGACAGCAATACCAGCATATATACTAGCCATTCCCAGCCACGCGTTGCTGTGGCCCAGTCTGATTAAATGGCCAACCAATCTGTGTGAAGATCTACACTTGCACACACAAACAGGTACACACAACCACTGTATAACCTCCAACCTACCTACCTCTCCCTCTACCTACCTACCTACTCTGAAGAGGATAAGGGTCCCATGTGAACACAGGCACATGTGTGACATCTACACAATCTCTCTCTATATATATATAATTGGAGGAATGTTGTGTGAAAATTTGGAATCGATCGGTGCAGTACTTTCGGAAATTACCTGTTTTGAACAAACTCATAGTTACACACATATATATATATGATTAATAAATCATTAGCCATAAGTTCTTTATATTTTTAAATTTTCTTTTAGCGTATGGCAGGGTGTCAAACTGGAGACCAGATGTGTCATGCACAGGCCACGCTCACCTCAGCTCTGCAAATGGGGAAAATATCACAAAATGTCACGTGATGACAATGTGATCTGGCAAGTTTGACACCTGTGGCATATGCCATATATACTTTTTTTTTTTTTTAACACAGAGTAGTTCTGGCATCCTAAAATTGATATTTAAATTTAAATTTGGGGATGGTTTTTGTCAGATGACTAAACATATTTATGGACCAACTAATGCTCAGATAAATATTAATAGTTATTATTCAGATCTCATTATGATTTTAAGAGGTACCAAGCAGGGTTGTCCTTTATCACCTTTACTATTCAACCAAGCTACTAAAGTGCTGGTAGCAGCACTTAGATCCAATAATAAGATTAACAGGATAAAAATGGGAGATAAGACGTATCTTTTAAATCTGTTTGTGGTATCTTTTAAATCTATTTGCAGTTGATATGATCTTGACTCTTTTTAATTCAGCTAGCTATATTAAGGAGTTAGAGGAATTTGTAGTGGTGTTAAGACTCACTTAATTTTCATAACTCACATTTGATGTGTTTTCATATAAGCCCAAAAACTCAAATTTCAAAAGAAATTTTCCAGTTTTAGGGATTCCAACAATATATAAATCTTTAAAACATTTAAGCATTATTGTTATTAAAAATATTAACAGAAGCTTTTCAAATTATGTACCGAATTGGAAGAAATTACATGAAAACTTAGGTTTCCAAACACATCAATTATTTTAGGATGAATTGTAGTGATTAAAATGAAAATTCTTGCACAGCTTTTTTTTTTTTAATTTCAATGACACCCGGTTAGAAATTCCAGAATGGAATTACAATATTGGTGAGAGGGGGGAAAGCTTCTGCTTAAATGCAAAAAAATAATAATCTGAGAATGGATTGTACACAACTGTCAGAAAAAAAGAAGTTGGGACATGCCTAATGTCATAAAATATTATCAAGTGGCAGAATGAAAAATCTCGCATCATAAATGATTCCATTTAATATGGGAGATTTTTCTAAACAATGCATTTGAACTGAAACTATGTTAGAATCCGATATTTTTTTTATTTATGTTACATTTATACTTGGCATTTCTAGACTGCCCTTTTCCCTCAAAGGGGGATTCTGATTATTTATAATTCTATGGGGGTTTTTCACCCTACATAATTGTACACAATAACACAGATTGAAAATATTTTTATTATTAAAGCAAGGCTTGAAATTTCTCTCATAGAGAAGAAATCCATTTATCCCTTCATTCATGTTATTTTATTTATGCCAAAGAACAAAGTAGAACTAATGTGGTAGGTCTAATCGCCCCCTAATTAATAGCGATGGGTCATTTCCCACTGCAGATTTCCCAATGCTATTCACTCTACCTTAATAGTTTACTGCTGTCCACCGTATCCTTCTCTCTTACTAACAGCACTCAAGTTTATAAACTGAAATCATACTCTCTCATCTGTAGAACTTTGCAACTGGGAAAAATGAATGCCATCAACAATATTTGGTTTTTGCAGAGTCGGAACCTTTATTTCTTCTCTCAGAAGCCACCCAGATAGCATGTGGGAAAGAGGGGAACTGAACCAAATTTGCCCCATTCCAGCTACAACCCTCTTTGTCTAACCCATCACAATAAACCCTTGTGTCTCACAGAAGAGGGAGGGTGCTCAACCTTGTGCCTGGCAATGGTCCTGTTTTTGGACTGCAGGTAGAGCTCATGTAACTGTGTGCTTCTCCATCCAAAGCAAACAGTTTCTTCTCCATTAAAAAGCAAAGCTCTGCCAAAGAGAGTGTTCTAAACAGCGGTGGGTGAGGGGAGATTCTGTGGCGCACTTATGTTGGTGAAAGCTAATGAGTTGCTGAGAACGGAAATTCAGACATGGGTTCCTTATTTCTCTTCTATGCCCAGATCTGTGAAAGAGGAGGAATAGCCTGGCCAGCCCAGTTAAATGGTCCTATTTTCTGACAGTGAGAACAATCAATGGCTTAGGACCTGGGTACCTATGAGATCGCCTTCTGCCACCGAGGACCTCCCACCAGCCAGTATGCTCCCATAGAGAGGGTCTCCGCATGGTGCCGTCGGCTAAACAATGTTGACTGATGACACCCAGGGGGAGAGCCTTCTCTGTGGGAGCACCTGTCCTCTGGAACGAATTGCCCTCGGAGTTACGAATCATCCCTGACCTATGCACCTTCCGCTGTGCTCTTCAAACTTTTCTTTTTCAACAAGCTGGGCTGGCGTAAATACGCATTTTATTAATTATTAATCTTAATTGGGTTTGTTGGTTTTTAATCTTATTATGGGCCAAATTATTTAATATGTTTTTAAATTTGTTTTTAACTTTTATATATCTGTGTTTTATTTTGGCTGTAAACTTCCCTGAGTCCTTCGGGAGTAGGGCAGTATAAAAAATTAAATAAATCTAAAACCAAATCTAAAATCAATCAATGCAAGAGCTTGTCTTCAGATGTTGTGAGTGCTTCATTACTGGAGGCTTTCAAGAAGATACTGGACAGCCACTTGTCAGAAATGATATAGGGTCTAGATTAGTAGTTCTCAACCTTCCCGTGACACTTTAATACAGTTCCTCATGTTGTGGTGACCCATAAAATTGATGTCTCGGTTCCTAAGACCATTGAAAATATGTGTTTTCCGATGATTTTAGGCGACCCCTGTGGAAGTTCATTCCAGTATATAGGCACCATCATGAAAAGAGCAGATTTTATCAGTACTGTTAGACAGATCAATGGGACTTGTAAAAAAAATCTGAGGAGAAGCATCCAGGCACCAAAGATTAAACTAGTGTTTATACTGTGCAAGCTAGGATTAAGCTGTGAGAGTCTCTGTATACAGCAGCGGTGTCACAGGCTAGCCAAGTCCGCCCCCATTTTAGCAAAAGGGAAAATAGCTACAAAACGGCACGTGACAACGTGTTATTGCAAGTTTGACACCCCTGGTATACAGTATCAAAAAGAGTTCCCTGGGTTGGATTCAAAAGTCAATCAACAATTAATGCTAAACCTGAAATGAAAAAGCCTAATAACAATCATTGTAATTGATCAGAAAACAAGAGTTCTACCTGGGACCAACATACCTATCTGAAGGCCTCTGGCCATCGCAAATTGAAATTCTGGAAATAGTAAGTTTGATGTCTTTGGCGGAAACCAACTTTTAAAAATCGCTCAATTGTATGAAGTCCTTTACATTTTCCCCATAAGGTTAGCAGAGTTAGAAATTGCAGGTCAGCAATATCCAAAGCAGTAACTTGGCACATTATTATGAAGGGATATATGTGTGTGCAGGAGAAAATAGGAGGAATTTATTTTTAAAAAGCCACAGGAGTCCCATTGTTTAGAACAGTGTTTCTCAACCTTGGCCACTTGAAGATGTCCAGACTTCAACTCCCAGAATTCCCCAACCAGAATTCTGGGAGTTGAAGTCTGGACATCTTCAAGTGGCCAAGGTTGAGAAACACTGGCTTAGAGGTTGTTTAGCATTGTACACTGTGACAGTAGGCACTTGCTGTTACATTCACATGGCCAGAAAGACTTGGCAGGACACTGCTAGAGCCAAACACTTCATAGGTAGACATTTGGCCTGGATCAGCAAGCCAAGTTTTCTTTTCTCCCAATTCCCCTCTGAAATAAGCAGCTCTTTGTCCAAATCTGGACTGTTAAGACAGCTGCCCAGCACACGGTTGATTGTTAAGACTGACTGCTCCCCTTAACCCAAGTGGTTTGCATTCAGATGCCAAACAGCAGTTAAATAGAGTTGGAGAGCTTCACCTTGGCAGCTAGGAACTTGTCTTACTTTTCCCTTTTTTTTTGGGCAAGCAGGCATGTGGTGCTGCACTAAACTTTCAGCGTGTATCTCTAATTATCCGATAAAAAGGACTGCTGTGTCAAGTTCACAGACCCTGGGATAAGAGGACGGATTAAATATCCCTGGTAATGGCATTAGCCCTGCTGTTCACTTGTGTTTTTCCAAATAAACACCTCGAAAATACTGCCTAAGTACCTTGATTTCTCACCCATCACCCAAACTTAGAAAAGCCAGAGCATGTTAGCTAACTGCCATTAGTTGGACTTGGCTTTTAGTCATTCTACTGACAAGTGCACTTCATATGGCCCAGATCTAATCAATTCATCCTTCCCTCAATCCACAGTACTCTGGGTAATTGTTTCTAGATCTGTAATCTGAATGCGTCTACCTTCTTCCATGGTCCTAGAAAAAAAATCTATTCCCATGATCACTAAGAGTCAACACTGCCCTGACAGGATATGTTGAACTGGTTTTTTTTAAATAAAAAAATCTTCATTTATTATGGCACTAGTAACACGGTTTTTAAGTGAATCTGGCTTCCCCACTGACTTTGCTTGTCAGATGGTTACAAAAGGTGATTGTATGACCCTGGGGTACTTACAACTGTCACAAATTGCCACGCATCTGAATTTTTATCACATGACCATGGGGAATGCTACAATGTCGTAAGTGTGGAAAACGGTCATAAGCCACTTTTTTCAGTGCCGTTTTAACTTTGAATGGTCACTAAACAAACTGTTGTAAGTCGAGGACTGCCTGAAACTTCCTTTCTTTGTTTTCAAATGTAAAGACATTAAGAAAGCCTTACGACTATTTAGGGTGGGGTTTTTTTTTGCTTTTCATTCATAATTAATTCTTCTAAATCCTCTGAAACTTTAGAAGTTTTAGAGGAGATTCTTTTCATGTCCTCCACTAAGCTGTTAACACAGGTAATCATATTTGTTCTGCTCTGGCAGGAAAAGCCAACAAAAACTGCATGTTAATCCGCACCACCCCCTAAAATTAGGATACCAGCTGGATCATTAATTACAGTATATTAGTGGTATTCCCAAAGAGGATTTTTTTTTTGTCCACTGTCAAAATAAAATACCAGCCTGTCTTGAGTCATACTGATCTTAATGCAGGTCCGTATTTTGAGCAAGCTGCACAGGAAAGGCAAGATTTTGAACAGATGTCCTACCAGCCAATATACCGTAGCTGTACTTGCCCAACCTTTATTACCCCTATCAGGAATATCTGAAGCTATTGTAAACAAGGAAAAATGCTTACTGCATCCAATCCCCCCCCCCCCCCCAACACCTGGCACCAGCTCACTAAAGTTCTTGTGTTGTCAGCATCCCTACTTTGGGAGGGATGACACATTCTGTCAATGTCCGGAGAAATGCAGAGGGCTCTCTTTTGGCGTTTTCTTCTGAGTCACCAAGTTGTTTACAAGGAAGTGCCTCTCCTGCTGCTAATGATGTGTTTTGACTTTTGAAGGCTATCTTTAGATCAAAGTGAGTACACAGCTCAGGCCCCTTTTATCAAGTCTGTTCATCAGACTAGGTGACTGGAACACACTTTCCGAGGGAAGGGCAGGAGACAAGAAAGGAGTGGAGAGAGAAGAATTTTTGGTCCTGACATTATCTGGCATCTTCCCAATCTCTCTCGTTTCAAAGATAGTTCTGCAGAAGAACTGTAATAGCAAAAGGATAATTCCATGGAATTTGCAGGGAAACAAGATAAAATTAATCAGAAGTACAGAAGCGGACAGAGTCTGCTTGTTCTGGAGTAGTGGATTTAAGGTGCAATTTAAAACTGTACAAATGGCAGGGTTTAAGATAATGACATTGAGAAACGGATTGTTGGCCTCATTCTGTCCCTGAACTTAATTTTACTTTATTTTGTGTCCTTGTGATTATGGATGCACGGGTAGCCTTTAACTTATGGCCGCACATTTCTGTGGCTAAGCAAGGCAATTTTGAGTTTTGCTCCATTTTATGGCCTTTTTGCCACAGTGGATCACTGCAGTTGTTAAGTAAATCATGCAGTCCTTAAGCACATCTGGCCTCCCCTATTCTTTGTTTGATAGATCTTGGCCTGGGAAGGTTACAAATGGTGATCACATGACTCCTGGATAGGACAACGGTCATAAATACATGCTAGTTGCCAAGTGCCTGGATTTTGATCACATGACCATGGAGATGCTGCAAAGATGGTAAGTGTGAAAACTGGTTGTAAGTCACTGTTTTTAGTGGTGCTGTAATTTCAAATGATCACTAAACAAATAGTAAGTCAAGGTCTACCTGAAACTTACTCCTTTATGGGTCTTATGATTGCCATTTTCAATTCCTAGAGATCCTTGGGGAATGAAGTTGTATGGATGAGTACAGCACAGTGGTGGGTTCCTCTCCCCGTCGCTACCAGTATGCTGTGCATGGGGCCAGATGTCCTGGTCGTGCATGTGTGCTGCGCATGCATGCACACTCCACCACCCCTGTGAGCCCCTGTGACATCCAGCTGCTCGTGCAGGCACTGCACGCTGTGGAATGCAGGTAAGAGGGTGGGTCAAATGAGCCACCGTACCGGAACAGTGGCCGCTGCTCCCTACTACTACCGTTATGGGCGTACCGACCAGAACCTACCACTGGTGCAGCATTTTTTGTAGGAAAGACAACAACTTCTTACTGTTAGATAAACCTGAAATACTCCTCCTCCCTTATCAAAAGAGAAGATCATTTTCAAACCTACAGTAGATCTAGCAACAAAGCCAGTTTTTGGTTGCCAATATAATCACTGTCAATAATAAAGGTAAGAAATGAGACACTATAAGATAGCTGGGTCAGCATGATCCTCATTTCCTTTCTAGACTGTGCCCACATCAACAAAATTGAGTAACATGTGAAAAGCAATACAGCTTTATTAAAAGTAATTTAAATTAGGATCCAGATTGTACTAGGTCAAGGTCAAGAGGAAGAAAGACATAGAAACTGGATATTTGCCCCTGGAAAGAAATTTCTAAATTATCCTCACCCTGTAATTTACAGGGAGATGCCTATTTGAGTTTTCTTAACTTGATGCCTCCAACTATTATATGCTGAGACTGCAATAACCTGAATTCCCAAGCAGCAAAGTTAATGACCAAGAAATTTTTACAGCTGTAATTCTTTTATATTTTGAGGGCATCAGGTTGGAGAAGACAAGTTTTCTACGATCTTGTAGTCTTTGGGAGTCAATCCAATGCAATTTGATAGCTAGCATTTACCTCAGGAAAGTCAACTTTTGACTGAGTTATTCTTGGCCACATATAATGTGGTTGCTGGGTTTGACTTAAATGCCACCCACTGTTTCAAGCCAAACCCAATATCATCAGTTTCATTTACTTCAGATAAAAGGAAGCATTTTTCTCTAAAACTTCAAATTCTGAAGAGTGAAATGCGTCCAGTTTAACTAAAATTTCTAGAAAGTTCTGTATTCATGAGGAAGATTAACGAATGTGATGCATCTTAACTTTAGGAGATTCCTTAGTTCTGCTCATATATTCGTATGAACTGAAATCAGTGGCCAACTTTATGTGAAAATAATGGACGATGTGATGAAGGCATTTGCTCTTGTCAAACCTTAGGAGCACAATGTTATATCTCATTATACAATCTAGAAGCCTGCAATTTTGAACTTTCCAAACGATCAAAGATGAGTGATTCTATCACCATCTCTTGTACCTCTGTTGCAACATCTGCTATTTGTTTATTAAACATATTTGTATAACTCCAAAATCAAAAGCAACTGTTGGAGGCTTATAAGGGGGCGGGGGGGAGAATACAAGAATCGCTTAAGAGGGAAAATGCATGGTTCTTTGACACCTAATCCTTTCCTTAAGACAGGGATGTCCAAACTTGGGAACTTTAAGACTTGTGGACTTCAACTCCCAGAATTCCCCAGTCAGCATAGCTGGCTGGGGAATTCTGGGAGTTGAAGTCCACAAGTCTTAAAGTTCCCAAGTTTGGACATCCCTGCCTTAAGATGATGAAACTATATTCAGAGAGCATAAAGTTTTGTCCATCAACAGGCTTTGCTTAGAGACAACCTCTAATTTCTTGTGGGAAACCATGCTGAAAATTTGACATAATTTCTTCGTCATGACCTGGAATTAGAGCAAATATTTTCAGTGATGTTTTGAGATTACATTAGAATTCATTCAAGCTTGAATACATGCAAATCTTCTATTTATGGTAGCATCTGAGTTACAACACATTTATTAGATCCCCAAAAGACCAATATTTATATACGTTCTTCATTTAAATTTCTACTAACTTCCCCCCAAACCATAAAATTAACGACTTGTATTGCCTGTTTGCTCAAATTCCATATTCTGCAGCTTAGTCTTCTTTTAGAAAAAGAAACCCGAAAGATCTTTTTCTGATCTATTCTTCTATGATCAAAGCCATTCTCTTTTACTGAAGATCCATCTGGAACTTCAATTTCAGGTGTGCAAATATTTTCAAAATGTAAACCAATCCACAGTTTACATGTTCTAATAGATTCATTATTTCTAATTAATTTGTTGCATTCAGGCAGGGGTGTGCAACCATTTTTAGCAACCAGCTCTGCCAGCTCCATTATTGCTGCCATATTGTGTCACTAGTGACCAAGCAACTGACCAGCATGCTAAGTGCTGAGGCTCTGCTCTGCTCAGCTTTCAACCAGCACACAAAACTCCAGAAAAATATAGCAATCAGCTCTATTTTTGTGTGTGTGTGTGTGTGTGTGTGTGTGACTGGGTGGGTGTGGCCAGCTTGACGCCATTCCCCAAACTGCTGGCATGCTTCCTTTTCACATTGGGTACACTGGACCGAAGCCACACTGGCCTGATCTTTCCTCTTGGCATTGGGTAGACCAGGACGGTACGGCGGGTCAGATCTGACCACATTGCAGGCTGAACTCAAGGCCCGCAGACCTTGAGTTTGACACCCCTGATCTAGGTTATATACATGTCTGTGATATCAGTTCAATGAAGTCCAATATGTAGGACCACATATCTAAATCATTATGCGTATAGAATGGAAAGCACACTTGACTAGTGAGAAAGGAAAAAAAAACTTAAATTACAGACAGTGCAATTTGTTTCATTTTATTAATCAAAGTTTTTCTTACAATCCTACATTTCCTTATACGTAGTTTTATTTTTGTTCATTTGTTTTGCTTATGTTTCGGTACATACATAGTATTAAATTGTAATGAGATGTGCTTATTTCTGACTTAGTGTTATGTATGAACTAACACACTGTAAACTATGATTTATGGTACCGCAAACATAGCCAGTAATATTTGTTTGAGTTGGGATTGGTTTAATAATGTGTGAGCTGGATAGACATCAATATCACTCAGTTACTGGCTGGGTATAATTAAATCCCATCAATAGTTCTGATGGATTCTGATGGCAAATATAATTATTTAAAACAGGGTTGGAAAACTATGGCCTTTTTATAATTTGTGGACTTGAATTCCCAGAATGCTTGGAGGAGTTAAGGCAGTTGAAGTTCACAAGTTATAAGGGCCCATAATTACCCACTTCTGATTTAAGGAGACCAGTTTGGTTTAGAGGTTAAGGCACCAGGCTAGAAAGCAAGAGATCGTGAGTTCAAGCCCCGCCTTAGCTATAAAGTAATAATAATAATAATAATAATAATAATAATAATAATAATAATAATAATAATTTAATTTATAAACCGCTCTCTCTCCCCAAAGGGACTCGAGGCGGTGCCCAGGGAATTTAAAAAATGCATATATAAAACCACAGACATAATACAATATTAAAATGAATTAAACTAATATCCTGCGCTAAAATCCCATATTAAAACTAAACTCAACCCCTTAAAAACCTTAAAAACAGTTAAATTACCCCAGGCCGGCCAAGCAGAAGAAGTGTGTTTTTAGTTTTTGACAGAAGGAGCGGAGGTCCGTAGTTGTTCTAGCTAGCTGGATAGCCTTGAGTCTATCTTTCTCTCTCATTCCAACATACCTCACAGGGTTGTTGTTGCGAAGAAAATAGGAGAAGGAAGGTGTACTGAATATGTTCACTTCCTTGAGTGATTTGTAAAAACAAAGGTGGACTATAAGTAAATATCTGCTCAATAGTGCTATGGCATTTGATTTTTAAAGTGCTTCTTTTCAAAAATGATACTGATCAAGTAAGTCACCCAAACTATACTACATATCCAATAGCAATGGGACAAAGTCAATGCAGAATGATCTTTATGTCTCCTAAATCAGTGTGAATGAGAAAAATCAGCCCTGCCTTTTCAGGACATACTATGCAATTGTTGTTTTAAACACAAAACTTTGGATATGGCAATTTTTTTGCGAAAAATATGTACATCAGCTTAGCTAAAATGAAAATGCTTTTGTTGATTTTTTTTGGAATGAAATCAAGTAGCGATAACACTTATAGTTATATACCATTTCACATGCTTTACAGCCCTCTCTAAGTGGTTTAAAAAGTTGGCATATTGCCTCCCAACTATTTGGATCCTCATTTTACCCACCTCAGAAAGATGGAAGGCTGAGTTAATCCTCGACCTGTCAGAATCAAACTGCCACTGCTGGTAGTCAGCAGAGGTAACCTGCAATACTGCATTCTAACCCACTGTGCCACCACAGCTACCCTGTTTTCTTGAAAATAAGACTTTCACTTTCACTTTTATTAGATTTTTATCCCGCCCTATCTCCCAAAATGGGACTCAGGGCGGCGCACAGGAATTTAAAAATCTAAAAATATAGACAATACAAAATTCTACAAAAGTTAAAACTAAAATTAAATAATTTAGCCCGTGCTTAAAAAAAAACAATTAATTTAAAACCCAACTCTAAAAATAGCATAGCTGTAGCAGCTATGCCAGGCCGGCCATATGGAAGAAATATGTTTTAAGTGTCCGGCGGAAGAGGCGAAGGTCGGTGATAGTACGAAGGTCTTGGGGGAGGTCATTCCAGAGGGTGGGACCTGCCACAGAGAAGGCTCTTCCCCTGGGCGTTGCCAGCCGGCATTGTCCGGCGGATGGCACCCTAAGGAGGCCCTCCCTGTGGGAGCGGACAGGTCGAATGAAGGTATGTGGTAGTAGGCGGTCCTGCAAATAACCAGGCCCACTGCCATGGAGCGCTTTAAAGATGGTCACTAAATCCTTGAAACGCACCCGGAAGGCTACCGGCAGCCAGTGCAGCTCGCGCAGGAGAGGTGTTACATGGGAGTATTTTGAAACTCCCAAGATCTCCCGCGCGGCCGCGTTCTGCACATATGCTGAAAATAAGCCCTACCATGTTTTAACTTTTGCACCTAATATAAGCCCTACCCCCAAAATTAGCCCTACTTAAGAGCCTGCTCAGCCAGATGCCCACCCAATCAGTTTGGTTGCTTGTGCTGACGCGGCCATGAGGCGAGGTGGGATGGTGGTGGAGCTGCCCCATGTGCCCCACACTGGCTTACCTCAGGGCCCCTGCAGCCAGGCCATCCATGCCCTGACACCTACCTCGTGGCGGAAGCACAGCAGTCATGGGCAACAGGAGGGAGAGTGATGTGTTGGTGCCACAGCCACGAGGCAAAGCAGATATTGGTGCAGTGGTGGCACTAGTGTGCCATGTGGCCTCTTGCCCCACCACGAGCAAGCAGAAGAATTGGGTCTTCCGTACATAGGGGGAAAAGACCCCAGAAAATAAGACCTAGTGCTTATTTTGGGGCCCTAAAGAAAATAAGACCTGGTCTTATTTTGGGGAAACATGGTGTGTTCCTGCTATGGAGGAAGATAGGACGACATTTTGTCCTTCAAAATCGTTTGTGGAGGTTGGGGTATAATAGATGGAGACGAGTCATTCTTTCATGCATGGTAAATTCAGTTTGCACATTTGATTTCATTCTTAAGTGTTATTTGCCTACATAATGTTCTTTATTCCCTGTTGGGCCATTTTATACCAAAACTATTTTAAGAATCAAACATTTTAAATTTAAGAGCTGCAGGGAACCCACGGCTCATGAAATGCTTGCAGTTCTTTTCTGAGCACCCCGGGATGCTGCCATCAAAATCAAGCAGCAAATCTTCTTCACTGCTCACAGTAGAAATATCTTCATGTCATTGGTCATATCCCAGTGACCATGGAAATGTTAAAAAGGCTGCCAGCTGCAAAGGATTTGCTCATCCGTATAAAGACATTTTAACTAACATTGCCTTATCTTCCATCCATTCCTTAGTCCAGTATAATAAAATTAATGATCTTCTCTGAATCTTGGTGTTCTTGTTGCTTTGCTCACAAACCAATGAGAATAGAGCAGCAATATAATATTAACAGTATTAGGAGCCTCGTATGCAATCCCAAAATAACTGGGGCACCACTGGCACTGACAAAATCACCACCAGTCAATTGCAAAAGGCAGCTTTACTCAGAACAACTGACATACTGTGATGATATCTGCAACACCATCAAACATCCACATCTGTCTATCCCAGGTCCTTGGAAAGGACTCGACAATTTTTCCATTCAGAAAATTGGACTGTGCAATTAACAAAGATACATTTTTGTGCTGCCAACTGCCAACAATTCTATAAATCCCGCTCAAAACCCTCTACGGGCGTTGGGATGTTCTCTTCCTTGTCAAGCCTACAAAAATCATCTCATCCAAGAAAATTGTCTTGAAAGAACAAAGCTCCATTCCTCTTTTCAGGAGCCGCTCCCAACCTTGTTTAACAGCTGTAGAGTCACCCGGTTTTTTTATGAAACGCTACAGCTCAGGTTTTTCTAGTCCCATTATCTCCCAGCAGCAGGAACAGGAAGCACCTAAGCAGAGAATGGCAGGCATGCCTGCTCCAAAATCCCACTACAACCAATATTGCTGTGGTGAAAGAATAGAGACTAGATTAGTATGACTCCTTTATATAGGTAGTATAACAACAGTTGACTAACAACAGTTTGTTGAGCAACTATTCAAAGTCATCACTGCATTGGAAAAAGTGTGCACTTATGACTGTTTTTCATACTTACGACTGTGGAGCATCCCCAAGGTTATGTGATCAAAATTTGGATGCTCGGCAATTGGCTCATATATGATAATTGCAGTGACATGGATCATATCACCTTTTATGACCTTCTGATAAACAAAATCAATGGGGAAGCCAGATTCACTTAATAACCATGTTACTAACTTAACAACTGCAGTGATTCACTTAACAATGGTTGTAAAATGGGATAAAACTCATTTAACAACTCTCTTGTTTAGCAAAAGAAATGTTGAGCTCAGTTGTGGTTTTAAGTAGATGACTTACCTATACAATATATCAACCCTACTTAATGCAACAGTAGAAGACCCAAAATCTGTCTTCTGGCCATTGAAAAAACTGCTTAGTCACTAATTTCAAGACTATTTTCCGGGTAACAGGAATATCACACTCTCGTACTATGTTAATAAGCCATTAAAAAAAATTCTGACAATTCATGGATGGGGCTGGAGGAACACCAGGGTATTTTTATTGCAAGAAGAGGGTTTAAGAACAGGAATAGGGGGAAACATCTTTTTCTTTCTTACTTCACTTGCTTCTCCCATCACACATAACAGAATAACAGAGTTGGAAGGGACATTGGAGGTCTTCTAGTCCAACCCCCTTGCTCAACAGAAAACCTTATAATATTTCAGAGAAATGGATGTCCAATCTCTTCTTAAAAACCTCCAGTATTGGTGAAGCCACAACTTCTGAAGGAAACTCGTTCCATTAATTATTTGCTCTAACTGTCAGGGAATTTCCTCTTAGTTTGAGGGTGGTTCTCTCTTTTGATTAGTTACCATCCATTATTTCTTGCCCTGCCTCTCTGTGTCAGGAGAAGTGGGCAAAATGGGTGAGAAGAAGTCTTTTATTGCAAGTTTTCTGATCCATGTTTTGAATTAGCAGGAGAAGTCATTGGGGAGGAGGGGGAATAGAAAAGCAATACCGAATGGCTTATGTGATGGTTCTCCTTTGTTAAATGATACCCAGCAAGATGTGCTGTATCCCGTTTCTGCCAGGCTCTCAATACAGGCAGCATCTTTACTCCATTTTATTGCTAAGCCAGAGTTGGGGTTGCAAGCACAATTAGCATTTCTTTACTAGCACACTTTCTGTTGGCTCCAGTGTTGCAAAGTAGTGCTCGCTATGCAGAAGATCCTCAATAAGGTTCAAATTTTTTAATGCAGGGAAAGGAAATATATACGAAGTTCTAGATTTTCACTTAATTTTACAAGTAATATACCAGAAGCTAATATGTCAATGTTTAGCCTCCTCAATGTATATGTGAATAATGAAAGGAATACTTTGTCCAAATCTGCTGTCATACCTGTTCAGCTGTTTAAAATGCTACACTTCCATCTCCAGAAGGTCAGATTCAATATCTGGTTCATATGAGTAGCATTAGTCTCCCATTCCCCAGTGTATGGTTATAACACTTAGGTAATGGCCATTTTCCCAATGGGAAAAAACCTGCAATCTCATGTATTATATTTATATCCCAGTACTTTTGTAAGAGTGCAAGATGAATCTTACTTGGCCCATTAACCTTTCAAAATAAATGTTCAGAGGATTCACAGACAGGACAAGACAGTTCCTTCCCATACACCTCCAAATTTTGTAATGTTGCCTCATTGTGACGGTTGTGTGTATGATTGTGTGTTCCTGAGAATGATGAACAACTGAGAGAATGCATGCCAAGAAAAAAAATTATATGGCCATTAAGAGTTCACGTCAACTTGATGGCACTTAATCCATCAACTTCTGATAGTAAGATATATAATTCCCCATGATATATCTAATCTTAATTTAGAAGCTCAAATCATGTCACATTACATCTTAATCGAACAATGTTCTCTGTGTAGTTCCTTTTACATATTTTGCATCATCTATCATTTAGCTGCACTAGATGTCTAGGAGTTTTAATATTAAACTATTTCCACATCCATATTTTGAACATGTCCATATTACAACCACCTTCTTTTACATATCTTTTTACTCCCCCTTGCGTTCCTCGCCTTCCCCGTTGGCATCCGCAGTGATCAGCGGCCGTGCAGAAACTCGCTGCTTTTCCACACCGTGGAAAAGATAGGCGCGTGCACGTTCCGCGGAATTACAGCCCAAGTTCCCACCGTTACGAAGTCTCCGAGACTGTAATTGGGCGGGGCATGCATGCGCCTATCTTTTCCATGGCATGGAAAAGCGACAAGTCTCTGCGTGGTGGCTGATGGTGGTCCCTCCTTCCCCCTCTTGTCTCTCTCTCTCTGTGTCTGTCAGATTTTGATTTCCTCCCTCCCTCCGTCTCTCTCTCGCTCTGTGCCTCTCTCTGTCTGTCTATCACTGTCTCTGTCCACAAAATACTGCATGGAGGAGCGCGGGCTCTGTGGTAACGGCAAGGTCATCTGCGGGGGGGTCCCTTTCACATTCCTTGTCTCCCCGGATGCCATCTGGAACCATCAGCAGCTGCACAGAGACTTGCTGCTTTTCCATGCCGTGGAAAAGATAGGCGCATGCATGCCCCGCCCAATTACAGTCTCGGAGACTTCGTAACGGTGGGAACTTGGGCTGTAATTCCACGGGACGTGCACGCGCCTATCTTTTCCACGGTGAGAAAAGCGGCGAGTTTCTGCACGGCCGCTGATCACTCCAGACGCCCATCGGGGAAGATGAGGAACGTGAAGGGAAACCCCCTCCCACAGATGGCCTCGCCGTCACCAGAGCCCGCGCTCCTCCACGCAGTATTTTGTGGACAGGGACAGTGACAGACAGACAGAGAGAAGCACAGAGCAAGAGAGAGACGGAGGGAGGGAATCAGAATCTGACAGACAGAGAGAGAGAGAGAGACAGAGGGGAAGGAGGGAGGGAGAGACAGAGAGAGACGGGGAGGGAGGGAATCGGAGACTGACAGACACACAGAGACAGGGAGAGAGAGGGAGGGAGAGACAGAGAGAGAGAGAGTGATTGAGTGAGTGAATGAATACGAGACAGACAGACACACAGACAGAGAGGGAGGGGAGAGACAGATAGGGAGGGAGACAGAGAAAGGGAGACACAGAGAGAGAGAGACAGACAGACAGACACACAGAGAGAATGACAGAGAGAGAGACAGAGGAAGGGAGGGGAGAGAGACACAGAGATAAGAGGGAGGGAGGGAGGAGAGAGAGATACGGAGAGGCAGACACAGAGAGAGAATGACAGAAAGAGACAGAGAGGGAGGGAGGGAGGCAAAGAGCCACAGAGAGAGACAGGCAGACAGACACAGAGAGAATGACAGAGAGAGACACAGAGGAAGGGAGGGGAGAGAGACACAGAGATAGAGAGAGAGGGAGGAGAGAGACACAGAGACATACAAAGAGACAGACACAGAAAGAGAATGACAGAAAGAGACAGAGAGGGAGGGAGGGAGAGAGAGATAAAGGGCCACACAGAGAGAGAGACAGACAGACCGACAGACTCAGAGAGAGACAGAGAGAAACAGAAAGAGAGAGTAAGAGAAAGAAGGGAAGAAAGAAAGAAAAAGAAAGTGGGAGAGAGATGAAAGAAAGAGAACTTATGACCACAATTGAGCCCAAAATTTTGGTTGGTAAGCAAGACCGTTGTTAAGTGAGTTTCACCACATTTTCCAAGTTGGCCACGCCCACCCAGTCACATGACCTCTGAGCCACTCCCACAAAGTTTTGGCTCTCAAAATAAATTTCAATCATTGTATTGTTGATATTTGGCTCTTTTGACTAATGGGTTTGCCGACCATTGCCCTAGAGGGCCGAGGGAGCCGACTCCCCCCCCCCCCCGCATGTGCATGCGCTGCCTGTTCTCCACCCACCCCCCCACTCCTCCTCTATGCCAACCGGTCCGCAGAATTTTCTTTAAAATGAAACCGGTCCCTGGTGCAAAAAAGGTTGGGGATCCCTGTGTTACAAGACATTTTGCATCAAATTAAAATTACTGTTTCCAAGCTGATATGTGAGCTTAATGACTGAGAAGGAATTTGAGATTGGGTCTCCTTAATCCAAAACCAATAAAGTTTAATCCAGCTTTCCACCAGCAGTTTACCTCCACAATTGCAATTATGTTGAATTCAATTCAGTTTCAGTTGTGGTGGAATTCTGCTCGTGCTGTATGGGAATTATGGAAGAAGGCATAATTAATCCCTATAGAATTTACATAAATCTTTCAACCCAGACTTGGCTTCAAAAAAAAAAAGCCCTGGTGTATCTACAAACATTGGCAAGAAAGAGAAATATAGTTATCAGGAGCAATCAACCACCAGGAAGAGGTAGCACCAGCTTTTAAAGCACAATCTTCTAGAAAACCTGCTCATACAATGACATTTTAATCAAATTAACTAGACAGGATTTCCAGCTTTTCTTTAAAAAGGACTCAGTATCCAGTTACATAAAGTGAAATGTCTTCCAGGTTTATGCCAGATGCAAGTGGGAATCATGTGCTTTTTTTTGGGGGGGGGGGAGGAATCCAGCAACTTCAAAAACTTCATGTTGTGCTGCATGCCAACTACATACCCACACCCCTGCAGCCAGAAGTTACATAACTAGCAGCAGCATAGCATAAAATTAGATGGTATCTCAACTGATTGAGCAAGCTCTGTATTAAAACCTTAAAGGTAAATACCCTCTTTGGAACCTCCATAGTTTTAAAAAACATATTTTAAAAATACAGATTGTAAATCATTATCTTGACCTTATCATTACCGTTTTAAGGATAATGATTAGCAAGCTAGGAATTGTGGACAAAGAGAATTATTTTTATGTGGCACCTTTATTTTTTTCTTCATGCATCATATTTTTCATTTCTACATTTTTATGTTGCTTTGTTTTGTTCTTAGCCTAGCAAGAGAGAGATATACAAAAAAAAAAGCATTTTGTTCTGCTGTATGAAATCTAGCTGGAATTAGGTCTTGACAGAATTAATTCCTGGCCATAACATAATTTAGTGTAATTTTAGAAGGCTTGCCTGGAAATCTCAAGCATTGTTTGGAAATGTAAATCCAGATAATGTAGGATTTTGCTCCTTCAAGTTGTTTTTAAAGATGGATTCTGGAAAAAGCAACTTCCCTAGTCTATACCAATGATCAAAGAGGGAGAAAAAAGTAAACATTACCAGTTGCTACCTGTATACCACCCTGGAGAATTTTTTTCTGCAAGAAATACAGTATGTCTGACATAAAGCAAAATATGTCAGAAAGTCAGCCACTTTTAACTTTCACTTTTACGTAGGTTCCATCAACATTTTCAGTCACTCCATTTTAATAAGCAGTTTTTAGCATTTTCAGTTTTGACGCCTGAATGCAGCTAAATCTGATATATAGATTTGCTCTAAATGTTTTTAAATGATCTGAGTTAATCCAAATGGTCACCAGAAAAGGAAATGGAACATGTCCACAAAGAAATGGGTTTCGTTTACACTTCCCATCTGTATTGCCTTCAATCAAAACCTGGCACTGTGTCATCTGATTGCAATGACAAAAGGAAGAGAGGCAATGAGCCTTACGAACATTCCTCTATGCACAGAGCAAAAATGACACTTACAGATTTGCTCCTGCTTTCAGCAAGTTTTAAGTCCTAACAGTGGACTTTTGCTTTAGAAACTGCCTCTGACGGAGGCCACAGTGTGATTCTTGTTGCACAGTGTGATTCCTCTTGCAACAACAGTTGCAGGAACTGGGTATGTCTGGTTTAATGAAAAGAAGGACTAGGGGAGACAAGATAGCAGTCTTCCAATATCTCAGGGGTTGCCACAAAGAAAAAGGAGTCAAGCTGTTCTCCAAAGCACCTGAGGGTAGAACAAGAAGCAATGGGTGGCAACTAATCAAGGAGAGAAGCAACTTAGAACTGAAGAGAAATTTCCTGACAGAACAATTAATCAGTGGAACTGCTTGCCTCCAGAAGTTGTGAATGCCCCAACACCGGAAGTCTTTAAGAAGATGTTGGATAGCCATTTGTCTGAAACAGTATAGGGCTTCCTGCCTAGGCAGGGCGTTGGACTAGAAGACCTTCAAGGTCCCTTCCAACTCTGCAATTCTATTCTATTCTATTCTATTCTATTCTATTCTATTCTATTCTATTCTATTCTATGGACCTGGGTCTGCCACCAAGAGCCTCCCACCGGCCAGTATGCTCCCATAGAGAGGGCCTCCTCATAGTGCTGTCGGCTAAACAATGTTGACTGGCGACACCCAGGGGGAGAGCTTTCTCTGTGGGAGCGCCTGTCCTCTGGAATGAATTGCCCTTGGAGTTACGAATTATCCCTGACTTACGCACCTTCCGCTGTGCTCTTAAAACTTTTCTTTCTATTCTATTCCTTAGGACAAAATCTGGAAGGTTTCATGCTGGTGGAGGTTAGCCTGGATGGGATAATTATGTTGGGGGTATGTGTGCAGAGTATTTGGTATGACTGCAGAATCCTTAGTGATCTCTGAGCTTGGTTGTCTTCTTGCAAACATTTCTCATTACTAGGTAGCATCATCAATGCTAGTCAACAGCACTAGATGATTGTGTTTCTGAAGGAAGAATTTCAAGGATGAGCAAAACAAATTTTGTGATGAGGGATGAGTATTGAGGGATTGCTTACTACTGTTTCATGGAAAATGCTCCCAGGAATGAATTCATGTGGATAAATAAGGAGGTGTAGAATGTACCTCTGAGAGTAGTATTCTTTCCAGTAGATCAATCTTCATAATGTAATGAAAAGGGGAGTTGCCCTTTGCAAATTAACCCACTCTTTGTATTCTCATATGTGTTTTCTACAGAGAGTTGAAAGTGTTATTTACAGAAATCAGCTTTCCCAAATCCTAATAAACTATACATTAAGGGAGAGGCACAATAAGAACCATGTTACAAAACCTTTGTAGCAGTCTTGGAGTCCCTTTCAAACTAGAATCAACAATGATAAAAAGTAACATTTATTCATCATAGTTACTGTATGTAGATGTCCATCTCACATACAGGACTCTAAAACAGCATTCAGTAAAACAAACCATAAAGATAATGATTAAAACTTATAATAAAGCATTGATATACAAGAGCAGGGGAGAGCACCTTTAATGGTAGGCATAATGTAGCCGTCGCATCAGTTCTCATCATAATAGAAAAGGAAAAAAATATTACATATGCACATAATAAATATACTACGTTATACAAGATTTTAATGGAAATATGAAATTAAAAATATTAGTTCTGCCCAGCACAGATTTTGGAATGTGGCTGCCAGCATAACATTCAAAGGTCAAATATAATCCTTGGGCCTCAGAGACGAGCAACTTAAGAAACATGGATCCACTGTAAGATGCTGCCTTACACCAACATTATTGGTTTATCTGCCTTACTATAATACCATGTTTTCCCCAAAATAAGACAGGGTCTTATTTTCTTTTCACCTCTTGAAATAAGCGCTTGGCCTTATTTTCGGGAAGATCTTATTATTTTTGAGGTGCAGGAGGCGGCGAGCGTGGTCACCTCATGGCTGCTGCTGTGTTGCAATATTTTCGGGGAGGGCTTATTTTAGCGCATGCTATTTTAGCTTGTTATCCAAGGAGGCCTTATTTTTGGGGAAACAGGGTATGTGCTAGCCAGTTGTGGTCCTTAAAAGCCTTTTCTATTCATAATTGGAGGCATTAGGGACTAAATTTGGGATTATGTGCCTGGAAACACATGCCCTGCTATAGAATTATGGCCCTTCCCATTAATCCTCACCCTCATCATGAAGGAAGGAGGCTTGATATATTCAAACAATTCAGCTCTGGAGTCTAGTCATACTACTACCTTTTCCTTTGTATGTGCGGAGTTGAGCATATCCATCAATACTTCAGTTTGTCCACCAACTCTATAGTTATTCCTCAGAGACATACAAACCCCTCAAAAAAAATGTTTCATGCCAAAAAGCTGCAAACATTACAGAGTGATAACAAACGGGAAAGGGCCCAGATGTTTCCTTTTTGGCAAGACTTGGGCACTCAGACATAATGACAGACAACTTCCCATGCAAGAGGAAACAAGAAAACTTTCCCCAATAAGCTCACAACACAGATTGCTGGGGTTAGAGAAAGAGAAGTTTCATAGTGAATCTCTGAGGTTGGTCATTTCCACCCAGGTGAGGCGTCTGGCCACATCACAATGTAAGATTCTTATGCCAATTATTTCTTTGCCAGAGATGCTATAATGTGTTGCATGAAATCATCAAACCCAGGACAAGAGACTGAACATTCCCTCTAGAATGTTCAACCAAATTTAAAAGCAAAAGTGCATGTGTGTGTGTGTGTGTGTGTTCCAGAGCACTGGAAACCCGAAGACCAGCTGGCTGGCCCACGCATGCCTGTTTTTTGGCTGTTTTGGAAGCCATTTAGGGGCATTTTTGGGGCATTTTTATAATGGTCTTCATGGGTGCAAGCTGGTCTTTGCAGGCACTGGAGCGCTGGAAAATGGCGTGAAAATGGTCCAGAAAAGGCCCAGAAAACTGCCTGGTTTTGGGCCATTTTCCGGTGCTCCGGTGCACGCAAAGACCAGTGTGCCAGAAACCAGAAGAACAGCTGGCCATAGGTTCACCATCACGACAATAGGTCAACATTTTAACAAATTAGTGCAAAATGTAGCAGGATGACCAACAATCAAAACTGATATTGTTTGTTTTTTTCTCTGAAACTCCCAGAGTTGCTTGGAGGTCAAGTAAAATCAATTGGGTCAATCAATCAAAGTCTTCCATAAGACTTATTTTCCAAAGTCTACAGTAAATAGAGTACATCAGGTGGCTTCTATTGTTTAAGCAAATCACAGAGGCAACTAGAACTATCAGAACAAATTGTTAAAATGTTTCTAAAGCATTTATCATTGATTTATCTAAGTCTTAAGTGAGGAAGAGAGAGAAAGGGGAGCGTTAGAGCCTTTCTATTCTTAGCAACAGTCAACATTTAGAGAAAATGCTTCTAATGCCACTCTCCAAATCATAAAGTTGGATGGGGCTATTGAAGCCACCAACTTTACTCCTTTGCTTGGTGGAGGAATATAAAATTATTTTTTTCTGTACCTATGGAAAGAAGCATTTCCTGCAAACCTTATGTAAAACAGGAAGCCCATACAGCACTATACAACATCACTCTTCAATATATCCTTCTCACCCACACCAGTCATGAAAGTCTGAGATCCTGCAAAGCTATTACCAATCAGGGCAAACCTTGCTTGATGAACAGAATCAACCTGCCACAAATATAATAAATAATATAAATGTGGATTTCCTATCTGCATGACTTGAAACTTCATCGTCAGCTTTTTGATACTTGCAGCCTATTGTGTGGATATTCCGACCCCAAGGATTAAATCTAGGAAAACCTAGGAAGTTTGAACAGGCTTCCCCAATCTGGCACTCCATAGATGTATCACTTTTCAGCTCCCATAATTCCCAGCCATGATGGCTAAGGCCCTTTACTGCACAGGTATCTGCTATAGGCCCCTTTTAAAGAAAAAATACTTGGCCTACTAGAGAAGGGAGTTGATGATGACTGTTTGGGAGTTTAGCTAGCATATACTAAAAGCTTTTAAAGCAAGGGACAATGTCTATTCTATCCTCTGCCTTTGAATGCTTTCAATGATAAGGGAGTGTTTTTGGCTAATTCTTTTCACTATTGGTTTTATTGGCTTGGCTTTGTTTTATGTAGTGCTCCAAACCATACTGTCCTGATAAATTGGATTTATTCTTTGAAGTATGTCTCTACTTCAATGCTATTATATTATTTTGTTTTTAAATTCAGTGTTCATTATTCCACATATGTATTGAAGAACTGAGTGCTGTTTAAAGTTGAGTGCCCAGAGTGGCCAATAAGAAAATAATTGAGGGTATAAAGAAATAGTGAAAGTAATTTTGGAGCTATTTTGTGAAACAGAGCATAAAAATATCTGAAACAGATCAAATGACAGATATGGAACACTTTCCCTAAGACAGCTGGCTCAGCGTGATGCCCTCAAATTGGGTCAAAATTGTTTTTGGCTCTGACAGAAAATTCTAGACACTGAAATCCCAATATATCTACAGGGCAAGCTGACATGACAAATATAAATCTGCTAATGGTGTCTCTGTGTTTGTTCTAAGGAAAAAAAACTGGAAAACAAAGTTAGAAATCAAAGAATGCAAGCAAGCAAGATCCCATTACACATAAATGGCCAGATGTGTTGCTCAACATAGAGGGATATTGAAGAGGGTCACCGTCACAGTCTTAAAATAATCATGGAAAGGTTGCCAAATGAGAACATACATACTTTTTGTGGGATAGATTTGCTAGGAAACATGTTGAACAATACAATATACCAAACAAATTGCTTTCCTTACTGCAATATCCTTCATACCAAGAAATGAAATTCTGCCAAGATTTTTAAAATTAACAAAATTCAAATGTACAAAAGCTGTCCCTGCTATCTGGCTGAGAATCACAATGCATCTGACTTTCAACCTACTTAGCCTCTAAAGCAAAATTCATAATCAAATGAACTAAAAGGAGCTGCATTGATTTTCTCCCCCCACCCTCCACTATCCATTCCAAGTAGCTGTAGTTTGGACTGCAGTGCTTTCCACATTGACAACCCTCATTCAATATTTTTAAGGAAGACAAAGATACCTAAGCTTATTGATCAGAAAGTTTGGCAGTTCCGCAGTTCGAATCCCTAGCGCCGCATAATGGAGTGAGCTCCTGTTACTTGCCCCAGCCTCTGCCAAACTAGCAGTTGGAAAGCACGTAAAAAAGTAGAAAAACAGGAATCACTTTTGGTGGGAAGGTAACAGTGTTCCGTGCGCCTTCGGCATTTAGTTATGCTGGCTACATGACCACGGAGATGTCTTCAGACAGCGCTGGCTCTTCAGCTTAGAAACGGAGATGAGCACCGCCTCCTAGAGTCGGGAATGACTAGCACATATGTGCAAGGAGAACCTTTACCTTTTTAAAGCTGTACAGCACATTGCCTGAAGGACTTGGAGTGGCACAGGTCAAACCATGGATACATGGCAGAATATAAATTATTTAGGAACAATAGAGGGAGGGGGACCCTTGTTTGGTGGTTTCCAGGGAAGCATCTGATTAGACATTGTAGAAATAAGATGAATCTTTCATGTATTCCAGTAGAATTCATGCAGTCTTTCAACACCATGGTTGTCAGCCTTACCTGTATTTTTAATATAATAATGTGCCTCAATAGCCACGAAGCTCAAGAATCAGACTAATGTAACAAATGACACTATTTCTGCTGAAGCAAAGGAACTTGTTATTAAATCCCTGTTTGTTGGTGCATAATGCTATAATGAAACAAATAAGGCCGTGTTCTGCTTTCTCAAAACTCCCTGGAGAAAAAAGTAGCATAAAAATGCAACAAATATATCCAAAGGAGGTAAAATTGTGTTCAAGAATCTGATACTGAGGAAAAGATAAGAGAACTTAACACACTTGCATACAAATAATAGATAACAAAATCCTGATTCTGCTATTTTATAAAAATGCCTCTGGCTGCTATGAACAAAGATGTAGACCCAGGAGTATGCACAGACAAATTGCTGATAAAGTCTGAATTCATTTAATGTTTTGGGTATCCCATTTCAAGAGCATTATGCTTTAAAAAAATAAGCATACTGAATAACATTTAAATGTTCTCTTAAAAATGCACACTTCCCTCGAAAAATATTTTTATTGGCATACTCAGATATTTAGAAATTATGACAATCCAATTGCATTCCCTTCTCTTAAGATTTGTTTAAATGCAAGCACAGAAAGCACATAACTTACTCATTTTAGCAAGCTCAGAAAAAACTGAGTATGTCTTTCTCCAAGTTTGGAGAGCTGGGGGGAAAAGGACTGGTATCATATTTGTTTAATAAGTTACCAGTTAATTTGATAAAACAGTACTTTTCCAGAAATAAAAATCTTTTTCGAAGAAAAATTTCTAGAAGCCTTGGCATAGTTAGCAGGGAAAACAAGTGGGTGCCCTGCTCCAAAGCTATTGGTGTTTGGCTGCCAAAGCCAACATAGTAAAGATCCCAAATCTTTACTTCGAACAAGCCAAAGCCGCATCATCTTGCCAAGCACACAGGCATCCAAGGTAAATTCCAGGAAAAAAGATCATTTATCAACACGGAGTACCCTATGCACCATGATCTGCATCACTCTCTTTCCCCATCCTTTGGAAAGTGAAATGTTTGGAAGCAAACAGAGAAGGCACGTTAAAAAGAAAGAAAGAAAATAGAAATGTTGTAGTCCTGCTTGGCAATGGGTAAAACTTATCAGCAGGTTGCCAATGGACACTGAAACGTGAAAACTATTTGATGAGACAGTCTTATATTGCAACCAGAGTAAAACATAGATTGTGTTTGCCTCTGTAACACTGACATGATCTGATTGCCCTGCTACAAATCATTGTTTTTTTCATTTAATTGAGAACATCTACTCCCTCTTTCTACACGAACATGGCTTTTAGTACACTCTGTGCTTTGCATTGATGATGTTGTGCTGCAACTATTAAGGGAGAAGGAAATTCCTTGTTTAGGACAAACCATGGGATGCCTGCATTAAACAAAAATGTTCTGTGTGTCTAGATAATACCTAGGTTCACGGTAAATGAACCCCCAACCCATCTGAAAGGAGTACTAGGACTATGGATAAAGCAACCATTGAGAACATTTCTCAATGTATGTTGCTTGCTATGCATGCAGTATTGCATATTGCACAATCAACTATATACATCCAGCCCACAGATAACAGTTGTCTTTTGAGCAATGTTCACTTTGAAAATAAACTAAGAAGCCTAATAGCACTTTATTGCTCCAGAGCAGTACTTTAAAAGTTTCATCTTTGGCAGCTGCTTAAGAATTTATCATTAGTAATGGGGAGATGGCAAGTGTATTTCAGCCCTGTCTACCATTTGAATTTCCCAGTGATTAAATTTCCAGTGATTGAATATTCCAGTGAGGAACTGGTACTCCTGGTATTGCAGCCCAATTGTCAGATTTGAGCAGGAGGGGGCTGCTACCTGCATTCAGGCCGAGCAGCAGTTGCTACAGGTGTTCATGGAAACTATGTTGTAGGGCTCCCAGATAAAAGACAAAAACATCCTTTCGATCTGACACATCTCTCTACCCAGGAGGAGTGGAAAAATGGATGCCAGCCAGAAGTTCCAGGAGCTGGGCAAAACAGGCTGATTCAAGTATTCCAGGGGTACCAACAAGAGGGAGAACTGAAGTTCCATTCATGAGTGTTCTTTTGAGCCCCCTAGGATTCTTCATCACACCTCCACTTCAAGGCAGCACTCTGCCATTATCACTCTGTGACATGTAGCAGATGACAGCACTTGCCTGACCTTGGAAGCTAAGAAATGTTGGGCCTGATTAGTACCTGAATAGGAGACACACAGTGGAAACATTCTGAAAGAAGGCAGTGCCAAACCACTTCCATTCCATTGCCAAGAAAATTGTAGTGATACATCCATCAAGACACCAGGAGCTGAACTCAGTTCAAAGGGGGCTTTCCAGCTCTATCATGTATATCGCTGAAGGGACTATGTCACTATATTCTCCCTCTTCCTGTCCTTTTGCACCTCTGAGTCAAACTTGATTCCCGGTGACCATGTACAAAATTTTCTGCCACATTTGTCAGAAGTGGCCCTAGAGCTGAGAGACAACGATGGGCATGATGTTGACTTTCATGCCTCAAGCTTGGACCCAGAGTTTCTAGTCCAGGGCCTTTATGTGTACACCAAACTGACTCTCATATAAAATACTCTCTGCTAGACATAATCTGGACCTTTACACTGATGTCTGGAAAACATAAAATGAGGAATAGGCTCCCACCCTGTTTCTGCAGTAGGAGAAAGGTTAAGGACAGGCTCGGGTAGCTTTTTGCCATCTTCTCTGGCCAGTAAATTCAGGCAAAGAGCAAAATTGCACAATAGCATGAGGAATCACTTCTTAATTTGTATTTTATTATTTGTCATCCGGTTAGTTAACAAGGGAAAGACCTGTGGATTTATTTATTTTACTCCTTTTTCCTTAAAGACACTCATAAAGGATTGCCTCTTTCTTATTTGTCCAAACAAGTTTATGCTCTTAATTAAAAAAAAAAAACCTACTGTATTGCACTATAAAACTGGAGAGGGTGGCAATCATCAATTGGTAGGAAAAGATTTAAATTGCTGTTTACATAGACAATTTAAAAAAATCTGCCATTGCATTTGTAATATTCAAACCACAACTACAACTCCTGTTCCCATCCCATGCACTACCCTTGTTTTACCTTAACATTCCCCCCCCCCCACTAAATTCCTTTTCTTCCCAAAAAGGCATGCTATTTTTCAGTTCAATAAAAAGAAGACAGTCTTCCAGAGCAGAGGTGAGCAGTCTTAAAAAACTTCATTCTGGTTTGTATCAGTAAATCTTCCAAACTGTCATATATCACACAAATCGAATAACCAATCAGGAGGCAGCACTGAGCAGCTAATATCAAGCCCTTCCTTTGTAAATCTGTTCAGTTCCATATTCAAGAAATTAAAACTTCTCCTTAATTACACAAATTTCTAGCCCCAAATATTTTTTAAACTTATGGGTAACAATGGGTGACATTTCCCAAGCCTGAATGAAATGCATAACTCTTGCATTTCTGCTGCTCTACACAGCAGAAAACAAGATGCATGGAATATGCAGATCATCTAATTATTCACTCTGAAGATGCATCTCTATGAATGTTTGTGATCATGAAGCATTATTTGATACATAACAAATGTTCCTGTATAATATTACATGGGATTGTGTCTGGAATGAATTCAAACATACTAATCAAGGTCTGGTGTGATGACAACAATATTTTAAACTTGACAAAGGCTGTAGCTCCCAGATGTTCTATTATGAATCTCACTGGGTGGCCTTTAGGGAGAGTATGCCCTGCTTTGCTGTAAAAATAGGTTTGATATTTTTATAGCTAAATATAACATCACCACTGGCTGTTGTCTGCAGTTCCCAAGGTAAGCTCCACTATACAAAACAAATACAGTTGCAAATGAAAGTATTAGAGGCTACTCCCATCACCACATTGTGGGACATTTCCTAAAAACATTGCTTCACAGTTTTAAAACTGTTCTAATTTTCAAGGGTAAAATCATCACAAACAGTCTCAGTATATAAAGATTAAAAAACGTAATGGAAGACTGATCTATCCACCTCAGACCCACAGCTCAAATGGGACTTCACGTAGTAAACAGATTTATTAAGCAGCTGAGAAATGAGAAGCATTTCTATGTTCTGAACAGTGGTGGGTTCCAGATCTCGTTGCAACCGGTGCACTGCGATGGGGCCAGGCAGCCACCACGTGCATGTGTGCTGTGCATGCATGCACACCACCACTCTGTGATGCTCCAGCTGCTCGGCGGAGTGTTGCACAGGCGCTGTACGTTGCATGCGCATGTGCAAATGGCCTGGTTGGGTCAAATGGGGCTCCCCTTGAGGTGCACCCGAAAGCTGCAGCTAGTCCAGAACGCAGCCGCGCGGGTGATTACGGGAGCGCCTAGACACTCCCACATAACACCTATCCTGCGCGAGCTGCACTGGCTCCCTGTGGTCTTTCGGGTGCGCTTCAAGGTTTTAACGACCATCTTTAAAGCGCTCCATGGCTCGGGGCCTAGTTATATGCGAGACCGCCTCCTGCCCCATACATCCCTCAGACCGATACGCTCCCACAGAGAGGGCCTCCTCAGGGTGCCGTCGGCTGGACAATGCCGACTGGCGACACCCAGGGGAAGAGCCTTCTCTGTGGCGGGCCCTGCCCTTTGGAACGACCTACCCCCTGAACTCCGCACCATCTCCGACCTCCGCCTCTTCCGCAAGTGTCTGAAGACACACCTATTCCATCTAGCCGGCCTAGCGTAACCCCCATTACTGACTCTTAGATAGTTTTAAATTTGGGTTTTTTAAATTCGGTTTTTAGCACAGGGTCTATTGGAATAAGTTTTTAAAAATTTTATATGTTTTATATGTGTTTTAACATCCCTGTGCTCCGCCCTGGGTCCGTTTGGAGAAGGGCGGGGTATAAATTTAATAAAATAAAAAATAAAAAATAAATACAAGTAAGGAACGTGGGCGGGTGAGCCCTCCGAAGCACTGTACTGGAATGGTGCCTGCTGCTCCCAGCAGGCACCAGTATGCCCATACTGGGGCGTCCCGGCAGTAACCCACCACTGGTTCTGAATGTTTCATTTTAAAGAGTGGAACTAATTATTCAACAAGGTAGTGGGCTCAAGTAGAGACTGAACAGCCTTTGGTCAGGGATGTTGCACTGATCCAGGAGGTTGGTTAGACCAGGGGTCCCCAACCTTTTTTGCACCAGGGACCGGTTTCATTTTAAAGAAAATTCTGCGGACCGGCTGGCCTAGAGGAGGGGGGGGGAGGGGGAACAGCATGCGCATGCGGGGGGGGGGGGAGTCGGCTCACTTGGCCCTCTAGGGCAGTGGTGGGCAAACTTATTAGTCAATAGAGCCAAATATCAATAGTACCACTACTGAAATTTCTTTTGAGAGCCAATTGTGGTCATAAGTTTTCTTTCTTTCTTTCTTTCTTTCTTTCTTTCTTTCTTTCTTTCTTTCTTTCTTTCTTTCTTTCTTTCTTTCTTTCTTTCTTCCTTCCTTCCTTCCTTCCTTCCATTTCTGGCTGGTCTTTGGTCTTCTGAAGATGGTAAAAATGGATTTATGGGCACTCGTTATATATAAAGGCAGCCCATGACTCTTTGGGATGCTGGTTTGAATCCAGGAAATGACTCAGAGGATGTGATTCCTTTGAAATGACCACTGGGAGAAAAATAGATCTTTAACCTGGTTAACCAAACAGGTAGCTTGAGGTGGAAGGGAATAAGAAAATAGATTTCTTCCTTTCCTTTCCTTCTTTCCATTGCCCCCCTCCCCCTTCCTCCCTTCTTTCCTTCCCTCCCTCCTATCCTCCATCCCTCTTTCTTTTTCTTTCTTTCCTTCCTTCCTTCTTTCACCCCTCCCTTCCTCCTCCCTCCCCCTTCTTTCCTTCACTCCCTCCCTCCCACCCTTCATTCATCTTTCTTTTTCGATTTCTCTTTCTTTCTCTTTCTCTGTTTCTCTCTCTCTCTGTGTATCTGTATCTGTCTCTCTCTCCTCCCTCCACCCATCTCTGTCACTTTGTGTGTGTGTGTGTGTCTGATTCCATCTCTCCCTCCCTCTCTCTATTTCTGCCTCTCTAAGTCTGTTCTCTCTGTGTGTCTGTCATTCTCTCCCTCCCTCCCCCCCCCGGGAAGCAGCAGAGGGGCCAGCATGTCGGCTGGAGAGGAGGAGGAGGGAGCAGCCCCCCTGGGCAGAGGATGGCCGAGCGCGCCTCTACCAGCTCCTTCCTTCCGACGGCCACCACAGTGCACTTTCCGGGGCTTCCTAGAGGGGCCGGCATGTCAGCTGAAGAGGTAACGGCTGCCTCATCCCACAGCGAGCGAGCGAACGAGCGAGCGGGCGAAGGACTCGAGCCTGCGGCTACCTTAAGCACTGCCGAAACCGTCCAGGCACCACATGGGGCTGGAAGGAAGGTGGGTGTGCGGCGCCCAGATGGCCTCGGTGGTGCTTAAGGTAGCCGCAGGCTCGAGTTCTCCGCCCGCTCGCTCGTTCGCTCACTGTGGGATGAGGCATGTTACCTTGTCAGCTGACATGCCGGCCCCTCCTGGAAGCCCCGGAAAGAGCTGCTGGAGGCGCGCTTGGTCATCCTCTGCCCAGGGTGCTGCTCCCTCCTCCTCCTCTCCAGCCCTGCGGCCCGGTTCCTATCAGGCCGGGGTTTGGGGGGGTTGGGGACCCCTGGGTTAGACAACTCACCCCCCCCACTCCCAATGACCCTCTTCAACTCTTATATTTCTGGAATCACAGAGTCCTACCAGTAAGACAAATTGCTGACCTACAGAGACATAAATCAGGGAAGTGGTTATTTGGAATAATAACACAACTTTCAAGCAACTAAGTCCACAACTCTGCATTAACCAGAGTCAATACACCCTGTTTTTGTTTTATGCAAAACACTGACCTTCTGACTTGTCACTCATTCTTCTGAGGGATTTCAATGGCAGGAGAGAAATACATTGCAGCGAGGAGAAAACTGGAAGATGAAGGTTGAAGGGAAGAGACCAAGCTGGAGGGGAAAGCAAACAGGCTGTGATTGTCGTTATCTCTGTGTGCCTGTGCTGAAAAAGAAAGTGCTCAAAGCAACTTATAGCCCACCACCGTTTTGCAAGCTGAGACGTTGTACAAGCAGTTTAAAAGAAGCAGATTGAAGACAGGCCAATACACATTTTATGTGCGACTGGTGAAATCATGGAGAGGAGTGTATTTTCAAACCAAACCATATTATCCTTTTAAGGAAGTCATGATATTATCAAGTTTGAAAACTCTCATTATAGTATTTGCAGTATTTATAAAAAATTATATGGTTGCCCAACTTACTCTCAGTGATTCCGGGCTGTTTAAAAGGATAAAACCCTAATGCAAAAAAACAATAAACCCCCACGTCCCTGGTGACAACATTTGGAAGAGCCACTTGATGGGCTCCATATCACTCTAGGAGTCCAAAGGCTTAGTAATCTTATCTCTGCAGAGGTGATGTTCCACAGAGAGGGAGCCACAGCCTTCATAGTCACACTAGATCCGTGATGGCGAGCCTATGGCATGTGTTCCAGACGTGGCATGCAGAGCCCTCACTGTGGGCACGCACGCCGTTGCCAGCTGCTCTTCTGGTTTACAGCACACATGCATAGTTGGTCTTTGTGGGCGCTGGAACACTGGAAAATGGCCTGACAACAGCCCCCAAACCAGGCAAAACCCAGATTGTTTCCTGGGCCATATTTCAGGTCATTTTCAGACCTGAAACAGCTTGAGAACAGCTTTCCCAAAAAACAGGCATGCGGCCGCTGGCCAGCTAGTCTTTGAGTTTCCAGTGCTCCAGTGCATGCAAAGACTAGTTGGCCAGTGTGCATGCGCGAGCCAGAAACCCAAAGATCAGCTGGCTGCTGCATGCATGTGCACCGGCCAACTGGTCTTTGGGTTTCCAGTGCTCCGGTGCATGCAAAGACTAGTTGGCCGGTGTGCATGCGCGAGCCAGAAACTTAAAGACCAGCTGGCTGCTGCATGCATGTGCACCGGCCAGCTGGTCTTTGGGTTTCCGGTGCTGTGGCGCATGCACATACGCACACATTCTGTTTGGGCACTCGGTGCCGAAAAGGTTCACCATCACTGCTCTAGATGAACCTCCTTGGAGATGAGATCCATAGCATCCCCTTCCTCCCCACTAGTGGGTGAGATAGATATGACTGGGAAAAGTCATCAAATGGTTCCAAACCATTTAGGATTTCAAGATGATAAGCAGCACTTTGAATTGGACCTGGAATCAAGTTGGCAGCCAATGCAGCTCTTGTAGGGGAGGTAACACATATGCAAATCTAGGCTTGCACAAACCTATGAGGGTTGCTGCATTTTCAATGTTCTGGATACTTTTTAAGGAGTACCCCATGTTGCAATAATTAAGATGGGAGATGACTAAGTTGTGAGTGACTGTTAGCAGGGATTGGTCCAGGAAAGGGCTTAACTGACACACAATCTGTAGTTGTGCAAAGGCCTTCCTGGCCACGACTGCCACCCGCTCCTTGAGCAGGAGCCATGAGTCCAGGAGAAACCCCAGATTATGCACCAGGTGTCATTTATTACCTAGCTTCTAGTTCCAAATCAAGCCTGAAGCCATGAAATAAATCTGGATATTTTGGTTCATCCAGAACTGAGACTTCATTACCCATGAGTCTTTGCCAATGGTCAGGATGGCTGAGGCTGATTTACACACCCCTGGAAGACATCAAATTATATCCTTGCATTTTAACCACTCAGGATCATTGTCCATATCCTCAAGCTGTACAAAGTAAAAATTACACCTTACAAGTACACAAATAATACCTACATTTGTTTCAATTACATCAACTGAACCAGATACACTGTATATCAGAGGTTCCCAAAGTTGGCAAGTTTAAGACTTGTGGACTTCAACTCCCAGAATTCTCCAACCAGCTATGCTGGAGAATTCTGGGAGTTGAAGTCCACAAGATATACCTCTGCTGTATATCTATCCCAATCAACACAAATACAGGCTATTTTACCTGCAATCCCAAACAAGGTGATCATTATAGGCTATTAAGTCATTTTCGAGTATTTTTTGTTAGCCAGAACAGAAAAGGCCTCCCACTTATCAACATCATAATAAGAAAACTCCAATAGATATGTTTATATAGACCATGGAAAAGAAACCTTAATAAATTTCCACCCATCATCAGCCTTCTTCATCCCAGTTTCACCCAACAACACCCAACAATACTGCACTATTAACCCAATTGTTCCATCAACTTCAACTCCATCAGTCTGATGAAATAAAAAGCTCCGTGATACCATAAAATTGTGTGTTTATTGCATAATATGATACCTGGCTGGGAAGGGATCCTGTCCTCGCCCTGGATATCTCATTCTTCCTGCTTCCTCTCCCAACCCCACAGTGATTCAGAATCCCTTCAGAAAAGTAGCAATAAAAACATTTCTTGGAAGAGGGAAAGGCAGGTTTTCATTAATAAGCTGCCATAAAATATGAATAGCAATTTAGATAGTGGCTTGCAGAAGTGTTCATATAATTATGTCACGTATGTGGCATAGTAAATTTAATTTTTATTTGTTTGTTTTTATTGGTGCGTGGCAAACAAATTTAACACAGATAAATAAAACAGTATAAGAGAGCTATATAAATCATGGCTGGTTGGGGAATTCTGGGAGCTGAGGTCCATAGGTCTTAAAGTTGCCAAGGTTGGACACTCCAATATAGATTAGAGATAATAGATAGGATTACACCAAAGATTTACACCAGATTTATTTTGGATAGAAACAATTTCATTTTGCTTTCTGCAAACAACCCACCGCTTTTAGAAACTGTCTTTTCTTTAAAAATGGAAAGATCATGGACTTTGATAGTCCTGTTGTTTGTGAACATGGGGAAGTAGCAGTTGCCCCTTAAGGATCATATTTTGTATTCCCGTACCCAAGTGTTCCCTCCTTTGGCAGCAGATCTTCAGGACTTTCTGCAGAACATCTTCATCCCCTCTTACTCTCAAAAACACATTTCAAGAGAACAGAACATGCTGCACGCACACAAGTCATATCCAGAACTAAGACAGCTTGGGAATTGTCACAACCCCTTAAGTCAAGACCTAGCAAGCTTTCCAAGGACTTCCCAGACTATGCATGGGGAGTATATTTCTCAGCATGGAGGCTCCATGTTGCAACATTTTGTTTCAAATAAGAGTTATAATCTGTGATCATTACCATCACACAGAATCAACTATAGAAAACACTCCATATATATATAAGGCTGAACAGCTGAACAGGAGAATAATCAGAGAAGCCATTGAAATAGAGAAGCAACCTAACAATATGAACAAACGTGATGACACCTCCTGCCTACCAGACATCTGGAAACCAGCACTGACCAACAGACGAGCCCCACCCTCCACCCAAGCTGTTGAAAATCAAAATAAGGAGAAACATACAAATGAGACCAATCAGCATCAATCTACCAGTCATGGTGCAGCTGCACAGCCAATCAACCCACTCACAACAATAGTCAGCACTCCACCCCCCCACCCCAAGATTTAAAGAAGGGCGACGCCTTCACAATCGCAGACCGAAGCCTGAGGATGGCAAGTGAGATCTTGCCGAAACGTTGCAATAAAAATTTCATGCTATATACACGGGAAAACACCCAAGGATGTATATATATATCTCCTTAAGTGGGTTGTTTTAAAGAATATAAAAGTATTATATACAGTGTGCCTATGTGTTAGATTATTTAAAGCAAACCCATTTAAAGAAAAATATATTTAGTCTTTTATTTATTTGTCTATTATAATTTATGTCATGTTCTTATTGATCTTCATTTCAGTGATTGTTGCCTGAATATTAAAACAACTTTATTCAATTTTTCAATTTTCAATTTTAATATTTGTAAACCGCTCCCTCTCCCCATAGGGACTTGATTCAGAATCATCAGATTCACATCGCTTTTATTAATCCCATTGCTAACTTGAGATCAAACAAATGGAGGCTAGTGCTTTTTCACAATTATTAACCAATTACAGTGATAAGGAAATTAGGCACAGATGAACTGGGCAATGCTCTGTTTTGATGATGCTGAGATTTCTATAGTCTGGCTGACTTTTGTTAAAATGCTAAAAGAGGCTTTCCTTGGTCGGATACCATTATGAATCTTCCATCCTCATGTGGAGAGGCAGAAGTAGCCAGTTTATCAAAGCTTTAACTCAGCATGTGGCCCACAAGTACTCTTTTTATGCCTCCTGAGCCATGTCAGTTTAGATAAATCCAGAAAATTGCCCCAATGATTTTGGGGATGAGCAATTAAGAACCAAAATGAGGGCCTTAGATTTTCAGAAACTTAAGATAGTATTTTGCACCTCAATACATCTGGAATACTTCTTTTTTAAAAGGACTTTACCTAACCACTCGGCTTCATGCCTGGTTTTTGGAGAATGGAAAGAATATTTTTCAAGCAGGCTGCTATAGGCTTCTCTAAGGTAAATTGTTGGCCCTCCAAGAAGTATGATGTTCAGCCTCCATAGCGTGACTGAATAAAACACTATATACAGGATTAGACTCTGCATTGGAACAACAGAATTTGTTTTCTTCCCGCCCCCTAAACATTAGCATATATGGACATCTGGTTTGAAATAATTCATACAAAACTGAGGATCAGCTACAGGACATACGTGTGAAATGTCATCTTGCACAAGGAGTATTTTTTCCAGAGTCTTTGTGGGATTAGCTTAGTTTAAGCCACTCTTAATATTGTTTACTGGAGCCACAAATAGATAAGATTAACTTTTCACATTTAAAACCTTCCTCTTGCCTAAAACAACCCAGCACCATTCATTAAATTTTACATTGCTCTCTCTTTTCTCCTCTCTTTCTGACATCCAAAGCTAGCTTTGAAAAATCTTTTTAGAGTATTTATGATGATCAAAATAGCAACATGATGTATCAGAGTAGACCAAAAATTCTTACTTCCTAAACAAAAAACCAACTATTTTATCAAGGAGCATTCTCCCATCAAGAAACAATGGGTGGAAGCTGATCAAGGAGAGAAGCAACTTAGAACTGAGGAGAAATTTCCTGACAGTTAGAACAATTGGTCAGTGGAACAGCTTGCCTCCAGAAATGGTGAATGCCCCAACACTGCAAGTCTTTAAGAGGATGTTGGATAGCCATTTGACTGAAATGGTATAGGGTTCCTGCCTGGGCAGGGGGTTGGACTAGAAGACCTCCAAGATCCCTTCCAACTCTGCTATTGTGTGTGTGTGTGTGTGTGTGTGTGTGTATGCTGGTATTGCCATCCTCGGGTGTTTTCCCATGTATATAGCATGGAATTTTTATTGCAACGTTTCGGCAAGATCTCACTTGCCATCCTCAGGCTTCGGTCTGTGACTGTGACTGCGAAGGCATCGCCTTCTTAAATCTTGGTGGGGGGGTGGGTGGAGTGCTGACTATTGTTGTGAGTGGGTTGATTGGCTGTGCAGCTGTATCATGATTGGTAGATTGATGCTGATTGATCTTATTTGTATGCTTCTCCTTATTTTGATTTTCAACGGCTTGGGTGGAGGGTGGGGCTCGTCTGTTGGTCAGTGTTGGTTTCCAGATGTCTGGTAGGCGGGAGGTGTCATCACGTTTGTTCATACTGTTGGATTGCTTCTCTATTTCAATGGCTTCTCTGATTATTCTCCTGTTCAGCTGTTCAGCCTTGGAGATCATTTTAGTTTAGAGATCATATATGAAGCCGCTGGGTGAGATCATCCGTGGTTTTAGGGTAGAGTACCACCTCTATGCTGACGACACGCAGTTGTATATATCTACCCCAAACCACCCCAACGATGCCGTAGCGGTGATGTGCCAGTGCCTGGAAGCCGTGCGGGCCTGGATGGGAACAGACTCAGACTCAACCCGTCCAAGACCGAGTGGCTGTGGTTTCCGGCAACCCTATTCAACCAGTTGACTCCATCACTGGCCATAGGGGATAAACATCTTACCCCTGTGGATGGGGCGTGCAACTTGGGCGTCCTCCTGGATACCCGGCTGTCCATGGAAGATCAAGTGACAGCCGTGGCCAGGAGGGTGTTTTACCAGGTTCGCCTGGTACGCCAGTTGCACCCCCTATTGGATCGGGATGCCCTTTGCACAGTCACTCATGCCCTCGTGACATCCCAACTGGACTACTGTAATTCTCTCTACATGGGGCTCCCCTTGAGGTGCACCCGAAGACTTCAGCTTGTCCAGAATGCAGCCGCGCGAGCAATAATGGGAACCTCTAGGTTTACCCACATAACACCGCTCTTGCGCGAGCTGCACTGGCTGCCTGTCGTCTTTCGGGTGCGCTTCAAGGTGTTAGTTATCATCTTTAAAGTGCTCCATGGCACAGGACCTAGCTATCTGCGGGATCGGATCCTGCCCCATACATCCCTGCGGCCAATTCGCTCCCACAGAGAGGGACTTCTCCGGGTGCCGTCCACTAGGCTTTGCCAGCGGGTGACGCCCAGGGAAAGGGCCTTCTCTGTAGCGGGCCCAGCCCTCTGGAACGACCTTCCCTCCGAAATTAGAACCACCACGGACCTCCGCTCCTTCCGTCAAAAACTTAAAACACACTTTTTCTGCTTGGCCGGCCTAGGTTAGTCTCCCATCTTTTAATAGGGTTTTAGGAGATTTTAGTTAATTTAAAATTGGGATTTTAGCGCAGGGATAATTTTAGTTTAATTTGTTTTTACCTATTCTATTCTATGTATGTATTTTGTATTGGTATTTTTAATTTCCCCTGTGCACCGCTCCGAGTCCCTTTGTGGAGAGGACGCGGTTTACAAATAAAATAATAATAATAATAATAATAATAATAATAATTATTATTATTATTAATTATTAATTATTATTAATTATTATTAATTATTATTAATTATTATTATTATTAATTATTATTATAGTTCCTTGAAAGTCAATGTCATGTCCTGTAGTTTTGAAATGTTGATAGAGATGAGGTATTAAGTTGATTTTTAATGCATTTTTATGTTCTGCGATACATGCACTTATCCTTCTGTTGGTTTGTCTTATGTAAGTGGCAGGGCAGATTTTACATGGAATTTTGTAGACCCCTTGGCTTTCTAGCTGGATCTTGTCTTTGGGATTCCTTAGGATATTGGTTATTTTTTGGTCAGTGTTGAAGGCTGTCTTTATGTTGTGCTTGTGGAGAATTTTGCTGATTTTGTCTGTGGTACCTTTAATGTATGGGATGAGGGCAATACCATTTTCCTGTTCTTTGTCTTGGTTCTTGGGGGGTGTCTCTTTTTGGATTAGTTTGGTGATTGTTTTTCTTCGGAATCCATTGGATATTAATGTATTTGTGAGGAAGTGTAATTCGGTTTTCAGGTGGTCTTTGTCAGCTAGGCGTTTGGTTCTGTGTATGAGGGTTTTGGCTACAGTGTTTATCTGTGCAGGGTGGTGATGGAATTGTGCATTTAGGTAGAGGTTGGTGTGTGTTTTTTTCCGGTAGATGGTGTGTCCCAGGGAGCCATTAGGTTTTTTGTAGGTATTGGTTATTTTTTGGTTGGTGTTGAAGGCTGTCTTGATGTTGTGCTTGTGGAGAATTTTGCTGATTTTGTCTGTGGTACCTTTAATGTATGGGTCCAGCTGTGGTACCTTTAATGTATGGGTCCATACATCAATCAGGGAGACTAGTATAGATCTATTTCGAGCTTTTTAGCTCTCATCAGCTAGCTATATAAGAAAACCTGGCTGGCTAAAGGCTCTTTCCTGATATGCAATACAGCCCCGGTTCGAATCCCAGTAAGGGTATGGCTAGCTGATGAGAGCTAAAAAGCTCAAAATAGATCTATACTAGCCTCTCTGATTTATTTATTGATCAGCTCATAAAACTAACACACACATATATATATAACAATTAAGTCACATGGTGCCATAGATATAACCTCATGGAAATGTAAGTATCTTGCTATGTGGCCTCAGTGTAAAGGGCCATTCTGTTCTACTCACCACTACACAAGAAGTGATAGTTTAGACCCAACAGTAAGCCTTTAAAACCATAAAAAGGGTGAGGACGTGACTAACATAATCATCATGTATTGCTGACTGTCCATTACTATGTACTACGTAGCACATTCCTTTGGGAAGATAAGCAGCATGAAAGTGCTTGCCTGTCAGCGCATAGGATTAGGAAAAGGTTGCTGCCTATGGTCTGGTGAGCTTCCCTAGGTGAGGCTTCTTCAGATACTTTGCAGCCAGGGAGGAGGCTGTTAAGGAGGAAACACCAAGTCCATCCTAAAAGACTTAACAGCCAAAAAGGAAGCCAAGAGTAAAATGATGGAAAATGGAGTCTTCATTATCATTGTCTGGAGAGATTCAGGATCTTTACCATGAATCCATGTAGAATGGACAGTATTAACCCTAGTAGATCAAGGGTTGTTATATTTTATTATAGAATATTATTTGCATACGTCCTTGAAGAACTTGAACAGTTTCTTCTCAGTCAAGGCTAAAACTGCTATTTTTGTGTTTTGTGTCAATTCATGTCATTGCATATGTAGCAACTGCTTTTCTGAAATCAGCAAATGTCATCACCTGAGTGGAGGAGAGAAGAATAGTTCCTTTGAAGCCATGCAGCAACTTTATGGTTGAATTAAATTTTAGAACAAGGACTTCCTTGGTTGACAGATCACACTATTTAGTTTCTATAATATTAAACACCTTCAAAACCAAGGAGTTCTTTTTCCCTATAAATCACAGTTGTTTGAAACAGGGAAGGAAAATCTTTATTGTTTAAATGTTATTGGCACACCAATTTTACCCCACCAAATTCCACTGTATTTAAGCTGTGAGCAAAGTGAATAACCCATGGACCATGGGATGCATAACACCCCCAGGACCTCTTCTGCAGCTCCTAGAGTGTTCTATTTTCAGCTGTTTCTTGTTTGCATGGAGGTGATTGGAGGGGAAAAATAGGCAGTAAGCCTATTTTATTCTTTGAAGCCTTTCTAAACTTCATGAAAAGCAAGTTGCATTTTTTTTCTTTCCCCCCATTTGTGTAGCTTTAGATGGCAATAAAGTTGCCCACCCATGCAGTATGCTAACTCTTATCATCTCCGGTGGAAATATCCTAGGAAGGGAGGGAGGGAAAGAGGAAGAAGAAGAAAATAAGGAAAAGAAAGAAGGGAAGGGAAGGAAGGAAGGAAGGAAGGAGATTGTGTGGTATTTTCATGGAGTGAAATATTTATATTGCATGGGTCACTTTTTCAACTGAGTGATTATTTGACTGTAAAAGTATTTGTGAATGGATTTCTTGTTGTTGTATATTGCCTGGGGCATGCCTGGTCAGAACAGTACAGAACAGTGTCCACACCCAACATACAATGAATAACAGGAAAGATATACAGACTTAGAAATACAGAGCAAGTTGCATTGGATTTGCAAACATCTTAGAATGTTATTTAAATTCCATGCTCCTCTACGAAATCTGACGAGGGAACTTTGGGGCATCTATTGCAGTGTGTAACATGGCATATCCATATATATTCCTTTTATGTATTTATGAATAAAGCACAAATGTTACTGAACACGCTAAGTCTTTGGTGACTTCATTCTAGGAGTGGCCAACCCATGTATATATTATAACTGTAAACCTGGCTGCCACCACTTAAGAGAATTGGGGCATGAATAACAGGCCCTTAAACTGCCTGCAGCAAGTTACCACATATATAATAATCCAATTTAAAAAACTACTTTTGCAAAAAGCCAACTGGCTCTGGCCATCCTGGAACAAATGCCAAAGCCAGCAACAACTGGGAAAAGGTCTGCTGAGCCTCGCATAAAGATATCCCATGTGTTAGCCTTATATGATGGCAAGAAGTCCAGCTTGCCCCTAAATACTTTGACCCACTGCTTTGACCCACTGCAAGAAGAAAAGTAATCATTACACAGAACATTGAGGGAGAAGGAGGAGGGGTGGGGAGAAAAATTAAAGATCGGTGTTAAGTTTTATTTTATAATGTTTGCTATTCAATCTTGACCTTTTTCTTCTCCCAGGCAGGAAATGTTTTAACTCAAATTTGTACAGACTGAGAAAAACAAGGCCAGTAGAACAGTTCATCCCTGGAGATAAGTATCAGACAAGGAATTCCTAAGATAGTTTTGTGTATATCTCTGGTCTTATGCAGCGATTACCTTCCCCCTCCCACTAGGGATCTAACCTATTCAGCAGAGGAGACTTAGAACATAGAATAATAGAGTTGGAGGGGACCTCAGAAGTCTTCTAGTCCAGGGGTCCCCAACCTTTGCAACTTTAAGTCTGAAGGACTTCAGCTCCCAGATTTCTCCAGCCAGCTTTGCTGGCTGGAGAATTCTGGGAGCTGAAGTCCTTCAGACTTAAAGTTGCAAAGGTTGGGGACCCCTGTTCTAGTCCAACCACTTGATCAAGCGGAGATAGACCTTATATCATTTCAAGCAAATGAGTCTCCAGTCTCTCTATAAGGCAAGGTACAGGAACACTGAATAAGACTCTCATTGCAATGTTTCTGTACTTTGGCAAATTTAAATATGTGGACTTCAACTTTCAGAATCTGGCTAAGGAATTCTGGGAATGGATGTTCACATAAAGTTGTCATGATTGGAAACAGTGCTCTAATACAATGCCTAAGAGATTTAGGACATTTTGCTCTTTATATAAGAATGCTTTAAGCCATCTGATCTTGCAAGATTACTAAAACCTTCAAAGCTTTTCAGAAGGTAATACTGTCGAGAAGTTTTTCTTACTGGTAGCTCACTGACTGCCAAATCCCCCCTAAAAATGTGCCAGGTCTTACGTCTGCTGTTCTTTCTAGGCCAGGCAAAGATTTTATTTGCCCAACAATCAAATTGCTGTGTTTATAATTGTCATTATAATCAAGAGGATTCCTGCCCTTGTCTTCAGCTGTTATAGTTGCCTGTGTTTTAGTTTTACTTGTTTAATCTTGTTGGCTGCTAAGAAATATTGTCTATTATTTCAAAAAAGAAGCGTGGTTTCTCTGTGATCTCTTCCCTGTAATTCCAAAAGTACAGTAAAATGGTTTGGCCAAACCCTTCTAGACTGAAGCTAGAGGCCACTGGAAATGTGTGGCTGCTATTGTATTCTGCAGCTGTTGTTACAACTCTGCCAACTATTGCTCTTATCAGTGGAAGCAGATAACAGAGGCTGGAAAACATAGAGAGGAAAGCAACACCAGCAATAGCTGAGGAAGAGAGGAGGAATTGATATAGGACTGTAATTTGGGAGGGGCAGTCTCATACTCCTTCTCATCTACCTGCATACAGTGTAGTTGGGTGAGATTTGAAGCGGCATTGCACACATTAAACTTAAAGCATCAGAATGATAGTTCTCATATCACGCTTGAGGCACACAAACAAGTTTGGCCAAAACAGCTTTTTGAAAACAAGGGCTGCCAAGTTAGACTTAAGACAGTATCACTTAGTTAACAGCAAAAATCCAAGCAATTTTTTTAATTCAGAAGAGTTTCCTTGCACCACATTTAAATGCTCCATTTAAATTTAAAGAGTCGGTGATTCAAATCAAAGCTGCATTCTGCATAAATTGGTGCAAGCTTATTAGTGCTACCAGCAATATGTGCTTTTTAAACCATGCATTAAAAAATTGGGAAACAGAAAAACTCCTAATCTGCGATGCAGAAAAACTCCTAATCTGTGATGGCATTGCAAAGAAAGATCACTGAGGTACTTTTTGTCCTCCCTAAAAAGGAAGGAGGAACACGCTGAAGAAAAAAAAAGTCACACATTTTTGTGCATGTTGATTATTTTTGTTTATTTTCAGCTTGTTATACAAGATAAGATTCAAGGTTTAGGAATTCCCAGAGCACCAAAACAGCTGGCTTCTTCTTCCTCTATTATTCAAGCTAAGTGTTGTGGTTTTATATTGCACACAATCCAGCAGTCTAAAAGTGAAAAATTACTAATCATTTGTTATGGACAGAAATAATGATAGTTTAGGCATGTTACAAGGCTATATTATCAGAATTATTTAATGGACCATTTTGAAGCTCAATGTTTATCATTCATTTACATTTCAGCCCTTAGAATAGCTTGAACTCAAATTCTCTGCTGAAACCCAAGATCCACTTCTAACTCCCAGTTCAGGTCAGGACAGGTCAGATCAGGTCAGGTAAAGTAAGGTAGAAGGCTACTTAGTGTGACAGACTGGTCATAGAGCTACCTTTCCACAGTATCAGTATCTTTCTGATAGTGTACCATCTTCATGGCCTAATGAACACAAATTCATTTGCTTATGTTGAGAAAAATCTTGACTCTCAATGTGTAATTTGTGTTTCAAAGGGCACATTCTGCTGTGTAATTATAAAATGCAGACACATAAAATGGCTTTCTGACCAAGGAAAATAATTCAATATCAATATCAATAATTTAATTTATAGACCTCATACATCCTCACGGCCGATTCGCTCCCACAGAGAGGGACTTCTCCGGGTGCCGTCCACTAGACTCTGTCAGCGGGCGACGCCCAGGGGAAGGGCTCTCTCTGTGGCGGGCCCAGCCCTCTGGAACGACCTTCCCCCCGACATCAGAACAACCACGGACTTCCGCTCCTTCCGTCTGAAATTAAAAACTCATCTTTTCCGTTTGGCCGGCCTTGGGTAGCCTCTCTCTATAGGGTCTAGCTATTTTAATTGGGTATTTTAGTATGTTAAGGGGATTTTAGCACAGGCCCAGATTTAATTTGTTCTTAATTATATTTGTATATTTATTGTATTGTGGTTTTAGTTTTCCCTGTGCACCGCTCCGAGTCCCTATGGGGAGAGGAGCGGTCTATAAATTAAATTATTGATTGATTGATTATTGATTGAACTGTGTAATTATAAAATGCAGACACATAAAATGGCTTTCTGACCAAGGAAAATAATTCTTCTAGATGTTTATAATTTTCATTTTTTTAAATGTGCATATTAATAATAATCTGATATATTTTTCTGACTTTATAGCAGGCAAAGAAACATGCACCAATCAGCATTATCAAACTTGTGTAAGGAGAACAAGTTTTACTTTAGCGCAAGATGCCCTCATGCTTTTAATTTTAAAATTGATGGATACATTCCAGGAATTCTACTCCATAATAGATGAGAGTGAGTTATTATCTCAAGTGTTTTGAAGATAGTAGAGATTAAAATGTTCAACCAACTAATCTGCACTAGGATGGCTAGAAGCATCTTGTGGATGTTCATCACCTGATCTTAAAAACCTACCTGCCAAGCAGCTGGGGGATGGTAAGGCCGATAAAGCAAATCAGTTGAAGCAGGTTCAGTAAGGCTCAAAGGTTTCCAGAATCAAAGCCCAAATGATTCAGTACAATTTTAGATTATGGATAGAGCAGAGAACTTCTACCTTGCTTTTAATATAGCCCCTCAGAATAGGGTCTCAAAATACACCAGGTAACATTGTATGGAACTTCAGGAAAAGGAGCATGAATTAGCAGAGAAGGTAGTCTTAAAGCCCCTTGCCTAGCTTTCGGTGTCCGCTGGTTATCATGACAAGGCAATATTAGCTAAATCCTGAAATGTTTGAGGGACTCTATAGAAGCCATAAGAATTCCTAACAATTCTAGGAACAGCCAATACTTACAGGTATCTAACAGCTGGGAATTGCTCTAGAGCAGCAGGTAAACAGCCTTGGCGGTAAGCCATTGGATGACTAATAATCAGGAAGAGGTAGATTTGGTGTCTGGGGGGGGGGGGGAGTGGGGAATGCAGGCAAAGCAAACAACATAAACATAACTTGCACAGAAATAGGCTATTTTGATCCTGTTAGAGAAGTCCACGGGGTGCTCCAAATGCAAAACAATCTGCATTTGAAATGTCTTCCTTACCATTGTGTTTCTAGGCAGTTACTCACCTGGAGCTTGCAAACATTAGCAGAGCTAACATTTCCTGGAAACATCACAAGTTGAAGAGACAGTAAACCCCCAGGCATTCCATTCTCAAAATCTTGTATCTTTAAAACATTTAAAGCTCTATCTACTGCTCCATACAGAAAATAGTTATTATTAGATTACTTATAAGGATCCCTCCATGACTGAGGACATTCAAAATGGACTAGTAATTAATTCAGAGATTGTGTGTATGTGTTCTGAGCTGTCTAACAAACTCAAGAAACAAATGGATAACAAAGCCCCTACTCACTTGCTTCAATCTAGATGCACATTCTGAGTACCATTCAAGGTGCTAATGGTCTTTTACGAAACTCTTCCTGGAACAGAACCAGGAAATCTGTTGGACTGTATCTCTCTAATTGTTTCCCAAAAAAATGAAATGAATCCCATCGATTAAGTAATGTCATTGGATTGGAAGCAAGAGGGATGGTTTCTTTGCTATCACACCACCCTTTTAAATAATATCCAGAGGTCCATTTAATGGACTCAGGTACAGTGATGATGAATACACCTTGAAAGACCGAGTTAGGGACAGATCTTCCTGCAGAAAATCTAAGAATTGACACTAACTTGATGGCATGCAATCAATCAATCAATCAATCAATCAATCAATCAATCAATCAATCAATCATATGAATGGTTGAGCTGTATTACAAACAGTTTTCCCTCCTGCCTCAGGTTTCATGCCATTAACTTCTGTCTGTCTTGCAGATCCACTTGAATGTTAACCTGTCAGCTCTTCCCAATGAAATGTCCACCCTTCAGGCAGAAGGCATGAAGATGGACAGCCAAAACGGTGCCTTGCTAGGTAAAACGTATGATGATGATGATGATGATGATGGATGATGATGATGATGATGATTATTATTATTATTATGGTTCACTGCAGAGTCAGTGACATGTTTAGACTAGATTTTGCATTTTTATCCACTTATTGAATCCTTCCCAGGACAGGCAGATGTTACTGTTTGATGATGTATTATTACTATTATTAAAATGTATTTGTTTAGCCATCTCATTGTCAGAACTCTGGGCAGAGAAATCCTCAAGAAGAAGCCTAGATCTGGGTAGTGGAGAATTTTTAAAACCCATGTTGTATCGTAAACATAGCCTTGATGAAACAATGATCGCAGATTCTTCACGAAGTTTATGTTCTGTAACGGTGGCACCATCATTATTTAACCAATTTCATTGAAATTTTATTACAATATTATTACAATGACAATAAAGATTATATTATTATTATTATTATTATCATCATCATCATCATCATCATCATCTACCATATACAGTATTGTGTTATATGTTAATTTTCTGCTTGTGGGATAGAGGAGATTGTTGTGAGACTTGAAACAGTGATTTCTGAACATCAAGAAACAGAGGAAGGGGGCTTCTACCAGTTTAGAGAACTGACACACAAGATCTGTTAACCAATACTGAATTTACACTGTGGTCTTTGCTTGCTGAGTCTAAATGCTATTCTAAAGTACATGAGATGCTATATTAGTGAATGAAGCATTATAATATATACTAGCTGTGGTTTCAGGGTCCAAGTTAGGAAAATGTTATTGTTTGAAAATATACTCTGCACTACAACAACAAAATCCCTAAGTTTTTTGAGAGAGAATCATTCCCTTTGTTGTCATCTAAAAACTGTATACCAATCTATCCAAATTTAGTGGTTCCGGATGTTTTGAATATTCTGGCAGGAAGTTCAGTACTACCAAGTTGGGGAAGGCCAAGACATATCACTCTTTAATGTACTAATCCCATCCAGCCCTATTTCCTCAAACACACACATTGTAAACCAGTCTAGGAAGCTGGTTCTCCTATGATGAGTTCTACATTGAAGAGTTTATTTTTATCCTGTGATAAAAGTATGAATGCAAACTCTTCCAAGAAAGCCTCTGTGTTATTTTCAATGATAGTCTCTGAGCTTGAAAGCTAGTAAAGTAAAAGTTTCTGAGAGTTCTCTTGTAAAGAAAAAAATACAGGTAACCCTTGACTTACATCCATAAAGAAGCCTGCCCATAATGGTTGTAAGTCGTGAAGTTGTAAAGTCCATATGACTGATCCAATTTTATAACCTTTTTTGCAATGATTGTTAAGCCAATGACTTGATCATTAAGAAAACTCATTGTTTGCTAGAGAATGTTTTTTGCAAAGAAAACCCAAAAAACCAGAAGTAAACTATGGGTTTTCAGCCAAAACATCATAAATCACACTCATGTGAGTGTGGGATGCTCAAATGGCCATAAATTTGAATGTTGCCAAGCGCCTGAAATGCAGGTAGAGGTGGCCACTGGAACATCAGAACCACATCATACTTTTGGGGAGATCCATCGTAACTTCAAACAGCTGCTAAGCAACCAGTTGTAATTCAAAGACTAATGCTGTACATATGCCAAAGTGTTTTTTTCCTGAGACCTTTATGTCATATGGTACTTTTTTAATTTAAGCACCCATATCAAATTGGTTGATATGGGTAGTCATGAGTAAGCATATAAGACATGAATAAGTATCTAAGCTAGTGATTCTGAAAGTATAGTCTATGGAGTTTATCATGTGGTCTGCCACAGCCTTCTCACATTCATGAGTTAGAACTTGCTTGCTGCTTCAGCTATGATTCCCCATGCATGAAAACAGTTTGAAAGAGTCCATTCACAACTAGTCTTCTTTGTTCAACTGTTGCTTAAGAAAGGAGAAGAAGTTACTTCTCCAAAATGTTCACGTAAGCAATCTTATTCACATTGCTACTCATACGGTGATGAATATCTCCAATACAATACAATAGCAGAGTTGGAAGGGACCTTGTAGGTCTTCTAGTCCAACCCCCTGCGTGGGCAGGAACCTTATACCATTTCAGACAAATGGCTATCCAACATCTTTTTAAAGACTTCCAGGGTTGGGGCATTCACAACTTCTGGAGGCAAGCTGTTCCAGAGGTTAATTGTTCTGACTGTCAGGAAATTTCTCCTCAGTTCCAAGTTGCTTCTCTCCTTGATTAGTTTCCACCCATTGCTTCTTGTCCTGCCCCCAGGTGCCTTGGAGAATAGTTTGACTCCCTCTTCTTTGTGGCACCCTCTGAGATATCGGAACACTGCTATCATGTCTTCCCTGGTCCTTCTCTTCATCAAACTAGACATACCCAGCTCCTGCAACCGTTCTTCATGTTTTAGCCTCCAGTCCCCTAATCATCTTGGTTGCTCTTCTCTGCACTCTTTCCAGAGTCTCCACGTCTTTTCTACATCGTGGCGACCAAAACTGTATGCAGTATTCCAAGTGTGGCCTTACCAAGGCACTATACAGTGGCATTAACACTTCACGTGATCTAGATTCTATCCCTCTGTTTATGCAGCCTAGAACTGTGTTGGCTTTTTTGGCAGCTGCTGCACACTGCTGGCTCATATTTAAATGGTTGTCCACTAGGATTCCAAGATCCCTCTCACAGTTGCTACTATTGAGCAAGGTACCACCTATACTGTACCTGTACCTGTATCAAATATGATAGTTCATTGGGTTTGAGATCCATCTGCCCCCACCCTCTTAGTTCTTATCAATTAAAGGAACATTCTCAACCAGTGAGTTTACGATAAATACTATTATGTATGGGAACATAAAATAATCAAATTGGTAAATAAATAATACATTTTGGATTTAAAAGTTTGGTACAAAATGAGCTTTAGGAGATTTTTAATGTAGGGGTAAAAAGGCATACACAACTGCAACCATAATCATTGCTTATTCATCCAAAACATATGCTCTTAAAAACAAAAGTAGATGGAGGGGTTAATTTGTTTAATCGGGCAGCCTTTGCATTTCTCTAAATGTTTACATAGTGTTCCATAATTACAGAAATTTTGAGAAGAAATGACCTAGATCTTTGGATATGGTAATAAGATAGGTGTTTATTATAACAAGAAACCACTAGTGCTTATTTCACTGGCAGTACGTTCCAAATTGTTAGAGTCAGCCCAATGTATTACGCTGAATGAGGGAAAAACATGATTTTATTGATTGATGGTGCATTTTTACTTTAGGAACAACCCGAGTCAATGTTGGCAATATGACGGCATCCTCCATTGTATCCGAAAGACGTTGATTAGCTTTGAAGCTGCAGAATATACACCATTACCTCCATCATCTTGCTATCACTTTCCACCAGCCATTATTTCTGCCACTTGAAGTCCTCACTCAATCTAACAACAGCCCCAAGTACTGAAAAATGTATAAAATCACTGGGCACATCACTGGGTAGAATTTTCAGTACTCTACAAATACTTAAGCCCCAAGCAACATGTGGTATAGGAACTTTGTATTTAATCTTGCAAATCCTCCGCTCCTCCCTTGCCTCTAAATTCTCCCTCCCCCAGCCCTACTTACTTCTTTAATTTGCCATAAATTATAGTCAAGAGCCATGAGTGTGCAATGCATGTTGCTTGGATCTTGCTTGCTACCACCTCCTGTGAGTTGACCCGAGAACTATCATACCTCCATCTGGGATGTGATTAGCATATCATGAAAACCAGGTGCTACGACTTGTTCCTCCATGAAAAAAAAAAATCAGAAAAAGAAATTGCAAACCATCTGCATAACATATCAAACAACCACAGAGAAACTTGTTTGTTAATGGCCGGCCAACCTATGTATGAGAAGCCACAGAATCTGTAAATATCAGTTTATTCATAACCCGTATTGTGTTTTTTAATGTGAAATGAAAAATTTGGTAGCCTGTCAAGCATTATTCTGTTCAGAATCCCAAGATATTTTTTTTAAGCCAAGTTGGTAATCATAGGTTTAACCTGGAATGTTATAATGAAAGAAATCTCTTGCCTCCATACCCTACACATTACTGCTGCTGGAAATAAGATGATATGCATAGTAAATTGTTTGACATCTTCATACATTTCTTATAAGTATGACCCATAACTTGAATTTATGCATGATTTTACGCAACTGGCTGGATTCACATATTAGACTAAATTAGATGACACCAATATGGCTTGTTCCTATCCCTGAGCCTCAAGCTGTAGATTACTAATTCTGTTATCCTGCCATAATAATTAAATCACCATGGGGTGCGAGGCGGAGAGGGTGTAGGAGAAAAAGAATCTGTAGCAAATTCCACCTTAGAAATACCCATCAGTTCTACTAGCCAAACTCTGCAACCCAATGTTATTCCAAGGGGAATGCTCAGGTTTTGGAAATCTCCATTTAAACATAACCCAGGTCTTGTTTGGAAGAGGAGCTAAAGTAAAAGTTTGGTTGGCAGGATCTCAGCATTCTTGGCCATGCCAGAAGACTGCAGACACAAATCATCCTGTTATATAATACTGTACACCAATAATATACATTACATTTTAAGAAATCAAGCTAAAGAAAAAGTTCCTGTGGCATAAAGGTCTTTCAAAATAAATTTCTGCAGATGTAGAAACTAAGAGAACAGATGGAGAAACTGGGAAATGAGTTACCACCAGAGGTAGTATTCAGCAGGTTCTGACCAGTTCTGGAGAACCGGTAGTGGAAATTTTGAATAGTTCACAGAACCGGTAAACACCACCTCTGATTGGCCACCCTCCCATCTGTTTTCTGCCTCCTGAGTACCAGCTGATTTGGAGGGAATGAGATTTTACAGTATCCTTTCCCTGCCAAGCCCACCAAGCCACACCCACAGAACCAGGAGTAAAAAAAAATGAATCCTACCATTGTTACCACATACTTTACCTTTGGCTTCCACGTTGATTAAATATAGGAAGAATGCTAAAAATCATATGAAAAAGATGGACTTTGAGAAAAAGTATATAGAGGAGCAGCATGACCTAACAATGTTCTCACACAGGTGAGGTTAACAAATGACCATTTTCTGGGCAACATGGCAGAAAGGTACCATATTTAGGGAATAACACAACTACAGTCTTACAATGTAGAAGGCCGTTGCTTTTTTTCTTTTCTGTTTGTCCTGGTGATGTAAATATAATGGGTAGTGATGGATGACACTCTTATAGCATCACAGATACTTCCTTCTGAACAAGGCTACACCTAGTTCCACCTCATAGCTCCACTTGAGATGTGAAAACCTGCCCCGCTCATGGCTAGTAAAACAGGATATAATGATCACCATTACAAGCAATTCTTACTTTCTGCTATTAAACCTAAAACAGCATATAAGATTTCCAAGATTTATGTGGTGGCATATACATTAGATAAAGAATAATTAAGAGCAATTGAACTTGTTTGACTAGGGAATGGCTGTGTCTTAGCATTACCCACTGGTGATTTTTTTTATGCCAACTACTATCAACTGTATCTTCCTCAGATTTGTCAGGGGTTCTCTAATTCTACATTTTAAGTTAGTTTTAACCAATAAGTATGCAGTCTTTTAGCTGATTTCTCTATGTATTGTTCCTCTGTAATTATTTCTTGATGTCCTGGATATTTGAAAACTATTTTCTTTCTTTCTTTCTTTCTTTCTTTCTTTCTTTCTTTCTTTCTTTCTTTCTTTCTTTCTTTCTTTTTCTTTCTTTCTTTTTTCTATTGGTTAATGACCACAATACAATAATTTGATTTGAGATTGTGAAGATGTTTTTATTCCAGTAGTTATTTGAGGTATTTTAAAATTGGGCATTTTATAAAAGGATATATATATCCTTTTATTCCCTTATACACGGGAAAATACCCGAAGCAAGCAATGCCAGCATACCTACACCCGTGAAAATCTACGAAAGCAAATATATAATATATATATATATATATATAAATATATATATATGTGTGTGTGTGTGTGGTGTGTATGTGTGTGTTATATATATGTGTGTGTTAGTTTTATGAGCTGATCAATAAATAAATCAGAGAGACCAGTATAGATCTTTTTCGAGCTTATTAGCTCTCATCAGCTGGCCATACCCTTTACTGGGATTCGAACCGGGGCTGTATTGCATATCAGGCAGGAGCCTCTAGCAATTCAGCTAAACCGGCTGTCCCTATTGCATCAGCTGAGACAGGGGTATTTTAGTATAGGTAATTTTTTCCACAACATCCTGTTAAGGGCCCCAATTAAGGGAGGAGGCATACTGTTTCCTTTTCTGCCTTTCGGCTCATCACCAGAGACCATCTAGACTCTTGGCTTTCTGTCTAAATGGTCTCTGGTGATGAGCCAAAAGGCAGAAAAGGAAACAATTAAGGGAGGAGAAAAGTATGTCTCCTCCCTTAATTGGGGCCCTAACAGGGTGTTGTGGAACAATATATGTATGTATGTATGTATGTATGTATGTATGTATGTATGTATGTATGTATATGTTTTCTGAGGTTTTCGCGGGTGTTTGTATGTAGGTCTTTGGTTGTTCGGGTTTTCTCCCGCATAGAATTGGAAGTATCTTCACGACGTTTCGATGAAGTCTCATTCATCATCTTCAGGCTGGTGCTTCCTGCTTGGTGCTTCCTGCTTGGTGCTTCCAGGAGCAATGTGAGATCTCAACCATTTCCTCTTTTTAACTGCCAGTGGGGGTGTGACTTGATTGGGTGGGAGCTTGGCTGCATTCTGATTGGGTGAAGGTGTGTTCTGATTGGTAGGGGGCTTGGCTGTGCTCTGATTGGATGGGAGTTTGGCTGTGCTCTGATTGGCTGGGGGCGTGTTCTGTTTGGGTGGGGGCCTGGTTGTGCTCATGTTAGTCTGAGTTGCAGGGGGATTTGAGCTGGTGAGCTGCGTTACTGTTGTTTGGCTTCGTGTTTGTGGTCGTGCCACGTCTCCGTGGTGCGCACCAGTTTGCTTCATTATGGATTGGAGGAGTTTAAAGTGGCTAATAATAAAGCCAGACCACAGCTGCATTATTATCTGAGGTACAGTGATCTCTCTCGGCTCTAGACTCTCCTTAATAATAATCGCCACTCCTCCACCCCTGCCTAGGGCCCGAGGCTGATGAAATGCACGATATCCTGGTGAGCACATTTCCACAAGGGGTAAACCCCCCTCGGGGCCCAACCAGGTTTCCGTAATTCCCACCAGGTCCGGGTCCCCCTCTGACACTAGGTCATTTATGAGGGGGGCTTTATTTACCACAGACCTGGCGTTGCAGAGCATCAGCCTGGGGCCCTGGCTCTGTAAACCTTGACCGCCTAGTCCCCGAAGGGAGCACAGGGGGTTGGGGCAAGTGACCGCTTGTAACCAGCGGCCATGATCCCCCAACTTAAGATGGACACCCTGTCTCCCACCGCCCCTCCCCCTCCCCAGGACCGTATGGATGGGAAATCCCTCCGTAGGAACGACCCCCCCCTCCTCGTTAGACCAATCCTTAATCCTAATCCTAATTTCACTGGTCGGCCCTGTGCCCAGACCCCCAACTGACTGATTAGGCCCTCCCCCCACCCTGGGACCCCTTAAAAGCCGAATTAAAAATTTGGACAAAACCCCCCTAAGTTTGCACTTCGCCCATCTCTCAGGAACTATAAGTCCTTCTTCGAGATGGGCCCTTGTTAGATTAGAGGGCCATGCCTGCGAGAGGGGAGATTCTCGCAAGCGAAGGAGATCTTGCCTCGAATAAATGATAGGGTAAGATAAAGTTGTACGAGGGTTCATTTTTGGCCAGGGAGGGAAATTCTATAAGCACGTCTTTGATTAAGTAGAGAGGGTAGAGTGAGGTGTAAATCTGATATAGTAGAAAATCCATTGGGTAGGGAAGAATTAAGATCTGTCCGAGAGACTGATGAGGGGGGAATAGAAGATGACATAATGATCAAAACATGCTTGTGCGATGTGTCTCAGCTGATCAGGATAAGAACCAGTAGTCTAGTGGCAATCAGCTCATAAAACTAACACACACACACACATATATGGCCAGCTGATAAGAGCTAATAAGCTCGAAATAGATCTATCCTGGTCTCTTCTAATTTAATTTATTGATCAGCTCAAAAAACCTAACACACACACACACACACACATATGTTACGTTTTTGAGCTGATCAATAAATAAGTCAGGGAGACTTTTATATATAAGTGAAATATATATATATATATTTCATGAATTTAATTATTAGATTTCCCCATCTGGAATATTTATTTATTTAATAACATATTTGTGTTAGCTAACAATGGGAAAGCTAATAACTATTATAAACTAAATATATTAAAAAAGGGTATGTCAATATTCTTGTTCTGTCCAGTTCTATTATAGCAACCGCCTACACAAGTCATCCTACTATCTATTTGCTACCTTTCTTGCTGCCAAAAATTCAGAGGCAATGTACTAAATAGAGCACTGTGACTATTCACCTACATCCAGGACATCCCATCCTGGCAGACAGAAATTGCAAGGTAGAGATTAAGATGAAGACCTTTCCCACTTTCTCTGCTTCTCACTCTTTCCATTTAAAAACCAAACAAACATGAAAACGACAGGAATAAAACCCAAGTCATTGCTTTTGTTAAGCAATATATTTTTCTATTCAGCTACGGTTTCTGTTCCTAAATAGAAAGCCTTAATTATTTCTCATAAAACAGCAACCAAAACAGATCAATAATTTCCGTGGCCTTGTGTGGCTATTGATACTAAATTGTGTGGGAAGATCTTTTCTCCTAATTAAAATGATTAAAGATAAAATAAAGACAGCCTTTAAAATTAGGACATTTCAGCTTCTTATAAATTAGATCATTACCAAGTACTTCTAGGATAGGGGTCTCCAATCTTGGCAACTTTAAGACCTGTGAAGGCCCAGAATTCCTCAGTCAGCTTTGCTGCCAGCTTCATTCTGGGAGTTTAAGCCACAGGTCTTAAAGTTGCCAAGGTTGGAGACCCCTGGCTTAGGGTACACATTCAATCTGATTTTTACTGACTAACTTTTTACCTGCCATAAAGTCATTGCCAACTTTTAATGTTGATAGGTTTTCTCCATGATGATTTATCCCTAATCTGGTCTTTCAAGGACACCCGATACTGTAAATAGGTCCATCCATCTTGCTGCTAGTCGTCCTCTTCTTTAGTCGTTTCCAGTAAGCTACTTTTTCACATAATGTACCTAAATAAGAATAGCTTGAAACAGATCATCTATGCCTCAGTGGAGAATTTTGAGTTGGTTGGTTTGATGATTGATCGGTTTATTTTTCTGGCTTTCCAATGGTATTCTCAGGAATCCTCTCCAACACCACACTTCAAAAGTGTCAATGCTCTGTTGTGCTTCTTCAAAACAATTCAATCTAGCATGTAGACAATTCAAAGGTCTGTGAAGATCACCAGTCTTTGGCTTTCTTATATCTCAAGGGAAGAGTCTTATTCAATCTTTTTACCCATCCTTCCCCAAACTTGTCCCATTATTAATAGAAATACAAATGCCATTCTTCATATGAAAATCCTCAGCTGAAAAAAAGGCACACCTCACTCAGGATTGTATTGTAATTTATTTCCCAATCCAGAAGAACCAGACAGATTTGGGCGGGCAATATGATGCCCACAGGTCCCTCCCTTGACACCTCGCCCTAGCAGAATGTAATGAATTTTTAAAATAATTTTGTTTTTAAAAAATGGCCTTTAATATAGTCATAATGTATCACGATACCTTTAGATTTCACGTAGCATCACAGGCATTCTAGGAAAGTGAAAGTTAGGTGGCTTCAGTTCAATATTTAGTTTGTAATCTGGAAGCCAGGTCATGGCAATAGGACTTCTTTTTTGGGTTTGAAATCAATGCTGGGATTCAAAAACTTTTTACTGCTGGTTCTGTGGGTGTGGCTTGGTGGGCGTGGCATGGCTTGGTGGGTATGACAGGGGAAGGATACTGCAAAATTCCCATTCCCAACCCACCGAACTTCGCACTATCACGGACCTTCCCCTCTTTCGCCGTTCACTTAAAACATATTTTTTCCAGCAAGCTGGTCTTGCGTAATAGTTTAGACTTTTGCAATATAACATCTGCCAAACACGTAAATGGATGTTAGATTTTAGGGGAATTTTAGCATAGGCTGGGTTGTAATTTTAATGTTCTTAAATTTTAGTACAGCGTAATTTAATTCGTTTCTAACTTTGGATATATTGTATGTTTTTAGATGGTTTTTTAATTTTCCTGTACACCGCCCCGAGTCCCTTCAGGGAGAGGGGGCGGTTTATAAATCTAATAAATTATTATTAAATTAAATTATCAGCTGGGACTTAAGAGACAGAGAATAGATGGGGGCGGGGCCAGTCAGAGGTGGTATTTACCGGTTCTCCGAAGTACTCCAAATTTCCGCTACCGGTTCTCCAGAACTAGTCAGAACCTCCTGAATACCACCTCTGTTTGAAATATTTCATTGCTTTTATCCAAGTAGCTTCTTCAGCCAACTTGTGCAGACTGAAGAAGCTACTTGGATAAGCAGCAAAACATTTGAAACCAAAAAAAGAAAATAGGTCCAGTTATCATGGCTCAACTTCCAGGCAACTCTACCTGGATGACTGAGAGTCTTCATGGGCTTTGTAAAATTTAGAGGTGCAGAAAATACCTATCTTCTTGTAAACCATCGTTTTAAAACCATCATTTATAGAGACGCTCCTATTCCAAAAAATAGCTCATTTTTAGTACCGTTGTCTGTCTATTCTAGAAAACTAGATTACATTACAGGGGTGGTCTAATAATAGGCTAGTTAATTGGGTTGTAATTTGGAAAGACAGAATGAGAAGAGCAGAGAAGGGGAAGCTTGGTATCATTTTTTTTATAGCTCAGGAAAACAACCCAGGATGCAAAAGAATAGCAACTACTAGTAATTGTTCGGAGGTAGAACAAGGAGGAAAATGAAATGAGCAGACAGTTGATTGATGGTAGACAACTCAAATGCACTATATCCATCTTCAAATCTAATTTTCTCCAGTCTCCTAAGGGACTAGATTTTTCTTAATTACCATGCTGTTTGTATTGCAATCCCGACACAACTGGTGGACAACAAATGCAGGAAAGATGCTACTAATAATAACAGTAATAATGGTGGTAGCAATAGTAATAGCAGCAAGTAGTGGTGCCACCTTAATGTATAACTACATTTCTCAAAATCAGTGAAGTAAAATATCATGGTGTATGTAGAGATAATAAAGCAGGAGGAGGAAGATTAGTTGAAAACGAAAGGTTAGTTTACATACAATACACTATAATCTCTGCTAATCATTAAAGCAGCTTTCTTCCATGTGAGCCTGAAAGGGGAGGAAGGTGGGGAACATGCCACTACTTCAAGGAAGTCATCTGTTAAACAATGGAAACTTCTAAAGCAATGGTTCATGGAAATGCAATTCCATTCAGCATCAAAAATGATATTTCACTGGAATTGTTTATCCATAGACCCAAAGTCCCACTCTGCTTTGGGGGGATTCACACTTGAGTTTGGTTTTGCTCATTGGGACCAAGAGTACTGGGCAGTGGTGGGATTCAAAATTTTTTACTACTGGTTCTGTTGGCATGGCGTGGTTTGTGGCCGTAGCTTTGTGGGTGTGGCAGGGGAAGGATACTGCAAAATCCCCATTCCCTCCCCACCTCATTAACTTTCCAGTTCCATTCAGGGCAACAAAAGATCAGCTGGGAGGAAGGGGGTGGGGCCAGCCTATTTGCTGGTTCTCTGAACTACTCAGAATTTCCACTACCGGTTCCCCAGAATCTGTCAGAACTTTCGGAATCCCACCTCTGGTACTGAATTAGCATTTTTGCTGTGGTAATCTAGCCCAGAGATGAGATGTATAGGCACTATTAGTATACTGATGGCACTAAATCCTTTGCTAGTAGATTACCTTGCTTAGCAGTCACCTATTCTAGAGGCTTCATATAGGTGTTAGGAAAGGACCAGAAAGATACCTGAGGTACTTAACAAAGTACAAGTCCCTGGGCAGATTTCTCCTCTCCAATCCAGCAACTGGGATGTCCCCCTCAAGAACAAGAACCACTGCAAAACAACAACACCCACACCATTTTCAAGGAGGTAGGCCAGAGAAATGCCAAAGCTGAGCATATCAAAAGCTACTGAAAGATTAAAGAGAATCAAGAGGCATCTCCAAGTGTGACTAATGCAACTTTCATGCTCTGCCCTGGCCTCAAACTCAACTGCCAAGGCTCTTGTAATACAAAGGGAAGCTTAGAGATAGGCCAAAAATTACTCAGAATAGTTGAATTAAGCGAAGGCTTCTTCAGCAGGAAGTACATCACAGCCTCTTTCAGAGATAAGGGAAACATTTCCTCAGAGGAGGTTTGCTTACTGCTGAAATTCAACTTTCTTCCACACTAAACATGAGGGCAGAGATCCAAATGAGAAGTGGGAGAACTAGTACTGCAAAGGGCCCTACCCACTTCTTTGGAAGTCAGACTCAAATCGAGCCCAGATCACTTCACAGAAGGAAGCCCCAATCATTTTGATTGGATTGGATTACTGCAATTTTGTTCTACCTGGCTTGTTCTTGAACTTACAGATGTTCCAGAATAGAGCAGCATGAGAAGTGATGGAGGTGTCATAGTACGCTGATGTGTGCCCACTGCTAAAGTGGTTATCAGCTTCTGGGTGCAAATCATCATCTATAAATCCCTTAGTACCTGGCTATTTAAAGGTCCACTTTATTTTTTTCTACCCATCTGGTGAGATCAGGCAAAGTGGGCATGTTCCAGGTCCCATTGGTTAAATAGTGTCAATTTGTGGGATTCAGGAAACATACCTTATATGTTACTTCTCTCTGTTAAGTGAGAGCCAACCAGAGTCATTAAGAAGTTGGATGGCCTTGAAATAGAACATTTTCATTGGTCTCAAATTAGAAAGGAGAAAATTAATTTAAATTTAAAAAGATTAAAAACTGTAATTAAAAACATAAATTCACATAGTTCTACCTAACACCAGCCACACTGATGGCAAGGATATTCCTGAGCAGCAAGTCATTCTATTTTCATTGGTATCTAACTCCATTAGATCGCTGCAATAATTCTCCACACCAAGTTCTTACCGATTGTGTTTTCCTAAAAGGGAACAAGTCACATTCTGCAAAGTGATAAATTGTTTTCTTTTGCCTTTTGATTTGCCATTATGTAGGTCAGAATATGAGCTCTTTCCAGTGTCCAGTCAGAGTCAGACTGAAACTGGGTCTTCCTCCAACAAGGAAGCATATCTTCTAAGCATATCCTCTGCCACTTCACCTCTCAGTAAGCCTAAAAGTTAGTACAACTGAAATTGAAGCAATGCTCTAACAATGGATTACAGATTTTTTTTCTTTCACAATTATCTTGGGGAACATAAAAAAGGGGGGTGCTTCAAATGTTGCTCTTATTATCTGTAAAGATAGTATGGGGCACAGAAAAACCTTAAAACGTTGTCATGCCTCATTATCATTAATCTGACCGTTCCCAGACCAAACTGTAAAGCTATTCCTCTGCAGAATACAAGGAATATTAACATTGCAGGCACAGTCTAAATAGATACGGTCATATTTCAGTTCTACTTCACCATAAAATGACATTTGTTGGTAGGGATTGGCACATTCAGAGTCTACATTTTTAACCTTTTCAAAAACAATGTCAGTCAGACCCCATGTATAAATTTGCTCCCACCCACAAAGATTATACTACACCTGTGTCTACCTGAACTGGCAATGGTTTTCTCCAAAGACTCTGACTCCAACCTCTTGCTATCCAGATACAGTGGTACCTCGGTTCACGACTGCCTCTGTTCACGACCAATTCGGTTTACGAACAGAAATTTTCCAAAAAATGTGCTCCGGTTCACGAACACCATTTCGGTTCACGAACGGAAAAGTTCGTAAAAATATGCTCTGCTTCACGAACTCCGCCTCGCTTCACGAACTCCGCCTCGCTTCACGAACTCTGCCTCGCTTCACGAACAGAAAAGTTCGTAAAAATGCTAGGGTTCAAGAACTCAGTTTCGCTTCACGAACCGGAGCCGCGGACATTTTAAAAACAAGGTCAGAACGGATTAACTGGATTTACATTGAACCCTATGGGAAATTGTGCCTCTGTTCACGACCAATTAGGTTCGCGAACAGTCAGTTCACGAATTAAGTTCGTGAACCGAGGTACCACTGTATACTGGAATCACAAGGCCCAAAATTCCTAGCCAGCCTTTATCCCCACTTGATTAGAAGGGCAAATGCAGCACAATTGAAAGGTGGCAGATTAGAGAAAGCTGCTTAAAATATTTTCAGTATTTGGCAGTAAAACTATGGCATTGTGCATACTGAACATAATACATTACCAACTCATTAATAAGCACTCTCCCTAAAATATTGAATGGTTATACTTTGCTCTGCCTAGGGAAAGAGGTGTGTGAAAAAACAATTAGGTTGTAAATACATGGTCATACTACAATTCAGTCTTAAGGCCAGGTTAGTTGCTATGTTTACCTAATGTTACACTAATGTTCAAATAATGTTATTTATTTAAAACATTTATATAGCTGCCCATCTTATAACCAATTTGGGGCAGCACCATGTTGCAGTTTAACGTAATGGCCCATTCCCACAACATGCCAAAACAATGAATGGGTTTCCTATGACACAATGAATCACAAACCATCCAATTACATTTCAGCCTAGTCTACAACAACGTGTTGTATGAAACCAGTGAAAATGTTGCTCAATAAGCTACTTGAAGTGTCTGCAAGAGAGCCCAGCAGTCTGTCTTACAAATTTGTTGTCATTTATCTTGTGCAAATCCTTAGACTACAAAGTAAACAATAAGAATAGTTCAGTGACAATGTGTACAAATTAGACACTGTGCACTCTAGTCCTGTAAAATTACAGGATTAGATATTTCAGTTTAGAAAAAAAATTAAAAGCAATTACAAGGATGGGTCTGTGACTGAACTACACCCTTCCTAGCTTTTCTGCTCTGAATATGAAACAAAATTAGAATTTTGAAAGGCAGATCTGATTTGGAATATTCCCTCATTCCTTTATTTATATATATTTACCTCACGGAATCAGAATTTCTTACCTGCATAGCTTTCAGTAAGAGTGATGTACTATTTTACAAAAAAACATTTTATTCATTTATTTTGTATTATTATGGTCTACCTACTTCACTAGATCCTACCACATTAAAATCATCAACATTTCCCAAGTATAAAATCAGTATACAAGTGTAAAATGTGATCCCCTAAAACCTATAACAAGCATGAAACCAACAAGAGTAAAATAACAGCCAATATTTCTGTACCCCCAAACCAGTGTTTTTCACCCTCAATAACTTTAAAATGTGTGGCTTTCAACTCCCAGAATTCCCCAGCTAGGAAACACTGCCCAAAGCTTTGATTAAAGAGAACAGTTTCTCAGTTTCTGGAATACTAGGAGGGATGGAGCTATTCTAGCTTCTGAGAAAAATGTCACTTTCTACAAAATCTTTAGATGAGATCCTTTATGTAACAGATCCAAGCTAATGGCAGACAGTTCAGAAATTGAGACTTTACATTTCCAATAAATGTTTAAACCTGGTGTGACTGTAATCAACAAGAGTCAGAGAAAGGTGGATTGGGTTCCTCTGAAGGAGTAAACCCAATGTTGTGCATTATATCCCTGAAGCCCAATACTGAAGTTCCCAATCAAATTAATAAAAACTAACACCATAGAATTAACGTGAGAATCCATATAAGCTGGCATAGTATTGAACTAGGTTGTGACCTGGATTTGGAAGGCTAAATTCATTTCCCAGCTAATCTGAGCTGATGATAGGATAAAATTGCCAACCCTGTGTTCAGTTGCCCATAAAGATGGGAAATAGTCAATACATAATTCCCTGGGCTGTTGGATCCAAAAGAGCTAGAAAAAAATGTAAACACACTTTAATCAATACCAACATCTAAAATAGTATCATTGACCCTTGGCTAACACCTTGGCCAAGTAAAATAGCTACATGTTAACTCAAAAGCAAGGATATGCACATTAGTCATCTGATGGCCAACAAATTGAAATAATGATGTAGCAAAGATAGGGTATAATGAAGATCATTACAAAAAAATTGCTGCCATTCAAAGCAAGGTAGATCCAATTCATGAGATAGATCTAATGCCTTGTAAACTCTAAACTCTCTTAATAACGTTGTTTAGTATAAAAGACGGACTTTCTAGTCATTGATATAGAACATGGCACACAACAAGGTAGATGCATGTGTTGCAGCCTTAATCCATCCTGATGCCCTTTCCACACAACCACCACTGCATGTGGACATGTCAAAGCACACGAAGCGGTGCTGCAAAATGGCAAACCACCTTTTGTTATCATCTCTGCATTTTTCTTCCCAGCTTTCACCCCAGTTTCAGGAAACCCCACGCAGCTCTTGTGCAGGAAGAATAAAGCCACAGCATATTTTTTAAAAAAAAGAAAAACCCTGCTGTAATTTTGCAACAGGCGTTATGTTAGTATAGAGTGGGATTAGGAAAGGAAGAGGCGGCTGGGGAAACACCCTGTGTGCGATTTAGGCATCTCATGCCTGCTTACGCTCCTGAAGAGGAAAGATTTTCCTCTTCGTTTCTATGAATGCAACAGGGGAACCCACCCACACCTGCCACTAAGGAATTGCCAGCCTTTTCTTTCTTCACTGCTTCCCAAACAGAGCTACGCCTTGGCAAAACTCACACCGTCCTATTTTTTAACCTAATCGCCTCCTGTGAACACCCACTTCAAACTCCGGACTTGGACCCCAGAGCAGGAAGAAAGCAAAATATATGCCAGCTCCCCCGTCCTCAATTATACAATAAAATAAAGCTAACCTAGGAGGTGTTCCAACATGGGTCACCAGAAGTCAATCTTGATTCAAAGCAGTCCTTACTTTACATCACAAGGCTGGGCTCCTCCTCCTCCATTCACACCTTCACCTGCATCCCATTTTTCCAGAGGCTGAAAAACAGACCACTGCCAGCCACACCCTTCCACGGTTTCCAGGGAAAAGTGGGAGCCGGGAAACCCAGATCTAGGAAAAAGCAGCAATGCTTCAACAGCATAGGTAACCATAGCAACTCGATTTCTGATGCCCCGCCCCTCTCCTCTCTTTCCTGTTGCAGACAGAGTCTCCTTCAAAAAATCCTCAATCGGTAAGAGATTTTATTACTGCTGCAAACCAGGAGGCACACACACACACACACACGAGATAGAAAACAGGCATGTGCACAGCGGTTATTTTCTTCCTTACTTAACTGGGGAATCCTCTGGTTGTGGAGCACAAGCCACTGGCCCAGCCGATCCCCTTTCATGAATCGGAGGAACGAAGAAGACGCTCCCCCCTTGTAGGGTCCAAGCCGCTCGAACGCACTCATTGCAAAGAAAAAGCCAGCAAGGGACCCCTAAATAGAGGGAGGAGCTGGGTGGGAGGAAGATGGAGACCAGGTGGCAGGAAAAGGAGCAGCAGTTTTTGCATCTTCCACAGGGGGAAAAACCCGATTACCTTGTCTTTTTCCCCCCTTGAAGAAAACAGAAGCAGAGGTCTTCTTCAAGCAGGGTTATTAGATGAAGATGTATTGAACCTCCCCCCCCCCGCCGCCGCCCCCACAAATCCCCCATCAAGAGTCACAGTTTTTTTTTTTTAAACAAACCATTATTTTTACGAGAGCCCTCTGGACGCACCGCTGTCTCTTTTTGAAATATATTCGAAGTGCTGTTGGTTCCGCCTTATTTTGCATTTCAAAAGCCGGGGTGGTTTCCATGCCTTTAGCCCTTTCAGTATAATGGTGAGAGCAGGCAACCCCCGGAGAGGCGTTTGGGGACTCCGTTCTACACACGTGTAGCGGATCCAGTTACCAAAAGAAAGCGGGGAAGAGGCTCACGGGGGTTAAGCAAAAGGTGCTTTAAGAGAGCTCTCCAATCCATGAAGAGGACGCGGCGAGCCGGCACCCCGTCCACACCAACACGCACCAAGTCTCGATGCGGCAACCTTAAGATTTTTACACGCCTCCTCTATTTAGGCTGCTTGTTCAAAATGCCTTCGCGATAAGCCGGCAGAATCAAAACTCTCTCTCTCTCTCTCTCGGCGGCTTTAAACCCGCTGAATGGGGGAGGGGGGAGGGCAGGGGGATGTTAGCAGCAACAAAACAACAACAAAAAGTGTGTGTTTGTGGAGAGGGGGGGTGTCATGATTAAGGCGGCAGACCGGTTGTTGTTGGTCTCCCCCCCCCCCTCAAGCCGATCTCATTCGCGGCGTTATCCAGCCCGACCCCATTCAGAAGAAAGGAAGGCTGCAGCCGGAAAGAAACGGGGGGGAAAGACATCTGCACCTTTTGTTACACACACCCGAAACCCCCAGTTTTCTGGCCTCTCGCGCAGATCTGTTGGGGGGGGGGGGGGCGAGAGCCACACAATTCCGGAAGGCGAAAAGGGGCGCACGGATATTTCCAGAAAGGAGCGAACTCAATCCACGCAGCGACGCCCATAATTCTCCCGTTCAGATTCTACCTCTGGCTGGCAAGAAAACCGCCTTTAAAGTTTCTCTGCCTCTTCCGCCCGCCCACCCCCACCCCCCTTTAAAGCCAAGAAGACCCTGCCTCGTTTGCAGACGAGACCACTTCCCCGATTAGCCCAGCTTAATATCTTAAAAGCTCGGGCGTCCCTCAAGCCGCTTCTCCCGACACCGGGATGAACGAGAAAGCCGTTTAAGCTTCACCTATTCTTTTCTTTCCCCCACCCCGGAAGGTAATTTAGGTTCCTCCATAACGCGTTAAGCCAAGCCCGACACCATCTGAAAACGGGGCCTCGGCTTGGGCGTTGATTGCCGCTTGCAGTGGGGGGGGGGGGGAGGGGGAGGGAGCAGCACCGCCTTACCTGAAGCCCCCGTGCATCCTTCTGGAGTCGCCGCCGCCGCCCGCTCCAGTTCCCCGCTCAGCTTACAATGGGTGCTAGTTAAGGCAGGCTGGCTTCCTCCGCCGCCTCCAGCAGGAGTAACTCCGGTCTCGCTGCCTCACACAAGCCCGCAGGTGACATCATCGCCTTTTGGCCTGATAGGATGCAATGTGAATCTGGAACTACGTAAGGGAGGCTCGTACAGAGAAAGCCTCCTACCGGCCCGCTGCCTAGCGCGCCTCTGGGAGATAGAGTCCGGACCGAGTTCTTGGCCACAGGCAGCTGTATGCCAAGGACTACCTTTCCCAAAAAGCCCTGCGCGCCCCCACTTTCTCTCCCGGTTTTTCAGGGGGGTTTCCCCCCCCCCCTCTGAACCACACCAGCTCGGATATGTTCACGTTCCTCGAACCAAAAAGCCGCGCTCGATATACTCAGCCGGGCGGGGAGGTCTGGGATCAGCGACCGGACTGCGAGGCGGGAGAGAGATGCACCTTGGCCAATCGTTGCTTTTTCCCTGCTTCCCTTTGGTGGTGGATAAAGGTGATTTGAGTGCGGTTAATCGGAAGGGCTGACTTTGAGGAGGTCAAACGGTATAATACAGGTTTCTTTTCTGAATTTAAGTCTCGCCGGAGTCCTCGGCGCTTGTTTTTCAGTGAACGTATACTCGACTCAAGTGTGCGTGATTTTATACGTCCGATCGAAAAGTTTCAATTTGGGATTTAGTTTGTCGCGCCTCCTTATTGGGACCTAAAGCAGTTATATTATCTTGATTATAAGAAGGATTAAGGCAGACATGATAGTGTTCCAATATCTCAGGGGTTGCCTCAAAGAAGAGGGAGTCAAGCTACTCTCCAAAGCACTTGAGGGTAAAGTAAGAAACAATGGATGGAAACTAATCAAGGAGAGAAGCAACTTAGAAGTAAGGAGAAATTTCTTGACAGAACAATTAATCAGTGGAACCACTTCCCTCCAGAAGTTGTGAATACCATAACACTGGAAGTTTTAAAGAAGAGATTGGATAACCATTTCTCTGAAGTGGTGTAGGGTTTCCTGCCTAAGCAGGGGGTTGAACTAGAAGACCTCCAAGGTCCCTTCCAACTCTTCTCTTCTCTTCTATTCTCTTCTATTCTATTCTATTCTATTCTAATTTGGGGTAGGTTTCCAGAATCTGATATCTGCTTTTCTGATTAACTACATAGTGGCTCTTTCTGTGCCCATTGTTGACTGTGTCCTAGGCCACTCCACTTGGGCTTTAAAACTAAGAGCCCTTGATCCACCCGTCACTAATGTTCAAATCTCATCTTCAATTGTTTTTCCCTGCAGTGAAGGAAATTGATTGGTATGGTGTCCTTGCTGTGATTATAGCATGGATGCATGAATTTGCAGGGGTAACTGTCAACCACTGATCAATAATCTCAGCCCTTCGGCTGGGGGAATAGTGAAAGAGAGCCAAAATAAGTAGAGAGAATTGATTGGTGCACAAAACTCATTGATGGGCAAAAAGGGCACAAGAGCCTTAAAAGTTTTTATTTGGACTAGAAACCAATGAAAAAACCAGTGACCTATTCTGCCATTGTTGAATTGTATGCCCATTTGGGACTATTTGCTGATTAGCAAAACCAGTAGTTGTATAAGAACTTGCTCCAGGAATGTATGAAGCCAAGATCCCAAAGCCAGGTCTTTCTGGCTATATGGAATGTTTTCTTCACCAATAAATTACAAACTTTTGATGCATCAGAACCTGCATTTTCTTGGCAGACAAACTCAGTGCTTCTTTTCTTCTTCTTTTTAATAATGCTGTAACTTCACAACATATGTATTTATTTCAAACATTTGTATAGCTGCTCTTCTTGAACCAAACTCTGGGCAGCTCACAACCCCAAAACAAAGCAATATATTTATTTTTATTTTTCGAATTTATACCCCACCCTTCTCCTTGTTAGGACTCAGGGCGGCGCACAGGCATTATTAAAAAACCATTACAAAACAATATATACTATTAAAAACATATAAAATTAACTTAAAACCCGTGCTAAAAACCCTTTAAAACCCTAAAAAATTAAAATTTATAAATATAGTCAGAAACGGGGGGCTACACTAGGCCGTCTTGTTGGAATAGGTACGTCTTAAGGCGTTGGCGGAAGAGGCGGAGGTCCAAGGTAGTACAAAGGTCGGGGGGGTAGGTCGTTCCAGAGGGCCGGGCCCGCCACAGAGAAGGCCCTTCCCCTGGGTGTCGCCAACCCGCATTGCCCGGCTGACGGCACCCTGAGAAGGCCCTCTCTGTGGGAGCGGATCGGACGAAGGGATGTATGGGGCAGAAGGTGGTCTTGTATATAGCTAGGCCCCGAGCCATGGAGCGATTTGAAGATGGTCGTCAACACCTTGAAGCGCACTCGAAAGGCCACAGGCAGCCAGTGCAGCTCGCGCAGGAGAGGTGTTATGTGGGCTTGCCTTGGGGCACCCATAATCACCCGCACGGCCGCATTCTGAACTAGCTGTAGCCTTCAAGTCTATATCTCTACAATAGGGGTGAAATTCAGCAGGTTCTGGAGAACCAGTAGGAGAAATTTTGAGTAGTTCAGAGAACCTGCAAATACCACCTCTGGCTGGCCCCAGAGTGGGGAGGGAATGGGGATTTTGCAGTATCCTTCCCTTGTCACATCCACCAAGCCACGCCCACAGAATCAGTAGTAAAAAAAATTGAATTTCACTCTTATCTATCTATCTATCTATCTATCTATCTATCTATCTATCTATCTATCTATCTATCTATCTATCTATCTATCTATCTATCTATCTATCTATCCAGCCAGGTCTTAAATGCTTTTTGGGAAGGTTAAAAGAGTGGGGAATGGCCAAATTTAAGGAAGGTCATTTCGTAAGGCAGGGGCACATTTCCTAGATTTATAAAATAGCAGCATTTAAAAGGGAAAGGATTAGATCACAGGGGCATCAAACTGGTGGCTCACAGGCTGGATGTGTCACGTGCAGGCCACACTCTCTCAGACCAGTCTACCTCACAGGGTTGTTTTTGTGGGGAAAATAGGAGGAAGGTGTATTGGATATGTTCTCACTGCCTTGAATTATTTGTAAAAATAATAAAGCTATGATATATAAAGCAGGGATGAAATGGTACCAGTTTGGGCCAGTTCGCCTGAATCGGTAGTAAAAAAATGCTTTAAAAGTGTTTTAAAAGTTCTGACAAACAGCTGTGCAACAATCAGCTGTGCCATGCGATTATGGGAACTTTTTAAAAGCATTTTTTAACTACCAGTTTCGGGAAAACCAGTAGTTTAAAAATCGCTAAAAAAGGTTTTTTTTAAAAGTTGGCCATGCCCACCCAGTCATATGAGCCCCCCACAAGCCACCCCCACAGAACCAGTAGGGAAAAAAATTGAATTTCACCACAGATATAAAGTGATGTTTGACACAAATTATATAACTAAATAAATAGCACATTAGCTCAGTCCCAGGAAGTGCCATCAAAAACGGAGCCCAGTACTGTGGCATCCAGATCAAAAAGGGAAGAGGCTGTCAAAACTGACAGAGAAAAAGACATGCTTATGTCACTTCCTGAGAAATTATTTGAATGAAGAAATGTATGCCAGATTCACCCATCAAACTTTGCATGGCTTGTTTTGAACATGATTTGCTGAATAAACCATAGCAGCATCTTCCACAGTGAACCATGGTTTAACAGCCACAAAGCCAAGATAAGATTTGTTTAGGATATTGTGTGAACCAGATCACAATTCATACCTCACTGCAGGGTAATACTTCTCACTGAATGTATGGGATGGTAATTTTTTGTTCCCCCACCTTTTATTATAATATATTATCATTCTGAATACAATATATTATTTCAATGCAGATTTCAATGAACTAATGTTTATCAATATGATTGAAATTATTCACATTAAAAAGTGTTGAAAATAAAATAAGAATTCCATCAGTGTAATTGCATTTAAGACATCAATGTTACAAGCATAAGATTATTTAACTTTTTATTTATCTACTCAGAGTGGAGTAGATAAGATACTTCTTTGCTTTCATTCATTTAGCCCCCATGACATTCCCCAAAGGAAAACAATGCCCCATTTTTCCTCTGATCCAGACCAAGAAGAGAAATGTTTAACAAGTCAAAATGGGGGAACAAATCAAGGGGCACTGCCATTCACTCTGTTAATCAACAGTCACTAGAAACAACCCAATGGAACCCACGATCTTTGGAGTTTCCAATGTCAAGAAGACAACACGCCTGCCAGCTGTTGCTGCAATAACTGTATCCTTAATCATGCCTGTGTGGGCTGCTGCTTGCTCCCTTTATCTCCCTTGTCATTGCTGATAACCTCCTTCAAATTAACATCTCTCTTGAAAGAGACAAGGAGTTGAAAGGGTCGTCTGCCCAGCCCTGCTGTCTCTCAACAATAAATGCCAAAGTTCTTAGCAATATAAATGGGCTTCTCCTGGCAAATATCTTGACTTTTAGCAGTTTGTAGTTAATTATATAATGATTACATTTAGTTCTGGCGTAAGATATTGATGAGCATCCCAGCAAATCATGATCTCAAGGTCAGTGCATTGCAGGTCATTGTCCTTTAGCAGCAAACCACAGCTAAGGGAAACTGTGGCTTCATAGAGAGAACCTACAGCTGTGCTCCTTACAAGATTCTCAAAGCTGCAAGTAGGAAGTCAAGATTTCTTACCAGGGTTGGTGCGGGGAGCCACCGCAATGGCCTTGAAGGGAATATTCAAACAGAAATAAGGGCAGAAGCATTCCTTAGGCCCCAGGAGACGAGATCTGTTTTAGGGAGAGGTTGAAGTTGCCTCTTCTTTCACTCAGTAAGAATATAAAAGGGAGACAAAGAATTGCAAGATGGATGTAGAAGCCTGAGGGGGTGGGGGGTGTCAAGCAAGTCATCTGACTCAAGTCCTTTCATGCCCACAGGAGATCAAAGTCCAGCCCACCTTGAATTCCATTGACTCTTATCTGTTTCCAATTCCCTTTGATTGTTAGTAGTCCAGATTCTTGTAAGGAAGGGTTAGCACGCAATAAACCTATTTTCATTTGAACCGCCTTGGCTCCTGATTTCCTGCGCTTGACAATTCTGTTATAATCATTTAACTTGCTTAAGTATAGTTATAGCCTTTCTGATGAGTCGGTTCCTTGAACTGGCCTCCCTCACAGGGCTGAGAGGTTCATGGATCTCTTTCCCAAGAGTGTCCTTCAAGAACTGGATTTTCATCTATGTTTGTGCAGAGAGTGCAGAGAAGAGCAACCAAGATGATTAGGGGACTGGAGACTAAAACATATGAAGAACGGTTGCAGGAACTGGGTATGTCTAGTTTGATGAAGAGAAGGACCAGGGGAGACATGATAGCAGTGTTCCGATATCTCAGAGGGTGCCACAAAGAAGAGGGAGTCAAACTATTCTCCAAGGCACCTGGGGGCAGGACAAGAAGCAATGGGTGGAAACTAATCAAGGAGAGAAGCAACTTAGAACTAAGGAGAAATTTCCTGACAGTTAGAACAATTAACCTCTGGAACAGCTTGCCTCCAGAAGTTGTGAATGCCCCAACCCTGGAAGTCTTTAAAAAGATGTTAGATAGCCATTTGTCTGAAATGGTATAAGGTTCCTGGCCACGCAGGGGGTTGGACTAGAAGACCTACAAGGTCCCTTCCAACTCTGCTATTGTATTGTATTGTATTGTTTTTGCTTCAATTGGTCCAGCAATGGAACTCTTCTGATTAGGCCCATATGGTCATCTACGTAGAGTTATATACAGACACTGGTGGTTTTGATCTCCAAACTTGGATTTGCTTCTGAAAGATGCCTTTAATTTTGCTGCTTGACTGAAGTGTCCATCCCTACAGCCTCTTCTAATCTAAATAAGATATTGCACTGCGCTCTAGCCATGTTGGAGGGAGGGGGAGGGGGAGAGGAAGAAAAGTGTGCTGACTTAAGCTAAATGCAACATGGAAAAAGTATCATTTATAAAATGCAAAATGACAAGCAGGGAACATGGTGGTTTAAAAAGGCAATTGCCTATGGAAGATGAAAATTGCTGGACTGACAACCTTTTGTCTTCACTTTGATGTGGGGGAGGAGGGTAGACTCTGACCAATTTCTTACTCTAAAAGCTCTCCAAAGCCATGTCCTGGCCTGCTTTTTAGTCTTTATTCCCAGATTTATCATAGTCATTCTCCTTGTTCTTCCAGTTCTACCACCCATAGTTATTCAAAGGCTTCCTAATCTCTTAAATGAATTCCACCTTTGCTCCCTTGTTCTTATGGCGCCTGAAACCAGTTCTGGTTCCAATTTGGATGGAGTCCTTGGATAAGCAGCTGTCAGAAATAGCCCATGTCCTGAGTGTCTGCATCCATCAAAGTCTTTCCTAGCAGCATCCCCATCTCATTTCCTTGATTTTCTCTCTTAGAGCCCAGATGTTCCTCGCCTTTTCCCTCTTGGTGAGAACAGGTGAAGAGCTACATGAAATCTGAGGCACAGCAGAATCAGGAAACGTTAGTATTGGGAGCAAATGTAGCATTTGACTCTTATAGTTCAGAATACGGTTTGCATTAGAGAAACCAGGCTTCCAGTAGCAGAATTACAGAACAGGAGGTAACTAACACGGTGTTAGTTCTCATTCTCATTTCTCATTTCATGAAAGATGTCTTCACTCTCAAAAGAAGTTCCTGTTTTTCCACTTTTTGTGCTTTTACCTCCATCTCTTTGAGGTAACCATTTTCCTTTGATGCATTCTCTCCATTGGGAGAGAGTGGGGCAAAAAAAAGGTCAAAATTTATTTATTTATTTAGTTTGTCAAACATGTACGAGATAACAAGTATAAGTATACTGTAAACATGGACATGGACACAGGAAATGGGTATGAATAAATGGGGACAATAGGACAGGGGCATTAGGCACACTGGTGCACTTATGCACACCCCCTTAAAGACCTCTTAGGAAAGAGGTGAGAGTTTAAGGTTAAGATTTTGGGGGTTTGAGGATGTAACAACAGAATTGGGTAGTGCATTCCAGGCGTTGACCACTCTGTTGCGGAAGTCATATTTTCTGCAATTGAGTTTGGAGCGGTTTACCTTGAGTTTGCATTTATTGTTTGCCCATGTATTGTTGCAGTTGAAGCTGAAGTAGTCATTGACAGGTACAATGGTAAAATGATGACTTTGACTGCACAATTGAAGTACCATCCCATTTTTGTACATGCTCAGATGTCTCTGACTGTCTTGTAGCTTCACTCTGCTTGCTCAAACTTCATAGTCTAGATTTTATTCTCATAATCCCATTAACTTTTCTTGGGCTCACCTTTTCTTCCTGCTTAGCTTCTTTGATCCTCGTTTCTTTTCCTGAAGTCGGAGTAGTCTTGGGGCCTTGTGCACTCCTGGTTGGGCTTCAGTCCTGGACCTGTGCCTCTTGATCCAGGTATTATTCCAGGCCATTGCTGTGAACCTTATATCCCAGACGTTAATGCGGCCAGAGCAGAAGCAGGTTTGAGAAAGGCCAGAGAGCTATCTGCACAATGTTTTGCACAAAAGGTCAAATGTCAGAGATAAAGAGAGCACGCCATCAGGGTAATTTTTAAGACTCTAGATCCTTTTGCATTTCTCAAAGGCTGCATGTCTTTCTAATGATGTCAGTTTGGAAACAAAGTCTGATGCAAAACTCCTACAGTGCCCAACTGGAAAAAAACGTATGGTCCATCATCGCTGGGGTCTTATCTCAGAACTATTTGTACCATTTCCTTTATATATAGTAAACAGCTTAAACATGCAAAAACCAAAGGGTTCAGAATAACAATAATGCAATATCGTATAGTGCATTATTGTTCTTCTGAGTCCTTTGCTTTTCACATTATTTATAGCCTCAGGGTGGGCTGCTGGGGGTTCACAGGGGTTCGAGAAAACCTCTAGCTAACATTCTGTGCAGTTCGGAGAACCCCCAAATCCCACTCCTGGCTGGTCCTGCCCACCCTACCCCTCCCAGGAGTTCCCATGCGGCCCGTTTTGGATGCAGGTAAGTGCAAGGTGCATGTGGAGGCTCAGGGAGGGCGAAAAACAAGCCTACTAGAAGTTCAGGAAGGCCGAAAACAAGCCAATTACCAGCCTCCAGTGGGCCTCTGGAGCCTGGGGAAACCATTTCCGCCCTCCTGGAGGCTCTAGAAAAGCCTCCAGAGCCCAGGAAGGGCAAAAATGGCTCCCCCACCATGGAATAGACCAACTAGTTACCCACCATGGCCATGTCCACCTAGCAACCGGACAGAGAACCACTTGCTAAAATTTTGAAGCCCTGTATACAGGCCACACCTAACGATTGATGACCAAAATTTCACATGTGTTGCCAAGACTCTTGTGCCTCCGCCTGCTTTCGTGGTCATTTGCCAAGGCATTCATGCCAAAAAGTTCAGAGGCTTTTTTTAGTCACAAAAAATAACTGCTACTGTGTTGTCAAATGCCATCTTTCAGAATGAAAGCCTATGGCATTCCTTCCTGATTCATTACGATTGCACTTCCCAATTGCAAACCCCTTTCAGCCATTTTCTAGAATGAGTGCCACTTAGCGATTGGGTTGATAGGTCACACTTAATTCATCTCATATCTATGAGTTGTTTCTGGCTGTTGTCCCACTCAGAGGAAAAGGTCTTGCAGGGACTTTTCCATGGGAGAAAAATTAAGCCCAGAATTGGGCTTAATTTCAAGCCCAATTTTCATTTTCAAGCAAAAGCGCATGCACAGAAGGCTGACTACCCGCGTGGACGTGGACGCTCATATTTGCAAACTGACAAGGAAAGTAAGTGAATACCATCCCTGGTGTGAACGATGCTTGGTAATAAGTTTACTTGTTTGATTTTAATTGAAAAAACAAGTGTGGTGTTTGTGTATATCACAATATAAAATAGCCGTAATTTTAAGGATACTAGAGTAATTTGAAAGGATATGAGACTAATTTACAGAGATTACTATGAATGGGATTCTCATCTTGATGACTGCTTTCCTCTTCAATCCCATGTGGGGAAAGGTTCTTCATGAGTAAGTGGCCTATAACTCTGGACACCATTCAATATTGGCCACATCCCTTAGGATGCTGGAACTTGTAGTTGAGCAACACCCCAAGTACCGCAACTTGCCTAAATCTTGGCCCATAAGAAAGAGGGCTTAGCTTCTCCATTTATAGCAGGAATAGCCAACACCCCAGAAGATAGGCTTAAGATACAGAAGGATCTTGACAAACTTGAACATTGAAATTTAATGGTGAAAAAAGTAAGGTTCTACATTTAGGCAAGAAAAACAAAATGCACAGGTACAATACAATACAATACAATACAATACAATACAATACAATACAATACAATACAATACAATACAATACAATACAATACAATAGCAGAGTTGGAAGGGACCTTGTAGGTCCCTTGTAGGTCTTCTAGTCCAACCCCCTGCGTGGGCAAGAACCCTATACCATTTCAGACAAATGGCTATCTAACATCTTTTTAAAGGCTTCCAGGGTTGGGGCATTCACAACTTCTGGAGGCAAGCTGTTCCAGAGGTTAATTGTTCTAACTGTCAGGAAACTGTCAGGTACAGTACTGTATAGGTGGTACCTTGCTCAATACTAGCAACTGTGGGAGGCATCTTGGAATCCTAGTGGACAACCATTTAAATATGAGCCAGAAGTGTGCAGCAGCTGCCAAAAAATGGCAACACAGTTCTAGGCTGCATAAACAGAGGGATAGAATCAAGATCACATGAAGTGTTAATACCACTTTATAATGCCTTGGTAAGGCCACACTTGGAATACGGCATCCAGTTTTGGTCGCCACAATGTAAAAAAGATGTGGAGACTAGAAAAAGTGCAGAGAAGAGCAACAAAGATGATTAGGGGACTGGAGGCTAAAACATTAGGAATGGTTGCAAGAACTGGGTATGTCTAGTTTAATGAAAAGAAGGACTAGGGGAGAAATGATAGCAGTGTTCCAGTATCTCAGGAGTTGCCACAAAGAAGAGGGAGTCAAACTATTCTCCAAAGCACTAGAGGGCAGAACAAGAAGCAATGGGTGGAAACTAATCAAGGAGAGAAGCAACTTAGAACTGAGGAGAAATTTCCTGACAGTTAGAACAATTAATCAGTGGAACAGCTTGCCTCCAGAAGTTGTGAATGCCCCAACACTGGAAGTCTTTAAGAAGATGTTGGATAGCCATTTGTCTGAAATGGTATAGGGTTTCCTGCCTAAGCAGGGGGTTGGACTAGAAGACCTCCGAGGTCCCTTCCAACTCTGCTATTGTATTGTATTGTATTGTATTGTATTGTATTGTATTGTATTGTATTGTATTGTATTGTATTGTATTGTATTGTATTGTCCTTCAGGGAGAGATTGAAGGCAAACGTGGTCCAGGCAGAAGAAGAACATCATGGCTTCAAAACTTAAGGGATTGATTTGGACCAAGCTCAGCAGCACTTTTTCATGCAGCTGTTGACAAAAATAGGCAAGAGAAATTTCCTGACAGTTAGAACAATTAATCAGTGGAACCACTTGCCTCCAGAAGCTGTGAATGCTCCAACACTGGACGTTTTTAAGAAGATATTGAATAACCATTTGTCTGAAGGGTTTCCTGTCTAAGTAGGGGGCTGGACTAAAAGATCTCCAAAGTCCCTTCCAACTCTGCTATTCTATTCTGTTCTGTTCTATGAATACATAAATATTTGGATGCACTATGTTCTTTTGTCCTGATTATGGGACAATTATGGATCTTTAAGACAATGAAATCTTACAGAGCAACAAAAAGTAACATGCATGTTTTACTTAAAAAAAGCAAGGTAGAGACCAAATAATATCTTCCTCAGACAGGATGTATTTTATATATTTCTCTTTAAAAGGAGGCGAAGAATTGGGAGGTGCAATTGAAGATGGCTTTTTGGAGAGCTGGAATCACAGGAACATTTCCATATAGTTAGTGTCTGCTACAAGAAAACAAAATAAAATGGAATACCAGGGCAGACCTACCCAATGTGATTTCATTGAGAAGACATACTGGCATTGCTTAAGGAAAGCTGCAATCGGTACACAGACAAGTGAAGGGATTCTTTAGTTGTATAAAGTTATCAGTGGAAGAGAAGAAGCTCCTTTGGATTCTCTTGGAAAGTTCTGCAGGGTTCTGTAATGTCTTTCTGTCCTTACATTAGATGAAAATACGTGCTGAACAGTGGTGGGATCCTACCGGTTTAACAACCGGTTTGTGATTGTGCATTGCAACTGTGTCCACAGTTTTGAGGAAAAGTACCTTCCACATTAACTGTTGGGGAGGAAACCAGCTGAGGCATGGCAATCTGCTCTGCTGCACAACTCAGCTGAGAAGATATAGGTGAGTTAAAGAGCAGGCAAGCAGGTGGGCACACTTCATTGTCCGAGCGAACTGGTTCACCCAAACCAGTCCAAACTGGTAGAATCCCACCCCTGATGCTAAAGTTGTTGCACCACCATACTTGAAATCACCATTATCTTTTCTTGTTATAATCTAGTGCAGTGATGGCTAACCTTTTTGGCTCGCATGCCAAAAGCGGGGGGGAGCGCAAGGGGATTGTGCATGGGCGTGCCACACCCATAAAGTTATGTGCTTGACCCCCTGCTTTTGGCGCACTTTCTTTGCCCTCCCCAGGCTCCAGAGGCTTTCTAGGAGCCTGGGGAGGGTGAAAACAGCCTCCCCTCCCCACCTCCAGAGGCTTCAGGAACTTCCCTGAAGCCTCCAGAGGGCGAAAAACGGCCTCAAAAGAAGGCCTAAATCAGCTGGCCAGCACACACATGCGCACTAGTTCTGACAGGGCAATGCCTCGTGTGCCCTAAGAAATGGTTCCATGTGGCACCCACGCCATAGGTTCGCCATCACTGATCTAGTGGAAGGCTTAATAGAGTGGGTTTCTTTTTTCCATTCCTGTCAGTTTTGCCCTAAACGGTAACATTTTTGGTTTTGATTTCACAAGCTTTTTGCTAATGTTTATTTAACTTACATATTTCCCCCCTGATGTATCTTTACTTACAAAAATCAGAATCGTGCAGAAAATAGTTTCTCCTGTGCCATCCATAGAGAAAGATGAACTTAGAAGAAGCAGAGTGGAAAGAATACTGGTTTTAGACTTTGGGGCTGGAGACGATTCTTGAAGAACAGCCTGGATAGCCAAGAAAACAAATTAATGATCATAGAACAAATTAATCCAAAGTTTTCACTTGCAGGAGGTGACCAGGCTGAACTCGAGGGAGGGGGGTCAAAAGTTTCACAAGTCATGAGTCCCTATGTGCATACAAGAGATCTAAGTCCAGCCCACCTTCTTATTCCCATTTATCTCCCTTGATAGCTAGTAAATCAGATTTTTGTAGAGAACTTAAGCTTGCAATAAATCTTCTTTGCTCACTTGAACTGCCTGAATCTCCTGATTTCCCAGCGCTTGACACACTCAAGGTACAAACAACCAGGATCAAATTATTGTATTTTGGACACATTATGCAAAGATCTAGCTCTCTGGAGAAGTCAATAAAGCTGGGAAAGCAGGAAGAAAAAGAAAGGAAGACCAGCAGTGAGATGACTGGACTCAGTTGCACCATATAGATGCCTGAAGGATCCCATTGGGAACAGATCACCCTGGAGAAAGTGTATGTGATTACTAAAACTCAACATGATCTTGATGGCTCATAAGCAACTATCATTAAAAGAGAACATTGTATTACAGGGAGGTATAGATAACAGCATTAAAATGTTCATCTATGTTTATATTTTATTTCAAGATCATGTGGTTTATTTTATAGTGCAAGAGTGGCTGAAGAGCAGGGAAGCAGTTTTATATATGACAGGCTGCTGTATTTCATGTGCTGTGAAATAAGCATTGAATTCTTATCCTTTCATTCTTCCTGCAATGGTGTATTTGGATCAAAGCCAAATAACTGCTTCCTTTTCACCCTTCCTGCCATACTTCAGACAAAATGCCCACTCTCGTTGATTCATTCATTCAAGTGCCCGGCATGTTAATCTGATCCAGTGTTTTTTGGCAATCAAAACAAATATTCCAGGCTTTTAAGATTGGTTTTTAACATTTCCAAAAACTGTCAAGACAGGGGAGATTGTTCATATAGTGATTGCCCACAATAAGTTTTTTCTTGCCTTCCTTCCTTCCAGGTCAATTTGCAAGTATTGCTCTGGCAAGTGAACAATGCTGGGAATCTAGATTAAGACTTTGTGGTCTATATGACTAAACAAATAAATTAAGGTTTTCATATCCATTCCCATTAAAAGAAAAGATAGCAGTATGGTTGCTATCAAAAGTAGCAGCTATGTGTTGGGTTTCCTTTTCCATGTATGCCTTATATTTCAGTTTTGTTTTTGTTTTTTGATGTCATGATATGACAAACAGGAGGTGGGGTAGTGATGGAGAAAATTAAAGAAGCAAGTTTTGCAATGTGAGATCTGGTCTTACACATGTACTGTACATAAGAGTTGAAATTCCCATTATAATAAATGTTGTAATGCTCATTTCATCATTCGGATGTATCATTCCCTCTTGATTTTTTTTTATTCTTCATGTACTTGTTTAAATTGTTACTAATCATGAAAATAAATTCCTTTTTTACTTTGGCAATACATTATCATATTTTGTGTATTCTGGAGCTGAAGAAAACAAAGTTATTTCTTTTCATTTTGTTGTCCGTTGTGTAAACATGTAGGTCAACACTGCCTTTAACCTAATATTTAATAATAGATTTTTCACTTTTTGTTTTTGCTTTCATTTTGAGCTCTTCTAATACGTCTTAAAATCACATTTATTAACTCCACAATTTCACACATTTGTCATAACCTTTTGACTGCGATGCAGAAGTAGATGGATGTAGAAGATTATAAAGAGATAGTACATTTAAATTCAAATCTCTGCTGGAAGACTGAGTTTTCACATTTAGTCGTATGTGGTTTGAGTAGTTCTCTCTTATTTGGCATGTAAACAAGACACTGATTTAGTCTTACATGAAAATAGGTAGTTAAATAAGCCATAGCTTAACGTGTTAATTCAGATTACTAGCTGATTGTGCTACATTCAGTAAACTATGAGTAAACAAATAGGTATGCACTGTATGTGTGTAATGTCAACTCTTGCAGTGAAGTGTTCTCTCTATTATACAAGAGGATAGAAGAATTAAATACTATAAGTAGCTGCTGTCAGACAGGCTTATATCACTTTCAGCCTCAGTGGTGTCTTTGTGCCATGCGTTTTCAGCCTAACCTGTTTCACAGACAGTTGTTAAGATAAAATGTTTGTTTGAGCTCCTTAGAGAGGTCTGGTTAAAATGTAATAAATGATGTGCTAATTACCAGCAAGAGGTGCAGTACAGACCAAGAAGTGGTTTTGTGAGGGGGCAAGGGATCATTGCTGAATGGTTAAAACATATAGATAGATAGAGAATACAGAATAATAGAGTTGGAGGTGACCTTAGGGGTCTTCTAGTCCAACCCCCTGCTCAAGCAGGAGACCCTAAACCAGTAGTAGTCAACCTGGTCCCTACCGCCCACTGGTGGGCGTTCCAGCTTTCATGGTGGGTGGTAGGGGTTTTGTCCCATACTGAAACACTTTCCATTTAAAAATTTAATTTACTTCCCTACTTTATAAATCACCATTACTGTGGAACCAGTGGGTGGTTAGAATATTTTACTACTAACAGAGATACAAAAGTGGACGGTAGGTATAAAAAGGTTGACTACCCCTGCCCTAAACCATTTCAGACAAGTGGCTATCTAATATCTTCTTAAAATTGGCTTTGTGTAAAACGTATTTCATTTTTTCATGTTATTCTACTTAAAAATAACAGCCTACAATTTGCCAATACTTTTGCCACTATGTAATTGTTCAAAGACTGAACAACTGGGTAAAAAATCTGTTTGCATGCTTTTTCTTTGAAATTGCACAGACAAAATGAGCAGAGACCTGCTCTTCTAAAATTATACGTGGATGAGAAATATCCACAACGGTTCCAGGTTCAACAATACTTCCTGTGGCTTCAGCCCCACAGATACAAATGTCAACATCCATTGGGAATACTTTACAGGATAACTTTCAGGTTGTTTGCTAATTGTCCGAACAACTGATTCTGATGACACCAAAGCTAAGGTCCTATTTGGGTACCTAGAGAGCTCAGTATCCTCCATCTCATGAAGCTCAGCTCTGACCAAGTGCCCCAGATGTTTCTCAAGCATCTGCCAAAGCATGTGCCAAAATTCCTATTCTAGAAGCCTGGGAAGCAGATTTCACCAGTTAATATCTCCCTTTCTTTCTCTCTGTCTAGGGAGCCACAGTTCGAACAGCTGAATGGATTAGTTTAATCTGTGGAATGTTAGTCAGTTAAGTGTCCTTGGGAGTTTATGATCAATAGTTCAATCATGAGCAACCATTTAAAAAATTTACCCTTTCCCCAATACCAAATGATTTAAACCGGGGGTTTCCTTTGAGTACATTCCCAAGTTTTTATTCTTCTGTCTTCTGGAACGTTCATCTTTCTATGAATCTTTACCTTGGTCTTGCTTAAAGTTCCTGAGGTTGGGAAAATATAGATTGTCACTTAATCTTGCAAAACAATTAAATTGTGGTGATTTAATATGAATCATTTCATTTTATTTATTTGTATCCCACCTTCATAATTTTATTTTATCTTTATATCTTTGTTTTGCATGTTACAGTATAATAAGGGAGTCACATGCTTAAATAAATTTTGTTCCAAGTTGTCAACTTGAAAAACAGAAGTCTCCTATATAGGAGGCAGACAGAACCCAGCAGTAAATGTAATATATTTGAAATTATTTTAATTTTAGGTTTAGGTTTTAGGTTTTATTGGTTTTTTATACCACCCTACTCCTGAAGGACTCAGGGCGGTGTACAGCCAGAGTAAAACAAATGTATAAAAGTTTTAAAAGACATATTAAACAATTTGGCCTAACAATGAAAAAAACCCCAACCAATCCTGATTAAAATTAATAAAAATTTATAATTTAAAAATCATTTTTATGCCAGCCTGGCTTGTTGGAAAAAAAAAGGTTTTGAGAGCATGGCAGAAGGTGCGTAAGTCAGGGATAGTTCTTAATTCCGGGGGCAATTCATTCCAATTTTATGTGTAAAGTTGGAAAGCCTCTCAGAAACTTGAGGTAGGCTATGTTGGGACACCCTTGTTCAAAGGCATCTGGTGAGTTTTAATGCTGTCTAGAGCAGGGGTCTCCAACCTTTGCAACTTTAAGTCTGAAGGACTTCAGCTCCCAGAATTGGTTCCCAGCTCCTGGGAACTGAAGTCCTTCAGACTTAAAGTTGCAAAGGTTGGGGATCCCTGGCCTAGACATTTGAACTTGGATCGCTCAATCTTTTATATTTGGGGTGAGGAGGGGAAGCATTTTTCCTCCCTCCCTCTTCCCACCAGTATTAAAATTTCATGTCTAAAAGGTTTCTGCTCATTTCAGGCATAGTAAAATAACATAATATATCTACAATGTCTATTCTCAGAGGTAACTGGCAACAATTGATAATCCTATCCCATTTGGCAGGAGAGAGGCAATCGAAATAATTGAATGTCATTGGGTTCTGAAACTCACTGCTGGACAAAAAAAGATTGGTGGGCAAAAAGAGATATCTTACCATGTTTCCCCAAAAATAAGACAGGGTCTTATTTTCTTTTGACCCCTGAAATAAATCATTGGCCTTATTTTCAGGGTTTTTTGAGGTGCAGGAGGCGGCGAACGTGGTCACCTCATGGCTGCTGCTGTGTTGTGCGTTGCTGTCCCTGGTGCTCTTTTTGTGATGACCATTAATGTGACAGAAGGAGCGTGGTAGCTAGGGTTGCGGGAGCAGCCATTAGGTAAGGGCATGTGGGATGCATGGGGCATGTTTCCCCCTGCCTTTCTCCCCCTCCAGTCTCACCTCACCTCTGGTTGTTTGCACGGCAACCAACCAGAGGAAATGGCAGGGACTGGCTGGGCATGCGTTTAAATATTTTTGGTTCATGCACGCTTATTATCCAGGGAGGTCTTATTTTTGAGGAAACAGGGTAGATAGCACCTCTGATCAAGATAGTATATCTACAAACTTAATTCACAGATTACTGTAGGTTAGAATCTGCTTTATTTGGTAAATTTTAATATTAGAGCCTCTGCTGTTCGTATTCCATATCCTCCCGTGCCTTAAAAATTGTAAACTGCCTAGAGCCATGATGGCGAACCTATGGCACGGGTGCCACAGGTGGCACTCGGAACCATTTCTTAGGGCACGCAAGGCATTGCCCTATCGGCTCCAGCGTGAATATGTGCGCTGGCCAGCTGATTTAGGCCTTCTTTTGAGGCCGTTTTTCACCCTCTGGAGGCTTCAGGGAAGCTCCTGGAGCCTCTGGAGGTGGGGAGGGGAGGCAGTTTTCACTCCCCCCAGGCTCCTAGAAAGCCTCTGGAGCCTGGGGAGGGGAAAAAAAGCGTGCCAAAAGCAGGGGGTTGTGCACATAGCATTATGGGTGTGGCATGCCCATGCATGACCCCCCTGGGCTCCCTCTGCTTTTGGCACATGAGCCAAAAAAGGTTAGCCATCATTGGCCTAGAGTCACATATACAAGATGAATGGCTACAGTATATAAATCAAATAAAGAAATAGTATACAACCTGCTAATTGTGGCTTATTATAGGAGTTGAAGAATTTACGACTTAAAGGGCTAAGATCTCATTTGTCACGCTTTCCATTCCTTCCAACAAACTGCTGTTAGTTTAGCCTAAGAGAAGAGGAAACTCAGGGCCAATCTGTGAGTTACAGGTCATGGGATTCAAAATAATTTACTACCAGTTCTATTGGCGCAGCTTGGTGGGCATGGCAGGGGAAGGATACTGCAAAATATCCATTCCCTCCCCACTCCAGGGGAAGGTTACTGCAAAATCCCCATTTCCTTCCGATCAGCTGGGACTCAGGAGGCAGAGAATAGATGGGGGTGGGGCCAGTTAGAGGTGGTATTAACCAGTTTTCCAAACTACTCAAAATGTCTGCTATGGTTCTCCAGAACTTATCAGAACCTGCTGAATACCACCTCTGTACAGGACATGGAGGAGTGGGTCCTAGAACCTTAATCTCCCAAACTGGTATTCTATTTGCTACTTGTAGATACATAGCATACCAAATATTTTACACCAAATATTTCTTATAATTCTTTAGCCCACCAAGAAATTGCATATTTAAAAGTAGCAAAACAACTCTTACAAAGCATTTCTCATAGTTTAGCAACACACACACACACACACACACACACACACACACACACACACACACCAGATTCAGGCTGCACAGCTGCAACCCAAGGTTGTTTCAGTTCACATTTGCTTCACCTAACTTTGCCAAGACTTTTTCCTCTGCCTTGACCTCCCCTAATGGCTAGGCCAGAAGCAAGGAGTTGGCTTGAACCTTGCTCCCTTGGAGAAGTAAGCATGATTCTTTTATTATTGTCAACCTCAGAGTTGGAGTTATTCCATGTTGAAGGTAGAGTAATATTGCGAGCATTGATGGAAGGATACAGTCAGACATCCCACCCCCATTGCTTTCTATGTCGTAAAAATGACTTGAGGGCACATAATGAATCAACCTTTCCTGAAATTCTCTGCCTTATCTGAATTAGAAAACTGGAGTATCTCTAAATGAGGATTTCACTGTGGTGGGTATCCAATGAGTGGGAATAGGAGAAATTTCCACATTTTGACTTGCAGCATCAAAATGCTGAAGGGCAAAGAGGTAAAATGAAGAAGACAAGTGAACAATCTTGATTATAAAAAAGGAAGTATTGAGGAATGGGAAAATAGATAGTACTTCTCTTTGAATAATTTGGGCTGTGGTAAAATATGAAAAGTCTAGGATTGAATCCGTGATCTCCTATTGCTCAGGACTAGAATCCAATTCTATTTACAATGAAGAACACCTGACTCTCTATGACCCTATCTCTTCTCTCTGTGTTTTTTTTTAAATTATGCCTCTCTCCATTTCCTAAAAAAACCCAAACCTCTTGAAACCCTAAAAAAAAGGAAGAAGGGGAAAAAAAAGAAAAGTAAAAAGAAATATCTCATCTCATTTGGTCAGCTAACCAAGGACCTGTCCAGCATGGTGAAGTTCTAGATGCTTTACATTGGATGACAAACTTCCTCTGTGGAGGCCCCTTGAGAATTCCATCAAGAGTTCCCCCTTATTCTAGCAACGCTTTGGCTCTGGGGGGTCTTGAATAAAGTTGTTCATCTGATACACTTAATTTTTGCTCTTAGGGTTATGTATTTTTAGTTTAGTGTATTGCTGTGTACCACCTAAAATCTGTTCAGATTGATGCAAACATCTTGAGATCTTGAGATGGCTCCATTAGTGATTGAGTCTCTTGCGTATGGCGTTTAAAAAAACATGACTGTCTTTGACATGTTTATTGTTTTTATATTTGTTTTGCTGTACACCACCCTGGGAGTCATCTTTTGTGAGCTGGGTGGCCACATCCATTTGATAAATAAATAAACACTCTAAATTAAACAAATAATTGATTGCAAAATCTCTACATCCTGTAAAGTACTACTGTAGTACATGTATACATTACCTACCAGGATTTCATGGATGGAAATATTCAAAGATTGTACATAGACGGTTTTCAGATTTGCCCATGCTGATGATGACAAAATTTCCACTCCGCTTGTCAGCACCTTTGAAGTCCCTTTGCAGACATTCTTGCCAACTGACCCCAGAAACATGAGAATTGAGATGTCAAGCACAGGACATCAGGAGTCCAGGCAGTTCTAATGAATATATAGGTTTATTGCAAGCTTCAGTTCTCCACAAGAATCTGAGTTGCTAACAGTCAAAGCAAATTGGCAGTCAACAGAATTCAAGGTAGGCTGGACTTGTGGGAGTGAATGGACTCAAGACTAATGACATGTTTGATCTTTCTCTGAAGCTCAGCTGGTCAACTCCTACATGGTGGTAGATGAGTAACCTAATTCAAGGACAAGACTTTGCTTAAAGAAGCTTCATATCAGAAAAGTTCATCTCATATTCTCTGCCCCCACAAGGTAGGCCAGGCCAAGAAATCAATGCAACATGAAGGCTAACATTAGTTTGACTGAAATCCGGTCTAATTATTGAACCTGTTGCAAATCTTGATGGCCATCTTCCTTACTCTCTACACCTGTTCATACTACAATCTTTTTAGCTCCAGACAAGTTTTATTTTTCTTTTACTCACTTTTACCAACAGTGGTGCTCCATTATGCATCCTTAAAAACAAAACTGCCAGATTTGTTTTTTAATTATTTTTAATTGCGCATTCAATTATTGTATGGCTTTCCTGTAAATGATCTGTTAATCTACAGAAATTAAATCACATCAGTCAGTCATGGAAGCCTTTGATGAGCATATGGCATAACAGGGAGGCAATATCCTGTAAAAGAACTGGGTATTATTTGCTATAGAGATTTGCTGCGTACACATACTCTTTTATCTTATATCGCATCTGGCCAAACTAGCTTGGTAGGATTACGAAACAACACGTGAACCTTGCAAGGTTTTTTGAATCAAGAGTTAGAGTAATATAAAGGAATGAAGATACTTCAATCATTCCATGTTTAATACTCTGGGTCAATGATTGTCTGTCTGTCTGTCTGTCTGTCTGTCTGTCTGTCTGTCTGTCTGTCTGTCTGTCTCTATCTATCTATCTATCTATCTATCTATCTATCTATCTATCTATCTATCTATCTATCTATCTATCTATCTATCTATCTATCTATCTATCTATCTCCATGAAACCACTAGGAAGTAAGCTTGACTTGATGAAACTGACTTGAAGGCAACTTTACCTGTCAAGAGGAAAATGTCTCATTTGTAAGAAGCTATTTTAGCTATAAAGCCAAAGCATAGATTGTGATAAAGTCTGAATCAACCTTACTTCCAAATCAAGAACTGCAATCAAGATCTGGAATTAGATTTGTCAGCTCAAATATTTGCCCCATTGATATGGAGCTACATCTTAACCTACATATTGCTGTGTTTTTTTCATCTTGGGAAGCTGCTTTTCACAACAACATCCATGTATAGGACGTGGGAAGAGGGAAGCTGCACAAAACATGGTTTGCTATAGATGTAGAAATACTACTTAGCAGAAATCCTTGTTTTGTCTTACATCTAAAAAAAACCCCTAAAATGCCAATAGCCATTGGAAACTTTATTTTCCTCTTGTTATCAAACAAGAATATAGACTACCCACTTCAACAGCATTGTTTATTGATCTAAATCAGGGGTGCCAAACCTGCATCATCAGGGCAGTGTCACGTGACATATTGCAACTTTTCCCCCCTTCACTAAACCGGGCGTGGGCATTGCCAGCACATGATGCATCCAGCCCACGGGGCGCAAGTTTGACAGCCCTGGTCTAAATGGCGCCTTCTTGGTGACGCCCCCCTTCTTTTGGAACAACTTCTCTACCCCTCCCCTTCTCCTGGCATAAGGATACCTGATTCCATATTAAGTTTTCCAAGAACACAGAATGCTTGACTTTTTCAGAGGTCTTTGGAGGAGATGGAAAGATAAAACTACTCTTGAAGAGGTAAGCACCAGAAAGTAATGGTGTCTGATTATTTTGACTGTGTTATTCTCTTATTTAAGCCCTAATTATGGTTCAGGTAGTGCTCGGTTTACATCTGATCGCTTAGCGAACAAAGTTGCAATGGACTCGCAAAAGCTATAGTGACCACTGCCACCCCCTCAATCACATGATCACATTTTGGACACCTGGCAGTTGACAATTGAAGTCACATGACTTCAGCTTTGTTTTTTTTGCTGATGGTTTACTACCATTTTCTGGCAAAAAAAATACCCGTTGGTTAAGTGGGTTTGCTTAACAAGAGTAACAATTCTACCAAGCCGGTCTAGCTTAGAGCTTAGGGCTCAGATGCGACATAATTTTAGCAATTAGTAATTGGATTTATAATTTTATTAATGGGAAATATTTTTAGCACAGGTTACCTAATTTAATTCATTTTAATATTATCATTGCATTTATTGTTATTTCTTGGTGTGATTTTTAATTTCCTGTACACCGCCCTGAGTCCATCTTGATGGAGATAGGAGCGGTATATAAATCGAATAATAAATTAACAACTACCACCAAAAATCTTATAGCATTGGGCACAGTCACGTTATGTGCTTAATGACCACAATGACTTTCCGACCATAATTCCTGGCTTAATTACAATAGTAAGTTGAGAACTTCCTATATATGGGAATTGTAAACTAATCACAGTCTTTAGACTAGAGCAGGATGGAATCCTAGGAAAATAAATATTGACTACAGTGAACCAACTTACTATTTTATCTATCCACATTATCATAGCTATGAATATTCTATACCTGCAAAATACATTTTCTTGTTGTTCCAAAAATCTTACATTCTTTGTATCAATAAAAGTCTGACCATCCTGTTTTACCATTTTTAAGCCCATACTTAACTATGGGATATTAGCTTGTTAAATATTAAACAAGAAAAAGATCAGAGTCCATGAAAGGAGGACTCAAAGCCAATACTACAAAAAATGTTTTATCTGCTTTCTATTAATGATCCTTCTATTTTCTTAAAAAGTGGCTGTTTCCCCACCCCCACCCCCTTTTATTTGCAATCCTTACATTTTAAAAAGTTGCTTGTCATTTCAGAATAGTATTGACCTTTGGAATAGAACAAGTAGTCTGAAGGATTTGTGACATATAATCTGCTTCTATTATCAGAAATACTTGGCTGGTAACTATTGGAAACACAATACTGCATTATATGGAATCTCACCCTGATTTAATAAACCTTTCTCCCTATTAGTATTTTGCAGGGACTGAAGAACATATCAACTTTGATATCATTTAGTTTCCCTACCTGACTATTTTTAGTTCCATGTTGATTTTACCACAATTCATGTGTAGTTCTAAAGTTATTTTGAAACTGTATGTGTATTTCTGTGCATCTGTATTTTTTTATTTGGATACTAGCATTGGATACTAGCATTTTTTTATTTAGAACCCAGCATTGCCCGGGTATTTATAGAGGGGAAATGTCCAAACCAAATTTCTAATGTTGGATTTTCCTCCTTACCAGAGAGAGCCCCCTTGTGGAGTATTGTGAAGTCATTACTCTAGCAACTTCACTGGGCTGTACAGTAGAAGCCAGTATTGCAGTACAGCACAACAGGCTGTATCTTAACAACAACACCCCCTCTCCCCGAGGAGTGTTAGGGGTGTGTTAACCTCACAGTATTTTTCTCCAGAGAGTAAGCCATCTGTGTACCAAGTTTGGTTGAAATTGCTCGAGGCGTTCCAGACTTGTGCTGGAACACACACACACACACACACACACACACACACACACACAATACTTGGAACCTGTAAATTTTTGAAATTTGTGCTAAGAAATGTGATAAGTCTTAGTGTGTTATGTCTGGCGTCAGCAATACAACATCCATAGTTCCTAGGCATTATTGTCTTCCAAAACAACATCCACCCACCCTAAATAAATTAAAATAACTTAATTGAAAAATAGTTATAGTCTCACATGATTATCAAATCTCATGCAATGTAAACTATCTTGCCTTTAGTCATCTTCTGAGGGAGTTTATTTTGGACATGTCTGCGATACCTGAATCAGCACAATGGTGTCAAAAACATGAAAAAGTTAACAATTCCTGTGTATAGAATTGGACAATAAAATGAGTTTATTTTTAGAATTAAACACATATTCATTTATTGTTATTTATTGCATTTGTTTGCCACTGATCTCATTGCAAGATAATTCTGGATGGCTTATAACATCAAAATAAAACTATAAATATATATACCGATGTATAAAATCACAGTGAAAATACAGATTATAACTAAGACTAAAAGATGGAGAGAGAGGGAGCAGAATGTTCACGGGGAAAGGTGGGACCCGTTATTACTCTACCAACCATCCGAATCATCCGAGGTAGCTCGGGAGTTCATGGCTTCCATGACGGCCATGGACCTGACCCAATTAATTCAAGGCCCCACCCACGAGGGTGGACATACACCGGATCTCATCTTTGTCTCTGGCCAGTGGAAAAGTGATCTGATTATAGGGGATATAGTCATCACGCCCTTGTCATGGTCAGATCACTCACTTCTCCAGCTCGACTTTCCAACCGCTACCCCCCTCCGCGGGGAGGCGGAACCTGAGTCACCAATTTGGTTCCGCCCCAGGCGCCTGATGGACCCTGATGGGTTCCAGGAGGCGCTTGGGCCATTTCCTGTACCCCTGACCCGCGCCCCGATGGAGGACCTCGTGGCCGCATGGAATACTGCGACCACGGGAGCCTTGGATCGGGTCGCGCCCTTGCGGCCTCTCTTGCGGCGGCGAGCCACCCTGGCTCCTTGGTTCACCGAGGAGCTGAGGGTGATGAAACGCCACAAGAGATGCCTAGAGAGAAGATGGAGGACTACCCGATCTGAATCTGACCGGACACAGGTAAGAGCCCATTTACGGACTTACATTGTGGCGCTGAGAGTGGCCAAATGTCATCATTGTGCCACTCTCATAGCATCCGCAGATAACCGCCCTGCCGCCCTGTTTAGGGTGACCCGCTCCCTCCTTCAACAGAGGGTGTGGGAAGCCCCGCTACAGGGTAGAGCAGAGGAATTTGTGATTTATCTGCAGGAGAAAATCACTCAGATACAGAACGAGTTAGCCCCCATTGATGGCCCAGTGGGTTGCCACGAGGCGGATCTTGTTTGGGAGGAGTTTGACTCTGTTGCTTCCGAAGATATGGACAGGTTACGTGGGCGACTGCGAGCCACCACATGTTTATTGGACCCGTGTCCCTCCTGGCTTGTACTGGCATCCTGGGAGGTGACACGAGGCTGGCTCCAAGAGGTTGTCAACGCATCCTTGAGTGATGGTTCCTTGCCTGCTTCCCTAAAAGAAGCTATGGTGAGGCCCCTCCTCAAGAAGCCCTCTTTGGATCCAGCTTTACTAACCAACTATCGTCCAGTCTCCAACCTTCCCTTTTTGGCGAAGGTTGTTGAGAGTGTGGTGGCACAACAGTTTCCCCGTCACCTGGAGGAAGTTGAGTATCTAGATCCGCGCCAGTCCGGCTTTCGGCCCGGGCATAGCACCGAGACGGCATTGGTCGCGTTGGTCGATGATCTCTGGAGGGCCAGAGATGGGGGTTGTTCCTCCATTCTGGTCCTATTAGACCTCTCGGCGGCTTTTGATACCATCGACCATGGTATCCTATTGCACCGGCTGGGGGGGTTGGGGGTGGGAGGCACTGTTTTGCGGTGGTTCTCCTCCTACCTCTCTGGCCGGTCGCAATTTGTGTTGACAGGGAGGCAGAGGTCGACCTCGAGACCCCTCACATGTGGGGTGCCTCAGGGGTCGGTCCTCTCGCCCCTCCTATTCAACACATATATGAAGCCGCTGGGTGATATCATCCGTGGTTTTGGGGTAGAGTATCATCTCTACGCTGATGATACTCAGCTGTATATATCTACCCCAAACCACCCCAACGATGCCGTAGCGGTGATGTGCCAGTGCCTGGAAGCCGTGCGGATCTGGATGGGGAGTAACGGACTCAGGCTCAACCCGACCAAGACCGAGTGGCTGTGGTTTCCGGCTGCCCAGTTCAACCAGCTGACTCCATCGCTGGCCATAGGGGGCGAACATCTTGCCCCTGTGGATGGGGCGCACAACTTGGGTGTCCTCCTGGATACCCGGCTGTCCATGGAAGATCAGGTGACAGCCGTGGCCAGGAGGGCGTTTTACCAGGTTCTCCTGGTATGCCAGTTGCGCCCCCTATTGGACCGGGATGCCCTCCGCACAGTCACTCATGCTCTCGTGACATCCCGACTGGACTATTGTAACTCTCTCTACATGGGGCTCCCCCTGAGGTGCACCCGGAGACTGCAGTTGGTCCAGAATGCAGCCGCGTGAGCAATAATGGGAACCGCTAGGTTCACCCATGTAACACCGCTCTTGCGCGAGCTGCACTGGCTGCCTGTCGTCTTTCGGGTGTGCTTCAAGGTGCTAGTTATCATCTTTAAAGCGCTCCATGGCTCGGGACCTAGCTATCTGCGGGATTGGATCCTGCCCCATACATCCTCACGGCCGATTTGCTCCCACAGAGAGGGACTACTCCGGGTGCCGTCCACTAGACTCTGTCAGCGGGCGACACCCAGGGGAAGGGCTCTCTCTGTGGTGGGCCCTGCCCTCTGGAACGACCTCCCCCCGATATTAGAACAACCACGGACCTCCGTTCCTTCCGTCTGAAATTGAAAACGCACTTTTTCTGCTTGGCCGGCCTAGGGTAGCCTCTCTACTATAGTATTATAGGGTTATAGGGTTTTAGTGAATTGGCATTGGGAATTTTAGCGCAGGGTTTTACTGTTTAATTTGCTTTTAATTGTTTTGTATATTCATGTATATTTATTGTTCTAACTTCCCTGTGCACCGCTCCGAGTCCCCTTGGGGAGAGGGAGCGGTCTAGAAATTAAAATTATTATTATTATTATTATTATTATTATTATTATTATTATTATTATTATTATTATTATTATTATTATTATTATTATTATTATTATTAACCACTTCCAGTATGGTATTCCCCATTGCAGCCCCAAGCTAACTGGTAGAACCAGGTCTTCAAGCTCTGGTGGAAGGTCAGAAGGCTTGGAGCCAATCTTCCCTCAGGGGGCAAGATGTTCCTTATGGCAGATAAGGCTCTTTTCCTGGAATTCCTTGACTGGCAGGACCTGCAACATGCCTACTCTGCCAGCACTGGTGGGGCGGGCTTCATCAGGGTGAGATGGTTCCTCAACTAACCTGGATCCATTCCATGCAGGGCTTTATGAGTAATAGCCAACATTTTGAATTGCTCCTGGAAGCCAACCAGCACCAGGTGCAACAGCAGTGTACGATGGGCCACTCTAGGTAGCCCAAAGACTGCCCACACCATCACACTCTGCATCAGTTGAAGCCTCCAAATGCTCTTTAAGGGTAGCCCCAAGTAGAGTGCATTGCAGTAGTTCAAGAGTGAGTGACTAAGGCTTAAATGGCTGAGTACAGGGACTACTAATCCAGGAAAGGCCACAACTGGCACTCAACCCAAAGTTGTGCAAAGGTTCTCCTAACTGCAACTACCAGAAGTCACGATTCATGAGTCCAGGTGAATTGCCAAGTTGCAAACAAGATCTGTCTGGGATTGTGCCACCCCATCCAGAACTAAAGATGTCAAAGTCCCAGACCTTGAAGCTCCATGCACCCAAAACCATTCTGTCTTGCCAGGGTTCAGCCAAAACCTGTTGTCCCCCAGCCAGGCCCCACAGCCTCCAGGCACCATGAGAGAGCAGCAACAGCATGACTTGAGTCACCGAGATGCAGACATAAAGTTGAATATCATATGTATACTAATGATACCTCAACCCATGGTGACCGATGATGTCACCCAGCGGTAGATGTTAAAAAGGAATGGAGTGAGTATCAAGCCCTGTGTCACACCATAGAAGAGCAGTTGTGGGATGAATCTCTCCCTATCAATGCAGACTGGCCTTGGAGAAAGGAACTGAACCCATACAAAACTGTACCATCCTACCCTAGACCTGTAGCCAACCCAAAAGGATACAATGGTTGATACTTTCAAAGGCTGCTGAAAGGTCAAGGAGTTCAAGGATGGTTGCACTACCCTGTCCTGCTCTTGTTGGAGATCATCCACAAGTGTGACCAATGCTGTTTCTGTTCCATAACCAGGTCTGAATCCTAACTCAAAGGGTTCCAAATAATCAATTTCATCCAGGAGCTTCTGGAGGTGCCAAACAGCCATCTTTTCTACCATCTTTCCTAAAAAGGAAAGATAGGAAACTGGATAAAAACTATCCAGATTGGTGGGATCATTTTATGGTTTTTTTTTCCAGGAGGGACAAACCAGGGAACTCCTTAAAAGACCCCAGGAATGTCTACTCCTGTGGTGAAGAAGTCATGCTCATCAGCATCCTGGAGGCTTTCACCATGTCCAGGAAAGACAAGGATCTAATTAGCAGGTGGTTGCACTGACAACATTGAAGACCTCATCTCCACTTCCTCAGGTCCACAGGATCAAACTATTCCTGTATAACTGAGCAAGACAATTTCTTCCTCATTCCTAGTATTTTGTTAACAGTGCAACCCTAACCCCGATTGTGGTTGTGGAGATTCTAATCATAAAGGGTCTGTCTGCTGGGAGGTGCCACCCTTACGGAGCTTTATTGACTACCTTCACAAGGATAATGAGGACAGAAACTGTAGCTTTCTATAGCACAAAATTAAGAGCTGTGCAATAACAATACTAGCAATAGCACATAGATTTATATACCACTTCACAGTAATTTACAGCCCTCTCTTAAGCAGTTTACAGAGTCAGCCTATTCCCCCCAACAACCTGGATCCTCATTTTACCCACCTGGGAAGGATGGAAGGCTGAGTCAACATTGAGCCTGGTGAGATTTGATCTGCCAAACTGCTGGCAGTCAGCAGTCAGCAGAAGTAGCCTGCAGTACTGCACTCTAACCACTGCATTACCTCAGCTCTATTAGATAAAAGATTCATCCAGTGCAGTATTTTGGCCACAAAACAGTCGATCTGAAGTCTACAAGCAGAATACAAATTGCATTTCTATTATAATCTGGAAAACCTGGGGTAGTCGCTTTCTCTTCACCTGTTCTATTTCATAAGCTTGTAATGGTGGAGAATAAAATTAGGAGAGGGCCACATGATCTGAGGTGAAATATACATGCTTGTTGAGGGTGCAACAAACAAAAACAATGATTTCCTTACTGAGAATGCCTGTCTCAAGTTTGGTAGTCCTTGCTTGCTTTTAATTGGAAACAGACACTTATAATTGTACTTCCCTCATCCTTTGTATTAATTTTCCCCAATTTCCTCACCTTTCATATTCCTTTTGCCTTTCTTCCAACCTACGTTTTTTCCTGGTGGAGAGATAATCCACACAGTTGACAATGCTGTGCAACATTTGTGATAATTTGTATATCTGATTTCAGGTTTTTTTAAAAATCACATCTGAATCTTTGTTTGAAAAAAGTTTTATTGGTTTTAACAATTTATATCAGGAAAGGGGTAGATAAGGTATTAGATAATATTTGGAGCTTCCACATCGGGTTTGATGACCGCCTCCGAGTCTTCATACATATTCCATTAAAAAGAAATTATTAAAAGGAAGGGGTACATACATTTTAAAATCATAAATTTTCATATTATTTTATACATTCAATTACTTTGACATCCGTACAGGAATTACCATCATAAAAAAAAATATAACAAATTATTTTTGCGATCTGAGCCTCTTTGCTATAGTCTCTTCCTCCTCCCCCCCACCAGCAGGCGGACCCGTGGCCCCTCCCGTTCCCATCTCATCATCATCCAGGATTGAGGAGTGTTTTTTAAGAAAATTAAAAATCACATTTGAATCTTGATTACAAAGGGCAGAAAAAAACCGATGTAAATATTAGGATTTAATATTTCCACAAGCTATTCTAATAGTACTATAAAACTCTACAGTGCATATTGTTTCCCTCATGCTCTACAAACATTTTCATCCTACGTACATATATGCCACATATTACAGACTGAAACAAACTGGAAAGGAATGGAAGGGACAGCTTTGAATGAGTCATTCTGAAATAAATCTAAAACAAATATCCTTGTATAAATAATCCAAGTGACCTGTATTAAGGAACTCTTCAGGACCGCTAGCTTTTCTGTTTGTGCTTGGAGCAAAAGGCAGCGGTTTTGAGACTTAAATATTTGCAAAATTCAGATAAGCTGCTTAAAATGTTTCTGTAACTGTGTGCGCGCACATGGACAAGTGCACAAATCCACCCCTAATTTGTTCTGCCTCAACAAGGAAAGAAAATGGGGTAAAGGGTATGAGAGAATTCACTTGTATTAATCCACAGAGCAACAGCTGGAGGTTGTTAATCTGGAGGCTGGGGTTTCTTTTTTATTTTTGAATCTGTTTACAAAATAGGAGGAACAATTCCCGCTTAGACTTCAAAGCAGGCTACATTACTTCTGGTGGAAAAGGCAGAGTAAAAAAAAAGAGACTCATGTAGTTAATGAATGTTGTGAATTTAACACGGAGAACATTTAAATGTGGCTTGAAATTGTGCTTCAGTATAAAAAGTTCAAGATGCTGTGGGCAGCAGGGCACAGAAATGAAAGCACTCAATACAAACCAGAAAGTCATCGCTTTGTCTGTTCCAATTAATGTACACCAGGAATCAGCAAAAATTTGGTGACTAAAGAATGTCCTTTTTTAAAAAGCTAAGGGCCGCCGAGTGCAAGGCGATGTCATGACACTACTCTTTGTTTTGGGGAGCTAATGGGATTATTTTTGACAAAAAAAAAATCTTTGTTTCCTGTCAAAAATCAGCAGGAAACTGCACTGTATGATGTGGAAGTTTACTGTCAAAATTTGGCCAGTCAATTAGAAAGATTTTAAGAGCAAAAGAGGATTCTTTTAATCTGACTTCTTGTGGAGTTACAAGAAGTCAGATTAAGGACAGGCACAAGAGTTGGAAAAATCATTGATGGTATCTCAGTTTTTTCCTCATTTTTTTTCAGTATTAGGTACACTTTTGTCTTTTTGTATCTGATATGTCTCTGATAACAACCTGCTGAAAATTTTAATTGTCATTGGAGATGGCCAGAAGTCAGTAGTACAGTACAGATAGTCCTCAATTTATATCAGTTCATTTACTGACCGTTCAAAGGGCACTGACTGTTACCTCAGAAGAAACTTTTAGAGGAAAAAAAAAGATGAAGCATTTCACGAACAGAACATCTTGCCAATTGTTATTGCGCAAGCAATTGTGTTGTAATGGCTGCCTGTGGTAAAGGTAATATTGTGTGTCTATGGAGATTCTCAGGCCTCCAGGTTGTGGTTGTTCCAAAGGTGCTTTTTCAAGAGGCAACTGGACTTTCTTGTTTTTCTTTGAAAATATTTCGGTCTCATCCAAGAAGCTTCTTCTGAGCTGATCTTGGATAAGACGCAAGACATCTTCAAAGAAAAACAAGAAAATGCAGTTGCCTCGTGAAAAAGCACCTTTGGGATAATATTTTTTGGGTAGAAAAGAGAATGGATTTAACTAAATATTCACTTATTCTAAGTAGTGCAAAATCGGAAAATGTGGAGGGACCTGGCCCATAGACTCAACAAGAGTGGGACACGAATGAATGGATAACATCATCATCAGATATTCTAGAAGCTAATGTCTTACAGACAATGAAAAAAAATGAAGCTGAAAAGACATTGGATATTTCAGCAAATTAGAATCCAAACTGTAGCTCTAAATCAATCATAGCATACCTATGGGACCAAAAGATAATGGTTTTTGAATGGCCTTCACAAATTCAGCCTTGAGTTTGATTGGAAATCTGTGGGGAGATTTGAAATGTTCATTGCACATTAAGGAAACCTAAAAATATTTTGGAAGTGAACGAATTCAACAAAGAAGAGTAAGAAAACATTTAAGAATATAAAGAGCAACCTATTAAAAATTGGATACTGTTATTTCTAAAAGAAGTATTACATGTATTACAAAGTACTATATGGGAAAGTATCCAAACATCTATATCAACCACAATTCCTATTCTCTTATATCTTATTTTGTTATTTGCTTTACTTACTATTTTCTCACTTTAAAATCTGTAAACAACCACTGTAAAATAGTAAGAATGTGTTTAGATTTTCAGAAATATATTGTTTTTAACTTTGTATCTTGTGGAAATTATGGCACTTCTACTCGCTTAGTGATTCATTGAAACATAAAGTTTGATCAAGACTGCTTGAAGTTGTGGATGCAACTGTACATTAAGACTACAAAGTCCTCAAAATCTGAGCAGTGCCTTTCCTCAGTTTTTAGCCTGAGGGGTACTGACAGAAATCTTCAAAGGACGAACTTCTGACACCCAAGCATGAGCCTTCACAATTTATTCAGCTATCTCCTGCCTATATTTCCACATTAATGAAGGACTCCCTCTGGCAATTTACCTTTAAAAAGAGGAAAGAAACATTAAAGACAAACTGTTATTTGAATCAGACACAAGGTCAGTCAAAGTTAAGTTTGACAAAACACTAAATAAAAAGTTTCAGCTTTAGGGGATGTCCTCTGAATTTCTAAATATCATTTGGATTTAGTTAACCAAAAATAGGATCCACAGAAGTGCTTGGAATCCTAAACTCCAACAGGACTTAATATGGTTTCCAGTAATTTTAATCTGGTGCGTTTAAAAGTTATATATTTTATATATTTTTAATCATTAACTGGAACAGATTTTTTTTTATTGGCAAGTTTCAACAAGTTCCCATCAACTCTGCTTGAAGGAAGCTACTGTCAACACCTGTTCATAGAACACATTTGTCCTTCCAGATGGGAGGATGTTGAAAAGTGGAACATGTTCTGTGTTATTTATTTTATTGAGCTCTTTGATCTTTTAAACCAGTGATATTTCACGAAAACCCAGTTCAGGTGGCAGCATTTATTTGACCTTGGATGGCCTTGAAAAAAAAGCCTAAACCATGTTGGACTTACTTAGTCCTTAAATGGGAGGCCATGAAATGCTCAAAGCAATGATCAGTAATGGAATGGTAGTGACTTTTTACCTACAGACAGTTTCTCCAAAACTTTTTAAATATAAAAATAGATCACATTTATAAATGAATCCAAGGTTTCTATCTGATTAGGTCGCTGCAAACCTTGCTGGAAACATTTACTGAGGGCAGCCCTGGTTATTATTTTGAAGATTGACCATTAAGAAACCTCAAGTCCATAGGCAAAACATGGAATTAAAAATGAAAAGGTAACAGGGAAGGCAATTATTATTATTATTATTATTATTATTATTATTATTATTATTATTATTATTATTATTATTATTATTATTATTATTTTACACTAGCCGTTCCTGGCCACACGTTGCTCTGGCCCAGTCTGTGTTAAATGGGCAACCAATCTGTGTGTAGATCTACACTTGCACACACAAACACGTATACAAAACTACCGTATAACCCCTAACCTAACCATCTACTGTATTTCTCCCTCTCTCCCTCTACCTACCTACCTACCTACCTACCTCTCTCTATCCCTATAGCTGCCTACCCACCTATCTTATGGACAGTGTATCTTATGTCATAAAGGATGACATAATACCTGTGGCCCATTGCTCTCTCTGTATCCATCTACCTACCTTTTTTACAATTGTTTACATTTCCGTTGTGTGTACCTGGCACAGGTGTGACATCTACACAATCTATATATATCATTGGTGCTGTACTTGAAAGGAACGTTGTGTGAAACTTGGAAGCGATCGGTGCAGTACTTTTGGAGATTAGCGGTTTTGAACAAACTTTTGTTCCATTTTTATTTATATAGATTGCTTGGGTAGTCAGTGGTACTTAACTCAAGGGACCTTTTCCCTTTTATTTTATTGAAAACGGCAAGTAGGTCTGATGAATTTATACATCTTTTTCAGTCAATTCAGCACCCACTTTTGCTTCTGCAAAACCGTTTTTTTTTTTGCAGCAACTTTTTCCTCAACTTAATTAGCATCTTGAAATCTGCACTTATTGATATGATGTATAATTGAATGGTGAATGTAAGACAATATCGTATATAACTCTGTTTCTTTTTCTAGTCTTATAACAAAAAGTTGATCAATTACAGAACGACATGATGGCTAAGCAAGACTCTGCTCAGTTCCTAAATTTAATTGTTTTTGTAGGCAGGCTGGTGTATCATAAAACTGAGAATACCAAACCTGAACGGAAACTAAAGTAAAATCGCAACCAGTAAACAATCTCCAGAGGGTTAGCTGCTATCCACCAACTTCAGAAAGATTTAGCCTTCTAACTCCTCAAAGCCTAATGTTTATGAAGCTATGAACTTTCATGAAATCTTCCACCCTAATAAATCGATTAGCCTTTAAGGAGGCATAAAATTCATTACTGCATGAGTAGCCGCTGTTGCTTTTGTTCTGTTAACACGGACATTAAGAGGGCTGCGTAGAAATGCTGGGAGTTTCAATTCATTTATCCGCATGTATAATTCTTTATATGTAGGAAGAATAGAGGTTCCCATCTCTTATCGGGTTTTTATGTCTGCCCGGCTTTTTCAGTGCAGCGTGGGACAAGCATATGTTGAATGATGGATGTGTTTGTTGTAGCTACAGATGGCTTCCTCCATTGAATGGATGGCCTATTTTTGGATGTCTGCTTCACCCACTTCTGGGCTTCAAGCAATTAGCTCTTACAGTAGTTCTCCTCCCCCCCCCAACAAGAACCAAACCCCAACGACAACAACAGAGATCATTTTCATTCGGTTGCCTAGGACTTCAAGGGGCTTTCTGTCTGAAAGCAATAGGAAAGTCTGGAAATTAAATTAGGGGCTCCGTAGGCCTGCATAAAATTTGCTGCTTTCATTGCCACAATAATGAGGTCAGAAAGAAAATGGTGCTGTACTTGTTTATTTACTGTAGGCCAACTTATGGAAAGGAACCGATGGCCTCCCTGGTTCTGGTTCTCTTTTCACCAAACAGCATCTGCTGGAGTTAAAACTATTACCAATTACTGCTGAACATGGAATGGGAGTGGGGGACGGGGGTGGGGTGGGGTGGAGAGGGGGGAGTGAATTTAGGTAGATGCTTAGAAAAGAGGGTTTATCACTGTTAAGCTGTCAGCAGGAGATTGATGCTAATGGGAGACATGGGGTGAAGGGAGAGTGGTCCTGATTTTATTACTTAATTATTTATCATATTTAGAGACCACCCATCCTCCCCCACAGGCCAAAATCTATATAAATAAAAATGTAACAAGAGTTTGTTCAAAACCGCTAATCTCCGAAAGTACTGCACCAATCGCTTCCAAATTTTCATACAACGTTCCTTTGAAGTACGGCACCAATGATATATATATAGATTGTATAGATGTCACACCTGTGCCAGGTACACACAACGGAAATGTAAAAAATTGTAAAAAAGGTAGGTGAATAGATACAGAGAGAGCAGTGGGCCACAGGTATGTCATAATGAATGACATAATACTCTGTCCATAAGATTCAAGGAGAAATACAGTAGGTAGGTAGGTAAGCAGCTATAGGGATAGAGAGAGGGAGGGAGAAATGCAGTAGTTAGGTAGGTAGGTAGGTAGGTAGGTAGGTAGAGGGAGAGAGAGAGGGAGAAATACAGTAGGTAGGTAGGTAGAGGGAGAGAGGGAGAAAGGGAGTAGGTAGGTAGGTAGGTAGGTTGGGGGTTATACGGTGGTTGTGTGTACATGTTTGTGTGTGCAGGTGTAGAGATCTACACACAGATTGGTTGGCCATTTAACCAGACTGGGCCACAGCAACACGTGGCTAGGAATGGCTAGTATTATAATAAAAACATGAGAATAAATTATTAAAATTCAGAATTAAAGAAAACAGGGATGGGGGTTTCAAAACATTAACTAGCCCCATGGCTGTGTGCCACTCTATGGGCCACAAGCAAGTTGGCAGAACGAGATCTTTAAGGATTTTTGAAAGCCCAGGGGATTGGGCCCTACCTCATTTTTGGAAAGAATGTTCCAAAGGGTAGGGGCAACAGCAGAGAAGGCTCTCTTCTGGGGCCCTGCTACTTGAAAATCTTTAACTGATGGAGTCCTTGGCATAACTTCCCCATCTGACTGACTATGATGGATTGATGTAATGGGGCAAAGACAGCTCCACAGTTTACCTGGTCCCATGCATCATAATATAACCAACATCTTGAATTGGATCCAGAAGCAAACCAGCACCCAATGTAGTTCAAGCAGCGGAGGTGTTACATTCGCCAATCTTGGGAAGCCAAAAATTGCTTGTGTGAATGCATTCTGTGTTAGTTGAAACTTCCAGATCATTTTCAAGGATAGCCTCATTTAACGCACATTGCAATAGTCCAAACATGTGATGCCATCAGAGATTGAGGGAAGGGATTCCCTATACAGGCAGGGGCATAACTAGCATGCAACACAAAGTTGAGCCAATATCCTCTGAGCAGTGGTGAAATTAAAAAAAAAATTACTACCAGTTCTGCGAGCATGGTTTGGTGGGTGTGTCAGGGGAAGGATACTGCAAAATCTCCATTCCCACCCAACTCTGGGGTCAGCCAGGTTCTCCAGGACCTGTCAGAACCTGCTGAATTTCACCCCTGCCTCTGAGTTATGATTACCATTTGCTTTTTGAGCAGGAGCTGTAAGTCCAGAATGCACCAGGTCTATCTGGAGTAGTACAATCCCCACCCAAGACCAAACATGATAAGCTGCCAGATGCAATGGGGGTTCCACCCCCAGCCATGCTCTCGTCCAGTCTTCCACAGTGTCCAGGCAATACAAAAGAATACTCACCACGTCACTCACTTCATCCGGGATGGAGATACAGTATATAACCCTGCAGTTTCATGTAAGAAGTTATAAAGGAACAAAGAGAGCCCCAAGCTCTGCAGCACCCCACAAAACAGAGGTTATGAGCTGGACTTTTCACTCTGTATCAGTCCTTATTGGGACCAGGCTTGGAAGAAAAAGGAGAACCAACACAAGATTGTGCTGCCCACCCCGTAAGTCAGCCAAAAGGGCATCATGGTCAATGGCATTGAAAACTGCCAAGAGATCAAAAAAGAAAGGATGGATGCATCACCTTCATTCTGCTCCTGCCAGAGATCATCTAAGAATGAGACCAATGCTGCTTCCATCCCATATCTGGGCCTAAATCCTTACTCAAAAGAAGGAGTGTCAAACTCAATATCTGGCCTGTGGGCCTGTCCTGCCTGTCTCTGCCAATGAAAATAGAGCTTGGGAGAGCCATGGGCAGCCCTCCTGGGCTCCATTTTTGGCCACGATGGCTCTGCAACCCTCTGCCAATGAAAACTGAGCTCGGGGAGACTATGTGCAACCTGCCCAGGCTCCATTTTCAGCTGTGATGGCCTTTTGGAGCCCTTTGGTTGCCATGTAAATAGGACTCTGGACTCCCTTTTTCCTAAACCGGGCCACTGGGTGGCATTCTGTGGATGCAATAATACCAGAGAAGTAATGACACTTTGCCATTCTTAGTGCCACAAGCTAGACTTTAAACTTGGGATGAGTCAGGAGCAAGTAAACAATAATTATTGAGCTTTGCATCTGATTAATAGTGCAAAGGAAGGACAACACTGGCACCAAGGAGTCCAGTTCTGATCTCCTGATAGGCAGAGTTTTCAGGACCATGCAGCTGTGATTTGCTTTCCTCTCAAAGCAATCACCACCAGAATATCCACACAACACCTCTTACATGCGCCCGTGTATCCTTCCCAACCCACCAAAGCCCTGCACACCTTCACTGACCCATGCTACACATTTTGAATACCTCCATGTACCCCTCCTGATGATACCGCAACTCATGGTGATAAATGAACTCATTCAGTGGCATCATGTAGATGTTAAATGAAGTGGAGCAAGTACCAAGACCTGTAGCACCATGAAGAGCAGCTGTGGGCTGGATCTTTTGCTGACAACACCAGCCAATTGGAACCAGTCTTGGAGAAAGGAGCTGAACCAGCAGAAAACTATACTACACAGCCTATTAGCCTGGCATATGCAGATTAGCTGGTTCCCTAGATCACATAAATTCTCATCCATCATGAGCTGGAAAGAACAATCAATCAATTTCAAGACAATATCTGTAGCAGTTGTAGCCAGCTATATTTTTGTACTCTTTATACTACATCTGGAAACAAATCTTATGGGTAATAAGTCCTTTCAACTAGTCCTTTCAAATAATCAAACAAGCAATACAATTTATGAGTCATAGCTTTGCAATAAGTATAGCAATGATGGAATATTTTTTGAAAAGGAGAATTTAACATTGTGCACTGGTGCACTAGAGGAAATCTTGTTTTCTTAGAAAAGGTGCAAATTCTTCCTATCTCCTATAAAACAAAAGATGAAATATTCTTACACTTACTTAAGGTTCACATACTGTACTGTCATAATGTTAACAAATCTCAACAAATGCAGTTATGTTGCTTCAAAGTTAATAAATTATTGTGTTCGACTTCCTGTTCCTGTTCCTGGCGGCGACGGACGAGCCTTGGGGTTCGTCCGCCGTTTTGTTCTTTTTTCTGCCCCAAACGGGGCGGGGTGCCCCTTTTTTGGGGGGACCCTCCGTAGGACTGGCTTGCCTGGACTGGTTCAGCCTGGCGGCGGCTGGGGAACAATCCTTGTCTTCGGTCTAGGTGGAAGAAGACATGCTGCAGGGGGGTTGGTTCCCTTCGCCAACGGAGGACGGTAACGTATAATGGATTTGGAGAGCGGAGCGCTTGGGTCGGATGGCTTTGCCGGGGCTTGGCTGCGAGGTGGAGAGTGAGTGACTTTAACTTTATTTTGCTGGCGGCTTGGATTGAGAAAAACGTGGAGGGGGGTGTTTGTTAAACCCCCCCCCCTCGGATTTATAACAGCGGCGTTTAGAAATGGCTCCTCGATGTGAGGAAGCGGATATTTCGCATCCGGACCTTTGTGGAACAAGTGAAAGTGCTTCGCGGCTTGTTTCTATACAATGTATCTAAGTCCGGCTTTATTGAAACAATTTTCTCTGTTACTTTCTCCTGCTGGCTGCCAGACCGGGTGGTGGAAGATGGCTGCCCTTTGTTCCTAAATGACTATTTTTTTATGGAAAATTACCAACATCTCTTTGTGATTTGGACTGCCTCTCTCAACCAATGGAAATTTTTTTTGGATTAATTGATTCCTTCCCTGGAGTGCCTTCTTTGTCTTAATAATTGACTGTGAAAATTGCTTCTCTTCTGGGCTCTATAACTTATTACAACTTTGATTTGAACTTTCTTCTCCTGATCTGCTCCAGCGGCCGCACCCAAAAAACACCATCTTAGTGGCACTGACTTTAACAGCTTACCATGGCTTCACAAAAACAACCAGAAAACCCAGGATTGGAACAAAGGATGACAGCTATGGAAGAAGTGTTACACTCCTTGGTGCTGGAAATTAAAGCCTTGAGGAAAGATCATTGCAGTTCTAAGCTTGAACTTTTGGAAACACAGAAAAAATTTATGGAGAACACACAGAAGACCGAGGAGTTGGAAGTGGGGTTGGCTGGGGCAAAGGGAGAACTTAAAACTGTTAATAGTGAAATTGGAGATTTGACTGGTCATATGTCTAGGATGGATTTTGAAAGGATGTCATATTTTCTAAGATTTCAGAATATTTCGGAGGAAACTGGTGAATGCCTCCCTGATCTCATGAGTACAATTTTAGCAGACTATTTACGTAAACCTAAAGAGGAGATCAGGGGGGACATTGACCTAGTCTATAGAATAAATTCAACATATGCCAGGGTAAATGAAGTACCCAGAGAGATACATATTAAATTTGTTAGAAGGTTGACTAGGGAGGGAATTCTGAAGGCGCAGAGAGAGGGGCCGTTAATTTACCAACAAAAGGAAGTCGCTATCTTGAAGCAGATCCCAAAAAAGATTAGAGAGGTGAGAAGGAAGTATTCCTTCTTATCTAAAAAATTGTTTAACCACGGGATTTGGTTTAAGTGGGCGATGCCGGAAGGGATGTTGGTGTTCTGGGAAGGAGGAAGAGTAAGGATTAAAACAGTTGTTGAGGCGGAAGCCTTTCTTAAAAAACATTCCTCTATCCTGGGGGAAGATCCAGGAGGGGCAGAGGGGGCCACGGCCCCGCCCGCTGGGGGCCAGGGAGGAGAACAAGAAGACAATTGCCAAGAGACTTAGATCTAAAAAATGACTTTGCTTTTTATTAATACAGTATAACTTTTTATCTGGATGTTTGTACATGATTGCCAGCATAGAATTTAGAATTTATGATGTATGCATTTATCTTCACCTTGTAGTATTATTGCAAAATGTATTACCAATGTCTTATTATGAAGCCCTGGACTTCGACGTGAAAGTTCTCTATATTTTTTTGTATCACCTTACCTTACCCTACTGAAAAAATTTGTAAAAACCAATAAAACTTTTTCAATATAAAAAATAAATAAATTATTGTGTTCAATATAACAGGATAGAATAATAGAGTTGGAAGGGACCTTGAATGTCTTCTAGTTCAACCCTCTGCTCAGGTAGAAAACCCTATACCAGTGATAATTTAACAATAATAATAATAATTTATTAATTTATAGACCGCCCCCTCTCCCCCATGGGGACTCGGGGTGGTGCACAGGAAATTAAAAATCCAAAAATACAACAATATGATGACAAACCTATCGCACACGTGCCACTGGTGGCACGCGGAGCCATTTGGCAGGGCATGCGAGGCATTGCCCTGTCAGTTGGCCAGTTGATTCAGCCATTTTTAAAGCCATTTTTCGTCCTCCCCAGGCTTTATATGAGCCTGGGGAGGGAGAAAAAAGCCCCCCCCCGGAGGCCTTTTAGAGACTTCAGGAGCTTCCCTGAAGCCTCAGAAGGACTAAAAACGTTGCTATGAGCAAACCAGAAGCATGTAAAAATGGGGGGGGGGAGCACCTGTCATGTGCGCATGTGCACTGGGGGCGGCCCATTACATTATTGGTGCGGCATACCAGCGCACAACCCCCCTGCACTCCCCCCCTTATGGCACACAAGCCTAAAAAGGTTTGCTATCATCATTGTCCTATACCAGGGGTCTGCAAAGTCGGCTCTTTTAAGACTGGTGGACTTCAACTCTCAGAATTCCTCAGCCAGCTGAGGAACTCTGAGAATTGAAGTCTACAAGTTGGCCAAGGTTGGAGATCCATGCCCTAGGGCAGGGGTCTGCAAAGTCGGCTCTTTTAAGACTGGTGGACATAGCTGGCTGGGGAATTCTGGGAGTTGAAGTCCACCAGTCTTAAAAGAGCCGACTTTGCAGACCCCTGTCCTATACCAATGATGGCTAACCTTTTTCCCATCATGTGCCAAAAGCAGGGGGAGCGCAGGGGGTCATGCGCAGGTGTGCCCACACCCATAATGCTATGCATGTGACCCCACACACACACGCATGTGCATGTGACCCCTGACTTTTGGCACATGATGGACCCATTTTTCACCCTCCAGAGGCTTTCTAGGAGCCTGGAGAGGGTGAAAACAGCCTCCCCCCCCACACCCCTGGAGGCCCTCAAGAGGGCAAAAGATGGCCCTACTGGCAACCTGGAAGTTTAGGAGCGGAGGGTGAAAAATGGCCCTATGGGCAAAGTGGAAATCACTTCCGGATTCCCTGTAGGATCATTTTTTGCCCTCTGGAGGCTTCAGGGAAACCTCCTGGAGGCTCCTGAGGGCGAAAAATGGCCCTATGGGCAAGCCGGAAGTCTTTTCCTGAACTTTCGGTTTGAGCGTTTGGTTGTTTGGTTGTGTGTTTTTGGCTAAATACCGTCTATAAATCCAGCTAAGGTTTTAAACTTTGAATTATGATTTGGCATAAAGCCATTCCTGGTTTTAATCATGGTCAGTTGGACAAGCTATTGTGGTTTATTCCCAGAGGTGGGTTGCTCACAGTTTGGTCCAGTTTGGCTGAATCAGTAGTGGTGGTGGTGGGAGGCTCCGCCCACCCGCCCGGATGCTTCTGCGCATGCACAGAAGTGTTGTGCGTGCAAACCGGTAGTAAACTGGTTAGGAACCCACCACTGTTTATTGCATCTCCTAACTTTATACAATAATCATCAAACAGCTAGGTTGTGAGCTGGAATTATGGAACATCTAAATAATCAACTGCCAAGATTTCAACTGCTCCAGATTAACTGATTAATATTGCAGCTCTGCTATATATGTATGATAATCAAGCAATCTTCGCTCACAAGGAAATTACCCTAATCAAGAGCAATGAAAGAGCAAACAAACTAACCTATCAAACCCAATATCACATTTACTCCTTTTCTTAGATTGGAATTCCTGAAAGTTAAATACTGCAGCCTGCTGTTAAATCCAGGTATTATCATAGTTATACATTAATAGAAAGTTTTAAGTTCATATAATTTCCAAAGCACAGCTATACATTGTTCAATCTGAGGTAGCCTGGAATTAGAAGAAATCCAGTAGTCCCTTTTTGAGACTACTAAATATAATTAAAAGGTGTCAGCTTTGGAGTGAAAACAAGTAATCAGTGGAATGACTTGCTTTCAGAAGTTGTGGGTGCTACATCACTGGAGGCTTTTAAGAATAGATTGCACAGCCATTCGTCTGGAATGGTATAGGGTCTCCTAATTAAGAGAGGGATTGGATTAGAAGACCTCCAAAGTCCCTTCCATCTCTGTTGTTCTGCTATTCAGCTTTCATGAGCTTCAGGTCACAAGAGAGAGGCATCTGATGAAGTGAGCTTTGGTTCACAAGAGTTCATGCCTTTGAATAACCTGGTACTCTGAAGAGTTTAGCTAGTATTCTCTAACCTGTTCTTCATATATTCAGACTGTCATTCTAAATGCATTTACAGAGGAAGCTTTTCTCAAATTTCCAACATCCAGTACAATTGAGTGATCTGGATATGTTTGTTCTTTGAGCGATGTTGACGGCGCAATGAGGATATGGGTCCAGAGAGGTCAGCAACATCCTCAGGTGTGACACAATACTGAGTAATTTGATGGGCAAAAAGTAATTTAAAAATAGAAATGAATGGAGTTGTATGATAAACACAGCCAGAATTGTACATGTGTCAACATGTAGAGTGGTTGGTGATCTCTGAGTTTGGTTGTTTGCTTGCAGGTATCTCATTAACTGATTAGGTAACATAATCAGTGTTCAACATACTATTAAGCATCACTTTTTCATTACCAAGTTTTCATCACGTTCATCAAACTCTGACATTCTTGCGTAAAATTGCTGAAATTTCCAAAGATCACACACAAAGTTGAAATTATGCAAGATTTGGCAATTCTATGAGATTTTGAACATTGAAAAAAAACTAACCAGTTTTTTTTTAAATTTAATGTTGAGATTGCAACAGGAAGCATCTTGGCATCACCCTCTCAAATTCTATTCATATAAAAGTACAAGGTTTTGTTCAAGTATCAAAAGCTTAATGTGACTTTGGCCTCTGTGCTCAGCTCAACAAACCATGCTTCAACAAACCTTGCTCAAACCTTGCTTAAATCATCTGGCTTTAATTTAGATAATCAAGCCTCACATAGGGAACCTGCTTGGAAAAGGATTCTTGTACTCTAATCTTTTTTATCTAGAAAACTTTTCCGATAATTTCATTGCTACTTATTCATCAAACCTTTGACATGGAAACACTCTTTCAGGTATCACAAACTTTGTTCTCTAGTTTCATTCTCCTAGGGGGGCCAATGTTTCTTCAATGCTTCTGGTTTACCTCCCATTTCTGAGCCTTTCCCCATATTAAAATTAATTCAGTTATGCTGGTAAATACACTCCTGCTGATCACACAAGCCTGAATACAAGCTGCATTTATCTACAATTCTAGGCAATGCTTGGAAAAGAAGCCTACTCCTTTGCCTCACACCATTAGGAAGTGGTATGATATTATTTGTTTATTTGTATGTAGAAAAATTAAAAGTTGGAAAAATATACAATACAACCCGCATTTTTCTACTTTATCTAATAGTAGGTTATGGTCTACTTATCAAATGCCTTGCTGAAGTCCAAGTAAATTATATCAACGGCATTCCTCTGGTCCACTAATTTTGTCACTTTGTCAAAGAATGCAATAAGATTAGTCTGGCATGATCTGTTTTTGACAAACCCATGTTGACTTTTGGCTATTACTTTGTTTGCTTCTAGGTGTTCACTAATTCGTTGCTTAATTATCTTTTCTAGAATCTTCCCTGGTACTGAGGTCAGGCTGATGGTCCTATAGTTTCCTGGATCTATTTTTTTTCTTTTTTGAAGATGGGAACCACATCAGCTCTTTTCCAGTCTTCTGGCAGTTCCCCGGTGCTCCAGGATCTCTGAAAGATCTAGTTCAGTGGTTCTGAGATCTCGGCTGCCAGTTCCTTCAGAACCCTGGGGTGTAATCCATCCGGTCCTGGTGATTTGAACTCGTCTAGGGCAGACAGATGCTTGCTTACCATTTTCTTCCCTATTTCAACTTGTGTTCCTAATCTGATTTTTGTGGTGCTGTTTTTGGTTGGTTGGACTGTTTTTCCCCTTTGTGTATTTATTTGTTAAATATATACGTTACCCATCTCACTGCCAAATGACTCTGGGTGGACAAACCTTTCTATTTCTGCTATTTCCTCCAGCCATTATCAATTCATTTAGGGAATTAGTTCAGTTATTGGAGTACAGCAAGGAAGATCTGGGTTTGAACTCCAGGTCAATCTTTCATCAATACATCTCTTTTTGGAGCTTGGATGTTTGCTTGCAGATGCTTTATTACCTAGTCATAACTGACTAGATAACATCTTCAGTGCTGAACATCAGAATTGATGATGTTACCTAGCAGGGGTGGGTTCTGGCAGCCACTACTGCTGGCTTGCTCGTGGGTGTGCAGCGCACCACGCTTGATACACAGTGTGTGTGTGCATGTGCAGTACAATAAAAATTGTTCTGCACATGCGCAGAAGCAAAATACAAGTGAACCGGTTCAGAGGCGTGGTAGGTCGCTGCCAGTTCCAGCGACCCAGACCGCCAAACTGGTTACCTACCACTGTTACCTATAACAAAATGTTTGAAAGCAAACAACCAAACTCGGAGAACATCAAGGACTCCCCAGTTCCACTCTGAGCTTGTATCGATTTTATTTATTTATTTATTTATTTATTTATTTATTTATTTATTTATTTATTTATTTATTTATTTATTTATTTATTTATTTATTTATTTATTTATAGACCGCCCCCTCTCCCCGAAGGGACTCGGGGCGGTGTACAGGTAAAAAATTAAAATTATGACAATCAACAATACATATAAACTAAAATCGAATTAAATAATCCCCTGTACAAATTTATAAAAATTAAAAACTTAACCTTAAAACCTAATAACATAATTTAAAATTACAAACTGAGGCGGGAAGCATGGAATTAGCCCAGGCCGGCTAGTTGAAACAGGTGGGTTTTGAGTTTCTGGCGGAAGGAGCGGAGGTCCGTGGTCGTTCTAATGTCAGGGGGAAGGTCATTCCAGAGGGTTGGGCCCATCACAGATTTTAGTTCGTTTAATTAACTTGCTGCTGTAAAGATAAGGTTCATCCCTGCTAAAACATTCCCAATTTTTTCCTGTATAAAATCATCCCCATAAAATGTATATTAGTTTCTCTGACATAGAGATTATATGCCCAGCTGGTGAACAAAGATGACCTCACAGAGGCCTAGGGGTACAGGTAAGCAGGTCCAGAAATAAGGGCAATAGGCCCATGACCTCACAGATATACTGCCCCTACCAAATAGTTATACAGTTAAAGGATGATGCCAAGTTTCTCAGCAGGCACTGAAAGCTGAAGTTGGGAGTTCAAGAGGACTCAAGTAGCAATGGATCTATGAAAGTGAGTGTGGTACCAGTGAAGGGTTGGTTGAGAAGTGCTTCCACTATTTCTCATGTTTACACAGGAAAAGAAGATCTGTCCTAGTAATAACAGGAAAAAGGGCCAAATGAGCAGATACAGAAACTTTTATTTATTCATTAAATTTATTGACTGCCCATCTTACCCCAAGGTAACTCTGTGCAGATTGCAATATTAAAAGATAAAGCTATATAAATAAAATACTACAAAAATATAAAAATACAAAATATAATAGCTAAAAGTAGGGTAGGGCAGGAGTAGGATGAGCGGGGGGTGGGGGGAGGTAGTATCTGATATCAATCTGTCAACCACCTCCGACATGAAGCCCCTCCTTTGGAGCCCCAAGCCAACCGGCAAAGTTTGGTCTTTAGGCTCTTATGGCAGGTCAGGACATTTGGAGCGGACTTCACTCCTGGGGGCAAGATGTTCCAGACGGCAGGCCCCAGAGGTGGATTGCTCCCAGTTTTACTACTGGTTCACTTCGTGCACACGTGTGCAGTTCAATGTAAATTTTTCTCTGTGCATGCGCAGAACAATTTACTGTGCAAATGTGCGCACTACTAAACAACTTGTTGGCAACAGCAGCGGCGACCAGGGAACCGGTTCAGGGGCATGGCCAGCCTGGGTCACTGCCGGTTCTGTGTCCCAGGTCAAAATACCACTACTGGTTCGGCCGAACCAGGAACAACACACCTCTGCAGGCGCAATTGCAGAGAAGGCCCTTCTCCTAGACCTGGCTGATAATTCCTCTATTGTCTTTTTCAAACTTCTGATAGACATCTAACATATCAAGAAGACATTTCTGATCCACACAATATTGCCATATTCAGTACCTATGGTTATTTCCCCTCCATTGACCTTTCTGAATATCTTTATTCAGGGCCTCCGTGGAGTGGGGTGGGGGAGACTCTTTTCGCCCTCCCCAGGCTCCTATAAAGCCTCTGGAGCCTGGGGAGGGCGAAAAATAGCTTTAAAAAAGGCTAAACTCAGCTGGCCAGCGGGCACATGTGCGCTGGCCAGCTGACAGGGCAAGCCTCACGTGCTCTGACAAATGGCTCTGGGTGCCACCTGTGGCACTTGTGCCACAGGTTCGCCATCCTGGCTCTAAGGCCATTGCTCATCGGTGATTGGTCTGTCAAGATATATTTCCCAAGTCAGCTTTATCTTTGAAAGAGGTGTGTTTATAATATCAGTTAATCTTCTATAAAGGGATTCAGCTAAATTGATTAATTGCAGGTAGGCATAACTTCTAAAAAATGTGAATTCATTTGGAATTCCCTGTTGTTTAATTAAAATAGAAGCAATGGCTGTAATTTGATATCCTTGTATCCATATTGCATGCAATTCATCTTGCTTATCTCAGTAAAAGCATTTTTATTGTGGAAACACTTTTTTAACCTAAAAGCTTTTGTAAGCATCCAATCTTTATGTAGTAAATATTATCTTTATATATTGCAGGTAGTTAGGATGATCTAAAAAAAATCAAAGGAGGGGAAAAAGGAGCAAAATATTTCATCTTCAGTTGCTTGGCCAGTAATCCACTTAGTAATGTGTTTTATTGAAAAGCAATTTACCACTGTAAAAGGGAAGAGCACATATTTCCATTTACTGCCTCAATTATATCCCAGGAGAAGGTTCCATTATCATACAGATAATGGTGACGCAGATGCATTAATTGATTTAGTTGAAATGCATCAATATCAAATTTCAGATTAGGTATAGCAAAGCTTCGTTGACACTTCAATCAGTTTAAAACAGAAATCTAACACAATTTCTCACACTTTTCCATTCCATTCCTTCTACCTTGTTACCTTAGGTAGAAGTAATAATTTGGTATTGAAAACTAATAATTTGGGAAGTATCATCATTTTAATTATCATAGATCTTCCTAAAACTTGAGAAGGTTTTTCCCCCCTTCATTTTGAGCATTTTCCCTTTTAAGGAATCTTTAAATCTTCCCGAACACAAGAAGATAGAAATTCAATTTAAAGTTGTTCTATATCTTTTAAGGACAATAATTCTTAGAGAATTGGTTCAGCAATAGGTGAATTTTAAATGAGCTATGTATTCTGTGGGGTTTTTTTTAGTTTCTACTGTATGCTTCATTTCTTTTCCTATATTAATTTTGAAAACCAAGATGTATACAGAGTACTACTGATTGTGGATTGGAAGTAAAAATATATACAGTACGCCAATACCACAAATGTTAAGTTGATGCGATTTATTTTTAGTATTATTGTAACTTGTGAAGAAATTCATAACAAACGGGGGTCTAACAAGGAGAGGAAAATGTATGGGGGCAAGAAGTGTAGAGGGGCAAATATATTTATGCAGGTATGTGAACTGGTGTAATGGATGACTTGTATGAAAGCCTTGGGGAGAAAAGAGAGGGAGATACTGCCTAGGAAACAGATAAGAGAGGCAGGCGCCCCAATGTCTTAATGGATCAGGGGGAAAAACTTAGGAAGGACCTGTCTTGATGGATCAAGCAGTTGAGAATGGCGGTGGGAACTGTATGCATTCAGACTTTCAAGATTCTGTTAATGTAGACTTATGAAAAAATATAACTACAGTAGTTAGAATTAGAATCCCAGAGTTGAATGGGACCTTGGAGGTCTATTAGTCCAACCCCCTGCCTAGGCAGAAAACCCTACACCACTTCAGACAAATGGCTATCCAACATCTTCTTAAAGACTTCCAATGTTGGGGCATTCACAACTTCTGGAGGCAAGCTGTTCCACTGATTAATTGTTCTGTCAGGAAATTTCTCCTCAGTTTTAAGTTGCTTCTCTCTTTGATTAATTTCCACCCATTGCTTCTTGTCCTGCTTTCAAGTGCTTTGGGGAATAGCTTGACTCCCTCTTCTTTGTGGCAGCCCCTGAGATATTGGAATACTGCTATCATGTCTCCCCTAGTCCTTCTTTTCATTAGATTAGACATACCCAGTTTCTGCAACCATTCTTCATATATTTTAGCCTGCAGTCCCCTATTTTATTTATTTTTCTTTTCTTTTATTTAAATTTATATCCCACCCTTCTTCACAGAGGACTCAGGGCGGCTTTTCTCTGCACTCTTTCTACAATCTCAACATCTTTTTTAGTTAATCTTGTTGTGTTTCCTCTTTGGTTTACCTGAGAATGAAGACCTTTTTCAAATGATGCAGATTTTAATGATTTTGGATGGTTATAATACATGCTATACTATCATGGCTTCCATCAGACTCCTAAGTTGTAAAATGTAGACGATGGCTTTATTTCAGTTGCAAACAATAGGAAGACAGGAGCCTCCTCATCTCTCTGTTTAATTTAACTGGTCTAAAATAATGCCCTTTAGAGCTAAGAATGTCTCTTGAACTGGCAGACATCGTTCTAACTTAAAAAACTATGTCTAGCTCTGAAGTTCAAGCAAGAGTATCTCTTTGAGGGACAAGGAAGAGTTTCTAAATTTGATGAATAAATACATAAATATAGAATTATTTACATTTATGGATATAATTTTGGTATCCAATATCAGCTAAGAATTTCAGATAATGAAAGATTTAAAAAAACAACTACTGTATATCTGTAACAAAACTTTTAGAATACGAATCTAAAAGCCAATAATCCAATTAATTTAATAACACAGAGATGGTCCTAAAAAAAGATTCTTCATCTCATAGAAATAAAGTAACAGTATCTAATCCTGCCCAATTTGCCATGAGTTATGTTTAATGCAGTTGTTAGGACCAAGGTTTTATATTATACTAGCTATACCCGGCCACGCATTGCTGTGGCCCAGTCTGGTTAAATGGCCAACCAATCTGTGTATAGATCTACACCTGCACACATACACACAACCACCATATAACCCTCAACCTACCTACCTACTGTATTTCTCCCTCTCTATCTATCCCTCTACCTACCTACCTACCTACCTACTGTATTTCTCGCTATCTATCTATACACCTACCTACCTACCTACCTACCTACAAACCTACTGTATTTCTTCCTCTCTATCTATCCACCTACCTACCTACCTACCTACCTACCTACCTACCTACCTACCTACCTACTGTGCTGTTCCCTATCTATCTATCCCCCTACCTACCAACTTACCTACCATATTTCTCCCTATCTATCGCTCTATCTACATACCTACCTACCTACTGTATTTCTCCCTATCTATATATTCCCTTATCTACCTACCTACTATAATACAATAACACAATAGCAGAGTTGGAAGGGACCTCGGAGGTCATCTAGTCCAACTCCCTGCCTAGGCCTATACCATTTCAGACAAATGGCTATCCAACATCTTCTTGAAGACATGCAGTGTTGGGGCATTCACAACTTCTGGAGGCAATTTCTCTTCCACTGGTTAATTGTTCTAACTGTCAGGAAATTTCTCCTCAGTTCTAAGTTGCTTCTCTCCTTGGTTAGTTTCCACTCATTGCTTCTTGTTCTGCCCTCAGGTGCTTTTTATTTTTTTTATTTTTTTTATTAAATTTATACCCCGCCCTTCTCCTTGTTAGGACCCAGGGTGGCGCACAGGGATGTTAAAATACATACAAAATATATAAATATATAAAATTTAAAATACTTATTCTAATAAATAAACCCTGCGCTAAAAACCGAATTAAAATCCAAAGTTTAAAAACTATCTAATAGTCAGTATGGAGGTTACGCTAGGCCAGCTAGATGAAATAGGTGTGTCTTCAGACACTTGCGGAAGAGGCGGAGGTCGGAGATGGTGCGGAGTTCAGGGGGTAAGTCGTTCCAGAGGGCTGGGCCCGCCACAGAGAAGGCTCTCCTCCTGGGTGTCGCCAGTCGGCATTGTCCAGCCGACGGCACCCTGAGGAGGCCCTCTCTGTGGGAGCGTATCGGTCTGAGGGATGTATGGGGCAGGAGGCGGTCTCGCATATAACTAGGCCCCGAGCCATGGAGCGCTTTAAAGATGGTCGTTAAAACCTTAAAGCGCACCCGAAAGACCACAGGAAGCCAGTGCAGCTCGCGCAGGATAGGTGTTATGTGGGAGTGTCTAGGCACTCCCGTAATAACCCGCGCGGCTGCGTTCTGGACTAGCTGCAGCTTTCGGGTGCACCTCAAGGGGAGCCCCATGTAGAGAGCATTACAGTAGTCGAGTCGAGAGGTGACGAGTGCTTGAGTGACTGTGCGTAAGGCACCCCGGTCCAGTAAGGGGCGCAATTGGCGCATCAGGCGTACCTGATGAAACACCCCCCTGGCCACGGCTGCCACATGATCTTCCATAGACAGCCGGGAATCCAGGAGGACACCCACATTGCGCGCCCTCTCCACGGGGGCCGGTGTTTCGCCCCCAATGGCCAGAGTTGGAATAATCTAGCTGAACCGGGGCACCGGAAGCCACAGCCACTCAGTCTTGGACGGGTTGAGCTTGAGTTTGTTACCACCCATCCAGATCCGTATGGCTTCCAAGCACCGGGACATAACCTCGACGGCATCGTTGGGGTGGTCTGGGGTGGATATGTACAACTGAGTATCATCAGCGTACAGATGATATCCCACCCCAAAACCACAGATGATCTCACCCAGCGGCTTCATATATGTGTTGAATAGGAGGGGCGAGAGGACCAACCCCTGAGGAACCCCACATATGAGGGGTCTCGAGGCCGACCTCTGCCCCCCTGTCAACACATATTGCGACCGACCAGAGAGGTAGGACGAGAACCACCGCAAAACGGTGCCTCCCAGCCCCAACTCCCCCAGTCGGCGCAATAGGATACCATGGTCGATGGTATCAAAAGCCACTGAGAGGTCTAATAGGACTAGGATAGAGGAATATCCTCTATCCCGCGCCCTCCAGAGATCATCAACCAACGCGACCAATGCCGTCTCGGTGCTGTGCCGGGGTCGGAAGCCGGACTGGCGCGGGTCTAGATAATCAACTTCCTCCAAGTGTCGCGGAAACTGTTGAGCCACCACACTCTCAACAACCTTCACTAGAAAGTGGAGGTTGGAGACGGGACGATAGTTCTCTAATAATGCTGGATCCAGGGACGGCTTCTTGAAGAGGGGCCTTACTACCGCCTCTTTCAAGACGGCAGGCAAGGACCCCTCACGCAAAGATGCGTTGACAATGCCCTGGAGCCAGCCTCGTGTCGTCTCCCAGGATGCCAGTACAAGCCAGGAGGGACATGGGTCCAATAAACATGTGGTAGCCCTAAGACTCTTGTCCATATCCTCGGTGGTAACAAAATCAAACTCCTCCCAAGATGGTGTCACAAGAACAGCCTCGGCCCGCTCGACTGGGCCACTGTCGATGGAGGGTAGCTCGTTCCGAATCCGAGTGATTTTCTCCTGCAGATAAATCCCAAATTCCTCTGCTCGACCCTGTAAAGGGGCTTCCCGCGGCCTCTGTTGAAGGAGGGAGCGGGTCACCCCAAACAGGGCGGCAGGGCGGTTATCTGCGGATGCAATAAGAGTGGCACAATACTCACGTTTGGCCACTCTTATCGCCACTAAGTAAGTCCTAATATGGTCGCTTTGGAGAATAGTTTGATTCCCTCTTCTTTGTGGCAACCCTCTCTCTCTATTCCCCTATCTACCTACCTACTGTAATACAATAATACAGTAGCAGAGTTGGAAGGGACCTCGGAGGTCATCTAGTCCAACTCCCTGCCTAGGCAGGAAGCCCTATACCATTTCAGACAAATGGCTATCCAACATCTTCTTGAAGACCTGCAGTGTTGGGGCATTCACAACTTCTGGAGGAAATTTCTGTTCCACTGGTTAATTGTTCTAACTGTCAGGAAATTTCTCCTCAGTTCTAATTGCTTCTCTCCTTGATTAGTTTCCACCCATTGCTTCTTGTTCTGCCCTCAGGTGCTTTGGAGAATAGTTTGACTCCCTCTTCTTTGTGGCAACCCTCTCTCTCTATTCCCTTATCTACCTACCTACTGTAATACAATAATACAATAGCAGAGTTGGAAGGGACCTCGGAGGTCATCTAGTCCAACTCCCTGCCTAGGCAGGAAGCCCTATACCATTTCAGACAAATGGCTATCTAACATCTTCTTAAAGACTTCCAGGGTGGGGCATTCACAACTTCTGGAGGCAACTTCTGTTCCACTGATTAATTGTCCTAACTGTCAGGAAATTTCTCCTCAGTTCTAAGTTTCTTCTCTCCTTGATTAGTTTCCACCCATTGCTTCTTGTTCTGCCCTCAGGTACTTTGGAGAATAGTTTGACTGCAGTGCCTTTTTGGCCCTAAGAGGCCCCCGTAGTTAATGACTGTTGGTGGGCAGAGTTACAGGGAGTAAAAACATTTTTCAGTTAGTACCTTTTATTTGTGTTTATTTTACACACGATACACGCGTGCTAGGCACAAAATGAGTAGCAATTCTATTATCGGAAGTCCTTGGCTACATTGTGTGAAAGTTTGGTATAAATCCGTCCAGTAGTTTTTGAGATTAGTGGATTCGTACAAACTATTTTACATTTTTATTTATATAGATAACACCTACTTTTGAATGCAAAACAATACAGATATTATTATTATTTAAGGTTGAAATGTTCTGGATATTCTCAACTTATGACTACAATTGAACCCAAAATTTCTGTTGCTAAGCGAGACAGTTGTTAAGTGAATTTTGCCCCTTTAAGACTTTTTTTGTCAAATTAAATGAATCACTGCAGTTGTTAAGTTAGTAACATAGTTGTTAAGTATACTTGGCTTCCCTGTTGACTTTGCTTATCAGAAGGTCACAAAAACCAATCTCATGACCCCGGGACATTGCAACCATCCAGCAGTGTGTTTCACATTTTGTTACCACTGGTGCCTTCTGTGCCTTCTGCGCATGTGCCCAGCATTCCATATAAGCACTTTGCCTGCATGTGTGCCTTCTGTGCATGTGCCCAGCCTCAAAAACATGCCTAAATAGGACGGCATAGAGCTGGGGCAGGTGGGCAGGTCCACCCCAGATTTCTGCTACTGGTTCGGGTGAACCAGTCCGAACCGGCTGAATATCACTTCTGCAACCATCATAAATATGAGTCAATTGCCAAATGTTTGAATGTTGATCATGTAACCCTAGATTATATCAAAAAGAGTAAAGAATATATCTGGGGGGACATTGATATGATTTATAGAATTAACTCAGCATATGCCAGAATCAATGAGGTACCCAGAGAGATACATATTAAATTTGTAAGAAGGTCAACAAGGGATGAGATCCTGAGAGCACAGAGAGATGGTCCTATGATATACCAGCAGAAAGAAATTGCCATTCTGAAACAGATCCCGAAGAAGATTCGAGAGATAAGAAGGAAATATTCCTTTTTATCAAAAAAATTATATAAAAAGGGGGTGTGGTTCAAGTGGTCGATGCCTGAAGGAATGTTAGTGTTCTGGGAGGGGGGGAGAGCAAGAATTAAAACAATTGAAGAGTTGGAAGCTTTTCTTAAAAAACACTCCTAATCCTGGAGGATGAAAATGGGGGAACGGGAGGGGCCATGGCTCCGCCTACTGGCGGGAAGGGAGAAGAGGACACAATAGCTAAAAGACTCAGATCACAAAAATGACTTTCCTTTATATAGTATAACTTTTAAACGGATGTCTATGGAAACAAATGATTGATTGCATGGAATTTGTGATATGACGTATATATGTATCTCTCCACTTAGCTTGAAAGGAAAAAACGTATGTTTTATATGTTTTTTGTATGAAGCCTCGGAGGCGACCAACACCTCCAACATGGATGTCCCCACAATATTTTATCCATATCCTACAGACCCTTTTCCTATTATAAAATTTGTAAAAACCAATAAAACTTTTTACAACCATAAATAGAAGTCAATTGCCAAATGTCTGAATGTTGATCATGTAACCCTAGGGACGCTGCAATGGTTGTAAATGTGAAAAGTCACTTTTTTCAGTGCTGTTGTAACTTCAAATGGTCACTAAATGAACTGAATGAAGTCAAGAATCACCTGCAATGTGAATGACCTTGAGAAAAGGAATCAGATCTGAGCAAGAATGAAGCAAATTTTAGAGATTTGGGAGAAAGGAGATTTATTTACAGGCAATATATAATACATATGGATAAGCAAAAACTAGAAAATTTCCTATCAGGAGGAGAATCAAATAAAATGCATTCTCTGCATTTGTGTCTAGGAAGAAAGACAAAAGGAGGCGCCCTCAGATTAGCAATCTTATAAAGAATGTTATAAAGATACAGCAAGAAATGAAGCGGGCACACATTCTGTCACTCATTTCTGATTTGAGATAGTGTAAAATTCTGGTGAAATTAAATCAGAATTCATTTCTTTTGCTTTTGAAGCTATTAGGATCTGAACTTTCTGATATGAAATACACAGCACAAATTTCAATTGATTATTAGATATCGAATACTGACACAATTTGGTTTTTATGAGTTTGCAGGGAGCCTCCAGCGATAGACTTCCCCCTAACTGTGGTTAGCGTGTTTATATTTTCTCAGAATTTCAGCTCATAAATCCCAAAGGATTTGTATCTTGGATCCTTCGTATTCTACAGCTGGAGAACAGTTTGACTCTCATCATTTGGTGTGTGCCTGTGTGAATAGAATGCTCATTTACTGTAATTATAATGTCCTTGGAGGGTTGGGTAGTGAAGAAATATTGTCTCAGTGCCACGCATGTGCATTTTATGTGGGGCTGTTGTGAAATGTAGAGAGAGAGGCAGAATGTTCTTGGATTGATAGAGGAAATAATATACAGTGCTCTTTTTCCTGTTTTGGTGCCTTTTCCAGCAACACATATTTGGATAGTGACTTTGGTTTTCAAAGTATTCCACCTTTACTTGTAAGATTATTTTCAGTATATTGAGATGTTTAATTATGGAGTTGAATGGCCTTCTGAATTCATCTGCTATTTGTTGAAAGCCTGTCAATATTTATGTTATAATTGACAATTAGTGTTAATTGGAGATGTACAGATTGCTTGGAATGGATCAGCCAGAGCCTTAAATTTATCTGTCCCAGAAAGTCTTTTTCCTTCCTTTGAATTCTAGTTTATGGTTGCTGGGATCCATTTATTCAGGCAGTATTGAGAGGGGGCTTGGAGTGGTCTTTTGGTTGTTCTTTTGGAGCAAAATAGGTTGAAAATTTGTATCATTGCTTCTTTTCTCTTCCTCTTCAAGGAAATGCTCCATAATACCAGCAATTTCATTTCCTTTTAAATCCGGAACAGATATGTTATGTTTTGAAATTTTTTGATACTTGTTTAAAATATTTTTAACAATTTATAATTGTCCAGAGTCAATAGGAATTGGCAGAATAGTAATAATAATATTTATTATATTACTATTACTACAGTAATATAATAAGTACTATAATAATATATTTATTATATTACTTAAAATTAATATTTATATATAATTTGTGTTTATAATTTTATATAATGCCAGCTGAAAATTGTGATTTCTCATTGTTGTTTATATAATAATAATAATAATAATAATTTATTTTAATGTTAATATTTTAATAATACATTATTATTACTACCTCATTTGTCCTTGAGAAGGATGCTATAGATGAGGGGTGTCAAATTCAAGGCCTGTGGGCCAGATCCGGCCCTCAAGGTGCTTATATCTGGCCCATGGGGCCACCTGGGAACAGTGAAGGACTGGCCTATGGTGCCTTTGCCAGTGAAAATGGAGATCGGGAGTCCGTTTTCACTGGCAAAGCGCTCAGGCTACCAAAGATGCCCCTGACACGAGTGACATTAAGGTAGCCATGCCCCACTCCCTGCCCCCCCTGAGGTCAAACACAACCCTGATGCGGCCTTCAATGAAATTGAGTTTAACACCCCTGCTATAGATGCAAAAAAAACCTCTAAACATCTGGCTGACTGTGTGACCAATCATAATAATAGTTTGTTCAAATGTGAAATAGATGAGCACTGATTGGCTTCTGGTTCTCTGTGTTCAGTTACTTCCCAGGAAGGGCAAGTGTTGATTGGCTGTCAGCTTTATATGAGCTTTTTAGACCTGCAAACATTCATAGAATCTTCATCCTGGCAAACAATGAAAATAGCTTTAATAGTCCCTATTAAAGCTACATTTTAAAATGGAATCAGTGAAGAGACAGAATGACTAGTTGCCTTGAGTATTTATTACTGAGGATGCTTCCAGGCAGTTGTTAGTGCTATCAAAAAATATTGTGAAGCCAGTTCCACTTAATGGGTTTATCATGGAAAGTAAAACAACAACTGGGAAAAATATGGGAGTGAGGCCAGAGCAATTACAACATTCTCCTGGGAAGTTTGTGAAACAATATTTTGCTTTACTTAGGACGTCCCTAAGCTGCTCTTAACCCTGAGACTATTTGGGGCTAGAGAGAGAGAGAGACATCATCAACATTTTCAGTTCAAATTCCAAGCTGAAATGAGAACTGCCCAACTGGGATTTCATTCAATCAAGGTTGGAAAAATTACAAATCAGGCCGTGTTTACCAGCCTCTCTGTGTTCTTTGCTTACTTTCTCCCATAGGCCATCATGTTCTACAGCAGAGTACAGAGCTGTATGTTAGCAGCTGGCTACCTTGCTTATCTTCTGGTGGGCGCTCTCATCTTCCAGGTTCTGGAAAAAGATGCCGAGAGGCTGCAACAAGGCATCACCTTTAGAATGAAGGAGGACTTTCTGAAGAACTTCACTTCCCTCAGTGCAGAGGAGGTGAACATCTTCGTGGAGGTAGGGCATTCTTTCTGAAGTGAATCCAATAAATAAGGAATCCAAAAACTGTGATTCTTTGAATATCATCAGTGAAAAAGTTCCTTTCCTTCTCTTCCCCTCCCCACCCCCTTTTTAATTATGAAATTGATGTATTAAGCTGTATGCATTAATTAGAAGTTTTAAAGAAAAGGCTATGATATTTTGAAAAGGTTTTCTCCTTTCAGTTCAATTGTATTTGGTAGATGTTCCTAAAATCAGAAGATGCATCTTGGTAGCAAAACACACACACACACACACACACACACACACACATATGTGTGTGTGTGTCTGTGTGTGTCTGTGTGTGTGTGTTAGTTTTATGAGCTGATCAATAAATTAAATTTATTAAATTAAATTAAACATAGCCCCGGTTCGAATCCCAGTAAGGGGTATGGCCAGCTGATGAGAGCTAATAAGCTCGAAATAGATCTATCCTGGTCTCTCTCTAATTTAATTTATTGATCAGCTCATAAAACTAACACACATATCTAAAAATATTATACAACGTAATTCTTGGCTTGCTGTCTGGATGGTCTCTAGTGATGTAACGCTCTCTACATGGGGCTCCCCTTGAGGTGCACTCGAAAGCTACAGTTAGTACAGAATGCGGCCGCGCGGGTGATTATGGGTGCCTCAAGGCAAACCCACGTAACACCTCTCCTGCGCGAGCTGCACTGGCTGCCTGTGGCCTTTCGAGTGCGCTTCAAGGTGCTGACGACCATCTTTAAATCGCTCCATGGCTCGGGGCCTAGCTATATACGAGACCGTCTCCTGCCCCATACATCCCTTCGTCCGATCCGCTCCCACAGAGAGGGTCTTCTCCGGGTGCCGTCAGCGGGGCAATGCCGGCTGGCGACACCCAGGGGAAGGGCCTTCTCTGTGGCGGGCCCGGCCCTCTGGAACGACCTACCCCCCGACCTTCGCACTATCTCGGACCTCCGCCTCTTCCGCCAACGTCTTAAGACGTATCTATTCCAACAAGCCGGCCTAGGATAGCCCCTACTTCTGACTTTTAAAATTAAAATTAATTTGGTATGGTTTTAAAATGGGTTTTTAGCACGGGTCTAATAATTTAATATATTTTAATCGATTTTGTATTTTGTGGTTTTAATAATGCCTGTGCGCCGCCCTGGGTCCTAACAAGGAGAAGGGCGGGGTATAAATTTAATAAAATAAATAAATAAAATAAATAAATGAGCCGATAGGCAGTAAGGGAAACAGTATGTCTCCTCCCTTAATTGGGGCCTAATAATAACAGGTTGTTGTGAAACAATTACATGTATGTATGTATGTATGTATGTATGTATGTATGTATGTATGTATGTATATTTGATAATCAGTTATGGTTATTGAAATATCAAACATCATCTTAATTACAGAATCTGATGGAAGCTGTTAGGAGGGGCGTATATCCAGCAGAAAATGAATTCGCTGATGAACACAACAATTGGGATTTCAGTAATTCTTTCTTCTTTGTGGGTTCTATGTTATCCACAATAGGTAAACTGCCTATGCTTCTCCCTTAAATGCTTGTTTGTTTATTAATCACACTTGTATAGCTGACCATCTCACCTAAAGGAACTTGAGGTGGCCCACTTGAAGTCAGAAACATTTATTACACTTTGTTTCAAGAGTCATTTTTATGCACCAGACTCCTAGATTGTATCTTCCTCTTTCTTATAAAATCAAACAAACTAGAATTCATTTTTGTGACAATTGTTAATACGAAATAGGGCAGCATATATATGTACAAGCAACAAAGTGATAGAAAATCCTGAAATTGAAATTTCAAATGCACTTGTTTTAATTCATATGTAGAAAGAGGCTGTGGTCTTATCACAAGGGAAACAGTTAAAAAAGATAAAATACAGAGCTGCACAAAGTCTCTGCTCATAAATAGAAATAACTTTTAAAAATCTCATTTAACCCCATTCCATTCACCAAAAAGTTCACAGGCCCATATATGAAGTTTTCTCATGTTATGATACAGCAATGTTGTGAAACAGACTGCTGTGGGAAAATCTTCTGTCCAATGCGAAAGGTCAGTACAAATGCATGTAATAAACTATTAGCCCAGTCCCAATGACAATCCAACATTTAAAATTGTTTTTAGAGACATTTAGATTTTTTAAAGACTTTTTAATATTCTATGGAGCCATTTTAGTGTAGTGGTTAAGGTGCTGGCCTAGAAACCAGGAGACTGTGAGTTCTAGTCCTGCTTTAGACTTGAAAGCTGGCTGGATGACTTTGGGCCAGTCATTCTCTCTCAGCCCAACCAACCTTACAGGATTGCTGTTGTTGTGGGGGGAAATAGGAAGAGAAAGAGAATTAGGCCTATTTGCTACCTTGAATTACAGTACTTATAAAATAATAAAGGTAGAATAAAAACCTAATAAATAATAAACATGTTTTCTGAAATTCAATAAAATTTCTACAGAATCACAGCTTTTATTCAGCATGCCATACCAATTCTTCTAAATCAGGGGTCCCCAACCCCGGTCCGTGGATTGGCACTGGTCCGTGGCATGCCAGAAACCAAGCTGCACAAACAAGCGAAGCCCCATTCGTGGGATTCAGGCAGCATGTGAAACCACGCCCCCTCCAGTCCGCAGGAAAACCTCTTTCTACAGAACTGGTCCCTGGTGCCCCAAAGGTTATAATACAATAGCAGAGTTGGAAGGGACCTTGGACGTCATCTAGTCCAACTCCTTGCCTAGGCAGGAAGCCCTATACCATTTCAGACAAATGGCTATCCAACATCTTCTTGAAGACTTGCAATGTTGGGGCATTCACAACATTGCAAGTCTTCACGAAGATGTTGGATAGCCATTTGTCTGAAATGGTATAGGGTTTCCTGCCTACGTTGAGGGCCGCTGTTCTAAATGGCCTATATTAAAACCACAAACATTTTTTTTCAGATTTTTTCTTTATCGTGTCTAGAGTATATGAGGTAAAATATATCATACAAAATATTATATATAATATTTAAAATATATTTTAAAATATATAAAATATATCAGGGAGGCAGTGGCTCAGTAGCTAAGTTGCTGTGCTTGTCCATCAGAAAGGTTGGCAGTTTGGCGATTTGAATCCCTAGTGCTGCATAATGGAGTAAGTTCCCGTTACTTGTCCCAGTTTCTACAAACCTAACAGTTCGAAAGCATGTAAAAATGCAAGTAGAAAATGAGAACCACCTTTGGTGTGAAAGTAACAGTGTTCCATGTGCCTTCAGCATGTAGTCATGCCAGCCACATGACCACAGAGACATCTTCAGACAGCGCTGGGTCTTCGGCTTTAAAATGAAGATAAGCACCAGCCCCTAGAGTCAGGAACGACTACAACATACCTATACATTTAGTATATGAGAGAATATCATTATTTTGTATTTTCCACATGGAAGACATAATAACAATGTTCTCCAACTTTCTAAATGCATGACAAATACAAGGGTGGCTGGTAGGAAAGAAATAATATCATTAGTATTGGTTCAAAACTGTAATGAACAAGAAATTGGGCTTGTCTGGGTCTCCTGGGAAGGCTCAGCCGTCGGACTTGATGTATCCCAGGCTACTTTAACTTTTGGCTAACTCATTTAGAAGAACAGATAAATAGGTTTTCTGATTATTTTGGGTTGCTTGGCTAAATCTTCCTGGGATTTCAGCCTAAAACAACATTGTCTGTTCTTTAAACCGTGTAGAACATGTTGCTTATTTCAACTACATGCTTAGAGTAGAAATAAACGTGAGTCAATGCAACTGAAGGAGTATTGTAATACAAGAATATTCTGATAATAGAAGTATTCTTATAAACATGTGTGTAAATTATTTAAGACCCCAGACTTCCTTGGCAGTGGTTACTAGAGCTGTTCCTCAAATGCACTCCACCCCTACCAGTTGCCATGCATTGGTCTGTACCAAGGACAATTAAATGATAAAAGTTGTGTTTCGGCCTTGCCTCAGCCACTTTTTTATCTTGCTCCTAAAAAATGTTACATGTCTAGTAAAGAAATCCAGATATGCTGATAATCAAGGATGATTCAAGAAAATGAAAGCCTTAGAGAACTCAAGGAAAGTGGCATTTGGAAACTCCAAATTAATGACATCCTGAAGCAAAAAGAATTACTTTTCAAATTGTATCTTGCTTGTAAAGGCAGGAAGGAAGTACTGATAGTGATAGGAAGGTTTACTTAGTAATAGGAAGGTTTACCTAGTAATAGGAAGGTTTACCTAATAGGAAGGGAAGTACCAATATAATACTCACCAGTATATTCTCTGTAAATCAGGGGTGAAATTCAGCAGGTTCTGACAGGTTCTGGAGAACCGCTAGTGGAAAGTTTGAGTACTTCAGAGAATCGGCAAATACCACCTCTGGTTGGTCCCAGAGCGGGGAGGGAATGGAGATTTTGCAATATCCTTCCCTTGCCATGCTCATAAAGCCGGTAGTAAAAAAAATGAATTTCACCACTTCTGTAAATTTCATGTTTTCACAGGCTACGGAAACCTCTCCCCCAAAACGGCTGGTGGTCAGCTTTTCTGTGTCTTTTTTGCTCTCTTTGGAATTCCTCTGAATATTGTCTTTTTGCAGCATATTGGCAAGATGCTCTCCATGGTCTGCAAACGGCTAGCTAAATGGCTGTATAGGAAAGGGGTAAAGAAGGTAAAAAAAAAACTTTATCCCACGATTATTTATGAAAATAAGCCAGAGACTTCATTTCCGGTTTCTGTAGGCGACGGACATGTTAGTCTGCCGTCTGTCTTCTCAGTGGGCTCTTTAGGAGCACAGGAGGCCTCAGAGGGGCCCCTTGCTGTAAGGTGGCTTGCTGGAAGTCCCCAAACCCGGCGGCAGCCATTGAGGGTGTTTCCAGCCTCACCCCAGGAGCCAGGAAGCTGTAGGGAGGGCATGTTTGCCTCTTCGCTGAAGGAATTCCAGGAGAAACGAATTGAATAAAGAAGAGTGGCTGAAATGCTGGCAATGGGGATCTTCTCTCAATCTCTTTGACAACTGATAATGGATAAGCAACAGATCACTGTAAGTTTCTGCTCAATCTATTCAAATGGAGATTAGAGGGGTTTTTTAATCCCCCCTCGGACAAAACGGCATTCAAGCTACCTCTCTCCGTAATGGAATGGAGAGAGAACAAAGGCTGACTTGCCATTTGAATTATCTAGCATGGAAAAGACTGAATCGCAATTACAGGAGGTGATTACTGAGCTGATTTTTAAAAAAATTGTAACTTTTACTCTTCTTTCTGCAAAAGGGAGGAGGAAAGATGGCTTCCCTTTGTTCTCGCCTTTGCATTCACAAATGAAGTCTGCCTTTTGTAACCACCTGGGGGAAACTCTTGGTGTCTTTTAATACCTTCCCGGAGGGCTCTCTTTGTATCTCCCCTGTTGCATGGACTTTCTGGATTTTGATTACATGGCTTTCCTTTTATTGATGTACCTCTGTGCCTTGGTACAGTGAAGGAGAACTAACTTCTTGCTTTCGGACTTTCCTGATACCTCGGACCGTCCCAGCCACACGCCCTCTGGCGCCATCTTTGCAAAAAGATTTACCAACTCTGAATTTAGACAATGGGTCCTAAAAAACCACCAATGGGCAAATCTTTTTTGGCCCCTCCCTCAGCAACTTCAAGCCCGAGTATGCAGCAATCGAAAATTACTTCATTATTACAAAAAGAAACTGCAGGAGAGAGCTCGAAAGAATTATCTGCTAATCAAATGCTTCAGGAAATCATGAGAGGTCAAAACAAATTAAGGAAAGGACTTCAAAGATGAAATCAGAGCAATTCAAAAAGACATAACAGAAAATAGAGAATTGTGGCATTGGAGGGAGGGGCAGCTGGGATGGGGAAAGAAGTTAAGGAGATCTGAAAGGGGAATTTAGATCTGGAAAATTTTATGTCTAAAATAGAATTGGAAAGAATGTCCTTTTTTCTTAGGTTTCAGAACTTACCAGAAACAGAAAATGAAGATCTTAAAGACATTATGAGTACAATTCTAGTACCTTAAGAGAGATAAAGAACAACTGTGGTGGGATATGGATCTGGTTTATAGAATTAATTCAGCATATGCTAGAACTCATAATGTTCCAAGAGAGGTACATGTCAAATTTCTCAGGAGGACCACGAGGGATGAAGTACTGGAGGCCCAAAGGGGGGGACCTTTAAGATATCAAGATAAAGAAATTACCATTCTAAAACAAATTCCGAAAAAAATAAGAGACGAGGAGGAAAGATTCCTCCTTGTCAAAGAAATTATATAACAGAGGAATTTGGTTTAGATGGTTATTGCCAGAGGGAATGTTGATTTTCTGGGAGGGAAGCAGAATTAGGATTAAGACAGTAAATGAGGCAGAAGCCTTTATTAAAAAACATTCTTTCCTCCTAGAAGAAAAAGATATCGGAGGCGGGGAAAAGGGCAGCAAGACACAAGACACGGGAACGGAGGGGGCTATGCCTCCACCTGGGGACAAGGAGGAGGGAGCAATATTGACAAGGCTCAGGTCACAAAAGTAATTGTATTTGAAATACTATTGAAAATGGCAAAGAAAGAAATGATTGAACATATGGTTGATATTTTATTTAATTTTTTTAAATTTAATTTAATTTGTAAAACCGCTCCCTCTCCCCACAGGGACTCGGGGCGGTGCACAGGAAAAATAAAACAATAAATATACAGCATTACATAAAAACGAATTAAATCAATTCCTGTGCTAAAATCCCAATTATAACTAAAATACCCAATAATAAATAAAACCCTATAGCAGAGAGACTATCCAAGGCCGGCCAGGCGGAAAAGATGTAAAGTAAGAACTCTGTTTATGCTTATCCTTTATATGTTATACTCAAAATTGTAAACCTGTGAGATTTGGGGGGATTTCTACTGCCAGCATGGGAGCTACCAAAATTTTCTATGTACCTATATATATGCCCTTTTCCCATAAATGTCATAAAACCAATAAAACTTTTACAAACAGAAAATAAGCTAAAGAGCTTAAGATGATAATTTAATTGAAGAACAGTCTGAGTCATGCATCAGTCAAGCAGAAATAACCATCCTTTAAAGCTGTTTTGCAGCTGCACATTACCAACAAAATACATCCGTATTAAAGTTACAGCAATGTAGCTATCAGGGTATATTAAATAGCTGTGTAATTTCATTAAATCCATTTCTGGAAATAAAATATTTCTAGCCCATTAATCTGATTTATGGATCAGTTAATGGACACAACCAGAGGCCCCAAAACTGCTAATGGTTCATTTAATCCAGGCCAAATCAGGGTACAATATCTCAGATTTTAAAAGAAATCTGCTCCTGTTTTACTGTACTGAAGTAATTCCAAACTGCATCAAATGATTGTACCATTAGAGAGGTTTAAATCCAACTTCTGTTTTAATATGATAAATTCAAAGCAAATTATCAGGCAGAAATGTCTCCGCTCTCAACCAATATGCAGAATCAATCTCAACTCCGCTCTCTCCAATATGCAGAATCCCCCAACTCAGTGATGGCGAACCTTTTCAGTATCGGGTGCCGAAAAGGATGGCGACCAGGTGCACGTGGCATCGAGTGCCAAAAAAGGAGACTTCAAGTGTGCGTTCATCTGGGCCACAACCAGAAAGATGAACTTCTGGTTTGGGGTGCATGCATGCGCACTGGTCAGCACGTCTTCCGCATGTCTGCTGCGCATGTGCATGCACCAATCAACTGGCCGGTGTGCATGCTCACACCATAAAACAGAAAACCAGCTCTTCTGGTTTCTGGCACTGCCACACGCACAAAAGCCAGCTGATCATTGTGGAAGAGGAATGGGTGACCCCGCACGTGTCAGGTGACATGGCTCCATCTGCCACTTCGGGCACGCATGCCATAGGTTCGCCATCCCGGCCCTAACTGATTCAAACTCCTCCTAAAACAGGAGTATCCAGCCTTGGCAACTTTAAGACTTGTGGACCTCAACTCTCAGAATTCTTGGTATAGCTGTCTGTACCAAGGGCAATTTTCTTGTATCAAATTAGCTTTTTTTCTTTGTTTTTCAGAAAACAGCAAGGGGCTTGACACTTCTGTTCTTCCTGGTAATGGGAATACTAGTGTTTATTTGTGTGCCATCGGTCATCATTCGAAAAATAGAGGGCTGGTCCTATAGCGAAGCAATTTTTTTTACATTTATTACCCTTAGCACCATTGGATTTGGAGATTATATGATAGGTAAGTTTCCCTGTAACATTTTCCAAACAACACTCCCTATTTGGATTAGGATGGCTCCTACGTTACAGTATGTTTTGATGCATTTAAGAGACCAAATGGAGAATTGACTTTTAGAATGGCTATAGGGGTGAAGAGAACCTATTTTGTACATTCAAGGTGGGTGGTTGCAACCACTGTGCTCACCAGATACTACAAGGCTGAGTTGGGAACTTTTTTAGACTGCGAGTGACATTGGTTGCTGAATAACATTCAAAGGAGTGTTGCTGCATACCTGAACATCCCTGGAAGCGCTGTGCACAGTCCTAAATTCAATGGTCTGAAGGACCATTCCTGAGAGAAAGAGAACAATCACCTTCCATTTACTATAATTAAAGATGAGTGGATTTCAACTCCCAGAATTTCCCAGGTAGCAGATTGAACCCATGGGCTGAGTTCATAAAGCCCACAAGGCATAACTATATTCTAGTGTCATGTGTTAAGCAAAATAAGCCTATAATTTTAGATCCTAACTTTCTCCTTTTGCTTGAGAAGATCCCCTTCCTTTTAGTTTAAGAAACAATTCCTTCCAACAGAGAAGACACAGCTCTTTTACTACTTGTGTTTCCCTGACTTTTGAGCAGACTATGCTGATGTCAGTTCTCAAATGGATCTTCTAGGAGAGGGGTGAGCGCTAACTTCCTGCAAGCCTTTAGTTAAAAGCCAAGGGAATAATAATAATTACTATTGTTAGGAATAAGAATATAGTCTGAGGCCCAAAATCTTCCTGCAGGATGTCTCCAACTCTGTAAAGCTGTCCTTAATTTTCAGCGGAACAGAATTCAACAATTGTCTTATGTAGGAGAAGTGACATCATTTTTCTGACATTAGATATTGACAACAGAGGTGGGTTGCTGCTGATTTGGCCTGGTTCAACTGAACCAGTAGTGGAATTCAGGCCTGGGTTGCAGAACTGGCAGTGACCCAAGCCTGCCACACCAATGAATTGGTTCCTTCATTGCCGCTTGGCCGCCACCATTTTGGATTTTAGTGACGGCGCGTACGCAGTTCACTGTACATTGTTCTGTGCATCCGTTCAGAACAATTTACTTTGAACTGTGCGCACATTGTGGGTAGGTTGCAAACTGGCAGTAACGCCAGCAGCAACCCACCCCTGATTGACAAGTATGATGATGATAGTGATGATATACACCAGGGTGTTTTTCAATCTTGGCAATTTTAAAATGTGTGAACTTGAACTCCCAGAATTCCCCAGATTCTGCATGAATGCTGGCTGAAGAATTCTGAAGGTTGAGGTCCACACATCTTAAAGTTGCTAAAGGCTGAAAGGCATTGATATACATTGTTTATCTGGTTTGGAAGAAAACATAAAACTCTGGTTTACAACTCAGGGAGGAAATGAAGGAAGGAGAATGTGAAATCATGATGCAATTAAAGACAGAAACACATTATTATTTTGTTTATTATGATAGTATATGTATCTGGCATTTTTGCTGATTTTGCTCAATTTCTGATTCAAAGGTGGCATAAAATTAATACCATATATACAGTGTAATAAAATGCAATGTAAATATTAAATACATGTGTAACAAATAATATATAACAATATGGCATGAATAAAATAATTTATCATTATGTCTAAAGCAGCCCTTTAACCACAGCACAATATCGACAATTTAGTTTCTCTGAGATGCAGTTTTCTTCCTCTAAGGAAAGTTCAGATAACATATTATTTGCTTTTAATAATTATTTTGCCTTATTCAGCTTTTCCTTCTTCTGTGTTTCCAGGGAGGCAACATGACAAATTCTACTTCCCTGGCTATCGGATAATGGTAGCAATTTGGATTATCTTTGGACTTGCTTGGATAGCACTTCTGTTTAATTTACTGACAACATTACTGGAAGACCCAAATGAGAAACCCACTGAGGATTATCTTCAGGTCAAGACAGTCAAAAAGAAAAAGAACTCAAAAATGGATCCATCTTCTTCATTGGAAGATGGCCCAGCATTGCATTCCAATAGAGATAGACAAAGCAATCAGTTATAATTGTAGATTGCTATTTGACATTTCACTGATATTTGATATCATTGCAGTATTTTGCTGGTTGCTTTGAAAAAAAACCTCGCTGATTTTAAATTATATGTAAAATGTGACATAAACAGTAATCCTGCAAAAAACGATTCTGGTTTCCACAGTACACATTTAGCCTTCATACTATATTCTTCACAATATATTTTCTCAAATTTCTGCAACCTCAATTTTCAGAACTGCAGCTTAATAGCAGAACTATCATATTTGGTCTGCAAAAATCCAAATAGCTATTTAGTGGTCATCCAGATTATTGCAAATCGGATCTGTAACCTATGTGGCCATTCAATTGAAAATAGGAAAAAATATTGGTCCTTACTTTTCAAAATTTCATGGGTGAATTATTCGTCTGTAAGATGAGAAAGATTCTTATTTTATGCTTCAAATTCAAAGAGTTCAAGATTTGTTTTAAGAGTATCAAATTTAGCCTGAATTTCTTGCTTTCCAATAGCTTTCATCGAATTTTATATAACCATCGATTGTAAGAGTTGAAAAGGAATTTGGAAAAAATCTAATCTGAGCCCTTGTACAGTGCAGAAATCCAGTATTGCTACATATTTACAGTGACCAGCCAGGCAGGGGTGGGATCCTACTGGCTTAACAACCGGTTCGTTGAGCGCACACTTTACATGAGCACATGCGCAATTCAGAGAATACTTACCTTCTGGATTACTGCTTGGGAAGGAAAACAGTTGAGGTGCACCAATCCACGTGTGACTGAGTCTGCTGTGTGACTCAGCTGAGAAGACAAAGGTAGGTAAAGCATAGGGGCGGGCAGGTGGGCGGGGCCACTTGATCATGGGAGTGAACCAATTTGCTCCCAGCTGATCGTCGGAGCTACCGGTTTAGGTGAACCAGTCCGAACCGGTAGAATCCCGCCTCTGCAACCAGGGCAGAAACTCCATTCCTGTATGCATAATGCAGTTCAGGGATTTTCAAATTTAGTCAATCCACGGGATCTGTTTGAAAAAAATACACACAACAGATTCTCTGATTACGAGGGATAGAGTCCAAATGTCTGAATGGAGAAAAAAACTCAAGCTCTTTACAAGAAAATAAGCCTAGCTCACTTATCAAGAGGGTTCAAATATATATAATAATTTGGTGTTATTGTTCAAAAGCTGAAAATACCTGTTTTGGGCATTGTAAATATGGAGGAGGGAACTTCCCATGGTGATAGAAAATTTTGAGAATAGGTTATAATAACTTTCAGCTAAATATTATTATAATTCCCTATGGAAAGAAAACACTGATTATTATGGTTCTCAAACACCAGGTGTTCTATATAATCTCTTTTAATAAAAAATTATTATAACTTTTCTCTAAACTACGGGTCTGGATGGGTAGTAATAAACTCAAGCTCAACCCTGCCAAGACCGAGTGGCTGTGGTTTCCAGCCCTGGTTCAGCCAGTTAAGTCCAACACTGGCCATTGGGGACGAAATATTGGCCCCCGTGGAGAGGGCGCGCAATTTGGGTGTCCTCCTGGATTCCCGGCTGTCCATGGAGGACCATGTGGCAGCCATGGCCAGGGGGGCGTTTTACCAGGTACGCTTGGTTCGCCAATTGCGCCCCTTACTGGATCGGGCTGCCCTCTGCACAGTCACTCAAGCACTTGTGACATCTAGGCTGGACTATTGTAATGCTCTCTACATGGGGCTCCCCTTGAGGTTCACTCGGAGGTTACAGCTAGTCCAGAACGCAGCCGCGCGGGTGGTCATGAGAGCCACAAGGCAGTCCCACGTAACACCTCTCCTGCGCGAGCTGCACTGGCTACCTGTGGCCTTTCGGGTGCGCTTCAAGATGTTAATGACCATCTTTAAAGCGCTACATGGCTCGGGGCCTAGTTATGTGCGAAACCGTATCCTGCCCCATACATCTCTCCGACCGATCTGCTCCCATAGAGAGGGCCTTCTCCAGGTGCCGTCGGCCAGGCAATGCCGGTTGGCGACACCCAGGGGAAGGGCCTTCTCTGTGGCGGGCCCAACCCTCTGGAACGACCTGCCCCCTGAACTCCGTACCACCACAGACCTCCGCCTTTTCCGCCGGTGTCTGAAAACGCATTTATTCCAACAAGCCGGCCTAGGATAAACACCCGATCTGGACTTTTTAGTTATAAATTTTAATTAGAGAATTTTAAAATGTTTTAGCACGGGGTAATTTAATTTAATTGGATTTTAATAATTGATCTATTTATGTACGTTGTGTTTTAACTTACCTGTGCGCCGCCCTGGGTCCTTTTGTAGGAGAAGGGTGGGGTATAAATTTAATAAAATAAATTAAAATAAATAAACTTGAAAAAGTTGAAAGTATCTGAGCTGATATATTTCTCCTTGTTAGGATTTCTGAATGCTCAGACAAGGTGTTTGAGGAAATAAATTTGCAGAGAAATTCTTATTCAGCCTCATGATTTCAAACATAGTGACAATTGCTTTTGAAAATATGCTTTGTTTACATTTAACTTGCAAGGCAACTCTTATTTGTTCCCACGGTTTTCCAAAAATGAAGAAATATCTCTTGTTAAACCCAGTTCCTCGAGATTACACAAACATACTAATGCAGGTTTCTTTGCAATTTTATGGAAATAGAATGGAAAACTATCATAAAATAAAGCAGTGGCAATTTTGCAGTCTAGCCCAGGGGTCCCCAACCCCCGGTCCGCGGACCGGTGCCGGTCCGCGGCTTCATAGGAACCGGGCCGCAGGGCCGGCGAGGAGGAGGGAGCAGCGCCCTGGGCAGAGGATGGGCGAGCGCGCCTCCACGCCTCCTTCCGACGGCCACCTCAGCGCCCTGCACTTTCCGGGGCTTCCTGGAGGGACCAGCATGTCGACTGGGAAGGTTATCCCGCAGCGGGCGGGCGGGCGGGCGAAGGACCCAAGCTGTGTGCCGCCAAAGCCATCCGGGCGCCTCACGCCCAGCCCCGGACGGCTTCGGCAGCACGCAGCTTGGATCCTTCGCCCGCCCGCCCGCCCGCTGCGGGATAACCTTCCCAGTCGACATGCTGGCCCCTCCTCCTCGCCTGCACTAGCCGCAGCTTGGGTCTTCTGTCCGCTCGCTGCGGGATAACCTCCGCAACCGACATGCTGCTTCCCCGGGTGGAGGGAGGGAGAGAATGGCAGACGCACAGAGAGGCAGACTTAGAGAGACAGAAAGAGAGAGAGGGGGAAACAGACACACACACACACACACACACACACACACACACACACACACACACACAGAGTGACAGATGGGTGGGGGGGGAGAGAGAGAGAAACAGAGAAGGAGAAAGAAAGAAAAATAGGAAAAAAGATGAATGGAGGGTGGGAGGGAGGGAGTGAAAGAAAGAAGGGGGAGGGAGAAGGAAGGGAGCAGTGAAAGAAGGAAGGAAGGAAAGAAAGAAAGAAAAAGAAAGAGGGATGGAGGGTAAGAGGGAAGGAAGGAAAGAAGGGAGGGAGGGGGAGGGAGGCAATGGAAGGAAGGAAAGGAATGGAAAGGAATGGAGAGGAATGGAGAGGAATGGAAAGGAAAGGAAAGGAATGGAGAGGAATGGAAAGGAAAGGAATGGAATGAAAAGGAATGGAAAGGAAAGGAAAGGAAGAAATCTATTTTCCTATTTCCTTCCACCTCAAGGTACCTGTTTAGTTAACCAGGTTAAAGATCTATTTTTCTCCCAGCGGTCATTTCAAAGGAATCACATCCTCTGAGTCATTTCCTGGATTCAAACCAGCATCCAAAAGAGTCATGGGCTGCCTTTATATATAACGAGTGCCCATAAATCCATTTTTACCATCTTCAGAAGACCAAAGACCAGCCAGAAATGGAAGGAAGGAAGGAAGGAAGGAAGGAAGGAAGGAAGGAAGGAAGGAAGGAAGGAAGGAAGGAAGAACTTATGACCACTATTGAGCCCAAAATTTTGGTTGCTAAGCAAGACCGTTAGTGAGTTTCACCACATTTTCCAAGTTGGCCACGGGTCACATGACAACTGAGCCACTCCCACAAAAAAGGCCACACCTTCTGGCTCTCAAAAGAAATTTCAGTAGTGGTACTGTTGATATTTGGCTCTATTGACTAATACGTTTTCCCACCACTGCCCTAGAGGGCCAAGTGAGCCGACTCCCCCCCCCCCCCACGTGCCCATGCTCCCCCTCCCCCTCTCCTCCTCTAGGCCAGCCGGTCCGCAGAATTTTCTTTAAAATGAAACCGGTCCCTGGTGCAAAAAAGGTTGGGGACCCCTGGTCTAGCCTACAGCCCTGAGATTTCCTGGTAATTTCTAAATCAGAATCTGTCTGTTTAGCTTTTACAAGATCAGCCAAAATTGGCCAGACACTGCCACCTACAGTACTTCTCAATAAATCAGTGCCAGTGGTTTATTGTTGCCTAGTGTGGATATTAAATAATACAATACAATACAATAGCAGAGTTGGAAGGGACCTTGTAGGTCTTCTAGTCCAACCCCCTGCGTGGGCAGGAACCTTATACCATTTCAGACAAATGGCTGTCTAACATCTTTTTAAAGACTTCCAGGGTTGGGGCATTCACAACTTCTGGAGGCAAGCTGTTCCAGAGGTTAATTGTTCTTACTGTCAGGAAATTTCCCCTTAGTTCTAAGTTGCTTCTCTCCTTGATTAGTTTCCACCCATTGCTTCTTGTCCTGCCCCCAGGTGCCTTGGAGAATAGTTTGACTCCCTCTTCTTTGTGGCACCCTCTGAGATATCGGAACACTGCTATCATGTCTCCCCTGGTCCTTCTCTTCATCAAACTAGACATACCCAGCTCCTGCAACCGTTCTTCATATGTCTTAGTCTCCAGTCCCCTAATCATCTTGGTTGCTCTTCTCTGCACTCTGTCATTGCTCTTCTCTGCAAATGTCATTAAGAATGTTTGTGTAACTTGTTAAAAGAGTTATGATTCAGGATTCCTTTCTTTTTGCAGTGAAAATTATATAGACTGGAGAGAAATCCTTTATGTGTCATGCCAATGCCAAAACATTAAGGCTGTCCTTGCTTTGAAAAAAAAACCAATCCCAATACAGTAAATTTAGAATCCTTAGGAACTGGAGTGGGATTGATTTCAATAGGAACATTTTTCTTATTCTTTCTGCCTGATCATTAAGTTCTGGGAAAACCGATGCACTTAGGGCTTTTATTGCTCTGAATCCCTATACTGTTTGGCCCTATACAGTGATGGGATTCAAATTTGCCTACTACGGGTTCTGTGGGCGTGGCTTGATGGGCGTGGCACAGCTTGGTTGGCGTGGCAGGGGAAGGATACTGTAAAATCTCCATTCCCTCCCCACTCCAGGGGAAGGTTACTGGAAATTCCCACTCCCTCCCGATCAGCTGGGACTCGGGAGGCAGAGAATAGATGGGGGTGAGGCCAGGCAGAGGTGGTATTTATCGGTTCTCTGAACTATTCAAAATTTCTGCTACCGGGTCTCCAAATCTGGTCAGAACCTACTCAATACCACCTCACTGTTTCCAGGGTGGCCAGATCTAAGCACCACGCAGGTCAAATACAGTTCACGGGCCTGGAGTTTGTCACCCCTGGACTAGAAGATCTCCAAGGTCCCTTCCAACTTTGTTATTCTGTAATTTTGTATCCTCTGAGAGCCGCATGGCTCAATCCAACCTTTATGGACATCCATGAAAACATAAAAAAACCACTCGGCTGTTTCGTCAGACCATGGAATAGGATGTAATGCTTTGCTGATTACAGTTTCATGGGGAATATGCTGTATTCTTATTTTTCCTTATACTTTTAGGATGTTTTTATTTGGTTTGGTTTCAGTTCTTATTTACTTAAGAGTTCAAATCCGTTATGTAAACCATGTAGAGTCACTAAATAATAGAGGTGGAAAACGGGGTGACAAATACATAAATATGCTTCACAAGTAATAAATCAATACAATGTCTGCCTTCGGGCAAAGAAGAGAATGAATTCCTGTCAATGATGGGAAGCTTGCTCCAGCAGTTTGCACGTTTACAAATCAAAGCCTCAAGGCAATAGGCCAAGAGAAGAAACCATAATCAGAGGAAGAAATGGGAAATGGGAAAAAACATTTTTTAAGAGCTCAGCACTGAATAAAAGCAGGGGGAGAACATTGTGTACCATTCCACTATTATTCTTGAGAGGGTGTGTCTCTCAGAGGGCATGCAAATAAGACTGCAGTCTTGTAATAACTAAATGCAATGCAAACATTGAGGTTTGTAAATGTAGTTTTTCAGTTTAGTTTTCAGTTTATTTGGATTTATATCCCGCCCTATCTCCCCGAAGGGACTCAGGGCGGCTCACAGGCAAATATAAAACAATACAATAAATACAATACAGTGTTAAAATGAAATTAAATTAACTAGCCTGTGCTCAAATATAACTAAAAACTTTTTAAATCCCCTACCAAATACAGTTAAATTATTTCTAGTCTAAAATCTAGGCTAAAGTCTAAGCTAAAATCTAGTTATATTTATATGTAGTTAGTATTTTACTCTGCTGGCAAGACTCAGAAGTCATTTTTTAAATGTTCTCTATTTTAATACTTCTCTTTCCCCCTCTTAAAAAATGCTTTGTTTTCATTGTATTTATGTTACAATAAATCCCAATGAAAGTAAAATATAAAAAAGGACTACAGTTTTGCTCAAATTCTTCATATTGGACTCTCTTTGCAGATTCAAATCCTTGCTATTGTCAGCTTTTCAGCGCTAAATTTTCTAAATAACAGTATGTAATATTGATTTTTCATTTCTTTTATTCAACATATGTGGCTATCTCTCAAAATAATCCTGGGCAGCTAAAAACATCAATTAAAAGGACATTAATAATAATGTATGGTAGTGTATTTTCATCCACCATAATATTGAATTAGCTTTCTGGCTTTTACGTGGTGACAATTATTAAAAGACTGTCTGGAGCTCACAAGATACTACTTCATAATACTGTTTGCTTGAGAGTAATATATTTATGATTATACCTATAGTATTAAATGTTTTTAGGTGTTAAATATGGTTTCTTTTGCAGGGTTCCATTACTGCATTCTGTAGATTACCCAAATATTCAGTTTGCATGTTTCCGTCAGGTAAGGACACACATGTAGTAGTTCTTCCAGCATTTATTTGAGATCCTCTGAAATCATTGTGGCAACATTCAGTATAAAACAGAATAACAGTTGGAAAGGACCATGGAGATCTTCTAGTCCAACCCCTTGCTCAAGCAGGGGACCTTATACCATTTCAGACAAGTAGCTGTCCAGTCTCTTCCAGTGATGGAACACCCAGAAAAAAAGCATTGGCGCACCAGGAAAACACCAATGGTTACTGATAAGCTTTTCAAACCAAAATTAAGAATAAGATTTGAGACAGGAGCCCTTTAGAAGGAATATATATATATATGGATAAGACCTTGAAATAAACAGATGGACTACTTGGGAAGACCAGGAATATCAGATTTCATTGTGGAATAAGAGTCAGACTTTGCTGATGAATGCCTTCTTTCTTTATACTCCTGTCATAGGGGGAAAAAAGTCAAATCTGATTATTTCATATCTTCACCTCTAGATGACAGTCTAAGCTAAGTCAATACATTGATAGCCTCTCAGAGCCAGCTCTGGAGAACCTGTATTTTTTGTCAAGGGTTGATCAACTTAGCTGTGGGATGTAAAAATATATGTATATACCATGTAAAACCTGAGAACACTCCTTGATCATCTGTTATTGTTTAATCGGGTTTTTAAGGGGTTTAGTTTTTTTAGTATCTTGGGTTTTTAGCGCAGGGATAAATTGTTTAATCTTGATTTTATTTATATTTATGTATATTTATGTTTGTATATTTTAATTCCCCTGTGCACTGCTCCGAGTCCCTTCGGGGAGAGGAAGCGGTCTATAAATTAATAATAATAATAATAATAATAATAATAATAATAATAATAATAATAATAATAATAATAATTGATGCAATTATATATCAAATTATTGTTTACAGCTACATCCAAACTAGGAAATGGTTAAACTACTCATGAGCTCTCTTCCTCCCCCCCCCTCTCGCCTCTGTCTTGCTTTTTCTAATTTATTAGAAAATAGTCTAATAGTCTAAATGTAATCTAATAGTATAATTCATGCTGGCATATATAAGAGAAAAAAACTCAAAGAAATTGGGCAGATTATTAAAATTAAACATGAATCGCCAAACCCATTCACAATCCACATTTTTTTCTGAGCATTGTGCGAAGTGGTGTCCAACCCATTGTGACCCCATGGACAACGTTTCTCCAGGCCTTCCTGTCTTCTACCACAGGGGTCCCCAACCTTTTTTGCACCAGGGACCGGTTTCATTTTAAAGAAAATTCTGCGGACCGGCTGGCCTAGGGGGGGAGGGGGAACAGGTGGCACATGCGCACGCGGGGGGAGGGGAGTCGGCTCACTTGGCCCTCTAGGGCAGTGGTGAACAAACTTATTAGTCAATAGAGCCAAATATCAACAGTACCACTACTGAAATTTCTTTTGAGAGCCAAAAGGTGTGGCCTGTTTTGTGGGAGTGGCTCAGTTGTCATGTGACCCGGTGGGCGTGGCCAGCTTGGAAAATGTGCTGAAACTCACTTAACAGTCTTGCTTAGCAACCAAAATTTTGGGCTCAATTGTGGTCATAAGTTCTTTCTTTCTTTCTTTCTTTCTTTCTTTCTTTCTTTCTTTCTTTCTTTCTTTCTTTCTTTCTTTCTCTCTCTCTCTCTCTCTCTCTCTCTCTCTCTCTCTCTCTCTCTCTCTCTCTCTCTCTCTCTCTCTCTCTCCCTTCCTTCCTTCCTTCCTTCCATTTCTGGCTGGTCTTTGGTCTTCTGAAGATGGTAAAAATGGATTTATGGGCACTCGTTATATATAAAGGCAGCCCATGACTCTTTGGGATGCTGGTTTGAATCCAGGAAATGATTCAGAGGATGTGATTCCTTTGAAATGACCACTGGGAGAAAAATAGATCTTTAACCTGGTTAACCAAACAGGTAGCTTGAGGTGGAAGGAAAAGGGAAAGAGATTTCTTCCTTTCCTTTCCTTTCCTTCCTTCCATTGCCTCCCTCCCCCTTCCTCCCTTCTTTCCTTCCCTCCCTCCTACCCTCCATCCCTCTTTCTTTTTCTTTCTTTCTTTCTTTCTTTCTTTCTTTCTTTCTTTCTTTCTTTCTTTCTTTCTTTCTTTCTTTCTTTCTTTCTTTCTTTCTTTCTTTCCTCCCTTTCCTTCCTTTCTTCTTTCACCCCTCCCATCCTCCTCCCTCCCCCTTCTTTCCTTCACTCCCTCCCTCCTACCCTCCATTCATCTTTCTTTTTCTATTTTTCTTTCTTTCTCTTTCTCTGTTTTTTTGTGTCTCTCTCTCTCTGAATCTACCTCTCTCTCTTCCCTCCACCCATCTGTCACTCTGTGTGTGTGTGTGTGTGTGTGTGTGTTTCCCTCTCTCTCTTTCTGTCTCTCTAAGACTGCCTCTCTGTGTGTCTGTCATTCTCTCCCTCCCTCCCTCCGGGGAAGCAGCAGAGGGGTTGGCATGTCGGCTGCGGAGGTTATCCCGCAGCTAGCGAGCGGAGGACCCAAGCTCCGGCTACCTTAAGTGCAGCCGAAGCCATCCGGGCGCTGCACGCCCACCTCCCTTCCAGCCCCATGTGCGCCCCCAAAGCCGTCTGGGCGCCGCACGGGGCTGGAAGGGAGGTGGGCGTGCGGCACCTAGATGGCTTTGGCAGCACTTAAGGTAGCCGGAGCTCGGGTCCTTTGCCCGCCCGCTGTGGAATAACCTCCCCAGCCAACATGCCGGCCACTCCAGGAAGCCCCGGAAAGTGCAGTGGACCGCGGTGGCCGTCGGAAGGAGCTGGTGGAGGCGCGCTCGGCCATCCTCTGCCCATGGGACTGCTCCCTCCTCCTCGCCGGCCCTGCGGCCCGGTTCCTATGAAGCCGCGGACCGGCACTGGTCCGCGGACCGGGGGTTGGGGACCCCTGCTCTACCATCCTCTGGAATCCATTTAAGCTCACACCCACTGCTTCGGTGACTCCATCCAGCTACCTCATTCTCTGTCGTCCCTTTCTTCTTTTGCCCTCAGTCTTTCCCAGCATTAGGCTCTTCTCCAGTGACTCCTTCCTTCTCATTAGGTGGCCAAAGTATTTGAGTTTCATCTTTCTGAGTTTAAACTTTTAAAAATCATAACTAAAAGGGAGATGGTAACCACACCTTGATCCTCTCAACTGTGATATTATTGCTAACCAGAAGTGCAGAATTTTGAAATATAGGGGGCACTGTGTATTCAGAAATGTAGAAATAGTTTTTAAAAAACCAACCCAAACCAACCTATTTCTTTATTTGACTAATTCCTTTCTGCACAGTGCAGCATAAACAAAAAAGCTTCCGGCCTCACAGAGCTTATTAGCAATCTCTGTTTATACAGTAGAAAGTAGTTAGGAAGACTCCGGAGGAATGAGAGGGAGAGGATGAAAATTTATTTAAGAACCAAAAACAAAGAGATTCCCTTTCCAATATTTTGGTCTGCCTTTGACACAAGAGTTGCGGACAAGACTTCCTTGCAAGAAAAGGAAGAAATACAGTCCGCTCTTGCCATGTCTACCTTAGATTTGTGGGAAAGGAGGATGGTCCCAAAAATCTTGCATTCAGTTATTTTGGCCTGCTTTCAGATACTGATTCACCAATGTGTATTTAATAAATATTTGCAGAGCTTTCACAGTGATTTGTGTTTTACTGAAATTATATCCATGAGGCATGCTGCAAAAAGAGAAAGATACAAAACAGATAAACAGATTCAATTTTATCTTATAGTACCATGTAATAAAGCAAATATGACTAGTTGGAATTACTACTGTAAGAAATAAAATGGCAATTGGGTTGGAAGAGGACTTTACTGACTAATGCAACTACTAGAAATCTCTTCATTATCATCTGGTCTAATACCTTCCAGATACTGAATTTGTTTCCATATCCCAAATTCTGTACTCTAGCTGTGTAATTTCAGAATCAAGGCCAATATTTCTAATTCCTCCCTCCCTCCCTCCCCCCCATCCTCACTTTCTTTTTTATATTACCCTAGGATAAAAATACAAATGAGTTTATATTGAACTAGTTTAGAAAAATAAAAACCCACAGCAAGTTTAGTTTTATTAGTTTTAGTTTTATTAGATTTCTATCCTGCCCTATCTCCCGAATGAGACCCAGGGCGGCGCATAGGAACTTAAAAATCAAAAAAGATAAACAATACAAAATTCTACAAAAGTTAAAACTAAAATTAAACAATTTAGCCCGTGCTAAAAACAATTAATTTAAAAACCGAACTCTAAAAATAGAAACCCTTAAAAATGCAATGTTAAACCCAAAATATAGGCATACACTAACTCTAAGCAAGGCCAGCGAGATGGAACAAGTGCGTTTTTAATGAGCGGCGGAAAAGGCGAAGGTCCGTGATGGTGCGAAGTTCGGGGGGGTAGGTCGTTCCAGAGAAGTACAAACAGTATAAAATAGAATTTAATAATAATAATAATAATAATAATAATAATAATAATAATAATAATAATAATAATAATAATAATAATAATAATTTGTAGACCGCTCCCTCTCCCCTAGGGGACTCGGAGCGGTGCACAGGGAAATTAAAAAATACAATAAATATACATAATAATTTAGTTAAAAGGCAAATTAAATAAATTTATCCCTTTAAATAGTTAAAACTGTGCTAAAAATAGATTAAAACAATTAAAACATTACATTTAAAATTATACCATTAATCTAATCTATGTTTTTAGAATAAATATACAAGGCAATAAATTTCTGAATCCTTTATCTTTAAACTTGACTGAGGGCATTGCCAAGCTACATGTCCTGCCATCCCATCTGTGCCACCCACACCATACTTCCACGTTTAATGCAATATATCATTGCTAGTGTGGCAGGATGTGTATTTTATAGAGGAATCAGCATATTAATGCCATATGTGATTTTGGTCAAATTCAAAACATAAAAAAACACTAAGGGGGAGACGACTTGGTTTCAGTTATAGCCTGAGATTCTATGATTTTATAGCTTCCCTCCTGCTACCCCATTAGATGGAAAAAGATAAGATATCTATCTACCTATCTATATATCTTATTATTTACTGGGTATCAGCTAGATACCAAGTAGATACCAACCAGGTCCTGAAGATGAAACTCAAATACTTGAGGAAGGACTCACTGGAGAAGAGCCTCATGCTGGGAAAGATTGAGGGCAAAAGAAGGGGACGATAGAGAATGAGGTGGCTGGATGGAGTCACTGAAGCAGGAGGCGTGAGCTTAAATGGACTCCAGAGGATGGTAGAGGACAGGAAGGACAGGAGGAACATTGTCCATGGGGTTGCAATGGGTCAGACATGGTTTCACAACCAGCAACAACAATCCGCTAGAAGCAGAATCAGTAGGATAGCTACATAATTTATACCCCAAATTTCATGTTCGGATGAGAAGAGGTAAACTGTAGGTCGGGTGTGCCCAACCTTTTGGCTTGCATGGTCCACATTGAGTGAAGAGGAATTGTCTTAGACCACATATAAAATATATAACAGCTCATCGCACCATCACCCAGATATTCAGATATTTAGCATTTTTATCCACCTATCAAGTCCTTCCCAAGGACCTGGGACAGGCAGATGTGGATGTTTAATAGTGTTAAAGGTATCTTTGCAGGATGTAAGCTGTTCCAAGTAAATATGCTATTTTTGTATTAACTTATTTTTTTAATTATAATTAAATTACCTTATGGGGCCGCATTATTAGCGGCCTGCAGGCCACAGATTTGACATAGTATCTTTTTATTGCAAAAAGGTAAATAATATGCCCAGACAAGTACTTCTAGAAATGTTACAGTGAACCAAAGCATACAGATATCTGATACTTCACCATCTTTTATTCTCACACTGCTTTATTGCAGCACCTCTGCCTACTGAACAGGAATTATTAGAAATTACATAATCTATAAGGAAAGGGTAATCAGGAATAGGCAGATATAAAGAAACCAGAAAATTATACTTTTACATGGAATTTTATACAATTGTAATCTCCTACCCACGTGATGGTGAATCTATGGCACGCATGGCCAAAGAGGCATGGGGAGCCATGTTTCCTGGCATGCACGGCAGCTGGCTTTTGTGAGCTGGTCTTCCATTTTACGGAATGAGCATGCGTGCCAGGCAGCTGATTGGCGCGTGTGCATGTGAAGCAGTAACTGGAAGACTTGTGGAAGCAGGAAGTTCATTCCATCACGCGCATGCCTCCTCTTCCTGGTCATGGCTCAGATAAGCACGTGCACCTGTCTAGAGTGCATAAAAATACATTTTAGATAACTTCTCAGTGTTTCTTGTTGGTACTTCAGAACTATGGAGCATTTTTATATTTTCATTTTCACAAAACGTTCTACAAGATGTCTGCTTGTAGTATTCCCTTTCTATTTGAGTATTGCAAAACATAATAATAGATGAGTAGCAAGACTGTAATGTAGGAATTAGACAGGGTCTCCTATTTTCATCATTGGATAGGGCATAATTTTAGATACTTGTCTAAAGCTCTACTGCCCAGGTCTGTTACCAGATTACAATCGTTATTTTAGGATACTATTAAGGTATACTTCCCCCCCTCCTTTTCCACAATTGATAGGGCTGTACAAAGGACATTTCAAGCAGACTATTTCTAGTCATATTTAATTGAGAGAAATCTCACAGAAAATAAAACATAGAATAGTGGAATAACACAAATTGCATCAGAATGATCTATGCTTTGATGTGGCTCCTTTGTCCACATCATATGGAAGTAACATTAGGGACTTGTTCAAGATAAATTTAATTAAATAAAAGACACCTAGGAGTCCAGTCTCATTGCTGTTAGAAAGGAATTCCTTCCTTATATATTATTGGGGTAGAGGAAAGAAGCTATGCAGGAGAGTTACTGATGGCCTATCAGAATGGATGCTGTCAAAGATTTAGTCTGAAGAAGGAGCACAAAACTGAAGAGAAGAACCAAGTTTAACAATCATTTGGTGCCTGCTTTACAAGAAAGAGGGAGGGACCCCAAAGAAAGGAGAAAGATTTTATTTGCTGGCCAGTTTGGAGGGAGCTAGGCAGGTCCTTATCAGTGTACCCAGGGTTAGTTTGATTATTAGGCAAAGTGGCACTTTCAAGAGGGAAGCAAACAGGGGAAGCCTACTGTTAAAGGAGATGGAATGTTGAGGTCACCCACTGATGGATAAAAGAGACTTGGGGTTTCTGATAAGTTGCAATTCCCTTGTGAGGGTTGCCCTTGGGCTGTATTGCGAGCTGGTGAGGAGGCTTCTATTCTTTGTTTTGGATAGGGTTGCAGGGGTGGGGGTGGGGCGGGGAGCGGCTTTGTCCTGGACAGGGAGGTTCAGTTTGGGTTTGATGGGATTAGGCAGAGATGAACTGAATTTTGATCCTGATCATATCTAAAAGACAGGCAGGAAAAAGTGCGGCTTCACATTTGCTTGCAATCCTTATTTTCTCCACTTACTCTTCTTCTTGTGCCATATCCATCATCGGATGTTGGCGATCATGTTTGCAATCCTATTTTTGTCAACAGCCGCATGAAAAAGTGCTGCTGAGTTTGGTCCAAACCAGTCCCTTAGATTTTGAAGCCATGATGTTCTTCTGCCTGGACCTCATTTGCCTTCAATCTCTCCCTGGAAGATTAAGTGAAGGTTGCCGTATTTTCTGGGTGTCGCATCACAGGTCCAAAATGTTCTAACTTTTGCTTTTTAATGGCTTTGATGATTTCCACTTACATGTACTCTTAATTCCTTTCTGCATAACAGGATAATTAGGATTATTTGCACATGCAAATTCTTCACTGCACAACTGCCAACATTTAGAGATGACTTGACTGTGCAAGAAGAGCAGACTAGGTCAAATAGCACGGATAGAAATCCTTTACAGAGGGAGTAAGGGGCTGCCATTGCTTGGTAAGCTCTGGGATAGAATTTGCTCATTTCAAAACTATATAAATTAGATACATTTTCAAAATCACCGTCGTTTTTCAGAAAACTCTGACAGGGGAACTTCTTTCCTCATTGGATTTCAACCGCTCTTGACTTCCATTAAGTAATGGAGAAAAAGCAAGGTTGGGGAATTGGTCATTCTGGAAAACAGATTGGCAAAAAGTATCAGACATTTAAAAAAAAAAACCCTTAGCCCTCTTGGGAAGTCTTTGAAAACAAAAGCTCAAATTCCAGGGCAAGTAGAAACCCTTCCAGCCTAGTTGGTGAAAACCTCCTACCCATATTATTCCCAGAGGCAGGATATACTCCACATTTTGCCTTCTCTTAAACGCATTAGGAACAGGGTTAGGTTTCACATGATGTATTTCTCCCAACGCTTCTGTTTGCACCATTATGAAATAAGGGATTTCCTTTTTCTTTGTTTCCATTTCAAGTCTCATGTCTCCCCTCCTGATTGCCTCCTCTTTTTTCATTAGCATCTGCTTCCAGGGGATCTTGGAGACAGGATTCAAATAAAGTCTATTCTGCTTATGCTAATAGTTTTTAGAACAATTACCCACTTGGCACAAAGGTAAGCTATTACATAGACAAAAGGGTGCTTGCTAGGTGATTGTTCAGCTTTCAACAAAAAAAATATCTGTGACACCTTGATGACTTACACATTTATTGTCGGAGCTTTCATTTCTAAGAACCTGCTTCATCCCACAGATAAATGGGAGAAGGGTGTATGTAGTGTATAATATATAGTTCGGTAGATTTGCCAGATAGTTTTTTAATAACTGAGTAAGTGAAATTTAAAATTAGTAACCTGTGGTATGCTCTGCCTATAAAAGTAAGGAAGGTTCAACTATTTATGCACTTTTATTTTACTTATTTACAGTTTATATTCCATTTTGATCCTAAAAGGATTCTAAGTGGTTTATGAACCCTCTTAGAGGAAAAAGAAATGATGAAAGCATGACAATAATACAACTACAATAGCCCCAGTGGTCAGGGTACTTTCAAAAGAGCAGACAAGAGAGAGTCCATAACTGGGGTTTAAGATTCTTTGACAAAGACACTCTTTAATGGCCTTCCTTAAAGCCAAAAAGATGGAAGACAAGAGGATGATATTAAGCTGTATTACAGTATGTTCTTCCAAAGAAGGGGGCTGGGAATTGATGCCATTCATTCCTGGAGGGAGCCCAACAAACAAGTTCAGCATAAAATAAAATAAAAAATTGAAAAGTTCAAAATAATAAATAGAAAAAAAAACCTATCAACTTATGAGCCTTCCCAATTCCAGCCTTCACTCACAACAGGTCTTACTCATTTTGCAACCAAATCTTTATTGCTCTCCTGAAACCCAAAGGGAAAGGAACAAAGGCCTTCTGGGGGAGGAAATTCCAAAGCACCTTGAATCAGAAGCTAAATGACAACTAGCACAACTTTTATAGTCAGTTGAATATATATATGGATCAGGGGTGGGTTCCTGCCAGTTCTAAGCTCTTCTATAGAAGAGGTTCCACAAATCTACAGTGCCGTTTAGAACCGGTTCCAGCTCCCTCCCCCCACCCATCCGCACATCATCAAGATGAAGTGTGAGAGGAGGAATTCTGGGAGTTGAAGTGCACAAGTCTTAAAGCTGTCAAGTTTGAACACCCCTGGTTTTTTTTTTCTAAAGGGTTAGGGGTGCAAGGGTGTTGTAACTTGACAGCTTTAAGACTTGTGTGCTTCAAATGCCAGAGTTTCTGAGCCAACATTTTAGTTGCTAAGCAAGAGCCTTGTTAAATGAGTTTCACCACATTTTACAAGTTGGCCAAGCCCACCCAGTCACATGGCTGGCAAGCCACTCCCACTCGGTCACATGTCCAGCAAGCCACTCTCACAGAGCAGGCCACACCTACAGAAGAGGTTCTAAAAATTTTTGAAACCCACCACTGATATGGATGGGCCCCATGACTGCCTGAAATGTCATATTTTGTACCAGCTGTAGCCTCTGAATGCTTTCCAAATAAACTCTTGTGTAGAGCTTATTATTAAAGTGGGAGATGACTAAAGAATGAGTGATTGTGATCAAAGCCTCCTAATCCAAGAATGGCCACAATTGGTTTACAAAATGTAGCTATAAAAAAAGGCCTACAGGACCTATATTCATGTCTTAAAGCCCTATAACGTCTTTCAAAGTGACAAGCAGCACACTGAATTGCCCCAGAAGCCATTACCAGTATAGCTCTTAAAAAATAATGTTATATGGAATAGCACTTAAGTGCCAACAGTACTTGAACTACTCTATTCTAGATGAGTTAGAACTTCCTTCAAATGACGTCAGATGTATAGCATATTGGAATAGTCCAAACAAAAGGTGAGTAAGGCATGAGTGACCTTGTGTAGGTCTTCCAATTCAGGGAGACCTGTTAACTGGTTCACCAGATTTAACTGTGCAATGACTGTCCAGTCCATAACTGCTAACAGTTCTTTTACCAGGAGCTGGAATTTCAGGATGACCACATTACAAACCCATGCTGTGCAACAAATTAATCAAGTAGTACAGGCCTCTATATCACAAATGTAAGAACCTTTCACCACCTCAGGAACAATGTGATTAATTTCCTTCAAGATAATCCTGCAAGACATAGACTCTAGCACCTCAATAGGACTTGCCTAATTGGCATCCAACTCCAAGCAGATCTGAGCAATTTTATCCTTCAGATGTCTAGAAAACCCTTCAGAATGCCCCATAGATATTCTTCCAACACATTATTTGCTAGTGATTTCCAAGTAAACAAAGCTTCTATAAAATCTGTGGATGCAATGAAAGTAGAGAAATGTTAATTCTAATACTTGAAACTGAACTCTTACCCATGTCTATTTCATCCACTCTTCATCTTTTGCCAAGATCACTCTGGACATCTCTCATGCCAATTTCTTGGAATTCCTTGGTGGAAGGAGATGCAATTCTGTCCAGGGACCCAGTTACCATGATCCAGGAGTCACTCCAAGAACCTTCTGAAAACCAAATGAGGACTTCAGTGGCATCAGGACAAAGGACAGGACAAATCTTTTCTGGGGTTATGTCGTATTTCTGCTAAGACAAAACACACCTACTTAAGTAGAGGTTGGAGGCATCTGCAGGATTGAAAGTTTAGCCAGAATGATGAAAGGAGTATTCTGCCATTGTGATGTAACAGCTACCCCTTTCATACATGCATGTTGCATCATGACTTAGGTATAAAAGAGGAGGAGCTTATGGAATAATGCTACCTTTGTCATCCCCCCCCCCTTGCTCTCTCTTCATAGATGCTTCTGATTGGGGCCATGATGATTTGAAAAAGCTATTGTCATAATTGGGTTAAATTCTTGAATTGCCTCAGAACTCTGCCTGGAAAGACATATTTAAATCCCCCAATACTATACAACCCTGAGGAATGTCACAATCACTCTGGCAATGAGATTCTGTACAGCAAGGGAAGCAGGACAACAGCTGCAATCTCCCCTTGCCTTTGGTACTCAACTTCAAGAGTGAGGTTTCACCTCTGCTCATCTGCAGTATAGCACCTCTGGTTGGCTGCAGAGCTCCTACTTAATGCCACTCCATTTCACCTGCAGTTAGATGAAACCTCTACGGCAGGGCTCTCAAACTCACAGCCTATGGGCCGGGTGCGTCACACATTAGCCACACCCATCCCTTTTCTCATGTCTCTACTACTCTATTCTTCTCCCCACTTTTCTTACATTCTTCATCCTTGACATTCTCCAGAGTCTCATTTAGGGATGCGTCCAGAGAAACCCAGACATTGCAGCTAATATATAATGTTCGTTTTTTATGTATTATGAAAATGTATATTCTCGTATTACATATTGGAACTCTTAGATGATCTACAATAACAAAACCACAGAATTCTGATATGCAGTGAAGTAATGAATAAAAAGTAAAACTCCCCCCCACACACACCAAAAAAGGATGTATCTCACTTTATTACACAATGGGTTTAATATTTCTGTAATGTTACCTTCAATTGGATAAATCCATCTTTTGGTTGCATATTGCTCAGATACTAAAGAACCAATTCGATACCTAGAAAGGGCTGGCCAAATGTCCCTAGGCCTTGCCTACAATTTCATCAGTTACAGCTGGATCAGAGCAAGGCAACCCTGCCAAAATACATATTCTGAAATACAGTAAATCTGAGCAGCTTGAGATAGATTTAGTGCATAAATTAATGCTCTAATTGGAAGTGGTATCACAGTGACTCAGAGTTTGTTTTTTTCAAGGAAATGTAAACCCAAAGCAATGTGATTTGCCAAACCAAAGCACCACCCATTCTAATCATAATCTCCAACATTTCTTCCTGATGGATACCATTTGTTTTTTACAACTAAATTTGACTTTTCTCATGGCCCTATTTAAACAGCTGTGATCCCTACCCACATAATCTGCCCATTGTTTTCACAGGCAAGGTTTTAAAATATTACTTGCAAGATGTTAAATTTAGGATTGCTTTTGGAGTTTATGTAGAAAGTTCAAGATGAATGGAGAAAAGCTTGCACATTCATCTTTGATTGGTGTACAGTCCATGATTTTTTAAAAAATATTTATGATTTCTACATTTGTTGTTCCCAAACAACAAATTATTGTAATTTTTAAAAGAAGCAGCTGTATCCAAAGTGTATATTTTTGAGAATGAATAGAGATACAAAACAAATCAGTAGTATTTCATCTATAATAGCTTTAATTAATCAATGTAGCAAAACAGACACCCAGTATGATGTGGTAGTTGAAGTATTGGCATGATATTGAGGAGACACAAATATCACTGCACAATAGTATTTTAATAAAATATCACCTTTAATTCATTGTCTATATATTATCACAGTGGATTATTAGGCTTTGGACATAAAGTAAATAGATATGGAGAAATATCGACATATAAAATACATTAATATTAGATAAGATCAGAGGTTTCGTTCTGTCAATTTTCTTTTGTTGCTTTTGTACTATCGCTTTATTTAGTATGTTCTTAATTAAGTTCATTTCCTTAAATAAAGCTCAAATGTTAACTAAACCTGACTTAACTTGCCCCAATTAGCAATCCTAATAATCTGTAGGACAGAATTTGGAGTTTTTCAGGTCCTGTACTCATTAAAATATTACCAAATGAAAAATGCTTGTTTTTCTGTTACAATAATATCTGTCCAGCTAACTTCATCATGTCTTGCTTTATTCTCTCTCTCTCTCTTTTCTCTTTTTTCTTTCAAATGATTACTTATGGACAAAGATAAGCCCAAGATATCACAGTTCCTGTTTCTGTTCTTCCTGCTTTTTATATCCAGTCATTTTCAGTTTTTGGTCAGCAACTATTCTACAGAACCAGCCCTGGAATCCTGGTTAGATCTTGAAGTTTCTGAATTCAAAGATCTCACTTCAATCCTTTTCCTTTTTCTGGACTTTCACTGATCTGCTGTCTCTGCTGTTCACTAAACCACATTTCTTGAAATAATGCCTAACAAGCTGGACTTGTTTGTTTATATAGTTTCAATCAGGCCACTACAGTCAATGACTTACAATGTTAGTAAGTTAGTTAGTTAGTTCCTTTTCTCTTCCTAGAAAAAGGAAGAGGATTGAAGTGAGATCTTTGAATTCAGAAACTTCAAGATCTAACCAGGATTCCAGGGCTGGTTCTGTTTATATGAACCAATGAGAGCAACAAAATGACCTGTCAACATGTGACTTTTTGAATTAGAATACAAACAGTTAACAGCTTTACTGCTAATTGGCACTCTGACAAGCCCAGGCCTCAGTCACAATTCTGGGGTCCAACAAAATGACATTATTTTATGGAAGGGGCCTAGAGCATGTCTTCTCTGCTAGATCTAGTGGCAACGGTCGAAAAGCCAGAAGTAGAAATTAAAGTCTTCCTGACAGGATCTTTCTTATGTGTTTGTGGCACTTTTGAAGATGTTTAACTAGATAGCAGTCATTTTCAGGCCCCTGTGCTATTCATCACAGAATTAAGGGGGCACTGAAAACTCTGAAAATATTGTTTTCAAGCTTTGCTTTAATTGGTTGAACAAATGAGCGATAAATTGAGGAATGAACATGGTTTTCTATCATTTTTCAACCATTATTTTATTTATTTATTTATTTATTTATTTATTTTATTAAATTTATACCCCGCCCTTCTCCAAAAGGGCCCAGGGCGGCGCACAGAAAATTTAAAAATACATAACAAAATCAAGTAGAAAATTTAAAAAACTGATTTGATACCGTCCTGCGCTAAAACCAAATTAAAATCCCAAAATTTAAAAACTGTCTAAAATAGTCATTTGTGGAGGTTAGGCTAGGCCGGCTAGATGAAACAAATGTGTCTTTAAACACTGGTGGAAGAGGCGGAGGTCGGAGATGGTGCGAAGTTCAGGGGGTAGGTCGTTCCAAAGGGTAGGGCCCGCCACAGAGAAGGCTCTTCCCCTGCGTGTCGCCAGTCGGCACTGTCCGGCCGACGGCAACCTGAGAAGGCCCTCTTTGTGGGAGCGTATCGGTCTAAGGGATGTATTAAAAATTCCCCATCCATATATAACTGTGAAGGTGAAAGATAGTGGTCTTTATCCAAGGGATTAATTCCAAAGTCAATCCATATTTACAGCTCTGTTTAGCTCTAACATCAGATCTGAACATTCCACAATAAAAAGTTCGGAGGAATTACTATCTCTTTCCCTTCTGAAGCAGAAATATGGGCCCCCATTTGTCTAGTTCTGCCATCCCACATTTATTTTTAGCTTCATGTGTTTGGTTGGTGAGGTCAGTAGCTGAAACATGTTTTGAACATATGCTACCCAAATCTGTCAGATCTGAATTGCCTTTGGCTATGGACAGCCTTACGAGGCATAACTAAAGAATTTGGAGCAAGGGAATGTTTTCCTAAAAGTTCAATCAGCTAAATATTCTAATTTATTGCAACCATCGTGTGTACATTGGATGCAAAGAAAGTAAAATGGGGGGTGGGGACAAGAAAAGAACAAATGCTTCTAGTATTCAGTCCAAAATAAACTAGCAAATTAAAATCCAGGATGAAAGTGTCTTGCTGGCTGGCCTGTTACTTGTTTCCATTAATTCTCCCTCCAGGATGTTATTTTTACAAGTCAAGGATTAATTCTTCATTTCCAGTTCTAGGAAATGGATTGGATTTCAAAGGTACTTTCCCAAACACTGAAGCAGTCAAGGACCGATACTTGTAGAGTCTGACCACTGATGCTGCGTTTTGATTTTGGTTGTGTCTGTGGGCATGGAGCATAGAGACTGAGCACTTGGGATACTTTTTTAAACCTCCTTTCTGGGTCCGTCTAGCATTTCACTCTTTTTCTCCCCTTTACTCCATTCAGAGTTCTGGGCCCATATGATATTTGATCACCATGTATCAAAAGTATCTGTCTTTTTTAAGATGCTTGTATTAACATCTTGCCTGGGGAGATTTAAATTACCGCTTCATTTAACAGCTTTACATCAAAACATATCAGATCCCGATATGATCAGTACAAATCATAATTCACCAAACCACATTGAAACTTTTAAACCCAAGTTTATAAAATGCTCACAAAGACTGGAGCATTTAAGAATATAACTAGTTCTACACTTGGTAAGAAAATGGGTAACAGACTTGGCTACCAAATGTAAGCAGGCATGTCTTCAAAGATTAGAAGATTGCATAGGGCAATCTTCATTTCCAAGACATTCAAATTTGGACCGGATGGATTACACCAGGACCGGATGGATTACAACCCAGGGTTCTGAAGGAACTGGCAGACGAGATCTCAGAACCACTGAACTATATCTTTCAGAGATCCTGGAGTACCGGGGAACTGCCAGAAGACTGGAAAAGAGCTGATGTGGTTCCCATCTTCAAAAAAGGAAAAAAAACAGATCCAGGAAACTATAGACCCATCAGCCTGACCTCAATACCAGGAAAGATTCTGGAAAAGATAATTAAACAACAAATAAGTGAACACCTAGAAGCAAACAAAGTAATAGCCAAAAGCCAACATGGGTTTGTCAAAAACAGATCATGCCAGACGAATCTAATTGCATTCTTTGACAAAGTGACAAAATCAGTGGACCAGAGGAATGCTGTTGATATAATTTACCTGGACTTCAGTAAGGCATTTGATAAAGTAGACCATAACCTACTATTAGATAAAGTAGAAAATTGTGGGTTAGACAGCACCACCAACAAATGGATTCGCAACTGGCTGACCAACCGCACTCAACGTGTAGTCCTCAATGGAACTGCATCTACATGGAAGGAAGTATGCAGTGGAGTCCCCCAAGGCTCTGTTTTAGGCCCTGTACTCTTTAACATCTTCATCAACGATTTGGATGAGGGGATAAATGGGGAACTCATCAAATTTGCAGACGACACCAAACTGGCAGGAATAGCCAACACTCCAGAAGATAGGCTTAAGATACAGAAGGATCTAGACAAACTTGAACATTGGGCACTATGTAATAAAATGAAATTCAATTGTGAAAAAAGTAAGGTCCTACATATAGGCAAGAAAAACCAAATGCACAAGTACAGTATAGGTGGTACCTTGCTCAATAGTAGCAACTGTGAGAGGGATCTCGGAATCCTAGTGGACAACCATTTGAATATGAGCCAGCAGTGTGCAGCAGCTGCCAAAAAAGCCAACACAGTTCTAGGCTGCATAAACAGAGGGATAGAATCTAGATCACGTGAAGTGTTAATGCCACTGTATAGTGCCTTGGTAAGGCCACACTTGGAATACTGCACACAGTTTTGGTCGCCACGATGTAGAAAAGACGTGGAGACTCTGGAAAGAGTGCAGAGAAGAGCAACCAAGATGATTAGGAAACTGGAGACTAAAACATATGAAGAACGGCTGCAGGAGCTGGGTATGTCTAGTTTGATGAAGAGAAGGACCAGGGGAGACATGATAGCAGTGTTCCGATATCTCAGAGGGTGCCACAAAGAAGAGGGAGCCAAACTATTCTCCAAGGCACCTGGGGGTAGGACAAGAAGCAATGGGTGGAAACTAATCAAGGAGAGAAGCAACTTAGAACTAAGGAGAAATGTCCTGACAGTTAGAACAATTAACCTCTGGAACAGCTTGCCTCCAGAAGTTGTGAATGCCCCAACCCTGGAAGCCTTTAAAAAGATGTTAGATAGCCATTTGTCTGAAATGGTATAAGGTTCCTGCCCACGCAGGGGGTTGGACTAGAAGACCTACAAGGTCCCTTCCAACTCTGCTATTGTATTGTATTGTATTGTATTGCTAAGGGAAAAGTTGAGTTTCTGGCTGCCAACATATTGCTGAATCATGATTCCAAGTGTCAACATATCTAAATTATGCAAACCTCAACCAATGACGATTTATTTAATACCATACTACAGCAATACATTCACTATGTGATTTACTTAGCTTCTAAGCCCAGGTTTTATATCTCTCCCAAAGAGGCCAGTAGGATATAAAAGCGCTAAGCATTGGCTGATTTATTCCCAGTTCTGGAAGTCTGGAGGCATTCTGATCTTCTTAATTTTTTTTGGCTAATTTTGCTATTGTCACAATATAAACACTGAAGACTGAGGGGGGTGGGGGAACATAGGTGTTTAATAAACTTCTTTTGTGGTAGCTTTTGTTAGCGCTTGGTATGTCTGTACAGAAAGCTGCAAACTTCATTGATTCTTTTACATCACTGTGCAGATACTAAAACATATAAATCAAATAAGCTTTAATTTTCTTGCACCCTCACAGTGACTGAGGAAGAGTCCCCTGGCAACAGTCTTCCAAGATAAACAGCTTTCCCAATTTCTCTTATTTTAAAATCCATTTCGGCATATTAGATCAGTGTAAGTTAGATCTATGTGTATGGATCTAATAAATCATGGCAATAAATAACTTCGTGCAGAGATGGATTGCTGCAGCGGGAACATCAACAGATTGGTTTCTGAGGCTTTTACAAAAGGATTTCTTTTCCTTTTTCTCTCATGTCAGCTTTCCCAAGTCTATTTTTAAAACAATTTTATGAAAAATGTAATATGCTTTGCAGCTAGCCTGTTTAATATATAGCTGAAATTGTAGATAAGAGTGGTCCAAAAGATACTGCATGTTTGGACTTACCAGGGGTGGTGGTGGTTGGGGCAGGGGAGAAAGTAAAAATAATCCTTTGATTAGAATTCCTCACCAAAGATTCCAGAGTAAATTTGGCAGACACAGAAAGAAAAGGCAGGCTCTGCATAGATCAGTAGCTAAGTAAAGAACTTGGAGCATGGAACTGGCATACATAGGCATGTCCCCTCCACAAATATGTGGATTGGTAGATCTTGGTGGAATGATAGATGTCAGTGGAGTTTTCTAAAGACATTAAAAATAAACCATTTTGATTAGGCTATCAAATGTTTAATAAGGGATGGGGATTATTGTTTTTATTGTTTGAATATTGGGTTTTTACTTCTATAAGTTGCCCAGAGACCATACACATTTTCATAAACAAACAAACAAACAAACAAACAAACAAAATATTAAAGTTTATGCGAAGATACCACCACTATTTATTTTCATTTTTGTTCCTAGAAGAATAATTGGTGTTTCTTTTCAATCTGTTGAGATGTACGTATTCAATTTTATAGCCACATATCTCATATTCATAAATCTTGGTGGCTGACATAATTAAAACAACCACACGCACACACATAAAATAAACAATATGCAATTATCAATACAACAATAACTCAATTAAAACCAAATTAAAACCATAAAACATAATCCTCATACCTTCAACAAATATCTTATTGATGAAGTGGAGAGAATCTGATTCACTCCTTTAGCAGGAATTTTCTTTTTTTTTTGTTTCTACTTACTTTTCTGTAATGTTTTTTCTTTGTGCGGTTTTTTTTTTTTTTGAAAATGTGATAAAAACACCACCCCACCACCCCACACACACACAATCTGTTAACATGAAACAAACACAAATAGATGAACACTCCCTCTGACCAAAGATCTGGTCTTTTTCTTTCTACAAATGTTGCTTTATAAAGGTAGTAAATATTGATTGTGCTAATAAACAACATTATTGTTTATTCATTGTTTATTCGTTGGGCATATGGGAGCTAATAAAATCTGAAAATTCAGACTTTAAAAAAGTCCAGGAGTCTAGGTGATAGCAAATAGATACCATCTTCTGTATCTTTCTGCTGCCATCTAGTGATTGCCTGGATTTTCCAAAGGACAATAGTTTAATCTTCTAAAATTGATTCACTCAGTCCTAAACAATCAACACATTCATTTTTACCACAATGATAATGTAGAATAATAGTTTGTCTGTTTGCTAGCTCTGCTCGGTTCATGTTTGGGTGCTTTCCAATGTGCATCACAGAAGGTGAGGTAGCACCAGAAAGAAAAATCAGAAGCTTTCCTTCAGCAGCATCTGGAGCCTTCTTCCTCCACTGAAGCCACCTCACAAAATGGGTGTTACAATTGGGAAAGTCTAGTGTTGGCAGGATTCTAATAAACCGCATGAAGCTCTGGCTCATCTCTCCACCAAGGTGAGATCTATGTATCTATCACATAGAATAGTGATGGCGAACCTTTTAGCCACAGAGTGCCCAGAGCACCGGAAACCCCTACGACCAGCTGGCCTGAGTGTATGCGTGCATCATATACCTGGCAATCAGGTTAATTTTCCTGTGATGTTCTATGGGAGTCAGAGTTGGACATTCAAGAAGGAGGCTAGAAAGAGCACTGGCACTTTTGAACTGTGATGTTGGAAAAAACTATTATGAACAGCCAAGAAGGCAAATGAATCCAGAGTTTTCACTCAAGACACAAATAACCTGGCTTAAATTGTCCTATATTGAACACATGTGAACAATGTGAAGAATTAGCGCTCGGGAAAAGGTTCTAATGCTATGAAAGAGGGAAGGAAAGAAGAAAATAACCATCAACAAGATAGAAGGATTCTGCATTACTGAGGTGTACTGTAGAAGGTTAGCACCCACCCTTGTCCTAGAAGAATGAAATATTTTGAGAAATATTAAAAAGGCAGAATATTATGTTTTCTAAAGGAGAAATGGAGAAACAGGCTCTTGGAGACAGAAAGCAGCCCCAAGTCTTTCCTAATAGCCCCAGCAGACATTTAGGTGCTCATTAAGAAAGGTTGGGCCAGCCTGTTCAGAAACCAACTGAGGAGGCCACCTTTCAGAAATGCAGATTTGGCAATCAATCCAAGACAGCATATGTTGAAACAAAGGCAGAATAGTAGGATTAGCCCTCACTCAAGATCCAACACAGGACAAAGCCATTAAGCTACAATAAAAATTATTACATCACCCTGAGAACAGTCCAAACTTCAACCAAACTTAACTCAGAAAAACACCAAGGATTTGTACTTTGCCTATAGAGCCAGCCATGACCCCTACCTAAACCCTACATGACCCCATAGGAATCTGGCAACAGCTGGAATACATGTTCTTGCACAGGAACCGGAAGCTAAAGTGCAAAGCTCGAAGATATTTTGTCAGCTGCCCAAAACCCATGTGGTTCTGCTACATCATTAAACCATCTTTCCAATGAGCCTCCATGTTTCCAGTGTCTTTCTCCCAGCTTGGAACTGAACCAGATGGATATTTCTTCCCACAGTACTATTGAAACATCTGAAGCAGTGGTGAGCTCCTACCAGTTCGGACTGATTCGACCGAACCGGTAGTGATTTGGCAGACTTGGTCACTGGAACGGCAATAACCTAGTTCTGCCACGCCTCCAAATTGGTTCCCCAGGCAGCACCATAGGCGCCACCATCTTTTTTTTTTTAGTTCTGCGCATATGCAGAACAATTTAAATTGCACTCTGCATGTCTGCATAGCACGCATCAAGCATGCGTGTGTGGAGCACAAACAAGGGAATCAGCAGTAGTACCTGCCGGAATGTACCCCTGATCTGAAGGATCCAGCTGGGGACTAAGTGTCCTAGAGAAAGTCTATCTATGTGGTTCCTAAGAGTTGACAAATAATTTGATGGCAGATAATTAATAAAGAAGTTGTACAGTCTTGCTGCCTTTTAGTAGAACTTTGTCCCCTGCTTTGTAAATATCAAATTAGTGGGTGATGCAATATAATAGCACTAAAGCGTATCTGTTTATATGTTAGCTAAAGGGAGATTGCCTACAGGAAACAGGAATCACAAATTTCCTGTCTAGGCCCACACAAAACAGAAACCACACCAGAATATTTTCTTAACTGTGCATCAGAAAAAAGAATGGTATTCCCTTGTGATATTAAAGAAAGTTGGCTTCCTTCCTCTAACATATAAGACCCTAGGCTATCATCAGTGATCTCTAAACATGTCCCAAGATACTTCAGTAGTCAAGATAGCAACTGAGAAGAAAATAAAAGAAAACAGGAAGAAGAGACCTTAAAACTTTTTTTTATTAAGAAAAGATTGAGCCAAGATCTTGTTAGGAAGTAAAGTGTGCTAACTCTTGTCACTGAAGGTTATTGCATTACACAGTGTATTGTACAGGGAGAAAAGGAAAGAGAAGAAAAAGTCTTTTGTAATCAAATTCATGAAACTGGTTTCCCCCCCCCCCCCCTTTAACCAAACTTGAGATAGTTACAATACTATAACATGTTTTTTTTAAATGTCTTTTCTGTAATGAAATCTAGTGATGAAAGATTCAGGGAAAGAAAAAATATCTTTATAGGGCACTGGAATTATAACAGAAATAGATATTTGGCATCGGGGAAATTTTTTCCATAACTAGGACACTTTCAGTAAAAATAGACAAACGTCATCCATAGCTACAGATCAAATATACCTGATAGATCAAGGTCAGATTCTAGTTCTCCCTTTTGAATGTTGTAATTTGGAATAGAAAAGTAATAATTGAAATATACAAATATACAAAGGATAAAAGGGCTAAAACACCATAACAGAAAGCTATTAACTTTCATCTTGAAAGAATATACTCTAGGAATATTTGCATAATGAGAACTCATTCTGAATTCTGAGGAAATATTATAGAAAGATTTTGTCATGAGATTAGGCAATGTTACCTAGTAAAAGATTTGTGGAACTATAGTGGTATTTATACTGTATATTTACATTTTCATGCTATTTTCTATGCTTATACTTTGTGAACTACATTGAAAAGTATTAATAACAAATTCTTCAATTATTTATTCTTCCCTAGATTAAAAAATGGAACCTCTTTGTAATGTTCATTTGTATCACCAGACTCATTAATGGCAATAAAGGAAGGAAAATCTATAGTTGACATTCAGGATTTGGTTTTGTTTTGTTTTTTAGGGGGGGAAATGACAAAATATTCTGGTTCACACAGCACACTAAACCATGATGTGGTTTGTTTAGTTTTAGCTTATCATGTTGAATGAGCCAATCCTTTGGTTTTAAGCCATCATTTATTATTTAGAGCAATCTACCACAACTCAGGGACGCTGTGGCTCAGTGGCTAAGACGCTGAGCTTATCAAACAGAAAGGTTGGCAGTTCGGCAGTTCGAATCCCTAGTGCCACGTAATGGAGTGAGCTCCCATTACTTGTCCCAATGTCTGTCAACCTAGCAGTTCGAAAGCATGTAAAAATGTAAGTAGAAAAATAGGAGCCACCTTTGGTGGGAAAGCAACAGCGTTCCATGCACCTTCGGTGTTTAGTCATGCTGATCACATGACCACGGAGACATCTTCAGACAGCGCTGGCTCTTTGGCTTTGAAACGGAGATGAGCACCTCACCCTGGAGTCAGGAACGGCTAGTATATATGTGCGAGGGGAACCTTTACTTTTACTTTCACCACAATTCAGACACCCTTGAAGTTTGTGGGTTTAAACTCCTAGAGTTCTCATCAATGACCATCTTGACAGGGGAATTGTGAGAAGAGACTCAGGTTAGGGAGACCAATTGAACATATTGTGCAAAACCATTTGTGATCTACACAATAAAAGAGTAATAAAACCACAGTTCTATACAATGTGCAGACCAGAACATTCAATACCTCTCCACTGGCATAAGTACCTCCTGTAGAGGCATCTGAATCCCCCTTTTAAAAGGATATCTTATTATATTTCAAACCCTGTTTGAAGATTGTATAGAGGCAAGTGGCTGATTGCAGCACATTCTTCCATGAACTGTGTTAAACTGAGATTTTCTCACTATGAATTATGCAATTTATTAGGCGGCTACTGTAATCCAGCTTTCTTTGAATTATAAGAGATTAGGCTGCTCATCAACTTGAAGGGAGAAGAATAGAGAACAAATTCTGTTTTGAAATCAAACATGTGAAAGCCGAAAGGATAATATGTAGGGAATTGGAGAGATACTTAGAATTCAGATCATACCTCAAATGTCATACTCAATTTTGACTGAATTCCCGCCCCTCTCTCTCACACACACACACACCATGTATCTGCATATCTTGTGAGAAGTTCAAGATGGCCACAAATGTTTATCTAAGTATTTTTAATAACAGAGGAAGATATGCGAGGATATTGTTTCAAACAACCCAGAATTCTCTATTTCAGGACCTGTGAGGTATAATCAGTTAAAGAGAGAAACAGAAACTGGCTGAGTTTACCTATCATACTAAATCATTATTTTTTTAATACAACCATATCACAATTGTCTGAATTCATATAACCTATTGTATTACAAACCCATTGGTTTTTTATTTGTGCCTTTTGGGATTTTTAAAAAGAAAATATACACAGAGAGACAAAAACCCAACCATTTTGATTCTCAGGAAGCCTTGGTCAATTCAGGTGGTTCCCTTGTTGCCAGCCTTAAGTGTTACGACTACTTCTACCATCAAGGAGAAGAGAGAAAAACCAAATTTTGTGGCCCAAATGCTGCCAAAAGTGTCCAGTGATATTAGAAATACTAAAGAATTAGAGATACTATAGAACGAAATAACTTTTTATCCCAAGTTTTTGAAGCAAATGAATGCCACTTTTCAATCTTACAGAGCTTTGAGTGAAAAGTAGGGTTCCTGTATCCAGTGTGCAAGAATTCATTCTGATAGTTGTCAGGAGTCTTTTTTTCTGTGCCCTCACTTTGATATATGGTGGGTAGGAAAGAGGAGGGGGAAGAGAAGGCTTGGAATGGGGAATGGAGATGGGAGAGCTAGCAGGACCAATTCAGTTGTCTGATTCACTCTCATGGATACCCTCAACTCATCCATACACCTCAACTGGGGAGGAAGCAGCAGAGGTGAGTTGCTCCTGGTTTGGCCTGGGTCGGGCGAACTGGTAGTGGTGGGTCCGCCCACCTGCCCTAACACTTCTGCGCATCTGCAGAAGTGTTGCGTGCACGCGGACGAGACAACCGATAGTAAAAAAATGGAAATCCACCACTGGAAGCAGGAAGGAAATGTTCCTCACCAAAATCTACTCTGATTATGCTCCTATTGCTCAGAAGGCATCTGAGATTCTCCAGCTGCATTTGTGCAAAATGAAGAAAGGGAGTTTTTAAAGATGATAAACAATAATTTTACCTGGGTTAAAGAGAAGTTCACTCATCTGTAGACATGTGCTTTCTGACCCATAGATTCTCCGTTCCATTCCTTCCCTCCCTTTACCCCCTTTTTCCTGACCTTTTGCTAATGTCAGGTCTGCTTGGTGAAAGATAAACTGTCACTATGGCAGGATGTGAAATCTTCACATTTTTGTCATCAGCTTCATCTTATTCCCCAAGCATCTTTTATTCCTCCTCAGGAAATTCTTTTGAAAACATTGCCCAGTAAAGAATCAAAAATATATTTCTTCACCTCAAGGTTCTCTCTCTCTATTCGATGGACTGAACAGTTTTGGTTTCATAACAGGTTTAATTCTGGGTAAGAAGAACCAAAACCAGCTAAGTTAGAGGATTCTTGACAATTTCTGTTCTGTATTTTTTTTTAACTTATCGCTAATGATTTATATCACTATATAATTCAGAAGTTGAATTTTTTGTCAGTGTATAGACAAAAAAAGAATACACTGTGTAGTTTACCTCTTTAACTCTGAAGAAAGTCAGAGTTTATTTTAGCCTATGTTTTAAAAATAGCACATTTCAGGCTGCTTGTTGAAACTTGAGTGATGATTGACTAATTTAACCAATTATAGGTTTACATATACTCAAACGTTCATCTATCATAAAATCATCTCCTTTAAAATCCTTTGGCTTTGCTGTATTCCTGTCTCATTTGCTGATGGCAGAATAAATATGGAGGTTCTCAATCATCCAGGTCATGGTTGTCCCAAAGGTGCTTTTTGCAGAGGGCAACTGGACTTTCTTGGCTTGAAAACCCAAAGGTGCTTTTTCAAGAGACTTTCTTCTTTTTCTTTGAAGTCATTTTGCTTCCCATCCAAGTTCTTCAGTTCTGATTAGATGGTGGGAAATGGAAAGATTTATATTTATACCATCTAGTCAGAGCTGAAGAAACTTCTTGGATGAGAAGCAAAATGCCTTCAGAAAAAAAGAAAATCAAGAAACTCCAGTTGCCTCTTGAAAAAGCTTCTTCGGGACAGTCATAACTTGGATGATTAAGAATAGCCATAGACATTTGATTCTCACACAAGAAGCATTTTCAGTTGCTGAAAAAACTTCTTGGATGAGAAGTGAAAAGTCTCAAACAAAAAAACCTAAGAAAGCCCAGTTGCTTTTTGAAAAGAAAAAACCCCCACCTTTGGTGATGGCCAGTTTTCTTTTATATATTTTTGTTGGGATGGCACATGGCTTTAATTTCAGAGAAAGATACTCACATTAATCAATCTACATTTGCTTCTTTGCTTGGCTTCTAAACAGCTGACCCTGAACTAGGAGAGCTGTTTTTTCCATGAGCATGTAGCACTAAATATGCCCTAACATAGGATTAAAACATTTCCCTAATGTCAGCTTTTTCATACTGTATTCAGTTTTGGTTGCCACAATGTAAAAGAGATGTGGAGACTTTAGAAAGAGTGCAGAGAAGAGCAACAAAGATGATTAAGGGACTGGAGGCTAAAACACATGAAGAACGGTTGCAGGAACTGTGTATGTCTAGTTTAATAAAAAGTAGGACTAGGGGAGACATGATAGCAGTGTTCCAATATATCAGGGGTTGCCACAAGGAAGAGGGAGTCAAACTATTCTCCAAAGCACCTGAGGGCAGAACAAGAAGCAATGGGTGGAAACTAATCAAGGAGAGAAGCAATTAGAACTGAGGAGAAATTTCCTGACTGTTAGAACAATTAATCAGTGGAACAGCTTGCCTCCAGAAGTTGTGAATGCCCCAACATTGGAAGTCTTTAAGAAGATGTTGGATAGCCATTTGTCTGAAATGGTATAGGGTTTCCTGCCTAGGCAGGGGGTTGGACTAGAAGGCCTCCAAGGTCCCTTCTAACTCTGCTATTGTATTGTATCTAACATACAGGTAATTTCCTGTTTTAAATTTTCCTTCAACAACAACAATAAACATATAGCTATAATGTAGATACCATTTTGGACAAGATGGAAGAATAACCCTAACTCCACCTCTAACCCTAACCATTTCCTTGCCCTATTTGTTTCCCCCCCAAAAAAGGAATATAAGGAATCTAGAAGGATTATAAAAGAATATGTAGAAGTGGAGATGCTTTGTAACTATTCTTGCACCTTATGTCATTTTCTCAGCATATTAACAGATGTTCCACTACAGTATATGCTGTCCATTAAATTGGATTCAGCTATAATGCTAGATAAAGGATGGCAACCTTTTTGGGCTTGCGGGCATATTTCAAAATTTGAGAGTTTGCCATTGACACATGCATAAAATGTTCAGGAATGGTTTATCCATTTATAAAATTGTTGTAATGGAGATAAATTCAATTAAAGAGGCTGTCTAATTAAAAATGATAGGAATTTGAAGTAACCACAGGAAAGTACTATTAATAAAGCTTCAGTTTACGCTCCTCTCTTATTTTCTGCAAGGATTGGCATTCAGAGAAAATATTTAATTTTGTAAGAAATTATTTAAAGCCAGTTTGAGTTCTCAGGAATATTTATGGCATGGGAAAGAGAGGGGAGAGATCTAAACTATGAACTAACCAGGTTTCTAGGTTGGGATGACACAATAAACCAATCCAAAATATAACAATGTAGTGTGAGAATATGGCCACTGTCTTGATTGTAGGGAAAATGCTTTTAAATTCTTCATTTGCTTTTTGGGTTAACTGCTTTGGCTTTGCTACCTAAATAGAAACGCAAGATACTGGAGTGTGTGTGGCAAACTACAAAGATGTTGTGGAACCAAAGATACTGGAAATTGAAGTGCCGTATAGTCACTGAAGAACTATGGACTAGTCTGTTTTCCGAAAATAATAGAATGCAATCATGGAAGAAATCTTTGCAAGTTCATAGGCCAATCCTGTCTATATTCCAGGAACCTTGATGGCCCACTGCCTAGGAGATGGCTCTCCATATATCACTTTTCAGGTCTCAAAATTCTTCTTAAGAGCTGTAACCATTAGGGGAGAACGCTGTAACCTTCCTTAGTTAAGCTATTGGCGATCCATTGTTATGATATTATGATTATGATTATGATTATTATTATTAACGTTTCTTTCGGTAGTACTTGTGTTTTGGTCTGTGACCGTAAATAAAAGTATTATTATTATTCACTTACCTCAATATGATTTACTCTGAATAAACACATTTCTACCTCTATATTCTCCTGTGTGCTGCTTTGGGGAATCCAAAGCCTGGGTTTAACTTAGCCCTTTAGCCTAGAGAACTGAGTTATTAAACTGTAGACCACGCCTCCTCCGTCTGCGCATGCTCAGTTTTTTAACTCAGTTCAGCCTAAAGAGACACACTTCAGTTCCTCTCCAGGAGGAATTTCTACTTTTATTCATAGTTTAGGTTTCTTTTCATTTACAGCTGGATTTGGTCTAGACGTTCACAGATGTAAGTGATTCTTTACTTTCTACTCCCGATGGCTCCAGTGGCCAAGGGGGTAATGTCTTCGCTTCGGGGGTTGCTTCTCAGGTTGGTTCGCCGCCTGCAGGCAGTACATTTCCGCAGATGAAGGCAGGTTCGCCGCCTTCGCGTTCGGAAGAGGCTTGGTAGTCTAGGTTGGGGCGACGGGGAAGGCGTCTTCGCGCGGCGCTGCCGCATTGCCCCCCCCCCCAATCCTCTCCTCGATCGTTCGCGGCGCGGCAAGTGCGCTCGGGAAGGAGTTGCCGGCATAGCCGCGTTTCGGGCGCTCGGCTTGGGGAAGGATAAGGTTTCCGCCTGGCTTGCTGTTGCAGCCACGGCTTGGCGCGCGCTTCGGCGCAGCAAAAAATTGCCGCCCGTTTGAATTGGCGCCGCTTTTCGAGCGCGGAGGCAGCCATTGGCCGGCGCCTTTCGCGCCAGGCTGTGCTGCGCAGGCGCGAACTCGCTTCCAGCTCGTGGAGCCTTATTGTCGCGGCGGAGTTTGGAGGAATAGTTTCGCTTTTCCCTCTCTCCGTAAGCGTTTATTGAGCCTTGCTTCGGCTAGCCTTTGATTCGGCGGTGATTTATCTATCTTTGAGATTGGGCCATTTCAAATCGTCTGCTTGCCATGGATGAGCAAACTGTTGAAGGTGCTGTTTCCTCTGTCCCCCCTCCCACCCCTTCCACTTCGAGGGTGAGTAGGGCTTCGACCAGGGCCTCCTCCCTGCCACCGCGTGGCTCATCTGCGCCATCAGGGAAGGCCACAAAGAAGACAGATAAGGGGAAATCGAGCACAGCGGCTCGTGTGATCCCCAGGGCCCCTCCGGTTCCCTTGCCAGAGCTACCCCCCCTGGTTTTGACCTTGGCTGCACCTCCGGTGAGGGGATGGTCCCCGGATGCGTCCTTAGGGCAGGGGCCCCGCCCGGTGGAGGTGGATGCTGGGAACCCCAGGTCATCAGGGGCTTCTGAGGCCTATTCCGGACCTGGGCCTTCCAGGCACAGGCCTTCAGCCACCTTCACTCCCACTGCAGCTGGGCTTAGAGGGGAGGAGACTTCTGGGGAGACTCTATCCCCCAGCGTGCGCAGCATGATTGCTGCTGCCATTTCGCAAGGTGTGGATGCCGAATTGATGCGTAGGGCCCATCGACCTGCATCTTCGGCCTTGTCCAGGGAGATTTCTGTATCCCCTGGGGATCCTGCTTCCCCTCTTCACTCGCTTTACAGCGAGGGACTCGAAGTGCATGAGGAAGGGGAGCTCCCTGAGCTCGAACTTTCTGATGATGAAGGGCTTGACCAAGGGTCTACTCTTCACTCAGGCCTTTTCAGTCCGGCCTTGTTCAAATCTCTACTATTCAAGGCCAAGGCTACCACCCATTTAGGTGGAGCTTCTGCGGAAGCAGGCACTGATGTGGGCCTGGAGGCCACAGATCGCCTCTTTGCAGAGCAAATCAAGGAACAAGACCTGGTCCCTTGCCCGAAGTTATTTATGGACACGATTCAGAAACAATGGGAACAACCCACTGCGGTTTCTCCACCCAGCAACGGGGATAGGCGGCTGTATGCCTCTACTTCGGAATTAGACACCCTCCTGCAATTTCCTACTGTAGATCCCCCTGTGGCGGCTTTGGCGTCCCCGGCTCTGATTCCCTCTGAGATCTCGGAGGGTCTCAAAGCTGAGGATAGGAAAGCCGAACTGGTCATTAGAAAGACTCACCAGGCTTCGGCCTGGGCCTTGAGGTCTGCCACGACTGCATCCTTCTTTAACAGGACTTCGATTATTTGGTTGAGGCAGCTACAAGATAGATTGGCCCCCGAGGACTTACGCCTGCACCAGGACGTTAACAAACTGGTGGCAGCTCTGGAGTTCTCAGCGGATGCCACACTCACAGCGGCCAAGTTTGCCTCTCGAGCAATAGCCTCTAACGTAGCTTCCCGTCGCCTTCTGTGGCTCCGCCACTGGCAGGCGGATGTCCGATCTAAGTGGCGCCTGGCTTCCACCCCCTTCAAAGGGGGATCCCTTTTTGGGGCCGCTCTCGACCCCATCTTGGTCGAAACTAGGGATAAGAGGAAGGTGCTTCCTTCAGTGGCTAGACGTACGGAACGTAGACACCAACCTTACCTTAGGAGACAGTCCTTTCGGGGAGGGGATTCAGGCCTTACTACTGCCCCCTACAACCAACAGTATGCCAGACCATATGTTCCACCGCAGGATAGGAACCAGGATAGGCCAGCTGCCAGGGATAGGAACAGACAGCAGGCCACCCAGGCACAGAACCGGAGGCCATTTCGTGGATCCGGAACTCGTTCCTTTTGTCGATACCGATGACTCCTTGGGGGTTGGCCCTATTGGCGGGCGACTAACAGCGTTCGCACGTCAATGGGCCTCAACCACATCGGACGCCTGGGCCCTTCAAACTGTGTCCCAGGGTCTGACTCTGGAATTTCTCTCTATCCCCCCGAGACGCTTCATTCACTGCCCGGTACCCAGTTGTCCGACCAAACGGCGGCTTATGGACGCCGAGATCACTCATTTGTTGGAGATCGACGCCATCGAGCAGGTACCAGTGGGGCAGGAAGGGCTAGGTTTCTATTCCATTCTGTTTCTGGTCCCGAAGCCCTCGGGGGAATGGCGAGCTATTCTCGATTTGAAACGGCTCAATTATTACATAAGATACCAAAAATTCAAAATGCAATCATTAAAAGGCATTCTTTTGTCAATACGCCAAGGCGACTTCATGGCGTCCATAGATATAAAGGAGGCTTACCTCCATGTACCCATTCACCCGGCTCATCGTCGCTTCCTAAGATTCGAATTCGCCGGTCGCCATTTCCAGTACCGGGCTCTTCCGTTTGGTCTTTCGTCAGCCCCGCGTACCTTCACCAAGCTGCTGGCGGTGGTAGCTGCTTCCCTGCGGTCAGTACCCGTAAGAGTCAATTGTTACCTGGACGACATCTTAGTACTATCGTCGACCCGCGATCAGGCACACCGGGATCTCCAATATACCATCGATGCCCTTCAAATCCACGGGTTCGTTTTAAACTTACCGAAGAGCCACCTGCACCCGACCCGGTCCCTGCTACACCTCGGGATGGTAATCAATTCGGACAGATGCATCGTTTCCATCTCTCAGGAGAGGCAGCACAACATTTGCTTCCTGGTCGCTCGGATTCTCCGCCTGAGATCGCCCTCCCTGGCTTCCCTGTCCCAACTGCTCGGGAAGATGATTTCGTGCATCGACGCCGTACCTTGGGCACGGTTCCACGCCCGTCCCCTCCAATGGTTCCTACTCCCATACCAACGGAACCACACCAGTCACTCCCAGGTCAGGGTTCGCCTTCCTGCCAAGGTGTTACTGTCCCTGCGGTGGTGGAAGCCGACCAACCTAGCCAGGGGTTGCCTGTTCAAGGAACCAGAGAGGGTCGTGGTCACGACCGATGCCAGTCTCTTCGGGTGGGGAGCCCATTCCGACGGACAGGTTGCGCAGGGCAGGTGGAACTCCCAAGAGCTGCGCAACAGCATCAACTGGCTGGAACTTCGCGCCATCCGACTGGCTCTCCGCAGCTTTCGGTCGACGGTAAGGGCCACACATGTCCTCGTCCTTACGGACAATGTGGCCTCCAAGGCACATGTGAACCGCCAAGGGGGCACCCGTTCCAAGGCTATGTCACAGGAGGCGGAGCTCCTACTTCACTGGGCGGAGAGGCATCTTTGGTCCATCAGGGCGGAACACATTTCGGGGGTGGCCAACGTGCAAGCGGACTGGCTGAGCAGGGCCACTGTGGACCAGGCGGAGTGGCAGCTCCACCCTTCCCTGTTTCAAGAATTCACCCAGAGGTTCGGACCACCTCTCGTGGACCTCTTTGCGCAACCACACAATGCACAGCTGACAAGGTTCTTCACAAGATTTCAGACGCCAGGAGCGGAGGCCACGGATGCGCTCCGCAGCCCATGGCCGGAAGGTCTGCTATATGCCTTCCCACCACTACCATTGGTGCCGGTGGTCATCCAGAAGATCCTGGCGGAACGGGCGGAGGTACTCCTCATCGCCCCCATGTGGCCCAGACGTCTGTGGTACGCGGATCTTGTACACCTGTCCGTGTCTCGGCCGTGGCGCATTCCAGACGATCGGATCTTTCTTTCCCAGGGGCCTCTGGTCCATCCGAACCCTCAACTTCTACAGCTAGCCGTGTGGCATGTGAGCGGTCTATTCTCTTGAAACAGCACTTTTCGAACAAGGTTATAGACACAATTCAGGCGGCCCGCCGCCCATCGACGAACCGCGTCTACGAGGCCACCTGGAGGGCCTTTTGCAATTGGTGCCGCACAAGCGACGTAGACCCTCTAAAGGCTTCCATTCCACAAGTACTGGAATTCCTGCAACTTGGACTGGACAAGGGACTGGCGCCCAACACGCTCCGCAGGCAGGCGGCGGCACTGTCTACAGTAGTTGCCTGCGGCCGGTCACGATCCCTGGCTCGCCATCCCAGGATACGATCGTTTCTTAAAGGGGCTACTAACATCAGTCCACCGGTCGTGCACCGTTACCCCACATGGGACCTAGCGCTTGTGTTGCAAACGCTCACGGCGCCGCCTTTTGAACCAATAAGGACTATCAGTCTGAGACTTTTGACCCTGAAAACAGCGTTCTTGGTGGCAATTACTTCGGCCCGACGAGTGTCTGAGCTGGCCGCGCTCTCGGTAAAGGACGAGCTCTGTATATTTCACCCGGACAGGGTCATCCTTCGACTGGATCCGGCCTTTATGCCAAAGATTAACTCCCTGTTCCACAGAGCTCAAGAACTTGTTCTGCCGGACTTCTGTCCACACCCTTCACATCCCCAGGAGCGGCGTTGGCATCATCTAGACGTACGTAGAAGTCTGCGGTGTTATATCAAGCGGACTGCTTCATTTCGCAGGTCAGAGGCGCTCTTCGTGTCGTTCCAACCCGCCTCTATGGGTCTGAAGGTATCTTCCTCCACAATTGGACGTTGGCTGAAGGCCTGCATCTCGCTAGTGTATGACTCCCGCTCGCGTCCAGTTCTCAGACGGATTGTACCACACTCTACCAGGAGTGCCGCCACGTCCGCAGCCTGGGCCACCCAGGCGTCTGTCGAGGACATTTGCAGGGCTGCGACTTGGTCGTCCCCATCGCCGTTCATACGCCATTACCGGATTGACACTTACGCCTCGGCTGAGGCGGCATTCGGGCGGCGAGTGCTTCAGAGGGTTGTGACCACACCTCCAACTCCTGACCAGCCTTGCTCCCGCCCCTGAAGGTTCACTGCTTGGGTATATCCCAGGCTTTGGATTCCCCAAAGCAGCACACAGGAGAACGACCGTTGACTTACCTGAACGGTCCTTCTATGTGTGCTGCGAAGGGGAATCCAACCCCGCCCGTTCAGCTTCGGCTGTTCAGGATTCTGACTGTTTGAATACCTTGATTGTGACTATTGACTACTTGATTATGACTGTTTTCTTTTACCGGACTTACGTCTCATGTATCGGACTTCTGCGCTCTTGGACGGCTTTCCTTCGTACAAAACTGAGCATGCGCAGACGGAGGAGGCGTGGTCTACAGTTTAATAACTCAGTTCTCTAGGCTAAAGGGCTAAGTTAAACCCAGGCTTTGGATTCCCCTTCGCAGCACACATAGAAGGACCGTTCAGGTAAGTCAACGGTCGTTCCAGGAACCTTAGCATTACCCACCAATGGCCATCCAACCTCTGTTAAACACCTTCATTGAGAAAGAACAGAACAGAATAACAGAGTTGTAAGAGACCTCGAAGGTCTTCTAGTCTAGCCCACTGTTCAATCAGGAGCCCCTTTATCATTTCAGACAAATGGCTGTGCAGTTTCTGTTATATCCTCGACCTGCGACCGGTCTCGAGTTACGACTGGCTGCAGGTCTTCCAGGCTGCCTCCGAGAAGCCATGGAGACAGGCTGTAGCAAGTAGGCTAACTGACAGACGCGCCTGATTGGCTGAGGCGCGCCTGGTGGGAAGCCGGCTCTTGCCGCAGCCTGATTGGTTCCCCCGTTTGACAGCTCCAATATAAAGAGCTGTCAAAGCGCGGGAGCCCCTGTCTACCGCCTATTTTCTGTACTTGTTCTTGCTGTTTGTTTTAATCTGCCTAAAATAAAAGGCTGTTGTTTTTGAGCAAACCTGGCTGGACTCCCTCTATTCTCAACCCTTCTGAGAATCTAACACTGGCGACGAGGGCTGGGGCCAGGCAGAGCTCTATTTGCTAAGGGGAAGAATTTTCCTCACGAAAAATTTTCCGTTGTTTCTTTTTGCGGTACGATCGCCATGGGTTCCGTCCCTCCCTTCGCTCCATTCGACTCATCGAAGGAGACCTGGGTTTCATTTATGGCACGGTTTGAGTGCTTCGTTCTGGCGAACGACTACGGGGCGCTGCCCCCGGCGAGAAAATTAGGACATTTCTTAGGCTGCGGCGGCACGGAGCTGTTCGCGACTGCCCGCACCGTGGCCGCACCGACAGAAGTGTATGAGATGCCTTGGGACACATTGATCGAGCGGCTCCGGGCACACTACGCCCCGGTGCCGTCACGGATGACCCACCGCTTTGCCTTCAGGAAGTGCCTCCAGAAGCCTGACCAGTCGGTGGCCGAATTCCTCAAGGCGCTCCACATGGCCGCCATTCCGTGCGCCTTCGCCTCAGAGTTCCTAGGCGAATCACTGCTGGAGCAGTTCATCTGGGGCCTCAGGGAAATCCGCCTCAGAAGGCGCCTGCTGGCCCGTGCTGAACTGACCCTGGAGCAGGCGGTGGACGAGGCTCGGGCATTCGAGATGTCCGAGTCCTCGGTCTTGGACAGAGACTTGGACCGCCAACCATCCGCACGCGCGTGCCTAGTGGAGGAATCCGAGGAACCGGACGAGGACGACCAGGTCGCCTACGTGCGGTCTGCCGGCCGCAGGCCGCCCCAGCCGGCTTCCAATAGATGCTGGAGCTGCCGGGGAATGCACCCCCGGGCCGATTGCCCGTTCCGGGCCGCCACCTGTCGCCGCTGCGGCCGAAAGGGACACTTGGCCGCTGCCTGCCGCGCCGCTGCGCCCGCTGATTCACCACCCTCCCCCGAGCCCCAACGCCGCTCCGGAGAAGATCGTAGGGGGCAAGCGGCCAACCCACCCGCCCAACGCCGCCAGGGCAGATGCCAGCGGCCGCAGCCGTCCGGCTGCTTTGCCTTGACCGACGACAACTCCCTGCTGGAAGCCTTGCCCGACCGTACGCGGCTCAGGACAGTTGTGAAACTGGAGGGGGTGGGGGTCTGCATGGAGGTGGACTCGGGCTCTTCTAGGTCCATCATATCCCGGGCACAGTTGGCCAAGCTACGCCCCGGCCTCTCTTTAGACAATTTGTCCCCCCCGCTCACTGTCTTGCGGGACTATCAGGGGTCTGCCATTCCCACCCTGGGCCAAATTTCCCTGCGGGTGGAGTATGGGGCTTTTAAGGGGCCCTTGCCTATCCTGGTGGTTTCCGATCCCCTAGCGGCCATCATTGGCCTGGATTGGTTTCCCGCCCTTGGCCTGTTGGTGCACGGGGTGCATTCTATTCCCGCCTCCTCTCCCATCTCTGGGGTTTTGGAGGAGTTCGCCGACGTGCTAGACGGTCGGCTGGGCTCCTACGTAGGCACCCCTGTCTCCTTGAACCTTGACCCTCAGGTTGCACCCATTAGGCTCAAGGCCCGCAGGCTGCTGCTCGCCCTGAAGCCCAAGGTCGAGGCCGAACTTGACCGGTTGGTGGCGCAGGGCGTGCTCGAGCCCGTCGACCAGGCAAGATGGGAGACCCCCATTGTGGTCCCCATCAAGCCCGATGGGTCGGTACGGATCTGCGCCGACTATAAGTCGACCATCAACCGCGGGCTCCAGGCGAACCCATATCCAGTCCCGGTTGTGCAGGACCTGCTCCATTCCCTGGGGCAAGGCCGCATTTTTGCGAAACTGGATATGGCCCAGGCCTATCAACAGCTCCCGGTGGACGAGGCGGCTGCGGAGGCGCAGACCATCGTCACCCACCGGGGGGCTTTCCGTTGTCGCCGACTCCAATTCGGAGTGTCCGTCGCCCCGGGGATCTTCCAGAGCCTCATGGAACGTTTGCTCCACGGGCTCCCAGGCGTGGTCCCGTATTTTGACGACGTTCTGATAGCTGCTTCCAGCATCTCAGAACTCGCCAAGTACTGAGGAAGGTCCTCAGCATTTTCAGGGGCGCGGGTTTGAAATTAAAGCGCAGCAAATGCGTTTTTGCTGCGCCGGAGGTGGAGTTCCTGGGCTTCTTGATCGATGCCGGGGCATTCACCCCACCCCTAAGAAGGTCGAGGCCATTAGGAACGCCCCTACACCTGCCTCGAAGACGGAGCTGCAGGCGTTCCTCGGCCTCTTAAATTTCTACGCGCCTTTTCTCCCCCATAAGGCAACGCTAGCCAAGCCGCTTCATCGATTGCTCAATTGATCTGCGGCCTGGTGCTGGGGCAGCCGCGAGGCGCATGCGTTCACGGCTGTCAAAGCCACGCTGACGTCAGAAGCAGTCCTTGTGCAATACGATGACAGGCTGCCCTTGACGTTAGCGTGCGATGCCTCCCCCTTCGGCCTGGGGGCCGTCCTGAGCCATTCCTTCCCAGATGGCTCGGAAGCCCCCATTGCTTTTTGGTCCCGGACAATGTCTCCCACTGAGAGAAACTATAGCCAGATTGACAAGGAGGCTCTGGCTATGGTGTCCGGCATCAAAAAGTTCCACCAATACCTGTACGGTCGGACTTTTGCTGTCTTCACAGACCATAAGCCTCTCCTTGGGCTATTGGCCGGTGACCGTCCGACCCCCCCCATCCTCTCTCCCAGGATGACCAGATGGACGGAGTTCCTGGCAGCGTATAGTTATACGCTGTACTACCATCCTGGCAAGCAGCTCGGGCACGCTGATGCCCTGAGCCGGTGCCTCCTCCCCAAGACGGACGAGGAGCCGGTGCCGGCACTGTCCGTCTTGTCTGTGGCAGACTCAGGCCTGCCCTTGATGTCCTCGGACGTCGCTGCCCGCATGAAGGCTGACCCTGTCCTGTCCCAGGTCTCCACCTGGGTCCTGCGAGGGTGGCCTCAGGGCAGCTTGGCCGAAGAGTTTCGGCCGTACAAGACACGCCAGCTGGAGCTTTCACTCCACAGCGGCTGCTTGTGCTGGGGGGATCGGGTCACCGTTCCCCCCCTCTCCGTCACCAGGTGCTCCGGACGCTCCATGCCGACCACCCCGGCATAGCTCGGATGAAGGCGCTCGCCCGCAGCTATGTGTGGTGGCCAGGCGTGGATGCGAAGGTGGCTGCCTGGGTCGGGGATTGTGTCCCTTGCCAGTCCACCCGCCACGCCCCTCCGGTCGCCCCGCCCAGGGAGTGGGACTTGCCCCGGAGCCCTTGGTCCAGGCTCCACATAGACTTTGCCGGCCCCTTCCGAGGCCAGACATTCCTGGTGGTCGTGGACGCCTACTCCCGCTGGGTGGAGGTCATCTTGATGGCTTCCAACACAGCCGAGAGTACGGTCAGGGCCCTGCGCCGCCTCTTCGCGACGCACGGGTTGCCGGACATCGTGGTGTCTGACAACGGGCCCCAGTTCCAGTCCGCCACCTTCCAGGAGTTCCTGGCCTCGCAAGGGATCCGCCACGCGCCGGTGGCCCCTTATCATCCGGCCTCCAATGGTCGGGCGGAGAGGGCCGTCCGCTCGGCCAAGGAGGCTCTGGGACGGATGACCAAAGGGGACTGGCCCGCAAGGGTGGCTGCTTACCTGCTGGGTCAACATTCCACCCCTTGCCCAGCCACACGGAAAAGCCCCGCCGAGCTCTTGATGGGTCGCCGCCTGCGGACCACCTTGGACAGGCTGCACCCAGCATACAACGACGTGCAGCCTTGTAACCTGGGGGTCCCGCCTCCCCACCTCTTCCAGCCCGGGGACCCTGTGTACGCCTGTCACTATGCCGGGGACACTAAGTGGGTTCCGGACACTGTAACCGAGCTAACGGGTCCCTGCTCTTTTAGGGTCAGCCTCCCGGACGGGTCCGAGTGGCGGCGCCACTTGGATCAGCTAAGGCGTCCCCTGCCTACACCTGCGGCCCCTGCGCCGGATCCGCCCTGCCCCGTTGCTCCGGTTGGGCCTGTCAACACGTTCTCCGAGAACCCGCTCCGGGCCTTCGCTTTCTCAGGCCCGCCTGAACTGGACGCCGCCTTCCGGCATACGCTACAACACCTATCTCAAGCCGCTGGGGACGTGCAGGCCCTTGCGCCTAAGGACCTGCCCTGCAACGCCGCAACCAACCGGCATCCATCGAACTATGCCCCGGTCGCCGCGCCCCCTCGCCCCGACTCACCAGTCCGGAAGGCTCCGCCTCTGCGAGTAGGCCCCGATGACGTCACCACCTGGAGCTCCACTCCCCGAAGGGAGGAGCTCCCACAGGGGCAACCTACCTCGTCGGCTCCTCAGCAGCAACTGAGACGGTCTGGGCATTCCCGTCGCCGCCCCGCCTACTTGACAGACTACGCATGCTCTTTCCTCAGAACGGACAGTTCTTCGAGCATGCGCAGACCGAGGGGGGAAAGGGGTGTTATATCCTCGACCTGCGACCGGTCTCGAGTTACGACCGGCTGCAGGTCTTCCAGGCTGCCTCCGAGAAGCCATGGAGACAGCCTGTAGCAAGTAGGCTAACCGACAGACGCGCCTGATTGGCTGAGGCGCGCCTGGCGGGAAGCCGGCTCTTGCCGCAGCCTGATTGGTTCCCCCATTTGACAGCTCCAATATAAAGAGCTGTCAAAGCGCGGGAGCCCCTGTCTACCGCCTATTTTCTTTACTTGTTCTTGCTGTTTGTTTTAATCTGCCTAAAATAAAAGGCTGTTGTTTTTGAGCAAACCTGGCTGGACTCCCTCTATTCTCAACCCTTCTGAGAATCTAACAGTTTCTTTTTAAAAAGCCTCTAGTGATGGAAAGGTAAGTTAGCATAGGATGGCTTTGATCCATCACTCTCCTGTTTATGGACCCAGCACACCTCTGCTGCACCACTCAGGGCAGAATTTTCCATTCAACAGATCTGAACTATTTTTCCTGACCTTCAACCAAAATCTACTTTTTTTACAACTCAAAACCATTTGGGGGACAGGCAGGGAATGGGGTTGCTGGCAGGTCTGCTTTCTGGAGCTACTAGAAGAAGTCCAACATCAAACTTCCTTGAACTTTTAGGAGACAAAATAGTGCGGTCACCTTAAAAAACTATTATGCAGTTGTTAGAATATATATTTATTCCATATGACAAATGAATGCTTTAAGTTACCTTCTTTACATAAAGAGGGAAATAAAAAGTATGTGAAGTGATTTTAAAAAAACATATTTTATTTTAATACAAACAACCCATCTTCCATTGTTTTGTCTGGGTACAAATATCTTATGCAATAACAATTAAAATTTACAATCATATTCATTATTTGTCTACTCTCAACTTAATATTGATATACATAACATATCTTTTGGTTATACAATAGAATTAGAAAAATGGCAGCAACTATGGGACACAAACTATAAAATTAACAATGTCAACTGCATAGAAAGAAAACTTGTACAAGATGTTTTATAAATGGCATTTTCCGCTGGCAAGATTGGTAAGGATGTTTAAAGACAAATCAGCTAAATATTGGAAATGTCACCAGACACCTGAGTCGTATTACCATATGTGGTGGACATGTTTAGAAACCAAAAAATACTGGACATACATATGTGTTTGTAGGTGATGATATAACAGCACATTGATTTGAAATATTCTTGCTGGGGATTTTACCAGGAACTTATAGTAAAGAAAATGTGTATCTGATTATTCATGTATTAACTGCAGCTAGAATTGTATTTGCACAAAACTGGAAAAGTGAAGAAATGCCTACAGATGAGAAGGTGATTAGGAAAATATTAGAATGTGCAGAAATGAACAGGTTAACACTTGCAATTAAAGAGAAGGAACAAACGGAATATTATATTATATGGAAAGTATTCTACCGATGGCTAGAGAATAAATATGAAAGTTAGAAATAAAAGTAGATTAGTGAAGTATAGAAAATATATCAATAGAACTAAATAAGTTAAGATGATGATTGTTACAGTATGTGAAGTGATTGACGTTCAGGTTTAAACTAGTTTGTGATGAATTAGGGAGTGCAAAGGAGTGAAAAATATGCTATGTGGAAATATGTTTATCTGGAAGAGAGGACCTATGGATTTGATAATACTACTGCCATAAAATTCATTAGAAATGAAGGTTATTTCTATCTATCTATCTATCTATCTATCTATCTATCTATCTATCTATCTATCTATCTATCTATCTATCTATAGAGAGAGAGAGCTGATAAGGGAGTAGAACTCATGGCCTAATGGTTAAGGTTGCTGCCTGACATGCAAACGGCCTGAATTCGAATCTCAATAAGGGTATGGCTATCTGATGAGAGCTAAACAGCTCAAAATAGATCTATCATAGTCTCTCTTTATTTATTTATCAGTACAATATATATATAGTCTTTGGTTGTTCGGGTTTTCTCCCGTGTAGAATTGGAAGTATCTTCACGACGTTTCGATGAAGTCTCATTCATCATCTTCAGGCTGGTGCTTCCGGCTTGGTGCTTCCAGGAGCAATGTGAGATCTCAGCTGGTTCCTCTTTTTAACTGCCAGTGGGGGTGTGAGCTGATTGGGTGGGAGCTTGGCTGCATTCTAATTGGGTGGAGGTGTATTCTGATTGGTAGGGGGCTTGGCTATGCTCTGATTGGATGGGAGTTTGGCTGTGCTCTGATTGGATGGGGGCATGTTCTGTTTGGGTGGGGGCCTGGTTGTGCTTGTGTTAGTCTGAGTTGCAGAGGGATTTGAGCTGGTGAGCTGCGTTACTGTTGTTTGGCTTCACGTTTGTGGTCGTGCCACATCTCACCTGTCATTGCTAACCTCTACATGGAACACTTTGAAACCCAAGCTCTAGAAAAATCCGATCATAAACCCAAACTCTGGCTCAGATACATAGACGACACCTTCATAATCTGGCCACATGGGAAAGATAAACTGGACAACTTCCTCACACACCTCAACAGCCTACACCCCAAAATACAGTTCACCATGGAAACAGAAGCCAATAACCAACTCCCCTTCCTGGATGTCTTAGTCTATAAGAAATCCAATGGATCCCTAGGACACACCATCTACCAGAAGAAAACACACGCAAACCGCTATTTGTACGCCACCACCCAGCACAGATCAACTCTGTAGCCAAGACACTCATCTCCAGAACAAAACGCTCCAGAACAAAACGCTTAGCTGACGAACAACACCTCAAAACCGAACTACACACTCTCACCAACGTACTAACATCCAACGGATTCCAAAGAAGCAAGATCACTAACCTAATCCAAAAGAAAACCCCACTAAAATCCAAGACAGTGAATAAGAAAACAGCAAAGCCCTCCTCCCATACATAACAGGCACCACAGACAGAATCAGCAAGATTCTCCACAAACAAAACATCAAGACAGCATTCTACACAAACCAAAAAATATCCACCATCCTAAGAAACCCCAAAGACAAAATAGAGTTAGAAAATCAAGGAGTATATGAAATCCCATGCCCCACCTGCCCCACCACATACATCGGACAAACCAACAGAAGAATAAAGGCACGCATTGAAGAACACAAAAACTCAGTCAGAAGGGAGGAACCAACTTCTTCCCTGGTCCAACACCTCAAAACCACAGGACATGATATAGACTTTAAAAAGACCAGAACTATTGCCAAAATTGAACACTTTAACAACAGAATAATCAGAGAAGCTATTGAGATAGAAAAACGGCCACACAGCATGAATAAACGAGATAATATTTCCCGCCTACCAGCCATTTGGAAACCCGCCCTCACTGACAAACGAATCCCTAACACAAAGAATGATACCAGACCCACACTCACGAAAACCACACAGGATGTCACTATCACACATCCACGCAAAAAGCAAGCCCAAACCCACACCGATGATGACCACAAACCAGAAGCCCGACCACAAACCAGAAGCCAGACCACAGCTGCATTATTAGCCACTTTAAACCCCTCCAATCCATACATGAAGCAAACTGATGCCCACCACGGAGATGTGGCACGACCACAAACGCGAAGCCAAACAACAGTAACGCAGCTCACCAGCTCAAATCCCTCTGCAACTCAGACTAACACAAGCACAACCAGGCCCCCACCCAAACAGAACACGCCCCCATCCAATCAGAGCACAGCCAAACTCCCATCCAATCAGAGCACAGCCAAGCCCCCTACCAATCAGAATACACCTCCAACCAATCAGAATGCAGCCAAGCTCCCACCCAATCAGCTCACACCCCCACTGGCAGTTAAAAAGAGGAACCGGCTGAGATCTCACATTGCTCCTGGAAGCACCAAGCCGGAAGCACCAGCCTGAAGATGATGAATGAGACTTCATCGAAACGTCGTGAAGATACTGCCAATTCTATGCAGGAGAAAACCCGAACAACCAAAGACCTACATACAAACACCCGCGAAAACCTCAGAAAACATATATTCGCTCTCTGTGGGAGCGAATCGGCCGGGAATATATATATATATATATATCCATTTATATGCGGGATCGGATTCTGCCCCATACATCCTCCCGGCCGATTCGCTCCCACAGAGAGGGACTTCTCCGGGACTTCTCCGGGTGCCGTCCACTAGACTTTGTCAGTGGGCGGCGCCCAGGGGAAGGGCCTTCTCTGTGGCGGGCCCAGCCCTCTGGAACGACCTTCCCCCCGACATTAGAACAACTACGGACCTCCGCTCCTTCCGTCAGAAATTAAAAACTCACTTTTTCTGCTTGGCCGGCCTAGGTTAGTCTCTACCTCAGGGATTAGGGAATGTTAATTTTAAAAATGGGGATTTTAGTGCAGGGACAGTTGATTTAATCTGTTTTTATTGTATTTATTCATGTATATATTTTATGTTGTTTTAATTTTTCCCTCTTCCTTGGGGAGAGGACACGGTATAAAAATAACAATAAACTAAACTAAACTATATACGTTATACTATTCTGACTGTAGAATTCTAGAAGAAGGAAGCTACAGAGCAAAATCATTGAGCTTAATTATTCTTTGTTCCTTTACAAAAGAATCTGATAATCTTTAGAGACAATTACTACAAGGATGTTCACTTCATTTAAAAAAAAAAAACCTGTAATTTCTTTTCTATCATGCCAATCTTTTAGGCATATCCACTTTTTAAGAATAATCATCTTCTGTCTTGTTCATTTATTTTATTGCTGGCAGGGAGTGCCAAAGACTATGAAGATTTTCAAAAGCTGTAATTACCTCTGAGTACAATAGATTGCTATTGCTTCCACTGAGGAAATATTACATAATTATTATAACACAGGCTAATAATTGAACTTGCTCTTTAGGAAGTCAGACATAATGGAGAATGAGGAGTCTCTTAAAACTGTTCACTTCTTGCATCAGCTTACACATATTAATTATTTTATTAGAGAGTCACACGATAAACCCGAACTCTGAATGGCAGCGGTAAATCTGTTTTGGGATGGAGAATGGGAACATCTTATTTTGTTTAAATGGAATAAAGAGAACAATGGGGTTTAACATTGCTGCTAAAAAGATTGGGGATTTGGGAATCTATTTAGCAAAAAACATGATTTATTTAAGAATAATTCCTGCCAGATCTGGCTGATATTTCAAGAAGGAGAAAGTTAAAATCCTGATATGGGAAAATAGTGGTAGAAATGAATGTTCTGCCAAGATTCAAATCGTTGTTTCAAATGATCCCAATAGGAATTGAGGATAAGACATTAAATGACTGATAGAGATGAAGAACTCATTTTATATGATTCAACAAGAGATCCAGGGTAAAGTTTAAGTTCTTGCACATTCAAAAGGATGGAGTAGACCGGCAGTACCCAAGGCTAAAAATCAGTGGTGGGGTTCAAATTTTTTTACTACCTGTTCTGTGGGTGTGGCTTGGTGGGCGTGGCAGGGGAAGGATACTGTAAAATCTCCATTCCCACCCTACTCCAGAGGAAGGATACTGCAAAATCCCCATTTCCTCCCCAGCTGGGAGGAAAGAATAGGGCCAGTCAGAGGTGATACTTACTGATTCTCCAAACTACTCCAAACTACTACTCTCAAAAACTGGTCAGAACATGCTGAATACTACCTGTGCTAAAAATGTATTACCAAGTTAGTTCTTTAACATGGATAGCAAGCTGCTGAAGTACCATTCAGGAAGTGAACAATTCAATGGCTGCATTATTAAACAGATGCAGGATTTAAATAAAAGTATGATATCAAATAATTGGAATATCAATTAAAATATTAAATTTACAATTAATGTTAAAAATTGATAAAATTGGTGTGTTCTATTAGTGGTGTTTAGTCATGCCAGCCACATGACCACGGAGATATCTTTGGGCAGCGCTGGCTTTTCGGCTTTGAAACGGAGATGAGCACCACCCCCTAGGGTTGGGAACAACTAGCACATATGTGCGAGGGGAACCTTGACCTTGACCTTTAAACCTTAGATGTCATTTTTAACTTCCTGTGCACCACCCTGAGTCTGATTGGGGAGATAGGAGCGGTATAGAAATTGAATAAACATAAACATAAACAAGATCTCATATGTGATATGGCCACAACAGTGGTGGGTTTCCATTTTTTCTACTACTGGTTCACTCATCCATGCACACTCATGTGTGGACCATCCCGCCCCCACTACTATCGGTTCACCAAATCTGGGCTGAACCGGGAGCAACCCACCTCTGGGTCACAAATCCCTATAAGCAGGGATCTCCTGGAGAATTTGATGGAATCATTCACAATGTTTTTTTCCCTAAGGGTGGTTTTTTGTTGTTGTATTTTTTGCATTGGAGTGATATTTCATTTGACTGGGAAAATGATTGCTGATCGTCCTGAAAGATTGGTTGCCATCTCTACCACCCATCCACATTTATACATGTATACAACATGAGACTAAGATCCAGAGGGAGGAACAAGGATGATCCACTTCACAACATTTAAATAGGAGAGAATGTGTCTCAAACAGGCTTAGGACAATGCGGCATGGCAACTCGCCACGGTCAACTCGCTGCAGCCAATTCACTGTGGAAAAACTCAACATGGCCAACTCGCTGTGGGACAAGAATTACATTAATGCCAAAAAACTGGTGAAATAGAATCATTAAAGGAAGGATGCAAAAGGAGGGACAGAATGAAATGTGAATGACAAAAATTAAAACACTTTAAAAATTATTTAAAATATTTAAAATGAATTGTCGAATTTTCTCACAGTGAGCTCTCTGATGGTGAGTTGGCTGTGGCAAGTTGTCCTGTGGCAAGATGGCCATGGTGATTCGGGTGCAGCGAGTTGCCATGCCATTCTGCTTTCAAGCTATCCTCATTGCAGACGTTAGGGGCCTTGGTATCTTAATGAAGCAGCTAGCAGGGCAGCTTATTCATTTAGAAGGCTCAACATAATACTGAGGTTGGTGGAATATAAATTTAAAATACACATACAAGGTGGTGGGTTACGGATCCAGCTGCAACTGGTATGGTGCAATGGGGCCGGGCGCCCACTACATGAATGCGCACAGCGCGCGCATGCATACTTACTGCCCGTGACTCTCTGCGACACCTCCGCAATGCTCCAGCTGCTCGGTGGAGCGTTGCGCAGGCGCCGTACACTCCACGCGCCTGCGCGGAAGCCCAGAAAACTTCAAATACTGGTAAGGAGCGAGGGCAGGTGGGTGAGCCCTCCGGAGCACCATACTGGAACGGTACCTGGTGCTCCCAGCAGGCACCGGTACTCCTGTACCGGGGCGTACCGTTCGTAACCCACCACTGATACATACCCAGTTAATCTTGCCTTCTTTTGTTCTTTCCCCTTTTCCCCACTGAATTTCTTTGTGTGTCTAGAGATTTAACTATATTGTTTTAAAAGAGAATTTCTTCATAAAACTTTTGCAGATGCTGGAATATACAAATAAATAGATATCCTTTTGTGTTGGTCTGGTGTGATGTTCATTAAGTTCTTTATTTCTGGGTTTTGAGCGGAGCAATCTAAAGCATTTTCCTTTCGTATTTTCCTAGGGCTGGGCTGAGAGAGTAATAAATTTTCCCTGAGAATGAGTAGGATGTATCAGGAGGATCTGCTGACTGCTGGCAGCCTGTGTATTGTAGTTATTTCGTTACTACACAACCTCTGAAAACCCTGGGGGTCTGCCATCACCCTTCCCAGCTTATAACACTAACTAAAGTCCCTTTCAGAAAGAGAAGGTAAGTTCTAAGACCGGAAGAACACACCTTGGTAAGCTTACAAATCACAGTTGTGTGATTTGCCCTGTTTATAAATGGATTCTGAGATGCAATTCAAGGTCTGGCAGCCATAAATAGCGACATGGCATAAGAACTGGATATTTGAGGGTAAATCTATCTTCAATTATCTCTGCCTATTCTACAAGATCTAATAAGATTGGCATCCTCTCACTCCCCTCAATTAAACAGTGTCATCTGTCACAGCACCTGCCCTATGGAACAGCATTCCCCTGAGATCTGTCTGTTTTTAATATTGCCAATCTTTAAGAAAGCTTTGAAGACCTACTCCCTACCCCCCACCCCAGGCACTGAGCAAAATGACATATGAGCTCTCTGTAAATGTGAGTGTTGTGCAGTATTTTATTTTTTACTATTGCTTTTGTTTTGTGATGTCTTTCGTCCCCCCAAGATGCTCTACAAGTGGGCTGCCATATGAGTAGATGAATGGATGGATGAATTAGGCTAATACTTCCACGCTTTTAGTTTTCTATCCCACCAGTGGCTCCCAAAGCGTTAAACCAACCCATGATAATCTTTTCTGGTGATCTTAAAATGCAGACAAAACTGTCACTACTCAACCTTTCCTTTCAATGGACCAATGGGAGAATGCAAAGAATGTCAACCATTAACACACTTCCTGACATACCAATAATTGTGGAGTAACTCCCTCTTCAGAAAGAAAGGAAATTTCCAGTAACTTCCTCTGTATTTTTCTCTACATGTATTTTTGCATTTGATTAGTGTTGTGTAAAACAAACCCTCATATACTGTATAAAAATAGGAAGGTACTGTAAGGGAAAATAACAAAATGTCATAATGATAACTTCCTTGGCCATTCTTCTCACATTTAAAAGCCCATTTGAATTATAAAAGTGAACAATAGCATTTTGGTTATATATTGCTACATCAGCTAGACATTCTAAGAATGCATACAGATACAGACAAGTCACACCACGGATGGAGGGATGGACGGAGGATGGATGGATGGATGGATTCATTCATTCATTCATTCATTCATTCACTCATTCATTCATATATATAGTATCTCGCCATTATTATTTTTATAAATAACTCAAGGTGGTGAACATATTTAATATTGTTTCCTTATCCAATTATTCAATTTTACCCACAACAACAACCCTGTGATGTAAGTCTGGTTGAGTGACTGACCCAAAGTGACTCAGCTGGCCTTCCTACATAGAGTCTTCTGGTTTCTAAGCCAGCACCTTAACCATTAGATCAAGCTGGCTCAGGATCAGTTAGGCAGACTAACTGGGCTTAGATATAAAGTGAAGCAAATATTCCTCCTGGTGAGTGAGTAGATTGTGTAAATGTGTAGAGTTGTATTATTCAAATAAACTTGGGAAAATTAAATATTGATCTACTCTATGTATGAAAGCAAATGATATTATAAGTTCCATCGTTCATTGTGTCCCAAAATGTTTACAAGTGTTTCTGTTCATTTGGTATGATGAAGAAGGGTGGGTATTCAATAGTGTCTTAGGAACTTCCTCGATTGCGGCACATGTCCCCTGAAATGAAGTCCTCCTCTAAGATATGTATGTGGCAGGGGTCCATTCTTATGACATTCAAGAAATAAAGACCTGGTTGTTCTCCCAAATCTTGGAATAGGATAGTTGTCGTTGTTGTTATTTAAAGTTGAATGCTACCAGGTTTCAATTATTTAATACATTTTTAAATATATATTTCATGTATTTTTAATATTTTATATCACTGATTTTATTGCTGCCTGTACACCGCCCTGAAGGGAGAAGGGCGGTATAGAAATTTAATAAATTAAAGTAATTAATTAAATTAATGACTCTGAGAGGCTCACAACCATCAAATTGCATAAACAGAGAGATAGATCAAGATCACGTGAAGTGTTAATACCACTTTATGATGCCTTGGTTTAGCCACACTTGGAATACTGCATTCAGTTTTGGTCACCACAATGTAAAAAAGATGTGGAGGCTCTAGAAAGAGTGCAGAGAAGAGCAACAAAGATGATTAGGGGACTGGAGGCTAAAGCATATGAAGAATGGTTGCAGAGACTGGGTGTCTCTAGTTTAATGAAAAGAAGGACTAGGGGAGACATGATAGCAGTGTTCTGATATTTCAGGGGTTGCTACAAAGAAGAGGGAGTCAAGCTATTCTCCAAAGCACCTGAGGGCAGAACAAGAAGCAATGGGTGGAAACTAATCAAGGAGAGAAGCAACTTAGAACTAAGGAGAAATTTCCTGACAGAACAATTAATCAATGGAACAATTTGCCTCCAGAAGTTGTGAATGCTCCAACACAGGAAGTTTTTACAATACAATACAATACAATACAATAGCAGAGTTGGAAGGGACCTTGTAGGTCTTCTAGTCCAACCCCCTGCATGGGCAGGAATCTTATACCATTTCAGACAAATGGCTGTCTAACATCTTTTTAAAGACTTCCAGGGTTGGGGCATTCACAACTGCTGGAGGCAAGCTGTTCCAGAGGTTAATTGTTCTTACTGTTAGGAAATTTCTCCTTAGTTCTAAGTTGCTTCTCTCCTTGGTTAGTTTCCACCCATTGCTCCTTGTCCTGCCCCCAGGTGTCTTGGAGAAAAGTTTGACTCCCTCTTCTTTGTGGCACCCTCTGAGATATCGGAACACTGCTATCATGTCTCCCCTGGTCCTTCTCTTCATCAAACTAGACATACCCAGTTCCTGCAGCCGTTCTTCATATGTCTTAGTCTCCAGTCCTCTAATCATCTTGGTTGCTCTTCTTTGCACTCTTTCCAGAGTCTCCACGTCTTTTCTACATCGTGGCGACCAAAACTGTATGCAGTATTCCAAGTGTGGCCTTACCAAGGCACTATACAGTGGCATTAACACTTCACGCGATCTAGATTCTATCCCTCTGTTGATGCAGCCTAGAACTTTGTTGGCTTTTTTGGCAGCTGCTGCACACTGCTGGCTCATATTTAAATGGTTGTCCACTAGGATTCCGAGATCCCTCTCACAGTTGCTACTATTGAGCAAGGTACCACCTATACTGTACTTGTGCATTTGGTTTTTCTTGCCTATATGTAGGACCTTACTTTTTTCACAATTGAATTTCATTTTATTAGACAGTGCCCAATGTTCAAGTTTGTCTAGATCCTTCTGTATCTTAAGCCTATCTTCTGGAGTGTTGGCTATTCCTACCAGCTTGGTGTCGTCTGCGAATTTGATGAGTTCCCCATTTATCCCCTCATCCAAATCGTTGATGAAGATGTTAAAGAGTACTGGGCCTAAAACAGAGCCTTGGGGGACTCCACTGCATACTTCCTTCCATGTAGATGCAGTTCCATTGAGGACTACACGTTGAGTGCGGTTGGTCAGCCAGTTACGAATCCATTTGGTGGTGGTGCTGTCTAACCCACAATTTTCTACTTTATCTAATAGTAGGTTATGGTCTACTTTATCAAATGCCTTACTGAAGTCCAGGTAAATTATATCAACAGCATTCCTCTGGTCCACTGATTTTGTTACTTTGTCAAAGAATGCAATTAGATTCGTCTGGCATGATCTGTTTTTGACAAACCCATGTTGGCTTTTGGCTATTACTTTGTTTGCTTCTAGGTGTTCACTTATTTGTTGTTTAATTATCTTTTCCAGAATCTTTCCTGGTATTGAGGTCAGGCTGATGGGTCTATAGTTTCCTGGATCTGTTTTTTTTCCTTTTTTGAAGATGGGAACCACATCTGCTCTTTTCCAGTCTTCTGGCAGTTCCCCGGTGCTCCAGGATCTCTGAAAGATATAGTTCAGTGGTTCTGAGATCTCGTCTGCCAGTTCCTTCAGAACCCTGGGGTGTAATCCATCCGGTCCTGGTGATTTGAACTCGTCCAGGGCAGACAGGTGCTCACTTACCATTTTCTTCTCTATTTCAACTTGTGTTCCTAATCTGATATTTGTGGTGCTGTTTTTGATTGATTGGACTGTTTTATCCCTTTGTGTAAAGACAGATGCAAAGAAAGAGTTAAATAGTTCTGCTTTCTCCCTGTTGCTTATCATCTTCTTGCCATTTTCTCCCAGCAGTGGACCAATTGTTTCCTTAACTTTTTTCTTATTTTTAACATGTTGGAAGAAGCTTTTTTTGTTATTTTTTACTTTTTTGGCAAGCCTTTCTTCATTGTGAGCCTTAGCTTTCCTCACTTCATCTTTACAGGCTCGGGCTATTTGCTGATATTTTGCCTTGGTTATGTCCCCCTTTTTCCACTTTTTATATTTATCCTTTTTGTCTTTCAATTTGTCAGAGAGTTCTTTATGCAGCCATGCTGGTTTCTTTTGGGAACTGTTATTTTTCTTCTTCATTGGTATTGCGCTGGACTGGGCTTTTATAATCTCATTTTTCAAAATTTCCCAAGCTTCTTGAGTTGTTTTCCCCTTGAGGATTCTCATCCATGGAATCCTTCCCAAGCTCTCTCTGAGTTTGTTGAAATTAGCTCTCTTGAAGTCTAAGACTCTAGTTTGACTTTGTTCAACTACTTTTGTTTGCATAATGTTGAATTCCAGTATTTCATGATCGCTTGCCCCCAAAGTTCCTGTAGCTTCTACACCTTCTATCATTTCCTCTCTGTTAGTGAGAATTAAGTCCAATATTGCTGATCCCCTTGTTCCCTTCTCTACCTTTTGGGAAACAAAGTTGTCTGCTAGGTTTGTTAGGAACCTGTTGGATCTTCCACTTGGTGCAGAGTTTGTTTCCCAATTGATGTCAGGGTAGTTAAAATCTCCCATTACTATTGCAGTGTGCTTCCTACATACCTTAGTTAGCTGGTTAGCAAAAAGTACATCCACTTCCTCTGCTTGGTTGGGTGGCCTGTAGTATAGACCTATGACAATATCATTCCCCCCCCAACCTTTAATATTGACCCAAATACATTCAAGATAGTTCTCATCATTGTTGTGCTCTATTTCTGTAGAGATGTAATTATTTCTTATATATAGTGCAACTCCACCTCCTCTTTTATTTGGTCTATTTCTTTTAAATAATTTAAATCCTTCTAGCTGTATGTTCCATTTGTGGGTTTCATCCCACCAAGTTTCTGTAATGGCAACAATATCGTATCTGCCCTCATTTACTTGAATTTCTAATTCACCCTGTTTATTCCTCATACTCTGTGCATTGGTGTATAGACATTTGAGTCCATTTTGATTGACCCTGTGTTTTCTGTCTACGAAACCTGTGTTATGCCTGACTATGGTTCTCTTTGCCCCTATTTCTTTGCCACTTGTATGGTTCATGTACATGGTATGGCACCCACTGTTAATTGTTTGGTTTTGCTTGACAGCAGTGTTGATAATATTACCTGCACAATTATCTATGTTACACGCACTGATAACCCTATGAATTTTAGTTTGCTGGGGACAGAAATATTCTTTATCTATTGATTCTCTGTCCCCACTATTCAGTTTAAATGTTTAGCCAGGAAATCTGTGAATTTAGTGCCAAGTAACTCAGTCCCTTTCTTGGATGGGTGCAAACCATCTCTTTTGTACAGTTTATCATTGGACCAGCTGCAGGCATCATGACTAATAAGACCAAAGCCTTCCTTTTTACACCACTCCTTTAGCCACACATTAAACTCTGCTATGCGCTGGCCCTTTCCTTTTTGTTCCTTGTATACTGGTATAACCTCTGAGAAGATAAGCCTACAACCTGTACTACTAAGTTCGTACCCCAAACTCTGGAAATCATTCTGCACAGAAGCTACATCTTTTTGGGACAGATCATTTGTGCCAAGATGTATAATAGCATCAACTTCACAGTCCTTACTTGCATTCGTGACTATCTTAAGAATACGCCTCTTGTCTCTGCTGGCTGTAGCACCCGGTAAACATCTGACATCTTTCAAAACCTCCATATCCTTACCTAAGTTTACATCTCTTACGATTGAGTCACCAATCAGGAGGTGACTTCTCTTTTTGGGTACCTTGCTCTTGTTGTGTGACTGATGCATGATCCCTGGTTCACACTTTTGCATTTCTGAAGTAGGTTCTTCACTTTGGACCACAATCCGCTGCTTATTTGAGTCGTCATTATTACCTTGACCTGTCACTTTAGTGTCCCCATTAAGATCAGCAAGGGCGCTATATCTGTTATGCTGGGACACAGCGAAAGTTTTGTGTTTGTGGGTCACAGCTCTCACCCTGCCAGATCCCACAGTTGTCCAGGCTGCTCTTCTTCTGTGGGATCTTTGCGGTAGGGGAGGCTGGTAGTGTGGCATCTCCACAGGGTGGAGTGGCCGAATTGGACACTTAATTTCTGCCTGGAGATCACAAATTACAGATTCAAGATATGTTATGTGTCTATGTAATCTATTAATTTGTCTGCAAGGGGGACAGTATCCAAATTTTAAGAAGATGTTGGATAACCATTTGACTGAAGTAGTGTTTCCTGCCTAGGCAGGGGGTTGGACTAGAAGACCTCCAAGGTCCCTTCCAACTCTGTTATTCTATATTCTAACCAAAAAAAAAAATACAATAAAATCAATAAAACATACAAAAAAGATGAAGGACAGCAAGCATGATGAACCTCGCAGTGGTCTGGGTGAAGATCAGCAGTGTCTCAAGGACCCTCTGCATGGTTTTTCTAAACAAGAGCAACGTATCTTGGGAAGCTCATTCCAGAGGCAAACACTGTAAAAGAGAAGACACGTTTTGGGGGTTCTAGTAGATAACATGTTTAATTGAAGAAACCAAGAACATTCCAAATCCAGTAGGGTCGAATTGGCTGGACATATGTTATGGGAAACTGTAATGGGCTATGAAAATAACCTTGAGGAAGAGCCATACCCAAGATAACAGTTAGATTAGAAAAATCTGAGTTGAAATGTAATGTGAGAAAGCAGGTCAAATGGCACCCTGCTTAATTCTCATGAAGTTAAAGAGAGGAGGGAAATGTATTACGAAATTCAATTACTGTGACCTGATAATAAATGTTATATTAGCATTCGTAATAGTGGTATCCAAGTCTGGTGCACCTTGAAGGATTGACATAGAGGGGAGGTCTATCTAATATATTATGGAGGTCTTAATAGGTAACAACCAGCATTTTGACTTACATTCTCATTTCACTTTAGAAACCCAGGCCTCAGGTTGACATTTATTATTTGTTTAAGGTCTTGTTTTGTTTTGTTTTGTCAATTTGGTTGTTCATTGGATAATTTTAGTCTAGGTTGTCTGTGATTTTATGTTCTTAGCTGTTTTTATGGGGGGGTTTTCTACTTTTTTTTTTACACCGGCCAGTCCGTTGGAGTTGGCAGCTGATATACTTTATCTCCATAGTCAGGAAACCACAGAAAATTTTAATACATCCCTGCTTCACAATCTCACCTTTGCAAATATATTAAATACACTCCCTGGTCACTAACACATGTAAATCTACTTGTTTAGAGTTTCAGCCCTGAGAAGAAAAGTGCTCAGTGACCTGTGGGAAAATGTAGCAGACATAATCTAAATTCACAAATATTCGTAGGTTGTTGGTTTAACTAGTATGTTTGCCAATGGAAACATATCATCCTGTTCAATTAAGCAAGCCAGTGGGCTTAACATTCTTCCAAGGCCGATAACACTACAGTGCCAACTTAAATGCAGAATCTTACATTTCATATGTAGCCAGGAGAAACAGATTTTAACTTTTAAAGAATCTGTCTGAAATACAGGACCCTTACCAATGAAACATGGCTGGGGATTCAACCAGAGACTGGAATTTTCATCTCCGTTAACAGTTCAGGAGGGGCTGGGATATGAGTGAAACTTGTAAATCAATTTGTGACTGAATCTTGGGAACATGCCCGTGAGGCTTCAAAGGGAAACTGTAGAAGGAACTGATGCTTGATGTGTGTGTTCTTTTATTGGGATTTTTATTCTTCGCCCATTCTAATTGTCAAAAATACAACAGACATAATGTGCTGTGGATAATGAATGGAAACAATTTAGTACCAGTTATCTAATTTCATTGATCTCTTGTTGTGAAGGAATGTCTGTTGAACAATACTGGTTAAATTGCTGGGGTGAAGGGGGGTGGGGAACAGTTTTAAACAAAGCTTTCCAAATACAGTTGGACAAGGGTGAATTTGAGAGGAGATTTAAAATAAATATATTTCTGGTAACCCATCTTAAAGATTTTTAAAAATTGTTCTGAAATAAGTTTCTTAAAAGAATCCATAGGAGTCATGGTGGCACAGTGGTTAAGAATGCTGTATTGCAGGTTATCTCTGCCCACAGTCTGGAGTTTGATCCTGATGGGATTCAAGGTTGACTGAGGCTTCCAGCTTTCCAAGATCGATAAAATGAGGACCAAAATTGTTGGAGGCAATGTGTTGACATTAGTACACCACTCAGAGAGGACTGTAAAGCACTATGGAGCGGCATATGAATCTAAGTACTATTGCTATTGCTATCCAGTTAAATAAGTCCAGATGTAAGAACTTCTGAAACTCCCAGATATTTCCAGTTAACATGTTGGTTAGAGAAGTCTGGAACTTGAAGTCCACACATCTTAAAGTTGCTAGATTGACAAACACTTCCCTAAAGTATCACTGGGACAGTTCATGTAAATTTGGCTTATTGAATAGAAGAAGTGGGATATAATACAATACAATACAATACAATACAATAGCAGAGTTGGAAGGGACCTTGTAGGTCTTCTAGTCCAACCCCCTGCATGGGCAGGAACTTTATACCATTTCAGACAAATGGCTGTCTAACATCTTTTTAAAGACTTCCAGGGTTGGGGCATTCACAACTGCTGGAGGCAAGCTGTTCCAGAGGTTAATTGTTCTTACTGTCAGGAAATTTCTCCTTAATTCTAAGTTGCTTCTCTCCTTGGTTAGTTTCCACCCATTGCTTCTTGTCCTGCCCCCAGGTGCCTTGGAGAAAAGTTTGACTCCCTCTTCTTTGTGGCACCCTCTGAGATATCGGAACACTGCTATCATGTCTCCCCTGGTCCTTCTCTTCATCAAACTAGACATACCCAGCTCCTGCAGCCGTTCTTCATATGTCTTAGTCTCCAGTCCTCTAATCATCTTGGTTGCTCTTCTCTGCACTCTTTCCAGAGTCTCCACGTCTTTTCTATATCGTGGCGACCAAAACTGTATGCAGTATTCCAAGTGTGGCCTTACCAAGGCACTATACAGTGGCATTAACACTTCACGTGATCTAGATTCTATCCCTCTGTTGATGCAGCCTAGAACTGTGTTGGCTTTTTTGGCAGCTGCTGCACACTGCTGGCTCATATTTAAATGGTTGTCCACTAGGATTCCAAGATCCCTCTCACAGTTGCTACTATTGAGCAAGGTACCACCTATACTGTACTTGTGCATTTGGTTTTTCTTGCCTATATGTAGGACCTTACTTTTTTCACAATTGAATTTCATTTTATTAGACAGTGCCCAATGTTCAAGTTTGTCTAGATCCTTCTGTATCTTAAGCCTATCTTCTGGAGTGTTGGCTATTCCTGCCAGCTTGGTGTCGGTAATCTTATCCTGAAGGGGCACTTTCAGGTTATCTGTCTTTCTATCTCCTGGCCCTTTGGACTCCAATATAAAATGTACCCAAGAATGATTGTGGATGTTTTAACTGATTATATACCTATTTCTAGTCTTCTCCTTCTCCTCTCCTTTTTAAAATAACTCTTCACTATATGACATTGACTAGAGTTAATTAGGAATAAGGTATCAGGAATACTCCTTCGGGTATTATTATTTTTTTTTGGTGTGTATGTGTGTGTTTTATTTTGCAGACAGGTAGTGTGCAAAGCACCATATTTTGTTGTTTTATTTTGTGATTTATCAAAGAAAACCTTGACATGGAAATCCCAATCAATAGGGATATATTAAAATTGCAGATACTGGCCAAGCTGCCATTTGAACCTCAAAGGAGTTTGTCTCATGTCAAAACAATGACTATGGTTTTAGTAGTAGTAGTAGTAGTAGTAGTAGTAGTAGTAGTAGTAGTAGTAGTAGTAGTAATACAGCATTAGTAGGATTGTTCATTTTTCTTTTAGTACACTAATACAATTACTTTGTGAAATAGTACTGAAAGCAATTTCTCATTCAAAGCAAGTATTGTAAATACAATAGTTAAAAGCTATTTATTCTTACTAGGCGGTCATGTTGCTTTTCAAATAATTCACCTTGATTAGCCCTTGTTAAGATGTAAAGAACAGTAGGTCTTGTGGGTTGACAAGCACTTGTAATTCCACAATTTGAATAGCAGGTAAATTTAGTGGATATTGGATGGTAATGAATAGGACAAATTCAACTCACTGTCCTCTATCCGTACATCTGAGTTTTTATTTTTATTTTCATTTATATCCAGTCTACTTTTTCCCCATCCTCCATCAGGTTCCCTCCACCATATTAATGAAGCTCTTGTCTGCAACCTCTCCTTACTTGGTATATTCCAAAGAGATGCAGCTGACTGTGAATTTGTGCTTGTGGCTAAACGGTTCCATAGAAAGAGGCTGGTTTTCTGTGAAAACAGTCTTTTCTTTGGCTTCTGGAATCTCGCATGAAATATAACATGGCCTTAAGGCAGCAACTTGGAAAGTATTGAATTTTTCCAAATATACAGCAGCCACAAGTAAGCTTTGTATATTTAATGCTTCTCTGTGAGCAAAAAACTGTGTGGGTGATGATTCCTTAAAACACTCAGGACTCAGTGGAAAATCAATATGGCCTATTAACTTAATCTTTAGTATGGGGCATACAAAAGCCTACAAAAGAAAAAGGAAGAAAGCCACCAAAGACCTCAAGGCATGAAACAGAGAAGTTAGCTAGATTCAGAATAAAGATATCTGTCTTGGAAAGTTTGTTTATATCTCAACCTTTAAGTAATAATGACTGTAAGTCACTGAGGGCACCCTTTGGCAAGATGACCAGATAGATAGATGGATGGACGGACGGACGGATGGATGGACGGATGGATGGATAGATGGATGGATAGAAGAGATAGATAGATAGATAGATAGATAGATAGATAGATAGATAGATAGATAGATAGATAGATAGATAGATAGATAGATAGATAGATAGATATGGATAGAAAAATGGATGGATGGATGGATGGATGATAGAGATAACTAGCTAGCTAACTAGCTACCTACCTAGATAGATAGATAGATAGATAGATAGATAGATAGATAGATAGATAGATAGATAGATAGATGATGAATGATGAAGATGATGATGATGAACAGACAAATGTGGATAGATCACATTTACTTGTGAAAACTATGGCTCTTTTCTTACTCATCCAGTTTGTTATTAAATATTGCAGAATTGTGGGGTTATGGTAAGATTATGGCAATAAAAGTGTGTTTAAAGGTATGACAGATTTTTATCTATGTCACACTATGGTGACCACAGTATCACTATTTTGATAACACTCTATGGATACCCCAGACCTATGTGCAAAATCTGTCACTACCTCCATTTCTTCCCCATCTATTTGCCAGGAATTGAGAGGGCCAGATGCCATGATCTTAGTTTTCTTAATGTTGAGTTTCAAGCCAACTTTTGCACTCTCCTTCTTTACCCGCATCACAAGTCTCTAAACATACTCTGGATTAAATCCTTAGAAGTTCTCTTTTGCCTTACCCACCCCCCAGTTTCAAATTTTTCTCTCTGTTCTTCCCTGACAATCTCTTTATAAATATTGCCCATCAGTTGGATCTTTTCTTTGGAAATAGCGCCGAGAAGAGACACAAACACCTTGGGGTATTTTAAAGGTGAACAAGTGTATTACGATATACTGTGTGTTTTTGTGGTTCATTTTGTTCAGATATAGATTATTCTGAAAATGCAAGTACTAACCCAGAGATTCCAGTGTTCCTTTCACTGGATGAGGTCAAGCAGAAGCTGAATAACTTTTTTCAGGCATGATTTAATTTGGATTTCTGTACAAAACAAGGGGTTTGGTGCAGAAACAATCCTTCCAATTCTATGAGTCTATGAGTCTAAGTATCATTTATTGTAGAGTTGGGAAGGACAGTGGTAAACAATGAGATCAGAAGGGTATGAAATTGGGCAGGACAAAGAAAGGACAAATTGCAATGATTACTCCATTAGTAAAGGCTAATGCAGACGTTCTTGCATTGAAGAGCTGATTAATGCATGTAACACGATAAAAACCGTGCATCCCCAATTAAGCTCCAGATTTGATATACAATACCTTCACACGCTCTGTGTCTTCATTCAAAGATGGGCACCTTAGTGACATCTGGAAATCCCTTATGGAGTTTTTGCTGAGAAAAGGATGGAGACACTGCAGAATGCTTGTTAGGAAAGCAAAGCAGGCCACTCCATTGCTGGGCCTTGTTGTATAATCCTAGAAGCAATCGCCACTTTCTGGACAGCTGCATTGTATCGAATTGTGACTGCTTGAAAAATGGCAGTTGCTTCTGAAAAATGGAGATTGCACCAGGAGGCCCAGCAACAGAGTACCCTGCCCTTCTTCCCCTAAATGGATCTTTGGAGCTCTTTGAAAGATATGTTTTCTGACCTAGGCTTCCCAAGAGCATGAAGCAAACTCCTTTTCCCTTTACTTTAATTTACTGTGAATTCCGCTCATTCACATCCAGCAAAGTCTTGCAAGGGAGGATTTACAGTCACAGACCTTTTCTGGCTTGGAGAGCTGACAGGCCAATATCTGCAGAACTTGGCAAGGAGTCTCGGAGAGTCACAAACCGATTAAGCGAACTAATTGTCTCCTGCAAACTCCACTCCCCTTTTGCTCCTCTTTTATTTCCTCTGGGAGAGGCCATTCATTGTCCACCTGTGGCCGTACTCCCAAATCAACCCGTTCCTTAGCTGTTCCCTTCATCAGGCCACTCTGCGCATGCGCATACTGGGAACAGGCTCCAGCTTTCGTATGCCTCACTGATGTCTGAATCTGAAGGCAGCTGATAACTGGCATACGGCTCTGGCCCCCTCTCTGCCTCCAACACAGAGCCTTGTCTGAGCCTTCCCCAGACTCCAGGACTGGCCCATGTTCCTTCCCAACCTCCTCACTGTCTGAATCTACTGCCAGCTCTGCTAGTTGCTGGTGGGTCACAACAGTATGATGGCCCCTGAAGCACCCCATGGTTCATTTAACAACTCACATGACTGCATTGGGGAGAGCAGGGATGCAGTAAAATGACTGAGGTATTCACATGGCCACTTCATGTTGGAGTTGTGATATTGGGGAGGTTCCATCATGGTCATGAGTTGAGGTCTTCCTGTAATTAATAGTTAGTTGTCTAAAGGTGACTGCTACAAGATATACTGTAATTCTAAATGAGGAATTCACTGTTTGGAGATCTATAAGGTAACAATTTGGTTGGCATGTTCTAGAATTGTACTATCAAGATGGAGAATATAATAAAGTAAACATTGGTACCTGTTACTCTGCCATTGCTTTGTTTGTGGTGCTTTTAAAAAAAGACAAAATCAGTATACTAAAGATTAAAACAGAATATGAATCTGTGTAACAAACCCAACTTTATTAATTTCAGTCTTCCTAGCATTAAGCATTTCAATAAGTTAGGTATGTTTTAAGGCTATTTATTACTCTGAAACACTTTCTGGATAGCAATTGTGTGAGGTCTTTAAGAACAGTTATGTTCAGATATTTTAAGCTGGGGAATTTCATTGTCAGATTCTTGAGGAATTGGATGTTTTGCTGAATAGACAAGGGTGTTATTCAAACAGAGGTTTTTAGACATATAATGCCGGAGGGAGCTTCCTTTAACAAAGCTATCAGTACAGGAATAACCTCTTCTGTGTTTTATACAAATAGTAGGATGTTGTCTGCAAGAAGATTTATGAGATGTGCCTCATTGTTAATTCACAGGCCATTTATTTTGGAACGAATTCAAATTAACTGAGTCAGCAGCTCAATACTTACTGCAAACAATATGGAAGACAGAGAGCATTCTTGTGATATCTCTTGATATAACTTGGTGGGGAATTTGAATCCCAGAGGTGGGTGCTCTAGGATTGTCATTAATTGTTCATCATAGCCTAAGTTCCTCCAGAATAAACACAGCAATTCTATGCAATCAAATGCTTTAAGTACATGCACAATTATCGGAAAAATTCCTCATTTCAATGTGTTAATATAAATAGTCACTCAAAATCTTTCTATGCTTCAAGTTTGTTTCTTCTTGAAGGAATGTGTGCCTTTGAGGTGAATCGTATAGGAAATGGGGATGGCTGAATTCTATTTGGAAGTGGGAAGAGATCATTTTTACTTGGCTTTTTTTTTGTTTATTTCATTATTTCACCCTTATTTTCAAAACTTCCTGTGAAACCATAGCAACAAAATGCTTCACTTTCTTCATCCTTGGTTGTTGTTTTTTCATGTACACTGATTACATGATTAGACAATGTTGTGTGATATTATGATGGTTGGATATGAAGACAGAAAATGGTGGTATATGTTTTCCCACCCTCTTTCTTGACAGAGTTCATTTACTTTCTTCCAAAATGACAGATGAAAGCCTACTCTTTGAATGGATTAATAACGCCGCGAATGGCAAGACCCTGATTTATCCTGGGGCTAGTTATTATAGTGCACTATTATAGTGGATTACATTAACCGCTGCAAATTCATTTAGCCATTTGCCTAACAGGCATAAACTCAGTTTGGTCATCAGGGATGCCTTTGTAATACAACTGCAAATTATTATTTTTTTATAAAGATTGCATTAAGAAGTTTGATATCCTGATTCAAAAATCCATGGAGGGAATAGAATCTAAGAGAACAATTTAAGAGCCATATCTCTGGAGCTTATTTCCTATTACAAGGCCACAAAGCAAGCTTTTCAGTTTGATTGTGGGCATGTTCTTAAACCTCTATAAAGTTTATCAGAGGAAACATCTAATCCAGGCTCTTGCTTTGATTTCAAAGGGTCAGTTGTCTGTCCATCCTTTCACTTCATCCCACCCACATAAAAATCACTGTTTAGTGTAGGGTTAAAGGTTTAGAACGATAGAACAGGAATATGAAATATGAACCATTATGTTAATAGCTTTATGACAGATTTCTAGTTGTTACCCTACCACTTTAATTGTACCTCCGCTCTTTCTAGATTTATAAATCCACTATGAATTGGCATGGAAATAGGATCTTTTATTATTCATAAGGGTACTGGGTTGGGATATACGAGGAATGATTGAATAGCTTCTATATCAAGGCTATTTTTCTTCTGAAGGGAGGAATAGATTACCATACTGTCTACTCTATTTCTATAAGCATACCCTTTGTTTTAGCACATTTTGTCTTGGTTCATTTTGGTTCAATCATAGCACTGTGTGTGCATTGTGTAAAGAAGAAAAAATAAACACAAATTTTGATCTTCCACTTTCCTCAGTAAATCCGGTTATCTGCCTTCAAATTAAGATCATGTAGTGTCAAGATACCATTTCTATACATTCATAAATACTCCAATACATTGAGTAGAATGAAATCCAACACTTTCTATAGTATGAAAACATAAACCCAAAGACTGTGATTCTCACAGTTAAAATGCATTGCAATTGGCTGTTCCAATTTCTGAGCTAACATATTAGGTGCATCATTTCTGAAGGGAGTATGCAGGTCTGTGTCAATTTGACCCTTATATTGAATGTGACAACTTGAACACTTGCCATTCAGAAAAGTAAATGCATTTGAGATCTGCAAATGATGTTTTGTCAGAAGTAATAAGTTCTGCCAATCACTGTACTCTTGAAGGAGACATTTTCTTTAAGATAGATATATTGTTCCACAATTTGAGTTGTGATGTAATTCTGGATAGATGGTTTAAGCACTCTCTCATAAATAGTTCCTAGTACACAATGTATGTCAAGATTCTCCGGGGCTTCTCCGGGTGCCGTCCACTAGACTTTGTCAGCGGGCGACGCCCAGGGGAAGGGCGCTCTCTGTGGCGGGCCCGGCCCTCTGGAACGACCTTCCCCCTGATATTAGAACGACCACCGACCTCCGCTCCTTCCGTGTAAAATTGAAGACCCATCTCTTTCGACTGGCCGGCCTTGAATAGTTCTCTCTGTCTTTTAATTATAAATTTTAAATGGGTTTTTAATTTATGTTTTTAGCACGGGTAGATTTATTTAATTCGATTTTAAGAAATATTTGTATTATTGTATATTGTTTTTAATTATGCCTGTGCACCGCCCCGGGTCCCTGTGGGGAGAGGGTGCGGTTAATAAATCCCAATTTATTATTATTATTATTATTATTATTATCCTACAAACTGCTGGTTTGATTGTAGCCTGTATTAGTCATTCTGAGTAGTCGTAGGTACTTTCCCCCCAGCTGCTAGTTAGATACATAAAGAGTAATTTCCTAAGATTTCAAGACTTCATCACAATAACAGTATTTAGTGAAAAATACATTTGTCTTTATCAAAATTGTAACTTAGATGAAAGGGATTTGAGTCAGTTATCTCACAAACCCTTGAGTCCATTCTAGACTGTCCATTCTTTATATAAAAATAACTCATATGCTGCTTGATTTACAATAACCCCAGCTGTCCAAATAAAAAGGATAAATTAAAATATTAAAAATCAAGAACATAATAGAACAAAGGCCCTCATGTCACTCCATTTGGGCAGCAGAATCTTTAAAGAATCCCAAATGCATCTTTGAAAAGCCAAGCTTTCATAGTTCTTTGAAAATATAATAGCAGATCAAGTATCAGGGCAGTCAAGCTGTCAGAAAAAGGTTCAGCACGTCATCTCTGTTAAATGGCAAGCCTCATATTTGAGACCCTTCATAAACCTTCCCTACTAGATCTCACTGGATAGACAGATTCAACTCAGTAGAAGCAGTCTTGGAGATATTTTTATCCTTTGTCATGTAAATGGAAATCTTAATGGGATGTACGAACGTAAACTTGGCAGAATATTTCATCGGTCCCTTGAATGAGATTTGCAAATGTTTAATCAGTGTAGGATTCAGCCTATTTCAATATTTGCTTTTTGTTGTGTATGCTGAATATTTACATCTACCAAACTATGTGGAAAGGAAAAAAAGTATCAGGATCCTCCAAGCTTTTTTATTTCAAACTCATCTTCCCTATGAACTCTCCTTCAAAATTCTTCTTAGTTTTTGTGGCTTTAATGTATTGTTTCAGTGCGGCATTTCTCTTCCTTTGTGGAAAAATATTTGTTTGGCTAATGACACCGAATAGATCTAATCTCTTACCTCTCCCAAAACCCAATCCTTGAGCGCAGTGCACAAAATACCTTCAAGTTGTTTAGAGAATACGAGCATTCTCTAGAATGCAATTTTAAGAAACATGGCAATGCGATTACAGCGCCTATCGTTCCCAGTTGTAATGACGTGCCCACTAATCTTGAGGACATCAGATGACAAAAGCTGATCTAGCCAACTGAAGTGAGTTATTTTGTTATGGTGCCTTGCTGGAATTATGTGTCTCAAAGACCATTTGCTACATTGTCCAGCCATGCTGACAGACAATACAAATGATTTCTGGACCTTGCAGGAATCCTAAATGCGTGTCAGTATTCCATTTGAGGTTATTACTCTCTGTGCTATTATAATTCTATTTTCAAATGCATTACGACTGCCCAAATCCTGTAATAAGAATGAAGCATTGCGTGGAAATGACCGGCTTCATCAAAACAGGCTGTATATTCCGTTTTCACACAGGGGAAGAAGCTATTATTGTGTAGCTGAGAGAAACATGTTGCCCCTGTGAAATCAGAATAGCATAGCATCAGGATGTCCAACCCTATGATTTATTAGACAATGGCAGGAGAATTATGGCTCCTTTTCGCTGATCAATGGGAGCAGCTATGATTAATTTTTTTTTTTTTTTAAGTTCACAAATGAAAGAGCTTTTATCTACTAAATAGAAGCCAAAATACTAGCTGGCAATTCTGAACACTTTCCCTTCCAGACATGAGAATAATACAGTTTAGTTTTAAGGTGATCTCCAAAATGATTGCATTTTCAGTATAAGATAATTCCTGGATTCAGATGCTCCAGCCCAAAAATGAAACAGCAGCCCTGCCTCTTAAAGGCACCTAGGTATTACAGTACAAACAGTCTTCATCTTGCAACAGTACCTTTAATGCCCATTCAAATTTACGTCCCTGAAAAAAGTGACATGACTAGTTTCCCCAACCATTGCAGCATCCCTATGGTCACATGGTCAAAATTTGGATGTTTGGCAACGGGTTCATATTTATGACAATTGCGGTATCCCAGGGTCATGTGATCATCTTTGGCATCTTTCTGACATGCAAAGTTGAATGGGGAAGCCAGATTCACTTAACAACCATACGATTAACTTAACAACTGCAGTGATTCATTTAACAACTGTAGCAAGAAAGGTTGAAAAATGGGGTAAAGTTCACTTAAGAAATGTCTTGTTTAGCAACAGAAATTTTGGGCTCAGTTGTAGTCATAAGAAGACTGCAGGTAGGTAGGTAGGTAATAGATAGATAGATAGATAGATAGATAGATAGATAGATAGATAGATAGATAGATAGATAGATAGATAGATAGATAGATTTTTCGTCATACTTTTAAAGGCAAAAAGTGATCTCTGCAATTTGAGGCCTATACAAGGTGGGTATCTTGGAGAAATTAAGATGCTAAAAAAGGCTAAGGATACTGTTCTTATTAAACAAGCCCTATGATTTGATATAGACCAATCAGATAGGGATGGTTTATTGTTTGTGTGTTTATTGGTTTTATTTATTTCGTTCATTGCCTTTCCTTCCTTTTGTTAGCAGATAAATATGGCATACATAGAAAAAGTAGTTTTCATTTATCAATAATACAGGAGTGATTTGACATTGTCTTCTGGGATTTTATTTTATTTTAGTTTGTCAATAAAACTACAGTCCTGGGATTTGTCTGGTGCTCTGTCATCCAAATATTAGCAAGGTCAAGGCAAAAGAAGTAATTGAATGAGCTTTATGCCTGAACAAAGATCTGAAACTAGGTCAGTCATCCCTGGATGCAGGAAGTCTTGAAACTGCATTGTTAAATGGAATTAGGAATCCTCAGAAAATTTAGAAGGGCGAGTTACCCTCAGCCCAACACACCTCACAGGGTTGTTATTGAGGAGGAAGGACATATTAGATATGTTAGATATCTTTTCTGCCTTGAGTTATTTGTAAAATATAAACAAACAAAACTTCTAGCTAATCCCCCCACCACCAATATATGGAATGAGATATGTGTTATTCATTTTTTGTTTTTGTTTTTTAAATGTGCCTACTCCCAAAGGGATTCTTGAAGCAATAGTTGCATTTCCATTCTCAAGTGAGAATGGAAAATCTACTTGATTGTTATGTGAACTATGATGTCTACCTCAGTCCTCAAAGCAGTGAGAAGTTTAAGAAATCACTGGGGAGGCCAGATTCACTTAACCATGTTAACAACTGCATTCACATTAACATTCACTTAAATGTGGCAAGAAAGTTCATAAAATGGGGTAAGCCTGTTTAACAAATGGCTCGCTTAGCCACAGAAACCTTGGGCTCAATTGTGATCATTAGCTGAGGACTACCTGTAAATGTTATTTTAAAGTGTTAATTAATTATTTCCTAATGACACGATTTTTAAAAAAGCCAGCCAATATTAAACCAGTTTTTATCCATGGTAGGAGATGAGGGTTTTGTTACTTGCCTGAAACGATCTCCTTGACCAGAGCAATCTATAATGTCAGGTTTAGCCCTTGATGCTTTGATATAATGCAAAATGAGTATAGATAGCATTTCCAGGCCTCTGATCTGAATCTCTGCATCTCTGAAGCAGAAGTGGGTGGCCTTTAAGCTGTCTGCAGACAGCCTTAAATCCAGGCAGAGAAAAATGTCATTCTTGGAATGTATCTAATATTATATATCAAAACTGACTCTGATTCCTGGAGGTATTGTGGTACAATCATCTAAATGTCTTACCAACAGGTAGACAGAAGAAAGCTTATACAATTCCTGAACAATTTTCTTCTTCTCCTTCTCTGTCATCAGAAGACAAGTCTGGCATGTGCGGTGTAGAAAGCAAGAAAACAAAATCACTTTTTCTGGGCATGCATTCTCTTGTCAGGTAGGTAAGCAACTTTCTGACGAATTACACTTCTCCCAAAAGTATTTTCTCTCTCTGGAGTTTCTGAGGTTTTGTGGATCTTTGTCCATCAATATTTTTAGAGCTTTGTGTCAGTCGTACTAATAAATAAAGGGGAATGGTAAAATGGTATTCGCTTCATTTATTTCATAAATACTTTTTCTGACAAATGGTGTTTCAGTGTAAATATATAATTGGTCCCTTTTGATTCAGTAACTGATTGTATCACGTGTGTGTGTGTGTGTGTGTGTGTGTGTGTGTGTGTGTGTGTGTGTGTGTGTGTCTTCCAGTTAGAGTTGACTCCTGGCAACTGCTCAGACTAATGCTTGCAATTTTCTTGGCAAGATTTCTTTTAAAATATTTTGCTGTTGCCTTCTTCCTAGGGCTGAGAAAGAAGGACAGGCCCATGGTCACCCAGCTAACATGGGGGAATAAGGCAGAACAAGAACTCATGGCCTCCCACTATCTTGGCTAATATCTTAATAGTACACCACATTGACTCTCTATCAGGGGTGGGTTTCAGCAGTAACTACTGCTGGTTCGCTCATGGTCGCATGCGTGCTTGATGCATGCTACGCATGCATGCACAGTGCAATAAAATTTGTTCTGCGCATATGCAGAAGCAAAAAACAAGATGGCGCCGCCTACGGCACCGCCTAGAGCAGGGATGTCCAAACTTGGGAACTTTAAGACTTGTGGACTTCAACTCCCAGAATTCCCCAGCCAGCATAACTGGCTGGGGAATTCTGGGAGTTGAAGTCCACAAGTCTTAAAGTTCCCAAGTTTGGACATCCCTGGCCTAGAGAATTGGTTCGGAGGCGTGGCAGGCCTGGGTCGCTGCCAGTTCCAGTGACCCAGGCTGCCAAACCACCACCAGTTTGGCGGAACTGGGCCGAACCGGTAGGAACCCATCACTGGTTCTTTCTTTCTTTCTTTCTTTCTTTCTTTCTTTCTTTCTTTCTTTCTTTCTTTCCTTCTTTCCTTCTTTCCTTCTTTCTTTCCTCTCTCCCTCCCTCTCCCTCCCTCCATCACTCTTTCTTTCATTCATTTTATTGCTTTTAAAAGAGACAAAAAAGCAAAGGAAAAAGAACAAAGCACAAAAATAATTCTAATAGAAATAGATATGTATGATGATAAAGAAAAGAGAGAAAAACACATAGAAAGCGTTTTTCAAAAATGGGAAAAATACAACAAAAGAAAAAGAAGAAGAAAATGTAGTATGGTCTGTTATTTTATCAGTAAATACTGTGACCATGGATTGCTCATCAAGGCTTTAGATATAGTTTTACAGATAGATGATCATTAATGACACTTTAACAGAGATATAAAGAAACTCCTTTTTAGTATGCCACCAGAGAATGACAATTTTACTGTGGTAAGGGGAGCCAAAGTGGTGAGATTTATATAGGGTAAGGTTGGCCCAAATCAGTCCTGGTTTTTTATTTATTTATTTATTTTAATCATATTTATATCCCGCCCTTCTCCGCAGAGGACCCAGGGCGGCGCACAGGAATTTAAAAGCATACAAAAGAATAAATACATAATTTAAAAACATATTAAATTATTCTAGTCCTATGCTAAAACCAATTTTAAAATCCCCAATTTAAAACTCTCTAAAATAGTCCCCACGGGAGGTTAGGCTAGGCCGGCTTGCTGAAAAAGATGTGTCTTTAGACACTGGCGGAAGAGGCAGAGGTCGGTGATGGTACGCAATTTAGGGGGTAGGTCGTTCCACAGGGCAGGGCCTGCCACAGAGAAGGCTCTTCCCCTGGGTGTCGCCAGACGGCATTGCCCGGCCGACGGCACCCTGAGAAGACCCTCTCTGTGGGAGTGGATCGGCCGAAGGGATGTATGGGGGCAGGAGGCGGTCTCGCATATAACTAGGCCCCGAGCCATGGAGCACTTTAAAGATGGTCATCAGAACCTTGAAGCGCACCCGAAAGGCCACAGGAAGCCAGTGCAGCTCGCGCAGGATCGGTGTTATGTGGGAGCATCTAGTGGCTCCCGTAATCACCCGCGTGGCTGCATTCTGGACTAACTGTAGCTTTCGAGTGCACCTCAAGGGAAGCCCCATGTAGAGAGCATTACAGTAGTCGAGTCGGGACGACACGAGAGCTTGAGTGACTGTGCGAAGGGCAACCCGGTCCAGTAAGGGGCGCAATTGGCGCATCAGGCGTACCTGATGAAACGCCCCCCTGGCCACGGCCGCCACATGGTCCTCCATGGACAGCCGGGAATCCAGGAGGACACCCAAATTGCGCGCCCTCTCCACAGGGGCCAGTGTTTCGCCCCCAATGGCCAGAGTTGGAGTAATCTGGCTGAACCGGGGTGCCGGAAACCACAGCCACTCAGTCTTGGAAGGGTTGAGCTTGAGTTTGTTACCACCCATCCAGATCCGTACGGCCTCCAAACACCGGGACAGCACTTCGGCGGCATCGTTGGGGTGGTCTGGGGTGGATATGTACAGCTGAGTGTCGTCAGCGTACAGATGGTACTCCACCCCAAAACCACGGATGATCTCGCCCAGCGGCTTCATATATGTGTTAAACAGGAGGGGCGAGAGGACCGACCCCTGAGGAACCCCACATAAGAGGGGTCTCGAGGTCGACCTCTGCCCTCCCGTCAACACATACTGCGACCGACCAGAGATGTAGGACGAGAACCATCGCAAAACGGTGCCTCCCAGCCCCAACCCCCCCAGTCGGTGCAATAGGATACCATAGTCGATGGTATCAAAAGCCGCTGAGAGGTCTAACAGGACTAGGATAGAGGAGCAACCTCTATCCCGCGCCCTCCAGAGATCATCAACCAACGCGACCAATGCCGTCTCGGTAGTTTAAGAACTACTCTACTTACAGGAACTCACCTTCAGTAATATAGTGAACTATTTAATAGAGAAATGGTACATTAGTGACATTAGTCATTAAACGGCTTAATTTTATTAAATAAATGAAGAAAGCACCAAAGTTTGGCATCCATCTGTCTCTATCATCTATCTGTCATCTATATTATTTATCTCTCTAAACAGACACTTAAATGAAGAGAACAAATAAATTTCAAGATGGATTTGATCATGGAGAAGCATTTCTATTTTAAAATGGAGAAAAAAACACCCAGAGCTGTTAGCATCTCTTCTCCAGAGTAGCACCTAGTACCATCAAATAAATACTTAGTTCTTATCAGTAATTAAATCATATCTGCAGGTAATCCATGGAAAGATATGTGCTTAGAAACCTCCCCTCATCCAAGAGAACTAGTTTGTACTGGCTGGCCAGAAGCCTACTTGATGTCCTCTTTGATTAAAACTCAAACATTTATGCAATAATGGGTATGTTTGATGTTAAGATATGTTTGATGGACCTTACTTTTGTACCTTAGAAATCTAGACCCAAATTCCAAAGATAACTTTAATAATTATTATTACTTTCACTGTAGCTTTTCAATGCTATGTCCTGGGTACATTCCCAGCTTTCTCCTGTCCTTCCCTTAATCAGATACGCATGGTAGATTACTACATGTTATACCCAGACAGCTATGGGTAACTTTGTGGAGTCCTAGGCGGCTAAGAGAGAGAAAAAGGATAATCCGTTGAAGCTCTTCTATATTTAATAAAGAAACATCCATCTGTCATTTAAATTAGTTATTCTCCAGACGGCATTTGGTTCACTGTTCCTGCTTCATTTGTAGCACTGTATTCCCAGTGCTCAGGCTGGTTTAATAATTTCATATCCTCAACTTTCATTCATCCTCAGCATAATATTACTACTATTTTTTTGAGAAATGGAAAAGCAGAAATAATTGTGACAAGAGGAATGCTCTTTTCTGTGATTGTGCTCAAGTGCTGAAAGCCTTCTGTTTGTTAGGATTTTTTTCTCAGCTAAATCAGAATGTGCCTTTTTAAAGTACAATAGATGACATGTTATATACCATTCTTAATTTTATCTCTTGAACATGTTACTATTTTAATATGAATGTAACTTGCTTTGTACATTGCTTACTCTAATGTGATTTTAAATGTTAATAGCAGCTTTGAGTAATGCATTATGCAGGGAAGTGAGTTGTAGTAATCAGTTCCAATCCACAATACCATAAACAAATTAAAGCCAGTAAAATATTGATAGCTTCTGTAGCAATTTCTAATCTTCTGTTTCTGCCTCTTGCAGAAAATAGGGATATCCTTAAGGAGGAGAGAGCCAGAAAATTCAAGATGGTGACTACAACCATACAATTGAAGTCCTGATTATTTTGTCCAAATGCATCTTGTAATGTAGGGGCAGAGCTTCAGTCACATTGCAATGGTCGCCATCCAAACTCTTGGCAGCCAATGTTGGATGGATCCATCATCCCAATCAACATGATCCATACGTTGGCTGGTGGATAACAGAGTGCAACACAACTAGGGGGCATCATCTAAGGAAAAGTCCTCTGTAATGATGACAACTTCCCAGTCGATTAGAGAAAAGATTCTTCTGCTCCTCACTCACATTCAGCCATCTCTCTGAAACCCAAAATAGGAAGGTTCACAGCCTTGGAAAGTTGCTTTCATGCCAGGCTAATTGTTCACCTAACCCAATATTCCATTTTTCTTAAGTTCAGGAACATATGCCTGCATTCCAGGGGCTGCATACCAGGGGTTGCATTCCCCACAGTAATTAATGGGGCCAACTAAACATGCAATTAAAGTTACATTAAATTATCCTGCAAAAGAATAGCATGAAGTAATGCCTGCATACATTCTCAACATTTGTTTTCAGTGCCTTAAAGTCATTCTTTCAAGTCATTTTTGATGGGCAGCATATACATTTAATAAAAAAATATTATTATTAAATTTAATAAAAAAAATATTGGCTCCTGATTGTTTGCTTATTTGTTGAATTTATTTGCTGCTTATTTGCTGTGGAGCTACTTGAGGCGGCTTACTTGCAGTAATCTTGGCCAGATTTTCAGAAGTAATTTGCCATTGAGTGACTGGTCCAGATTCAACTGGCTGGCTTTGTGCCTCAGGCAGGACTAGAAATTTACAGTCTCCCAAGTTCTAGCCTGGTGCTTTTCAGTACTACACGCAAAAGCTTTTTTGTTGTTATTCTTAGATTCCCTCAAATGCCTCAGCTTTCATGTTCCTGATATCAGGTCTATAATTCTGGTTTAGCTATGTGTACTCCTATTATGTTTTTCCCTTCCATTATCTAAAATCTTTTTAAGCCCCTTGCAATTCGTATATCTTTTTAAATGTGAAACTACATCCCCCATCCAGAACTTCTTGATAGGATATATCATAAATAGCAACCAAATGTGTTCTGTGATGCTAACCAAGCATAAGATTAGTTACAGAGTTGAAAACTGATCAGGATTACATGATATTATTTGCTGATTATTATCTCTTCTCATCCTAAATCGTTGCCTCTAGTAGTAAGTCTGCAGTCGTTGGCAGAGCTATCCCTCTGCTTGTATTTCTTTCTGGCTGAAAAGCTGAAAAATATCTGGTTGGGTCACCGGAGCCAAGACAAAGTGGAAAGGGGAAACTGGAAGTGCATTGCAACATAAGCCCAGAATCTAATTGCTCTGGGAATTGTGTGGTTCTTATGCTAAACCAATTTATCCCAGTAAATCCAGTTCAGATGTTGATCCCTTTGCAAGTTCAATTGAATTGGTTGTTCTTGGGAGTCACTGGAAAAATACATTTGTAAATCCTTGCCCTATGGCTTAAATCTCATTCTAATACAGTAATTATTTGATAATTTGAGGTGCTTTACAGCTATTTTTCCTCTGCCCTGATTATGTTTTGTTTTCTTTTTCTAGGCTTATACGCCTCTCAAATCATGTCTGACTTAAAGTGCCTGTCTTCCAACAGTAATAAAGTTAAACTAAAAGACACAATAATATGCAAACACTGAAGAACAGCTATAGTTCTTATAGTCATTCATGCTCTGAGGAAAGCAAAACAACTCTTCAAATTCCAAAAACTCACTGGAAGAGTTAGCTTACAATTGCTTCAAGAGAATCTAATTGGTTGGGGCCTATTCAATTGTCTTGAAGCAATTGTGACCTAACTCTTCCAGAATATTATTGTGGTAATTTGGGTGTTGGTGCATGGAGGGAAATGCTGTTCCTGAGATGGAGAGCAGCAACTGAGAAGGCTTGAATCTGTGATCCCTGGAAATAGCTTATCTGAAGGGTTAGGACTAGAAAGGATTTCTTTTAGAGCTCAAAGCACAGACTAAAAGCACTGAAACAAAGCGATTCTGAACCATGTCAGACTTAAAATTGATATCATGAATTGCACCTGGAAACAAATTGGTATCTACTGGAGCTCTTCGAACAGAGATATTACATATGTGAACGTTGTGGTCCCCATAGCTGTGGATCAGCTAAAAGTATTGTGTGGTCTTCAAGGAAAGTCCCATTTATTTATTTATTCAATTTATACCCCGCCCTTCTCCAAACGGACCCAGGGCGGCGCACAGGAAAATTAAAATACATACAAAACATCATATAAAATTTAAAAAACTAATTCAATAGAACATGTGCTAAAACCAGATTAAAATCCCCAAATTTAAAAACTATCTAAAAGTCAGTATAGGGGGCTACGCTAGGCCGGCTAGATGGAACAAATGTGTCTTAAGACACTTGCGGAAGAGGCGGAGGTCAGAGATGGTGCGAAGTTCAGGGGGTAAGTCGTTCCAAAGGGCTGGACCTGCCACAGAGAAGGCTCTCCCCCTGGGTGTCGCCAGTCGGCATTGTCCGGCTGACGGCACCCTGAGGAGGCCCTCTCCGTGGGAGCGTATTGGTCTGAGGGATGTATGGGGCAGGAGGCGGTCTCGCATATAACTAGGCCCTGAGCCATGGAGCGCTTTAAAGATGGTCGTCAGAACCTTGAAGCGCACCCGAAAGACCACAGGAAGCCAGTGCAGCTCGCGCAGGATAGGTGTTATGTGGGAGTGTCTAGGCGCTCCCGTAATCATCCGCGCGGCTGCATTCTGGACTAACTGCAGCTTTCGAGTGCACCTCAAGGGAAGCCCCATGTAGAGAGCATTACAGTAGTCGAGTCGAGAGGTCACAAGGGCCTGAGTGACTGTGCGAAGGGCAGCCCGGTCCAGTAAGGGCCGCAATTGGCGCATCAGGCGTACCTGATGGAAAGCCCCCCTGGCCACGGCCGCCACATGGTCCTCCATGGACAGCCGGGAATCCAGGAGGACACCCAAATTGCGCGCCCTCTCCACGGGGGCCGGTGTTTCGCCCCCAATGGCCAGAGTTGGAATAATCTGGCTGAACCGGGGTGCCGGAAGCCACAGCCACTCAGTCTTGGATGGGTTGAGCCTGAGTTTGTTACTACCCATCCAGATCCGTACGGCCTCCAAACACCGGGACATGACCTCGACGGCATCGTTGGGGTGGTCTGGGGTGGATATGTACAACTGAGTATCATCAGCGTACAGATGATATCCCACCCCAAAACCACGGATGATCTCGCCCAGCGGCTTCATGTATGTGTTGAACAGTAGGGGCGAGGGGACCGACCCTTGAGGTACCCCACATACGAGGGGCCTCGAGGCCGACCTCTGTCCCCCTGCCAACACATATTGCGACCGACCAGAGAGGTAGGAAGAGAACCACCGTAGAACGGTGCCTCCCAGCCCCAACCCCCCCAGTCGGCGCAATAGGATACCATGGTCGATGGTATCAAAAGCTGCTGAGAGGTCTAATAGGACTAGGATAGAGGAATATCCTCTATCCCGCGCCCTCCAGAGATCATCAACCAACGCAACCAATGCCGTCTCGGTGCTATGCCCGGGTCGGAAGCCGGACTGGCGCGGGTCTAGATAATCAACTTCCTCCAAGTGTCGCGGAAACTGTTGGGCCACCACACTCTCAACAACCTTCACTAAAAAGTGAAGGTTGGAGACGGGACGATAGTTCTCTAGTAATGCTGGATCCAGGGACGGCTTCTTGAGGAGGGGCCTTACTACCGCCTCTTTCAAGACGGCAGGCAAGGACCCCTCACTCAAAGATGCGTTGACAATGCCCTGGAGCCAGCCTCGTGTCGTCTCCCAGGATGCCAGTACAAGCCAGGAGGGACACGGGTCCAATAAACATGTGGTAGCCCTAAGTCTCTTTGACAACTTGTCCATATCCTCGGTAGTAACAAACCATCTACAAAGCATTGCAGTCATCCAGCTGGGAGGCAATGTGGCGACAAGAGAAGTCCCTCTATCAACTGTAACGAAAGCAGACAAGGCACTTAGCTTTTTCATTTTAGTGAATTCAAATATTGCTCTATTTTCATGTTAGTCAAAGAATACTTCTGCTTCTGGAAATTTGCAACATGTTACATCTGGTTATTTTATAATGCTGCATTCAATCAGCCATCTACTACAGTTCTGACATAAATCCCAAAGTCTTCTTGCTATTTGTGGGACTTGAACCAGGCTTAAAGGAAGATCTCTGGCAAACAAGGGATGAAATCCTGTGCTAGGTGCAAGGATGGGCATATAAATGAGTGATACGATATATTAGGAAAATCATTAACATAAGCTAACAGGATAAAATATCCTAAATTAGAGTTGGGAGGTCATTTAAATTCAAAACCTGCAAGGCATTGGGAAAAATAGCATCGAAGCAGACTTTTCCTATATTCTCCTAACCCTGTAATTATGAAATTGCAGATAAATAGGAAATACCTTATCTCTTCCCTATGCATTGTTTAACAGGTATGAAAGGAGTACTTTCCTCTATTTCTGATCAGAATAATGATAGCTATATTCATGTTACATAGAAGGTTTTCCTCTGTTCTCCCATTTGCAGTTCCATTATCTCCAGTACACACAGAGACACAACTTTAATCCTTTTCAAGGCCAATTTCAATATTCATAGATTTGGCATTTTAATACTGATTTAATACTCATTTATTCAGTTCAGAAAAAATACTTTCAGAGATCATCACTGTACATTTTTTTTACTTCAGATAAAATTTTTATCTTATACAATTTCAGATGCATCAGCAGACTTGGCCACCTGCTACTCACCTGAGCTTCCTATCTTGTATAAACAAGTTTAAAACCATGATTTTTTTGTGTGTGGATTCCCTGGTTGTATCCCTCTATTATGAGCACTGCTAATTACGCTTTCTCTTTGCTTTCCATTTAATAGTTAATGATCCATAAGAGAATCTCCCATCTCCAGTGTACATATTCTTTTGTGCCATTTCATAACCACAAGCTAATATGAAAGCTAGACAAATCAAAACAAAATTGGAAAAAATGTAACTTAAACAGAATTTGAACCTGAAAGATGTGCCTCTCCCTTGGAGCGAAAAGGCAGTTTCCCCCCATCTATCAGCCTCCTATTCTATCTTTAAACCAGACTACTTAGATAGACTAGAAACAGTGTTTTTCCACTTCGGCAACTTAAGGCGTGTGGACTTTTAACTCCAAGTTGTGTGCCCCATACACCTAAAAATAATAACTATAATAATTTAAAAAATATTAAAAATTAGCATGTTACAAAGACAACCTTAATAAAAAAAATAGATTCATGGCTGTAATGTGTTTTGTTTGGAAATATAGATGGACCAACCCAGCAGTCCATCATGCCATCATTACACGAATGCTTTCTGAGCAGATATTTTGGAGACGATTGAGTGGCCATTGCATGCACACAAATCCTCAAGAATGCCTATTTTATTTACCATGACTTTGCCATCTGCTATCTTGAATTGTCATGATGCACTGAAGGAGATGTCTGACAACACCATCTGTCTTTTTTTTCCACTGAAATGTTGGTACAAATCAGCTTAGACTGAGGAAACTGTGTAAAAAAAATTGTGGTGTATCTAGGAAAATTTTACTAAAAGTAGTACGATAGGCCTAAATTGTATTTAACATATAAGGGACGTCACAGATGAAAAAAGATGTTTTTAGAAAGTAGCACAGAAAAAGATATATATCGCAGAGGGTTGTAACGTAAATGTTATTCAAGTTATGTATCGTGCCTGTGTCTAAAATCTTGAGATCAAAGATTTTAGGTCTCATCAAAGATGAGACTAAATAGAATAATACAAAAATACATGTGGTAACAATATGGACCGGATTTACACTCCTCTGCAAATCCCTGCTCATGACTAGCATTTTCAGATGGACACTAATATAAGTACTTTTTTCCAGGTGGCCAGTCAGATTGCTTCCACGGTGCTTAGATGAATAAAGTAGAAGGATTCTTTTAAATAGCAAGTAGAGAGAACTTGGCAAGACATTACCGCCTTCCCCACACCAGCCAGCAATATCAGAAATGACCTCTGTAGAAAAATGAAACAATCCAAGATGTCATGTTGAGTTTGGACTCTCTCAAGAGAACGTTAATTCGGCAAAGCAACAAATGGTTTGAATTAAAGAAATATATGCAATAGGTTTATCGGTGCCAGATACAATCACGCTCTGCTGTGGTTCATGCTATGCATAAAAAATAGTGATTCTTTTCCAAGCAAAGAACATTCCAACTACCCACTAAAATGAATATGCAGCATGCTGAGCATGAACAGACTATCACATGAAAAGGGAAGAAAGAGGAAAACAATGAAGTTGGATTTCTATAAAAGACAACCCAGTGGGATGTAAATGATAGACTGTAGGACGGAGACCAAAAAAAGTTGGGTTCAAATTTTCACTTAGAAGTCTTCTGGATGACTAACCTTCTGGTTCTCCATCTTTCTCAATCAATTCAAAATCGCTCCAGAGATTGAACTAGGCTTTTTGGACTAGGTGGATCTATTTGGACATGAAGAAACAGTGAGCACAATCGCTTCTATGCTTTTGTGAGCTAGGAGAGAATTATCAGCCAATGTGAGCTAGTTCTTTCTGGCCAACAACTGAACATAAATTGCCAATTCACATCTAATTTCTATTCTCTCCTGTGCTCCATATATTTCTGCATATGTATCTGTGAGCAACTATCTGCTGTTTTTGCAAAAGACCCCAGAGACAGCTTAAGAAGTAACTCTGCAAAGGAGTCATTTAAAATCCACGCAAATGCTCTGAAAACATTTCAAATCTTCTCAGTCCTTAAAGAGGAAAGGAAATGGTGCTACTCTTTCATTAGCAACAATTTTGCATTTGCACACTTTTTCCTAAGAATGGGAAGACGTTGCTGTGATGGGACCAAACTCTGAGAAGATGGCTGAGGCCCTCCAATGGGAACACCAATTGCTCCTTTAAACACAAACATTGCAAATTGTGCAGTGCCATTTATTGCGCTGTAGTGACATTTGGTAGAAGGAAAACAACGGTACTGGGATTAACAGAGATCATAACCGCTCACCTTTTGTAACAGTATGTGGGAAAGACCTTGGGAGACATGAGAAGAGCTGCTGCCTAAACTAGGGGTCTCCAACTTTGGCCACTTTACGACTTGTGGACTTCAACTCCCAGAATTCCTCAGCCAGCGTTGGCTGAGGAATTCTGGGAGCTGAAGTCCATAAGTCGAAGTTGCCAAGGTTGGAGGCCCCTGGCCCTAGACAATGGTCTGATAAATGAAATTGAGTCCAGAGGAGGAGTAAGGGTACCAAAAAAGTATTTTCTTTTGAAGTATTTTCAGACTTGCAAGATTGTTGCTGTAACTTTACAATAAAAGTGTTAATAAAGACAGTGATTGGTGCTTCTTGTTGGGACTACCTCAAAGGACAGTCAGTAAGCTTGCAAGTCTGAACTGTGTGTAAAATCTAGCTTTCAAAAAAAAAAAGCTGTAGGGAAACCTGAATCATCTCCAAAATATGAGCTGACATTAACTTTTTCCTTCCTGCCACAAACCTGACAACAAACCTATCTTGGAAACAGTTATATGCACTTTTACAATATTTTCCATAGGTGTCAGTGAAATTCTCCTTCAAATGAAAATAGTTTAGGTTAGCATTTTTTGTCAGAATTTTTTGCCATTTGTCAGAATGGCAACGTCAAGCACTAATATCCTAGGACCCAAACTCACCCATCACATAAATGGTTTAGAAAATGTTACTCCAAGGATTCTCAACACCCTGTTTTTGAATTTGCATCTGATAGGCTCTACGATATGATGGCAATGCAGATAAATTTGTGTTGTATGTTATGTCATGTCGTGTATGTTATTTTTAATAGGGTTTTTTGGCCTTTTAATGACCCCATAATCTCTTGCATCTGGGAGGAGTCAGGGCAACTGAATGGAGCTAAGTGTTTACAGGCCAGATGCCCTTCCTCTTGCCAATGTGGAATTCACAGCTCCACATATATTCTCAGCAGATATATTCTCACTGTGCCAGAGAGAGAAATATCTGCCACTATCTAGGATCGAATTCACAGCCCCCTAATGGTGAGGTGAGAGCGCCACCTCTAGGCCACCACACCACTCCATTTTTTAAAATATCTATATTTTATTTTAGAATTTGTGCAGCCACTTTTCTCATGAGGGTGAGTTTGGACAGCATACAAAAGATTAAAACAAAACAAAAAGTTCTTCTAACAGACAAGTGTTCAGAAAGCAGATACAAACCAAATAGTTAGAGAAAATGGTTTCAAGTGAAAACATAATAAATTAAAGCACCATATTTTAAAACCCTGTTATTACTCCTTGAATCCTTGATGGAATAGGCTGCGAAGTCAAGTAGAGAGGGCCTGTTTTCTGAACTGAAGGTAGAAAGTGGAAACCCAATCAGATTGTTGCCTGCCTCTTCTGCATACAAGATTTATTTTCACATCATTATATTCACTGATGTGATCTCTTTTAATGGGGGTGGGGAGAGTTTAAACTGAGGTGCAGAAGCCAATAAGCGAATTATCTAATTTCACGGCTCCTTCTGCTTTAGACAGATTTGCAAGGCCAAGCATATCTAAGGCTTGGAACATAACTCTTTTACTAGAAATGCTACCGGTTCGGACCGGTTCGCCTGAACCAGTAGCAAAGATGCTAGCTGTTCGCCCGAACCGGTATCACTGATCATTGGAAAAATGTGTTTGCCCGAACCGGTAGCATTTTTTTTACTACTGATTTGGACGAACCCGTTTTTCCGATGATCAGCTGTGCCACGCAATTTATATTAGCTAGAAAGCAGGATTTTCTGCTTTATAGCTAATCTAAATCACCCCCTCCTTGCTGTTTGCTTACCTTTGCAGGCGCATTTGGTAGCAGGCACCGCGTCCCCAGATATCATTTTGACGCTCTGCGCATGCGCAGAAGGTCCTCTGCACATGTGCATGAGCGCTTACATTGCTGCCAAACCAGTAGCAAAGGTAAGTGGATTTCACCACTGACTAGAAGGATACATTCAGCAAACCTCTCCAGGACATCAATGCTGTTAAATGTGCTGCGTAGCAGTTTTAAAAAAAAGCCTGTTTAAAAGGCAGCCTAATTATATTATGTTTTTTACTGTCCAGTTAATACATAGTGGTTGATTTTGAAACCCAATGTCCCCAGTGAATTTCAACACTGCGCTTCTTTTGGGTAAGTTATGAATCCCTCCCTCTCTTTCTCTCTCTCTCTCTCTCTCTCTCTCTCTCACACACACACACACACACACACACAAACGCAACCCGGGGCCAAAATAATTAAATAATCTTGCGTTACATGTCTTGTTTAGATACATTTTTCATCTTCAGAGGCCATCCTCCGGCTGTGATATGAAATGAAGGCGGAAGGTGGTTACAAGGAAAGTAACCTCCAGTAGTGAACTACCATGTTGTATTGATAATATCCTTTGCAGGAAGGAACATGTTCAAATTACATTTATTTTCCCAGTACTTTCTATCTTCCTGGTATTTTTTTATTCTGATAAGTTAATTTTAAATTTTGCATTGCTGCTTTTTCTGGGATTAGGGTTTTTACACATGTCTATTTTTTCCTAATTTACTTCTTGTTACATCTTTTAACCTTTTTTTTCTTTTCTGAACTACCATCCATCTTTCTGGAAATCTTGTATCGGGGAGATTTAAGATATAATAAAAAATAAATTAAGATTCCAGTACCATGCATTTTTATACAGAAATCTCAGTGGGGCTTCAGATATCTGTGGGTTCTACTTTCTTACAAAGATATGTATTTTTACTATCTTTGCTGTTTTATAGGGTTTAAATTTATTATTGCATTTTAATAGTAATTTCAATTGTATAAGCAGCAGCATAGAAATATATTAAATGAATAAATAATATCATTTCACTTTGCCAAGAGGATTTTTTAAAATTATAATTACAGAAGTCCTTATTCCCTTCCAAATTCTAAAAAAAAATATTCTTCACTGAAAGATGTTAATAATGAAATATATGATAGAATCATACTGTACAATAAAATGATTTGGAGAACAATCTATTTATGTAAAACAGTTATATAGTGCCCATCGCATAACCAACTCTGGGCGGCTCCCAATCAAATGTTAATCAGGCTCAGAATTAATGAACCCATACATAACAATACAGTAGAGAGGAGCAAAATATCTCTGCCCTGGAGTGAAAGAGGATATAGAGTGCAGTAGAAAACCAAACACACAGAAAGTCCTATCTAGCTTCCCTCTCCAATATTCCTTGTTCACTCCTGTAATTGCTGTGCTGGACAACACTTGTCAGCTGCCAGGAAACTCTGAAAAGCTCAGCCATGTGAAATAGACAAAGGAGTTAGCTATGAGTTGAATTCAGTAAGCAATTTTTTAAAATGAGATTGGTATTTTCAGGATGACCATTCCACTATCTACGGATGCACAAATGTGCAAGCCCTGGTTATAGCCATAGATATCACTGCTTCTCACATCTCAGTGACTAATTAATTTGTCACATTAAGCCTTGCTTAATAAGGATTTACTGAATAATTAGAGGCTAGATTTCTGCAATGCACTATGCTAGATCAGAGGTTGGCAAATCTGTTTGGCTATGTCACCCCAAAAATAAAAATATGACTCAGATCTTGTGAAGTCTTCATGCATTGTCCAGTTTCAAACATTATACCCCAAAGACATGGATTTTATTATTTTTGTATAAAATCTCCTGCAGTTCATATTTTGACAAATTTTGATCTGCTTAATACCTTCAACAATTAAAAATGGGGCTCAAAGGAGAGGGACTAGGGTGATAAGAGGTCTGGAAACCAAACTTTAGGGGAAATAGCATGTTTAGCTAAGCATGTTTAGGTTATAAAAGAATAAAATAATATGGGAGAGATTGTAATGCTTAGGAAGTATCTACAATCTATCAATGGTGAGAAGAGAGTGAATCTTTTCCCCCTTGAAATTGAGAATAGGACAAGGATACACAGATTGAAATGAAAAGATTACTAGGAATATTAGGAAGAATTTCCTAACAGTAGGAGTTGTTAAGCAGTAAAATGATAATAGCAATACCACTTAGACTTATATACCACTTCACAGTGTTTTACAGCCCTTTCTAAGTGGTTTAGAGCAGGGGTCCCCAACCCCCGGTCCGCGGATCGGTGCCAGTCCGCGGCTTCATAAGAACCGGGCCGCCGGGCCGGAGAGGAGGTGGAGGGAGCAGCCCCCTGGGCAGAGGATGGCTGAGAACACCTCCAACAGCTCCTTCCGACGGTCACCACGGCGCACTTTCCGGGGCTTCCCGCAGGGGCCAGCATGTCAGTGAGGAGGTTACGGCTGCCTCATCCCGGGCGGGCGGGCGGAGGACCCGAGCTGCGGCTAATCACGTTTTATTTTTAGAATGCAAGGCGATACAGGTAAGAGGCATGCACCAACCAACATCCCGCCCACCAAGCAAATAAATCGCTACTGGACGAAAGCCCCAGTGACGGACAGGAATCCGCCCGGAAAAGTCTCTAATTGGTCAAAGTCCCTCGTGTGTAGACGTCGTAAATTTTGAGTGAGCCACCAATGGCTTGCAGGCACAAGTCCATAATGTCCCGGCAGCTCAGTCCCAAAGTCCGCAGGCCCTCGCCTGTTGGTTCGTAGCACAGCCCTCTGTTCGTGAAGATGACCGGAAGTTGGTAGACCGGGGTGGTGTCCGGCTTCTCGGCCCATCGTAAGATGTCTGCGACGCGGTCTGGACGGCCGTACTTGGCGGATTTGATGTCCCACGAATCCCGCATTTGGTAACCGGCGACCACAGCGACGTCGAGGAAGCACCATCCGGAAGCACCATCCGGGCGCGCACGCCCACCTCTCTTCCAGCCGCGTGTGGCGCCCGGATGGCCTCGGCGACACTTAAGGTAGCAGCAGCTCGGGTCCTCCGTCCGCTCGCTCACCCGTTGCGGGATAACCTCCCCTCTGCTGCTTGGGGGGGGGAGGGAGGGAGAGAATGACAGACACACAGAGCGACAGACTTAGAGAGGCAGAAATAGAGGGAGAGAGGGAGAGAGGTAATCACACACACACACAGAGTGACAGAGGTGGGTGGAGGGAGGAGAGCGACAGATAGAGAGAGAGAGAGAGAGAGAGAGAGAGAGAGAGAGAGAGAGAGAGAGAGAGAGAGAAACAGAGAAAGAGAAAGAAAGAAAAATAGAAAAAGATGAATGGTGGGAGGGAGGGAGTGAAGGAAAGAAGGGGGAGGGAGGAGGGAGGGAGCGGTGAAAGAAGGAAGAAAGAAAGAAAGAAGGAAGGAAGGAAGGAAGGAAGGAGAGGGAGGGAAGGAAGGAGAGAGAGGGAAGGAGGGAAGGAAGGAAGGAAGGAAAGGGATGGAGGGTAGGAGGGAAGGAAGGAAGGAAAGAAGGAAAGGGATGGAGGGTAGGAGGGAGGGAAGGAAGGAAGGAAGGAAAGGGATGGAGGGTAGGAGGGAGGGTAGGAGGGAAGGAAGGAAGGAAAGAAGGAAAGGGATGGAGGGTAGAAGGGAGGGAAGGAAGGAAGGAAGGAAGGAAGGAAGGAAGGAAGGAAAGGGATGGAGGGTAGGAGGGAGGGTAGGAGGGAAGGAAGGAAGGAAAGAAGGAAAGGGAAGGAGGGAAGGAAGGAAGGAAGGAAGGAAAGGGATGGTGGGAGGGAAGGAAGGAAGGAAGGAAAGGGATGGAGGGTAGGAGGGAGGGAAGGAGGGAAGGAAAGGGAGGGAGGGAAGGAAGGAAGGAAGGAAGGAAAGGGAGGGAGGGAGGGAGGGAAGGAAGGAAGGAAGGAAGGAAAGGAATGGAGGATAGGAGGGAAGGAAGGAAGGAAGAAAAGGGATGGAGGGTAGGAGGGAGGGAAAGAAGGAAGGAAAGAAGGAAAGGAATGGAGGGTAGGAGGGAGGGAAGGAAGGAAGGGAGGAAGGGGGAGGGAGGCAATGGAAGGAAAGAAGGAAAGGAAAGGAAATAATCTATTTTCCTATTTCCTTCCACCTCAAGCTACCTTTTTGGTTAACCAGGTTAAAGATCTATTTTTCTCCCAGTGGTCATTTCAAAGGAATCACATCCTCTGAGTCATTTCCTGGATTCAAACCAGCATCCCAAAGAGTCATGGGCTGCCTTTATATATAACAAGTGCCCATAAATCCATTTTTACCATCTTCAGAAGACCAAAGACCAACCAGAAATGGAAGAAAGAAAGAAAGAAAGAAAGAAAGAAAGAAAGAAAGAAAGAAAGAAAGAAAGAAAGAAAGAAAGAAAGAAAGAAAGAAAGAACTTATGACCACAATTGAGCCCAAAATTTTGGTTGCTAAGCATTAAGTGAGTTTCACCACATTTTCCAAGTTGCCCACGCCCACCGGGTCACATGACAACTGAGCCACTCCCATAAAACAGGCCACACCTTTTTGCTCTCAAAAGAAATTTCAGTAGTGGTACTGTTGATATTTGGCTCTATTGACTAATAAGTTTGCCCACCACTGCCCTAGAGGGCCAAGTGAGCCGACTCCCCCCCCCCCCGCGTGCGCTTGCGCCGCCTGTTCCCCCTCCCCTCCTCCTCCTCTAGGCCAGCCGGTCCGCAGAATTTTCTTTAAAATGAAACCGGTCCCTGGTGCAAAAAAGGTTGGGTTTAGAGTCAGCATATTGCCCCCAAACAATCTGGGCCCTCATTTTACCAACCTCGGAAGACTGAGTCAACCTTAAACTGGTCAGGATCAAACTGCTGGCAGTTAGCAGAGTTAATCTGAAATACTGCATTCCACCATGGCGCCTCTTTATTCCTGAGCTTTTCAAATGTGTTGGAGGGCCTCTAGTCAAGGGTAATTTAATAGCATGATGGCGAACCTATGGCATGGGTGCCACATGTGGCACGCGGAACCGTTTCTTAGGGCATGCGAGGCATTGTCCTGTTAGCTCCAGCACGCGTGCATGCGCTGGCCAGCTGATTTAGGCCTTCTTTTGAGGCCCTTTTTTGCCCTCAGCTCCTTAAGCCTCTGGAGGTGGCAGGGGGAGGCTGTTTTCACCCTCCCCAGGCTCATAGAAAGCCTCTGGAGCCTGGGGAGGGCAAAACAAGTGTACCAAAAGCAGGGGGTCGCGAACATACCATTATGGGTGTAGCACGCCCAATGCCCTGGGTCCTTTGCGGAGAAGGGCGGGATATAAATGTAAATAAACTAAACTAAACGAACCCCCTGCACTCCCCCCACTTTTGGCATGCGAGCCAAAAAAGGTTAACCATCACTGATTTAGTAAGTTCTGGTACTAAACAGGAGATAGGGCTAAAGGACTCCTTTCCAACCCCCATAGCTTATGATTTTCATCATTCAAAGTTGGGAATATTTTCCTACTGAGGTCAAAGTGTTTATTAATGTTTGAGAATAACAAGTGATTTGGTACCATATAGGCATACTTTTAAGACTTAAAAGGGACTGAATCTCTATCCTGCTTATTACAAAAGATAAAGCACTCAAAAAGCATCACAACTGGGAAATCTTTTCTGTCTTTCTTTCTTTTCCACTAATAAGGAAGAGAAAAGTCTTGTAATGTTTCCTGAAGGATTTCATCTCACACCCGTGGTAATAGATCAAATTGACTTACATTGATGGGCAACTGCAATCTTCAAGTTGCAAGGACTTTTCTGTGCTGTCAGCCAAATGTCTGCAACCAGGATTAAAACACTTTTGTTAAGTCCCGGACTTTGTAATGCCTTCCCAATACAGACTTTAGTGCATGTTTTATCTGCATTACCAGCAAGTTAAATATAGCATGGAATGGGTTTTAAAACAGAGCTTCTAATTAGGCGGAAATCTGCTTTAGGTAATTTATCCTCACCTTCCATAGAAATCATATAACAAATAGTATATTCCAAATTAGGAATAGATAAAGGTGAAGTTTCACCAGTGGTGAGTTTCAAATTTTTTTAGAACCTCTTCTGTAGGTGTGGCCTGTTTTGTGGGAGTGGCTTGCTGGCCATATGACTGAGTGGGAGTGGCCTGGCAGTCATGTGAGTGGGTGGGCGTGGCCAACTTGTAAAATGTGGTGAAACTCACTTAACAACGCTCTTGCTTAGCAACCAAAATGTTGGCTCAGAAACTCTGTCATTTGAAGCACGCAAGTCTTAAAGCTGTCAAGTTACAAGACCCTGGCACCCCTAACCCTTTAGAAAAAAAACCCCAGGGGTGTTCAAACTTGACAGCTTTAAGACTTGTGGACTTCAACTCCCAGAATTCCTCCTCTCGCTCTTCATCTTGATGATGTGCAGACCGGTGGGGGGGAGGGATCTGGAACTGGTTCTAAACGGCACTTTAAATTTATGGAACCTCTTCTATAGAAGAGGTTAGAACTGGCAAGAACCCACCTCTGAGCTTCACTTACATCCAACTTGTTTTCTTGGCAGCAATACTAATGTGATTAATTTTAGCCTTCTTCTGTCTTTGGATTTCCCAGTTTAGCCCACATTTCCTGCACATCTCCCATCCAAATGTTACCTAGGCCTGACTGCTTAGCTTTTTTGACATTGGCCAAATTTAATATTGAATGTAAGTGGCAGGTCTAATTTGGGGTATATTTGGCAGGGGATGGGGGTTGGAGTCTTCCCCAGAGATCTAGGTCTTTGCATAATGTGCCTGAAGTTGGATAATTTGAACCTGGTCATTTGTGCCTTGAATAAGAACTCTGGGTTGATTTGTTTGATTATCCATTCCCTTAATATATATTCAGAATGTGGCATTTAATTTAGAGAATGTAAATGAAATGTTTCCAAGGCATCTTTTTCTGCATCTGGGAAACATTTGACTAATCATCATGAGGTGGAAGATTTTTTCACTTAACAATATTACATTGTTTCTGTTTTATAGTTAGTTAAATATAGTAAAATTAAGATAATTACTTCATTTATTCAAATTGAATCAATTGTCTGATATTACACCTCCTTCTTGTCTGGTCCATTCTTGTAAGAAATGGCTGTCTGAGAATATTCAGAGACGATGATATACTGTGTCATCCTGAGTGAGACCTTTACATACCTATTTTAAATCCTATATCATTTCTAGGTTTTTGCCCTTTTAAAAATCATAGAATATAAAGTGGTTATTTAGGCCCCTGAAACTATTTTCCTGAAAAGCACAGGAATCTAGGTGACAACAACCGTAACAGATGGCTGTCTAGTCTTGGTGTGAAACAAAGATTACTTTGAGTAATTAGTTCCTCTTAGTGAAATGCTTTAAAATATTGATTTTTTTTTTAAATTAAAGAAGCAGATGAGTTTAGAAGACTCCAAATTTATTTATATCTAACACACACTCAGAATTTATTAAGTTTTGCTATTTGAAGGAATCAGGCACTTCTGTTAATGATTAGATGATGGCCTAAGAACATAAACCCCTTACTCCAACATGGATCGCTCTGGCACCATCTAACACTATTAGCATCTCAATGGAAAATACCCAAAGTGGTAAGTTTATCACTTTTGCCCCAGACAAGATGTCTTAGTAGGATCTGTGGAATTCTGAACAACAAATGAACACAATTTTGCTGTTGCTTTTAACACTTAGGCAGACACTTTCATCTCTCAAGAAAAAAACTTTAAAGATTATAGCTCAGGGATGAGGTTTGGAACGTCTTTTCTCGATCTCCTGTTGTACTGTTTAGAAGATTTTGATGACACTTTCAGGCTGATATCTGTATATCACATATGGTTAGCATTGCTAAATGTCTTTTTTTTAATAGTAATTTTTATTAAAGTTTACAAATACAAAGATGTTACAAACTAGGAAGAATATAAAAAGTAAAATAGAAACTGTAGAGAAAGTGTTACATATATATGTATAAAATATAGATATATAAGGAAATTACTGCATCCTCTCTGCAGACAAGTACAAACAACTTCAGTAACTTACTATCTTCTCATATATATGAATAAAAGACTTTTTCTTCTCAGATCCCATTTTCATATTAATGGACAAATTATAAAATCTTGTCATTCAGTACTATCATAATTAGCAAAACCTGTTAAGAGCTTCCAGGAGATAATAGATGGTAGACAGACAGACAGACAGACAGATACATACTCACACAGGTATGCCATTTGACATATTTATCTGTTTCCTTTCCTTTTGTTAATCAAGCATTAAAGTGGGATGTAGAGAGATATTTACCAAGTGGCAAATAATCAAAGTGCTAAATGTCTTTAAGGCGGCATACTTTTAAGACTTAAAAACAAGACTATGTGTTCCTTTTGGTTTTGGTTTTAAGATGTCTATGCCAGAGGTGGGTTGCTCCTGGTTTGGCCTGGATTGGGCAAACTGGTAGTGGCGGCAGAGGGAGGCTCCGCCCACCCACCCAGACACTTCTGCACATGCGCAGAAGCGCACGCGTGAGCACGAATAAACCTGTAGCGCCGGGATTTGTAACCCACCTCTGATCTGCGCTAATCTCATGATTCTATAATGGAAGCTGCACTCTTAAAGGAAGAACACATGGTATCTAGTGGAAAGGATCTCTACTAATAATGTGTACAATATGCCTGATGGAGGCACCACTAATCACCTCCTTTGGTACTGAACAGAAAGGGCCACCATGAACGACTCAGGACACTATGACAGGCATTTTTAAATCTGCATGGAAAACAAATTGAGTGCAGCTTCCTGCATTGCAACAAGAGGGAGCTGGAAGGTGGTGTGATAGAAAGTATCATATTGCCCAGAAATAGAAAAGCTACAATCAGAACAAGAGAGCAACAATCCCATGGATTCAAGCAACTGGTGGTCAGAAGCAAGCTGCCTGTGAACATGTAAACAGCATACATCCATGATGACTCAGGCAGTTTTCAAACGTTCAGATTGTCAAAATTACTTTTAAAAAAATCCTGGAATTGGCTGATTTTGAGTAAACTATTTTCTCTCTCTAAGTCTCCCACAGAACCCTACCAAATTCTTGTGCAACTCTAAAGTTTTATAGAATACTTATTGAAGTACTTTGAATTAAGAATTGCTGATAAGTCTTGTTCTCCATAAATTTCTCTAGTCCCTTTTGAAGCCCAAGCTGAGGGCAGGGCTGTCTTAATGCATGGCCCTGATGGGCACTGGCCCATGGGCCCCACGAGCATAGGGGTCCCATACTAATCTGTGTATGTTAGCCCTCAATGCACCTTGTATCATGTAACTACAGCAACATATTTATTACATTTTACTGCATTATTAAATTAATACTAACATGCAAATATATGTTTAATTTTCTCAACCATTTACATTTTTATTCCTGTGAGTAGATGTCATAGGGGCCCCAGTACCTTGCCCGGGGGCCCATAATGCTGTTAAGTTGGCCCTGGCTGGGAGCTATCATAATAACCTGTGCCTGTAAATCCATCCATCCATCCATCCATCCATCCATCCATCCATCCATCCATCCATCCATCCATCCATCTATCCATCCATCCATCACATTTGTATAGCCACCTATTTGAATTAGAATAAAAATCAATTTGAATTAATATAAAAATTAAAAACAAAACAAAACAGCAGGGAAACATACAAAGGATGCATTCTATTAACTATCACACAAACGTCTAAGATTATAATCTAATTATATTCTGTTTTCTAGGTGACGTACTTTCAGCTCTTCTAAATCTTCTTCTATGAAGTTTTATCAGATAACTCTAGTTCTGCAATGAGGACAGTAGTAGATTGCTTTTTGGATTCCTTACTTCACAATCTCTGAAGTACAAGCAATAGGAAGATGATGATTTTCAAATAGAATTTATCTGTATTTGCCTTTTGCTGCAAAATATCTTTAAGATATTGTAAGAACTTTTGTTATATTAATGATGTGAAGGTAACACTACTACTAATACTGATAACTACTAACTAATAATAACTACTAAGTAATAATACTTACCACTGATTATATTTTTCTCAAATCATGGGCATGTGATATCTGGTAACGATATTCTGCCTCTGATCTTATATGCACTCTAGCAGTTTTTGGTGCTATTTATAGTAATATATTTTCTCCACAACAATAGGAAGGTGGTTGTGTTGCTGAACGGTTAACCAGTAAAACTCGAGGACCTCAACAGTTTCAAACTGCAGTTTCAGCCCACATGTGTTTTTTCTTGCTAAATGAAGATAATCAGATATTCCTCAGGTTGTAAGCATATGCCTTATCTGAGGAAACTCATTACATCCTCAGTCTGACAAGAAGTAACTTTTTGCTTTCTAGACCTTTAATTGAAACCAGACTGGGGCTTTTGCAGCCTAGGGATAGAAGCTTTTCCTCAGGACAAGAAGTGGGAAAGGAGTACCAAGATTTTATGAGAATTCAAGCAGCTGTCCCAAGGCGCTAGAGTTCCTCGTCCTGTTATATAAACAAATCACAAAAAAGAAACGAAGGTTGTGATTGCTATAGCTAGCTAGGAGCCTATAATAAAATGCTATGTATTGAATCAGAGACTCAGGTTTATCACAAAAAGAGGTACTGTTCCAGTATGGTGCTCCGGAGGGCCTGCCTGCCCGCCCGCACGTCTTAGCGGTATTTGAGCTTTTCGGGATTTAGACACACGCACACGGAGCGTACAACGCCTGCGCGACGCTCCACCAAGCAGCTGGAGCATTGCGAAGGCGTTGCAGGGGGTAAGTACATATGCATATGCTGTGCCCGTGTGCACACGTTCATGTGGTAGACACCCGGCCCCTTTGCACCGTTCCGGTTGCAACGGGAGCCACAACCCACCACTAGTTGAACACCTAGCTAAATGGGAACGTATTATCTAGCAGCCAGTAGAGTAGGGTTAGGTGTAGTGGAGAAAAGATAGATAGAAATGCTGAAATTGTCTAGTGCTCACTTGGTTACTTCATTACTGTAAAAAAAAGTTTTAGCATGGATATGCACAGTACAGACAAAGGAGTAAAAGTTTTTTAAAAACCATATACTCCGATACAGATACTGCAACGTATGTATCTTACAAGATATTGGGATATTCATATGTAGGACTAGGATTTAATCATGTGAAGGGCACATTTAGGCATCATTGTGAGCATCATTAAGAGCCGTGGTGGCACAGTGGTTAGAACGCAGTATTGCAAGCTAATTCTGCCAAGTGCCTGTAGTAATGCAGTTCAATTCTGACCGGCATAAGGTTGACTCAGCCTTCCATCCTTCAGAGGTCAATAAAATGAGAATCCAGATTGTTGGGGCAATGTGCTGACTCTGTAAAACTGCTTAGGGAGGTTATTGGCATTGCTCTTTTATTTTATTTAGCATATGACATCTCCAGAAGTCATGCAATTACTGATATACAAATTTAAATAAAGTGTCAGAATGAATTAATAAATAAAATCACCATAATATGCAGCCATCGAATTGCAACGGGATAGATGCTATAATTCGATGTCTAAGGAAGCTAACCATCTAACTGCTTCTGGCATGTCAGCAGTGAGATCATCTCAGGTGCCTTGAAATTGAAATGGCTTGATATGAGTGCTACTTACTCTTAGAATAATGAACTGTATATATTTTGGTAATGAACCAGTTGCATGGTATTTGCCAACTAATAAGCAATGGGGAGGAAAAGTACACAGTCCTAGAAATTTTAAGAGAAACAGCTTCATGAACGGGTTCTTCACCAAGTCGTTTCTATAAATCAGGGGTGTCAAATTCAATTTCATTGAGGGCTGCATCAGGATTGTGTTTGACATTGGGGAGCCAGATGGGCATGGTGTGGTGTGTTTGCGGTGTGGTGGGTGTGGTCAGGGTGGGCATGGCCAGGGTAGGCATGGCTAGCTTGATGTGATTCATGTCAGAAGGCAGCTGTGGTGGCCTGGGCAGGGCTGGGGGGGGGATCCTCCTGTAGCCCCCTGCCAGTGAAAATGGAGCAGTGGGGCCCATGAGTTCTATTTTTGTTGGAAGAGGCACGGTGGACCAGTCCTTTGCTATTTCCAGGGGAGCCCCATGGGCCAGATCTAAGTACCCCGTGGGGTGCTTAGCACCTTTAGTCTAACACCCCTGCTATAAATCATTTCACCAATTCATCAGTTCACCTTTCACTAATATATTCCTTTATACCAAGGAATAAATCTCACTGGACTCTGTATAGTTTACTTTGGATTAAACATGTACAAGAGTGGCCTGTTAATCCTTTATTTTTCCCTTCCTTTTTCAAAAGATACAAACTTTTGGTGAAGCCTTTGTATTTGTTTTGAAATAAAAGAATACAACTTTATTTTTTTTTAAAGTCCAGAAATAAAAAAGATAGTTTTCCTTGGGACCCAGGTTTAAAAACAGGCTTGAATGAAATAGCACATGGTGACTTCATATTTTTAATGAGTTTAATCATTCAGTGGCCTGTCTACAGTTCTTCTGCTTCTAAAATAAAATGAGCTGCTAGAGAAACAATTTCCACCAATCATCACCCCTCCCCCCATTTTAAATATGTTATTTTTTTTTTTAACATGGAGATTTAATTGTCCATTCTACTGGCAGTCCCCAGCGGGCAATTAATAAGGCAGCCATTTGCTCTGCAAGTAACTAATTTTGAATTTTCTAATTAAGCTCCTTAGAGCAACTAAAATGGCACCCACTTTTCCATCCTTTTCCCACTATGAGAATATTATATTTGGAGCCTCCCCAAATATAGCTAAAATGAAACAAACAATTTGGGAGTGACAGAAAGAACTGGAAATGTATTATAATGATTTAGTACAGCCCAAAGCATACATATTTTTTCTAAAGTAAAATAAAATCTACATGAACAGGTGTTACAACAGGTATCATTTTAAGTGAGTGTCCCTTTGGTTGTTGTTATCTTTGCATTTATATGGGAAATTTATCTACCACTTTAATTCTAGGGGTCTAAGACTTTTGCAAATATTAAAATAACAATATTAAATTATGCAGTTACACGAAATCCTTAACATACAGTATATGTATACAACTAATATGTAGGAGTCAGGGGTTCTAGATAGATAAGAGTCCACCCCTGAAGGATGGAAGGGTACCTTACATTTTAAGTGAAGATAATGCCATCAAGTCCTTTCACAACTTCCTGTTAGGGCCCCATTAAGGGAGGAGACATACTGTTTCCCTCTCTGCCTTTCGGCTCATCACCAGAGACCATCTAGACAGAGAACCATGAATTACGTTGTGTAAATTTTTTTAGATATGTGTGTTAGTTTTATGAATCCCAGTGGGGTGTGGCCAACTGATGAGAGCTAACAAGCTCGAAATAGATCTATCTTTAAATTTATTGATCAGCTCATAAAACTAACATATATATATATATGTGTGTGTGTGTTAGTTTTATGAGCTGATCAATAAATTAAATTATATATATATTATATATTATATACAAATTATATATATATTTGTATCACAACACCCTGGTAAGCCCCAATTAAGGGAGGAAGCATACTGCTTTCCTTTTCTGCCTTTCAGCTCATTACCAGAGACCATCTAGACAAAAAGCTATTAGTTTCATTGTGTCTTTTTTTTTACATGTGTGTTAGGTTTTTGAGCTGATAAATAAATAAATAAATAAATAAATAAATAAATAAATAAATAAATAAATAAATAAATAAATAAATAAATAAATAAATAAGGGAGACTAGGATAGATCTATTTCGAGCTTTTTAGCTCTCATCAGCTAGCCATACCCTTACTGGGATTTGAATCGGATTTGAACCAATTAAGGGAGGAAAGCAGTATGCTTCCTCCCTTAATTGGAGCTTACCAGGGTGTTGTGATACAAACATATACTTATTTCCCCTGTCTCAGCTGATAGGAGGAGAACCTTAAGTGGCTTAGTGGCTAAAACATCTGCCTAACATGTAATACAGCCCCGGTTCAAATCCCAGTAAGGCATGGGAACCCCTGCAGTAAGGGTATGGCTAGCTGATAAGAGCTAAAAAGCTTGAAATAGATCTATTCTAGTCTCATTTATTTATTTATTTATTTATTTATTTATTTATTTATTTATTTATTTATTTATTTATTTATTTATTTATTTATTTATTTATTTATTTATTTATTTATCAGCTCAAAAAACTAACATCTATATCTATATCTATATATCTCCTCTTATTTTCCATGGCTTGTTTGGATGCTTGAGGAAATAGGAAAATGAATAACAGGGCTGAAATATGAACTGCCGTATAAATAAAAATTCTTTGAGGGTTTTTAAAATGAATTTCATGGATTAAAACACATACTCAGTGTGAGCCTATTGAAATCAGCTTCTATCCATTTGTGGGCAATCAAATTAACATAATAGGTTTTAGCAGCAGACGGCAAGAAACCGTGCATGAAACAGTGTCATTATTATTATGCAATAGGCCAAAAACTTGAATAGCTAAATTTATTTGCTAGTATGCATTCACCGAGATAAAAGAAAAGCATTTAAGTATGTCTTCATCTAACGGGAAGACGAATGCCTGGCCTGACAGAAATAACATATTTTGGGTTGCTAGTTTTACATGTAACTTGCCTTGGAGATTTCTTCTTTAATGCATGAGGAATTATTATTTCACTCTGTGGCTCATGAGGGGCATGGTTTTCTGTAAACAGCATGGGTTTCTTCGCAAATCTCAGGAAAAGCAGAGAACTGAAAGGAAGAGGCTTCTGGTTGGGCTACACCAGAGTGAGGTATTTCACCCAGCATTAAAAGAAAGGGAGGCCCCTCTAGTGAGAATTTAGAGGTGATGGGTGGATGTTTCTGCAGTTCCTCTCAAGAGAACCTTCTGTTTTACTGTGAAAAGCAGCTGTAGGCCAAAAGCAAAGGGATGGTTGCCATGGAAGCAAGGTTGGAGATGGGCAAAGATATTGGTAACCTTGAAAATCTGCCATGCCCTGTAGAGGTTATGTAGGGGGGTGGGGGATTCTTCAACAACATCTATGAGCTCTGTGAATGTAGTAGAGGTCCAAAGAAAAAGACTTGAGGAACATATGTTGTTTCCACTACTAGGTAGTCAAGAGAGATCAAATAAATGCCCCCTCTTCCTTGAAGCATTCACACAGGAAGAGGGACTGTAGAGGGAACTGGAGGAAGGACTGGAAATTTCCTAGAGAGGAAACACTTGCATGCTGTTTAAATAAATAAATAAATAAATAAAAATAATAAAATCAATAAAAATAAACCCAGTGTAATCATGATACTCTGATACTCTGTGGCGGGCCCGACCCTCTGGAACGACCTTCCCCCCGAAATCAGAACAACCACGGACCTTCGCTCCTTCCGACAGCTATTAAAAACTCACTTATTCCGTTTGGCTGGCCTAGGGTAATTTTAATTTAAATGTTAAATTATTAAGGGGTTTTTAGGGATAGTTATATTTTTATAGAAGTTTTTAGCGCAGGGTAAGTTTAATCTGATTTTAGCTTTGTATTTTGTTTGTTGTTTGTTTTTAATTTCCCTGTGCCCCGCCTCGAGTCCCTTCGGGGAGAGAGAGCGGGATATAAATAAAATTTATTATTATTATTATTATTATTATTATTATTATTATTATTATTATTATTATTATTATTATTATTATTATTATTATTATTATTATTATTATTATGATAGCCATCAGTAAAATACAATCTGCATAAGAAAAAAGTCATCAAGTTTAAATATATATTTTTAATAGACCTATGGAGTGCAACTCTTTGCCAAGGATCTTCTGTAAAAGGCTGGACCACAAGGAAACAAAAGTAGATAAGGCTAAGACTTGTTCAATCATAGATCAAAAGGACATTATAATTTTAATTAAACAGATTTTATATTATTACCTACCATATACGTGATCGTTTCTCTTCTCTTTTATCATAAAAAGAAATCCGTTCAAGGGTGAATTTTCCATGGGACTTTAGGTGATACACCAGGCTTCATGAACGGTGTTTGGTTTGAGTTTTATTCCAGAGGGATGACGCTTAGGCAAGATTTCTCGAAATCAAAGTATTTCTGAAGAATGAAACCAGCTGTATCCACTGTGGTTGATGCAGATGTCATGGGAGGCACAGACAACCCACATGGTTTAGATACCAGATCAGAGGTCACAGTTGGAAATTCCCTATTGAGAATATCTTAGTAAAGACTCATTACTTCCAAAAAGTTTAAACAGTCTGCTGTATAAATATGCCTTTGATTATTCACTATAAAGTTTCTAATTTCAAACAAAGGGATACAGTAGTGAGAACCATCAGTATAATTTTTGAACAGAAAATAAAAGAGAGAATTGTTTGTATGTATTACTTGGATGACCAAGCACCATCAGTTGATGGTGAAATAAAGTGGTGCTAGTCCAGAAAAAGAGAAGGATAGGTTCATGGATTTTAGGAACATGGGAAGCTGTACTATACCTGCTGTACCTACCATCTACTATGCCATCAATACCACTTTATAATGCCTTGGTAAGGCCACACCTGGAACACTGCATTCAGTTTTGGTCACCACAATGTAAAAAAGATGTGGAAACTCTAGAAAGAGTGCAGAGAAGAGCAACAAAGATGATTAGGGGACTGGAGGCTAAAACATATGAGGAACAGTTGCAGGAACTGGGTATGTCTAGTTTATTGAAAAGAAGGACTAGGGGAGACATGATAGCAGTCTTCCGATATCTCAGAGGCTGCCACAAAGAAGAGGGAGTCAAACTATTCTCCAAAGTACCTGAGGGCAAAACAAGAAGCAATAGGTGGAAACTAATCAAGGAGAGAACTGAGGAGAAATTTCCTGATAGTTAGAACAGTTAGAACAATTAATCAGCAGAACAGCCTGCCTTCAGAAGCTGTGAATGCCCCAACACTGGAAGTCTTTAAGAAGATGTTGGATAGCCATTTGTCTGAAATGGTATAGGGTTTCCTGCCTAGGAAGGGGGTTGGATTAGAAGACCTCCAAGGTCCCTTCCAACTCTGCTATTGCATTGTATTGTATCTACATACAGTACACTGTACAACTACCTAGCAGATCAGATACATTGCCCAACATAATATGCATTGGCTGAAATATTTCTAATTGCTGTCCACAATTCCTATGTGGTAGGAGAGACACGACAAAGTGTATGAAAGTATATACATTCTATCATGCCACAGTGCAGTCCTAACCTCCTGAACCTCTAAGAAAGGGTTGAGGTTTTGTTCTGAGGTATTGCATATTTCAATATTTCTGCAAAATCCAATGGCAAAATTCAGTTCAAATTGCAGTTAAGATTTGGAATAAGAACAGTAGGACAAAACTTTCCTAGTAACCCCTCAAATTCCATGAGACGGCTTTGGGGGAGCTTAATTTGCAGGCTTTAGTGGGCGATTAAAATGGGAATGGGAACATTTTCCTCACAGAGTCCACCCATAATAAACTGTCTAAAAAATAGATTGTTGGGGTGAATGCTAAAGTTGGAGGGAAGGAAAAGATTAGAGCACAAGATTTCACAATAGCTTTATGCTTTCATCACTATTCTTAATTTTTTTTTAAAAAAATTCCATCCATGGCAGCACAGTGGTTGGAATGTAGTACTGCAGGCTCACTCACTGCTCATTCCAAAAGTTCGATTCTGACCAGCTCAAGGTTGACTCCGCCTTCCATCCTTCTGAGGCCGGTAAAATGAAGACCCAGATTGTTGGGGGCAATATGCAGATACTGTAAACTGCTTAGAGAGGGCTGTAAAGCACTGTGAAGTGGTATATAAGTCTAAGAGCTATTGCTATCCAAATTTGGCCATTTTAGCTCCAAGTTTCAATGATGCAATTTTTGACTGCTGAGAGAGGCCCACAGTAAGGATGCTGGGAAGCCTTTATTGGATTGGAGACTATGAAATTCCTATTCTTAATATCAGTGGGTGAGGTAGTACATTTTCTAACAGATCTATAATATTGAAATAAAATGATACCCATTAAAACTGAATGGTTAGAGAGTCTGGACAGATAAAAGGAACTTTTTCATACATTCCATATAACATCCTGGAACCAATTGTGTGAAAAACAAATGATGCAGGATACAAGAAGGTATATTATAGAACTTGGCTGTTATTTATAGTCGCTTCTGTCCAAAGGACACCATTTTGCTAGTATTATCTGTCAGTAGCTGCTTCTTTCAGTTCTTGTAAGCTCATGCTTATGTCATCAGTAATAGTTTTTAATATCTCATATTCTGTCAGCTTCTTTTTCAATTGCTTTCAATTTATTCAAGCTTCAGGGTCTTCTCAAATGATTCTTTCTTTGACCTATATGCCCACTATTTGAGGCTTTAAAGTTGTTATTATTAGAAATTAAGTGCTTCCAGTGAGCAAATTGATTTTAGTTCTTTCAATATTGTTCTTCTGGCAGGGTATTCTCAGTATTTTTTTCCAGCACAACAAACAGTTCAAAGGCATCATTATTTATTTCTTAAGCCTTTCTGATTACCCAGCTTTCACATACATATGCTACCATGGGGAAAACCATGGTTTTGACAACACTTACCTTTGTTATCAGTGTGATGTCTCTGCACCAGATCTGTCATAATCTTCCCAAGTGGCTGTCTGTATTTCATGGCTATAGTCACCATCTCTTTGATTTTTGAACCTAGAAAATGAAATACTCATAGGCTTTATTAGTCTAAAATGTTACTTTACACTCTATTTCTCACGCACAAAAATCATAGTCTTCCTCTCAAGCAGCTACTGCTTGAGAAGGAGACTATGATAAATATAAAAATGTATTAAAATGCAAAGACAAAACACTGGCAACAAAGATAAGTAATATCAAGGCCATGGTTGTCACATATGGCTGTAAAAGCCAATCAAGCACAAACAGGCAGAGAGAGAAAAGATGAAGAACCAACTTCTTTTCTACCTATTTGCCTTTAGTTGAGATTGCTGGTTGACATAATCACAGTTCTTTTTCTTTTAATACAAAGCACAGTCTGTTTTTGTCTGTTTCTTCTTTTACTTCTAACTCCTTAAATCTTCCTCAATCCCATCCATCAAAGTGGGACCACCAACCATGTAAGGCTATTGATGTTCCTTCCAATTATTTGAATTCAAGTTTTGAGTTCTTTTAATGTAGCTTTTCCCATGTTTTCCAGTCTCTTGGTCACCTTTGTGTGCTCCACATCTGCTTACAAATCAAATGTAGCACTCTAATTGCATGTTCTTCTATGGTTTTAAAAAGGGCTCCTGGTATTCTATCAGCAGCTTTCTTGCTAGCAATATTTTCTAGGGACCATTTAGCATCATGTTTCATTCCAGTTCAATGAGTGAATGAGCGAGACAGATACCTTATGTTTTATTTTTCTAATATACCCTTGCTTTCTTTGCCTTTTATCATTCTACATATGCACAGACATTTCATATTGATATGTATAATTCGCTTAAATTTCTTCCTACTTTATTATACTTAATTTATGTGCTTATTAAGATAATCCCTGGCTTCTCTTGCTATTCTCAGTGTTTGGTTGAGCAAATTTTCTGTTACCTTTAGCTTTTCGCAAAAAGCTTTCCTCTGATGTGAAGTGATCCATACCAGTCCATTTCAGTTCACTGATTCTCAGAACATCAGCATTCAATCTTGACATTTCTGCCCTGACAATATCAAGTTTGTCTTGGTCCTTGGTGTCAAATTTGCTAATAACTTTTGGTTCTACTTGAATTGCTTGAAACATGCAGTTCAATGGAAACAAATTTGAAACCTGCAACACTCAAAAACTAGCAAAGTAATATTTTGATATCTGAGACCTTTTGTGGCAGTTTTTTAATTTCTGGTGTATGTCAATTTATTATATCCTATGGTGACTAATCTACTTAAACTTGATCTGAGAAAAGACCATTATTAACTTATATTGGGGGTGTCTCTGTGCAGGTCATATAAGGTTATTGTTCCAGAATCAAATAGATTAGCCTTTATAGAACTGAATTTAGTTTACAGTAGATATGCAGGTAATCCTGTTGTCTTTAAGAACTTGGGAGCTTGTCTGAGACAATTAATTAAGGAATGTTCCACCTGAACCTACCTTCCAGGCATGTCTGTATCATGGGAAAATCTGTCTAGACAACAGGTTGGTTAGCATGGCAATTTAATGCTAACACCTTTTAAAACATGCTTTTCCTCTAAGCACAGCCACCTCTAAATTGCCTAGTATTAAAAAAGTAGAAGCTAAAGCCACAACAATTAAAATGTTTCATTATATCCCATGTTATACTGGTGTAGATGGAAGAAATGATAAGTTATCAAATTATTTTGTGTTTCTAGTTTTCTGAGATAATGCTGGTAAGTTACTGTAGAGCAAGATATATAAAGTCTCTGTTAATGAACCACATGAATTACATTGCTGTGTGGCCTGCTATCTCACAACCTATTCCATCCCCAAAACTTGAGATGCAAAACAACATATAGAAAATAATTATGAAAAAAATATTACAAATGTTCAACTTTGCTAAAATCCCCCAAGCAAAAGGAAATAGCAACAGTAGCTGGGGAGGACGAAGATCTGGGAAATTGAGAATAAAAATAATTTTTTAACCTAATTTTCTCTAGATGGGTTGAACTCACATAATTCTTAACAAGCATTCTGACATTATGGGAATTTCAAGCCAACCATTCCAGAACTGATAAGACTGAGAAAGACTTTTAAGAAGAGCTTCAGGAGCAGAAGTAGGTTTTCCCCCCCTCTTGGAAGAGTCATTAACTATTAGAAAAGTCCGTACTGATCAAGATAAACTAGCATCTGGGTTTAGTATAAGAAAAGAACATGCTGCATATATCCAATTTTCTGTAAATTAAGGAGAAAACCAAGCGTGAAGGAATGTCTGTCTCTATCCTCCTCTTTTGTTATATTTATTAATACATGTGGACATCTCATCTTGCTTCAACAATGATATAGAGCGAGGTGCGTGAACATGCAGAATATGGATCAACTTTTTGTCACTATTATTACAGGGTGGGAAGAAAGAATGGGTTTTTCTCATGCGGCAACTTTATTATTAGTACCACATATAAAGGAATATGTATTATTATCACATTGTGAACACATGTGTGCATATATTCCTCTACACACATTGAGCCCTAAGCCCATACAATTATTTACATTGTTACATCCCTGGTGACCAAATGTATTTAAAGGTCTTATTTCATATCCGTTGTAAAAAGTACAAACATGGCAATATGATCCTTAGCTTGCAGGATGACATTTCTAGAGGCTAAAGGAGATATACATTGGAAACATCTTTTCATTAGAAGGGAATGGGGGAGAATTTGAGCAGATGGCAAGGTGTATTTCAAACAGAGAAGTGACATCATAAATGTCACCAACCATGAGAATTTGTGTTCCAGTGGTGCAAGCTGCAAAAAGTTCACCTTAGATGCCCCTAGATATCTGGCTTCATGAAGGCAAAGAGCCTTTGATTGCCTCTGGTATGGGAAATAACCAGTCTCTGCAAAAAAAAAATGGTGCCTATTAGTACAATTTCTCTTTCAGTTTTTTGCTCTTTATATTTTCTTCCTGGTAGGGATGAACTAGATCTGTGATGGTGAATCTATGGCACATGTGCCAGAGGTGCCATGCATAGTCCTCTCTGCTGGCATGCACACTGTTGCCCCAGGACAGATTTCCTGGGTGTTTCTTTCACGAGCTTCTGTTTCCCTGCAAACAATGAAACAGAAGCTCACGAAAGAAAAAGATCTTACCTCTTGCCGCACTGCCAGTGTTGGGATGACTCACTCCCCACCAGCAAGCTGGTCTTCGGGTCTCTGCTGCACATATGCACATATCCGTGCATGCATGCATGTATGCACATATGTGCATGCATGCATGTCCATGCATGCACACATGCATACATGTCCATGTCTGCACATGTCCATGCATGTGTGTGCGCATATCTATGCATGTGCACATTCGCACATGTCCACACCCACACTCACCTTTCAGTTTGGGCATGCGTGCATGCGCAGTTTGGACCCTCGGTGTCTAAAAGATTTGCCATCACTGAACTAGATTATAGCCAGTGCTGTTTGAGTTAGGAGAAAAAATAAAGCACCATGTATGTCAGGGCAATAAAAGATATTCCATATCTAAATTATTTTTGGCAGTTTTAACTACAAGTATGAACTAATTAGGTGTTGAATAATTGGCTGCAATATTTTTGACCATCTAACTCAGCCCAGTATCATCTGCACCAGAAATGGGGACTCACTGCTTCTCTAGACACTCTATTTAAACATTCGCTTGCTGGGCCAGCAAGGAGAGAAAGGCTTATAGTTAAGTTCATGCTGCTTACCGGTAGTCCTTGACTTACGATCATAACTGAGCCCAGAATTATGGTCATAAGGGATGGTGGTCATTAAACATGTCACCCTATATCCGCTATTGATTTTTCCATCTTTTTTGTGGTGGTCGCTAAGCAAACATCATGGTCATTAAGGGAATGCAGTGGTTGTTAAGCAAATGTAGGTGTCATTAAGCAAATCCATTTTATTCAAAGAGCCTTTTCTGCCTTCCAGAATGTCCTGGAACTGGAAGTCATGTCCACAATTGTGCTCATGTAATTGTGGGATGATACAAACAGCCGCAAAAGTGAGTAAATGCAATCACATGACTCAGGGGAGGCAGTGAGGATAATAGAACAACAAAGGTAACACAGGTTCTCTGTTTCTAGATCGTGCCAAGCCTCTGGATCCCTTGTAGCTGCTTTTTACTTCTCAATGTGAATCTTTGACATTTTACTTGAGGTGGTACCCCATAAAGCAGGAGTCTCCAATCCCCGGGCCTTGACCCTTTTAGAAGTGGGTCACAGAAATGGCAGTGTGTGCACATGCACGCCATTTGCGCAAGTGGTGTGCATGCACACTTTCCTACCACCAGTGGTGAGTTTCTATCGGTTTGGACCAGTTCGGACCGGTTTAGAGTTTTTTAGAGTTTTATTTGATTTATATCCCGCCCTTCTCCAAAAGGACCCAGGGCGGCGCACAGGAATTTAAAATAACATATAAATATACAAAATACAAACTTTAAAAAGCTATTAAATATTTAGACCTGCGCTAAAAACCAATTAAAATCCCCATTTTAAAACTATCTAATACTAGTCACAGCGGAGGCTATGTTAGGCCGGCTTGATGAAACAGGTGTGTTTTTAAACACTGGCGGAAGAGGCGGAGGTCGGTGATGGTGCGGAGTTCAGGGGGTAGGTCGTTCCACAGGGCAGGGCCCGCCACAGAGAAGGCCCTTCCCCTGGGTGTCGCCAGTCGGCATTGTCCGGCCGACGGCACCCTGAGAAGGCCCTCTCTGTGGGAGCGGATCGGTCTAAGGGATGTATGGGGCAGGAGAGGTTTGGCCGAACCGTTAGCTCTGAGTGCAAGCCAAGAGTGAACCAGTTCTCTATTTCTGTGAAAGTGGGCCCACCAGCCTGCCCGCCTGCCCGCGGGTTATACTGACCTTTATTTCTGCTTCCAAAGCCCAGCTGATCAGTGGCTGTAGATTGAATGGCCACCCCTCGGCTGTTTTGCTTGCTCCTTTCCTTGTTTCTAACGTGGACGTTCAATTTTTGCTAATCTGCACATGTGCGCATGAAGTGAACCGGTTGTTCATCTGGTAGGAACCCACCCCTGCCTACCAAGCATGTGGAACCATCCCCCCCCCACAGTTCCACAAAGCTTAAAAGGTTGGGGAAACTCTGCTATAAATAATGCAAAGGTTATCATGGATAAGGCAAAGAAGATAAAGTTTGTGTAAACCAACCTTTATGTTTTTTCATCAGTAGTCTAGGACAAGCTCAGACACAGGATAGGAAGACCAAGCCTTTGAGGAATTAATATTCAGTGCAATATTGGTGGAGTTCCATTTAACCATTGTGTCAAATAGCCATGAGATCTGACCACTGATATTTGGAAGATACAGTTTGCATATGGCTAGAGGCCTGCTTGATTTCTTTCCCCCATTCCCCAATCACCAGCTTCTCTTAGCCGTCTTTGACTAAATCTGCAGCATTTGGCATCAGCTGATTCTGAGAATCTCAGAGACACAAGCCAGAGACAATTTCAAGAAACATGTGACTAGATAGGGGCAGAGGTGGTATTCAGCAGGTTCTAGAGAACCGGTAGCAGACATTTTGAGTAGTTCAGAGAATACCACTTCTGACTGGTCCCACCCCCATCTATTCTCTGCATCCTGAGTCCCAGCTGATCGGGAGGAAATGGGAATTTTGTAGTAACCTTTCCCTGGAGTGGGGCGGGAATGGAGATTTTACAGTATCTTTCCCGTGCCACACCCACCAAGCCATGCCATGCCCACCAAGCCACGCCCACAGAACCAGTAGTAGAGAAATTTGAATCCCATCACTGTATAGGGCCAAGCAGTATAGGGATTCAGAGCAATAAAAGCCCTATAGACATGCTTCAAATAAAGAGTTATAAAAGAGCTATACAAGTGAGAGTGTTTTTCTACTCCAAATATTAGTTTTGTTCTGTTTAGTAGGAAGCATCTAAGACATGAGATTATTGGTTTCCAGGATAATAGTTGCTGCATAGTGGAAGTTCATAATCTAAAGAAATAATGGAGTTCAAACAATCCTTTTGAAAGATTATTTTAAAAGATGTGAAATGGAAATGATGATGATGATGCAAATATTATTAACAGAACCTGCAAGTAGTCTATAGCATTAAATTACTTGATATAAATCTGCTCTTAAAATGAAAGAGACTGCCTTGAATAATGTTCTCTTCCACTTTCTTATTTTCCAAATCAGAAGCCTCAAAAGCTTCCTTGCAATGTTTGTTTGTATTAAGAGTTTGTTGACATCTCAAAAAAGGAGCGATGCCAAAACCTAATTGTGAAATTCAGGATAAAGGCAAAGACACATCTTTCCAAAAGTGGTGAAGTTATTTAACAAAAAGTATTTTTAAAGTAATCTAACTTTTATAATGATGGAAACAGGAAAAGCATTTTAAAAAGTCCTCTGGATGAACATAGAATGGGCTGTTGATTTTGTATTACACCTTTCTAGAACAACATTAATCCATAGTTTTAAAAAGTTTTCAAATCATATTGTAAATGTTTCCATCATTTTAAATTAGCAAGGGATGGAAATGGTTTCCTGCTAAAAATGAGATTTACACCAACTAAAAGCAAAACTAAGACATGATCCTAGCCCTATGTGGAGAAGAAGAGACTCAGCACCATTTTCTTATGATGAATCATTAAATAGTATAGGGCAGGGGTCTGCAAAGTCGGCTCTTTTAAGACTGGTGGACTTCAACTCCCAGAATTCCCCAGCCAGCTATGCTGGCTGGGGAACTCTGGGAGTTGAAGTCCACCAGTCTTAAAAGAGCCGACTTTGCAGACCCCTGGTATAGGGCATTTAATTTTGGAATTAAATGTATTTCAATAGGAACTTTTGGAATCTCCAGAGAGACAGTCCAAAGTCGTAGCTCTGGGTAGTATCTTTCACAATATCAGAATGGCAAGAAAATGCAACATTACCATTCTCCAAAATGCCTGGATGCCACCCAGACTGTGCAGGAGAACATTTCTTAGAGGCAGTGTGATTGTTTTCATTCTTGATGGAAGTGAATCATACAGCCAAAAAAACCTACAGTTCAGGATTACCACCACCATAAATAAATTTCTCTCCGATTTAGTATTTCAGGCATATCTAATCTGTACAGCCCATTGATGAGACAGAAAAAATGCATTTTGTTGGAATGTCCCAAGCAGGGCTCCAAGACCTCCCCATGTTGATAAACAGCTTCTTTCTCATCTCCCACAAGCAAATATGAAATGAGGCACATTATAAAAGAGGTTGCCTAAAAGACAGTAAATGTATAGTTAAGCCTGACAAAACATGAAGGAAGCTTTCTTATAGCCCAGTGCTAGAGAATAGCACTACTGCTAGACTCACAATTTTATTCATCATGGTTTGTTGTCTTTATTTTTATAAGCTTTGTACTAGCTAATATTGGCCTGGCATTCATGAGCTCAACACATTCCAGATTTATGAGGTTGGGAGCATGGTTTCTGAAAATGATCTGCTGGCTGGAGTCTCAGTGTCTGACTGACCTATATTTATGCAATAAGATGCAGCAAGGAGGAACTCCAACTTAGCCTGTTGCTCAACCTACACAATTGGTCAAGAATTGTTTGTCTGGACTATGAAGAACATGTCAAATACATAGAATACTTGGCCCAGACTTGAGCATATTTGTTAGAATTATCAAGTAATGCAATTTTTCAGTTGATTAGTCACCTGGCTTTTAACCAATGTAGCCATTAATTAATTGATTGCATTTAAATACATTTACATATTACAAAACCTCATTAAAATTTCTTTATTTGTGTTCTGCTTGATCTTTTCTTGGGAGGGGGATAGGGCTGCTAACTTTAATCAGTAAATGAATTAGTGGGTAGAATGTTAATCAGTGTTTGCAAATCTAAATGAGTACACTTGTCTGGATTTGGGGTAATGATTTGGTTGTGATAAGTCAGTATGCCTCCCTCTGTTTCATCTGACATTTCTTGAGCGGTCAGAAAACTGTCAGCATCTTTCCACATTTAATCTTTGCTTAGTAAAACATGCCAATTTCCTTCTACTGTTTCTTTATGCTCTGTTTTCTAGCTTCCTCGGCATCCTAAAATCCTTCAGGGACTTCCTGGTGCCTGGAGCTGAACATTAAAATTCCAGTCTTTAAGATAATTTTTCCCTGCTGTGATATAGAAACAGTATTTCTCCTAATAACTCATAATAAACGGCAAGATAAAACATAAGCACCCTTTTACCACAACATCTGTACATTGTGTTTGAGATAGCAAGACATTCTCAATGGCTTACTCATAACTGTGGAGACTTATTTCTGGGAAATACAAAAAAGGTCAAGGCGCAAGGATCCTACCGGTTCCGGCCCAAAGAAGCCTACTCCGTCTGACTGCATATTGGAGAACTAAGTGGAGTTTTTTGCATTCATTAAATTTATCACAGGCGGTGTTAAATCAGACAAAAGTGTGAAAGAAGCCCACTGAAATATGGGAGTACACTACCAAATGTTGAAGTGAAGTGAGAATTGACATTATCAGTCCCGGGAAAGAAATCCAATTTCTTTCTTCTTCTATGCTAATGTGGGATAAGATTATTCTGTGCATCTTCTCTTCCTTAAACTTCTTCCAGATAACTGAAAGCTTCTGACTTGATCCAGATGGAATGGAAGGATCAATGGATGGAGAGACAGCATGATACCTTATCTTGTCAAAGCTGTGCGAGGATGAAGTATAGTCACAAGCGAAGGCAGCATAGCATTTCTCCTTCCATCAAAAGAAATATAGAGAAGGGCTGGAGCTGCACATTGTTTTTAATCCACGAGATAGCCAGAGGAACTCTCCCAGAATTGCTTATCCTTTAAAATGCCGGGGTCTTAAAATGCTGGATTCTTTTCAGAGTGACTTTTTCTCTCAGGTGTAATCGTGAGAGTCACCATGTACTCACGCATTGCCCTTGGTCATACCATCAGTCCACGAATTGCTGGAGTTGGGAATTAATACTACTATGAGTCTTCCAGGCATCTAAATCGTCAATACCTTCAAGCGTTTTACAGTGGTATCTACAGGGTGTGTGCTAAGGAAAGAATCATGCATGCGCATTTTGATACTTTAACCTTATGTTTTATTTATCATCAAACCTATTTTTTAAATTTTTTATTAATGTACTCACCAGCCTCACAAATTATGACCATGGTGGTTTTATTAATTCCATAAATAAATAAACTTTGCATCGCTCTCTCCGTCTCTCCCTCCCTGGTATATACCGCATATATAGAGATCACATTATAAAATGTGGGTGTCCAGGAAGGAAAGCAATTGCCAATTGGTTTTCTGGAACAGAAAATTATTGCAGATACATTGGTGGGGGGACATGTTAGTCTGTTCTCCAGACTTAATACGTTGCAAGCTGTTGCCAAAGTGTTTTGGTCCAGAAAGGATTTTTTAAAGCAGGCTTAGATTCAAACTGGTACACAGGCAGAACAGGACCAGCTTGCATGATTTGTGTGACCCTACCTTAAATCCAGGGGTAGGATTCAGTCGGTTTGGACTGGTTTGGTTGAACCGGTAGCTCCGACGATTAGCAGGGGAGTGAAGCGGTTCACACTGACGATCAGCTGGGCCTGCCCACCTGCCCCTGTTCTTTACTTACCTATATCCTCTCAGCTGATTCGTATGGCAGAGTGGATTGCCATGCCTCAGCTGTGTTACTCCCCAGAAGTAACATGGAAGGTAAGTTTTGTTAAAACTGCACATGCACACGGAGCAAAGTGCGTGATCATCAAACCGGTTTTTAAACCGGCAGGATCCAGCTACTGTTTACATCCCAATCTAAAAAGGGCTACTGTGCCATTTAACCCTTGCTAGGGATCCACCAGCCAGCCTAGCTGAGCAGAATTTATCCAGTATTTTCCAAGCAAATACTAACTCTTAATGGACCGAGAAAAAGCAGATTGTGATAAATAATGGAAAACAAAACATTATTTAAGGAAACCCAGGTTTGCAGATATAATTCAGCTCCATCAATTGAACAGCCACCCTCCTTGATATTGTGGTCCCAATCTCCCCAGCTGATTTGGAGCAGGTTTTAGTTCTGTCATTAACAGTCCTTCAGTCTCTTCTTTGACTGTAAATGTTGAAAATTAATATAATTCCACATTATATTGAGACAGGAAACTAGGACAAAGTATCACATAATTCTTTATAATAAAAGGCACCTCCGAGCCCCCCCAGAAGAAAAAGACTAGCCCACACAATTTGCATAATAGCTTCATCCAATATGGTACTTGGGATCGGAAGATTGCCCACTGGTATCTTTTATAATAATTATTGTGAAGATTGTAAAAAAGTAATCTTTGAAATTTATTAGGTCATCATATTGCAAGGTTATTGTCATTGCAAAAAGTTCTTAAAAGAAATAAAATTGTGCCTCCTTTATAAAGCTCATTACTACATCTTCAAAGCTACTTAATGCAGGTTCTTTCATATATTGTAGGAGAATTTTGATAAAGTTAAGTGGATTTTTAAAAAAAGGGTTTATTCAACATTATTTAAACATATGAAATAACTGTTCAGAAATAGCAATCTTAATGCATCGTACCGCAGGTTTTTAACATGCCATGTACTACCCATACACAAGATTTCACTAATCCATCCATCCATCCATCCATCCATCCATCCATCCATCCATCTATCCACCCATCCATTCAAGTCGGTATTATTAATGCCATATTGAAAATGGGGACTAACTAAAGCTTCATTTAAAGCTTCCTAATCAGAGCAGAATTTAAATTTAAATACAGGTCTGGATGGGCAGTAACAAACTCAAACTCAACCCGTCCAAGACCGAGTGGCTGTGGTTCCCGGCATCCCGGTTTAGCCAGGTGAATCCAACACTGGCCATGGGGGGCGAACTATTGGCCCCTGTGGAGAGGGCGTGCAATTCAGGAGTCCTCCTGGATTCCCGGCTGTCCTTGGAGGACCATGTGACAGCCGTGGCCAGGGGGACGTTTTACCAGGTGCGCCTGGTCCGCCAATTGCGCCCCTTACTTGACCGAGACACCTTTTGCACAGTCACTCAAGCACTTGTGACATCCCATTTGGACTACTGTAACGCTCTCTACATGGGGCTTCCCTTGAGGTGCACTCGAAGGTTACACTTAGTTCAGAATGCGGCCGCGCGGGTGATCATGGGAGTCTCAAGGCAGTCCCATATAACACCTCTCCTGCGCGAGCTGCACTGGCTACCTGTGACCTTTTGGGTGCGTTTCAAGGTACTGATTACCATCTTTAAAGTGCTCTATGGTACGGGGCCTAGTTATCTGTGAAACCGTCTACTGCCCCATACATCCCTTCGACCGATCCGCTCCCATAGAGAGGGTCTTCTCCGGGTGCCGTCCACTAGACTTTGGCGACACCCAGGGGAAGGGCCTTGTCTGTGGTGGGCCCAACCCTCTGGAACGACCTGCCTCCCGAACTCCGCGTCACCTCAGACCTCCGCCTTTTCCGCCAGCGCTTGAAAACGCACTTTTTCCACCAAGCCGGCCTGGCGTGAACCACCCTATACCGACTGAGTTTTAGTTTACCAAAGTTTTAATCAGTGAGATTTTAATTATGTTTTAGCACAGGGTTTTGAGTTTAATGTTGTTTTAGGATAATTTATAGTATTTTGTATATTTGTAGCTGTTTTAATTCTCCTGTGCGCCGCCCCGGGTCCCTCTGTGGGAGATGGGTGCGGGATATAAGTATGAAAAATAAAAATAAATAAAATAATAATAAATGAATTACTTCAAAAGGCGAAATTGGAGAACCAGATAGCAGTTGTTAGAGTCTCCTTTCCCTATGTTCCAAAAAAAGCAGCCAATTTTTTTAGCAAGAAATATCATGCTCTGTTGCAGATTTGAACCAAAACTACACTACATCCCTATTATTTATTATTATTTATTTATTTTTCGAATTTATACCCTGCCCTTCTCCTTGTTAGGACTCAGGGCGGCGCACAGGCATTATTAAAAAACCATTACAAAACAAAATATACTATTAAAAACATATTAAATTAACTTAAAACCTGTGCTAAAAACCCTTTAAAACCCTAAAAAATTAAAATTTATAAATATATTCATCAACTCACTAGTGAAGAAAGTATTAACAACTAAACATTGATATTCATTACATTTTTTTAAAATCAAGAGCTATCAGAATAACATCTTCAAAGATGATTAGCACTGAATGAATGAACATTTCAGTATTAATCCAACATTATTAACAGACCATTTGTTCCATAAAAAATGTTGCATCCCACTAGGCGCAACAGTCTAGAATTACATAAATCCAAAGAGTTCACCATAGTCAATTTGTGGATTAAGAATGGCTGAATGATTGGCCTTGTCCTTTGGCAAGATGCCTGGAGATGGTGTTTGTTTTGCCTTTGTATATGTGTCTTCATCCACATGTGTAGATTAGTTTTGTGCTAATCTAAAGTAACTTTTCTCTCTTATTATGTTTCAACCTTGGAGACGACACCACATTGTGAAACCGTCAAATGCTTCAACTGCAGCCACTCCTCAAAAAACAAATCTTTGCAATCAAATGGCCAGGAATGAATTGCAGCAATGTATGTCATCACACCCCATGTTGAAATCTGTCACTCGCATCAGGGTTTCTATTGAATTGTTAGGCACAAGGACACATTTCCATCTGACTAACAGGAAGAACAACAGCCAATTCATACAATTCCCCTGATGAGCACTGATCCTTATTAAGGAATGGATGGAGGATTCTGATAAGAAGGTATCAGCTAGAAGATAAGCAGTCTCCCCTGAGCCTCATATCCTGCTGTTGCTTAGAAGGGCTATGGAAACCTTGTTTTTCACTCAGGCCATTGGCAAGAGAAAGTGAGACTTATTGTTTCATTCACATGCAGTGTATCATTCTTGCATCTTTTATCTTTTTTACTGGTTTTATTCTGATTTTCTTGTTTGGGTGGTTGGGAGTTATGTGGCATACAAGTTATACACATACATATAGTACATACATACATACATACATACATACATACATACATACATACATACATACATACATACATACATACTGATTGGCCCTTCAAAATATGCAGCAATATGTTTTAATAGCATTCCTGCATGCCTACATCTCATATAGCCTCACCCAACCTGTAGTAGGATCTTTTGATATCTGTAATCTAACCAGATATCAAAAATAGCTTGACTCTACTGCAGAACACATCTGAGTCATTCTCATGATGAATCCAATGAAAATGTGTTCAAGCAGCTCTTTCTCTTCTCCATACTTCTGAATTAGGAAACACACACATTTTGAGACATATCTCCCATCCATTTTCTTTGAATAGGAGAGGACAACTTCTTTTCACTATCAATTTCTCAGTGTAGAGTACATAGCTACCTATCTCACATATGTCAGTCTGAGTGAGGAACGTTAAAAAAATGAACAGCACAACAAATAATTAAAAATATCCCAAAAAGCAGTAAAACCATTAAAATAATTAAACCACTAAAAGTATAAAATGTAATTTGTGGAAGACCATGGACTGTTTTGCTAACAATATAACCACCTTACATACCCAGATGGCAAAAACCCTTTCTGGCCCTTTTTTAAGGCCAACAAGTTTGGGGACAATCTGACCTCAGGGGGAATAGTGTTCTAAATGACAGGTGTCACAGTGGAAATGGACCCCCTCCTGTATCCACTAAGATGTGGATGGAAACTAATCAAGGAGCAAAGCAACTTAGAACTGAGGAGAAGTTTCCTGACATTTAGGACAGTAAATCAGTGGAACAACTTACCTCCAGAAGTTGTGGATGCCCCAACATTGGAAGTCTTTAAGAAGATGTTGGATAACCATTTGTCCGAAATGGTACAGGGCTTCCTGCCTAGGCAGGGGGTTGGACTAGAAGACCTAGTCCTAGACTAGAAGACTAGAAGGTTCCTTCCAATTCTGCTATTCTGTTCTATTTTATGTCATTTCTTCATGGATGGGACTCCCAATATGACCTTCCTGCTGACCTATATAATAATAATAATAAATTGAGATTTATTAACCGCACCCTCTCCCCACAGGGACCCGGGGCGGTGCACAGGCATAGTTAAAAACAGTATACAATAATACAAACATACTTAAAATAGAATTAAATAAAATTACCCGTGCTAAAAATATAAATTAAGAACCCAATTAAAATATTTATAGTTAAAAGACAGAGAGAACTATTCAAGGCCGGCCAGTCGAAAGAGATGGGTCTTCAATTTTACACGGAAGGAGCGGAGGTCGGTGGTCGTTCTAATATCAGGGGGAAGGTCGTTCCAGAGGGCCGGGCCCGCCACAGAGAGCGCCCTTCCCCTGGGCGTCGCCCGCTGACAAAGTCTAGTGGACGGCACCCGGAGAAGCCCCTCTCTGTGGGAGCGAATCGGTCGTGAGGATGTGTGGGGCAGGATCCGATCTCGCAGATAGCTAGGTCCCGAGCCATGGAGCGCTTTAAAGATGATAACTAACATCTTGAAGCGCACCCGGAAGACGACAGGTAGCCAGTGCAGCTCGCGCAAGAGCGGTGTTACGTGGGCAAACCTAGAGGTGCCCATAATTACTCGCGCGGCTGCATTCTGAACTAACTGAAGCCTCCGGGTGCACCTCAAGGGGAGCCCCATGTAGAGAGAGTTACAATAGTCCAGTCGGGATGTCACGAGGGCATGAGTGACTGTGCGAAGGGCGTCCCGATCCAATAGGGGGCGCAATTGGCGAACCAGGCGAACCTGGTAAAACGCCCTCCTGGCCACGGCTGTCACTTGCTCTTCCATAGACAGCCGGGTATCCAGGAGGACACCCAAATTGCGCGCCCCATCCACAGGGGCAAGATGTTCGCCCCCTATGGCCAGCGTTGGAGAAAGCTGGTTGAATCGGGCAGCCGGAAACCACAGCCACTCGGTCTTGGTCGGGTTGAGCCTAAGTCCGTTACTTCCCATCCAGATCCGCACGGCTTCCAGGCACTGGCACATCACCGCTACGGCATCGTTGGGGTGGTTTGGGGTAGATATGTACAGCTGGGTGTCATCAGCGTACAGATGGTACTCTACCCCAAAACCACGAATGATCTCACCCAGCGGCTTCATATATGCATTAAACAGGAGAGGCGACCTAATGGGATGGCTAGATATGATTGGGAAAATGTAATCCCTCAAATAATCCAAGGCCGTGCCACATGTATGCTGAGAATCTTCTTCTCCAGATCTTGTGAGTATGAAGCTGCAGGACTAGGTTCAACTACTTGACACCACAGAAATTTTTTTTAAACAAGAAATTAAGTTAGAATAGCTTTTTTTTTTTTCAATCTACTACTCTGGTATAGAGACCTTAATATTTATACTCATGCAGATGTGGTCTGGAGGCAAAATACCTCCATACCCAGCTCCATATTCTCTGACAAACTCTGGGGAAGAGCTTAAATCTGCAGAATGGCAGTTCTGGATATTACACTAATCCACATTATTCACAAAGTTTGAAACAAGTATCCTTATAAGACAAACAATATAAACAAGGGAAAGTGATTTATCCATTATAAAGGCCAGAAAATTTGGGCCACATCAGACTGATAGCAAATCTCCATCGCTGTTTTACAGAACTGAATATCAATTATCTCCCCCCCCCCCCCAGGGGCCATGAAAACTTGGAGGATTTTGTTTGACCAGTTTTAGGTTTTTTTAAAATAATCAAGAGTGCAAATGTTGTGTACTGTGTGGATCATTGGAAAAGGTGCTTCACTCACAGCAAGATTTCTGGGTCCATGTCCTCCCAAAGAGCCTTCCAAGGTCATCTGCAATGCATATGTATGAAAGAGGCATTTTTGCCAAGCGCTAGAGTGAAGCAGTCCTCAAATGGCTTGCCCAACCCTAATAATTCACAACCTCATAGTTTAAGAACATTTGCTTTCTTCGGTGCTGGCAGATTTGTCAAAACAAGAAGCTTATTATAAAAATCAAAAACATTACGCTAAGCGTTTGAGAAAGACGCTAAGCCTTTTGATTTTTAAAGGGAAAATTAGCAGGTCGTGTCAATGCCATATTTTGAAAATCATGAGCCAAGGCCAGACCTTGGCAAGTCTTTTTAATCTTCCAGACTGAACAGAAATGGCGTGTGTGTGTGTGTGTTTGTGTGTAACTAAATAAATGAATCACATAACCAAGTACAGACATTCTCAGCTGTTCTATAAGCTTTCTAAGGACTGCTTAACTTCACAATGTACTGTTGTGGTGGTGGCGATGATGATGAGATGATGATGATGATGTGTCCGACTTTTGACAATTCTATGGGCCAAGGTCTTTCCACATTTTCCTATTTTGCGCTATTCTTTGAATTGTTCTACTCTCGGTCTGGTGTCAGCTTTAATGATGTCCAGACACTGGGTTCTTTGGTGGCCTGGTTCACAATGGTTGGCCATGGACCCCACATAACCTCCAAGCCTTTTCTTGTTAGGCCCCAAATGTCTCTGAGTTCGGAAGTTAGATTGCCATTACCAGTGATGCATTTTTTTCTGCCAATTATTCAAAGATATCAGGACCAGATGTGGTATTGAGCAGGTTCTGACCAGTTCTGGGGAACCGGTAGCGGAAATTTTGAGTAGTTTGGAGAACCGGCAAATACCACCTCTGACTCTCTCCACCCCCATCTATTCTCTGTCTCCCGAGTCCCAGCTGATCCGGAGGAAATGGGGATTTTGTAGTAACCTTCCCCTGCCGTGCCCACCAAGCCATACCCACCAAGCCATGCCACACTCACTAAGCCACGCCCATAGAACCAGTAGTAATTTTTTTTGAATCAGGACCTCATTCTATATACAACAATAAGGATCAAGTTTCCAGAAACTCAACCCTAAATGAAACAGAAGCTTTTGAGACTTGGGAATCGTAGGCTGAGAAGGAGCCATGGATATCTCCTAGTGCAACCTCTCCCCGGTGTAGGAATTCTCATTCAGACAAATGGCCGTTTATTCTTTTGTTGAACAATCTAGTGATGAAGCAGCCACAATTTCAGGAGACAGGCTGTTCTGTTGCTTAACAACTCTCATAGTCAGGAAATTCCCCTTTAAGTTTGGATTTCCCACTAAAAATTTCCACCCACTAGTTCTTGTTTTACTCTCAAGTGCTAGGAAGAATAAATCTAGTCCCCTTATCCTGACAGTTAGAACAATTAACCTCTGGAACAGCTTGCCTCCAGAAGTTGTGAATGCCCCAACCCTGGAAGTCTTTAAGAAGATGTTAGATAGCCATTTGTCTGAAATGGTATAAGGTTCCTGCCCACGCAGGGGATTGGACTAGAAGACCTACAAGGTCCCTTCCAACTCTTGCTATTGTATTGTATTGTATTATTGTATCTTGTGGCATCCTTTCATGTATTGGAAGATTGCTATCCTGTCTCCCCTTAACCGTTGCGTCCTTAAGCTAAACATACCAAGCAAAACATATATTTTAAGTGAGCTTCATGGGATTTAGTTCCAGGCCCTTCACCATCTTTGTTGCTCTTCTCTGTAAGCTTTCCAGTTCCTCAGCATCCTTTTTGTATTGTGGTAAGCAAAATTAGACATAGTATTCCAGATCTGGTCTGATCAGTGCAGCATAGAGTGGTATTATTATATCCAATGATCTTAACACTATACTTATATTGATGCACCCTAAAACTCAAATAACTTTTTTAGGAGCTGCAGCACATTACAAAGTCATATTTAAACTGCAGTTTACTAAGGCCTCCAGATCTTTCTTGCAAGTATTACTACTAAGCCCCTACCACCTATCTTCTACTTGTGCATTTATTTCTCCTTCCTCACATACATAGGTGCATGTACACACAAATGCACACACCATGCCCAAGGTTTTAATCCTAGGCCCCTTTTTCCTACCTTATATGTCAACAGACTTTGGGGAATTTTTATCCCAGTCTTCAGTCAGACACCTCTTCTATTCTTACATAACATATTTTCTGGTCTTAAATGAAAATTAAATAAGTTAGATGTGTTAAGACAGATCTAATACACCTTTGCAATATCTGAACAGCTGGACCTTGTTCTCTGATAACATAACTTATTTGAACCAAATAAATCAAGGAACAATATTAAATTAGATAGTCTATCATGGTAGCTTCTTGCTAAAGAATATAAAACCAATGGGGCAGATTTGCTCCATCATCCTTTCATTTTTTTTAACCTAACACAATGACTGTACCTTTGATCATGTTTCTCATATAGTGTAAAATAAATTCATTGTGTGCTTCAAGCAACTTTTCCTGTCTTTCTCTTTTCCCATATATTTCTTCCTTGTTACAAAGTTCATCTCATCCAATCCTTGTGTGGTCTGAACAAGGGGAGTGGAATTTGCCGGATCTTTCTCCATGCAGCTGAATCAGTCAGCCTCTCATAATAACCACCCCAATTACTTGTCATTCCCCCACTCCATATAAAAACCAGATGATAAATATGTAAAGATCAACAGAATACGTTCCAACTTGTTAATTCCACCAAGCTGGGCCATGTCAAGTTTTTTTTTAATTTTTAATTTATTTATTCATCAAATTTAGAAACTGTCCATCTCCCTCTTGCTTCATCCATGATCTTGAAGTCAATACTGAAGATGTTGCTAAGAGCAATATGGAAGCAATTTTTTGCTTTGCTGAGTATAAGTAATGAACGTACATATTTTTGGGAAATTTGGGAAATGACAAAGGAAGAGGTTCCAACCCAGCATCAACCAGAGGAGAGGCAAGAAGGGGGCAGAAAGGCAAAACAATGTCACCCACTCCACCTCTTGCTGAATGGTCATGCACAAACAGCTATGTAAAAAATAGGCATTAGCAATGTATGGCTTCTTCCACTTTGGAACTGAGTACAATAATTTCTCATCCTCCCCCACCCCCTTCTGTTCTCTACATGGAAACCTAGCACTAAGTTTTTCTCCAGGAACTTCTCTAGAAGCTACAAAATTGTAACACAATCCATTTATGAACAGAAAAAAAAACCCCAAAGCTAATATCACCTGATGGTCAAGTTCAGAGGTGGGTTTCTGCCAGCTCACCCCAGATAAGGCGAACTGGTAGTGGCTGTGGGGGGGTGGCTTTGCCCACCCACCCAGATGCTTACACACAAGCCTAGAAGGTTTGCGCGAGTGAACCAGTAGTAAAATCAATTGAAACCTACCACTGGTCAAGTTCTCTTTGAATGTACCTCTACAACAGTGGTTCTCAACCTTCCCAATGCCGTAACCCTTTAATACAGTTCCTCATGTTGTGGTGACCCCCAACCATAAAATTGGTGTCTCAGATTGTAAGACCATCGAAAATATGTATTTTCCAATGGTCTTAAGTGACCCCTGTGAAAGGGTCATTTGACCCTCAAAGGGGTCGTGACCCACAGGTTGAAAACCGCTGCTCTACAAAATACTTACCTACTATTCTAATGACCTATCAAACTTGCCTCCTCCCCAGATCCATCTCCAAAAAGAAGAGATTGGTGAATGTTTCCACTTTTGCTGATGACATTTATGAACAAAATCATGGGAGTCTATTAATCCTTGTCATTAGCACACTCTGTATACCTTAGCATTATCCACTGGCATCATACCTGTGACAGGACTGGGATTCCCAATGGAAGCAGCAAATTTAACGTGGCACAATTTTCCCCTGGTCAAGGACTGGTAGATAGCCTTAAATCTGACCACAAGGAAGAGCTCTGAGGCAATAAATCTGTATTTTCAATTTAATGCTACCAATCAAGATGCATTCAAGTGCTATTTGGGTTTTTTCCTTCTTTATAAATTCCTCCTGGTAAGGAAAAAATATAGCCGTTAAAAATAACCTTGGCATGATGACAACATCTCAGAGTCCATGAAAGAGGGACAACAACTATACAAATAAAATCCTCAACTGGAAGCTCCTTGTTCTTGGACTGATATTGCATAACTTTAACAGTATAATGCAAACTGTTTCCTTAACAGGGAAATGAAACAAGTAATATAAAACTATCTCTTAGTAAGTTTCTTAAGTAGAGGAAAAGATATGGAGTATGGTTGTTCCTCACCCAACAGTAGGATCTCCTCCCATTTTTCATACCTATTCTTCTTGAGGTGGCTGTTCTTCTCAAGCTTTTCCAAGTACCCATGTCCCCAAAAAAACATTAACAAACTGGAGCAGATTCAGTGGATGGATACCAATCAGGTTAGAGGTCTGGAAACTATAGGCTATGCATTAAACGATCTGATTATGTTTCATCTACAGAAAAAGCAAAGATAATGGAAGCAATTTACAAATATCTGAAGGCATATAGGATAATAATAATAATAATAATAATAATAATAATAATAATAATAATAATAATAATAATAATAATAATAATAATAATAATAATAATAATAATAATAATAATAATAATAATAATCTTTATTGTCATTGTATTAAAATTACAATGAAATTGGTTTTATAAATGAACTTAATCTCTATTTATTTACAGCCAGTGGTGGCATTCAGCCAGTTCGGGCCAGTCAGGGCTGTCTTAATGCATGGGCCTGGTGGGCACTTGCCCATGGGCCCCACGAACAGAGCCCCCCCTAGTAATCTGTGTCTGTTAACCCTTCAATGCACCTTGTATCATATAAATACAGCAACATATTTATTACATTTTACTGCATTTTTAAATTAATACTAACATGCAAATATATGTTTAATTTTATCAACCATTTACATTTGTATTCCTGTGAGTAGTTGTCATAGGGGCCCCAGTAAACTGCTTTGCCCGGGGGCCCATAATGTTGTTAAGGTGGCCCTGGGGCTAGTTCAAACAAACCAGCTGTTAAATTGCTGGCTGGCCCTGCCCCTTTCTGTCCCACTCCTTCCAGTCCCCACGCATGCCATTTGTCTTCCAGATAAGTGCAGAGAGGCCTACTAGGCCAAAAATGGGACATGGTGGGGTGCGACGTGAAACTCCCCCCCTTTTTGCTCGCAGGGGCTGCAGGAGGCCAAGTGCTGCCTGTCACACCCACTGGCCATGCCTACTTGGCCACACCCACCCATCCAGTCATTAGGACAGAGAACCAGTTGTTAAATTATTTGAATCCCACCACTGCTTACAGCCATTTGTTTAGTGACAGTTCAAAGTTAAAATGGCATTGAAAAAGTGACCTATAACCGGCCATCACACTTATGACCACCATAGATTCCCACAGTCATATGATCAAAATTCAGACCCTTGGCAACCAGTATGAATTTGTGGTAGTTGCTATGTCTGAGGGTCATGTGGTCGCCTTTGCAACTTTCTCAGCTGGCTACTGATGAGCTACGCCAATGGGGAAGCAAGATTTGCTTAATAACCATGTGATTCATTTAACAACTACAGTGATTTGTTTAACAGCCATGGCAAAAAAGGGCATAGCTCACTTAACAACCAATCTTAGCCATGATCCTAATTGTGACCCTAAGTGGAGGACCAACTGTACTTGTAAATACATTCAGACTGAATGTGAAGTGGTGGAACTTCCAGCTGTAGAAGTGGTCAGCCAGAGAAACAAGCTGCCATATGAAGCAGGGTTCTCCATTGCTGGAGGTCTCCAAACAGAGGCTGTCAGAGATACTCCAACGGATACCGCACTGAATTGATTAAATTAAAACAACTCTAATGTATCTTCCAACTCTGATTCTAGAGAGAGGCTAATAGCTTAAATCAGCATCATGGACAAGAATAAAAAAAAATCTGGGTTTGCAAATGGACCCAGATTGATTCCAGGTTTTCATGGCACTTTGACAAGAGGCTCACTATAGAACCACCTCCCTGAGTTTCCACATTTTCCTTCCCATTGTTGTTATTCCCATGAGCCTGCCTGTTGAGCTGGGGTAATGCTTGGTAGAGACAGATAACAAAGGAATAGAACAGAACAGAACAGAACAGAACAGAACAGAACAGAACAGAATAGAATAGAATAGAATAGAATAGAATAGAATAGAATACTGTGTTTCCCCAAAAATAAGACAGGGTCTTGTTTTGACCACCAAAATAAGCACTTATTTTCGGGAAAGTCTTTTTATTTTTGAGGTGCAAGAGGCAGTGAGCGTGGTTACCTCAGGCTGTTGCTGTGTCGCAATATTTTTGGGGAGGCTTATTTTCGGGGAAATAGAATAGAATAGAATAGAATAGAATAGAATAGAATAGAATCTGGAAGGGACCTTGGAGGTCTTCTAGTCCAGTCCCCTGCTCAAGCAGAAGAACCTATACCAGTGATGGCGAGCCTTTTCAGCACTGAAACCCAGAAGAGGAATGGGCAACACTGCATGTGCAAGATGACACAACTCCTTGTGCCACTTTGGGCATGTGTGCCATAGGTTCACCATTACGAACCTATACCATCTCAGACAAGTGACTATCCAGTCTCTTCTTAAAATTGGAATGCCCACAATTTCTGAAGGTAAGTTGCATTATTGTTTCTTCTTTTTTTAAAGCTCTCTGTTCACTCTTTTCCCCCCAAAACATAGTTCAACTGACTCCAACTTGACAGTCTTTAAATGTGTTGAAGTTGCAATGTTCTGAGCATGCCTTGTATGGAACATGCTGGCTGGGAATTCTGGGAGTCATTATCCCATTACATTTGCCAGAAATCAGATTTGGAAATATTTGCTAGGATAAGGGATAGGGATCAACAAGTAAGAATGAAAGGAACAATCAGAATTAGAACGACCGATAATCAACTTCACACTAAGACATAAGCTTCAACAGATGCCTAATGCTAACCTTGACACTGCTCTTGTTTGGAAAAATCTATAGTTGATTTTTCTTGGATGTCTCTTATTGTTTTGGATAGCAATATAGGATATGATTTCTTTCTCTCTCTTTCCAAGTCATTTTCGATCCATGAAATATTTTCTGGGTGAAAGAAGAATTCTGTACTCTGCTTTAGACTTTGGCCACATTCCAAGACAGAGTTAAGTATGCTTAAGCTCAATGAATTCACCAGATTTAATCACGCTTAACTCAGTGTTGGATTGTGGCCTTTGCTGTGGATCTCCAAGTCTGACACGTTGTATGCAATAATCTTTCATAGGGGAGAAACTTTATGCGCTGCTAGAGATTCCAAGTACAGACTCAAGAGACTCAGCTGCAGGAAACACCTGTAACAATTTAGCTCCGTTAAGCAATACCTTATCCAGGACTTGGAGAATTTTCTATTTACATTACAGTAAAGCTGAAAATTGCTCCAAAGTGAAGATGAAAGCTTTCCCAATCGGCTACATTTCTCTATGTGAATGGAACACCATTCCCAGTAGCCTTTTTGTTTCATGGCATTCCAAAATGTCACAGCATGAATTCCTTTCAGTCTGAACAGCCTCTGGAATAACTTTTACATGCTCAGAAAATTGTTTTTCTCCAAGCATTACATCTAACAGGTCACACAGGTTGCAGAGCCAGTTTGGCCTAGTGCAGAGTTTCTCAACCTAAGATGGGTGGACTTCCACCTCACTTCTGGATCCCCATGCTGATAGAGTAGGGGTGGACTGCTAAGGGTTCGCCCAGGTTCAGGAGAACTCGAAGCTAAAGTTATGGCCAGTTCGGAGAACCTCCAAATCCCACCCCTGGCTGGCCCCGCCCACCCTGCCCAACCCCTCCCACAAGTCTCCACATGGCCCATTTTGGATGTGAGGTAAGTGCAGGGCCCATACAGAGGCTCGGGGAGGGGGGGGGGAATGGGTTTCCTGGAAGGCCTCCAGAGCCTGGAGGAGGCAGTTTTCACCATCCCAGAGGCTTGAGGAAAGCCTCCAGAGCATGGGGAAGGCGAAAACACACCACTACTCCGCCATGGTGCAGGAGGCTGACTAGGCCAAGCCCACCATGGCCATGCCCACCCAGCAACTGGGCAGAGAACCTGTTGATGAAATTTTTGAAGCCCACCCTTGTGACAGGGGAATTCTGGGAGCTAAAATCCACCCATCCAAATTTGGTGTGGTTCAGAAACATTGCTCTAAATGACAACATTTGCTGTCAGTTCCTTGAGAAATAGTTATAAAAACTAAGGCTAAATTATCTGGCCTATTACATTTTCTTATATGTTGGTTTTTCAGTTGCAAGCTGCCCAGAGTTGTTTAGGAGTCAAATACCTATCAATTAAACAAGGAAACAAACCTTGATCACCCTACACTAGAGTTGCTGAGATAGCCAACATATAAACAGTAAATAAATAAATTTATTAACTCATCATACAAGAGTAGGTTGCAGTGATGCTGGATAAAAGGCAAAAAGGTATGTTGAATATCGCTGTGAATGCAGTGGTGAAATTAAAAAATTTTTGCTATCAGTTCTGTGGACGTAGCTTGGTGGGCATGGCGTGGCGTGCTTGGCAGGGGAAGGATACTGCCAAATCTCCATTCCCACCCCATTCCAGGAGAAGGATACTGCAAAATCCCCATTTTGCCCCACTCCAGGGGAAGGATACTGCAAAATCCCCATTCCCTCCCTTCTCCAGGGGAAGGATACTGCAAAATCCCTATTACCTCTCCACTCCTGGGGAAAAGATACTGCAAAATCTCCATTCCCTCCCCACTCCTGGGGGAAGGATACTGCAAAATCTCCATTCCCACCCCACTCTGGGGCCAGCCAGAGGTGGTATTTGTCGGTTCTCCAATTATTCAAAATTTCTGCTACCGGTTCTCCAGAACCTGTTAGAACCTGCTGAATTTCATGCCTGTGGGAATGTCTTTTTCTTATTATTTTACTGTTGTTCAAAATTAAAGCTAAATCCCATCCACTCTGCGAGACCTCTAAAGGATCTCCTTTTTCTGGCTTGGAAACTATTCCCCCCCCCCCCCCTTTCTTTCTTGATGTCCCTAAGGTAACGTGACTAAGCTGAACTTGAGGATGATATAAAACAGTGCAGTTACATTGTTAATGTTTCAACAAAGAAACAACTTAAAAAGTTCAATTAAATTTGAAACGGGTTATAACATGGGTTTCTGCAGAATGTGGTCCAAAAGCTCACAATAGTGGTGACAACAATGTGATTGAAGCGCTGCCTGTTTTGTATGCCTGATGGGTTATTAACAGGTCTGTTTATATGACATCATATCTACTGTCTGCCAATATACTTGCCTTCTGTGGCATTAATCATATCCCTAACTCGGTCTCTTTGGCAGATGGAGGTTTTGGACCAGTCCTTCCACCTCTAAATCCTTCTTCCTGTCAGCCTCCGCTTTGCTGCTTGCTTCGGCTGCCATTGAAACGGGGAGGGAGGGGCTTTGGTATTTGGGAATGAGACTGTATGGTGCAGGAGGGAGATTTGAAGAAGGGAGTATGTTCTCACCATCTACTTCGCATACCTCTGGCTGGTGCCATGCGGTGTTCAAGGCCAACGGTCTTGCATGCCATCCTGATGATGTTCCTGGAGATGCAACCCACATGACACCTAAGGGGATTGCGCATTGGACAATGGGATGGGGGTTGTTAGGGGGAGGGGGCTGGACATATATTGATATGTATGATTTTGCGTGCTTGGGTCTCAGACCTTGCTTTACCTCACTGCTATCTTTTCATAACCAGTAAAAGTACTCTTAATTCTTTCAAATGGAGTTGAGTGGTTTCGTTCTTGGTTATCGTTAGAGGCAGACCTGACAATTCCTCAGTTCCCCTCCCTCTTCTGCAACTTGGCTTTGATTGGCAGTTCTGCCACTCAGTTGTGCCCAAAATCCACATTAAATTGTGTGAGTGCAGCACTGAGCTGGCCTCACTGACCTCACTGCTAAGTCACAGTAAGGCACAAACTTTGCAGCCCCTGCAGAATGGGGCCTACACGGGGGTGGGGCTGCTGGGGGTTCGCAGGGGTTCAGGAGAACCTCTAGCTAAGATTCTGTGCAGTTCAGAGAACCACCAAATCCCACCCGTGGCTGGCCCTGCCCTCCCCATCTCCCCAGGAGTCCCCAATGGGCTCGGGACCTAGTTATATGCGAGACCGCCTCCTGTCCCATACATCCCTTAGACCGATACTCTCCCACAGAGAGGACCTTCTCAGGGTGCCGTCGACCGGACAATGCCGACTGGCGACACCCAGGGGAAGAGCCTTCTCTGTGGCGGGCCCAGCCCTCTGGAACGACCTACCCCCTGAACTTCGCACCATCTCCGATCTCCGCCTCTTCCGCCAGTGTTTAAAGACACATTTGTTCCATTTAGCCGGCCTAGCGTAACCTCCACAAATGACTATTTTAGATAGTTTTAAATTTGGGGATTTTAATTCGTTTTTAGTGCAGGATGGGTATCAAATAAGTTTTTTAAATTTTTTACTTGATTTTGTATTGTATTTTAAATTCCTGTGCACCGCCCTGGGTCCTTTTGGAGAAGGGTGGGGTATAAATTTAATTAAATAAATAAATAAATAAATAAATAAATAAATAAATAAATAAATAAATAAATAAATAAATAAATAAATAAATAAATAAATAAATAAATAAATAAAGTGGCCCCTTTTGGATGCAGGTAAGTGCAGGGGACGTGTGGAGGCTTGGGAACGGTGAAAAATGGGCCTTCTGGAAGTTCGGGAAGAAGAAGAACAGGATCGTTTCTGGCTTCCGGAAAGCCTCCAGAGCCCGTGGGGGGGCAAAAATGCCCCCCTGCCATGGTGTAGGGAAACAACTAGGCCATGCCCACCCAGCAACCAGGAAGAGAACCCCTTGGTAAAAATTTGAAGCCTATCCCTGGGCCTACATTGTCACTGTGCTTGCTCAGATTCCCTGAAAACACATGCAGTTTCTTGCTTGTCAGCAAAGAAACAGACTCCTTAGGTCAGTCAACTTATTTTCAGCTGGTAATTGCCAGAATGGTTGCTGGTGCCCTGTTTTTTTGCTGACAAGGAACAATCAAAGTGATTTATTTACTTACCAGTTTTGCTACCCTCCAGAATGTTTTTTTTTGTAAAAATGCTTGGGTGTTATGCCAACTGGCTGACTAGAATAGTACTTTTAAAAAGAGAAAGCGAGGGACTCTTCATTGCCCAGGAACGTGTGGGTCAATGACTGCAGAGAGGAATTGTCTCACCAAAAAAGATGGAAAAAGTCAAAAAAATGAGAAAGGAACCTAGGTAGAATTACAGAGTGATGATTTGGAAATAAGTACTGAACCGCAATGCCAATCCCGATGCTGGAATTAGTCCCATGTCAATACAATTACCATATTTTTCGGACTATAAGATGCACCGGAGTATAAGACGCACCAAGATTTCAAAGAGAAAAACAAGGGAAAAAATAGTTTTTGGCCTCCGTGCCAGAGGTCGGTTGCTCCCAGTTCAGCGCAATAGTAGCAGTGGTGGGAAGCTCCGTCCACCCACCCAGATGCTTCTGTGTATATGCAGAAGCGTTGCGCACATGCACGAGCACACGCATATGCACGAGCAAACCGGTAGTAAAAAAATTGGAAACCCACCACTGCTCCACGTTTCCAGTTTTTGCTTTGTCCAGCCCTCAGGAGCACTCTGCAGGCCTCCCAAACCCCCTTCGCGCCCCTTTTTTGCAAAAATCGGGTGGACTTTTGGCAAAAACAGACATGCAGGGCGATGTTTCAGGAGGCCAAAAATGGCCATATTCAGTGTATAAGGTGCAACAACATTTCCACCCTCTTTTTTGAGGGTGGGTGGGTGCATCTTATACTCTAAAAAGTATGGTATAGCTTGGCAAGTGAGAATTCAGAATCAGTCTCCCACAAATATTATTTCAAAGATGACTTGTGAAGACTAATATCCTAAAGCTTTTCTGCTTTCATGTGCACGAATTGTGAATTCCAAATCAAATACAAGTTTTCTCACATCATTGTACAGGTAGTCCTCAACTTACAACAGTTCACTTAGTTCACAAAGTCACAATGGCACTTACAACTGTTGCAGTATCCTCACAGTCACGTGATCAAAATTTGGATGCTTGGCAACTGACTCATATTTATGATGGTTGCAGTGTCCTGGGATCACGTGGTCACACTTTTGTGACCTTCTTTCCAGAAAAGTCAATGGGGATGCCAGATTCACTTAACGACCATGTTGCTAACTAAGCAACTGCAGTGATTCACTTAACAATTGTGGCACAAAAGGTCATAAAACGGGGCAAAGTTCACTTAACAAATGTTTCACTTCGCAACAAAAAAATTGGGCTCAATTGTGATCGTAAGTCAAAGATGACCTTATTTTTGCTGCTTCAGCCTAGCAACAACTTTTAGGGGTTTTATGAGATTAGTGGGACCCGTATAGCTATTGCCTTCCTGTTTTCAGTATTTATTAGGAGATACTGTGATTTCTTTACCCTTCAATTCTTCATTCCATTTCTCTCTGGCTTGGTTTCTACACCATGAGCTACAGCAGTGGTGCAATTCAATTTTTTAAACTACCAGTTCTGTGGGCATAGCTTGGTGGACATGGCATGGCTTGGGGGGTATGGCGGGGGAGGGATACTATAAAATCTCCATTCCCTCCCTACTCCAGGGGATGGTTACTGCAAAATCCCCATTTCCTCCTAATCAGCTGGGACTTGGTAGGCAGAGAATAGATGGGGGCATGGACAGTCAGAGGTGGCTTTTACCCAAAAATTTCCGCTACCAGTTCTCCAGAACTGGTCAGAATCTGCTGAATCCCACATCTGAGCTACAGGGATACAGAACAGAACAAAATTGTATAAACCCTCTCTGTTCAGGAAGATATGATCAACCACTGCTTGGCTAGGAAGGACCTATCTTATATATGGAATCAAAGAAGGACCCTTATGATGAAACCTTGTAAAAGGAGGCTTAATCTTGTGAGCAGATTTGACTCTTGGGCATTCAGATACTTAAAACTGATCAATACAAACTGACATTGATCCCCAATTACAATAATACAATACAATAGCAGAGTTGGAAGGGACCTTGTAGGTCTTCTAGTCCAACCCCCTGCGTGGACAGGAACCTTATACCATTTCAGACAAATGGCTATCTAACATCTTTTTAAAGACTTCCAGGGTTGGGGCATTCACAACTTCTGAGGCAAGCTGTTCCAGAGGTTAATTGTTCTAACTGTCAGGAAATTTCTCCTTAGTTCTAAGTTGCTTCTCTCCTTGATTAGTTTCCACCCATTGCTTCTTGTCCTGCCCCCAGGTGCCTTGGAGAATAGTTTGACTCCCTCTTCTTTGTGGCATCCTCTGAGATATCGGAACACTGCTATCATGTCTCCCCTGGTCCTTCTCTTCATCAAACTAGACATACCCAGCTCCTGCAACCGTTCTTCATATGTTTTAGTCTCCAGTTCCCTAATCATCTTGGTTGCTCTTCTCTGCACTCTTTCCAGAGTCTCCACGTCTTTTCTACATCGTGGCGACCAAAACTGTATGCAGTATTCCAAGTGTGGCCTTACCAAGGCACTATACAGTGGCATTAACACTTCACGTGATCTAGATTCTATCCCTCTGTTATGCAGCCTAGAACTGTGTTGGCTTTTTTGGCAGCTGCTGCACACTGCTGGCTCATATTTAAATGGTTGTCCACTAGGATTCCTAGATCCCTCTCACAGTTGCTACTATTGAGCAAGGTACCACCTATACTGTACTTGTGCATTTGGTTTTTCTTGCCTATATGTAGGACCTTACTTTTTTCACAATTGAATTTCATTTTATTAGATTCTTTGTCTTTATTCCATATATCTGTCAAAAAAGAGTTTTATAACAATAGATAATCTCCGCCATAAACCACATGTTGCATGTTTTATGCCAAACTAAATAGCTTTAAATTCTTCTATTGCCATAGTTCAAATATTTTCCATAATACTTTATTTCATCCATATCGTTCTGATTTCTACCCAGGAAACCCCAAACCCATCTCTTTTCTTAATAGTTTCTTTCTATTCTTAATTTTGACTTTAATCCTTTCATCTTTTTCGGAAATATAAATCCCACGTAGGGAGGTTATTCTCTGTATCAACTCTATATATCAAATGGGATAAAGTATCTCTTATTGTTGCAGTGGAAAAGGAAATCAGATTCTTCCTTTTTTTCTCTGGGATTTTAGATATACTATATATAATTTGTTTCTATGTGTAGACTGTAATTACTTAAGAGTATGGAAATGCCATGTGAGGGAAAAGAGGAGGTTACCCTGGCAACAGCAACCATATTCTCTTCTTGGGGTTCCTTTTCTTAATTTGGAGACGCTTACTGGCACACTTAGCGCTCAAAGGGTTATAATTGTGAACAGTGCCGCATACACCCTTCTAGGTAATTTCTTTAATTCTTGCCATTTATTTAGCCAAGAGACATATAAAAGAAACATTCTTTGCGGCTTCTCCCACCTGCCTTGTAAGACCTTCTGAAAATGTTCATGTAGTTTATATCTCTCTCATTGGCTGCCTAGCAGCAGCAACATTTCAGGGAACAATGGGGAAAAACACATGCCGCTCAATAGAAATATTAATCTATGGCATTGTTCAAGCAATAGGAAGGAATATATTTGTGTGTGTGTGTGTGGTTTCCATTTAAATGAAATCATATCATTTTCCAAAAAGAATCTGGTATTAAAGCAGATTTTTTTTTAAAGGGCTGTATTGCACCAGCAATACAGTTAATAGAACAGATAATTATAAATAATTCCTAGTATTAACTTCTTAGACTGACAAAAAGAATCACACAATTGCTTTTCTGCACCGAGTTGGAAGCAACTTATGCCCAGTGTGCCCATCCTTTCACCTTTCTGAGGCTCATGCTGAAATGTTCTATAATCACTATCAGCCTTTTACTTAAGTAGTTTTTTTTAAGTGTGAACAGAGCACTTTCTCCACAATTGGATAAATTTTAAAAAATTGTCTTGTAGAGTATATAAATTGAGGCAATCCATTTACTTGCTTCTAAACGATCCTGTTTGAAAGTAAAGATATTTTAAAGCAACGCTTGAGTGCTTTCTCTCCAGCACAGAAACGTAGACCAGTAGCTATTCCGACTGTTTTCCTATCCAAGTTAATAGAGAGACATTCTGATATATAGCGGCTTGCTCTTTGCCAGTCTTTCCTTTAGCTGATTTTTAAGTTGGAAAAAAATGCATTTATTTTCATTGAACAGATGGAGCTTTTGTGTGCCAATTCTCCAAAGGCAAGTAGTTGCTAATATAAATGCTCTAAGGACCCCATTTTTATGGCAGGTTTCTTTAATCTTGTCCAGTGTTAAGTAGTTTTCATGATGTGGGTTTTATGAAATGTAAATTTCTTAATATTAGCTTGATTTATTCAGATAAAACATTTTATGCTTCTTCCAGGCACTGATTTATATCCCACAAATAATAGATTTGTACAGATTTTTGACCAAAGAAAAGAAATGACAGCAGAATACTTGTCATGCTGTTGTCTGTTCAATGGTGTAGTTTATTGTGATGATTCTCACAAATGTATTTCCAGAGGTTATAAATCATTTCCAATAATTTCCTATCCCTAGACAGCCTAATCTCTTCCTTCAGTAGCTGCTGTGCCAAAATCCTCCTACTTATAAGAGGCCTTGGGTCTTAAGAATTGTAATGAAAAGCAACCAAATACATCTGTTTTATTCACAATGAAATATTCAGGTGTAAAGTGGATTAAAAAAAAAAACACTAGTGAATTTTCATACCCTGTCAACCTTTTTCCAAGTGTAGTTTAACAGCCCCCACAACTAGACAGGTCTATTTTCAAGTAACATTCATATTTCCTGAAAATGACACACAGGTGGTCTTCAACATCCGACCACAATTTGGGGCTGAATTTCCATTGCTAAGCAAGACAATTGTTACATGAATTGTGATTGCAACAGTTGTTAAGTGAATTTTGTAAGGTCCTTTTTTTTCCACGCTGACACAGCTGAGTGTTGGGTTGCTGCATTATTAATCAGCTTTTGAACCTCAAACTTCATTATTCGGGATAATATTTTACAAAATATAGTTAAGCAGATTGGTGGTAATACTAAAGTAGTGATTAAATTTTTACAGCTTGCTAGTTATGGTGGTTGGCAATATTTTATGAATGCAATTTGTGATTTAATTGTTTAAAACCCAGAAAATGGGTAACTTAAATAGCAATGCTAAGCATTTTATACCAAGATTAATTAATTAAATCTGAGATTGTCATAAACTAATAATAATGCATGATCTGTCTAAGAACCTATGGATCTATGAACATTAATTTGTAAATAAATCCCACTGAATGTTGTGACTTTACTCCTGAGCACAGTCGCACAGCATTGTGTAGTCATGCCTAATAAAAGCCTGTTAAAAATGAAATAGATTTGCTGTGATGTAAGTGCAGATATGAATGTGTTTATGCATACATATATGTGCATAAGTGTAGAATGATTATGACTTGTATGCATAAGTACATGAACTTTTGTGCATAAAAATGGTTTCCTATTCTTGGGAAGACATAGCTTGAGGTGGGGAGGGGGGGAAATGATCAAGAAGAATTTGGAAAACATTGTAGAATTATCTTGCTAGTCAGGAAAATCATCTACTATATGCCTCTTGTGTCAGCTAAGAATGAGCTTTAAAAACTTCATGTTCATGTTTTCTCAGGGAAAAGAAACATGACAGATTGAAATAAGGAGTATGACGTTTAGCTTTGATTCCTCCTCCCCTTTTTAAGATTAATTACCTGAGATGATTAACAATAACATAAAGTCAAAGAATGAAGGAATAAAATCAAAGAACTGTAGAATCAGAAGGTGGCATTTAGCTCTTAAGGAGTGATATCAAGCACTGAAGGAGAGAGGGAGAGAGAGAGAAGGGGGACTATAGTTCTTAAAGAGAATTTATATATGAAACAAGTGTCTGTTCTGGTGCTAATCCAGATGTGGGATGCGCATATGTTAACAACAAGTTCGCTGGAAATATGAGTGCGCCTTCCTCATTTTCCCACGGATTCAAACACACAGCAAATGTTCTCAGTCAGCCGCGGTGAGTAGAGCAGGTGAGGATCGGCAATCAGCTGGGCTTCATGGGTGGGGAACAAAACCAGAGAGTTAGATAAATAGGACAGGCTAGCGCTGGAGCAGCTGGGTGGACCCAGCTGGTGGTCAGAACTACCGGTTCGCCCGAACCAGTCTGAACCGACAGCAGCCCATCTTTGTGCTAATCTAAAACCTAAAAATATAACTCTATACCTAAATGATACCCAACTGTACATCTCCACCCCTGGTAAATTAAATGATGTTGTGGACATCTTATCCCAATGTCTGGAGGTTGCAAGGATCTAGACGCGGAACAACAGACTTCAACTGATTCCTGGCAATGCTGAGTGGCTTTGGATTTTCAATCTCTCTGATTCTAGAACTATTCTTTTATTTTTTACTGGATGGGGTCATATTGCCCCAAAGAGACCCAACTCCTGCTTGATAAGCTTGTGACAATTGTAGCTTTTTCACAACTTTGCATTGTGTTGCATTATTCCAGTGTTTCTCAATTATTTTCTGTCAGGCCCCCCCTAGGAAGAAGAAAACATTTCGCGCCCCCCCCCGCGCGACTGTAAATAGTATCATTTGTCTATAAAATTGTTATAAGTACACCTCTGCATAACACTGTATCCTTATTAAGTATAAGAGAATAAAAAAGAAAGAAATTTCTTTCTTTCTCTTTCTCTCTCTCTCTTTTTCTCTTTTTTCTTTCTCTCTCTTTTTTCTCTTTCCTTTCTGTCTCTCTCTTTCTCTCTCTGTCTGTCTTTCTTTCTCTCTCCCACTTTTTTCTTTCTTTCTTTTTCTTTCTCTCTATCTCTGTCTGTCTCTCCTTCGTCTGCCCATCTATCACTGTGTGTGTGTGTGTGTGTGTCTTGCATTCACGCACTTCCTGTGTCTCTCTCTTTCTCTCCCTGTCTCTCTCTGTCTCTCTGTGTGTGTCTGTCACTCTCTGATTCCTCCCCCCCTCCCTGTCTCTCTCTGTGTCTGTGCCTCTCTCTGTCTGTGTGTCGTCGTCCCCGCCCCGCCCCCACCCCCCGCGGAGCCTCCTCAGCCCGGCTCACTCGCCTTAGCCTGCCCCGGCCACCCGTGCTTGATCGCTCGTTCGCTCGCTCCGCTCCTTCCAGGAGCTGAGAAGCCTCCGTGTGTGTGTGTGTGTGTGTGTGTGTGTGTGTGCGTGCGTGTGTGTGTGTGAGGAACGGCAGTCCCTGGAAGACGACGGGTGGCCAGCATGCCGGCTGTGGAGGGAGGGAGGAGGAGGGAGAAAGGGAATCGGCAGAGCCGATTTGCCGAGGTCAAACGCGCCCCCCTTTACAGAGCCTCGCGCCCCCCAGGGGGGCGCGCCCCACTATTTGAGAAACGCTGCATTATTCCAAGATTGAGGTGCCCTTCTCACAGTTAGTCATGCCCTGGTCATCTCTTGGTTGGTTTATTTCAATGCACTCTCTCTGAGGCTGCCCTTGAAAAGTATCCAGAAACATCCCGAAGCTGGTGCAAAATGCAGTAGTATAAGCAGATATGTATGTTTCTTAAAGAACAAATGTTATACCTCTGCATTAGTTGCATATTGTTTATTAAGCACTCGTGACTCAAGCACTCGTGACATCCCGCCTTGACTATTGCAACACTCTCTACATGGGGCTCCCCTTGAGGTGCATCCGGAGGCTCCAGTTCGTCCAGAACGCGGCCGCGTGGGGGATTTCGGGAACATCTCGAAAGTTCCCATGTAACACCTCTCCTGCGCTAGCTGCACTGGCTACCGGTGGCCTTCCAGGTGCTCTTCAAGGTGCTTGTTACCATCTTTAAATCGCTCCATGGCTCGGGGCCTAGTTACTTGCGGGACCGCCTCCTGCCACATACCTCCCACTGACCGATTCGCTCCCACAGAGAGGGCCTCCTCAGGGTGCCGACTGCCGGTCAATGAGAGAGGGCCTTCTCTGTGGCAGGGCCTGCCCTCTGGAACAACCTCCCCCCCCCCGAACTTCGTACTATCACGGACCTTCCCCTCTTCCACCGCTCACTTAAGACACATCTTTTTCAGCAAGCTGGACTGGCATAGAATTTAAATTTAGGAACGATAGAGCCTCAGCTAAATTAGATAGGTTTTAATGGGAATTTTAGCACAGGTTTATTATTTAATTTCTTTTTAACTTTTGTATATTTGTTATTTATTATTGTAGATTTTAATATCCTGTGCACCGCCCAGAGTCCGTCTCGACGGAGATTGGTGCGGTTTATAAATCGAATTAAATAAATAAAAATAAAAATTATATTTCTTTGGATCATATTTTATTTTACCAATTTATAGATTTTTAGATTCTATTTTGTTTTACTGATTTATCAGTTTTATATTTATATTTATATTTATTTGATTTATATCCCGCCCTTCTCCAAAAGGACCCAGGGCGGTTTAAGCACTTGAAGACTTACTTAAAAGACAATACACTGTTTTCCTGAAAATAAGACCTCCCTAGATAATAAGCCCAATCGGGCTTTTGAGCACTTGCGCTAAAATAAGCCCTCCCCAAAAAAATAACCACCACCCCCTGCCAAAATAAACCCTCCCCGAAAATGTTGCAACACAGTAGGAGCCATGAAGTAATCAAGCTCGCCGTCCCCTGCATCTCAAAAATAACAAGACCTCCCTGAAAATAAGGCCAAATGTTTATTTCGGGGGTCAAAAGAAAACAAGACCCTGTCTTATTTTCAGGAAAACACAGTATAAATATGCCATAAAGAAATGGTGTTCCTGAATCTTTTTTTTAAATTTAAAAAAAAAGATTAAAAGTGCTGTGAGATGGGAACTAGATGGAAACTTCAGTGCTTGGAGAAGAATGTTTGAGTCTTCCATTTGTTACATAACTTTCTGTGTAAATCATAACCCTGAAACTGTTCTTTTTTCAGGGACAAAATGGAGTTGAAATGTTTCTATCACTTTGTGGGGCAAGTAATAGCTTGGAAGGCCATTGCTAACCTTCCTTGCAAATATTGTACATGCAAAAGCTTAGAATATACTGATATCACATTTGTTCCATTTCTACCATATTCTGCCGTGTGTGTGTGTGTGTGTGTGTGTGTGTGTGTGTTTGTGTGTGTGTGTGTGTGTGTATGCTGGAATGCCAATTAGTAAACACAGTAATAGCTCACAAGGGGATTAATTAAATCGTGTTTATGTTCATTGACAATCCTCGCCCCAAAATCAGAATTCAGGTTTTATTCTTGAAAGTGGCAGATAATTTTGAGGAAAATTGAGGGGATTACATCATTCAGTTTTATTTCCCTCAGAATTGCTGTGATGTGACTCCCTAAGAAAGAGGTAAAATGGGACAGAATGGAGACATCCACCTAGTTTTAATTTCCATAGCCAGTAAAAAGGCATGATTAGCACTAGGATTACAGGTGGGGCTCGGCCAAATGGTTCTATTTAGCATAATCACCACTCAGAAACATTGATCAAGGGCATTCTCAGCATGATAAATTCTATACGCATGTTTGAATTTGATTGACTTTGGAGCCTTTCTGCTGCAGGAAATCTTAATCCTAAACCGAAATGGCTACAGCAGAGAGGTGAGAATTAATTTCTGCACGTCAGTTTCACAGTTTTTGTGCATAAAGATAAAAGGCAGCATTTCTGTGGCCTTCACCAAACTGTTGTATAGATAGTATTTATCTGCTTTCACTCGGGAAAGCAGATAAAGGATGAAAGCCCAGCTTTCTCTCTGTTTTATTCGTTGAATTTCAGAACCATTTTGAATGTTCTTTCCTTCTTGGATTTGATTCTTCCCCAGATGTGTATGACTACAGCTCTCAGAGCCCAGACTAATTCAGATTAATTCTTGGTGATTCTAACTGGAAATTATTTGAACTGCCGTCATAGCATATATGTAACATTCGACTTTGGGAAAGACTATTCCACCAGAAAAAGAGTCAAAATTAGACATGCTGACTTCATCCTTAATTTAAATTTAGAACCACTGTAAATCAAATAAAAATACCATAACCTCACCCTAGTCCCAAAGGCACTTTTTCAAGAGGCCAATAGATTTTCTTTGCTTTTTTCTTGAAGACATTTTGCTTCTCATCCAAGAAACTGCTTCAGTTGAGCTGAATTTGAAAAAAACAAAAAGCACCTTTGGGACAACCATGACCTGGATGAATCTCCATACACAACCTCACCCTATAGAAAAGACTATGACCAAGTTACATATATGCCAATTTAATGTGTTCTATGTAGAGTAGCAGGGAGAGACACAATTAAGACCTTTCTACTTTCTACATTATATCAGAGTATATTCAGACGGAAGGCATCAACTTGTAGATGCCTTCAAGCAAAGCATTGTCCTCTATAATGCTGAACCTAATAACACCCTTCTGTGCTGTTCCCAGAATTCATGAGCTATGTTGCTCATGAAATGTCTAATCATGGGCCACGTCCTCTTCTAACCAACTCCTAACCAGGTGATTTAGTCCCTAAATAGTGGCAGAATATGTGGTTGCATTCAGGTAGTCTTTGACTTATTTTTTAAACAATGTTTCAAACTTACAATGGCCTTACAAAAAATGACTTGACTAGATTTGCTTAATAGCTACATACCTCATTTAAAAACCTCAAATGATAACTGTACAACTTATCGTAAAATCAGGTCCAATTTACTTTATGATTGTGCAACTTAAAATGGAAATTCTGGGCTCATTTCTGTCCCTAAATCAAAGGCTACCCATATAGCAATTGTAGGAGAATGGTCTTAACATCTATATTAATTATGCCATGTTATGAATTTACTAAACAGTGAATTCAATTTACTGAATTATTAACTGAACAGGCATTTAGCTGGTCATAATAAGTTATACATTTCTTATTCTAAATTCATGAAGTTGACATGAATTTAGCAAGAAGATCTGAAACTGAAATATAAGAACTTTCTGAAAGTGCTTGTAAATCTCCTGGTGATTGGAAACCTTGCCACATCAGTTTTTCCATTTGTGGGACTACTTATAAATATTTCTAGCTAAATAAACATACAATATCCTCTTTCAGACTTATTAAATGTTTGAAGATATACAAAGATTTAGATATGTAGGACATGTTTGCCTTTTTATAAGGAAACAACTAGATAAGACTATAATTTTGAAAACAAAGGAGAAATAATATATTAGAACTGTGATGGCGACTCTATGGCGTCAATAAATAAACCATCAATAAATGTGATGCTCCAAATCTAAACTTCATTTTAGAAAACTTTCTAGTAAAATCAGTATTCACATGGAGTAGAAATCAGGCTACAGAGTGAACTAGAAAAGGAATATAGGCTAGAAAGAATTATTCTTAGGTCTAACAAGACTCTGCATACTCTTGGACAGCAGAGGGCCATGATGCATGGCTTAGTGTAGCCAATAATACAATGGTTCTAGGTTTTTTCAGATGAAAAATGTACACAAGCCTAGAATCAATAAAATCCACTAAGACAAATGCTCTTCATGAGCATTGTTGGCTTAGACAACATTATACTGCTTTGTGAACCATAAAAGATTCAGCATTCTAAGCACTTCAAAGCACTTTCAATAGGAAATAAAGTCCCTACGAAAGCTATCTTGCTCAGCAGAGTTTTTCTTTGACAAATCTTTGGATGACTTTGCTCAAAAGCTTTTCAGCAAATAGAATTTAAGAGAGGTAGCTAAAAACCATTTATACAGGTTGGGTTGCAAAACCTATGCCTAAATTTTCCGTCAAAGAAAAAAATCTTCCATGGTACAATTCATTATTGGGAAACCTGCAGAAGATGACAAGAACCATTCCATGTTTCCTGTTACATATGGAGTAGTCCCTCAATGTGTTACTTTGCATGATCTGTTTTGTTCATGCGTAGCTGAAAACAACTGCATGTCCTACAGAAATAAGACTGACATGATAATCAAGGTGACCTCGGTGTAAGTCTTGGCTTCTAAAGATCTGGAACTAAACCAAGCTTTCTTTATGAAGGCTTTTGTATGGCTTGACCTATTTCTCATAATACTTTTTTCATGCAACAATAAACCCAAGGGATTTGGAAGAATAAGCATGTGACTTTTTTGTAGTGTGATTAGAAGATATGTGTGTTGTTAGGCCAGTGTCTTTTTAACTTTCTACTTCAAGGAACAGCTTTCCATAGAACCTTCTGAGAGACAATAGGGTCGGCACTGCAGTCTTTATTTACTGGGCATTCTTAACGCTCATTGGATTATTTGAGAGGTGGGATCTTAACTATAAGCTATTTTATACTTTGCAAACTCCGGGGATTTTCCCTGACCTTCCCATTTCTCAGCACAGCATGAATAGTTCTGTTTTGGCTACAGAATCCATATGAATAATGACATTAACAATTGCAATATTGGAGAATAATAATTTTCCTGCTGTGTTAGAGTGAAGTTCCAAACAATCCATCACAGGAATGAGTAGCTAAAAGCCAAGATAAAGTTCATAGGTAAAATGTAACTGTGTTAGGTAGCGATATGACTAAAGATGTGTCAGCTTATTTGAAGGTTTAAAAAGGCTAGTAAGATGAACTAATGAGAAGCCACCTAATGAGAAGGAAGGGCTCACTGGAGAAGAGCCTAATGCTGGGAAAGATTTAGGGCAATTGAAGAAGGGGACCACAGAGAATGAGGTGGTTGGATGGAGTCACCGAAGCAGTAGGCGTGAGCTTAAATGGACTCCAAAGGATGGTAGAGGACAGGAAGGCCTGGAAGAACATTGTCCATAGGATTGGATTGTGATGGGTCGGACATGACTTCACAACTAACAACAACAAAGCTAAACTAAAAAATTAGACCTGAAGGACTGTCAATAGAAAGGCATATAAGAGATTTCAACAAATATAATCTGGAAACATTAGGAGAGAAATGGAAGTGTAGAGATATGTAACTATTCTTATCTCACATTCCTGATGTTTATGTTTGCAAAAGCAACTGCTCAACTGGAAATCACATTCAAACCTAAATATCCCTTTGTTTCAGAATGATACAGTCTCTGAATAAAAAAGAATTCAATCCAGGATGACCAGACTACAGCATTGTTAAATGTGCAAGAAAAACATTTGAGGGCTACCAAAAGCCGTCCTTTCATCTCTTGGGAAGTTGAGCAGACGGTTCCAGATGAGCATCACCCAACACTGATAGAGCAGTCTTGACGGGAAGCAGTAATCTCGCCAGAAACCCAGATGTGGAGGATGGGGAAAAAATCTGGATGAATTTTATATAATGAGGAAGCAAGAGCAGATTCAAACAAGACTGCTGATAAATTTACCTCCTGCGGTTCATCCTGACATGGACTTCTGCTACTAGAATAAACAGGCTCTTCAAGAGGGTTGACAGGATTGTTTTGATTATTTGGGAGATGAATCTCCTAGGCCTTTGATCCCCTGATGTTTTTGGAGCCTGCCGTGCTGTGCAGCAGCAGGAGTTTATCACTCTTCTAACCCTGAAGCAGCTGCCTATAACTGATTTATAGAAGGAAGTGACCATTAAGAGCCAAACACCTCATAGGCACTTAAACTGGGGTTGGGGTTTTCACTTCTCAAGTCAATAGTAGCAGGAAGGTGTGCTTTCCCATGAAGAAAATGTCTATCATTAAAAGAATAATTAAAAGAAATGAAAAGGGCAGTAGGAATGCAACCAACGTGACAGTAGTGTAAAGAGTAATATCAGCATCTCCTCTCAGATTTAAGTTCAAGTAGTTGAATATTCCTCATCAACTTTCAAGCAGGCTGGCTTTCTTTTTTAAATTAACTAAATTAAATACAATCCGTTCCTTACATTTTCTCCAAGCATTTTTACATTTCCCCCACAGATTAAGCAGATAAAGACCAAAAACAAATAAACAAAAATGTTTTTGTTTCATTTTTGAAGACCTAAAAATTGCTCCAAGGATGGAAATGAGCCAGGATTCATGATGTAGACAGATTAGCCCATCACAGCCAGATTAATTTGATCACACGATATATAAGATTGTACTAAGGTAATTACAGTTTTATAGCTCTTCATCGTGTCAATGAAAGATGCCTGTGCAAATGCATCTAGACTAATGTTTTTTTTTCAACCTTGGTGACTTTAAGACATGTGGACTTCAACTCCCAGAATTCCCTAATCATCAGAAAAAGTATTGATCTAGACTATGCATAATAGAGACAAAAGAAACAATAGGCATCTACACTCTTAGCAGTTAAATTGTTCTTTTTCCAAGTTCGTGCCTGCTTGACTCTAAACCAGGACTGTCAAACTGTCATGCAGGCCATGCCCACCCCAACTCCGTAAAGGGGGAAAATGTAGCAATATGGCACAGCACAGCAATGTGACGCTAGACCCATAGTCTAAATTGACTTAAGGAAATTTGACAGAAGAATATAGTTAAGTGTTTTCTATACTTAAACATGTATCATTTAGACACATGAAACACTACAAATCAACATTAATTTTAGAAGGCTTCTGGGCCTCTATTCAAGCTATTTCTTTTAACACACTCTTTCTCTTTCCCCATCTCTTTTCTGCAGGCTAGCTGGAACAAGAAAATAGCTAAAGTGTGCACAATAATAGTCACCACAACCCCTACCCAGTGCAGGTTCAAATCTGAATCCCCATTCTCCAAAAACAGCTGTATCCTGAGGACTAGACAACATGGAAATCTTTGGAAGGCACTATGGCTCTGTAACCTCAAGCTTTTGCAGCTTTGTATCCAAAGCTTTCCTGTTATTGTTTTTTCCATGAATATCCCACCTTCCTTCCCATCAGGCACTCAAAATGGTTTGCAAGCTATATACAATGTGTGTGTGTGTGTGTGTGTGTTTTTCAACATAACTCTGGAACACCTCAAGAAATTTCATCCAAACACAGATGACTTACTCTCTGGAAACAAATACTGTGGGGATAATAAACTCCTAACACCTTTCGGGTGGGTTGGAGGGGGGGGGGGTGTTCTGTTAAGATACAGCCTGTTGTGCCTTAAAATGGCTTCTACTGTACTGCTGTAAAATGGCTTCTACTGTACTGCTGTAAAATGGCTTCCACTGTACAGTGCAGTGGAGTTGCCATGGTAACGGCTTCACAGTACTCCACAAGGGGGCTCCTTCTGGTAAGGGGAAAAATCCAACATTAGAAATTACATTTGGTTGGGATTATTTTTGAGGACAAATGTATGGATTAGGGTAAATAAATACCCGGGCAACATCAGGTTATCAGCTAGTCTTAAATAAAATACAAAGGAGCACTATGTATGTTTTTTAAGTGGGTAAGCATTCAATGCAAACCATCAAATAAAATATTTTGCATACATATTTTCCCTCTCAGTTCCATGGGACATCCATGTGTGCATTGGAGTTCACAGAGAGCACAGGATCAAGTCCTAGATGCCCATTTAAGTGCCGTTGAGACCATTTATTGTGTTGACATTGTGTTCCTCGGTGTGCTCTCATGCTGACAAATTAACTTCACGCTAATTTTATATTAGCAGAAGCCTTGGTTCCTATTCCATTTGATTTCACTCCATTTTACACTTGTCACTGATGCATAATCAGAAACATGGGGAGGAGGAGGCAGGCCCATAACATGCAGGTAATAAACACCTGTCATCTTTTGATTAATGGCCTGGCAGTCTTGATGTGATAAAAGTCACTGTAGGGAAGGTGTGGAAAAAATCTCATTCTAACACCTGCACAGTTTAATTAAAAGACATTTATTAACACTCTTTGTCCCTATTTACCGGAGGTCCTCTTTGGTTCATGCCTGAACCTCCGACAGAACCATCAACAGCTCACATGGGGTGCCTTTTGGGATTGCAATGTGATTGTAAAGCAGATTGGGTCAAGGTGAGTATATTTGCCAATTTATTTCTTAGATTTCTATAGTCTCAACCAAGTGACTCTTCAATCCATCATCTGTGAAGGGAGGAAAAGTTCTCAAACTTCATATAAGAACAGCTTTGTGAGGTCAAGTAACTAGTAAGACTTCCCTGGAGCTAGACAAGTCAAGGAAAAGACAGGCTGAAAGATCGGTGGACACTGGTTAAAGGGAACTAAAATTGACTACAATGTATAGAGCTGAACTGAACTGAGCATTTCTTAACAAACAAAGTGTCCAAGAAAATTGAGAGGGCAAGAAAATTGAGAGGAATAACGAATGCCTTATTTTACATATTGATAAATGGTGTTTCTCAACCTTCATAACTTTAACATATGTGGACTTCAACTCCCAGAATTCCTCAGCCAGCATGCCACATATGTCCACACATCAAAGTTGCCAAGGTTGAGAAACACCAGATTCAAGCAACTAGCTTACTTTACTTTACTTTACTTTACTTTACTTTACTTTACTTTACTTTACTTTTATTACATTTCTATCCCACCCTATCTCCTACAAAGGGACTCAGGGCGGCGCACAGGAACTTAAAATCCAAAAATACAAACAATAAAAATCTACAAATTTAAAACTACAATTAAACAGTTTAACCCATGCTAAAAAGAGAAAACAATTAATTTAAAACCCAGCTCTAATAAATATGGTTGTAGCAGCTATGCCAGGCCAGCCATATGGAAGAAATAGGTTTTTAAAGTCCGGCGGAAGAGGTGAAGGTCGGTGATAGTCCGGAGGTCTGGAGGGAGGTCATTCCAGAGGGTGGGGCCTGCCACAGAGAAGACTCTTCCCATGGGCATCGCCAGCCGGCATTGTCCAGCGGACGGCACCCTAAGGAGGCCCTCCCTGTGGGAGCGGACAGGTCAAATGGAGGTATGCGGTAGAAGGCGGTCCTGCAAGTAACCAGGCCCACTGCCATGGAGTGCTTTAAAGATGGTCACTAGAACCTTGAAACGCACCCGGAAGGCTACCAGCAGCCAGTGCAGCTCGCGCAGGAGAGGTGTTACATTTTAAAGTATTTTAAAGCTCCCAAGATCACCCACACAGCCGCATTCTGTACCAACTGGAGCCTCCGGATGCATCTCAAGGGGAGCCCCATGTAGAGAGCATTGCAGTAGTCCTGGTGAGAAATGACAAGAGCTTGAGTGACTGTCTGTAGGGCGCCACGATCCAGAAAGGGGCGCAACTGGCGTATCAGGTGCACCTGATAAAAGGCCCCCCTGGCCACGGCCGTCAGATGGTCATCTAAGGATAGCCGGGAATCCAGGAGGACACCCAAGTTGCGGACCCTTTCCGCGGGGGCTAAGAATCCCCCCCCCCGATAGCCAGAGATGGAACTAACTGGCTATGTTGCGGCGCCGGAAACCACAGCCACTCGGTCTTGGACAGGTTGAGTCGGAGCCCGTTCTGATCCCTTTGCAGTAAATTATTAGTCTGCCTATGTAGAAAGAGGCACATAAACACTTTCCCCATTCTCTTTAGTTTTTTTCCCCATTTAGTAAACCATCAATGTTTGCTGGAGGGTGAAGGATCAGTTAGAGCCCATGATGTGGTTATTTGTTTAAATTGCTTTAGCTTCTTGCCTATTGTTTATGTTTTTTAAAAACAAAGTTGTTGAATTGTTTTTAAGTGCTGTAAACTGCTCAGAGTTGCTATTGGGAGATGTGTGACTATATAAATAAATTTAAGAAATGTAAAAAGGAGGCTGCTTTTTATCCTCACTAAGTTCATGGCACTAAGAATGAAGGTAGAGAGTTAGTTGGATAACAACGTTGAAGTATTTTCAATGATCCCTATAAATACCTGGGCATCTTTCAAGTTGACACTGAAGTCAAGAAGAAGGTTAGAAAGAAATGCATCATGGGAGTTAAAAAGACCTTAAAATCCAAATGCAGTGGAGAAAAGACCATCAAGGCAATTAACACCTGGACAATTCTAGTCTTTAGATGCACACCTAAAATAATGGACTCGACTCAAGCAAGAAAAAAAGCCCTGGACAGGAAGACCAGAAAATATAATCACAATAAATCATACCCTTCATCCATGCAGAGATGTTGACAGACTACTTACTAAAAAAAAAATAGATGGGCAAAGTCTTACATGGCCAATACATTGAAAAATGTGCAGGCAAAGCAGGCAACAACAAGACCTGGCAATGGCTTGGAGCAGGAAAGTTGAAGAGGGAAATAGAGAGGCTAATTCTGCCTGCACAAGACCAAGCCTTAAGAACAATTGCATACAAAACAATTGAGAAGAAAAGCAACAGGCAGCAAATGCTGCAAAAAAAAAAAGCTGAAAAAACAATGGACCACCTTGTTACCTTCTGTAAGATCATACAGACTGACTACAAACAACAGCATGAAAAAGTAGTAGCAATGGTGCACTGGAATATCTGCAAGCAATGCCATTTGCCTGCAATCAAAAACTGGTGGGGCCATGACATAGACCAATGAAAAACGAAGATGCTAAAATGGGACTTTAGAATTCAAATAGACAACCACCTGGAGTAACTGTGAGAGGGATCTTGGAGTCTTAATGGACAACCAGTTAAATGTGAGCCAGCAATGTGCGGTGGCAGCCAGAAAAGCCAATGCAATCCTAAATTGCATTAATAGAGGGATACAATCAAGATCAAGTGAAATACTAATGCCACTCTATAAAGCCTTAGTAAGACTACATCTAGAGTACTGCATCCAGTTTTGGTCACCACACTATAAAAAAGATGTGGAGACTCTAGAAAAAGTGCAGAGAAGAGCAACCAGGATGATCAGGGGACTGGAGACTAAAACATATGAAGAATGGTTACAGGAACTGGGCATGGCTAGTCTAGTGAAGAGAAGACCCAGGGGAGACATGATAGCAGTGTTCCAATATTTGAGGGGCTGCCACAGAGAGGAGGGGATCAAGGTATTTTCCAAGGCACCCAAAGGCCAGACAAGAAATAATGGATGGAAACTGATCAAGGAGAGATTCAATCTAGAAATAAAGAGAAATTTTCTGACAGAACAATCAACCAATGGAACAGCTTGCCTTCAGAAGTTGTGGGAGCTTCATCACTGGAGGCTTTCAAGAAGAGATTGGACTGCCATTTGTCAGAAATGATGTAAGGTCTCCTGCTTGGGTTGGGGGTTGGACTAGATGACCTACAAGGTCCCTTCCAACTCTGTTAAACTATTAAAGACCTTACATTTAATAAATGTTGATAAGAAAGAGGGGGGAAATCTGGCATGTGGGTATTGCAGTACCTGGAGACAGCAGGATAGAAAAGAAAGAACTGGAGAAAATCACAAAATACAAAGGCCTGCAAAAAGAAGTAGAACGACTGTGGTAAAAGAAAGCAAAGCCAGTACCAATAGTAATAATAGGCATTGTGGGGTGCAGTGTGAAAGCAACTGGAGCACTACTTAAATACCATCAGCATTGACAAAATCACCACAAGTCAATTGCAAAAGGCAGCTTTACTTGGAACAGTCTACATCTTGCAACAATGCCTCTAACATCATCAAGCAATATCTGCCTATCCTCGGTCCTTGAGAAGAATTCGATAGGTGGATAAAAATGCCAAATCCAGTCTAAACATCTGGCTGACTGTGCAATTATACATACAACAGTCACATCATTGGCATTTAGGATGCAAACAAAATATCTTTTCTTTTCTATTCTTAGAATCTTTTCCTCCCCTAGGAGAGATTAGATAGCAAGTTTGGCTCTCCTCATCATATACAGCTAAGCTGTATCCCAAATACATTGGTTTCTTTTCCAACTTTTCCTTGCAAACATTTCCACTGCACATTGGATATTTCATCTAACTACAGCTACAATGCCTAGATTGCTAACTAGGTTGGGGGTTGACACCAATCTTCCCTTGCCAACAATTATACTTGCTCCTGGATCATTTCCAGACACAACTCAAGCAGCTGATATTTACTCTTAAAAATACTTTATGGTTTATTTTCAGATTCACAGAAGACTGCATGGAAGATGGTGAGCTTTCCTTTTCTATAAATTTTTCAGCAGACATTCAATTACTGCCAATCAGAAATATTTGCCTGCTCAAAGGCTTAAGAAGTTAAAACAGGAAGCCATTGGCTCCAGAATAAAGCCATGTATGTCCCCACTTTAGCCATTCTTCATTTTAATTTGCATAGAATTGCTTGCAGCAAAGAGATGTGCTAAAACCTTGGGGAAGACACATATACTTTGGTTGATAGATTATATTTATGTCCAGGTAACTCATTCACCCCCTTGACTGATTTCAAAGAAAAGTAATTTTTAAAACAAGCAAACATAGTTCATATCCTTAAACAGGTAAAGAACGTCTAATGAAAGAGAAATAAACATAGAATGACTTCAAACATGCATTATGATCTTATCTGAAAGCTATCCCAGGATTTCATTTCAAAGGAATGGACTGACACATAATTTACTTGACATCATTTGTGCTATTGTTACATGCTGTTTTTACTACTAAGTGGAGGTGTGTGTGTGTAAGAGAGAGAGAGAGAAAGAGACAGAGACAGACAGAGATAGAGATTGTGCATGATGGTTTGTATTCTGCTGATCTCTTATAATATGTTTGTTTATCATAGGGGAATTTCTTTGTAAAATAAGTTCTGAGAAATGATATTCAGTGAAAGATAATCAGCTACATTAGACTAAGTCAATGATGGCAAACTTTTGGGGCTGCATGTCTTAAAAATTCAAAAAATGCCTACACACACACACACACACACACCAATAACAACAACAAAAGATGAAGAATTCATGGTAAAGAATAAATTAAATAAACTTATTTTCTTTTTCTTTTTTTATATTGAAAAAGTTTTATTGGTTTTACATTTTTTAACAGGATAGGGTAATGGTTACAAAGAAATTTTGAGAGCATTCACGTTAGAGTCGTCGGCCCTTCCGAGACCTCAAAATACACAATAAAAAAGTTAACATAGAAAACATTTTCCATACCACTACAAGATGAAAGCAAGTACATTTACCTAAATTCTCCGTTCCATGCTGTCAGACATTTACAAAAAGTCCAGATAGAAATATTATACAAAATTGTTCAAGAAAAATCAAGGCAAAGTTATTTTTTTGATCTAAGTCTTTGGGCTATTGTATCTTCTTTCTCTCCTCCCTGGCCCCCCGTGGGCGGGGCCGTGGCCCCCTCCGTCCCCCCTGGATCTTCCCCCAGGACAGAGGAATGTTTTTTAAGAAAGGCTTCCGCCTCAGCAACTGTTTTAATCCTCACTCTTCCTCCTTCCCAGAACACCAGCATCCCTTCAGGTGTCATCCACTTGAACCAAATCCCGTGATCAAACAAGGTTTTAGACAAGAAGGAAAAATTCCTTCTTGCATCTCTAATTTTTCTAGGGATCTGCTTCAAGATAGTGACCGTTTTTTGTTGGTGAGTTAAAGGTTTCTCTCTCTGCGCTTTCAGGATTTCCCCTCTGGTTGACCTTCTAACAAATTTCACATGTATCTCTCTAGGCACTTCATTTATCCTGGCATATGCAGAATTAATTCTATAGGCTAGGTCAATGTCGCCCCTGATCTCATCCTTAGGTTTTTGTAAATAGTCTGCTAAAATTGTGCTCATAAGATCAGGGAGGCATTCACCAGATTCCTCAGAAACATTTTGAAATCTCAAAAAATATGTCATTCTTTCCATATCCATCCTAGACACATGCCCATATATTTCCACAACCTCATTAGTAACATTTTTAATTTCCCCCTTAGCCCCCGCCAGCCCCCCTTCCAATTCTTCATTCTTCTGTGTGTTATCCAGCACTTGTCTTCTTGTATCCAACAACTCCTTCTTGAAATTAATATTTTCAGCCCTCTGGGCCTTTATTTCTGATATCAAAGTTAGCATAGAGGTTTCAAGAGAAGCCATCCTTTGTTCCAAATTCACAAGTGCTGCTTCTTGTGCCATGGTTAAAAGTTAGAGTCACTGCCACCAAGATGGCGTTTTCCGGGTGGGGCTGGTGGGGCAAATCAGGAGCTCAGTTCAGTTCAGGGCTGTGAAGTTGCAAACAATTCAGAAACCAAAAGAGACACAGTTTCCCAGGTCAGCAAATAGTAATAACGAAGGTATTCCAGAGAAGAAATCACAAATCCATCAAAAGAAATTTTTTTCAAAAATCCAGAGAGAGTCCTGCTTTCAAAGAGACGCTGGAAATTTTCCTTAGTTGAAATAGTCAGGCAGGGACAAAGAGAAGCCACTTCCACCGCCCATCCCAGAGCCAGAGGGAGAGAGTAGCAAAATAAGAATTTTTTTTTTACCCAGCCAGACCTAGAAACAATGTTGCAAAGAATCGCATTCCACTTTCCCTTGTTAAAGACCGTCCGGAGTGAAAGTTTCCACTTTCTCTTTGCAGAGAAGCCATTTTAACGTGCCGCTTAAATCCGAGGGTTTTTTTTTTAGAAATAAACACCCCCCTCCCAGTCCGTTCAGCCTGGCTGGCAGCAAGGAAAAAAAAAAGGTGTTCTTTTAAACTCACTCTCCCTCGCAGCTGAAGCCTCGGTGATCCGCCGGGTCTCTCCGTTCAGCCCTCTCCATTAAAGCGAATGGCGCCGACAGCCGTTGGCGAAGGAAAAAACCCCCGCAGCATGTTCCTCTCCACCTAGGTCGCAGAGAGGAGCGCTCTCCCCACCGCCGTGACGAGGGACGCTCCCTCTGAGCCGACCCTACGGGAAACCTCTGGTAACCGGAGAGTTTCGCCCCCGTGGGGGGGCAGAAAAGGCAACAAAGCGGTGAGCGAGCCCTAGGCTCGCCCGTCGCCGCTGGAGCCGGATACCGGAAGCAACTTATTTTCAATAAATACATACTGTACATACATAATTATAACTATTTTTAGAATGCCTACCCCCAATAGCTCCAGGTTATACAAGGCCTAGAAACTTTGAAGAATCTCATTGTGTGGCCTTGCAAACTCCCAAAAGAGCTGTCCTATTTTCATCTGCATTTTGAAGGCTCCAGAGACTAGAGCAGGTCCTCCCAGGTGACTTCCAGAGAATACGGAGATCTGGCATGTCACAAAAAATGATATGGCCTGCCACCTTTGGCATGTGTCATAGGTTTGCCACCACTGGATTAAGCAATAATGATAACTCATCATCAGCCCTTACCACCATCAGAATTTAAAAGGGGAGGGGATTTAAAAAGGAAGGGAAGTAAAGCCCTCAACTGCCAAAAGGTTGCCAGCTCATGGATTAAATTGATCCATTTACTCTTAGAAATTCATGAATCCTTGGCTGGGTTCACACAGCATGCTACACCCTAAATGCTACACCCTAAACCAGTGCTTCTCAGATGGACAACTTGGTGTGTGAATGTCATGGCTGGCAGGGGAATTCTGGGAATTGAAGTCCACATGTCTTAAAGTTGCTAAGTTTGAGAAACATTGCCCTAAACGTAAATAAACTACAATGCTTTGTCCACAAAGCCTGGTCTACTTAAGCAAGTAAACGATTCGCTCCCACAGAGAGGGACTTCTCCGGGTGCCGTCCACTAGACTCTGTCAGCGGGCGACGCCCAGGGGAAGGGCTTTCTCTGCCCAGCCCTCTGGAACGACCTTCCCCGCGACATTAGAACAACCACGGACCTCCGCTCCTTCCGTCTAAAATTGAAAACACATCTTTTCTGCTTGGCCGGCCTAGGGTAGTCTCTTTTATTATGGGATTTTAGTAATTTAAATTGGGAATTTTAGCGCAGGGATAATTGTTTAATTTGCCTTTTAGTTATTTATGTATATCTATTGTATTTTTAACTTCCCTGTGCACCGCTCCGAGTCCCCCCGGGGAGAGGGAACGGTCTATAAATTAAATATTATTATTATTATTATTATTATTATTATTATTATTATTATTATTATTATTATTATTATTATTATTATTATTATTATTATATTATGATTTAACACAGTTCCCACAATATGCTAAGACAATGCTTGGCTTCTGGTAATTTACAAAACTACAAGCTTTCCAAAGACACTTCACAATAGCATGTTAGGTAAATGAATTCACCAATTTCAGGAGAATATATTTTCCCTCTCTCTTATTCCGAAGTACTCAGATTAGGGATTCCTCTGTCTTCTTAAATCCAGTGTTCACTCCAATCACTGCATCACATTGACTCGTAATATATTCAGATATTTTTAATAACTGAAACAACTGAACTCGAGAATCAAACTATTTTCGGAAGAAACTGCAGTAAGAGCACATAATTTACATAAAGCAAACAGTGTGCTGTTATTTCCCATGGCTGAATAGTTCAAAGGGAGTTTTGTTTTGATAACAGGAATCTGATCGCCGAAAGAGGATGCCGCACAGGAAGCAAGCAGAAATTTAAATAAAATCATGTTTGCTCTAAGGGGACATCAAAAGGTTGCTCATGAGTAAACAACTTGTCAGGGAGGAACCCAGGAATTAAACAAGAAATCAGACAAACAGAAAAGATTTTTCCCCAAACAACACATAGAAGCCAAGTTCCCATTAGGAGCAAAATGCTAGGGACCAAATTGCAAACTGATCTGTGATTGCAGAGTCAGAAATACAAGCTTAGAAAAAGTCCCGTTTCAGCAAGCATATCCAATGATTACTGGCTGTGACACAATTTACAGGCGCAGGCATCCACCACAGCTGTATTATAGTCCTACGGACAGAACTTCCTTCTCCCCTGAACAGAGTGAATTTCCACTAACTTTATTCACACACCTTTGGCTGTTATTGTGTATCCCACAGTGATATGAATAATAAGGAGCTCATCCTTTCCCCATAGATTAGTTTCCTGTTCCTTTTTTTCTATTTCTCTATCGGCCTTACTTCTTCTGAAACCTTTCACATTTGAGAGGAAAATGCCCCAGGAGAGAAGCTGTGGGAAGATAAGATATACAGAGAGAAGTGTTCAACTCCATTTGCTCCATTCAAAAGATTCCTCCTCTAACTTACTTATTTATGAAATGTATATAGCTGCCCAACTCAAACAACCTGAAGGGATCCTTACTGGTCTCTAAGCTTGGTTGTTTTCTTGCAGATGTTTCATTACCCAAACTAGGTAACATCATCAGTGCTAATCTAATCAATGGTAGCTTAGCACCAATGATGTTACCTAGTTTGGGTAATGAATCATCTGAAAGAAAACAGCCAAGCCCAGAGAGCACCAAGGATTCTTCATTTCAACCCTGAGTTACAAATATTCTCCTTTATTGGTCAAATAAGTATGAGCCTGGTAACACCCAACAAACAAAAAGATGAACAAACAATATTTTTGTTAGTGATGCACTTAACTTTGGGGTGGGACTCAAAACCATGGTAGGCTGCACTGGCTTCCTGTGGTCTTTCGGGTGCGCTTCAAGGTCTTGACGACTATCTTCAAAGCGCTCCATGGCTCGGGACCTAGTTATATGCGAGACCATCTCCTGCCCCATACATCCCTTAGACCGATACGCTCCCACAGAGAGGGCCTTCTCAGGGTGCCGTCGGCCGGACAATGCCGACTGGCGACACCCAGGGGAAGGGCCTTCTCTGTGGCGGGCCCCGCCCTGTGGAACGACCTACCCCCTGAACTCCGTACCATCACTGACCTCCGCCTCTTCCGCCAGTGTTTAAAAACACATCTCTTTCATCAAGCCGGCCTAACATAACCTCCGCTGTGACTAGTATAGATAGTTTTAATTGGGGATTTTAATTGGTTTTAGCGCAGGACTTGGTATTTAATAGGTTTTTTAAATTTTTTGTATTTTTGTATTATTTTGTATGTTATTTTAAATTCCTGTGCTCTGCCCTGGATCCTTTTGGAGAAGGGCGGGATATAAATCAAATAAAACTAAAACTAAAACTAAACTAAACTAGGCATTCTGCATGGAATCTAGCATTGAACATTTCACAGACATTTATGACAATCATGCCACAGCTTGTAGCTGCTGGGCTGGTGTTGCATGCTGGCTAAAACCGAAATTCAGACTCCATTTCTGCCATGACATCCAATGGCTTTATGCTCTTCTTTTTCTTTAAAGCAGATTTTTTTATTGTTTTTTTCTCCTCTATAACATTTATAATCATCACATTAACATTGTTATGTTATCATACCTGTATATAGCAATCTTATATCGCTTCTATATTTATATACATTCCTCTACAGTTCTATACATTTCTCTATTGTTTTTCGGCTTTAATGCTGCCCTAATGAATCTTAACATTCCCATCCACCTGCAATGCGGAGTTAGCAGTACTCTCCTATCTGTTATGCTTCTGCCTGCCTTCCATTGAAGACCTGTATATTGCATGAGTCAAAAAGAGGGCTGTGAAAATATTTACAGAGCCCTCACATCCTGGACATAAACTGTTTCAACTCCTACCCTCAAAATGATGCTATAAAGCACTGCATACCAGAACAACTAGACACAAGAACAATTTTCCCCCCGAACACCATCACTCTACTAAACAAATAATTCCCTCAACACTGTCAAACTATTTGCTAAGTCTGCACTACTATTAATCTTCTCATCGTTCCTATCACCCATCTCCTCCCACCTATGACTGTATGACTGCAACTTTGTTGCTTGTATCCTTACAATTTATATTGATTGTTTCCTAATATGATTCAATTGTTTGTTTGTACCCTATGACTATCATTAAGTATTGTACCTTATGATTCTTGATGAATGTATCTTGTCTTTATAGGTACATTGAGAGCATATGCACCAAAGACAAACTCCTTGTGTGTCCAATCACACTTGGCCAATAAAGAATTCTATTCTATTCTATTTTAAGGTCCTGTGCATGAAGGGTATAAAATTCTTTTTTTTTTTTCAGAAGAGATCCGGTTTATTTTATTTTATTTTATTTTTTTTAAATTTTTATTAATTTTAAAACACTACAACAAAAACTACATACACCATACAATACAATGTTTCACCCTGTGCTATACATGGGAAAGGAAGACTTGGTCCTTCGGATATATCTTCACGACCTCCAAAATCCACGTTCTCTGGGTACAGGTGTTGAAGCATCCAAATTTCCAAACGCGTACTCCACAAATGGCTCCCAAGTTTTCCAAAAAGTGTCCCTTTTATAAACACCCTTTCTAAATTTAATATCACATGTCATTTTATAATTTAAAGCTAATTTCCACATTTCACAGTACCACTCTTCTATTCTAAAATTCACCTCCAATTTCCAATATCTAGCTATTATAATTCTTCCCATTATAATCATAATTCTAACCAATTCTTTCTCATAATTTGTTAATTCTGATTCCTTAATTAACAACAATAATATAGTTTCTGGTTTCAATATTATTTTTTTCTTCATCATTTCAGATATCGTTTTCTCCAATTGTTGCCAAAACTTTTTAACTTTTCCACATTTATACCACATATGTTCATAAGTCCCCAGTTCCATGTTACATCTCCAACATTTATTACTAATTTTTTTGTCCATCAACGATAACCTTAATGGAGTCAAATACCATTTCCAGACAACCTTAAAATTATGTTCTTTGATCCTTGTTGATAAAATCCTCATAATTCGACTCTTCCAATTCACATTCCAGTCCATATCTGATATTTTAATATTGAATTCTTCCTCCCAATTCATCTTCATCGTCATTTGTGGTTTCCCATCAAAATTTATAATCTTATATATCTTACTAACGAGTCCCTTTAATTCAATTTCGTCTTTGATAATTTGAGATACTAGGCTTTCAAATTCAGTTTTGTTTCTACTTTAAGTATAAAATTCTTAAATATAATCAAATGCTATGCTTTATTTTACAAATTTTCATTTTAGAAAATGGGAAACATTTACACAAATGAACTTCAGATATGCAGATTTCAATTTCCTAATTCCTAACCAGCATGGACATTGCTGGGAATTTGAGGAGTTGGTCCACATATATGAAGAAAACTGGATTGGCCAATACATGTTCCTCAGCATTACCGTTCATGACTTTGTCAATTTGTCTATTGTTGGGGTTGTACTTTGGAAGTATCAAAGCAGTACGGGAGCTGTAGTTTCAATATATCTGGAGAACTCCAAGTTGAAAACGACTGATGAAGAGATTATTAAGATACTGGATTTGCTTTCTGTTGCTAAAAGAAATCTATATTTGTCCAGGTTCTCTGAGAAGTATAGGCATGATTTAGGACTAAACTTGGTGAATTCCTACCATAGTCATTCTGTTAGTTCTAATACAGCTGAAGGGCACCAGTTCAAGAAATGTTCTTTAATAGTTTAGCATTCACCAGCATCTCAACATAAGAGGGCATTTTGGTTTTCAACATAGATGAAGTGCACCAGGTTTTATCAGTGGATGAATGCTGATGGAGAGATGGAGAATATCACAAAGAAACAAGGGTCCTCTAAATTCAGTTTCTAAACTCAATCATCCATTTCGACTTACAGTAAGGTTAAAGTTCACAGAATGCAAACATCTGAACAAGCGTTAGATGGCAACAGAGACTCATGTCTGCCATCTGATGGCTATCTGGAGCTATGCAACCTAGGTCTATTGACATGATGGTGGTGATATTAACCTTCTAGATTTTCAATTGTTGGGCTGTTCTATGATTATTCCCTTCTTTGTGGCCATTTGGTATGCAAGTGCAGAATACCACTGAAATGTTGGCAGGTTTTATGGTATACTAAACAAGGATTTTTATTTCCATTCTTGAAAGCTGACAGGCACATTTGCTTTTAAATAGGTAAGTGTTACGTTATGTTCTGATCCAGAATCAGATGAAAAATTGAAACTATCGAACAACCAATTTTGAAAATTGTGGGGAAGATATTTCAATGAAGTGCTTCTGATAAAAGAAGGAATCGGCACTTTATATCAGCTGATTTCTAATAATAATTTTAAAAACTTTGAGAGATTGTAAGTCAAACAGGACTTACCTGCCTACTTACATTTTACATATACCTATAAAGTTTGCTTGGTAATATGAACAATTAAATCATTTATTAATGAAACACTATGGTTAGGGACATGGTGATTCAATGGCTAAGACGCTGAGCTTGTCAATCAGAAAGGTTGGCAGTTCAGTGGTTTGAATCCCTGTGACTTCCCATTATTTGTCCCAGCTTCTGCCAACCTAACAGTTCGAAAGCATGTAAAAATGCAAGTAGAGAAATAGGAACCACCTTTGGTGTGAAGGTAACACAATTCTATGCGCTTTCAGCATTTAATCATGCCATGGAGACGTCTTCAGACAGCGCTGGCTCTTCGGCTTTGAAACAGAGATGAGCATTTTCTCTTAGAGTCGAGAACGACTAGCAAATATGTGCGAAGGGATCCTTTACTTTTACCTTATGGTTAGGGCATTAAATAAATGTAAAATATAATTCTTTTTATTTAAAAATAATTTAAACCACCAGATTATCTCTTGGTATCCTTAAAGATTGCATAAAGAGAGATACACATTTGAATTTCTTTCATGATGATGTTGTAAAACATGTTGAAATTCTTTAACTCATATCATCTAATTTTACCCAGTTTTACCCTTGGTTAGTTTTAAATCACAATACAATTGTATTGTATGACAATACAATTTTAGGAAGAAATAAAGTGAAGGATCTTAATGTGATCTACAATAATATAATATGGATTTTTTCATTTTATACAGAGCCTTGATTCTATAAAACCTGGGATATGGCAAAAAGAATAATTTTACTAACTTTACTAACAGTTACTCTCCTGGTTTTAAGTGTAGGATGAGTGTGTGATCTATTTTTGAAAACTTTCTGGGTTCTAAAAATGAGAAGTTAATGTAATATGTCTTTGACTGGTTTAGGTTTAATAGAAAGATTAAAGACTGAATAAATTTTATGTCATTACCTAAGCTATTATATGCAACTTTTTTTTCTTGTTAATTAGGGCTTTTTGATTTTGATTTTTATTTTTGGTCACGGTTTATTTTTATCACTGTAATTTATTTATGTGTTCTGTCTTCCCTAGATAATAATTATCTTTCTGGTTGCTTTTGGTGCTATAGTTTTTGTGCATTTCACTTTTAAACTAAGAAAAAACTTCAGGCCCTACCTTGCTTACTCTATGCATGCTGGCAATTTAACTCTGCTGCACTATGATGACAATGAAAATCAACTCTGCACAACACTAACATAAGGAGCTGCGTGGTTGTTTCTAAACATCTCCTGATGGTCTGTTGGTTGAGGCTTATATCCTCTCTTCAAGAGCAAAAGGCTCTCTCTTTTAGCAGCTTTTTTATTTTGGGGAAGATAATGGCAAGGAAATAGCAAAGAGGGTTTCAGAAATCATTATGAGACTGTCTGGAATAGTTTTCTGTTAACTACACAAGAAAGCAGAGTTTTTGCTTTCAAGAACTGAAGTGACTATTTCTTTAAAAAAAAATCTCTAGCATAAAATCTTTTCTTTGTAATGTATATCTTCAAATCCATTTTCAAGAAGGCCTACATCAAAAGCCATCAAAATATGCAGTACAAAGGATTATGACTATGATCTTTAGGGCAAGTTTAAAATAGATTTCTGCCTCCACTTCTGTAAACAGTGATAAAATTGGCCAAGATAGCTTGTACAGGAAATAGGCCCTTAAGCCTTCAGATTTCTGACAACTCTAAAAGCTGTTCCACAATTTAAAGGACAGAAATCCTGGCTTTTCCACCAAGGACGTGGGATACGTGAAAGCAAAAAGAAGGTGTGATTGTTAAACTGGAAGTATACAGAGAATATATTAGCACGTATTAACTCTAACACTGTGTCGACGTCTTGATTTGCAATTTTTCAAAAATGCTGTTCTCTTTATACAAGGGCTTTTATTTCCCCACTGTTCTTTCAGGACACTTCAGATTTCTTCAGAATTCTCTTGATATCCTTGAATTTATTTTATTTTAATGCTGAAAATTGTGGGAGGTGGCATTACCATTATCGTCATTATTTCTATTGCTATTTATCTTTCGCTCATCCGTAATTCCTAAGTTGAACAAATCCTATCTTTGAAAGCCATCCAGGCTATTTCTATCACTCACTCAAAATGCTGCCATGGTATGTATGATAATTAATTCTGATTTTTGATCTCACATGATGAAAGGGGGAGAAGAAAGACCCCTAAAACTGAGAAAGGATTTAGGAAGAACTAAGAGGACATCGAAGCTGAAAATGGAGTTCGGGAGCCTGTTTTCACTGGCAGAGCACTTGGGCCCTATAGGTGCCCCAAACACGAGTGATGTCGAGTTGGCCCCGCCCACCTTGGTCATGCCCACCCCGGCTCCCCAAGGTCAAACATAACCCTGATGCAGCCCTCAATGAAATTACCGTAAGTTTGACATCCCTGATCTATAGCAACAAAGCATTCATAGAATCTGGTAGCATCTTCAAGACTACCAAATTTCACTAGAACATAAGCTTTTCTTAATAAAGTTGGTGGTTTTGCATGCTAAAGATTATTTTTTTCATCCTGTTGGGGGAAAGGGCCGATGCAATCAATTCCACAGAACACCCATTTATAAATAGGTCTACTTTTCATTGCAGTCATTTTTGGAGGGTGCTCAAAGTATGACCAATTATGACAGCAGCACCTGAAATGTTCTTAATAGGCGTTAAAAACCAGCCTTATGTGGAATCAGATCATTAGTCTCATTAGTCTGCACTGTAGTCACAAATGTTTGCCAGAATTCCAAATCATTTTTCAGCTACATCTAGAGATGCCAACTATTGAAGTTTGGATGAAGCCTTCTTCATGCAAAGCTATTCAGTGCAAAACTTTCTACCACAATCTCTTTGGATATGTTTGATTGCTTCTGTTCTGCCATTATTGCTTGCATTTGCTTTATGGAGCCCTGGTTGAACCTTTTATATTTCTTGAGGTTTCCACTACTATTGTTGTTTATTGTTTGTGTGTGTGTGATGACTTGTATATTTTGAATTGAACTGTATGAAAATACGATGTAAAAAAGATGTGGAGACTCTAGAAAGAGTCCAGAGAAGAGCAACAAAGATGATTAGGGGACTGGAGGCTAAAACATATGAAGAACGGTTGCAGGAACTGGGTGTGTCTAGTTTAATGAAAAGAGGACCAGGGGAGACATGATAGCAATGTTCCAATATCTCAGGGGTTGCCACAAAGAAAAGGGAGTCAAACTATTCTCCAAGGCACCTGAGGGCAGAACAAGAAGCAATGGGTGGAAACTAATCCAGGAGAGAAACAACTTAGAACTGAGGAGAAATTTCCTGACAGTAAGAACAAATAGTCAGTGGAACAGCTTGCCTCCAGAAGTTGTGAATGCTCCAACACTACAAGTCTTTAAGAAGATGTTGGATAGCCATTTGTCTGAAACGGCATAGGGCTTCCTGCCTAGGCAGGGATTGGACTAGAAGACCTCCAAGGTCCCTTCCAACTCTGCTATTGTATTGTATTGTATTGATAATTGTGAATTTCCATGTTATCGGAAAAGATTAGAGGGGCAAAGTAGTTTAGCTTAACATAAAATGTTAAAATATTCATCCCTTTGTTTCACCGGCAGAGATTCATTAAAAATTGCATTTGTGTGCAGAACGGCTTACACTTGCAGTTATAAATCAGACATGATTATGTGTTAGAATCTCTTATTCATGGGTTGATTAAAATATTGCAATTAATCTTAAGCTTATGAGGTGATAAATTGCCCCTAGTGCGGCAGGATGTTTGCTTGTTTGCTGGCACTGAAACTGACTTGAAAGTAATGATTGTGATGCTGTAACAAAGCTGCAGGGGGAAAAAATGAACCCTTCGAGCACAGGAAAAGAAACAGGGAAGAATAAATTCCCTGCTGATTTTACCCCTCCTTCCTAAGACATTTATATTACCTTCTTCTTCTTCATCTTCATCATCTTTTTTGCTAAATGAGAAATGGAGAAAGAGGCGCCCCCCTATGACTTCTTTGAGGGACAGGATGGACTACTCTGCCATTGTCTTTGGTTATGGCAGAATCACAAAGAGAGGCTTTAAAAGTATTTATGAAGTTCAGTTTCAGGAAGGTAGACCTATGATGGAGTGTGTCTTTGAAGGGAAAGGTGATGTAATAGATTTTAGTGAAGCAGCACTTTCCTAGGAAAGAGGCAGCCCATTCCAAGGAGGGAGGGAGACAACATAGCCCTGAGCTTGACTAGAGAAAGAGGAAGAGATTTAGGATACCCATCAGGCATGAAATCCTTTTACCTTCGCTACCGATTCCAAACTGGGAGCGTGCATATCAGTGGTGGGATTCAGCCAGTTCGCACCTATTCGGGAGAACCGGTTGTTAACTTTCTGAGCAGTTCGGAGAACGGGTTGTTGGAAGAAATCTCGTTTTGTTTTGTTTTTCTACTTTACAGGGCTAATCCTGTAAGGAAGGCAGGAAGGAAACATTCTGGTGTTATTTCTAGCCTAATCTTTATTGTCCTGCTTACAGAAACTTTGTCTCTGGTTAATCCTTATTAAATTGCAACAGCTAAGGCGAAGGACCCATCGACCTGACTGATGGTGAGTTGGCCATGCCCACCCAGTCACATGACTACTGAGCCCTGCCTACCCAGCTGGTCATTAGGGCAGAGAACCAGTTGTTAAATTATTTGAATCCCACCACTGGGATTCGCTCGCTTCGCTCACGTGGAGTGCTTCTGTGGATGCGCAGAGCATCCATGATGACATCTGGTTGGGTGGGTGGAGCCTCCCGGCACCACCACTACCGTTTCACCCAAACCAGGGTGACCCTGCAGAATACCACCTCTGATACCCATTCCCTACAATCTGCCTGGATATGTCCTTTAGGGCTAGAGTATCATAGGTTTAGTCTGGCAAGAATCTGTCTTTATGGTGTGAGCAAATAAAGAACTGAATTTTGGCTACATTGTTCCATGTCATTCTTGGGCTGCACCTGAAAGACCTCACTTACCAACTGACTCATACAGCAACCATTTGAAATTATGATAGCGCTGAAAAAAAAAACAACCTTGCAAACAAGATGCACATTTGCAACTTTTGCAGCATCCCTCAGTCACATGGTGGTTATTACAGTCAATATGCAGTGACCTGTACCTGACTTGATTTTCTTTCATTTTTCACCTCGTAAAATAAAGAGATCAGCGATGAAAGGGTTACAATCACCTAAATGGGGAACACATGTTGAAAGCAATATGCTGGCACCACCAGCCCCAAGCACACTCGGAACTGAGCGTGACAAGCACACTACATAAACAGCCGGTGTATTCCGCATTGTGTTCTTGCTTACTGTCCTGTAATCCTTTCCTCTCTAATAAATGTAAATACTAACATTAATTCCCTTCTTCTAATTTTCCCAGCTGAAAGGTGAGCATTCCAAAGATTAGGGAAGTGGGGAAAAGGGAAGCACAGTCGTGGTCAGGTGATTTCTCACTTAGTGACTGCATTGTTTAATGACCAAGTTGCCAGTCCCAATTGTGGGCCTAAATGATTCTTACATGGACTTGTCATATTTTTAGAGGCAGACGATTGATCCAATGTGTCAGTTTTAACCAGGGGTAGTCAACCTTTTTATATCTACCGCCCATTTTTGTATCTCTGTTAGTAGTAAAATTTTCTAACCGTCCACTGGTTCCACAGTAATGGTGATTTATAAAGTAGGGACGTCAATTAAATTTTAAAAAAGGAAAGTGCTTCAGTATCGGACAAAACCCCTACCGCCCACCATGAAAGCTGGAACGCCCACTCGTGGGCGGTAGGGACCATGCTGACTACCACTGATTTTAACTCAATGGCTTTCTTGAAATGAGGGGGCTGATGGGTTCTTCCTGCTCCCCCTAGCAAATAACAGGCTTTAGAAGGGGAGGAATGGATGATGACATTTCCCCATCTTGGTGGAAAAAATGACCTCCAGCTGAACTTTTGGGTTCCTCCTCAAAAAGTAGTGTTTTCTGCCTCTACTGGTTGAAGCAGACCAGTCTGCCCTCTGATTTTCCTTCCATCTTGTATAAATGCCTCTGTTCAAATTGGCTGGTGTGCATTCTCTGAGCTCTGGCTCTTTTTTTTAACACACACATTGTTTAGAGACTGATAGGAGAGATACAAAAATGTGAATAAACCACACGTTGGATGCCAGTGAAAACTCTGTATAAAGTGGTTAGAAACTATTTGCGTTACCATAAGACTATTTTCTCCATCTGAAGCCCACAGATGAAAATTTAGAAAGGGGCATAATCATTTCCATTCTTCCCTTGCTGGCTCTCTCCAAGAGAATACCTGAGAATTTTACTGTTCTGCCTGATAGATCTACGATGCGTTTCTATTCGCAGGAAGCTGCCAATTCCTTCTGAAAGCTCTTGAGGGAAGAGGTGGGGGAGAAACCGTGGACTTCCTGCAGATCCCCCAGCTCCCTTTTCAAAAACAGTATTCTCTTGCAACTGTAAAGAAAGCTTTTACTTCTCCCCTCCTTCGTGAATTAGGTTTCAGTTGCGAATGGTGTGTGTGTGTGTGTGTGTGTGCCTTTTGAACACTGTAAGTGAATTCCAGGCTCCCTCCTAGACAAGCTGTACATTCCACCTAAACCAAACGTTCCATGAACCGTTTAGTCCACCCAGGCATTAGCAGAACTCTTCAACCCAGCCCATCCGGTCCTCCCCAGCCAAGAAAGCAGCAGCTGTGGCTATGGGGAGGCAGTGGGGAATGGGTGTGGTATGAGAAAACTGATGAGGGAAACTCAGGGGGTTCGGAGCCCCCTCTAATCAAGCAGATGTACAGTAGATTCATTCTGAGGAGACATAGATGTGAAGAAGATGAGCAGGTCCAAGCTAGGCTTACATCTTGAACGCCTTGGAAACACAGGGCCTGTTTAAAGCATGAGGTATTTGTTCCATCTCAGCTTGTATTATCTGCACCCAGTTCTTGTGTGTGGAAATTATGGCTCTTTGCTTCCAAGTGTGGGACACATCAAACTAATTGGGGCCCATTCAACCATGGTTAAACACATTTTGGTGCTGTGTGGTCCCCTCTAACGGCAAGGCATTGTCTACAGATGTGAGAAGCGATGCCCTTGGGGAACTTGCCAACTCCAAGGTTGCTAAGGAAAATATTTTTCAATAAAATAGTGAAACTAAGAATATTTAACATACATTAAGGCAATAATTAAAAGCTTATCTGGTGAGAGGAGTTTTAAAGGCCTTTTTGAAATGCACTCAAAGTCAGTTCCAGAAAAACTGAGTCTGCTCTAGAGAATTCTTGGTGCAAACTCACTAAGAAATGACCCCACTAATTGCAATTCTCTGATGGTCTCAATGAGTAAGATGAGCAATCCTATAGAAAGAGGTGTACCTTGAGCTAACTTGGTTCAAGGCTGTAGATGACTTATAAATTATAAGTTATGGCATATCTATAACTTATATCGTGACAAGGAATTGCAAGGCTTCATGACAGAAAGTGGCCCAAATTCTGCATGTCTGTCAGGTTTTAGATAAGGATGGATGAGGCCTGAACCCTCATGTGGCCAACTTGGCTTACAGTTTTTGATTGAACTCAGAATGCTATTAATGGAAAGCATTTGTTCTCTGGTCTTACTCTAAGAGGCACCTCCAAGAACTACAAAATTTGATCTATATGGATTCTAATCATGCAAGTCATTAAACAGAGGTGTTAGAATAATACTAGGCAACCTTTATTCCAACTCCATCACATCAGAATTTAGTTGGTCTAGAATGACAGGAGCTACCAGGTTGAATGCTCTGTCTACCACTAAAATGAAGAATGAAGGGGAGGGGAGAGAAAGAGAGGTGGGGGAGGTCATAGGTCTTTGCAGAGAAGACTAGATTACATTTCATCTCTCTGATATTTTATCTTCTATGCAGAATAATTCTTTTTTTATGGAGCCATGGAATCCCACCAAAAACAGTAGAGGATAAACTCAACAATGTTATGAAAACTAGGCTTCTGCTCAATTTTCTTAGGCTTCTTCGCCCTTCGCACAGTCACTCACGCGCTTGTGACATCCCGGCTATACTACTGCAATGCTCTCTACATGGGGCTCCCCTTGGGGTGCACCCGAGGACTACAGCTGGTCCAGAATGCAGCCGTGCGGGTGATCTTGGGAACGTCCAGGTATTCCCATGTAACACCGCTCCTGCGTGAGCTGAACTGGTTACCTGTGGTCTTTCGGGTGCACTTCAAGGTGTTGATCACCATCTTTAAAGCGCTCCATGGCTACCTGTGAGACCGCATCCTACCCCATACATCCCTTCGGCCGATCCGCTCCCACAGAGAGGGACTTCTCCAGGTGCCGTCCACCAGGCAATGCCAGCGGGCGACGCCCAGGGGAAGGGCCTTCTCTGTGGTGGGCCCAACCCTCTGGAATGACCTACCCCCCGACCTTAGAACAACCACGGACCTCCGCACCTTCCGCCAGAAATTAAAGACACTCTTGTTCCATCAGGCCGGCTTGGCCTAAGCTATTTACCTAGCCTACAGTCTGTACCATAAATTGTTTTAATTGGGTTTTAGATGGGGTCATGTTTTAACATTTTTAAATTTTAGCACAGGGATAATTTATTTAATCTGGTATTAATTATTTATATTTGTGATATTGTGTGTTTTAATTTCCTGTGCACCGCCCTGGGTCCCTTTGGGGAGAGGGTGCGGTTATATAAATCCAACAAATAAAATAAATAAAGCTCTTGGTGTTAAAAGATGCTCTAGCATCTTTTCAACAATCCACTTTCAAGGAAATGTACATATTTGTGAGCTAGGATCAACAGCAGGGTTGAAATCTACTAATTTTGCTACCGATTCACAAATGTGAGCGCATGCACCTCCTCCGCAAATGTGCAGTACTTTCTGCGCATGCACAGAGCGTCAAAAATGTGCGGAGCCTGCTACCAAGAGCACCTGCAACGAACAGCAAGGGAGGAATCCACTGTGCCATGCGATTTAGATTCGCTAGAAAGCAGGAAATTAGAAACGCTAATATAAATTACGCATCACATCTGATCGTCGGAAATACCAGTTCACCCAAACCGGAAGCATTTTTTAACTACCAGTTCAGGCAAACCAGTCCGAACCGGTATCATTTCACCCCTGATCAGCACCTACCCAATACTGGTTGATGTCTGGTTAGTACATAGATGATAGGTATTCAGGGGTATACCATGACTATAAATGAGACTTCGAAGCCAAAAAAAAAAAAAATCCTTTCTGGAAGAAGACAGTGATGAATTCCATTCAAGCCCAGAGATGAGAAAAGATCCAATTTAATCCAATCCTTTATTAGCTAACACCTAATCGACACAATCTTGCCAAATTAAATGTATAATCTTCTAAGCTGCTAGATGTATCCTGAGAGATTCTCAGGACTGCACCATCTCTTGATGCACACCTGTTTCTGGGAAAGCTCTGTGTTGCCAAACGTCTCCCCCGTGACTTCTGCAGTTGCACATTTCATCACAGTTGTCAACAAAACTACACAGATGTGTTCATTGAGTCATCAGGTGCTTAGCTTGACTCAGGCATGATTTCATTTTGCTTATCAACAATGTCATCATCATGTCTGGCACAAGTGGATAAGCTCTTGCCTCCGAAGGAACTTCCAACAACAGTTGGACACAAGGAGCGTAGAATTGTTTTGGGGATTCGCAAGATGTGATAAGACTCTAGGAAGGAAGAACTGGATTAAACTAAGCATTACCACCACCACCCCAAAAAGAGGTAATTTGAAGGAAATTGGAAAAATAACCTATAAATGTGCTTTGCAGCTATAAGAATAATTGGTTGCAAATGAGGAATGGTGAAGTCATTCTGAGGAACAAGAGATTATTAACAAGTGCTAGAAAGAATATACTCAGTAAAGCTCATATTTACCAACATGGCTTTCCCCAATAGGGCATCTAGATGTGAAATGCTACTGGTTTGGACCGATTCACCTGAACCAGTAATAAAAATAATGCTACCGGTTCTGGCAAACCATTATTTCTGACGATCACATGTGACGCACAATTTACATTAGCTAGAAAGCAGGATTTCCTGTTTTCTATCTAATATAAATTACATGACACAGCGGATCCCCCCCCCCCTTCGCTGTTCTACTTACCTTTGCAGGCACGCTCAGTGGCAGGCTCCACCCACCCACCTGGATGTCATCGCATCTGTTTTTGACAATTGGCGCATGCGCGGAAGGTCCTGTGCATGCACAAAGGTGGCGCATGCAAGCAGAGCGAGCATAAGCACTCACATTTGCGAACCAGTAGCGAAGGTAAGTAGATTTCACCCCTGAGGGCATCTTGAAAATCAGTAAGGACAATTCCAAACCATCCTTAGAAGTGATGTGAATCTATGCATAACTTCTTGTATAACTCAGGTGATTTTGCAGTCATCCCTGTAATTCCACTCCCTTCTCTGATGGTTGAAAGAAACTGGCACCGGACATCCGTTGATAGCGTGTCACTCTATTGGCAACTTGTGTGGTCCAACAGCCACATGTTGTTCTTGGAACTAGAAAATGAAAAGCTAATAAATACAACCTTCTTTTTAAAAAAAAAGAAAGAAAGAAAGAACTGCACTATTTATTATTCATGTTGCTATGTTACACAGATGTCTGCAAGAAGAAAAATGCCAAGAAATAACCATTTTGACATGAAATACTTAACTTTTTGTTCTTCCGACCACAATTTCTGCAGATGTTCCAGTACATTTAATGTATGCTTTGCTATCCTATTTTATTGGGACAACCACCATGATGTGGTCCAAGGACACTTTGAGTCTCTCTCGGGAATATTGGAACCTAATAGTCTCCTCTTTCATTGAGCCGCTCATATAATAAAATTTCCAAATTTACAACTCTGCAGATCTCTTAAAAGCAGGCTGTTTTCCTATTCACAGGAGTTCTGCTCCATCTCACCTCCTATCTACCTTAATTGAGAGTTTTCTAATTAGATTTCATGGCAATCTTAACAGCAAAGCAGATCTTAATCCCTTTAGATAATTTGTAGCCAGTTTCTCAATCACTGTAAAGGCTTCCTGATTTTGCAGGAACTGTTTACTCACCATGCTAATTTCTCTGTCCCATATATACTTGAGAAGTATCCAAAATTTGGAGAAGAAATCCAAACAGACAAGTCCTCAATTTACAACTATTTGTTTAATGACCTGCATTGACTTTGCTTGTTAGGACTTCACTGGGAAAATTGCAAATGGTTTGCAATTTTAAGATACAGAAGGATCTAGACAAACTTGAAAAGATACAGAAGGATCTAGACAAACTTGAACATTGGGCACTATCTAATAAAATGAAAGTCAATTGTGAAAAAAGGTCCTACATATAAGCAAGAAAAACTAGATGCACAAGTAAAGTATAGGTGGTACCTTGCTCAATAGTAGCAACTGTGAGAGGGATCTAGGAATCCTAGTGGACAACCATTTAAATATGAGCCAGCAGTGTGCAGCAGCTGCCAAAAAAGCCAACACAGTTCTAGGCTGCATAAACAGAGGGATAGAATCTAGATCACGTGAAGTGTTAATGCCACTGTATAGTGCCTTGGTAAGGCCACACTTGGAATACTGCATACAGTTTTGGTCGCCACGATGTAGAAAAGACGTGGAGACTCTGGAAAGAGTGCAGAGAAGAGCAACCAAGATGATTAGGGGACTGGAGACTAAAACATATGAAGAACGGCTGCAGGAGCTGGGTATGTCTAGTTTGATGAAGAGAAGGACCAGGGGAGACATGATAGCAGTGTTCCGATATCTCAGAGGGTGCCACAAAGAAGAGGGAGTCAAACTATTCTCCAAGGCACCTGGGGGCAGGACAAGAAGCAATGGGTGGAAACTAATCAAGGAGAGAAGCAACTTAGAACTAAGGAGAAATTTCCTGACAGTTAGAACAATTAACCTCTGGAACAGCTTGCCTCCAGAAGTTGTGAATGCCCCAACCCTGGAAGTCTTTAAAAAGATGTTAGATAGCCATTTGTCTGAAATGGTATAAGGTTCCTGCCCACGCAGGGGGTTGGACTAGAAGACCTACAAGGTCCCTTCCAACTCTGCTATTGTATTGTATTGTATATGGTGTTCACATAACCCTGGGATACAGCAACTTTCATAGATACATACCAGTTACCAAGTGCCCAAATTGTGAGGACACTATAGAGAAGTCAGATTAGCAGTGTTCCAATATCTTAGGGGTTGCCACAAAGAAGAAGGATTCAAGCTATTCTCCAAAGCACCTGAGGGTAGAAGAAGAAGCAATGGGTGGAAACTAATCAAGGAGAGAAGCAACCTAGAACTAAGGAGAAATGTCCTGACAGTTAAAACTATTAATCAGTGGAACAACTTGAGTCCAGAAGTTGTGAATGCTCCAACGCTGGAAGTTTTTAAGAAGATGTTGGATAATCATTTGTGTGAAGTGGTGTAGGATTTCCTGCCTAGGCACAGGGTTGGACTAGAAGACCTCCAATGTCCCTTCCAACTCTGTTATTCTAATCTATTTTATGAGCAAAAAGGTTATAAAATTGGGTGCAACTAACTTAATGACCACATATTTTAGCAACAACAGGACTTGTGATCATCAATCAAGGACTATCTATAGTGGCTACATGCCCAGTCTATAACTATAGATATAATTATTGGAAAAAGAGCTCAGCTGCAAAATAATGGTGTCCTGCTATCATCACATAATGATGATGTGCTGGTAGCCAGATAGCTTTTCTAAATGCCCAGACAAAAGGGCACACAGTGTGTACAGAAAGCATAGGGAATAGATGCCAGCAATTTACTTTTTCCTGCATGGAGCAGAATTAGTTTCCACTCTCCTGTTGGCTAACTAGAGTGAAGGCAGATTTCTCAGTGCCTTTTCTCAGTATTCTGAGGTCATCAAGCATAAAAACAATCTTTAGCTAACTTTAAAAGTGTTTTGGAGCATTTGAGCGTGAAAAGGTTGCTGGATGAAAGTGTTATGAAATGGCATTATCTTTTTCAGAATCTGATCCATTGGTTCATTCATTAGTTATTGATTATCTGACTCCAGACACACACTGAGGGGATCTGATCTATCTATAACTAATCAGATCTTGGGGTTGTTGCATATAATTCAGTAAAGATCATATACAAAAACTATAGGAGGAAAAGATACTTTTCATGTTAGGGTTCCTTAGGCAAGAGATTTTAAAAAAATGATATGTCTGCACCTCAAATACTATCTATGGTTCGGATCACCACACTGGAAAAAGGATATAATAGAGCTAACAAAAATTCAAAAAATGGGAACAAAAATGATTAGAGAGTTGTTATATCACCCCTAAAAGAAAAGGCCAAAATGTTTAATCTTTAGCTGGGATAGAGGGGGTGTAGAACAACTGAGAGAGGATCTGTTTCAAATGTATAAAATTATGTTTAGCATAGAAACAGAGGACTGAGAGAAAACGCCTCCTGAAAATTAGGATCAGGGCCATCCAGTGAAGGTGATTGAAAAGAGATTGAAAAGGATAAAAAAGGATCTCTCTTCATACAATACATAGTTAAGCTGTGCAATTCATTACCGTACCACAAAATGTGTAGTTGACCTGTCATTTCTATGATTTTAAAGAACTTTTGGTTAATTGCATGGGAGACAAGTCTAACAAGAGCTATTGGATTCTTAAAGATTCCAAGTTACATCTCATTTGAGGCAGCATGTCACCAAATCCTAATTGCAAGAAAACAGTCCCTGGATAGTGCCAGGTTTTTGTCTCCTGTTTACCATCCCAGATTGTCTACTGTGAAAAATAAGAAACTTTGGAAAGTAATGAAAAAGCAGTAATTTTTAAACTAAAATAATTCAGGTGGGCCTTGACCTGAACCAGCAGGGCTGTTTTTATGCAAAAAAAATTTCTGCATTCATCTCTCTCAAATTTCATCTTGTTAGTTTCAGTCCAGTGCTTCACTCTGCATCTTAATGCCGGCTTCTGTAGCGTTGACAGCTTTACTTAGTATTGTGCTTTTTGAAGATTTAATAAATGCATCTCCTACATCTTCATCCAGGTCATATTAAAGAGGAAAACAATCCAGGGTACAATATTCCATTTCTGTGGGCCTCCAAAAGCGTTTGGTACATTGCAGCTAATTAGATGGACTGCATATTGCACCATAATAGGCTATTGCTAGTTTCTCTTGTGGGTCCCATTATAATCAGGAAGGCATTCCATTTTTTTAATTTTCAATGCCTGAAACCACACAGATCTTGGACTCCTGGGGATCCCATGTTGCAGCAGTAACAGAGAAGGATATAATCAAAGGGCAATCCTTTGGCACTCCCTACCCCTTGCTGTTCCCTCTCCCACTGTTGTTTCTTTTCCCTGCATTTGTTCTGCTTTTTTACCCTTCAACCTCAGAATAAACACCAGTTAGGATTTCTCTATTGCAAAACGCCGTTCATCCGACTCCAGGACCATACTTTAGATCTGATGAACTGCCCACATGAATCTGCCCTTGATAAAGTTTATTTTGGTTTCTGGCACTATTATTTTTATTTTGGCACTATTCGGTGGATAGTGCTGATTACAGAAGAAAAAGGGGGGAGGGGAGGAAAGAGCAGTGTTGAGGGAAACCAAGAACACCCCCCCCCCTTGGTGCAATCCAAATAGCTCCCCTTTATTTGCTTTTTTCCCCCCTGGTAAAGCTGAAGTGAGAAAACCCAGGACGGTTTTAAGAATGAGTTGGCATCACCTGGGAAAATACAACTGCCTTTCATCTTCTCGCTCCTCTTCATCTCTCCCGTGGCATGTTTGAGAATTTTGAGCTCCCAGCTGGCCTAACATCCTTGTGCTCCAAAAAGAAATTTCCCATCATAGAATTGAGGGAGGAACACTTCAAAGTGTTCAGGCAAGGCACTGGCCAAACTGCTGAGTGGCACATTTGACTGCAAAGGGGTTTACATATGGCTGAACACACACACACACACACAGAGCTCCAAGTATATAAAGGAGAGAGGTGAGGCCACTAGCTAACTGCTGTAAATGCCCTTGAAATTTTTTAAATATCAACGCAGATTTGTTGCTGCCTTTAATAGTTCTAATAATCAGCTGAAAAGAAAGGTCTTTAACACGGCCTTCCTTATGCTTGATTTATTGCTGATCCATCTCCCTCTAAGGCATTAACTGTTTTCCTTATCTACGGTCATTCTTACAACAAGCTAGGGAGGTGAAATCATCACAAATTTTCTTCCTTAAAGATAGGGAACGCAGGAGATAATGGCCTGCCAGCTGCAGCCCACCCACTACTAAGATTCAGATGCAGCCTGCACAAATCAAGCATCCCATTTAATCCCATTCCCATGGGCCAAGATACTTTTAAAGATAGCATTAGAGATATTGTAACAGAGAATAAACCAGTGGTGTCAGATGAAAAGTGATCAATGAGAGGGTGTGGAGTTATGCACCATGAATTCCATAGGCTTGGAGACAAATATACAGACTGCCCATTTCACGCTTTTTTTTCATACATATACATGAAAATTATGTATATAGAACCTCTGTATACACAAAGCCAGGATGCCTGCATGGCTCACAAAAGTAAAATGAGGACAGATTGTTGGGGGCAATATGCTAACTCTGTAAACCGCTTCGAGAGGGCTGTAAAGCACTATGAAGTGGTATATAAGTCTAAGTGCTATTGCTAATTGATAAAACAACATTATCTTAGTCTTTGGCTAACACTAGAAGAGAAGAGACACTATACTGAATTCCTCCTGAAAACAATCACATATCTAAGCCTAACACTATAGCCATATATTACATTGCCAATTACATTGAGAGATGCTGTGTTTTTATTGAAGTGTCATTGTGTCAGGTCTGGAAGCCATCTTTTACATTGGGCCTTCAGGCCTGCCACATTGTCTACTGGGAGGGTGGATTATATTGAGTATGGGAGATACAGTATGTAGTCTAAATGAAATTCCTTTCTCAGAGTCAAGGTAAGTTTGCTCTGCACCTGGAGTGGTGTGACTGAGAGGCATCTCCAGTTGGGACGGTTCCTTATTGGATCATGTGATGGACATGTGGGTTCTGGGCATGGACTTGAGCTTTCACTTGGGTGGGGAAAACCTGGAAGCCTTCAGATTCGGGTTTTCCCAAATGTGCCAATATGAAATCTCTCATAAAATGGAACTTTGAGGAAGCTCAAGCCTCGGAGTCTTCTTTTGTTGGGGTAGGGGGGTTATTTGGAACCCTGACACGTGGTTTAGCACTAATGGGAATCCAAATCCAGTTCCCTTGTTCTCTGGTGACTATGGCAGCATCTGAACTGGCTTATACAACATTTTACAGAACATATCCAAATTCTCTCTCCCATCTACCCCCCTTGTGCTCTGGTCTCCACCCATCCATCTTTTTGGTTATCGTATTGATGTATTCTCATTGTGGTTTTCTTCATTGTTTATTTTATTTTACTTCTGTTTACACTCCTTTAATTTTCTTCCTTTATTATTGTGTGTCACCTAGAATAGCCCCCACAGCGAAATAGGCGGCAAATAAATTTAACAAATAAATATTAGGCTGTAAAATATTTTGTTTGGCTATCACATAATACGGTTGTACTAGTTTTATATTCAAAGGGTTATTATTTAGCAAGTCTGTGAATTCATCCCACTGTGATTTATTTAACTCAGCTGTTGCTGAACCAATCATAGCATTGCGTGCTACTCTGATCTACTTATCTCAAATGATAAATGAGTTTCATTCTCTTATAGTAAGAATGGCGTGAATGAAAAAGAATGTTAGATTTTAATCTCAGAAGGCGATTTTACTTGCTTTCCAAATGTTCTCAATTTGGTATTGTTGGAGCAGGCATCACTTTAATGTGATGCAGTTAATTTAATTTAATTTTATTTTATTTTTTTGCTAAGAACTCTTTTGCTTGAAGAGGCCTTTTGTAGAAGTCATCTTGTGTCGATAAAAAGCATGATACCGTTTATTCTGTATTGTACAAAATATACTATTTGGCAGCCATATACATTAATAATATATTTAAAACAATGTCCTTTCTTCTGTTATTTTTCTTAAGATACCAAAGTCTCTGAGGAAGATGAATGTGAGTATAAATTCAAAGTCCAAGTCTGTTGCCATTGCCATTGTTGCAGCCAAAAGCAATAAGCAAGATTTCTATAGTGTCTTTCAGCATGTGCACACCAGAACTGTTCACAAAGTGTTATTATGCTCAGGTAAAGAGAAAGAGCCAAGCAAAACAGCCATAGCTGGGACTTGGAAGGAAGTTTTTATAGAAGGCATCTATGAGACACCCAGCCAAATTTTCCAGGTGTTGTAACATGCCATTTGCAAGCTTCAAACCACTTTTCTTGAGCAATTTCATTTATGTCTTAGCTCAAGTCAGGAACTTGTGGTTTAAAAGGCAGGATTTTAAAATAGCGTTGTGCTCTTCAAGAACATTTCAGAAGATTGTGTGCCTCCATTCCCACACACACACAATTCACAATCTCTTGGTGTGCAGATAATGTTCAAAGCAGACTTCGCTAAACGGGCCCACAAATAAATTTAAATTTTTCATTATTAGCGGCGTAATAAAACCACTCAGTGTATATGATTACGTAGCTGAGAGTTGAAGTTTAGATGAAATACTGAGGCTGTTTCTACTCACTGTAAATTATGTACTATAAAGCTAGATAGACAATGTAATTTGAACTGACCCAAAGCACCTTTCAATGTTCACATCAATTCATGGCAGCCTTCTAACCAGTTTTATCCAACTGGGTTTCCTTTGGGTGAGCCAAACCCATAGATCTTAGAATTTGCAGCATTAAAATTGATGGTTGAGAATTCTGAGAATGTAGGCAGTCTTTGTTAAGTGACTGCCTCAGACAGTGACCATTCACAATCATGACAATTATAAAAAAAAGTAATCTTTGCATATACAACTTACGCAGGTATATAAACCAATGGAAAGCTGAACTAAGATCTTAAGCACAATCTTGGTTTTTACCTAGCAGCTGCTTTGTTTAATAACCAAGTTGTAGGTCTCAATTATAATCTCTAAAGGAGGACTACTTGTAACCATCCAAAAACGCATCTAGGTGAAGCCAAGTTGGAGAATTGCTTCAAAACATCAGAACATTAATCCAACTAGCTTGTTATATTTGCCTTGATTGAATTGAATCCTGTGAAGATTCTGACTCAGGATAAGTCACCATAAGACTGCCCTTGTCTCGCAGATATGTTTTGGACAGCTTTACCTCATTTCCCGGTTCTCTATGTTTGTTTCTCTGCAAAGATCTCAGGAGCAAAAGAGATGAAGCAAAAGAAATTTGAAGTCAATATAGGAATGTTTGACAAGGTTTTCTCTAGGAGGTATGATTTATGTGAAAAGCATGTCAACCAAGATCCATCTGTAAACAGTGATGAAGTAGATGATGTGGAATGGAAAGGAGATAGCATTGAGAACATGCATCTTTAGGTCTCCACTTTATCTATTAATAATACCAGCGTTGTCTTGAGATTGGGTATCTAGCTGTAGCATCCATATTAACTACTGTGTGCAGCCATAGCTATGGGTGGATTCGCACAGCATTGTATTTTGTCATTGCGAGAACTTACTACCAACTGAGTATATGGCACATACTCTAGCCCAGGGATGAACAACTAATTTTCCCAAAGGTCCACATGAGGAACAGGGGCCTCTGTTGTGGGCTGAACCAATAGGCTGAAACTTAATTCTGTTCGATATTAATTTTATCACTTTATAAAAAGCAGTAAATTACATAGTTTTCATCAGCTGCTACTGGCAAGAATACATGTTGCATCTCATTTTCCTTTGATTTGTAATTTCCTGTTGACCTCATGCTGGTCTAACAGACAGCCAAAGGGCCAGATGTGGCCCAGGGGCTGTAAAATACCCAGGTCTGTTCTAGCTCAACCTGTTCTCTTTACTGATTCTGTTCTCCTTCAAAAATCATTTTTTGTTGTTGCTGACTACACTCACAATGGAGCATTCAAGCAGTCACAATGTATACTGTCAAGGAAAATATGCTTCAATGTTTATTAGTAGCTCTGGAGAGGTATGAACTCCTTGCGTAGGTAAAATCAAGCCATTTCTACAATTTTCCTGGCAGCATGACCGAAACAGCTTCTGCTATGTCTCCTTTAGGATTTTTCCCTCAGTCTATCCTACAGCTTTGAAATATCCAGGTAGTTTCCAATCCAAGTATTAACCAAAGACTATCCTACTGGATTTCCAAGCTCATCCAAGAATAGCTAAGTGTTGCTCCCTTTGGCCATGGTGGGTTTCCACTTTTTTTACTACTGGTTCGCTCAGGCATGGGCGTGCGATGCTTCTGCGCATGCACAGAAGCTTCCAGGTGGGCGGGCGGAGCCTCCTGCTGCCGTTACTACCGGTTCGCCTGATCCGAGCTGAATCGGGAACAACCCACCTCTGCTCTTTGGCCCTAGTAGCCAAAATATTTTTATAAAGGGATGTCTTTCCTCCCATGTAGACGTTACTCACCACTTAGGTTCCAGTATCATATAATATACAGTATGTATAAATATAAAATAGAAGGTCCACCTTGGACATTTTCCATGGCTCTCAGTCATTGTCTATCAGATGTTGCCATGACACCAACATGATCTCTTGTAAGAGATCTAAGAAACTAATAAAAAAGAGAAGCAACCTGGAATTAAGGAGAAACGTCCTAACAATGAGGACAATTAACCCGTGGAACAGCAGAAATTGTGGGCGCTCCATCCCTGGAGGTTTTTAAGAGTCACTTGTCTGAAATGGTATAGGTTCTCCTGCTTGAGCAACATCTCCAAGGTCCCTTTCAGCTCTATTCTATTCTAAGAATTGGAAACAGCCTTGCTGGCTGCAGACTGGGCATTGGCTCTCCTATTTGGATGTTTTGTGTGTGTTATAACTGTAATTCCTAAAGCATCAAGCCAACTAAGGCAGGAGGCCCAAACTCCAAGCAAACCAAGCTGATTTGGACATCTGAGAGTAGCAATCCCAACACCTCTGGAAGGCACCTGTGGGGAAAATTTAACAGAACTCAAACCTAACCTCTTGCTGGTGTGCACATGCTGACTCCAGGAAAGACATAAGCAAAACCTGGCCCTGTAGTTTTAAATCCATGTGTGAACTGAAGCATTCAAGGTAGTTTTTGCATCTAACTTCTTCCTATTCCCAATCTTTTTAACGGCTTTAGCAGGCAGAATGCCAAATGTGCGCTGTAGATCCAAGGGATGCCTGGCAGGGAGAAAAGAGAAGTGGGAAACGTTTTCTTTGAGGTCTAGATTTAAGAAACTGCGGGGGAAGGGGAGGATGGAAACTGAGTTATGAGCTGCCAAAACACATGCAAATAACCACTCTCTTAATTTGCAAAAGGAATGGGAGGAGTTAAACCTTAGATCAAGAGGTGTGGGAGAAGGGGGAGACCGCTATGAAAAGGCAAATGTTGTTCTCTCAAAATGGTGGCACAAGCTCTCGGGTCTGACTTTCAATACACCAGAAAGTAATTTCAGAGCTTCATCATCTGCAGTCAGTTATACCACAGATTCCTCGGTAAGCATGAACTGCCAGTTGTTGCCAACTCTCCCCTAGCAGTGTGCTGAACACGACATCGAAACCTTGTTCCCTCCAGATTATTGTGCTTTGCACCAGAATGACTGTCTGAGATCCAAGGTGGTCTGTCAGCAGTTTACCCTGTCAGCAAAATGCCATAAAATGAGGAATGGTAGGGAGGGGAGCATGGGAGTGCTAACACAGCAGGAGCAGCAGGCTGGATGCAGTTCCATGACTGAGTTTTGCTTGTTCAGATTTATAGTCCTCTCTGTGTCTTATCACAACAAGCCATTTTGCTAATCTCACACCAGTCTCACTCCTAAGCACGGTTCCTCCCCACTCCTAAAAATGAATTACAAATATTAGCCATTGCTCAAAAAGCAAACGCAGCATCACTGCTTCTGCAAAGATAAAATTATCTGTAGCACGATAATTGCTTTTGCTGGCAACTTGTTTAGTCTGTCAGCTGTAGAGTGAAGAATGACAGAAGTCAATTTAATTCCATGCTAATGCTTCCCGGGCCAAAATGGAAACCCTCATGCTGACCAGACATTCTGGACATTCAGCTCCAGATTTTTTTTTAAAGAGTATTAATTGTATGATTTTAGACAATTATTCCATTATTGAATCAACTCATGCACATGTAGTTGCTTGTGAATAATATCTCTGAAACAAAGGAACATTTTCTATTTTTAAATCTCTTGAGGCAGAAAGATTGTCTTAGCAATAGAGAGATGACGTTATCAGGGGAATATAGAGAAATGCTTTGTTTTAGGGGGAACTAGCGATCTGTTATACATTATTTTTAAATGTCTGCTGCTTCATTAATTATGATTCTTTGAAGTGTTTTTTATCTCTATGAAATTGGTCTTCAATGTCACAATTAGGATCTGCACCAAAAAGTTGAAGGATGGAAAACGGCTCTCAATTTATTTTTATTTATTTTATTTTTATTAAATTTATACCCCGCCCTTCTCCTACAAAAGGCCCCAGAGCGGCGCACAGGTAAATTAAAACACAACATACATAAATAGATTGGCTGGCACTCCTCCTGTCCTTCCTCAGAATTCTCCATTTCTTGCTTTCTCATCTTAGTTTCCTATTCAGGGTGACCTGATTTATCTGCAGGCCCCATCCTCTTTCAGCCACCATTTATTAGGCGGAGTGGGAGACAGGTTCCCAACCTTTTTTCTTTTTTTGCTTATTAGATCGAAACTGATGCGTTCTTTTCCAAGAGAATAATTACACTGCCCCTCTCTTACCTGTGCATTTTGGCTGTGTTAGCACACGCTTCCCAAGATTACTGTGGTGTACATGATATTGCCTTTAAACAGAGATTTATTAAATCTCTGTGAAAGGAATTCAAACTACATGACCAGTATGAAAAACGCCACGTCAATTATTTCCTCACTCGCTGCTCTCTCCACACTGTTATCCTAGGCAGCTATCTAGTATGCCGTATGAAAACTACCAGCACCTCATCATTATTCCAAAGATTTTCTCCCATCCACTCACGTCAAAAACACAATCTGTAAAGGAATAAATTAAAATTGACAACTGGCTCAAATCAGAGTAAATAACCTCTACCTTATTTTTGTATTTTATTATTTTCAGAAAAAAAAGGACCAGTTGCTGTCAGAATGGAACTCAGACATAACCTATCTTCTAAATACTAACTTCAGATCATTAATCTTTCAAGTTTGAGCCTGACAAATATTTGAATGTAGTCATCTCAAAAGTCAGTGCGTTTGTCATTGAGTACAAAGGGTTTTGTATGATTTGCTGTCATCTAAACAATGTTGATGAGAAGTTTGAAAATCACAACTGGCCAGGGAATAGTTTAAAATAATAAATCTCTTATTAACTTATTGCATTTATTTGAAATAATAAATCTCTTGCTAACTTATTATATATTTTTTCATCCTACTGTATATAACAGATCTATGGCAATGACAATAAGCCCAAGCCCTAAAATGGCGAAAACTTCATGAGACTAAAAATATGGATAGAAAATAATTTCCTGAAATGACGTTTTTTCCACAATTAATTTCTTGAAATAAATGTGTGTGTTTTCAATATATTTTATTAATTCTGCTCAACTCAATGCAAACTACTTTTTATTATTGAAGATACTTGAGCTTGTTTGGAGGTTCTAGCAGGGGAGCACAGCTATCGTATACCCTTGACCGAAGATCGGTACACTCCTTCTGTCTGGGATGGTCGTCTTCTTCCACCGAGCGTGCAGCTTCGGGAGGGATGCACATGGAGCGGTGAGGGAGGAAGGGGACACCCGCCTAGCCAGCCAGATCAGCCGAATCAACCCTGGCGATCAATGGGGTGACAGATGTCGCAGCCAGATTGCCCTCACAATCATTGAAGATACTAATAGAATCATATTGATAATCTCAAGTCCGTCAAAACACCCACTAAGAGCATGGGATACCATTTTGGAGAAAAAAGATGTAAGTTGGGCTTACACAGCAGGGGTGGTATTCAACTGGTTTGGACTGGTTCAGACGAACCAGATATTAATTTTACATCTGGTTCGATGAACCAGTAGTTGCAAGGACTGGCTGGTCCTGCCTGCCCTACTCCGTTCCTCCCAGGAGTCTCCATGCGCTCCGTTTTTGATGCCAGGTCAGCGCAGGGCCCGCGCAGAGGCTCTGGGAGGGTGAAAAATGGGCCTCCCAGAAGTTTCGGAAGTCCAGAAACAGGTTCGTTTCTGACCTCCAGAGACCAGGGAAGGCTGTTTTCACCCTCCCGGAGGCTCGACAAAAGCCTCCGGAGCCTGGGGAGAGCAAAAAACCCCACCCACCCCGCCGTGGTGCAGGAGGCTGGGTAGCAGCCAACACAGTTCTAGGCTGCATAAACAGAGGGATAGAATCTAGATCACGTGAAGTGTTAATGCCACTGTATGGTGCGTTGGTAAGGCCACACTTGGAATACTGCATACAGTTTTGGTCGCCACGATGTAGAAAAGACGTGGAGACTCTGGAAAGAGTGCAGAGAAGAGCAACCAAGATGATTAGGGGACTGGAGGCTAAAACATATGAAGAACGGCTGCAGGAGCTGGGTATGTCTAGTTTGATGAAGAGAAGGACCAGGGGAGACATGATAGCAGTGTTCCGATATCTCAGAGGGTGCCACAAAGAAGAGGGAGCCAAACTATTCTTCAAGGCACCTGGGGGCAGGACAAGAAGCAATGGGTGGAAACTAATCAAGGAGAGAAGCAACTTAGAACTAAGGAGAAATTTCCTGACAGTTAGAACAATTAACCTCTGGAACAGCTTGCCTCCAGAAGTTGTGAATGCCCCAACCCTGGAAGTCTTTAAAAAAATGTTAGATAGCCATTTGTCTGAAATGGTACAAGGTTCCTGCCCACGCAGGGGGTTGGACTAGAAGACCTACAAGGTCCCTTCCAACTCTGCTATTGTATTATTGTATTATTCTTGTATTATTGTTACATACTCCTTTGTGCAAGAGCAGAAAGCAGAACTTCCTGTGCAGCTCTTTGTCTCCTGGGAGTGAGGTTAGACTGTGAGATACTACTCAACCCAAAGTCACCTAATTTTAATTTTTATTATGCCTCCCGTCTCCTTATAAGGTGACTGAGCGATTTACAGATTATAAAAAGACAAATAGGAAAATAAATGTGCAAATTAAAATTTGTTTGAGAATGGGCAGCAGGAGAGGTTTGCCACCAGACCCTTTCCTTGCACCTGCCAGATGTAGCCAACAATCCAAAGCCACAAATTAGCCAGAACAGCAGCTGTTCTGATGGCAAGAAAGCAGGACAAATAACACAACAGGAAAAAAGGGGTTGCTTCATGCTACCACTCTTACCTGTAGCCATCAGTGCTTGATAGAGCAGCTTTTGAGCATGGGTTTAGTTGTCTTCTAATTTCCCAAAAACCCATGTCCAAAAGGATTCCAGCACTCAGCAGTTGGCCTGGGAGGGGGACTATGGGAGGGAGGGGAAGAAGAGTAGATTGCCAACTTATTTATTTATGTAGTGCTCTTCTAGCAGAATGATAACTTATGTCTCCAAAGATCCTGACAATCTGTTTGATACTCAGATTCTTACATAGAAGGCTTCAAAGAATTGGCATGAGTTTGGAAACAGGGTGAAACATACCAATCTGGTAACAAAGCCAAATCAGCTTCTTCGCCAGTCCCACAGAGGAGATTGTGACTAATGGTTGTTTTCCCTCCAGCTGGGATGTTCTTCTCTTGTTCTTAATGTGTTCTGTACAACACATACTGTAAAATCAACATTTACAAGGCAATATAGAGATCACAATGGGAACAGTAAGTTTGAGGTTGGTTTCATTTTCTGCCAGCTGAAGGACAGATTAATTTAAGAAAGTGTAGAGCAAAGAATTGGTGTGCAGCATTCAGCAGCTGTCTGGCCATAAGGTCCAAAGGTCCCAGGCCTGATCTTTCTCCCTCCCTCCCTCCCTCCCTCCCTCCCTCCCTCCCTCCCTCTTTCTTTCTTTCTTTCTTTCTTTCTTTCTTTCTTTCTTTCTTTCTTTCTTTTTTCTTCTCTGTAACAGGAAGTATCTGCCAAAGACAACACAAAAAGGAAAAAAATCTGGAATTGGACATGAATGGCCTTATCTTTATTTTTCAGCTTGCTGGCCCTATTAAGTCATGGTCTGGTATGTATTTATGAACACATCAAAGCAGCTCAGGCTGACATTCAGAAATGAAAAGCTATCGATCAGCTGAGTAGCACTTTTCTGCCAGTGAAGGGCTAAACTTTAAAAGGCAGCTTAAAGCTGTAAAGATTAAGTAGAAGTTGCAAGAGGTGAAACAGAAAATGTCCAGTTGCTACTTTTGCCAAAATACTGTATCTGCGTGTGTATGTGCATATGTATAATGATTGGTGTGTGTGTGTGGGGGGGTGTATTTATGTATATAACTATGTGTGTGGATAGATAGATAGATAGATAGATAGATAGATAGATAGATAGATAGATAGATAGATAGATAGATGATGGATGGATGATAGGTGGGTGGGTGGATGGATGACAGGCAGATGGATGGATGGATGGATGGATGATAGGTAGATGGATGGATGGATGGATGGATGATAGATAGATAGATAGATAGATTGATAGATAGATAGATAGATAGATAGATAGATAGATAGATAGATAGATAGATAGATAGATAGATATCCTTTGGAAGGATAGAATCTATCCTTTGGCTACATCTGAATTTGAATCTATCCATCCAAAGGATATGGGAGAATGTGCAACTACAGGAGAATCTATGGGATCAAAAAAGGCAAGTCACAAGATGGAGCAGTGCAACTGAAACATGCATCACAAGCACACCACACATTAAAATGAGGCAGGCTTCAGTTATATAGTCACCCTGCCATCTTGACTCTTTTGATCCCAGAACATCACTGAACATGAGCAAATTAGCCTACCTCCTTTTGTTGCCGTATTAGTAGCCATTTCATTATATGAGAGGGAGTAATTTGACTTATTATTAACTGGGAATGCCATTCCTACCCACCACAAAAATTTGAAGACTTCTGGTTGTTAAATATTTATTTATTAGATTTTACCCAGAAGTGGTATTGAGCGGGTTCTGACCAGTTCTGGAGAACTGGTAGCGGAACTTTTGAATAGTTCGGAGCACCAGTAAATACCACCTCTGACTGGCCCCACCCCCATCTATTCTCTGCCTCCCGAGTCCCAGCTAATCAGGAGGGAATGGGGATTTTACAATAACCTTCTTCTGCCATGCCCACCAAACCACACCACGCCCACCAAGCCACCAGTAGTATAAAATTTTGAATCCCACCACTGATTTTAACCCACCCTTGTTACTTAAAAGTAACTCAAGCCAGTGAACATACATAATACTTCCTCCTTCTATTTTCTCCATAACGAGAGCCTGTGAGGTGCATTGGACTGAGAGAGAGAATGCTTGGCCCAGATTCACCCAGCCATCTTTCATGCCTAAGGGACTAGAACTCATAGTCTCCTGGTTTCTGGCCCGATGCCTTAACCAGTATACTAAATTGCTCTCATGTTTAAAAACTCAGAAGAAAAAGCCGTCTTAAAGAAATCCTATTAAGCAAAGCTAGAATTGGTATATAGAATACTCCAGGCAGGAATGAGCTGGTTGAAATAACTTTCTTATTGTAATTCCCTACCATCTAATGTTTTTAACATGGAATAGTTCCCAACCTCCTGATATGCCTTGGCCTGATCCAACAGAGAGATTTTTTTTGGTGTTCTTATTTATGTTCCCACTGAACGTGGAGTCTTCTTCAGAAAAATCATGTAGTCAGTTCCAATTTCCCCACCCTGTTTTTAAAAGAATGAACTAACTGGAGTTGCTAATTTCACAAAAGATTTGCAGTGAAACAAAATTGTTCTGATTAATTATCACATCTGCAGAAATATCCTGTGTTGGATAAAAAATAGAAACTCTGCTGCTGCTCTAGTTATTTACGATCCAGCTGTTTTGGCAATTAGGACTTCTAATGCTTGCTCTTGCCAATAGAAGTGAAACTAAATTTTTTCCCTTTCAAATCATTAGCCTTTTTCCACTCAGTAAAAGTGAAGAGGGGATCCAACTTGTTGCAATCAATGCATGCTTTTCATGGTAACTTTGTTCAATTTAAGATGAAAACAAATAGATTTGCAGGTGTTGATAATAACTTATTAGTCAATTACATGTCCCTTTTGTTAGGAAAAAAGGACTATAGAAGGATTAATCTGATATAATACTTGTTTAAATGGAAGTGATTACTGGAGAAAAATCTCCCTCCTTCAAGATTGTGTATTAAAACTGTGTCATTACAAATTTATTACAGAATGTACTGTATATGGGAATGTGCTTCACAAATGCACCAATCCTTGGATTGCAAGCTAACAGAGTTGTAAATCTTAAATTTAAAAAATCCTATTTATTGAAACTGAGTATCAGCATAAAATCTCTGTGATGTGACCAGGGGTGGAATCCTACCGGTTTAACAATCGGTTTGCTGAGTCATTCAGGCCACTTGGAAGTTTATCTGTGTCCTCAGGGTCACCTGAGTAGTGCAAATAATTGTGGAGCCTCCAAGTGGTCTCAATGATTAACTAAAAGACTGCAAATGACCAGCTGTCTGCAAGGAATATAAATCCTTCCATTCCCCACCATCCAGTCAGAGTTGAAGAAACTTCTTGGATGAGAAGCAAAATGTCTTCAAAAGAAAAACAAGAAAGCTCAGTTGCCTCTTGGGTAAGGAGACATATTCAAAGTCCCAAAGCGGGACACCATCGACAGGCGGGGGGCGCTCTGGTGCATCACACGCCTGCGCAGAGGGCATCAGGGCCGAGGAGGGGGGGCTGTGCGCGCTCCGGCACATCACGCGCCTGCGCAGAGGGCGTCGGGGTTGGGACGCGCTCCCATCCGCCCCCGCAGGGCCCTCTTTAAAGGCAGCGGCGGCAGCCCGGCCTGGCGGTGCTGAGAGCCACAGGCTCGGGCCGCCACCACTGCCTTTAAAGAGGGTGCCGCAGGGGTGGGTTGGAGTGCGCCCCCCACCCTGACGCCATCTGCACAGGTGCGTAACGCGCCAGAGCGTGTGCGCCCCCCCTCCTCGGCCCCGACACCCTCCCCGCCTGAGCCAGTGCTCAGAGGCACGGGCCTCTGAGCGCGTACAGAGCGCCCGCTGCCTGCCCGCAAAAAGCGGGACATTTTGAAGAGGTGGCGGGGCGCGGGACATCTGAAGGTGAACCGGGACTGTCCCACCAAAAGCGGGACGTCTGGTCACCTTACTCTTGGGAAAACCATGACCCAGATGACTGAGAATCTCCATAGACATTTTTCATGCTGTTCCTTTATTTTTGCATTCAATCCACAGTCATAAAGCAACTATGCCTTCTTGAGCAAACTGTAATTCCTTGGATCACTTGGCTAAAAACATTAAGACATGAAGGAAGCTAGTATTTCCATGTCTCAGAAATATCTCCCAAAAATCACACCCACACAGTCTTTTGCTATAATCTTCAGCAGAAGCAAAGAGAGCAAAAATGTCCTGGCTTAAAATGTAGAATATTAACTCCTGACCTGCTGGAGATGACTTGGGGGGGGGGAAGTGCCTTACAGCTGCCTTATAGCTTCCAAGGAAACAAATCTGTCATTCTTAGGTATGAATATTTATGGATTCAGTCTCCAAATGCTTACAGTTCTTCCTTTGCGAGATCTTTGGCTCCATTACAAGAAGGGTCGCTAATATACAGGCACACACAAATCCTTTCAGAAGGCTTTTCAGCCTCACTTAAAAGCGTCTGTGATTTAGTGGCATATAGCAGACTTGAGGCCTCTTTGTTAGTCCACTTGGAGCTTTAAGTCAAGGAAAGGAACTGGGTCGTAGGTGCAGTTTTGATTAAAGGCCAGCGTCTGAACACTGAAATAATGTTGCTCGGTTCCCATGTTCATGAACACACAATTGGCTCTGGGGACCTAAAAAGCTCAGAAAATTATGAAAGGGAGCGCTCACAAATTAAGTAATGTGTCAGTGCCTTGACTGAAGAGCTGGGTAAGAGGAATGTGTAACAGCCATGAGTTTACAAAAATGGAACATTGTTTACACAGAAGGAAGGTTGGGATCTTGCAGGATTCCCTTCAATCATCTCTGTTGGCTGGAATTTTTTTTTTAAAAACTAAGCAATTACAGGTAGACTTTGACTTACAACAATTCATTTAGTGATAAATGATAGCAGTGTTCCAATATCTCAGGGGCTGCCACAAAGAAAAGGGAGTCAAGCTATTCTCCAAGGCACCTGAGGGCAGAACAAGAAGTAATGGGTGGAAACTAATCAAGGAGAGAAGCAACTTAGAACTGAGGAGAAATTTCCTGACAGAACAATTAATCAGTGGAACAGCTTGCCTCCAGAAGTTGTGAATGCCCCAACACTGCAAGTTTTCAAGAAGATGTTGGATAGCCATTTGTCTGAAATGGTATAGGGCAGTGATGGCTAACCTTTTTTGGCTCGCGTGCCAAAAGCGGGGGGAGCGCATGGGGGTTGTGTGTAGGCGTGCCACACCCATAATGCTATGTGCACGACCCCCTTCTTTTGGTGTGCTTTTTTCGCCTTCCCCAGGCTCCAGAGGCTTTCTAGGAGCCCGGGGAGGGTGAAAACAGCCTCCCCTCCCCACCTCCAGAGGCTTCAGGAGCTTCCCTGAAGCCTCCAGAGGGCGAAAAATGGACTCAAAAGAAAGCCTAAATCACCTGGCCAGCGCACACATGCACGCTAGTGCTGACAGGGCAACACCTCGCGTGCCCTAAGAAATGGTTCCGCGTGCCACCTGTGGCACCCGTGCCATAGGTTCGCCATCACTGGTATAGGTCTTCCTGCCTAGGCAGGGAGTTGGACTAGATGACCTCCAAGGTCCCTTCCAACTCTGCTATTGTATTTTTTATTTATTTATTTATTTATTTAATCAAATTTATACCCCACTCTTCTCCTTGTTAGGCATTATTAAAACCACAATAAAACAATATACATCGTTAAAAACATATTAAATTATTAAACCCGTGCTAAAAACCCATTTAAAACCCTGCCTAATTACAATTTATACATAAAAAGTCAGAAACGGGGGGCTATGCTAGGCCGGCCTGTTGGAATAGAAATGTCTTAAGATGTTGGCGGAAGAGGCGGCGGTCTGGGGGGTAGGTCGTTCCAGAGGGCCGGGCCTGCCACAAAGAAGGCCCTTCCCCTGGGTGTCGCCAACCGGCATTGCCCGGCTGACGGCACCCGGAGAAGACCCTCTTTGTGGGAGCGGATCGGACGAAGGGATGTATGGGGCAGGAGGCGGTCTCGTATATAGCTAGGCCCCGAGCCATGGAGCGATTTGAAGATGGTCATCAACACCTTGAAGCGCACTCGAAAGGCCACAGGCAGCCAGTGCAGCTCGCGCAGGAGAGGTGTTATGTGGGCTTGCCTTGGGGCACCCAAAATCACCCGCGCGGCCGCATTCTGTACTAGCTGTAGCTTTCGAGTGCACCTCAAGGGGAGCCCCATGTAGAGAGCGTTACAGTAATCCAGCCGAGATGTCACAAGCGCTTGAGTGACTGTGCGAAGGGGCCCCCGGTCCAGTAAGGGGCGCAACTGGCATATCAGGCGTACCTGATAAAATGCCCTCCTGGCCACGGCCGCCACATGGTCCTCCATGGACAGCCGGGAATCCAGGAGGACGCCCAAGTTGCACGCCCTCTCCACGGGGGCTAGTTGTTCGCCTCCAATGGCCAGTGTTGGACTTATCTGGCTGAACCGGGGTGCTGGAAACCACAGCCACTCGGTCTTGGACGGGTTGAGCTTGAGTTTGTTACTACCCATCCAGACCCGTACGGCCTCCAAAAACTGGGACAGCACCTCAACGGCATCGTTGGGATGGTTTGGGGTGGATATGTACAGCTGGGTGTCGTCAGCGTACAGATGGTATTCCACCCCAAAACCACAGATGATCTCGCCCAGCGGCTTCATGTAGGTGTTGAACAGAAGTGGCGAGAGGACCGACCCCTGAGGAACACCACATGTGAGGGGCCTCGGGGACGACCTCTGCCCTCCTGCCAACACCCATTGCGACCGACCAGAAAAGTAGGACAAGAACCACCACAGAACGGTACCTCTCAGCCCCAACCCCCCCAATCGGTGCAATAAGATACCATGGTGGATGGCATCAAAAGCCGCTGAGAGGTCTAATAGGACTAGGATAGAGGAGCAACCTCTATCCCGTGCCCTCCAGAGATCATCAACCAACGCGACCAATGCCGTCTCAGTGCTGTGACCGGGTCGGAAGCCAGACTGGCGAGGGTCTAGATAATCAACTTCCTCCAGGTGATGAGGAAACTGTTGAGCCACCACACTCTCTACAACCTTCGCAAGAAAGTGAAGGATGTAGACCTGACGGTAATTTACCAACAATGCTGGGTCCAGGGAAGGCTTTTTGAGGAGAGGTCTCACCACCGCCTCTTTCAAGGTGGTAGGTAAGAACCCCTCGCTCAAAGACGCATTCACGATGTCCTGGAGCCAGCCTCGTGTCACCTCCCAGGATGCCAGTACAAGCCAGGAGGGACACGGGTCCAATAAACATGTGGTGGCTCTAAGGTTCCTCCGCAACCTGTCCATATCCTCGGTAGTGACAAAGTCAAACTCCTCCCAAGGTGTTATCTCAAGACCAGCACCGGACAAATCGACTGGATCACTTTCAGTGGAGGGCAGCTCGTTCCGAATCTGAGTGATTTTGTCCTGCAGAAACACTCCAAATTCCTCTGCTCGACCCTGCAAAGGGGCTTCCCGCAACCTCATGTGAAGGAGGGAGCGGGTCACCCCAAACAGGGCGACAGGGCAGTTTTCTGCGGACGCGATAAGGGTGGCACAATAATCACGTTTGGCCACTCTTAGCGCCACTAAGAAAGTCCTAATATGGTCTCTCACTAGTGTTCGGTAAAAAACCCCTAAGTTTGCGCTTCGCCCACCTCTCTGGATCTATCAATCCATCCTCGAGGTGGGCCCGTGTTAGACCCGGGGGCCAGGCCTGCGAGAGTGGGAGCTCCCGCAGGCAGAGAAGGTCTAACCTTGAATACGAAGGCATCCTGAAAGCCTCACAGGCATTAAAAGGAGGAACTAAGATGTTAAAAACAGCAAGTCAGGATAAAATGGCGACAGTACAGAATAAAATTATATTGTATTGTATTGTATTGTAAAATTATATTATATTGTATTGTATTGTAAATTGCACTCTGAAAAAAGTGACATGACCGTTTTTCATACTTATGACCTTTGCAGCATCCCCATGGTCACATGATCAAAATTCAGATGCTTGGCAAGTAGTTCATATTTATGACGGTTACAGTGTCCTGGGGTCTTGTGATCAGCTTTTACAACCTTCCGACAAAGCAAAGTCTATGGAGAATCCAGATTCAATTAATAACCGTTTTACTAACTTAACAAATGCAATGTTTCACTTAGCAACTGTGGCAAGAAAAGTTGTACAATGGGGCAAACTCACTTAACAAATGTTTTCCTTAGCAACATAAATTTGGGGCTCCATTGGGGTCGTAACTTGAAGACTGCCTGTCCTGCTGAGGTAAAAATTTAACTTGTACTTTATGTTTTGTTTTGTTTTGTTTTGTTTTTTTAACTTGAGACACTTGAATTTATTTATGTACTTATTTATTTCTTATTTTTCACATTTCTGAAATTCCCATCTCCAAGAGGGACTCTGCGCTGTGCACAACAAAGTGTTAAAAATATAAAAACAGTATCTCAAGTTAAAAAGAAAAAAAAGAAATAGTCAAGGATGATGTATCACTGTTAAAAATAATTAAAGGGCAAATAAAACCTTTTAAAGACCTTCTAAGATATAAGAAAGTCTACTAAGTGTTAGACCAAGTAAACAGATGAGACAGACTCAAGCTTCAGTAACAAACAACAGCTCTTTATTTGACAACTATTTATAATCCAGCACTGACCGATTTGACAGCTAGCCCTTTTATAGGGAGCTGTCAAACGGCTCGGCCAATCGGTTTTTAGCATTTCCCCGCCAGATCGGAGGACCTTGGTGGAACCTACCATACTGGCTGTCAGTGTGTAACACTAAAAAAGAAAGAAAAAAAACAACCCAAGCTTTAATTTGAAAGGAGGGGAGATGGAATGGCAAACAATTCTTCCAAATGCCACTGCCCAAACTGGCACACTCTCCTGCATGTGTAGCACAGTGGCAAGAGGAAGCTTCTGGTTTCAGCATGGACAGATCCGTGTGGCATTGAGCAGGTCTGATGTTAAGCCAGGCTGCTGTGAAAATGTTGCTGAGTTGCCCTTATTATCCCTATTGTTTCTTCAGCCAGTGAAGATTGCTGAAATTCCAGGCTACAGAAGGGGAGGAGAGGGGAAGCAGCTGAAAAACTCTCGCTTTCTGGTAGAAAGAGAAAAGAAGTAAAATCCAACATGTGGCATCTCACGTGTGATTCCCCAGGACTAAGGAGTTGGGGTGGCAAAGAGACGGACAGGTGTGGGGGGGGGGGAGCACAGCACCACAATAGCACAAAAGAACTGGGTGTTGTTTAGTATAAAGTGTGAATAAGGGTGTGTAAAAGCAAGTGCTGCCTTGTGGTGAATCAATAGCAATAGCACTTAGACTTATATACCGCTTCACAGTGCTTTACAGCTCTCTCTAAGTGGTTTACAGAGTCAGCCTATAGCCCCCAACAATCTGGGTCCTCATTTTACCCACTTTGGAAGTTTCAGTTTCAGTTTCAGTTTATTTGGATTTATATCCCGCCCTATCTCCCCGAAGGGACTCAGGGTGGCTCACAGGCAAATATAAAACAATACAATAAATACAATACAGTGTTAAAATGAAATGAAATTAACTAGCCTGTGCTAAAATATAACTAAAAACCTTTAAAATCCCCTACCAAATACAGTTAAATTATTTCTAGTCTAAAATCTAGGCTAAAGTCTAAGCTAAAATCTAAAATCTAAGCTCTAAGGAAGGATGGAAGGCTGTGTCAACCTTGACCTGGTGAGATTTGAACTGCCGAACTGCAGCTAGCAGTCAGCTGAAATAGCCTGCAGTGCTGCACTCCAATCACTGTGCCACCTCGGCTCATGAGGTGCATGAGAATGCATGAGAATCCATGCTTAATCAAAACACTCAGAGAAGAACGGGGTCCAGTTAAGGGAAGGGAAATTCAACGGCTCTGTTTTGCCAATGTACAGAATGGTGCACACTCTGTTTTGGGGTGTGAAAGTATTTTGCACATGCATAAGCAGGACATTGGCTTGTTCTTGTGCTGACCTGTCCCCTATCCCCCAAAAATCATGCAGACACCATATTCCATCATGTCATACTTCAGTCTCTTAAATTATAAGGACTGAAACCAGAAAGTCCCAAAGGTGCTTTATCAAAAGGCAACTGGACTTCTTGAAGCACCTTTGGGATAACCATGACCTGGATGACTGAGAATCTTCATAGACATTGAGACCAGACAGTCAGAAGTTCCCAAGCGAGGGGGGGGGACTTCTAAATAAACATATGTCAACCATTGCTCTCTTTTGTATCTTGTATATATATATATATATATATGACTATTGTATATTTAGCTGAAGGAATCTACTTTTGTTCATTTTGTAAAGGGTACTTCTCAAAATGATTGAAACAAATCCCAAAACTAACACATATGATGGCAATACATGCGCATGGAAAAAATACTGTAAGTGCAGATTGAAGTAGCAATAGCAATAGCACTTTGACAGCAGAGGTGGGTTCCTACTGGTTCAGACAGGTTCAGCCAAGGAGGTAGTAACTTGGCCTGCCATGCCCCCGAACCAGTTGTATTGGTGGCGGCACCGTCTTGATTTTCGGTTCTGTGTATGTGCAGAACAATCTTCATTTCAAAATTTTATTTTTTTCCCCTTTTCTAACGTGCGCATACGCAGACCTTTTTAGGTGCAAATATGCACACATGCAGAGAGTCAGCATATTGCTCCCAACAATCTGTGTTTTACCAACCTCGGATGGAAGGCTTGAGCCTGGTGAGATTCGAACTGCCAAATTTCAGGCAGCCGGCAGGCAGCAGAAGTAGCCTGCAGAACTGCATTCTAACCACTGCGCCACCACGACTAGTAGAAGTATCTAATATCCTGATACTAACTGAATCACCTCAATCGTACATGTTCTAGCTTTGCTTTAACTGAATTTTCGTTCACATTAAAGGCAACCTATTAACAATGTACAATTCCCACTAAATTAAATATTGTGTTGTTTCAATGCTCATAAATCATGGCCTAGCTGTAATAAAATTTTAAATTACATCTTACTCTAGAGTCTGTGTTGGAAGAACACCACATGTGTTTTTTATTGTTATATTGTTAGCTACTGAACTTATTTAGATTGTTTTCCTACTTAAAAGTTTAATTAAAGCATGAAAAGTGACTTGTTTTAGCGTAAACCTCCAGGATATCTTAACAGTGAAAATTGAATTTTGCATTTGTCCAGCTCAGCATACAAGGAACACGTCTAGGGAGCCAGAGGGAAATGCATCTTTAGAACAGAAACTCACACTATTTTATTACAATGTTATTTTCTATTTCAAAAGCAGGTTAAATAATCCTGTATAACTTCATAATAAAGGATGCCAGAAAAAATAGCAAATTTAACAGGACTTCCTTTGTTTTTGTCTTAAATCGTCCAAGAAAGATTTAAGAACAGATTGCAAAGAGTATATGAGAAGCTTGATTTAAAAAGGATCATAAAACTTTAGTTCATGGTGCAGGATTACCTACAGCAGTGACGGCTAACCTTTTCCAGACCAATGGCCCAAAGCAAATACACATGAACCTCCAAAATGCAATGCACACTCTGCCCTTGTGCATGTGCCTGCACCCCTGCATGCACCCGACCCCTGTGCATGTGCACGTGGCCCCGCATGTACACGTGGCCCCCGCATGCCCCCATGCATGAATGCGAGCCCTCCATATGCGCCTCATTCCCCGTGCATGCATACAGGGGGCCCCAGATGCACCCCAACCCCGTGCATGCATGGCAGAGACCTAAAGACCAGCTGGCTGGTGGGAGGTGCAGACACATGCATGGCGGAACTGAACTGGGGTGACAGCTTGCGTGCGGACTTATACTGTAGCTATATTACTGATACATTTTACTTTCGCTTTTAATTTGACTAATTAATCCAATAATAATAATAATAACTAATAGTTTTAAGGAGGGATCCAGTTAATGGCAACATTAACATAGTTGAGAATGCTCACTTTTGCCTACTGTCATCCAAGTTTCGGTTTTCTATTGATGCTTTCACTTCTGATTGCTATAGAGCCGTGATGGGGAACCTTTTGTGGCTCGCATAGCAAAAGCGGGGGGAGGGCGGGGGTGGGGCGTGTCGGACACATGCTATGCATGCAAACACCCCCCCATTTGGCGCTGATTTTTCACCCTCCCCAGGTTCCAAAGGCTTTCAAGGAGACTGGGGAGGGCTGCCCCCCCCGAGCTTTCCTGAAGCCTCTGGAGAGTGAAAAACAGCCCTACGAGCAAACCAGAAGTTTGGGAACGGACTTCCAGTTTGCTCATAGGGCTGATTTTAGCCCTCCAGAGCATTCAGGAGCTCCCAGGAGGCTTCCCTGAAGGTTCCGGAGGGCTAAAATCAGTCCTATGAGCAAACCAGAAGTGACTTCCGGTTTGCTTATAGCTAAGGTGACCATCCGTCCCGCTTCTGGCAGGACAGTCCCGGTTCACCAGCAGATGTCTCGTGCCCTGCCCCTTCTTCAGAATGTCCCGCTTTTTGCGGGCAAGCGGCAGGCGTTCTGTACGCGCTCAGAGGCACGCATCTCTGAGCACCGGCTCAGGCGGCTCGGGCATCGGGGCCGAGGGGGGGGGCGTGCGCACTCCGGTGCATCACGCGCCTGCGCAGAGGGCCCGAGGCGGCCGCTTTCAGCTCGGGCCATCAGTGATCACGCCGGCATGATGGGCTGACAGCGGCCAGTTCAGGTCGCCTTTCCCCTTCCCGTCCGAGCCAGTGGCTCTCAGCGCCGCCGCCTTTAAAAAGGGCCCCGCGGGGGCAGGTGGGAGCGTGCGCCCCCCCCCCCCCCCGTGGGGCCCTCTTTAAAGGCAGCGGTGGGCGGTGGGCTGGCGGCACAGAGGAAGGCAGCCCGAGCCGGCCGCTGTCAGCCCATCATGCCGGCGTGATGGCCTGAGCTGAAAGCGGGCGGCTCGGGCCGCCTTCCCGCCCGAGCCAGCGGCTCTCAGCGCCACCGGGTCACCACCACTGCCTCTGCGCAGGCGCATGCCGCACCGGAGCATGTGCGTGCGCCCCCCCCCCCTTGTTGATGGTGTCTCGCTTTGGAAGTTTCAAAATCTGGTCACCTTACTTATAGTGTCATTTTTTGTCCTCAGAATCTTCAGGAAAGCCTCCTGAACACTCCGGAAGGCTAAAACTAGCCCTACGAGCAAACCGGAAGTCCGTTCCCGAACTTCCGGTTTGCCTGTAGAGCTGTTTTTTTGTGCTCCGGAAGCTTCCTGAAGCCTCTGGAGGGTGAAAAATGGCCCCAAAAGAAGGCTAATGTCAGCTGGCCAGTGCAGGCATGCACACTGGCCGACTGATAAAGCAAGTCTCACGTGCCCTGACAAATGGCTCTGCGTGCCACCTGTGGCACACGTGCCATAGGTTTGCCATCACGGCTATGGAGGGTTTTTATATAGTTGTGATGTTCCATTGTTATTGCTATTATTACAATCAGCTTTCTGGTCTCATTGGTAAAAAAGACTTCAGCTTTGTCTAGTCTGCTAATAAGAATTAGGGCAGAGGTGTCAAATTCAGTTACATTGAGGGCCACATCAGGGATGTGTTTAACCTCAGGGGGCTGGGGTGGACATGGCCAGGGTAGGCATGGCCAGTTCAAAGTAACTCCTGTCACAGGCGCCTGTGGTGGGCCAAGCTCTCTGCCAGTGAAAACAGGCTCTCAAATTCTGTTTTCAGCTGCCGCAGTCTCCTGCAATCCTCTGCCAGTGAAAATGGAGCCCTGTTTTCACGGTCAGAGGGTTGCAAGAGGCTGTGGCAGCAGAAAACAGAGATCAGGAGCCTGTTTTCGCTGGCAGAAGCACCATGGGCCAGGCGTTTGCTGTTTCCAGAGTGGCCTTGTGAGTTTGATAACTGCATTAGAGGAACAATTTGGATGAATGTTTTCCCCAAAATATGTATCAGATGAAAGCTGTTAGAATCTAAATTTTATTTCCTGCACCATATTCATTTTTCTAGTGTTGTAAAATTAAGAATTTTTGAACACAGAACTTTTATTTTATTAAATTTGTTTGTTGGCAATCTCACTGCAAGGTGACTCTATACCTCCTAGCGAGCAATATCTGAACTCAATTGAGATTTAAACATAGTGATATAGAAAATAAGCACTTTTGCTTTGTTACACCTGGAGTTGCCCTTAATTAGGGCTCTATCAGAGAAGGTTGGTAGGGAGAAGATGGCTCTGATTAATGGCCTCTCTAGTCCTGCTAGATTTCAGTGTGGTATTGATGAAAGGTCATTTGTTCTTTCCTTCTGAAGTTTTTGCCTAAGCAATGCCTCTCCATACCTTCTGAAAAGCATTTTTCTCATGGAGTTTGAACCCCCATGTTATTTGCTCTGATTTTGGATGCAGAGTGGTTAGCAACATAAGGAGAGCAATGCTAGATTGTGTCAATCTAACTGGGCATTAATTTATTTTATTGTAAGTTACTTAAAGATAAGGGCAGGGGTGGGATCCTACCAGTTTAACAACTGGTTTGCTGAGTGCGCACTTCACACATTTTACAGAAAACAAACCTTCCACATTACTGCTGGCAATCCACTCTGCCATGCCGATCAGCTGGGCTTCAGAAAGGAAATATGGGTGAGTATAGCACAGAGGTGGGTAGGTGGGCCCACTTCAAAGTTGGTTTGCTGCCAGCTGATAATCAGAGCTACCGGTTCGCCTGAGCTGGCAGAATCCCACCCCTGGGTAAGGGTAGAAGATAAAGGTAAATGATTCTCCAGTCCAGTTTTATTCGACTCTAGGGCGGCACCAGTGCTCATCTCTATTTCTTAGCTGAGAGGCCCAGCAATATTGGACGATACTTCCATAGTCATGTGACCAGTGTGACTATATGCCAAGGTGCTCTGAACATTGTTGCCTTCTGACTGAAGTGATACCTAATTATCTATTAGTATTTGCATGCTTTCAAACTGCTAGGTCGGCAGGAGCTGGGGTGAGTAATGAAATTTCACCCCATTGCGCAGCTCTCATGCCTCAAAGCCCGGCTATTAGCTTGCTAGCTGACAAACCTAGCCAGAGTCATGTAAAAGTGAGATGAGTTGATCTGACTCCCTCCCTTCACAAGATAATTAACTAGACGGACTGCTACTTGGCAGCTTGCCTGAACTAACCTGAACTAGACTGAAAGATTACACGACACAATTCTCTGACTCTGTAGCTTCTCTGTTGTTTCCTGCAAACCTACTCTTCACAGAGGATTTCTTTTAAAGCCTCTTGGGAAGGATCAGGCAATTAGGCAGCTGATACTGATTATCTCCGATGGCGTCGTTCTGCTAATTGCTTCCTCTCAATTCTTAGTCTGACATCCGGGACAAACTGGGTTTCCTCCTCTAGAGCCGACTCATAGGACTCCTCACTAGAGAAATCCATCAGCAGCACATCCGGAGCCGGCTGGGCCACAACAGATTGTTAAGTAAGTTGAGCAAATAAATAAAATTCTTGCACCAATGGCCAACTGGATGGAGCCAAGGAAAATCACAAGCAAAGATAAAATGACCCTCTTACTATTCTTGTGCAGATGTGTGTGTACATATACATTTATTTCTTTATGTATTTTTCACTATATAGTAACTTCCCTGTATAGTAACTTCATTCAAAATGATCTTAAGTAGTTTACCAGTTTGCTACCAGTGCAATAACAAATAAGATACCAATCCTGTAGAACATTGGTCCCCATAATTTTGGTACCAGGGACCAATTTTGGGGATGACAATTTTTCAGGGACCAGGAGGGGAGGAGGAACACACAACCTAGATCCCCCCAATGCAAAGTTTTTATGTGGCCTGGTTCCTAACACATCATGGACCAGTAGATTCAAACAATTATTCAGAGCTTCTCAACTTTCAGGAAACCAGCACATTGGTTCCTTTAAAACCCTTTGAAACAGTCACATTGCTACCAACTTTTTTTTTTGTAAAGCAATTTTATTGGTTTTACAATTTTATAAAGGGAAAAGGGTATATAGGGTATCATAAAAATATTTTAGAGCTTCCATGCCGAAGGTGGTAACCGCCTCCGAGACTTCATACAAAATCAATTTGAGTAAAAAGTGGAAAGGGATACATACATATTAGAGAATTGTCATAGACTTCATACATTCAATCATTTGTTCATATTAACATCCGTATAGGAATTACAGTGCAAAAAAAAGAAAATCATTTTTGTGATCTGAGTCTCTTTGCTATTGTTTCTTCTTCTTCCCTCCCGCCACGGCCCCTCCCATTTTAATTCTAATTCTACCTCTGTCCCAGAACACCAACATTCCTTCAGGCATTAACCATTTGAACCATACCCCTTTTTTATATAATTTTTTGGACAGGAAGGAATACTTCCTCCTTATCTCTCGAATTTTTTTCAGGATCTGCTTCAATATGGATATCTCTTTTTGTTGATATATCAAAGGCCCTCCTCGCTGCACCCTCAGAATCTCATCGCTTGTAGACCTTCTTACAAATTTAATATGAATCTCTCTGGGTACGTCATTTATTCTGGCATATGCTGAATTAATTCTATAAATCAGGTCTATATCCCCCCAGATGTATTCTTTATTCTTTTTAATATACTCTGCTAAAATTGTACTCATTAAATCTTTTAAGTTCTCTGAATCTGACTCTGGGACGTTTTGAAACCTTAAAAAAAAGACATTCTTTCAAAATCCATTCTTGACATATGACCAGCAATATCTGTAATTTCTTTTTGAAATTCCCTTATCTCTTCTTTCATCTCAACTGCTCCCCCCTCCAACCCATCAATTTTTTGTTTATTATCTGCTATCGCTCTTTGTGCCTCTAACAGTTCCAGTCTTGAGCTTATCAGGTCTTTCCGCATTTCTTTTATTTCTTTCATTATGCTTTGGAGCATCTTGTCTGCTGATGGTGCTTGAGTGTCCTTTCCTGCTGTTTCTTTCTGTATCATTGTGGTAATCTTTGTCTGTTGTGGAGTTGGACTGGCTTTTGTTGAAGCAGGAGCGGAAAGAGATTTTCCAGTCGGGGGAAAATCTTGCTGCCATAGTTGCAATTTTAAGTTCTTGTAGCAAAAGATGGCATCAGTGGGCAAGCAGTCCGTGAAGTCCGAGAAAACAGGAAAAGTCTATATCAAAGTTCAAACTATACGCTGTATAAAATCCAGAGAGATAATTGTGTCATCCAATTCGAAAAGGAGAAGAAGAGTTCACAATGGGAGAAACACTGAGAGTCACTTGAGTTGGCTTTCTATATAGGTTTTAACTTGATCTTATAAGATTGAAGGAATGTTCACAAATCAAAAGAAAGTTTTCTACTGGGAGCAAAGAAGCACCATTTTTCCGCCACCCTGCCGGCTACCAACTTTCTAAACACCATCCAGGAAGAAGCCAAAGTCACCTCCGAAGTTTAGTTCATCCTTGGGAGAGGTTCCTAACCATAGTCAGGAATTGTTTCAGAGTCCCCCTCATTAAACTTCTCGGCAGGTATAGACTCTCCACGTGTTTTTTTCTATTAGCATGTATTAAATGGGCAAATCCTAAGCACACAGAACAAATCAGCAGTCAGTATAGGTCACACAGCCCAGGAGTGATAGGATTTAATAGGCGATTGTTATAAATGATTGGCCAATTGCATTCTCTACCAGTTGAAGTTTCTACTCAGTTTGCAGGTTCAATGAAGAGGTGACATGTAGTAAACTCTATGTTGTATCTTACACAAAGTCTCTAGGCACAAAAACAGCTTTCATTTTAGTAGGCTGTAATATTTTGGAGGGAAGAGTTAGGGAAAATCTCATACTTAGAACAATTATGCTTTTGTGAATCAGAACTATTTGAGTCTATCACTGTCCATTTTGTATTCATTTATTTATTTATTTATTTTATTAAATTTATACCCCGCCCTTCTCCTTGTTAGGACTCAAAATGTTTTTCCTTAATACTCAAAAGTTGGAAACCCATACAGGACAATTGTATGCATATTATTCTTGTACTATAATCTCTCCATAATACATAAAATCTTAATTTAACATTAACAAGACCCAATAGTTCAGACAAGGCTATACCTATACTCTTGGATATTTAGATGGTTTGATTTTAGTCATTTGTTATATCTTAATCTTGATAGTACAGTAGTACATTATATTTTGTACTTCACAGGTTTTTTTTATATTTTTAGTTTTATGCTAGTCAACATTTTTGTAAATAGATCCCAGTGTTGAAAATTTTTGTAAATAGATCCTATAATGCTGCAACTTTGTATTAATAAGTTTAGCTTTAAGGTGACTTTCCTTCTTGATGCTTCAGAAATTTAATTGTTACTGGAATGTTTGCAAATCTTACTGTTTTTAGGTGATACCCCTCTGGGCTTATAAATAAAATAAGGATTTGAATTTAGCTATTCATGCTTAGTAGCTGATCTTAAATGTATGCTGCTATTGGTCAAGCAGGTGATTAACAGCTGTCAAGCCTGCTAGTCATTAATAGTCCATTGCTCTACGAATTTCTGTTTGAAAACTATCCATATTGACCATCACAATAAATGGCACTAAATTCTGCAATTTAATTAAGTGTGGAGCAAAGGAGCATTTCTTTTTATTGATATTGAATTACCATCCATTTAGTTTTGATGTCTGATAGGGGCATCCAACATCGTGTAACAGAAAAATTATCTCCGTCAACACTCGCTACATCAGCGGTTCCTAAATGGATTGAATCAATTACAGTAATATTGTCAACCCTGATAAGTAATGTGCTTCTTCAACTGACACTTTGTTATGCCAAGGATTTAAAACAAAAGATTTGAACCTTTTGCTTGAAAGCACTTGCTCTATCCCTGAGCCAAAGCCTCTTCCCACTTCCTGCAGCTCCTCCTTTTATAATCTCAGCATCTTGAGAAGTAGCATCTTTGTAGGAAAGGGAACAGTGATAATCTATATGTCAGGCCTGCAGTTTTCTTTTGGATCTTTGGCCTTCCACACTTTCTATTATTCTAGTATGCCTTTTTCTATTGTGGGAAAATGGGACAAGATCTTGAACTTTCAAGTAGGTGGGGAAAACTTGGCAGCTTTCAGATTTGGGTTTTCCTAGATGTGCCAACATGGCTCTCTTAATAAATTGGAACTTTGAGCAATACATTGCCTTGGACTCTTGATTTATTTTTGGGTGCTATTTGAAACCCTGACATTATATGGCTTACCAGATTTGGCTTTAAAATCTTACAAAGCTTTCCACAGGGCCTCATTCTTGCCTTACCTGGATTCCTCTCCTCCCCCGCTCCCCATTTTGGGGTCCTTTCCATTGTTTCAGGGTTGTAGAGTTTAAAAGACAAAGTTAAACCTTTCAGAGATTAACCAGAAGCCCACTATAAATAACAACACAATGTTGCATCCTCAGTTTATTCTTGTTTGCACTGAACGCAAACAAGAATAAGCACTGAAAGAAGAATGCAGCCATAGCTGTATAGAGACGGTTTTTGTTGCTTGCCAAACCACATTTGGCATGTTAGAATTCCAGATTGCATAATACCTGTGTGAAAAATTCTATGCTCCATGCCAACAGCATTCGATTAATTTGGAAGTTTTAAAAATTGTCTTTATTTGCTTTTTGAGAGATGTTTTCCTCTAGAAGTTATCAGTAGATCAATCAAAACAAAACAAAAAAGGATGGACAATCCACATTATTTTATTTTTACCATTTTATTTATATCTCTTTATCTTTAAGATTGCCTTATGTAATTTAATGTCTCCATATGTGCCACATGACAATTGTCACTATCCCCTGTTAACTAGCAGGATGGGAACAGCTACTATTAGATAACAAGAACTTTTCTGTCTAATTTGAGACAGCAGTGATTCCTCTTGTTCAGGAGGTCTAGATAACATGCACAGCACTGCTTCCCTCGATTTTCTCCCACAACAACCTATGAAGTATGTTAGGCTGAAAGAGTCTGGGCCAGGGGTGGGTTCTAGTCAGTGTTACAGCCGGTCTGCTCATGGGTGCGCTTTGTGCACACACATGCATGCGCATGCATAGTTCAATAGAAATTGTTCTGCGCATGCACAGAAAAACAAGATAGCGGCAGCAACTGCAGCAACCGGGGAACTGGTTTGGAAGTACGGCCAGCCTGGGTCACTGCCGGTTCTGTGACCCAGGCCAGCATACCATTACTGGTTCAGCTGAACCGGTAAAAACTCACCTCTGGTCTAACCCAAGTCCCAGTGGGTTTCCACAGCAAAAGGTCAACCAGATCAAAGTCACTCATGCCTTGGTCACCACCTATCTGGATTACTACAAAATGTCTATTTGAGGATACTTTCTGCATGCGCAGAAGTGTCCAGGCGGGTGGGCGGAGTCTCCCACTACTGCTACTACCAGTTCGGCCAATTCGGGCTGAACTGGGAGAACCCACCTCTGATTGTATATTGCAACATTCTTTGAAAGGACATAATAGGCTGCTGCAATTCCTCTGCCTGTACTGATCTACCTCTAGAATGGCTAATTCAGAAGATTAATGTGTGTTGGAGAGACAGAGACAGAGACAGATTCTTATGAAAAATATACAAAGTTATCACTCTTTTGACTAATGTAATATAACACTATATAAACATTCTTCCTCTCTCACATGCTAGAGATCACAGGTTGTGAGCGATGCACTAATCACTTTGAAGCTTTCCTAGAAAGCCTACAGATTTTCCTGGGAAACTAGTTATCTCCTTTGCTGGGCAAGTCTTGCCATTACTGTAATGTGACCAAAGTGTGCATGTTGCCAGATGACAGAGGTGCAAGAGGAATATGTCTGTTCCCATCTCCCACACAACCCTCACATGTCCACTGTTTTTGTGGGCCTATTTCATTGCATGTGGTCCTTGCTACAAGCAGCTTCGAAATGAATCATTCTTTCTGGACAATTTTGAAGGCGTAAGCACATTTTCCTCTTGTCATTCAATACTGTACTGGTGTGTTATTAAATAGCGGAGAAGGGATTATGTTGATGAAAAGCAGATTCCCACCTCCCCAGAGCTTCCCAGTTACTGAAGACTTCAAGGATAACAGTGATGTAGTGGTGGAGAAACATGAGAAAGTGCAGCTCTGTGACTTCCTTTTTTTGAAAGCATAATCAGGCTAAGTGTTAGTACACAGTTGTAAATAATGGAACTTTCTCATTGTGGCTATGCTGGCTAGGAATTAAGACTTGGAATTCCAGATGCCCAGCACATCTGGAAAGGACCAGGTTACAAGGCAGCATCCCTCGTGACTATTACTAAACGTGTTCCACACAAGAGGTTTGCTGTTCATTCTCTATTCCAGGGGTCTCCAACCTTTGCAACTTTAAGTCTGAAGGACTTCAGCTCCCAGAATTCTCAGAGAGAATCTCCCAGAGAAGTCTGGGAGCTGAAGTCCTTCAGACTTAAAGTTGCAAAGGTTGGAGACCCCTGCTCTATTCACATGCCATCTGCATGATACAGCTGTGTAGAATTTGCGACAATTTGCTTTTCTTTGGGTTTTCTGCAAACCTGAAAAAATGCCTCTTAATAAAGTGCCCCCATTTAGGTCATCAAGATTTAGACATTATGAAATAGCTCTCTGTTCTTGGAGGGCAGTCTTTCTGAGATAAGATCCAATATAGTCCTATTTTTTAAATCTCAGTCATGAGCTTCTACTGTGGTCATTTTTTTTAGAGTGCTTTTCTGACCTCCAATTTTCTCCACCATTTACAAGTCCCTGCTTTTGTTTGCAAAGTTCATGCAGTTAGTTCATTACGGAAGTACAATAGCAAAATAGATTTCTTCATCTTCTAGAGAGCTCTAAATTGATTTACTTCCCCCCCTCATTTCTTCCCCTTTCAAAGATCACTCATAAAATTCAGAGCCAACGACTCCTCTCCCCTTCCCACTGAACTGAACCTTTTGCGTTGAATTAAGAAGAGCTGTAGCTGTTTTATCATTATTTTGTTTTTCTTTTTAACAACTGATTCATAGACATGGCCCAGGGATGACTGCTTATAAGGCTCTTATATATGGTCTATAATGTTTATTTATTTATTTTTTATTTTTTTTATTTCAAATTTATACCCCGCCCTTCTCCTTGCAAGGACCCAGGGCGGCTATGTTGGCTATAAAACAAAAAATATATAACCCATCATGCCTTCGCCATCCTCAGGCCACCTGATCATTCTGATGGACATATGCTAGGATCAAGAGACCACGTGCAACACACACACACACACACACACCCTACCAGCAGAAAGAGCAGATGCTGGCAAGGTATTCGGTATCTGCATTCCTCCTGAGGATATTTGGTATCGTATCAGTAATGCAATCAGGACTAGTCTCAAATTAAAAAAAAGAAACTGAGCTTGTACAATATGTTGAACCAAGGCAATTAACAACTTAGTAACCACATTTCCATAATATACAAAGCTAGATTAATATTAATCTTGGGTTCATTTCCTTGTGGCTTAACATATTGGATACATCCAGCCTGATTGACATTCACTGAATTTTCTCGACTAAGAAAATAATTAATTCAAAAGCCAAGGTCAACATTTTGTGTTGATATAGAGAACAGAGGGTACAGGCGAACAATTCCATTGCTCAGAGGAACTCAAATAGTTGTAACCTCAATACATCTGGAAGATTTAGATTCAAGGCGGTTACCCTAGACCAGGGGTCTCCAACCTTTGCAACTTTAAGTCTGAAGGACTTCAGCTCCCAGACTTCTCCAGCCAGCAAAGCTGGCTGGAGAATTCTGGGAGCTGAAGTCCTTCAGACTTAAAATTGCAAAGGTTGGAGACCCCTGGTCTAGACTGTGATGGTGTCTACGTATTACCAAGAAGGAGAATAGCTGGATTTATTGATGCTTGTGGAGTCTTTGGTGCTTTCTGAGCTTTGTTGTTTTCTTACAGACATTTCAACTAGGTCATATCATCAGTACTAGAATCAACTCTCTTCTAGCCCTGATGATGTCACCTAATTAGATAATGAAACAACTGCAAGAGAACAGCCAAGCTCATAAACCACCAAGGATCCCACAGTCCAACCTGAGCTGTAAATATTCTCTTCTTTCATTATTTATACAATTTATACAATAGCAGAGTTGGAAGGGGCCTTGGAGGTCTTCTAGTCCAGGGGTCCCCAACCCCCGGGCCGCGGACCGGTGCCGGTCCGTGGCTTGATAGTAACCGGGCCGGAGTGAGAGGCGGAGAGAGTAGCGCAACTCTTAGGAAAGTGTAGCAAACACTCTGCTATCATGGCGGCTGGCCGGGGTGCTCCCTGGGGGCAGGATGGGGGCAACGGCTTGCATTGGGGGGTTCAGGGCACCACCTGGCCCTGCACGGGGGGAAGGGGCTGCCAGGCCCTCCTGCCCAGGATGCAGCCCATCCTTCCATGCCCCAGCCGAGGCTCCCACCGGTCCACGGAATTTTTTTTACATGAAACTGGTCCCTGGTGCCAAAAAGTTTGGGGACCCCTGTTCTAGTCCAACCCCCTGCCTAGGCAGGAGCCCTATGCCATTTCAGACAAATGGCTATCCAACATCTTCTTAAAGACCTGCAGTGTTGGGGCATTCACAACTTCTGGAGGCAAGATGTTCCACTGGTTAATTGTTCTAACTGTCAGGAAATTTCTCCTCAGTTCTAAGTTGCTTCTCTCCTTGATTAGTTTCCACCTATTGTTCTTGTTCTACCCTCGGGTGCCTTGATGAATAGTTTGACTCCCTCTTCTTTGTAGCAACCCCTGAGATATTGGAACACTGCTATCATGTCTCCCCTGGTCCTTCTCTTCATCAAACTAGACATACCCAGTTCCTGCAACCGTTCTTCATATGTTTTAGTCTCCAGTCCCCTAATCATCTTGGTTGCTCTTCTCTGCACTCTTTCCAGAGTCTCCACGTCTTTTCTACATCTTGGTGACCAGAACTGAGTGTAGTGTTCCAAGAGTGGCCTTACCAAGGCATTATAAAGTGGTATTAACACTTCTCATGATCTTGATTCTAATTTGTGATTGTTTTTTCTCTTGTGTCTGAAACCTGAATGGGAGACTCAAGCCAAGAGCTTCATGCATTCCATCATTGTGTAAAAAGCTAAAGCATGATAGCAAATAATGAAACTCATGTCTACAGGAACAAGGGCCATCTTGAGAAGCTATTTGAAGGCTGGATATTGTACTATATCAGGGGTGTCAAACTTGCCTCGCCACAGCGTTGTCACATGATGTATCGTGACTTTTCCCCCTTTGCTAAACCAAGCATGGGCATGGCCAGCACATGACCCATCCGAGCAGCGGGCCACAGGTTTGACAGCCTTGTACTATATTATTTCAACAGCTTAGCAAACTGAGAATTTTTTGCACCAAGAAATAAGAGCCACCCAATAGGGGAGATGAGTGACATTAAAAAGTAACAAACAGACAAATTCAAGATGCCATTTCCCCAAAGAAAACCTCCACAATCTCCTCCTGTCAACCTTTATTCTCCCTCAGCCTCTAGATTCAAATTTGAAAAGGTTAGCCATTCTTTGCAATGTGCCCCCAAAATAGTAACTTTGGTTTCACTCAAATCCACAGCAAAGGACAGGGATTAAAGGTGCAGCCACTAGGTCTCTGAACAGCAGGGAGCTCCTCAACTGCCATCTGCCCAGAAAAACAAAACACAATCTCTTGGCTGTCAATCAAGTTTTCCTTAAAGTGCCACAGGCTGAACGATACAGATCAGAGTCGGTTTCTCCGATAAGAAGCTTTGATGTGGAGACTTTCATGGCAGCAGTCAACCATATTCTCTCCCCTTTCGGCAAACAAAGCAAAGATCTAGCCAGTTGCTCAGGTATTAGATTTACCCTCGCAGATTTGGGGCAACTTTATCCCTATGACCTTTACGCAAAGTCTTCTACTACTTCTTGTAGCTGCTCAAACTTCCAATATTTGCCAAACAGATTTTTCTGCTTTTGAGTATTTGAAACTTTCCATAAGCTTCACAGAATTTTAGAACCATTCCTTATTCATTCATCTATCTTCTTCTATCTATATAAATAAAATGTAACTATGAGTTTGTTCAAAACTGCTAATCTCCGAAAGTACTAAACCGATCGCTTTCAAATTTTCACACAACGTTCCTTACAAATACGGGACCAATGATATATATATAGATTGTGTAGATGTCACACCTGTGCCAGGTACATGCAATGGAAATGAAAAAAATGTTTAAAAGGTAGGTAGATGGATACAGACAGAGCAATGGGCCACAGGTGTTATGTCATAAAGGATGGCATAATATTTTGTGCATAAGATTCAAGGAGAAATACAGTAGGTAGGTAGGTAGGTAGGCAGCTATAGGGATAGAGATTGGGAGGGAGAAATGCAGTACGTAGGTAGGAAGAGGGAGAGAGGGAGAAAGAGAGTAGGTAGGTAGGTTGGGGGTTATATGGTGGTTGTGTGTACGTGTTTGTATGTGCAGGTGTAGATCTACACACAGATTGGTTGGCCATTTAACCAGACTGGGCCACAGCAATGCGTGGCCGGGAATGGCTAGTTATAAATAAAGAGTTTGTTCAAAACCGCTAATCTCCGAAAGTACTGCATCAATCGCTTCCAAATTTTCATACAACGTTCCCTTCAAGTACGGCACCAATGATATATATATATATATATATATAGAGAGAGAGAGAGAGAGAGAGAGATTGTGTAGATGTCACACCTGTGCCAAGTACATGCAATGGAAATGTAAAAAATTGTAAAAAAGGTACGTAGATGGATACATATAGAGCAGTGGGCCACAGGTATTATGTCATCCTTTATGACATAAAATACTCTGTCCATAAGGAGAAATACAGTAGGTAGGTAGGTAGGCAGCTATAGGGATAGAGAGGGAGAGGGAGAAATACAGTAGGTAGGTAGGTAGGTAGGTAGGTAGGTAGGTAGGTAGGTAGGTAGGTAGAGAGAGGGAGAAATACAGTAGGTAGGTAGGTAGAGGGATAGAGAGAGGTTGGAGTTTGTACGGTGGTTGTGTATACGTGTTTGTGTGTGCAGGTGTAGATCTACACACAGATTGGTTGGCCATTTAACCAGACTGGGCCACAGCAACATGTGGCCGGGAACGGCTAGTTAAATAATAAATAAAATTAAAAATAAATGGCAAAGTCTGTATCCCTTTTCACTGTGTCAGAGATTATAATTTATAATATTTGTTATTGTTATTGTTAACATAAATTATAATTTATGTTATTATCTCAGGCATCCCCAAAAGTAAGGATGCCTTCTAAATAGGTGCATTTAGTCATCTGCAAAGGTGGATGACTGCCAACAAAAGTGCATATAGTCAAGGCTATGGTTTTCCCAGTTGCAATGTATAGCTGTGGAAGTTGGACCATAAGAAAGGCTGAGCGTCAAAGAATGGAGGCCTTTGAACTATAGTGCTGGAGAAGACTCCTGCGAGTCCCTTGGACTGCAAGGCGATCAAACTGGTCAGTCCTAGAGATCAACCCTGACTGCTCTTTAGAAGGCCAGATCCTGAAGATGAAACTCAAATACTTTGGCCACCTAATGAGAAGGAAGGACTCACTGGAGAAGAGCCTAATGATGGGAAAGATTGAGGGCAAAAGAAGAAGGGGACGACAGAGAATGAGGTGGCTGGATGGAGTCACTGAAGCAGTCGGTGTGAGCTTAAATGGACTCCAGAGGACAGGAAGGCCTGGAAGAACGTTGTCCATGGGGTTGCGATGGGTCAGACATGACTTTGCAACTATCAACAACAAAAGGTGAAGAAGATGAAAAGCTTTTATTCTGAGCCTTGATAATGAGTCGCTTGAAAATGCGAGAACTTATCTGCCTCTTAAAATGGCACAACGTGCCCAGATTCAATCCATGTTTTAATTTTTTTTTTTAAAGGTCCATGTCTTAGGAGATTTCAGCAGGCCAGTGTCAGATTTTGCCACCCCGTCCATGTTTTCCTGAGTTCTCACAACAAAACACCTTAAATATAATTACCTTATGAAATTTCAGTCCTTTTTTTCATTGCATCCGGAGCATAAAATGTTGCCATCCTCTGCATTATTCTCACTCAATGTAAAAGGTTTGTTTGGATCTTCCATGAAACAAATTGTTATAAGAGAAAATCTTGGATTATCATATTTTGGCTGCAAATAATCCAGACAATCAATAAAGGGCAACAAACAGATATGGAAATTTCTTTTTACTGTAATCTAATGGTTCTCTTGAATTTTGCAGACCAAAGTCAACCATCCTACATAAGCTAGTTTCATCGTATTATTCATTATCCCTATGATTAAATGACTCAATGTGTAAGTAGTTCATGTCAATTTTGCATGTATTCAGTCCTAAATATGTTCCAGCCACTTTTCTCATCCATTAATTGGAGTGTATATGGAGGTGTTTTTGAATTGCCTTATTTTAATGAATACATTTTTCATGCCATTTTCCTTCATGTATAAATACAACTTTCCTCAATGTTCTATTATTTTCATGCAATTTTCAGCCACATACAGTATCTCAAAATATGTAGCATGATAAACAGGTAGTCCTTGACTTAAAACAGTTCATTTAGTGTCCATTCAAAGTTACAACAGCACTGAAAAGTGAATTATGACTGTTTTTCACACTTACGGCCATTGCAGCATCCCATGATCACATGTTCAATATTTATAATGGCTGCAGTGTCCTAAGGTTATGTGGTCAGCTTTTGTAACCTTCTGACGAGCAAAATCAATGTGAAATCCAGTCACAACCAATGCAATGACTCACAACTGTGAACAACGGTGGCAAGAAAAGTCGCAAAATGGGGCAAAACTCTCTTAACAAATGTTTCACTTAGCAACATAAATGTTCAGCTCAATTGTGGTTGTAACTTGAGGACCACCTGTGCTCCAAAAAACATCTGAATTCTGTTCTGCACAGCACTATGAAAAATGTGGATGCATCTTGACTCCAAATCTGCCCTGAGTTCCTGGAAATACTGATTTTTGCCTGGGCCTGTTAGTACCAGGCAAATCTTCTGAACTTTGATTGCTGCTATTGAAAGCCTTGTGTTGACTCCCTAATCGGACCTTGACCAGCTTTTCTCTATTGATTTTTTTCTTAAGTTGTCTTTGTTGGTCTTTGACACTGGACTGTTTGATTCTGCCAGAAAAGAGTCAGAAGATTCTGAGAGGGCTGTAATATTGTGAAAGACACTAAGCCTATTGAGCTGCCATTCCCTCCTCTGAGTGGGAAAAATCCAATAATTTCAGGTTGCTGTTAGAAAAAAAAATCTGTAGCAATAAGAAATTATATACAGTAGAAGCAAAGTTATTTTAACACAATACATATATTGTATCATGCACATTTTTAAGTAGAGGAAGTATAGAGAGATACCAGAACCATAAAAATATTTAGAAACTACAGTAGGTAAGCTAGACAAAGAATCCAACAGGTTCAATCTTTAGCAGAAATGGACAACTTTTGAAAGCTTAGGGAAGCTGTTCACCCATCAAGGCCACAGAAAGTATCTGGTAACATCAGATCATGGCTGGAAAGGTCTTGGCCAACTATTTAACCTGCAAGGGGATTGTAAGGGGGATATGGGAGTAGAAGGTCTCTGAAAGCAAGCTGCAATTATTAACCTTAAGGCAGCACATAAATGGAATGAATATGCACACATATAAGGTTCTTATATTGCTAGTTGTAACAAAACTGGGTGTAAATTCCATTCAGTAAAAGACTTAATTCAGATTATACCCATGTTGGATTATCTGGCAATTGACACATGAGTTCTTCTTTTACAAGTGGGGAAATAATATATTGCATGCACTTTAATCGATCTTGCTGTGCTCTCTCCTATTATTATTTCCTTTTTTGAATAAGATGTGTTTTGTTGATGGGCAAGGCTTTCAAACCCCAGAAGCTGTGAAAACATTTAGCAATCGTTTCAAGAACACAGCCTTTCTATGGACCTCATCTTTGCCATCTGCTTGCAAACAAAGCAACTTCTCCTTGGCCTTTTCTCCAGTGCTCTTCATTCTGGCTCTTTAGAGAGCATCCCTTCTCTAAATTGAAAAGTATCCAATACAATTAAAGAACAGTGAAGATCCAGACATCTCACAAAAGTACTTGGAAGCATGCTGCAACAGCTGGGGTTGTTTTTTGTTGGGTTTTTTTTTTTGGCAATTGGCAGGTGGCTCCTGTTTCTCTGTGATGTGGACTAGAACATCTCACAGTGAGTGCCAAGCTTTGACTACAAAAATTGGAAGTGGACAAATGTGGGTGGCTTTTTTTTTTTTTTTAGTCACTAATCATGCAATTCCCGGAAGAATGTATGTTATTTTGTTTTTCAAAGGAAGTAATATTTCTCAATATAATGACAAGAAATAGCAAAATGTACTTTGGCCCTTAAGAGTCTAATTTTTCAAAAGGGGCCACAAATGTTGTCCAGCTTAGCTCCAATCAATGCATCACACATGACAAGGGATTTTTAAAAAAGGAAATGTTTATTACAGCATATCAATGCATTATATTAATTTATAAAGCAATATGATTCATTATAGAGATATAAAATACCGCTGCTTAATGATGTACAATTATTGGACACAAGACAGAAAAACGGACACAACTGACACCCATGCTTCTAACATGCATATTTGTGTAAACTGTAAGGAAAAAAATATATACAATATACTTTTAAAGAGACTTTGGGGATTTCCCCCAAAGTCAAAAGAAAGAAGTGTTGTATTGTTCATTTAGAATACTGAATTCTGGTTATTGCACCTCAAAAAAGGTATTAATGAGCTGGAAATGGTGCAGAAAAGGCCACCAAAATGATCAAGGGGTAGGAAGCGCTCCCATACCAAGAAAAGGTTTAATAGTTGGGATCTGTAGCTTCGAAAACTTATATGAGAAGAGAGAGAGAGAGAGATCTAAAATTAAAACACTGGAATCTTCCCAAGAAACTGAAAAATGGGAGGTTCGGGGGTGGGTGGGGGATGTGTCATAACCAGATGAAATGGGATTGCTTTTCCCAAAGTGCAGGGTAAATCTCTCATGCACAAAGCTATCAACAGCTATCAGTCATGATGTCTATCTACCACCCCAAATCAGAGTAAGCTGGCCTTTCAGTTCCATTGCTGATAAACATGGGAGAATTCTACAGCTGTCGGGCCTGCAGCCATCTTTTCTTTTGGATCGTTGGCCTGCCATATTTTCTATTATTCTACTATGCCTTTTCTATTGTGGGAAAATGGGATTGTAAGGAGATACATACTATGTAGCCATAACAAAATTCTTTCTACAAAGCCAAGGTCACCTTTTGTCTCTGCACCTCTGCACCTGACCGGAACTGGATGGGTGGAACTGCCAGCATGGCAGTGGAAGATTGGACCATGTGATGGACTTATGGGTGTGGGGGCAAGATATTGAACTGGGTGGGGAAAACCAGGAAGCTTTCAGATTCGGGTTTTCTCAGATGTGCCAACATGGCTCCCTTAATAAATTGGAACTTTGGGCAATACTTTCCCTTGGAATCTGATTTACTTTTGGATTCTATTTGGAACGCTGACAACTGCTATTCTAGTAAGCTTTCCAGAATTATCAGGTGGGTTTCTGTGGGAAACGGGATCCTAGAAAAGATAACCCTTTAGTTCAGACTAGCAAAATTCTTATATTATAACATTAGAAGAGAAATGGAATAGAACTGAGTGGGATGTGCAGAAAAATTCCCCATCTTGACCTCAATAAATATAGCTGTTATAGGTTTATCATCCAGCCTCTTTGCCCCAGTTTTTTAAAGATTTTTTTTTCAAATTAAAAATAAACCAGAAACTGAAATCCTGCAAAACTAAACATCAACCCCTAGCATTGTCTTTATTTACTTTAACTCTTTATTCTTAAACAAAGAATTCTTAAGGGAGGAAAAAGAATGAGCAAGATCTACAAGGTTTTCAGAAGTGAAATTATTGGACTATATATTGCTATTCGCTATCATTCCCACGGTTTAATTATAATAATTCATCAGGGCACCAAGCATCTAAAGGTTCAAGGTTTATATCTTCTGCAGAAATCTCAGTCCTAAAAGCACTTTTGTCTCAGGTGAATAGTTTGGTTCAGGACAAAGCAAACTAATGAGAAGTAGTCCTAAACTATGTCAGAGTGTGCACTATTTTGACGCAACCCAGGAGCAAAATACAGTACACAGAGGTTTTGTCTTTCAAACAGATGATAAACTTGCATCATCTCAGTTTACAGCCTTACAGCAGCTGGTCAGCTATTAAATCATCATTACCTTAACAAACTTTTTCAATCAACTCTCCACTTGCAATATTTACTCTTATTTGAAGTATTGTTCTAAAATCCTCACTTATGCACAGAACAACAAAACAATACAAAAATTCTGAACACATTTCTTTGACATTTTAACATATCCGGCGAGGGAATATGAAAGCTTGGCATACAAATAGCATCTGAGAAATTGATATTTGGTAAGATTTGCATTTCTTTAAAAAAAAGTCTCAATTCTAGAAGCTCAAGCACTTGAACATGGCTACAACTGGAATCAATGAACTCAAAATTCAGAAATGTGGCTAAAATTCAAGCAGTTACCAATATTCTGATTCAGTGGTCCTTCAGGGTTGGCGTTTCATTTTGAACAGATTTTAAATCTTGGTTGTGAATGCTAGAACTTATTCTTAAAATTAAAAATGTATAGGAAATGTTCTTATGATCACCAAGTAATTTCAAAATAACCAGCAGATTAGATTGGGAATGAAAGACTGCAATCTGCCTGTCACTCTCTTTCCATCAGTTGCTAGAATTCCCATCAAGAATGCAAAATAAGATGTCCACAACAGTTCATTTAGTGACTGCTGAAAGCAGTGGTGGGTTCCGGATCCCGTTCCAACTGGTACAGTTGGAACGGGCCCGTCCACACATGCAGCGCACACCTGCGTCTTACCACCTCCGTGAACCTCCATGACACTCCAGCTGCTCAGCAGAGTGTTGCGCAGGTGCTGTATGCGCCATGCGCATGCACGGAAGCCTTAAAAGACAGGTAAGGAGCTCAGGCAGGCAAGTGGGCCCTCTGGAGCACTGGAGGTGGGGCGTACCGCCTACAACCTACCACTACCTGGAAGTTACAACAACACTGAAAAAAGTGTCTTATGACTGTTTTTCATACTTGATGACTTTTGCAGTGTCCCCATGGTCACATGATCAAAATTTGGATGCTTGATAACTGGCTTGTATTTACAATGGTTGAAATGTCCCTGGGTTATGTCATTGCCTTGGGCGACCTTCTGACAAGGTCAATGGGGAAGCCAGATTCACTTAACGACTATGTTGCTAACTTAGCAACTTCAGTGATTCACTTAACAACTGAGGCAAGAAAGGCCGTAACATGGGACAAAGCTCCCTTAACAAACGTCTCACTGATGGTCGTAATTTTAGACTCCATTGTGGTCATAAGTCAATGACTACCTGTATACAATTTATTTCAGGTTCCCTCTTTAAAGATGCTTTTTCAAAGTGCTTGACCTTATACAAGATTAACAAAGTAGGCTTAAATGGCAGAAGGCAGATCTCCCCACCACATCTAATTCCTAAAGGAGTTTGCAAGTTTGTGTCATTTGTTTCCCTCATCTCACTATTTGGATTGCTGCCTCTTAATCCAATGTAGTATTCAATACTACTAAAACTTGTGCACGTTGGTAAGAGATGAATACAGAAATTCAAGAGGTAGAGCAACTGCTCCAAATTCCCAACTTCTGAAGGATCTCAGAAAGTAACATGGGAAAAAGCCATAGAGCAGTGGGCTGGATGGATCATTTATCGAAATTCAAGGCAGCTTTAGGTGGTTATGGCTCAGTACTGAGGTTTCTCCTTTTGAAGGCAGTTCAATCCCTGCTTTTACATTTAAAAATCATCCAGGAGAAAAAAATGGGGGAAACCTCTGCTCAAGACTCTGAAGGTAGTTTTAATTCAGAATAGACAACGCTGAACAACACGAACAATTAATCTAATCTGCGTATAAGGAGGCATCAAGCGAAATCTTGAAAATGGTCTCTTATTTTGCTAAATATAAAATGTCTCTGGATGATGGAGATAATCTGAAGCAGAGTTTTTCTGTGTTAATCAGTGATGCCGCATAAATCAACACAATGCTTACCAAGTTTGCTTATTTAAAAAATGTGTATCCTGCATTTCATTTAACCATCTTTTCACACTGATGTTTCTAACACTGTTTTTAAATCAACATTTGGTCTCTGAGTCTTCATTTCTCTGCATCTCAATCAGCTCAAGCCAGTAAACTGGTGTCTTAATCCTTTGTTTAAAAACTAGCACGGTGGCTTTTGTTCTTACCACTTAAAAGGCACTAGTGTTGACTCAAAAATATGGAGGTTCAAGTGACATTGACTAAGTAGTCAGTTTAGACTTAAGTATCTGCCCTACAAAAAGCATTCTAGAAAAATTATTTACAAGAAGCACCTTGTTTTGTTTACACAGGCAGATGTGTGCGGGTCACATCTTCATAAGACCTTTTTGGCAGATTACCAAAAGCAGCAACACCAGAGAGATCCCAAAAAGGTCTACATAAAAAGCAACCTTGCCCAATGGGCTGAATTGCTGCCTTTCCTGGGGGCTGTGAATTCTGGGAATCGCAGTCCCCACGCTAAAAGTATCCGGTTAGAAAAGGCTGTCATAGATTCTTCTTTCTGTTTTCTGCTTATACCAGTCTTGTAATTAGCCACTTGCCTGATTGCTCAAGGCAAGTGAGAATGGGAAGTCTGCAAACTTAAAAGAGGTGAGACTTTCCTTCTCCAAAAGCAAGCCCTTGTCATGCTAAAAATGGTGCATCTGAAGAAGAAGATTAAATTTGCCCGACGTTCTGCTATTATAAGAGATTATTTCAAAGTTTAAATCAGAGGCAGACACCCTGGCTCAAATGGAGTCCCCCAACACGTCTTCTACTGTCCCCGAGATTCCCCCAAAATGAACTAAACAGACACTTTCATTCTATGGTATTGTTTGGGGGATTTTTAAAGTCAGCATTTCCTTTTTGAAGGTTTCCATGTCTAAAATAGTTGCCTTAAATCTCCACCTAATTTTACCTCTTAAAATTCCCCCCAAAGTCTTGAATTCCACATATACACCCCCCCCCCAAAAAAAACCAAGCTTCCCATGTTTGGCCCTGTCCCCCATATTTTCTCGTTCCTTCACCTTACATAATCTTAGAGTGGTTATCCAACCTCTGAAGCTGGAAAAGATTAGGAAACCTTGAAATGGCACAACATTATCACCTTGCAGGATGCCCTGCCTTACTTGCTCAATCCCTCTATAGTCCTCAATCCAAAAAGTAGATATACACAAACATGGAGTGCACACCATCACCAAAAGTTGTTTGCTCTTCTCTTCAAGGTGTTACGGCAGGCAGTTCTAATGACAGCCGGCGAAGGGCCCTCTTGAAGCCAGCGTAGCTACAGAGCTCCCAAGTCCTGAAAAAATGTCCCCAAGACCTGCCAGAATCCTGACACTCACTTCCCTTACATATACCGTATAGGTCTTGCCAAGAGGCAGGGATGTTTTCATTGCTGCTATCATTTGCTTTTCCTATGAGTTTAGACAGTAGTCATCAGTTTGAGAGAGCCGGACCGAAAGCGAAGGATTTTCTTCTTAAGGTTATGGGACGCTTTAATCTTAACAAAGGCCTTGGCTGCATTTTCATGGAGCTCCGAAGCAGCAGCCACTGCCTGGATGGGAAGTGTCTGAACAAACTGGGACCAAAGGAGGCCCCCACTTTCCTCTGAGTCGCTGGTGGTTGTGCTTTCACCAACAAACTCCACTCCACTTAAGCTGGACTCGCTGTCCCCAAAGCAGTTGGTGGTATAGTTGCTCCTTTCATCCTCGCTGGTGTCCACTACAGTGGAGTGGAAGAGGGATTCACATTCAGCTGAATATTCTGAGTCACTAGCAACATAGGCATAGGGGCTAATATAAGGGTGCGGAACCTGGGAATAGACTCCTATAGCTTCTCTCCTGCTCCTCCTGGCCCGCCTAAGGGCATCTTCATAAGATACCTCTGTAGAGAGTTTCCAGCGCCGGTAATCCGCTCGCTTGTGCTTGGGCTTGGCAACTACTGGTTCTCTGCTATGTCCATGGGGCCTCAGCGCAGACTTGAGTACACCTGGCTGCCGACTTGGATGGTTGGCATCTGGCTGAAGGTGGAGACTTTTCTTCCCTCTCAAAGTGGTCTTTCTTGGTTTCTTGTTTGGATCCAATTCATCCAGGAAGTGACACTTTTTGCCCACGGGTTTGGCCCTCTCCCGTCCAGCCTGAGGTCCGTTTTCCAGCACTGTGACAAGATGAGATCTGTGCTTCACCATAGAACCTTTGAGAATTTTGACACTCCTGGTGCCTTTGTGAAGTCTGACTGTTTGTGGCTGAGCAGGTATGAACTGGGCATTCACTAGGAATCCCTCCTCCAGGCTCTGGGACGATGACCCCTCACTCTTAAGTTCCACCAGTGGTCTGCACTCCTGGCCTGACAAAACAGAGCAAGCCGACTGCATCCCACTACTACTTTTAAACGATAGCTTTTTGGGAAGCTGGACGGCTTTCTTCTCTTTCAAGGGTGTTATGTGCTGTTCTGGGCTTTCTTTAGGACACATCAAATAGAATTGGCCACTTTCCTTGGGCCCATCACTCTTGGTCACAGGGGATCGCATCACTTCTTGAGTTTTGACATTCTTCACTGAAGGCTTGCTTTGATCATTATTAGCATTCGGTGGGAAAACAGCAGGTGAGGGTATCTTTTTCAACTCCGTATGCTCTTCTTCCTTTGAATTCTGCTTCATGGGAGAAAAGGCACTGTTGTCTAGGGTGAGAGTGGTTCCACTGGAATGTGAAAGTGGCTGATTGAGATTCTTAGCGTTAGTGGTATTGCTAGGCGCGGCAGTAGCCATCTGCCGAAGACACAAGTTTCCATGTCTCAAAATCCCCTTGGCCAGGTCTGCATTCAGATTCGTTCTTGGTTTATTAGTCCTCACCGAAGGAGCCCTTTTTTGCACAAGGCTTAAAATATATCCATCCATTTTTCTGCTGGGCAAAGGACAGGATGGAGAACGAGACGTGTGTGAAAGACAAGAATCCGCCATTTTTCCGGAGTTGAGTTCTGGTCCAACATCAACAGCACTGTCACTGGTTCTCTCGACTTCTTCTCTTGCGGGGGAACTGGTCACCGGCAGAAGAAACATGGGGCTCTGCACTGCAACAGCATGTAAAGGGCTGGGATAACGGTACACATCATTTCCATTTTTAGACACCAGATCGCACTGGTATTTTGGATGTACATCTGCAACGATGTCAAAAGAATCTGCGTGTGGCATTGATGGAGAGGCCGTGCCCGCTTGGTCATTTTGTTGCATTCCTTTGTTTTGCTCCAGCCAGCTGATGAAATCTGAAATTCAACAAAGTGGAGATGAAATAAGTAAGGAATAACATTTGGAGAGGAAAGTGGAACTAATACTTCAGCTAGTCCAGAATGCAGCCGCGCGAGCAATTATGGGAACCTCAAGGTTTACCCATGTAACACCGCTCTTGCGCGAGCTGCACTGGCTGCCTGTCGTCTTCCGGGTGCGCTTCAAGGTGTTAGTCATCATCTTTAAAGCGCTCCATGGCTCGGGACCTAGCTATCTGCGGGATCGGATCCTGCCTCATACATCCTCACGGCCGATTCGCTCCCACAGAGAGGGACTTCTCCGGGTGCCGTCCACTAGGCTTTGTCAGCGGGCGACACCCAGGGGAAGGGCTCTCTCTGTGGCGGGCCCAGCCCTCTGGAACGACCTTCCCCCCGACATTAGAACGACCACGGACCTCCGCTCCTTCCGTCTAAAATTAAAAACTCACTTTTTCTGTCTGGCCGGCCTAGGGTAGTCTCTCTGTCTATGGGGTTTTATTATATTTATTATTGGGAATGTCATTTTAGTTTAGTTTAGTTTTAATGGATTTTTAGCACAGGTACTAAGTTTAATTTTGTTTTAAATATGTTTGTATATTTGTGGTTTTTATTCTTCCTGTGCACCGCCCCGAGTCCCTGAGGCGAGAGGGAGCGGTCTACAAATTAAAATTGATTGATTGATTGATTGATTGATTGATTGATTGATTGATTGATAATAGCTTCCTATTGCAATTACTGTCATTTGGATTAATCATAATACATGTCTACAGTAGTCCAGGATACTGTTTTCTATAAAATTCGGAATGGCAATGACTATCTCAACATATTTATAAAGAGTTTCATGCTGAGGATGAGGCCCTTGGCCCACAGACTTGAGGCAGATTGCAAATAAAAATAACATACAAATGAAGAGCTTTACTTGCATATTACTCTTATATTATTCAGTTCCTACCAGATTTCTGTAATTCGATTAAAAAAGAAAGGATACAAAGGTGGGGCTGCAGACATGTCCCAGTTCTCTCTATCCTTCAGCTACCAACCTGTGGCCACAGCCTATTTCTTTCTCCCCTATCAGCTACACTTGGGGGATGAAGGAATGAGAATATGGAATCATATTTTGTTTAATCACCATTTACAGAGTACACCAGGATTGGCCCACAGAAAATATTATTCACAAACTATAGTGTCTGGCTTCATAAAATAGATCAAAATGTTGTTTAGTTTAGTGCAGGGGTATCGAATTTAATTTCATTGAGGGCTGCATCAGGGTCGTGTTTCATCTTGGGGGGGGCAGGGTGGTTGTGGATGGGGTGGGATGGGCATGGCCGCTCAATATTACTCATGTTGGGGTTGCCTGTGGTGGCTTGAGCATCTGCCAGTGAAAATGGGATCCCGAGCTCCGTTTTTGGCTGTGACGGCCTCCTGCAACCCTCTGCCATTGAAAACAGGAGGGCTGTGGGCTGCCGTTTTCATTGGCAGAGGTACTGCAGACCAGTTCTTCACTGTTTCCAGGGCGGCCCCACAGGCTAGATCTAAGCACCCTAAGTTTGACACCCCTGGTTTAGTATACGAATATAGCCGTGATGCCGAACCTATGGCATGCGTGCCACAGGTGGCACGCAGATCCATTTGTCAGGGCACGTGAGGCATTGCCCTGTCAACTCATTTTGGCCTTTTGAGGCCATTTTTCGCCCTTCGGAAGCATAAGCTCCGGAGGGCAAAAAATGACCCTATGAGCAAACCCTAAAACTGGCCCTATGAGCAACCCGGAAGTGACTTCCGGTTTGCTTGTAGGGTTGTTTTTTGCCTTCCGGAGCCTTCAGGGAAGCCTCCTGAAGGCCCCTGAAGCCTCCAGAGGGCTAAAACCGACCCTATGAGCAAACCAGAATTCCGTTCCCAAACTTCCGGTTTGCCCATAGGGCAGTTTTTTTCTGATCTGGAGGGTTCAAGGAAGCTCCTGAAGTTTCTGGAAGAACTCCGGGGGGGGGGGTAGGGAAGGCTGTTTTTGCCCGCCCCAGGCTCCTATAAAGCCTCTGGAGAGGGCGAAAAAGCACGCTAAAAATGGAGGGGAGTGCTGTTCATCCGCGCATGCGCACTGGGGTTGTGCGCAAAGCATTATGGGTGTGGCACACCTGTGCACGACTCTCCTGCGCTCCTCCCGCTTTTGGCATGCCAGCCAAAAAAGGTTCCCCATCACTGGAATATAGCAACTGATCTATTGGATCATTAGATTCAGTCCTTTTATCCAACAGCCATCATCTCAGTAGAAGCGCATGTGGTTATGCTATTGTTTTCTATCTTTGCTGTCTATCCCAGTATCTATTGACCAGGAACAAATAGGGACAAGGCTGAATGGGACCCAGAATAGCCCCAGTGGCTAACTTGGTGGGTTGCATGAGCACCCTGGGGTATGCTGCAAAGCAAAATAACCTTAAACATGCCTGGGCATTAGAAATTCTTGCTATACCTGCAGACTTAGGCCGTCCATCAGAGCATCCAGATGCATCCAAAGAGCTGCAGAAGCAAGTACTGGAGTGACAACTGGATAAACATTCACTGAAAACAGAGTTGGACGAGTTGGAGAGAGATCCAGAAGTCCCATCACTCAGCTCATAAAACCCTATTAGAAAAAAAACAAAAGAATCTATTAAAGCTGCTTGCGGTTAGTAGTGTGAGGAAGGAATAGGGCAGGGGTCTGCAAAGTCGTCTCTTTTAAGACTGGTGGACTTCAACTCCCAGAATTCCCCAGCCAGCCAGGCTGGCTGGGGAATTCTGGAAGTTGAAGTCCACCAGTCTTAAAAGAGACGACTTTGCAGACCCCTGGAATAGGGGGATAATCTAGCATATTCCTCCTGAACCTTAAACCCCATTCCATATAAAACAAGAGTTTGTTTAAGAAAATGAGATGGAGGAGAGGGAATATAGCAACTTGGTAGATCTGATCCCATATCTACCTCTTAGTGAAACAATGCACCTAGTAATCTCCTGTTTCTTTTAGTAAATAAATGTCAAATGCTACATCTGAACAGCGGTTATCAGTGGCTTTTTCTTTGGCAGACATACTGAAATATAGGACTGTAGATGCAATAGCTGTCAGATATAAAGGCCAGTAAAAGTAAAAGGAGGCTTTATCTGATACAGTAGAGACATCTTACAGTTTCAGTATAAATAACTGAACCTCCAACTATAACTGAACCTAAATTAAGAAGCTGTAGCTATAATTCACGTCATCTGAGCAAGCAGAGTTTTGGCTGCAGCTTCCTCAGTTTGTTCCTTATAGCAGGGGTCTCCAACCTTTACAACTTTAAGTCTGAAGGACTTCAGCTCCCAGAATTCTCCAGCCAGCAAAGCTGGCTGGAGAAGTCTGGGAGCTGAAGTCCTTCAGACTTAAAGTTGCAAAGGTTGGAGACCCCTGCCTTATAGCATAACTGTTCCCTGTGGAATATAAGGCAGTTGCCTTTTTCCTGCAAGATGGAAGGCATTTGACATTTTTATTTCATATTGGAGTTCTGTGGACCGTACCTAGGGGTGTCCTAGATGCCTGGGCCCCTGCAGAATGCTGGGTTGTTAAGCTCCCTTTTACAAGACCTAAAGTCTGCTGATCATCGTAGCTTAGCAATATAAAATGCTTACCTGAACTGGGACGGCTATCCAGGTCAAGGTGTTCATCTGCTGTCTTTTCAACATCCAGCCTCAAATCACTGATCTGTTTGTCCAGTTCTTGCAATTGGTTTAACAAGCCAGCATCTCTTCTTCTTAAGCAGTTCTGAAATAACACCCGGAATGAAAACCGATTTCAGTATATGATAGGTTAAGGAAGAACGCTTATATAGCAACAACATAAACCAGTCCATTGTTACTAGATTCTGTTGAACTAATATTGTTTCTACTGGTTTCTAGTACAGCCTTTTTTTTTACTTCCTATCCCAAACGCAAACTTTTTTCCCTCTATACCACTTTGCTATTGCACGCAGAAACAACAAAGAAGAAAGGACTTAAGTGTGGAAAGATGCCAGACATACTTTTGGTTTCCATATACAGATCTAAGACTCTTTCTGTCATTAAGAAATTGAATGGGATGCGGTGGCTCAGTGGCTAAGGTGCTGAGCTTGTCGATCAGAAAGGTCAGCAGTTCGGCGGTTTGAATCCCTAGCACCGCGTAACAGAGTGAGCTCCCGTTACTTGTCCCAGCTTCTGCCAACCTAGCAGTTCGAAAGCATGTAAAAATGCAAGTAGAAAAATAGGGACCACCTTTGGTGGGAAGGTAACAGCGTTCCGTGCGCCTTCGGCATTTAGTCATGCCAGCCACATGACCATGGAGACGTCTTCAGACAGCGCTCTTTAGCTTTGAAACGGAGATGAGCACCGTCCCCTAGAGTCAGGAACAACTAGCACATATGTGCAAGGGAAACCTTTACCTTTTAAGTCAGAGGTCTCATTCTCGCGGCCCGCGGGCCAATTGTGGCCCGCAGGACAGTATCTTGTGGCCCCCACCGTGATATGAAAGTATAATATTAGTATTAATATTAGTATTAGTATTAATATTAATATAAGGAATCCCTTATGCGGCCCAGCCTCACCCAGACTCTGCCTCCAGCGGCCCCCAGGTAAATCAATCAATCAATCAATCAATCAAATTTTTATTAGTATACCGCTCCCTCTCCCCGAAGGGACTCGGGGCGGTGCACAGGGGATTATAAAACATACAAACATAAAACAATATATAAATATCTAAAATCAAAGTAAACTACTAAACCCTGTGGTAAAACCTAAAATCCTAAAACACTAAAGCCCCTAAAAACCCAATTAAAATTTAAATATACAGACTGGAGGCAGGAAAGATAGATTGAGTTTGAGACCCCTGCTTTAAGTAATATTGAAGTATCTTCTCCAATTGTTACCAGATTGTATTTCTGAGAACCAGTAACACTTATGTTTAGGCATCTATGACTATTTCCTTCTCTTCTTTCATCTTACCAAATGGCTGAACACTCATCGACACACACTCCCAAAATTAACATTCTGCCTCCACTCTAAAAATGACTTGGTTCTGCTTCTTTCTGAAGCTCACAAATTCCCTATATTTGTGTTCAGTCGTTTATCCTATCTTTAAGACCTTCAATCAATCAATAAGCAAACGAAGAAGCAAGAAAGCAGGCAAAGAAACAACCTGACTTCCAAGTATGCTCCACGTGAACCTAGCCAAGGATTGGGTCATTTTCTGGAGCTCTTTTCTAGACCCTCTTTGTCCCCAGAAGCACTGTGACTGAACTCTGAGATGAAAGTCTTCGCATGGTGACACTCCAGCTTTGGAAACTAGAACATTTCCCCCAGTTGTGGCACTGGAGTCATGTAGGTGGGCAAATTAACTCTGTCTTGGTCAACCAAGCTCTTGATTAATGGAAACCATTTTAATTATGGAGGGAAGGTTAATGCACACAACATTTATGCAATGATGCTTTATCTTTAGCCTATGAGTAAAGGTTTAGACTTAAGAAAGGTTATAATTGCAAATGTTTATTATAAATTGACAGAAGGGTGTATTTTTGTAATGGAAATGATAACCTTTAAAAATGAGGCAAGCAACGGAGTTTTATTCAAGGTAACTAAACCCTGAACCCTTGCTGACCTTTTCCTGAACTTGCGTAGAATTACAGGCTTACTGCTATAATACAGCTTTCCCGAGTCTGGCGCCCTCCAGATGTGCTGTGTTACAACTGGCAGAATTCCCAGCTCTTGCTCTTCTGCAAAATAAACAACCCAAGACAGGTATCTTGACTGAATAGTTGAGGCTAGATATTAGCCCACGCTCCTTGAATGGCAAATTATGATTGTATATCCTTGTTAAGTGATGTCGTCATGATTAGAACTGGATCTATACAGCTGAAGCCCAAGTAGTAATCCGCTTCTTCATCCTCAGTTAGAGGAAAGGATTGGTTGCTTGAAGCAATAAGAGCATTTAAGTAAAAGATATTCTTCATGCGTAGTGTTACAAAATGAGTTTAAAATAAGCTCATTAACTTCAGGTCAGAGCAATCAGTTTTCCTGCTGAATCTTATAATTATGCCTATCCCTCAATAACACCGTTGCACAACGCTCTTATTTTACATACGGTATATACTCTGCATCTTCTAGTATTTCATTTCTCTGAAAAAGCACGGTTCCCACAAAAAGAAAAAATGGGGGATTCACTACCTTGTAGGGGTCCATCTGGCAGGCTAAATGTGTCAACCCCTCTGATTCTTGGCCAGCTGTCATTCAAGAGCAGCTTCTTCCAACCTGAATCACTTAATAGTCCAAGGTCATTTGTGAATGTGGAAGCCCTTTTGAAGCCTCGCTTAAGGAGCAGATGCTCAAGGATTTTGCAGGCTCTGATTGTCGTGTTACAGCATACAGGTTTATGGAACAATTTTTGACCAACTGGGGTGTGGAAAATCCACCTATTTTTCACTTTTACTCCAAAGCCACTCTTGGTCTATGAAAAAGCTTGGAAGCAGAGAACAGGAATAGATGGCTTTGGTACACAATCCAATGGAACATGTTCATCCATTGGTGTGCAATGGGAAAGAAAAAGAGAACCAGTTTGGTGTAGTGGTTAAGGTGTTGGCCTAGAAACCAGGACACCATGAACACTGGTTCTTTCTACTTCTTCTCCCACCTAAGGCAGGAAACTCAAATACTTTGGCCACCTAATGAGAAGGAAGGACTCACTGAAGAAGAGCTCACTGAGAAAGATTGAGGGCAAAAGAAGAAAGGGACGACAGAGAATGAGGTGGATGGATGGAGTCACCGAAGCAGTGGGTATGAGCTTAAATGGACTCCAGAGTATGGTAGAGGACAGGAAGGCCTGGAAGAACATTGTCCATGGGGTCACAATGGGTCAGACATGACTTCGCAACTAACAACAACAGGCTGGCTGACTGAGCCACAATCATTCTCTCTCAGCCCATCCACTTAACAATGTTGGTTTTGGGAGAAACAGGAGGAAGGATTAATAGCAGTGGTGTGATTCAAATTTTTTTACTACTGGTTCTGTGGGTGTAGCTTTGTGGGTATGGTATCATTTGGTGGGCGTGGCAGGAGAAGGATACTGTAAAATATCCATTCCCACCCCACTCCAGGAGAAGGTTATTGTAAAATCCCCATTCCCTCCCAGCTGGGACTCGGGAGGCAGAAAATAGATGGGGTTGGGGCCAGTCAGAGGTGGTATTTCCCAATTCTCTGAACTACTCAAAATTTCCACTACTGGACTTCCGGTTCTGCCTTCCAGCGGCGACGGATGAGTCTCGGACTCGTTCGCCGCTTTTCCTTCTTTCTGCCCCCCATCGGGGGCGAGGCACCCCCATTTTTGGGGGCCTCCCGTAGGGCTGGCTTGCCTGGGTCTGTTCCTCTTAGCGGCGGCTGGAGAACGGCCCTTGTCTTCGGTCTAGGCGAGGGGAGGCATGCTGCGGGGGGGGGTTTCCCTTCGCCAATGGAGGACGGTAACGATCAGCGATTTTAAAAAGAACTGAGCGTGCGGGTCGGAAGGCTCCCTGGGGCTTTGGCGGCGAGGTGAAGAGTGAGTGATTTTCAACATTATTTATGCTGGCAGCCTGGATTGAAAGAACGTAGAGGGGGGTGTTTGTTGGCTAAACCCCCCCTCGGATTTAAAGCGGTGTTTGGAAATGGCTCCTCGTTGCGAGGAAGCGGATACTTTGTTTCCGGACTGCTTTGAAATAAGCGAAAGTGATCTGCGGCTTATTTCTTTACAATGTATCTAAGTCCGGCTGGCTTGATACAATTTTTCTTTGGTTATTTTCTCCTCCTGGCTCTCAGACGGGGCGGTGGAGGATGGTTCCCTTTGTTCCTGAATGACTATTTTTATCTTTGGAAAATTACCAACATCTCTTTGTGAAATGGACTCTCTCTCTCTACTAATGAAGAAATTTCTGGATTAATTGATTCCTTCCCTGAGTGCTTTCTCTGCTAAAATTATTGACTGTGAAAAGTGTTTCTCTGCTGGGTCTTGAATTCTTTTACAACTTTCACTTGAACTGTTTTTCTCCTGATCTGCCTCAACGGCCCCACCCAAAAAACGCCATCTTAGTGACACTGACTTTAACAGCTTACCATGGCATCAAAATCAGAATTGGCAGGATTGGAACAAAGAATGTCATCTTTGGAATCAGTGTTACAAGCTCTGGTGCAGGAAATTAAAGCTTTGAGAGCAGATAATAAAAGTTTCAAAGAGGATCTTCTGGAAACACGGAAGCAAGTGCTGGAGAATTCACAGAAGACTGGGGAGCTGGAAGGGGGGCTGGCTGGGGCAAAGGGAGAACTTAAAAATGTCAACATTGAAATTGCAGATTTGTCTGGTCATATGTCTAGGATGGATTTTGAAAGGATGTCATATTTTTTAAGATTTCAGAATATTTCTGAAGAATCTGGTGAATACCTTCCTGAGCTCATGAGTACAATTTTAGCAGACTATTTACAGAAACCTAAAGATGAGATCAGGGGGGACATTGACCTAGTCTACAGAATAAATTCAGCATATGCCAGGATAAATGAAGTACCCAGAGAGATACATATTAAATTTGTTAGAAGGTCAACCAGAGAGGGAATTTTGAAGGCGCAGAGAGGGGGGGCGTTAATTTATCAACAAAAGGAAGTCGCCATCTTGAAGCAGATCCCAAAAAAGATTAGGGAGGTGAGGAGGAAGTAGTCCTTCTTATCAAAAAAATTGTTTAATCACGGGATTTGGTTTAAGTGGGCGATGCCAGAAGGGATGTTGGTGTTCTGGGAAGGAGGAAGAGTAAGGATTAAAACAGTTGCTGAGGCGGAAGCCTTTCTTAAAAAACATTTCTCTATCCTGGGGGAAGATCCAGGGGGGACGGAGGGGGCCACGGCCCCGCCCGCTGGGGGCCAGGAAGGAGAACAAGAAGACACAATTGCCAAGAGACTTAGATCGAGAAAATAACTTTGCTTTTTTTTATTATTATTAATATTGTATAACCTTATGTCTGGATGTTTGTACACGACTGCTAGCATAGAATGGAGAATTTAGGAATCTTGTACTTATTTTCACCTTGTAGTACTTTTGGAAAAATGTTCTTTTAATGTTTTATTATGAAGCCCTAGAAGGGCCAATGATCCCGACGCGAAAGTTCTTAATATGTTTCTGTATCCCTTACCCTATCCTTTTTGAAAATGGTAAAAACCAATAAAACTTTTCCAATATAAAAAAATTTCCACTACTGGTTCTCCCGAACTGGTCAGACCCTGCTGAATACCACCTCTGATTAATAGGTACATTCACCGCCTTGAATTACTTACAAAATAATAAATGAAGGATAAAAATCTAATAAATATATCATTATTGGACATAGGTCTTCTTCCTCCATTCAATGGAGTGTAGTTTTTTTCCTCCATTTGCCTGAAGGAGAGAGGAAATATTTCCCTATGTTTCCCAAACCCCATTCTCAAAGGTTTCTGTTTTCTCTCTGTCCTCTCACCCTTTTGACAGGATAAGAACAGTTACAGAGACAAAGCAAATATCTTTGGTGATTATTTACATGTTATAACCATGTTATAGCAGTACATATACATACACACCTTGATCCTGAAGATGGAACTCAAATACTTTGGCCACCTAATGAGAAGGAAGGACTCACTGGAGAAGAGCCTCATGCTGGGAAAGATTCAGGGCAAAAGAAGAAGGGATGACAGAGGTGGCTGGATGGAGTCACTAAAGCAGGAGGCGTGAACTTAAATGGACTCCAGAGGATGGTAGAGGACAGGAAGGCCTGGAGGAATGTTGTCCATGGGGTTGCAATGGGTCGGACACGACTTCGCAACGAACAACAATACATACACATACAAAATGTGTGTCTGGTCACAAATAAAGGGCAACTCCAGCAGTGCACATTCCCATTAAATTCCCCATTTCAATTCAAATCTATTTTCCAGCCTGATTAGTTGAATGCCCCCAGGAGTATCTGCAAGGAGTGTGTGTTTGTGTGTGTGACAAAAATCCAGATGGTGGCAAGGACTGTACATTCAAAGCCTAAACCAAAGCACTACCGTTTTGACCTTTTAACCAACCTATATAACCAAACTGTACACCGACAGTTAAATTGCAATTCATTCATACAACATGCTAAGATGAGATAGAATTACCATGGATTCAATTTTTCGTAGCTTAGAGCAGGGGTCTCCAACCTTTGCAACTTTAAGTCTGAAGGACTTCAGCTCCCAGAATTCTCCAGCCAGCAAAGCTGGGAGCTGAATTCTGGGAGCTGAAGTCCTTCAGACATAAAGTTGCAAAGGTTGGAGACCCCTGGCTTAGAGAGTTTTGCAAGCTGCCCATTTGATTAATTTATGATTTGGTGTATTGTGAGAATCCAGAAAATGAGTTAATTCAGTAAGAAGGTAAAAAGTGTTGTGTATGCATAGCATATCTTAACATCTTTAAAAGCAACAACAGAGAGCCACAAATAACTATGAGTCTCTATAACCCCCAGCAGCTCTAGATCCCATTTTGACAAACTGACATGGATAGAGGACACGCATGTCATAGGCTTGGCCCTGTCAGTGTTGGTCCAATTCCAGATCTGCATGTCAAAATACTCAATGGATCAACATTGCTGATCCCAAAAGCAGAGTAAAGAACAAGTAAAGCCTTTTTCTACAAACTAAGTTTGTATCAGAGGTGGTATTCAGCAGCTTCTGACCAGTTCAGGAGAACCAATAGTGGAAGTTTTGGATAGTTTGGAAAACCAGTAAATACCACCTCTGACTGGCCCCGCCCCCATCTATTCGCTGCCTTCCGAGTCTCAGCTGATTGGGAAGGAATGGAGATTTTGCAGTATCCTACCCCTACCACACCCAAGCCATGCCCACCAAGTCATGCCATGCCCACCAAGCCATGCCCACAAAACCGGTAGTGGTTTGCATGTTGTTTTCTCAGAGGCTGTGTGGAAATGGATTGGCACTGTCTTTTTCTGGAGTGTTCACTGTCACTGATTTTCTGGCTTAGTCTATAGTTCTAGCAAAAATATGAGGCCTCTATTCAAGAACTAACCATGTGAATCCCAGCTCACCTTTCTGAGATTAACCAACATCCCCCTCAGTGCAAAATGATAACTGCTAATAAAACCTTTACAGCAGGGGTCTCCAACCTTTGCAACTTTAAGTCTGAAGGACTTCAGCTCCCAGACTTCTCCAGCCAGCAAAGCTGAAGTCCTTCAGACTTAAAGTTGCAAAGGTTGGAGACCCCTGCTTTACAGTATTTCACTTTATTCATTATTTTAAAAGCATCCCAGAATGGGGCTCTTTCAGTGCATCTTGAGCAAGATTTGCTCATCATTATGCAACGCATCTTTTTAAAATGTTCAATGTTACACAGCAGCAATTTTAAATTAAAATGGATGCTCCAAAACATGGATACCTATCGTTTAATGAGCACGACGTGGGAAACTGCAGAGCTGGAGTGGGGGTAGCTTCTACTGCATCTGCATCTTAATTTCTCCTATTGCAATCCGGAATTACACAGGGAAAAGACTAATCTGGGATCGCTGGAAGAGACACTATTTCCTGTCCCCAGGCAATTTCCTCCTCGGTCCAATGTGATTCTCCCAGCCCATCAATAGTTGCTGGCTGAGACTCAAAGGCTCCTTCTTCTAAACTTCTAAAGGGAGACAGAGATCCGTATCAGAAGAGGAGCATGGGGATGAGGGGAGCTCTCTTTGTCTCCCAGCCAGCCAGGGGATACAACCAATTTCTCTCATTTGCAACTTGCAACAGAAGCTACTTGGTGCTGAAAACATACAACTCTCACATGCTCCAAAACAGAATTGAGGCTGAATGATGGGACAATGAACAGGATGTTGGAGAATATGAGGCTTTAAAAAACGCTCCATGGGAGGATGGGCTCAGGATTTTACGCAAGAGATGATTCTTCTTTAAGGGTTCAGGGACACTGTTCAGCTTGAAGTGCTTTATATAAAACCCTTGGAAAAAACGGAAATCCAGCCTCAATTTTTTGTACAGTCTTTTGTTCAATCTCTCCTGGCAGGACTCTCCCTCAGTTTGCTCCTATGGTCCTCTGAACTCTGCTTGACTCTGCTCTGCAGCTGCTTCACTAAATTTACAGTACAAGGTTATTTCATCATCTTCATGGCCTTTTCGCCTTGGGAGACTCTTCTGGACTATTTCATTTACCCACACAAGTCCCTTCGCCTCATCAAGCCCCGATCACAGAAGGAGACAAGATTGTTTATCCCTGCTATGTTAAACCTGGATTGGACTAAGGCACTCTTGCCTTCTTTGCTCCGCTGCAAACATCTCTTGAATCTCCAAATCTTAGTTTGACAGGTTGCACACTTTCATTTCCACCTCTTTGGACTCAAGGTCTGGAATGCACAAATTGTCTAGAAACAAGATGTTTTTTCCCCTACCCCAGCCATATGAATACTAAGACTGTCCCACGCATCCATCAACCTTTGCCTCACTTGATGCTGCAAGTAAGCGGCAACAGCAACAAGAAAAAGTTGCTCACTTATGTCTTTAAAATCAGCAAACACCTCAACAAATCCAAAGCAGGCATTGGTTATTCTTTATTTTCCCATGAGTTGAAGGCCGCACTCTGTTATGTGATGAGTTGGGGGAACAAAACAGGAATTCTATAAAACAACATTAAGCAAATGCAAACAGTTGAAAAATGAACCGTTGAAAAGGGTGGGGTTTTTTAGCACTGCAACCTGAAAATGTTGCATCTTTGCTAACATTGCTATCTTGCAGTGTTATCTGGAATTCATCTTGAAAACCAATTAAGTGATTAGGATTTGCCCATCCAACAATAGACTGAATTCTCTCTCTCCTCCCCATTTCTTCAGGCAACAGGAATGGAGGGAAGGCACGCCAAGCTGGGTTCATGAACTGGTAAATGTTTCTGGAAAGATGGCAACCTGCTATCAGCCTCGAAGGAATCAGTGGTCTGACCTCTTTTGAAGAAGCCATCTCTCAGTCCAGCTGCAAAGGACAACCATCACACTTAATTCCAGAAGAATGGAATTATTGTGTGTCCAGGAACACCAGGTTCAGATACAACACCAGCAGTTGTTGCAAACAGAGTTGCTCTCCCGTAGAAGGAGCAGGTTCCTAATTGGGAATTCTTGCATCCTTGATTCCTGCTGGGAAAATAGGTGGAAGCTGCAGCTGGAGGTCTTCAGCCAGTTGTGGCAATTGCAGTCCTACATGCCCCATGAAGCCTTGGCCATGCCTAACTCACCATGCAATTAGCTTATTGTAACACACTGTAGATAGAGCTATCTTTCAAACCAATCCAAGAACGACTGTTATACAAAGCACAGAGAGTAGGAAGCTAGTAGGAGCAAACTATTACTTTGATATAACACTTATTTTCTGATTCTCTGGTTGCTTCATTGGCTATCAATAGATCTCACCGTCTAATTCAAGATGCTGTTGTTGTTTTTTTAACTTATAAAGCTCTTTATAGCTTGGCTCCAAGACATAGTCTATCTCCTCCAGTGGGAATCTACCTGGCTTACACATGTGTACATAGAGAGACAGAAGGCCCCATCACTACATCGGCTCAGGGAATGTGGGAGTAAAGACAATCCTTCTCCATAATAATTCCCTGTCTCTAGTTATGTCTTGCACCCTCCCTGATGATACGTCACAAGGCAATTTAAATCATATTTGTAATTGGGCAATTTGATAGATGACTGCTATATTTTTGCGTTTTGTTTTAATATGGATGGGTTTGCCTGTTTTTGCATTTTGCTTAGTATTGTAAACTGCCAAAGTGAATGAGTGAAGCAGTATATAACATTGTTGAATAAATAAATACATTTGGGCAACAAACTGAACCACTGAACTTTTGCAGCAACTATGGCAGAGACTTATAAGGAGCAACCATGAAGAAGAACATGAGGGTTAGTGGTTGTTCGCAAGTTTCTCTCCATTCTGGAAAATATAATTGCTTTATATAATTGATGGCAGCTTCACAGCAGAATGGCTGGCATCCCAGCCCACACACTTTGGAGACAAATTAAATCTTGCTGGAATCTGCACTCAGTGACAACCGAAGCCAAGCCTGGCATCAATATAACTGCGCAATCTACATTTCACATCTATTTCGGGGTATACTTAAAACAGCTTCGATGTATATCCAAAAATTCTTGTGGCACAGTCTTTGAAATTTATATTCCCAAATATGCAGCAAGTTGATAGATGGTGATCTTACATGGTGTTACTGGAATTTAAAACCTTCAAGCCTTCAAGAATGCAGTCCTTGTCTATTGCCACATAACTATTTTCCATCAGTGGAATTCGAAGTAGAAAGTACCCTGGTTTAGGAGGATGTGGGTATCAGCAGCTGGACCAAACAGGAAAAATGGCCATATAAGCCAATTCTACTTTGTTTAGTAGCTATATTAGTAGAATCTTGGAAGCCTAAAAATACACTTCTTCTACCATCTTTTTTACAGCCCTAGAAACTGAGCCTCTTGTCCTGCTTGCTCTTCAGCTGCAGACTATACTATCTCTTATCTATTTCCCAGAGACCATCTTGTTACCCTACCTCTTCAGCCAAGATCTTTCCCATATATTTCCCAAAGTCTGTTTCAGATTTAATGTCTGCACCTGGGATGACTGTGAACTACTTCATGCCAGCTAAAATTCCTCAACTGACACATTTCACTGTTAGTGTTAAAGCACCTCAATACTATTTTTGGCAAATAAGATAAACTTCTTGATTTGTATAGGACATGGTGGCTCAGTGGCTAAGGCGCTGAGCTTGTCAATCAGAAAGGTTGGCAGTTAGGCGGTTTGAATCCCTAGTGTCCCGTAATGGAGTGAGCTCCCGTTACTTGTCCCAGCTTCTGCCAACCTAGCAGTTTGAAAGCACATAACAATGCAAGTAGAAAAATAGGAACCATCTTTGGTGGGAAGGTAACAGTGTTCCATGCACCTTGGGTGTCAAATCATGCCAGCCACATGACCATGGAGACGTCTTCAGACAGTGCTGACTCTTCAGCTTTGAAACGGAGATGAACACCGCCCTCTAGAGTCAGGAATGACTAGCACATATGTGGAGGGGAACCCTTACCTTTACAATGATTTGCCCTTTAGCGGCAAGGACAGTTAATTCCACTTATGCTCAACTGTCCCTGATTTCCATTCCAATATTCACTATTTGTTTCAAGAAACTGATCTGTAAACTTATTTGGGTAGAATTGACTTACTTAAAGTAGAACTTTACAACAATGTTTTCATTTCAAAACATTGCTTGAAGCAGATGTTTTGCTGGAGCTAAGTCATATCAGCTTTGATTAGTCCTGGGACTGGAAATAATCTAGAAACACCATATATGATGTTTTCAGTTTTCTGATGGAAGAAAATCAGAATAGAAGTATGCTAATTAAACAAAATCACATTAGCTTTCCCCATCTAATGTCCTCAAATATGTTGGAATATAACTCCCATAACCTAGCTGACTGGGAACAGTGGGAGTTGCAATCTGATAGCTCTTGAGAATTTAGTAGTTTGAAAATAAAGTAGTTTCAAGTGATGCCATCTGTGAATCTGTTGGTCTTGATATCTGTGCAAGTATCTTGATACACAACTTTTCCCCCCTTCTTTTCCTCTGCACTATTCCAAATTGAATTCAGGGCTGGGATCAAATCTGGACGAATGACAACATTTGCTTCAGCATCCCTTGACAAATTGGGAATGCTGGGAGCAGTTGCCGCTTATTGTATTCATTTATTTGTTGAATTTAGATGCTGCCCAACTCTATAAGACTCTGGATGGCTTAGCACCCAATGGTAATAAAACAATAAAGCAGGGGTGCCAAATTCAAGGCTTATGGGGGAGTTAGATCGGGCCCATGGGACTGCTCTGGAAACAGCGAAAGACCGCCCTGAGGTGCCTCTGCCAGTTAAAATGGAGCTCGGGAGGGCTGCATGGGTGCTTGGGCCGCCACAGGCGCCACCAACACAAGTGATGTTGACCTGGCCACGCCCACCCAGCCCAAGGTCAAATACAATCCTGATGTGGCACCTCTGCAATAAAGCAACACGCACACACCCCAAAACACAAACACACATTATTGTCAGGAAAAGGACTTCCAGTGAAGATGCATAGCAAACTTCATGGCAAACTAGACGATTCTGAAGAGGCAGGGATGGCAGTTGAGTCTTGGAAGGAGGTTAAAGAATACCCGTTAAGATGGGACAAAGTACAATTGTCATTGTCGGGGGAAAGATGAAACCAAGAACTCCTGTATCTCTGATTTGGAATGTCAGCCTTGAGGATAACGACTGATCTTTATATTACACAGGCTGAAACTTTAGAAAGAGTGCAGGGAAAGGCAACAAAGATGATTAGGAATTGGAGGCTAAAACAAACATATGAAGAACAGTTGCAGGAACTGGTGTGCATCTAGTTTGATGAAAAGAAGGACTAGGAGTGACATGATAGCAATGTTCCAATAGCTGAGGGTCTGTCACAAAGAAGAATGGGTCAACCTATTCTCAGAAGCACCTGAAGCAGAACAAGAAGTAATGGATGGAAACTAATCAAGGAGAGAACTAACCTAGAAATAAGGAGAACTTTCCTGACATTTGAAACAATTAATCAGTGGAATGGCTTCGCTTCAGTATATGGGGGTGCTCCATCACTGGAGGTTTTCAAGAAGAGACTGGACAACCATTTGTTTGGAATGGTCTCCCGCTTGAATTAGAAGACCTCCAAGGTCCCTTCCAACTCTTATTATTTTGTTATACTGATGCAGTCTCATTAAGAATTAAAGTCTAAAACTATTTTACAGCGTTCCATGTGCCTTTGGGGTTTAGTCATGCCAGCCACATGACCACAGAGACGTCTTCAGACAGCGCTGGCTCTATCGCTTTGAAATGATGAGCACGGCCCCCCTAGAGTCAGGAACGACTAGGACATATGTGCAAGGGGAACCTTTACCTTTACTATACTATTGAATTGCTATTGAGTTACAAAGCTTTCACACAATAAACCCAATAAAACCACTACAAAATCACAAAGATCAAAATAAAACTAAGCTAAATAATACACAATACCAACAAACTAATTAGTTAAGTAATAAAATCTGGTTTCAATCTCCAGGCATGTTCTCAATCAGGCATTGGTTGAAATAAATGTTCTCTAAGATTTGGGGCCAAACTATGTAGGAACTTCTGGGTCAAAACTAGCACTTTGAATTGTATCTGGCCAGAACTCAGTTACAGTTAATTCAGTAAACAATTATTAAAGTAAGGAAGGGCTTGGCAGCAAACAAGATTGCATAGTAGAGAGTCTTTTGTTATGGCTGCCTTCTTGATAGATGACTACTCAAACTTTGCATGAAAATTTGTGAAAAGGGAATTTGCTACTTTTCTGAGCAAATCTGTTCCTCTGCTGAACAACTCCAACTATTGTGGTTTTTTTAATGATATTTTGCCTGGAAGCACTAATTGGTTTCCTATCTTCTGTGCAATAGTTTGGTTTCATTGGTATACTAACAGATTTCCAAATAATCAGATTTCCTGGCTTAATATAAGCTCCTGGGGGGAAAAAACCTTCTCCTAGCCCCTCACCTCACCTTTGGTCACTTTCTCTGGACATTTTCGAGTTTGCTACACTATCCTTGCTCTATAAGAGTTTATAATATTGCAAATGAGAATTGAAAATAACCATGTGCATTAATTAAGTGTAATCACTTTTTCATTATTTAATATTAATTACATTGCTATTAAATCACATCCCACATTCAGTTCCTAGAATAGGTCTTCAACATGCTATCTAGAGTCTAAATATGGACCGTAGAATGAAAAAAAGCTTTTGCATTCCTCAAAACAAAGAAACAACTTGTATTATAGCTGGATTCACTTCAATTTTTAATTAAGTAACATGTTTGCCACTGATACTGTCATTTACAAATCATAGTCTCTGGCTTGCAGCATTGAATCAGCTATGGTCCAGCTTTATATGCAAATCCCACAGCTATTGGTCTCAAAGCAAGAAGGGGGGGAAGAATTATCTTCCCATTTCCAAGCCAATACCCTCTTACTATAACAAATTACTTCCCTGTTTTGATCTCTTTCCTGAGGATATTAATAGGTGAGAATGGCTGGACCGATTAACATGCAAATCGTCTTTTTGTATTCCCTCTCCTGGCTCAGACAGTAAAACATAAGTTGAATCACATTCATGCCTGCTCTCTTTGACACACAAATCAAGCATCGTTGTTTTTTTTGTCCTAGCCTCATCTGGTTTCTGAATTCTAATTCCATTCCTTGGATACCAACTGGTAACGGTTGTAAGAAAAGATGGAATATTTCCGAAGTCCCCAATGCCCCAAGAACAGATCTGCGACTTTTGTATGGGAAGGGAAAAGCTATGGAGTTGACTGGCACCAAATCCACCAAAATCCTAAAGCGTAAAATGAGGCTCTTCTTATCTCTAAAAAGGACTGATATGCAAATGATGATGTCTGTAGGATTGCAAATTGGTAATTGTGCTTGAGGGGGATAAAATTTCCTACACATTGAGCTTGATTCCTGAGATGGCACCATGGACCCATCCAGGGTCTCCTTGATAAGAAGACTCAAGAGAATTGCCACTGGCTTCTTCCAAGGAGAGAAATGAGAACCAAAAAAAGATCAGGGTGAATAGTGAAGACTGAATTTCACAAATTACACACTTTTGGGCTTGTATCAAGCTTCCTATCACATTCTGTCTTTTCTCCTTTTCATTGAAGTTTCTTGAAAGTGTTAAATTTTGCATATTCTCTCAACCCTTAATGTCAGGTTCAAAGTCAGCTGTGTAACATCTGCAACATGTCCTCTATTTTCTGGTTTTTGCTTCACTCACTGACTCCACAGACACGAGTTTTGCTGGCATACAAACCACAAGCACAACCACTCTTTGTTGGCTGCTTCAGCAGCAGCCCCAAGACTAGTTCTAACAAAACTTCCCTTTGATTTTGACTAAATTAACAGCCTTCCTGAAAAGCAACGAAGTCCAAATACCTATTAAAATTATTGAGGGCAAGATCTCCAGATTCACTGCTGGTGGTCATCCAGCAGGGATCTTCATGCTCCAAAAGGTTCACTTCCTCTCTAGAAAACTGCATTCACATCTTCCGGTCAAGCACAAATAACCAAGCGCATTCGTGAAGTTCAAAGCACGGAAGAGTTTATTATTGCCACTTCTATACAAGAACCTAGTCAACTAACAGTCAAAAGTTAAATTGGTGCAAGATCAGGATCAACGGAATTCATAGGGAGCTGGATTTGGGTCTCTTGTGGCACTGCAATGACTCCAACTGATGACACGTTTAACCCCGCCTTCCAGCTCAGCCTGCTCTTTTGCTACAATTCCACTCTAGGAACTGGGAAATTCCAATTGAGCAGAGCAGCACTCAATTAACCCCCCCCCCCTTTTCAAGCTCTTTGCAGCTTCTGTGTTAAATATGCTGCAGAGAGCACTCGCTATTGACTTTTGGTGCCTCACCTATTCGTTTCTATAGGATTTTTGCAGCAATAGTGTTTCCTGGGGGGAGGGGGGGCAGCCTCCATTATCTCCAGTGACTAAATTCAAGCACATTTGGACCCCTTTTGCAGAGCAACAATGGAACTCAGCTGATGGCTGGATTCATTTAAGTCCTTTCCTCCCGCTGCCCTACAGTATTAAGGCAAGTATCCCACATATGCTCCCGCAGCACTGACAGGAACTCAATAAGATAAATGCTTTCTCCCCAGTCCAGCCCCAGCTTTTGTCGACTGCCAACATCAACAACATTAACAGCATCTGCAGGAGGTGAATTGATTCCCTTCAGCAGCCAATCTCATATGCAACTTGATGCCCAACCAGGCTCCTGAGAGGCTCCTCCTAAGCCTTTACGCATGCACACGCCCGCATCTGTAAGCGAATGGAAAAACCGAGCTAGCGAGCTGCAGCACCAAAGCCTAAGCGTGCTGGATTTAGGGGAAGGGCAAGGAGGTTATTCCCGCCGGTCCCATTCCGTGCAGTGGGATGACAAAAAGCCCCTCATTTGGAGCTGCAGTAATTAATCACCATCTACTACAGGTATGGCAGCTATTGTTAGCCAAAAGAAGGATGGGCCAAGGGCAGGCACTGATGCAGAAGGCTGGAAGGCAGAGGCCAGCTGTCCTGCTCCGAAGAGACTATCATTAAGAGTAATGGAAGGTGGCCACACAGAATTTGGTTCTTCTTCATGCTATGTACACCCAGGCCTGGAACTGTGATGTTTTAGGAACACAGAGAAATAACCCTTCAATATACTGCTTAAAAGTTCCCAGCTTTTCCCTTCTGGGCTCCCATCAAAATATACAAGAGGCGGCTTCCATATTTCCAAGGGAGGGGGCTTCAGGGGTCCCTCTCTGACCTCTTAATGCTCCACTGGAGACCCTCCCTCCCCACACAGCCTGCCTGCCATGGACTTTGAGTCTTAAGGGGACCCTAGAGGTACCTTCAGCGCCTCATGCAAAAGCAAACTCATCCATTTCACAAACGAGTTGGCCTCTGCCTCGCCTTTCCTCCTACCTGACACCCGGCATCCTCATTTCTGCCCAGGTTCTTCTTCAGGGAAAGGGGGAATGAGGAAGCCAGTGCTTCTACCTACGGCTCTTCATCATAGGAGGATGCAGGCAAAGAGGCTGCACTTCCCCCAGCGGCCCTCTTGCCTCCCCAAGCCCCCAAACTCACAACTGCTCAATATGAAGGGCTGGGGAGGAAGATCCCCTGGTTGGAGTATCTTTACCTTGGGAGGGTCCTGGCAGATCTTAAAGCCTCCGCCTCCGCCTCCACCCACGCAAGGCAAGAGTGATCCTCGTTTTTCAAAGCCTCTTCTTCCCACCGACCCTGCCATGTTGCTCATCTGCAGGGTAAAACGACCTGGCGCAACTAACGCTAAACTGAAACCTTTTCCCCTGAGAGAAATGGGACATTCCCTGAAGAAGTGCCCGGATTTTCCATGCAGACGGTGTATTTCATTCCCTCCTGTATGCGTCCTACATAGGCACTTTGTACACGCTCAGACACACGTGTCTCACAGTATGGAATGGAGTTAAAAAATGAATAAAACCCAGAGCCGGGTTGCCACCCTCCCACCACCGCCACCACCGCCACCACGCTCCTTCCGCAGCTGATGAGGTCCAGGAACCTCCATAGCCTCCCCCCCTCCTCCGCTCTGCGCCCCTGCATCGCGCCCACCGCCTTGGCTGGCAGGCCGGCCCGGCTCACCAGCTGCCTCCGCAGAAGCAAGATGTTCTCCTCCAGGAACTTCTCTTCTAAGCTGCGCGGCGGGATCCCGGCTCCCGCGGGGGCTCTGGTCGTTTCCCCGGAGCAGATCCCGGGCAGGGAAGCCGAGGGCGCGGCGGCCAATAACCGCTTGACGCGCAGCTCCTGCCGCTGGCGCAGGAATTCCAATTCGGCCAGCCCGGCGAGTGTGGCCTCCAGCCGCTCCCGGGTGCGCAGCCGTTCCGCCTCCGTCGCCTCGCTCCTGGCGCCGTCCCTTGCCCAGCGCGGATCGGGCTCTTTACCCGCCGCAGCCGCAGCCACCTGGCCCTGCTGCTGCTGCTGTTCCGGCTGCTGCTTCCCTGGCTCCGGACTCGCCTTCATGCCCGAGCTCCGCTCAGCGCAGGCAGAATCCTGCACGGAGGGCACTGCAGGGGCACCGAACCGCCCAGCCTCAGCTGCGCGCCGCGGACGGCAAGCCCAGCCGCTCTGCAACCGTGCGGCGCTGGCAGCCTGCTGGCAGAGGCATCCCCGCTGCCCCGCCCGCAGCCCGCGACGTCTTCGTCCCTGCTGCTCCCGCTTCTCCTACTCCTTCTCCGCCGCCGCCTGGCTCTCTATCCCTCGGCGTCCTTCTTCCAATCCCCCTATCCCCTCCCCGGCTCCTCCCCTCTCTCTCTCTCTTTCTTTCTCCCCCTCTCACTCTCTCTCTCTCTCTCTCTCTTGGCTGTTCTGCATTTCCTCGCCTCCTCTGTCTCCTCCGCCTCTCCGACCAGGCGGCCCGAAGAACGGTTCTTGTTAGGATCGCGCGCATCTATTCCCCCGCCCCGCGTTTCTGTCCTTGATGGACTTTTCTCTTTACATGGTGGGATTGCACCCCAGATATTTCAGAAACAAAGAAGGGTTAGCGATAATCAGAATCCCAATTCCTAGTTATTCTCATCTGTTTCTCTATGAAAACAAATTTTCTTTCTTTCTTTCTTTCTTTCTTTCTTTCTTTCTTTCTTTCTTTCTCTTCCTTTCTTTCTCTTTCTTTCTTTCCATGTTTCTTTTTTTCTTCTTCCTTCCTCTCTTTCTTTCTGTCTGCTTTTCCACCTTTCTGCACTTAATTAATCTTTTATACATTTCCACCATACGCATTGCCTTATTTACTCCGAATGTCTTCTATCTATAGGTTTCTTTTTATTCCTCACTCACTCAAGGCATTTCTTAAAATATCCTTTTAGAGTTTTTAGGGTTTTTTTTTTTTTTTAAATGGACTTTGCTGGATTGTGTATGCCATTACGCCGTTCAGGAGTGTGATGATTAATTCAGATCAATGCCACAGTGTTCAACACAATAGAGAACACTCCCTTGTTATCTGATAAGGGGAAAAAATAGAAGGTCAGGAGAGAAGGAAACCTGATTGACAAGAGTCTTTATCATCTCTGATTTTATGGAAGTCCAAGCATCTAATATCTGTTGGATCAGTTTGGTCATTTGATAGGGAGCACACTGGGAGCCACAAATGGAAGAGAAGGAAGTAGCAGCTTTTGAACTATTAGTAAGTGGTAAAAAGCTAAGCAAGGTCAACTAGGGTTAGTATTGTGATGGGAGATCGGCCAGGAGTGGGGAAGGGAGAAACAATGACAGAGCATTTCCTTATCTACATGTCTCTATCCATCAAAGTCACAAGGACTGACATCAAGACAACCTGATGTTGTTGTTGTTACTACAGAAGACTTTGACAGACAAACCAAGCATTCAGAAAGTGGCCTTCATTGATAGCATGGAGTTCACATGGAGGTTAAATAGCCATCTTTCAAGGATGTTTTAATTTGGATTTCAATGTTAAACGAAGATGAGGATTAATGGTCTATAACCGTGATGGCGAACCTATGGCACACATGCCACAGGACCATTTCTTAGGGCACACAAGGTGTTGCCCTGTCAGCACTAGCACGCATGTGTGCGCTGGCCAGCTGATTTAGGCCTTCTTTTGAGGCTGTTTTTCGCCCTCTGGAGGCTTCAGGGAAGCTCCTGAAGCCTCTGGAGGTGGGGAGGGGAGGCTGTTTTCACCCTCCCCAGGCTCCTAGAAAGCCTCTGGAACCTGGGGAGGGCGAAAAAAGCACGCCAAAAGCAGGGGCTCATGCACATAGCATTATGGGTGTGGCACGCCCACGCACAAGCCCCCCCCCCGCGCTCCCCCTGCTTTTGGCACGCGAGCCAAAAAAGGTTAGCCATCACTGGTCCATAACCATGATGGTCAACCTATGGCACACATGTCACAGGTGGCACGCAGAACCCTCTCTGCAGGCACATGAACCATCGCCCCAGCTCAGCTCCACCGCGCATGCACAAGCGCCTCCCATTGGCCAGCTGATTTTTGGGTCCCTGCTGCACATGCGCTGGGGGCAGGGTGCATGTGTGAGACATTGGGGGGGCGAGGTGAGCACAGGGGGTTGCGGCGTGCTCCACATGACCATTTTTTGTTGCAGGAGGCTGCAGGGAGTCCTACTAGGCCCAAAATGGGGTGCGGTGGGGGGGAGGTGTCACAAGCACATGTGCCGGGTGCAGGGGAGCACAGGGGGCCATGTGTGCATGCGTAGGGGGTGGGGCGCAGGGAGTGTCGTACATTTTATTTTTATTTTTTATTTTATTTGTATTTATATCCCGCTCCCATCTCCCACAGAGGGACCCGGGCGGCGCACAGGAAAATTAAAAACAAATACAAATATATAAAATACCCCTAAAAACAACATTAAACTCAACCCTGTGTTAAACATAATTAAAACCCATAAATTAAAACTTTGACAAACTAATACTCAGTTCGGTATCGGGTAGTTCACCCCAGGCTGGCTAGATGGAAAAAAATGCGTTTTTAAGCGCTGGCGGAACAGGCGGAGGTCCAAGATGACACGGAGTTCGGGAGGCAGGTCGTTCCAGAGGGTTGGGCCCACCACAGAGAAGGCCCTTCCCCTGGGCGTCGCCAACCAGCATTGCCCGGCCGACGGCACCCGGCATGCATTGCCAACCGGCATGCATTGCCAACCGGCATGCATTGCCAACCGGCATTGCCCGGCCAATGGCATGCATTGCATTATGGGTGCAAGTGCATGCATATGTGTACGTTTTCGGCACACGATGGCAAAAAGGTTAGCCATCATTAATGTATAACCTAATATCTCTTTCCAACTCTCAGATTGTAGGCCCCTCGCCCAGCTTCTGGTGTTCCACAATGGAAGAAGCACATGTTTTATGGCAACCCACAAGAACAGTCCAAATAGATTCCAAATAGAATAATAGATTATTATTGCTTTGCTATTCTCCCTTATTATTAAGATGGTATTCAGTAACAACTGGAATTCATAACTCCCCCTTCCCCATCTGAATCTCCCATTTCATTGTCATGAATCTGACGTGATTTTTATTTATTGATCAGTCATTTTTATATGGCCACTCACATGCATCCATTTATATGAAGCAGAATTATGGCTTCAATTAAATGTCACCTACGAAGTAATGTGTAGCTTCTTCACTCTTGCCAGTGAACAGTGGATATGTTTAGTCTGATAATATGATCTAAGATCCCAGGCTGTATTTTTCCCAGCAAGTATGAATGCACAGGAAATAATAAAATGCAGGATGATGATTAAAAGATAATAACAGTAAACAATCATTGCTTTAAAGAGCAGGTCAATGTGCTGGTGACCATAATAAAGATTGAATTGAATTGAAGAGCAGGCAAATCAGACCAATTAGCTGTGACATAAAATGCATGTAAAATTGGTAGGAATTCCATGGTTCTGGGGAATGAAAGAACTTGCTGACAAAAAGGACATTAAAATCAATGTCAGACAAAGCACCTCCAATCAGGGGATGTCACCACCAAATGCTTGCTCTGCTTAGAGTCATTAGATTGAAATAGCATTAATGTCGCAGAAGACAAGCATATACACTTAATGCATTTATGGGGGAGGCAGGGAGGAGAGGAGGAAGGAGAAGGGAGGAAAGAAAAGGGAGGGAGGAAGCAGAAGAGGGAGGGAGAAGACAGTAAATGAGCTAAGGAGGAAAGAAGGAAGAGGGAGGAAGGGAAGGAGGGGGAAAGGCAGGAAAGAAAAGAAAGGGGAAGGGAAGAAGGCAGAAAACAAGAGGGAGGGAAGGAGGGAGAAGGCAGGAAAGAACAGGGAGGGAGGAAGCAGAGGAGAGAGGGAGAAAAGAGGGAGGGAGGGAGGAGGGAAGGGAAGGAGAAGGCAGAAAACAAGAGGGAAGGAGGGAGGAAGAGGAGGGAAGGGAAGGAGGGAGAAGGCAGGAAAGAACAGGGAGGGAGGAAGCAGAGGAGGGAGGAAGAAAAGTGGGAAGGAGGAAGGAAGGAAGAGGGAGGAAGGAAAGGAGGGAGGCAGAAGGCAGAAAAGAAAAGGGAGGTAGGAAGCAGAGGAGGGAGGAAAAGAAGAGGAAGGAAGGAAGAGGGAGGAAGGAAAGGAGGGAGGGAGAAGGCAGAAAAGAAGAGGGAAGGAGAAAAGAAGGAAGAGGGAGGAAAGGAAGGAGGGAGGCAGAAGGCAGTTAAAAAAAGAAAAGGAAAGAGAGGGAGAGGGGAAGAAAGGAAAGAAGGAAAGAAATGCAGTATGCGCTTATTTTAATCAAACATATCAGTTGCAAAATGCAGTTTGTCTTAGTGATTAGGTAAAGAGTTACAGTATATCTTAAGGCAGAAGCGTAGGAGAGGAACCTGTGCTCCCATTCCCAGGAGCCCTTGAAAGAAGGCTGAGGGATGCCAGAGGCCTCCTCCGGTAATGTTTGTGGCTCTGGGACTCCACACGCTGACACGAATGCCATGCCGTTTTTTATAGCCGGTTGCCGATGCAATGCTGGGGAAAGGGGCTTCCCAGGGGAGAAGGGACAAGTGGGCTGAGGAGATGAAGGAGAGCGAAGAAAGAAGAGTCCTTTGAACGCAGGGCTGCCCCAAATTGCAAAGGATTGTGATCAAAGCTGCAATGTGGCAGCTGTTTTAAAAACAACCCAAATCAATCTGGCAAGGTTATTGCAATGAAACAAATGTTACACGCTTTGTACACTAATTAGAGCCTGTGGCTTTTCTTTTTTGTTCTTTTCTTTTTTTTAACAACGGTGATTTTTCTCCTCCCCTCCCCCACCAAGAAGGAATAGCAGATGGAGGGGGTATAAGGGAATATTGGAAATTAAGCTAATCATGTTTGGGTTTGAATTTGGGACAACGTATGATGGCTAAGATGCTGAGCTTGTCGATCAGAAAGGTCAGCAGTTCGGTGGTTTGAATCCCTAGTGCTGCACAATGGAATGAGCTCCCGTTACTTGTCCCAGTTTCTGCCAACCTAGCAGTTCGAAAGCATGGGAAAATGCAAGTAGAAAAATAGGGACCACCTTTGGTGGGAAGGTAACAGCGTTCCGTGCGCCTTCGGCATTTAGTCATGCCAACCACATGACCAGAGATGTCTTCGGACAGCGCTGGCTCTTTGGCTTTGAAACGGAGATAAGCACCACCCCCTAGAGTCAGGAACAACTAGCACATATGTGCGAGGGGAACTTTTACCTTTACCTATGATGGGAGAGGAAGACACTTCCACAAATATGGGAAGTGAGAAGGACATGGTCCAGAATTACATCCCTCTTTGTCTATGTCGCTCCCTAGGAATGGGTCAAAGAAACGTAGAAACCCAGGATCATCCATGATGCTAGATTGAATAGGGAAGATCACCAAGGAAGCACAGATTTTTTTTCCTAACTTGAAATTTGATGAGTTTTTGAAATTGTAGTCATCATCTCAATGCTGCCTGGGATCACACAAATACAGGTAGTCCTCCACTTACAACAGTTCACTTAGTAACCGTTTGAAGTTACAACGCCACTGAAAAAGTGACTTATGACCATATTTGACACTTACTTATTTATTTATTTTATTAGATTTCTAGACCGCCCCCTCTCCCCGAAGGGGAGGATCTCCTTCGACTATTGCAGGATCTCCATGAGATTTATATTCAGATTCTTGACAACTGACTTCATTTATGATGGTTGCAGTGTCCTAGTGGTCATGTGGTCACTTCTACAACCTTCTGACAAGCAAAGTCAATGGGGCAACCAGATTCTCTTAACAACTCTGTTACTAATTTAACAACTGCACTGATTCACATAACAAATGGACTAAACTAAAGTATCATCATAAATTGAGGACTACATTTACTTTTAAGCTAGTTATGCCAGTTTTAGGCTAATGTGTGATACAAAGTCAACCCACATCCTTCTTTTATAATTTGGTATAGTGTGTGTGTGTGTGTGTGTGTTATGTGAATACAGTCAGTCCTTTTTCTCCTCTTAAGAAAATGTTTGCCAAAAATGCCAGCCTTGCAGCCGAAAACTCTTATATTCCTGAAAATATTTACAGACATCTTTTAACTGAATCCTTTCATTTGTCTATTTGCAACAACAGCAAATACCGAATAGATTATAATCATTATTCAACCCTGGCTGAGACTTTGCAAATGGATAGATAGTTGATGGATAGTTTAATAATAGATCTCTGCCCTTTGGCTAAATATCTGAAGTTATCTCGCTCTGTTTTAAACACACACCCTGTTTTTAAAAACATTGGTTCAAACCATTAAGTGCAGACTCAAATATATACTTGTGTCCCTCATCACAGTCCTTTCTAGTCTGCAAGCTCTTTTTTCTGTTAACCCCACATGGCGGAGGGGCCTGGAGGAGGAGAAAATGCCAATTCTCCTCCATCCCTTTTCTTTGTTATGATCAGCACGGGGATCTTTCAAAACCAGCTAATGCCTATCATTACATTTGTATGCAGAGAACAATTGGGGGGGGGGGAGGAGAGAGTTTGGAGCTGTTGGTCCCATCACTGACCTGATGGGACCAACACTGACCTGCTCAAGGGTCTTTCTTCCTGTGGCTTCTTCGGATTTTCAAGACAGGGTGTAAGGTTCTGCAAGAACTTGAGAAGGATTTGGTGAACGTTGCCTTTTGATCAGTGGTGCCAGAATATCTATGCTGTATCTATCAACCATCAGGATTCCCAGACTCAAAAATGCAATTTTTAAAACTCTTGTCTTTTAAGAAATATTCCAGTCATTTTTTTTTGTCAGAAAGTAAAATAATTTTATTACCACAATGCATTTCCAATAACAAGTAGTAATATTTTGCTTCCCACTTTGAAAAATTTCTCAGTTTGAGATTGTTTCATTGATAGTACTGTAAATAACATTAACATTTAATTCTTTAAACTGTATTTTAATAATATTAATAATGGTAACATTTGTGTTTTCTTATAGTAATTTCCATAGAATATATAGGAAAGCTAACAAAGGGTTAAGGGATTTTTAACGCTTATTTTTATATTTGTAACCAGTCATTTTTAAGCACAAACTTCGGTTGAAAGCATCCAATTAAAAACTGCTCAGAGTCTGTTTGGATAGTGAGATGAATTTAATAATTAAATTTAATATAAATTTAATAATTAAAGGTGGGGGGGGGACACAAGATGGTCATTACCTGAACAATCCCAACAGGACTCAGTAGGAAAAAAGGGAGTGGGGAAGTGGTGGGAAAGAAGGAAGGGAAAGGAAGGAAAGGAACAGAAAGGAAGCTGGCAACCCTTTTCGACACCTAGTGCCCAAACCCGAACATGTGTGTGTGTGCATGCGCATGCATGCCAGAGCGCCAGAAACCCGAAGACCAGGTAGCCAATGCACATGCATGCACCAGCCATCTGGTCTTCTGGTTTCTGGCACTTGCATGCACACTGGCCATAGTCTTTGGGTTTCCGGTGCTCCAGCATGCGCAAAGACCAGCTGCCTGGCACACATGCGTGCATCAAAAACCAGAAGGCAATGGGGTGTGTGGCCACAGAGAGGGCTCTGTGGTGCCACCTCTGGCACGCATGCCATAGATTTGCCCTCATGGCTATAGAACCATTCTGATTACGAATCCAAGACATCTGAATATGAAGACCTCCTATGGGCCTGCTTTTTGAGCAGACAAATGGAAGTTGTGGTCACATGACATACTAAGCCAGATAACAAGCATGCATGTATGGCCTTTCTAATTTAACATAGGCTACAAAGTCCGCTTTCTCTTGATTGGTTCCTCGGGGTTTGGATAATATCAGGATCAAAGCTTTGGAGGAGATGGGGATGGATGTGGACACAGGATTATTGGGCCAAACTTTTAGACTTCAAAAGTCATACAAATCCAGCCAAAAATGTCACCATCTTCTTTGTTGCAACCAAATGGAGGCTATCAAGTGAGCATGACATATTTCACAGAGTCTCTGTGTCTTGTCAGGCTTCGTTCTCAGGCAGGAAGCAACCACTTAAGCAAACTCGCAAAAAGCCCCAAATCTCTTATGTTTGGGTTTTCTCCCCCACCTTATTTGACCCCTTCTCCCAGATGGTCTGGTCCGTATCCATCAGGCCTTTGTTTTTATAACTATCAGGTTTTCTGTTTTGTTTCTCATGGTCGCTTTGAGAATTCTCCCAAGATTAAATAGTTCTGCTTCTCAAATCGATTGACCATGTGACCTGTATACATCACATATTGTTAAAATACAGATCTCAGTTATATTTATTTATTTTATTATTAAATTTATACCCCGCCCTTCTCCAAACGGACCCAGGGCGGCGCACAGGAATATTAAAACACATTAAAAAAAATTATTTGATAAAAACCCTGCGCTAAAACCAGATTAAAATTCCCAAAATTTAAAACTATCTAAAAGTCATTTTGGAGGTTACGCTAGGCCGGCTAGATGGAACAAATGTGTCTTTAAGCACTTGCGGAAGAGGCAGAAGTCGGAGAGGGTGCGAAGTTCAGGGGGTAGGTCGTTCCAAAGGGCTGGGCCTGCCACAGAGAAGGCTCTCCCCCTGGGTGTCGCTAGTCGGCATTGTCCGGCCGACGGCACCCTGAGAAGGCCAACTCTGTGGGAGCGGTCTTAGGGATGTATGGGGCAGGAGACGGTCTCACATGTAACTAGGTCCCGAGCCATGGAGCGCTTTGAAGATGGTCGTCAGAACCTTGAAGCGCACCCGAAAGGCCACAGGAAGCCAGTGCAGCTCGCGCAGGATCGGTGTTATATGGGAGTGTCTAGGCGCTCCCGTAATCACCCGTGCGGCTGCATTCTGGACTAACTGCAGCTTTCGAGTGCCTGTGTCCTGTGTAGACCTTTGTGAAACTATGTGTGAGTGGAATTCCAAATTGTACAGTAGAGGGTTAATCTGATGTTTCTGCTCCACATGGTCAGCTAGATGTCGATATAAATATTTGCATTATACTTGTGCCCTTCTTGCAGTGATCTTTCAGGTGTGGTTAAACTACAACTCCCAGAAGCCACCATTGCTGGCTCTGCAACTTCCAAACAAATTTTCAATGGGATGTGCATCTAATTGCTGTTTGCTTGACAAAAAATTGTGAAATGGGTGTGTGTGTGTGAGAAAAGGCACCCATGGACAAAATCCTCTCAAAAGGCCCCAAATATAGATAGTGGAAATTCATCTTCTTAGAACAACTGCAGGAATGTCATGACTACTAAGCCAGATGTCTAAGGGTTCTAAAAAATGACCAGACAAGAAACCACAAATATTGGGCTGACTAGGCCAGGATGACGGTAGAATGAGGACATTTTATTAACAAGACAACCCATTGCCACAGGAAAATAATTTTTTTTTCTGGAGAACTTAGACCACATTTGGCAGATAAGACCAGCAAAGCAGACAAAGAAGAGAAAAGAAGCAAGGACTTTCAAGCGGAAAATAAGAATCAGAATATTTTAATGTGGAGGCAGTGTCTCTCTTTTTTTAAGAGAACAACTTTCCCCCCACCCCACACCGGTAGAATCTCATCTCCAAGCAGCTGATGAAGAAATTGGATCTCAAGCATTTTGCTGGTTGCTGTTTTATGAGGACCAGATGTGGGGAAAAGGGGAAATTCTCCACATAAACCAATCTCTGCTTTCCCCCACCCCCACCCCCTTCCAAGCACCAATGGTTACTTAGTATGAAATATATTTCATTTCAGAATTCAAGAATAGCCTGGAGACCTTGCGTAGCTAATTGTTATAGACCGTCTTGTACCGCCAACTACAGAAAAGGGTCTTATGTGTTTGGGTGCCCTGTACATTGTTTATGCATAGCTTTACATCGGCGCTTGGGTTCAGTTACACAGCAATAGCATGTAGACCTATATACCACTTCACAATGCTTTCCAGCACTCTTTGAGGGGTTTACAGAGTCAGCATAATTACCCCTGACAATCTGGGTCCTCGCCTTACCAACTTCAGAAGTATGGAAGGCTGAGTCAACCTCCAGCCATTCAGGATAGCTTTACCTTCTGTTTTTATTCTCCCGTTCTCCTAAGCCAGTGGTGGGCAAACTTATTAGTCAAGAGAGCCAAATATCAACAGTACCACGATTGAAATTTCTTTTGAGAGCCAAAAAGTGTGGCCTGTTTTGTGGGAGTGGCTCAGCGGTCATGTGACCAGGTGGGCGTGGCCAACTTGGAAAATGTGGTGAAACTCACTTAACGACGGTCCTGCTTAGCAACCAAAATTTTCTTTCTTTCTTTCTTTCTTTCTTTCTTTCTTTCTTTCTTTCTTTCTTTCTTTCTTTCTTTCTTTCTTTCTTTCTTTCTCTCTCTCTCTCTCTCCCACTTTCTTTTTCTTTCTATTTTTTCTTTCTCTTTCTCTCTTTTTCTTTTTGTCGCTCTCTGTCTATCTCTCTCTTTATGTCTCTCTCTCCTCCCTCCACCCATCTGTCATTCTGTGTGTGTGTGTGCCTGTGTGTGTGTCTCTCTCTCTCTGTGATTCCCTCCCTCCCTCTCTCTCTGTGCCTCTCTCTGCATGTCAGTCTCTCCCTCCCTCTCTCCCTCCCTTCCCCCCCCCCCCGGAAGCAGTGGAAAGCCCGGCACACCGGCCGGGGAGCCCACGACTGCCTCCTCCCGCAACGAGGGAGGTGGGCATGCAGCACCCAAGGCCGCGGCCACCCAAGTGCCGCTGGGGCTGTCCGGGTGCTGCACACCCACCTCCCTCCCAGCCCCGTGCGGCGGCAAGCCCCAGAAAGCGTGGCTCGGCAGACTCTGCAGGCGGCTGTTGTTGCTGCTGCTGCTGCCCCCGAGCCCTGCGACACGCAGCTCCCACCGTCCGAGCGCATCGGGCAGGACAGCCGGGCGCGTTTCCACCAGCTCCCTCCAATGGCCACCGAGGCGCGCCCTCCAGGCTGCCCGCCACACGGGGCTGGGAGGGAGGCAGGCAAGCAGCGCCCGGACAGGCCTGGCGGCGCCCAGACAGCCACAGCCCCGGGCGCTCCTGCCGCCCGCCCGTTCGCTACAGGGAGAGGCAGCCGCAGCCCCCCCAGCTGACATGCTGGGCCCTCCGTTGCCTCCCAGGGGGGGAGGGAGGGAGAGAGGAAGAGCCGCACCCGAGGGGCCAAAGAGCCGCTTGTGGCTCGCGAGCCGCGGTTTGCCGACCACTGTCCTAAGCAGTTTGGAGAAGCAAAGCCGGTCTGGCTGTTAAACATAAGTGGGGAAGATTCCTTGGAAAATAGATCCTGGACATCAGAGAACTGTGATGCTGGCAGAATTGTATATACTACATGATTTCCAAATGCATGATAACATCAGTGGTGGGATTCAAAAATTTTACTACTGGTTCTGTGGGCATGGCTTGGTGGGCGTGGCAGGGGAAGGATACTGTAAAATCTCCATTTCCTCCCCACTCCAGGGGAAGGTTACTGCAAAATCCCCGTTTCTTTCCCATCAGCTGGGACTCAGGAGGCAGAGAATAGATGGGGAAAGGGCCAGTCAGAGGTTGTATTTATTGGTTCTCTGAACTACTCAAAATATCCACTACTGGTTTTCCAGAACTGGTCAGATCCTGCTGAATACCACCTCTGTCCTGGATGGTCTGCTTGTTTTCTTCACATTATGGATATATCCCTGGTCTGTTTTCCCACCATTTCTGGAAGGAGAACATTTTAGATAAACTTTCTTTTTAATTTATAAATCTAATAAAGGAAAGTGTGAATGTAAGTGACAGAGCCTGCAATTTTCATGACTAAGGATCTGAATCCAAGACACTTTGCTGCTATCGTATCCTAATCTTCTACCTTCAACATCACAGTGGCTCTTAAGTTTTCACAGCTCCTGTAGAAATTTTGTAAAGGCAGTTCTCAAACATTATCAAATCCTTTCAATATATATGATATGTAAAAAGGGTTAACCAAATGTATGGAAGATACATTCAGGGCCAACTTTAGTTCTGTAAGGCCATTGGATAAAATGTCCTCAAATGACTCCATTCTTTCTGGGATTCTTTTAAATTCCTTGGCAATAGTAACAAATGGAGAGTATTAGAAGCTTTTGTTTACATTTTTCCACAATGGTCTTGAGTTGGGGTTACACCCTGGGGCAGGAAAGAAAATTAAAATAACACTCTCCAAGTTGAGGAGCACTTTTAAAAAATCAGGAGATGTGGGGAACAGATCAGGCATAATCCAGAAAGACACTCTCATGATTCAATGAGAGTTAAAGTTGATAGTGTATGAAATATAATCATGGGTTACAGCAGGGGTAGTCAACCTTTTTATACCTACTGCCCACTTTTGGATCTCTGTTAGTAGTAAAATTTTCTAACCGCCCACCAGTTCCACAGTAATGGTGATTTATAAAGTAGAGAAGTCAATTAAATTTTAAAAAGGAAAGTGCTTCAGTATTGGACAAAACCCCTACCGCCCACCATGAAAGCTGGAACGCCCACTAATGGGCGGTAGGGACCAGGTTGACTACCACTGGGTTACAGTGTAAAACAGACCTGTGCATTTCACACCATCCTCTTCAAATCGCATCTAGTTTTTTGGCTGTCCCTGTCCAGTCCATAGAGGTCAATCAGAAATTAAAAACTCAAATGTAAACAAATGTACACCATGCACACAATACAATTGCATTGCTTTTATTTTGAAGGCAATTGTTATTTTTTAATGTATATATGTACGTAGATGTGTGCGTGCCTACACACCTTCACAGTAAATCAAAACCATATCATTTACTGCTTTTTACAAAGCAATAAAATTAAGATTGAGAGAATTAAGTTCAGTCTATTAGTTCGGCCCTTCACAGCATTCCAAGTTTCCCATATTGAAATTAATTGCCCACGCCTACTGTAAAGCAAGAAGGATAATTTTACTGGTCACCTTCTGAATGAAAGGAAGTGAATGGAGTCAAACCATTGGAGTGAAATTTTATGGCAAGGTCTGGCTGTCTTTGGACTTCCTTTCACAGACTTCCCCGCAAACTCCCAGCTCCTTCCTCTGCCTACAAAATCTGAGGTGTCTTCCTAAAGTACTGTGAATGTGCTATGAGGATTTATCCTGGCAGCTCTGATTCCAGTAAATCTCTTCTTAAACATCCTCAAGCATGATTTACAATTTAACCCTTTTTTTTACAGAGGCAAAAATAGTCTTGAAACTCACACAGAAACATCTAGATTTCAGTGTAGATTAGTCATTAGTTATTCCTCCATAATCACCAACAGACACAGACACACACATTTATCTATTTATTTATTTATCACATAAATATGTGGAGACTCTAGAAAGAGTGCAGAGAAGAGCAACAAAGAGGATTAGGGGACTGGAGGCTAAAACATATGAAGAATGGTTGCAGGAACTGGGTATGTCTAGCTTAATGAAAATAAAGGCTAGAGGTGATATGATAGCAATGTTCCAATATCTTAGGGTTTGTCACAAAGAAAGAGTCAAACTATTCTCCAAAGTACCTGAGGGCAGAACCAGAAGCAATGGGTGGAAACTAATCAAGGAGAGAAACAACTTAGAACTGAGGAGAAATTTCCTGACAGTTAGAACAATTACGGTAATCAGTAGAGCAACTTGCCTCCAGAAGTTGTGAATGCTCCAACTTTGGAAGTTTTAAGAAAAGATTGGACAATCATTTGTCTGATGTGCTGTAGGGTTTCCTGCCTAAGCAGGGGGTTGGACTAGAAGACCTCCACGGTACCTTCCAACTCTGTTGTTCTATTTCTATAACATTTACATCCACAGATTCTTGGTGACTCACAACATACAACAAAACAATAAGTCTTCTGCCCCATACATCCCTTCGACCGATCCGCTCCCACAGAGAGGGCCTTCTCAGGGTGCCGTCGGCTGGGCAATGCCGGTTGGCGACACCCAGGGGAAGGGCCTTCTCTGTGGCAGGCCCTACCCTCTGGAACAACTTGCCCCCCGAACTACGCACCATCTCAGACCTCCGCCTCTTCCGCCAGCGTCTTAAAACGCACCTTTTCCAACAAGCCGGCCTAGCATAACCCACCATTTTGACTGTTTTAGATAGATTTTAATTTGGGCGATTTTATACGATTTTAGCACAGGGCATGGATATAATAGCTTTTTAAATTTTTTATATTTTTGTTATATTTGTATTGTTTTTTAATTTTCCTGTCCACCGCTCTGGGTCCTTTTTTGGAGAAGGTGCGGGGTATAAATTTGAATAAAATAAATAAATAAAAATAAATAAAGTAACATTTATTAAAACAGTGCCTCTGGACTTTATCTCTCTGTCCTCCTGGGCTACAGCTGGCTGGGAATTATAGCATGTGTGGCAGACTGGAATGTATTGATTATTTAGTTCCAGCCTCTTGAAATACCCGTAGTTGCTGATCCTAAGACCCCCTGACTAACAGGAGACATCATGAAGTCAGTTTCATCCATTTGGAATTCATCAGGCACACGTGTCCATGAGTTGGATAAAAAGAATTGGGGTGTAGCCAAGCTTTCCCCTTTTCAGATGTGTCATGTGTGATTGGGCAGAACCTGGTTAACATAAAACCTTTCCTCCAAAACAGTGGTAGTCAACCTGGTCCCTACCGCCCACTAGTGGGCGTTCCAGCTTTCATGGTGGGCGGTAGGGGTTTTGTCCTATACTGAAGCACTTTCCTTTTTTTAAAATTTAATTGACTTCCCTACTTTATAAATCACCATTACTGTGGAACCGATGGGCAGCTAGAAAATTTTACTACTAACAGAGATACAAAAGTGGGCAGTAGGTATAAAAAGGTTGACTACCCCTGCTCCAAAAGGTCATCTGATTTCTTGTTACATCCCTATGGTCTGGGGATGATGGGAGCTCAGCTGTTGCACCTTTCATACTCCTGCCCTGAGAAGTTCTAATGTTGTATGCCTTTATTTGTGGGTTCTATAGTTATAAATATATGCCTTTGAACCTTGTTCCGAGATGCATTCATTTATTGGCTGTTCTTGCTAAAAAGCCAGGGTCTCTCCTCCCTCAAGCTGGGATTTGGTTTCCCCAAAATGCCTCCCTTGTCCTATGTGGAGGTTCAGTGACTGTTCACACACTTCCTGACAATTCAGCAGTGCAAAACCTTCAGTGGCCATCAGGGAAATATCACTCTTCCAGCTCTTACTCCCCAGTCCATGTCTAATTATGCTCTTGCCTTTTTGCCTTAGTTTGAATACAGTAAGAAACATTTCTTAAAGCCATATTGCAAGATGGGGTCATGGCAATAGAAGCTGCGGCTAATCATTGCCACGCACAAGTCATGTTGAAATAACTGGGAGATATTTTCTCCAGAAAGGAAGATTCTTAAGTGTGGTATAGTGGAGAGGAACTTGAGAAAGAACATTCATCTGTGGTGTTTATTTATTGTCCTTGCTGTTGACCAACCTGTTTCTTTAAGACTGTGAAGTGTTGATTGCTGTTATCTCTTTGTACTGAAGTAATCAAGGAGTGAGAAAGGGAGCAGGCGTGGGGGATTTTGAAGACTGCAAACAATAATTAGCATGCAGATTTGGAGACAGAAGCACATCTGTGTGTTTTGGTTGCCTCTGTGTTTGTTTAGCTGATTCATCTGTGGCTAAACTAGAGCTTCACTTAGCCCAGCAATTAGCACCAGAAATATAAATTTGGGAGGAGGCTAATTATCACGTGCAATGGCTTTCCTCCTCTCCCCCCTCTTCCCCCCCCCCCCAGTGCCAGTGACACTGTAGGGCAGGGGTCTCCAACCTTTGCAACTTTAAGTCTGAAGGACTTCAGCTCCCAGATTTGGGAGCTGGCTGGAGAAATCTGGGAGTTGAAGTCCTTCAGACTTAAAGTTGCAAAGGTTGGAGACCCCTGCTGTAGGGCACCCATGAGGGTTTCAATCCATGGAGCACCAGAGCTGGTTTTCTGAAGGAACTTTTCCTCCAAAAAGAATCCCAAAGCAAAATCCTCCTTCTAATTAAAAGAGAGAGGCAAGCTTTTCTATAAACAAGTAAGTACAAAGCAATGTGCTACACAGTCAGCTGCCATCCCTAATGCATACATTACTTTAAAATGCAGCGCAATTAATTGGGCTTTCACCAAGGCACAGCTACAAAGGTGTCTGTGTTCTGGTAATTGTCTTGCTTTTGTGGAAAGTCTGGAGAGAATGTATTAAACAGGCTATGTGGCAGGAGCCAGAGGCAAATTATTTGGAACAAAAGGGTCAGAGTTCTCCAAAACTCTCTTCTGCTGATCCCAGTTGTGTGGAATCCAGCCATCTTCAGTATTTGAAGTCAAGGAAGGCAGCAAAAAGCATGTATCTATGGATTAGAGCAGAGTTCTTTTTTTTTTTTAAAAAAGGAATAAATGCATAAAAGACATTCCTAAGATGGTTTTCGCTTATTATCCCAAACAAATACTCAACCAACAATTCCATGAGACTGGAAAACATTCTTTTCTCTCCCTGACCCATCTCCAAGTTTGATTCTTGGGAATTTTCAACTCCTTATTAATATATCGTAGGGGAATCTGAACAATGCATTTGCCTATCCTTAATGAAAATGCTGAATTTCAGTGAAGACTTTAAAATGTATGTCTCACAGTGGGCTCAAAATTTCACACAGATATGAGAGCAGCTATTCTGAACGTAACATCCATGCATCTTATCCCTCTCCTCCTTGCTTGTAAGTGAGCAGAGTCTTAGATTATTGTTTGTCCATGTCCATATTAAAAAGTTTTCCTTTTGTGTTAACAGGACCCTATGAAGATTCTAAGGCAATATGGGCTAGTGATTAAGGCACCAGTCTAAAAAGCAGGTGACCATGACTTCCCACCTTAGCCATAAAAGCCAGGTGGGTGACTTGTTGCGAGGAAAATAAGAAGAGGAGGGTTTGTTGGATATGCTCATTTCCTTGAGTTATTAATAAAAAAATAAAGGTGTGATATAAATAAATAAATAAAATTCCTTCTAGGTATTAGCTAGACTGCTGTTTCTTCAGCAAAGATGCTGAAACATGTGCTCTTAGAAAGAGACTGTGTGGTATTTTCCACTTCCACTACTATATGAGTCCTGAGAATGACAATCCACACTTGGAATTCTGCATTCAGTTTTGCTCACCATGATGTAGAAAAGATGTGGAGACTCTAGAAAGAGTGCAGAGAAGAGCAACAAAGATGATTAGGGGACTGGAGACTAAAACATATGAAGAGCGGTTGCAGGAACTGGGTATGTCTAGTTTAATAAAAAGAAGGTCTAGTTTAATAAAAAGAAAGACTAGGGGAGACATGATAGCAGTGTTCCAATATCTCAGGGGTTGCCACAAAGAAGAGGGAGTTCATGCTATTCTCCAAAGCACCTGAGGGCAGGACCAGAAGCAATGGGTGGAAATTTATCAAGGACAGAAGCAATTTAGAACTAAGGAGAAATTTCTGGACAGTTAGAACAATTAATCAGTGGAACAGCTTGCCTCCAGGAGTTGTGAACACTCCAACACTGGAAATTTTTAAAAAGATGTTGAATAACCATTTGTCTGTAGGGTTTCCTACCTAGGCAGGGGGTTGGACTAGAAGACTTTCAAAGTCCCTTCCAACTCTGTTATTCTATTCTGTTCTAATTCAAGTTTTCTATTCCCCCAGTTTCTTCACAAAGCAATGCTGGCTAGCTATGTAATCGTTAGGCATCAAAAATAACTGGATGGCATATAACGAATCGATCCATCACCAGTTTTGCCAATGTAGGCATAGTCTTTTACAGCAAAAGCAATTTGACAAAGTGAGATGATGGGTTCCAAGATCCCTTCCAGCTCTATTCTGATTGGCTTCCTGGATTCTACAAGAGACACTGTTTAATGGAAGGGACTCAGAACATATCAGTTCTATCAGATCTTACTGAACAGATAGGCATTATTCAATGACCCCACAAATATCTAGAGCCAATGTCATGGAAGACTTTATAAATAGTAACTAGCTACTTGAATATGCATACCCTGTGGCCTAGAGGTGGAGCTCTTGCCTCACAAGCAGGAGGTTGTGAGTTCGATCCTAGGTAGAGGCAGATGTAGGGTCTCCTGCTTGAGCAGGGGGTTGGACTAGATGACCTGCAGAGTCCCTTCCAACTCTGTTAATCTGTTAATTGTTCCAGGAAACTTAATGGAAGCCAGTGCACACAGCAGAGGTGTTAGATAAGTGTGCCAAAGAATGCCCATCACCACATTCTGGACCAGCTGTAGTTTCTGGGTGGTGTTAAAGGCCAGACCCATGGAGAGATAATGGCAAGAGCCCATCTATGAGTGACATCAGAACGTCCCAATCCAGAAAAGCATTTTAATGCAAAACACACACACACACACACAGTCATTTTATTCATACATTTTTCTACAGTATAACTTTGGAATGATTTATGAAAAAGATAAAAGGCAAATGAAACAAAGACGACATATATTTTAAAAAATCTTATCAATTGCTGCCAGATATTATATATTCATTTGCATGGTATGTGAGGAAAAATATCTTACATAAGCATTCACATTCAAAAATCACAGATGTTTATTTTCAACCTAGATGGCATAATCTAACCTGGAGGACACCAACTTGGAAAAGGATCCTGCAGGCTCTATGCTGAAGCTATAAAAAATATAAAAAGGTGGGGGGGGGGGGGACTGACTGATTCCTTATAAGGCTGTCTCTTATACTCCTATGAATCTCTATGAAAAAAGCGAGTTTGTGGGTTGGCCAGCTCAATTTCCTCATGCATATGCAAACATGCGATCCCCTGCTGTGAGTTGGCCTAACCTTGTGCATATTTCAGATACCAGCAAAAGAGAGATAAACCCAGTTGGGATTAGCTAAATTGGACAGACTGTCTTTCTAGAAGTTGAGCTGTTAAAAACAGATGGCGATTTGAATCTCATTCTGGCATAAAAGCAGGAGAGTAGAAGCTCATTTCCATCGCTTTCAGAGACCCAAAAGCTTTCAGAGACCCAAAAATATCCGGTTTCATTTTTTAAAAAAATAGGAAGAGGAAAGGACCATCTCAACTTCCCAACAAATGTCCTACAATGCAAACTTGGGGAGTCCTCCCAATGGAGTATCCTGAATATTTGTTTCGATACCAGCTCCCAGACTTCCCAAATGCGCAATCGAAGGACATATGCATGCATTTTCAGAGAATTGGGGAAAATTTATAGTTTCTGCATACTTCGGCTGAGATTGAAACAAACCCTTGGGTGGCACAAAAGATGCCGTTCCTGGAGATCATCCCCACAATGCCACATATGCTACCTCTGCATAGCTTGGGGCAGAGCACACACTTATGTAGCTGCAATATTCCAAAAGAGATAATTGTTTCCAGAAGGGAAAATCAGGGATGACCTAAGATAAGAAGTACTTGGAAGTCCTGCGGCAGGAAAAAGCCAGTAAAATACATTAAAAACAAACAAACAAAAAGAGACCCTCAAGGCATGTCCCATAACCTCCATAATGTAGATCTATACCAGATGGATATGAAAACAGCGGCTCGCCACAAAATCTTCCTATTGAGAGAAGTCCAGTGTTGTGTTGTTTCTCAAAAAGAAATCTTGACCATTCTTATTCCTGGGACCTTGGTTTTCTTTGAAATATGCTTGTGATTCTTTCTGGGAGCTGTGCTCAAGTATGAATTCATATCATCCAAATGTATTCTATTTATATAAATAAAATATCTTAACTTTGAAATATCAAGGAAAGTTGGTAGTTGCAGTCATCCCACAATAACCATCTATCAGGAAAAAATGGAAGTCTTTGCTTTTTCTTATCCACTATTTCTATATGCTTATTCACTATTTTTTGTTCACAAAAAAAGGAACCATACTTTTCTTCATACATCCTGGGGGGCGGGGGGAGGAATGTCCAAAATCCACAGCTCAGGATTTTTTTTTAATTAAAAGTGAATTTGCCATCAATTTGAGTTCAGTTATGACGGTGATTTAATCTAGATATTTCCATGCAATTTTCTTGGCATGTTAGAGGAAATGGTTCACAACTACCTTCTTCATAGAGGTTTTTAAAACTTTCCGGAATAATACAGAATATTGGGGAGATATGACTTCTCTGTTTCAGAGCGGGGTTATGTGCATCTATAAATGTATTCTGACTGCAAACCTATTTCTGAGATCATGGACGTCTGCAGAGCTTGATCAAAGCAATGATTTGGATGAGGGAATAAATGGGGAACTCATCAACTTTGCAGATGACACCAAGCTGGCAGGAATAGCCAACACTCCAGAAGATAGGCTTAAGATACAGAAGGATCATGACAAACTTGAACACTGGGCACTATCTAACAAAATGAAATTCAATGGTTAAAAGAGTAAGGTTCTACATTTAGGCAAGAAAAACAAAATGCACAGGTACAGTATAGGTGGTACATTGCTCAATAGTAGCAACTGTGAGAGGGATCTTGGAGTCCTAGTGGACAACCATTTAGATATGAGCCAGCAGTGTGCAGCAGCTGTCAAAAAAGCCAACAGAGTTCTAGGCTGCATCAACAGAGGGATAGAATCAAGATCACGTAAGGTGATAATACCACTTTATAATGCCTTGGTAAGGCCACACGTGGAATCCTGCAATCAGTTTTTGTCGCCATGATGTAGAAAAGATGTGGAGACTCTAGAAAGAGTGCAGAGAAGAGCAACAAAGATGATTAGGAGATTGGAGACTAACACATATGAAGAACGGTTGCAGGAACTGCCTATGTCTAGTTTAATGAAAAGAAGGACTAGGGAAGACATGATAGCAGTCTTCCGATATCTCAGGGGCTGCCACAAAGAGGGAGTCAAGCTATTCTCCAAAGCACCTGAGGATAGGACAAGAAGCAATGGGTGGAAACTAATCAAGGAGAGAAGCAACTTAGAACTAAGGAGAAATTTTCTGACAGTTAGAACAATTAACCAGTGGAACAGCTTGCCTCCAGAAGTTGTGAATGCCCCAACCCTGGAAGTCTTTAAGAAGATGTTAGATAACCATTTGTCTGAAATGGTATAAGGTCCCTGCCTAGGCAGGGGGTTGGACTAGAAGACCTCCAAGGTCCCTTCCAACTCGGCTATTGTATATTGTAAAACAAAAACAGCACCACACCACTGTATTGCTGGCTCCACTCCTTTCATACATGCCTGTGACATCATAACATATGTACAAAAGAGGCAGAACAATGCTTTTTTTTACGGTGGTTTTACGGTGGTTCTCCTCCTACCTCTCTGGCCGATCGCAATTTGTGCGGGCAGGAGAGCAGAGGTCGACCCCGAGACCCCTCACATGCGGGGTGCCTCAGGGGTCGGTCCTCTCGCCTCTCCTGTTTAACGCATACATGAAGCCGCTGGGCGAGATCATCCGTGGTTTTGGGGTAGAGTACCACCTGTACGCTGATGACACCCAGCTGTACATATCTACCCCAAACCACCCCAACGATGCCGTAGCGGTGATGTGCCAGTGCCTGGAAGCCGTGCGGATCTGGATGGGAAGTAACGGACTTAGGCTCAACCCGACCAAGACCGAGTGGCTGTGGTTTCCGGCTGCCCGATTCAACCAGCTCTCTCCAACGCTGGCCATAGGGGGCGAACATCTTGCCCCTGTGGATGGGGCGCGCAACTTGGGTGTCCTCCTGGATACCCGGCTGTCCATGGAAGATCAAGTGACAGCCGTGGCCAGGAGGGCGTTTTACCAGGTTCGCCTGGTACGCCAGTTGCGCCCCCTATTGGATCGGGACGCCCTTCGCACAGTCACTCATGCTCTCGTGACATCCCGACTGGATTATTGCAACTCTCTCTACATGGGGCTCCCCTTGAGGTGTACCCGGAGGCTTCAGTTGGTCCAGAATGCAGCCGCGCGAGCAATTATGGGCACCTCTAGGTTTGCCCATGTAACACCGCTGTTGCGCGAGCTGCACTGGCTACCTGTCGTCTTCCGGGTGCGCTTCAAGGTGTTAATTACCATCTTCAAAGCGCTCCATGGCTCGGGACCTAGCTACCTGCGGGATCGGATCCTGCCCCATACATCCTCACGGCCGATTCGCTCCCACAGAGAGGGACTTCTCCGGGTGCCGTCCACTAGACTTTGTCAGCGGGCGGCGCCCAGGGGAAGGGCCTTCTCTGTGGCGGGCCCAGCCCTCTGGAATGACCTTCCCCCCGATATCAGGACAACCACGGACCTCCGCTCCTTCCGCTTAAAATTAAAGACGCACTTTTTTCGTCTGGCCGGCCTTGGGTAGTCTCTTTTTAGGTTAGGGTTTTTTAGGGATAATTTTTAGTTTAGTTTATGGGTTTTAGCGCAGGATCTATTTAATCTATTTTTAACTCTGTATTTTGTATTTGTTTGTGGTTTATTTGTATTTTTAATTGCCTGTGCCCCGCCTCGAGTCCCCTTGGGGAGAGAGAGCGGGATATAAATTAAAATTATTATTATTATTATTATTATTTTTTTAAAATCATACCTGCCTTTCTGTCCCTGCCCTAGTACTGATTCCACTGCCTCAGACTGACTCTGTGCTGTAAAACTCATAAATCTAATATTTGACCTAATGTTTTAAACTTGTAAGTCATCGTTTATTTTTGTTTTGCACTGGTCAGAAAGCATGTATTGTGTCCAGCTTAGGACACTATTCAGAAAGGACACTAACATATTGGGACATGTCCAAGAGAAAACAGCCAAGGTGATACAAGTCCCTTATATTTTTTGATTAGTGCTTTTTCCTTCTCTTGCCTAATGAAGAGTTTAGAAACTCAAAATCTTGCATACTCTTCTATATAATTTTGGAGTGAATTTAACAAATGAATTCCCAACTGTGGATTTGGGATTTTTTTGTCCACCAAGTTATTTTTTAAAGTTTTCTTTTAAAAAATTGTTTCTTTTTATTAAATGTTGAACATCACTTCTACACATTTAGTACTAAGAGACACAGATCTGCTACAACAATGTTGGCTCTGAATTTTCTTTAGCTTATTTTGGCTGTTGATTAAATATTTCTTTAAAGTGAATATAGAAATATATTTTATACTCCTCAAATTTGCTATATTCAGTTAAAATATTTGTGCATTTCTGACACTTTAGAAAAAGTTGAGTAAGTTACAAAGAATTAACTTCAAAGATATGTAAGTCAACATTAACCCATATGGGTTGGTCTTGTCCTATTGTTATTGACTTTGAGGCTGGCATCAACAGGACTTTTAGTGTACTTGCTCCTTGATTCTCCAAGTCCAGTCTTTTTGACCATGACTGGCAGAATATCAAAAGTCTACTTAAAGATGTGCAGGTTGACTCTGGAATTTCATGCATGCCAAAGTGAGTCTGAAGGCCTGGTAGTCTATCCTGGTACAGGCAAGGTTGGATCAGTAAAGACCAAATATATAATATTAGCTCATAGAAGAGGTTCTAGGTAGAAAAATGCTTTAAGATGCTTCATAAAGATTTAAGTAAAACAAAAGCTATTTGCAAACAGTGGGGCAATGACCTAGTTAAGATACAGTAAATGGGAATTTGCTGGACAGATGCTAAACTACAGATAAAATTAGCTTTGAGTTTGCTAGAAACTACACAAGTCACAGATTGGGGGGGAGAGGGGCATATGGAAAGAGGTTGTCTGAAAACAGTTCTAAGAAAAGTTCACATGTACCCATTAATAAAAAGTAACATGACATTTAGCTTACGGGACGATTTAGCTTATGGATGGTTGCAGTGTCCTGGGGTTATATGATTGACTTTTGTGATCCTTTGACAAGCAAAGTCAATTGGGAAACTAGATTCACTTAACAACCGTTGTTACTAACTTAACCAAACTAGACTGTTGTTTCTCTGCGTCATATAATATATGTGGCTATATGCATAATTTTATATTTATTTATTTATTTTGTCATGTTTATGTAGTGTATATTGGAGGTGGTGACCCTTTGAGAGCTGTATGCAATGAAATTTCATTTTAAATGAATGCCGATTAACGTGCACTAAAACTGACAATAAAGCTATTCTATTCTGTTCTGTTCTGTTGTTCCATCCTATCCCATCCCATCCTAATCTATTCCATTCTGTTCTGTTCAATTCTGTTCCATCCCATCCCATTCTATTCTATTCTCTGCAGTGATTCACTTAACAACTGAGACAAGACAGGGAGTAAAATGGGGCAAAACTCACTTAACAATTCTCTTGCTTAGAAATGGAAATATTAGGTTCAATTGTGGTCATAAGGTGAGCACTACCGGTAGTAGATAACCAATGAGTAAAATTGTAACCTTGTAAGAAAGTATAAAAACTTTAATGCATACCTGTGTCAGGGCACTCCCATTTCCTTTACAGCTGGAATTTACTGATGTTATCAGCTTAAGGTGTCCACTTGGTGCCTTGCACAACAATAAAGTCTTTGAATTCAACTCTCTTTGAATCATTGGCTCATTGCTCTGGGAGAACAAACTAAAACGTGGTTTGTGGCCAACAAGTCTTCTACCAGTCTCTTCAATTTAGAGACCAAAATTGACCTAAGTCTCTTCACCACACTCAGTCCTAAAAGCTTTCAGTATAGTCTCTGGAATCCTTTCAAAAGTTGCCATTAAATGTTAAGTTTTGATGTGATATAACAGAAATATAGGTAAAGGTTCCCCTCGCACATATGTGCTAGTTGTCCCCAAGTCTAGGAAGTGGTGCTCATCTCCGTTTCAAAGCCGAAGAGCCAGCGCTGTCCGAAGACATCTCCGTGGTCATATGGCCGGCATGACTAAATGCCAAAGGTGCACGGAATGCTGTTACTTTCCCACCAAAGTGGTCCCTATTTTTCTACTTGCATTTTTACATGTTTTCAAACTGCTAAGTTGGCAGAAGCTGGGATAAGTAATGGGAGCCGACTCCGTTATGTGGTGCTAGGGGTCCGAACCACTGAACTGCCAACCTTTCTGGTCAACAAGCTCAGCATCTTAGCCATCCCATCCCATAACAGGAATATTATTAACTAAATGTGAAAGAATCAACTTACAGTGAGATTTATTATTCATCATTTACTTCACAGCTTACCTGTTCTGTTAATTTTAATAATGTTTAAACAGAAAACAGAACTAATCTCTCCTGATTCTTCCTACTTTTTGCCTTTCGGGATATCTACTTTTCTGCTTTCCATTTTTATTTTTTTTATTTTTTTATTTATTTTATTAAATTTATACCCCGCCCTCCTAAAAAAAAGACCCATGGCGGTGCACAGGCATCATTAAAAACATACAAAATACAAAAATCCAAATTTTTTAAAAACTAATTAAATAATTCCCTGTGCTAAAAATAATAACGCTCTAAAATTTAAAATTATCCCTATAAAAATCAGAAACGGGGTTATGCTAGGCCGGCTTGTTGGAATAAATAGGTTTTAAGACGTTGGCTGAAAAGGCGGAGGTCCACGATGGTGCGTAGATCAGGGGGAAGGCTCTTCTCCTGGGCACCGCCAACCAGCATTGCCCGGCCGACGGTACCCTGAGAAGGCCCTCTCTGTGGGAGCGGATCGGTTGAAGGGATATATTAGCAGCTCCCCTAGACTTAATTCTAACACTGTGTCTCTGTCGGAAAATAGTTTTGCACTCCTGAATTAGAGAAAGTGAATATTCATTTGCGGTATTCTAAACACTTCTAATGTTTTAAAAAATCACAAAACCGAAACGCTTATGAATGCTAAGGTTCTGATATTCTTAAAACTATTACAACGCCTTTCCAAGAACTGTGAACGGAATGCAGTTCTTTTCAACACTAGCATCATACTCCTGTAGGAAGTGATCTCTGCCTTTTTCTTGTTTCCCGGGTGTATTTTTTAAATGAAGTGTTGTGGCTATATGGAGTCCTTCACGCGCGCTCTGTTCAATTATACTTGTTAGCAACATGCCATGGGAAAACCCACCTCACTTTCCGACAGCAAGTCAACAGACTTAGAGGAGGTGTTCATTGCCCATAGTCTCCGTGGATAAGCCCTTTCTGATAAAAAAACCCAGTGAGGTGAAGTGCGGAGAACTTCATCTGGCATTGCCACAAGCTGCAGAAGACAAAAAGCAGTTGTGATGTGTCAGCATAGCAATGGCCTAAATTGCAGCAGCCCACAGGAAAACTGTCTTTTGCCGTACATTTCACAGCTGTCAGTTCTGCTCCTCACAAGTGCTTCTCATGTCTTGATACTGTAGCTGGGGAAAAAATGCTTCCTTCCTGAAAGGCTGCTTTCTTCTTATTCAAGTTTTTAAGACGCAGATTTAGTTGAAGGCATTTTTAATCAGCCTTTGTGGCTTGAGATCCTTATGGGGTATGCTGAACACATACAGGTAGTCCTCAACGTACGACCACAATTGAGCCCAAAATTTCTGTTGCTAAGTGAGACAGTTGATGTGAATTTTGCTCCCTTTTTTTGCCAGTTGTTAAATGAATCACTGCAGTTGTTAAGTCAGTAACCTGGATGTTAAGTGAATCTGGCTTCCCCATTGACTTTATACAATAATACAATAGCAGAGTTGGAAGGGACATCGGAGGTCTTCTAGTCCAACTCCCTGCCCAGGCAGGAGCCCTATACCATTTCAGACAAATGGCTAGCCAACATTTTCTTAAAGACTTCCACGGTTGGGGCATTCACAACTTCTGGAGGCAAGTTGTTCCACTGGTTACAAAACTCTGTTTGTCAAAAGGTTGCAAAGGGTGATCACATGACTGCAATAAAAATAGGAGTCAGTTGCCAAGTATTAGAACTTTGATCACGTGACTATGGGGATGCTGCAATGGTCGTAAGTGTGAAAAACGGTCATAAATCACTCTTTTCAGTGCCTTTGTAACTTTATAACTTCAAACAATCACTAAATGAACTGTTGTAAGGTACGAGGGCTACCTGTAAAAGAAAAACATATAGGCTTAGAGGGCTTAGCTCGGCAAACCTATGACATATGTGCCAAAAGTGACACACCAGTGCTCACCAACACCTGATAATTATTCTCAAAAGCATGCCCTGTTCTCAGGTAATGCTTGGAGACTACGAAGGCCATGCAAGAATGGTGAGGGGTGCTGTCATGCAGTCCCCAGACCCTCCGCAAATTGCATAAGAGAGAAATCACACATTGTGCTCGCATAGTGTCTGGAGCCTCCAAAATTATGCAAGAAAAGGGCGTGCTTTTGCATGGTTTGCAGAGGCAGCAGAAGAGCCTTCTCTGAAGCCATTTGAAGAACCAAAGTCTCATGAAACCTGGAACAGCCTCAGGTAGGCCGCACCCTGCCTGAAGGTATGTGGCATAGGCAGTGGTGCAGGGGTGGGTTTCAAAATTTTTGGAACAGGTTCTGTGGGTGTGGCCTGCTTTGTGGGAGTGGCTCTGCAGTCATGTGACCGGGTGGGCGTGGCCAACTAGGAAAATGTGGTGGAATTCACTTAACAACGGTCTTGCTTAGCAACCAAAATTTTGGCCTTAATTGTGGTCATAATTTCTCTTTCATCTCTGTCCCACTTTCTTTTTCTTTCTTTTCTTTCTTCCCTTCTTTCTCTTTCTCTCTGTCTCTCTCTCTGAGTCTGTCTGTCTCTCACTGTGGCTCTTTATAATACAATAATACAATACAATAGCAGAGTTGGAAGGGACCTTGTAGGTCTTCCAGTCCAACCCCCTGCATGGGCAGGAATCCTATACCATTTCAGACAAATGGCTGTCTAACATCTTTTTAAAGACTTCCAGGGTTGGGGCATTCACAACTGCTGGAGGCAAGCTGTTCCAGAGGTTAATTGTTCTTACTGTTAGGAAATTTCTCCTTAGTTCTAAGTTGCTTCTCTCCTTGGTTAGTTTCCACCCATTGCTCCTTGTCCTGCCCCCAGGTGTCTTGGAGAAAAGTTTGACTCCCTCTTCTTTGTGGCACCCTCTGAGATATCGGAACACTGCTATCATGTCTCCCCTGGTCCTTCTCTTCATCAAACTAGACATACCCAGTTCCTGCAGCCGTTCTTCATATGTCTTAGTCTCCAGTCCTCTAATCATCTTGGTTGCTCTTCTATCTCTTATCTCTCCCTCCCTCCCTCCCTCCCTCTCTGTCTCTTTCTATCATTCTCTGTGTCTGTCTGACTCTCTCTCTCTGTGGCTCTTTATCTCTCTCTCCCTCCCTCCTTCCCTTTCTGTCTCTTTCTGTCATTCTCTGTGTCTGTCTGACTCTCTCTCTCTGTGGCTCTTTATCTCTCTCTCCCTCCCTCCTTCCCTTTCTGTCTCTTTCTGTCATTCTCTGTGTCTGTCTGACTCTCTCTCTCTGTGGCTCTTTATCTCTCTCTCCCTCCCTCCTTCCCTTTCTGTCTCTTTCTGTCATTCTCTGTGTCTGTCTGACTCTCTCTCTCTGTGGCTCTTTCTCTCCCTCCTCCCCTCCCGCCCGCCGTCTCAGGCAGCCCAGCTCCCGCGCCTCCCAGTCCTCCGCCTGCATCGCCCCGCTTCACCGGCTCACCTCGGCCCCCGAGGTTGCCCGGTTTCCGGATGCAGCCGCCCCCTCGGCGCTTCGCTCTGCCGCTCTAAGCTTCTGCTGCTTCGGCAGGCCGGTAGGTTTGGCCGGCGGGGGCGGGGTGAGCCCCGTAGTCCCCGTTCCCCTCCCCTCCCCCGCTTCCAGCGCCGGAAGGCCGCGCCCGGCGGGAACCTGCAGCGGCCGAAGCAGCTCGGGCAGCTGCGCACGCCGGCCAATGGCGAGCCGCGGTCCGGGGGCGGGGTTGGCCACCCGCAGGCGGGGCAGGGGGCTGGGCCGCCAGGGAGGGGCGCCCCAGGTCGGCTCACGGGTCAGCACCTCCACCGGCCGGCGGCGGGGTCGGATGGACAGGTACCGCGAGGGCGGCCCGAGGGAAGGAGGAGCAGGCAGGCAGGCGCCGAGCCGCCTCCCGCCTGCCCCGTGGCTTCAGGACAGGTCCTGGGCAGGCTGAGTCAGGCCTCACCATCCCCGCCCCAACGGCACACGGAGGGCAGCGGGGAACGGAGGGGAGCGGCGCAGGAGTTTCTGCACGGCCCGATCACTCCAGACGCCATCGGGGAAGACGGGGGGGGGCGGGGATGGTGAGGCCTGACTCAGCCTGCCCAGGACCTGTCCTGAAGCCACGGGGCAGGCGGGAGGCGGCTCGGCGCCTGCCTGCCTTCCTGCTCCTCCTTCCCTCAGCCCGCTCTCGCGGTACCTGTCCGTCCGACCCCGCCGCCGGCCGGTGGAGGTGCTGACCCGGAAGCCGACCTGGGGCGCCCCTCCCCGGCGGCCCAGCCCCCTGCCCCGCCTGCGGGTGGCCAACCCCGCCCCTGGACCGCGGCTCGCCATTGGCCGGCGTGCGCAGCTGCCCGAGCTGCTTCGGCCGCTGCAGGTTCCCGCCGGGCGCGGCCTTCCGGCGCTGGGAGCGGGGGAGGGGAACGGGGACTACTTACTTCCGGGTCCACCGGTCCAAGCGGATCGCTTGGGATCGGGAATTTTCACGAAAGGGCTCGCGCGAGCCCACCCGAACCCTGAGAAACCCACCCCTGCAGTGGTGGGTTTCAAACCTTTTTAGAACATCTTCTGTAGGTGTGGCCTGCTTTGTGGGAGTGGCTTGTTAGCCATGTGACCAGGTAGGAGTGACTTGCCAGCCATGTGTCTGTGTGGGAGTGACTTGGCAGTCACCGCCCTGAGTCCATCTTGATGGAGATAGGAGCGGTATATAAATTGAATAATAAATAAATAAATAAAATGTGACTGGGTGGGCATGGCCAACTTTAGAATTTGGTGAAACTCACTTAACAACGCTCTTTCTTAGCAACCAAAATGTTGGCTCAGAAACTCTGGCATTTGAAGTGTGCAAGTCTTAAAGCTGTCAAGTTACAAGACCCTGGCACCCCTAACCCTTTAGAAAAAAATAACCCAGGGGTGTTCAAAATTGACAGCTTTAAGACTTGTGGACTTCAACTCCCAGAATTCCCCCTCTCGCTCTTCATCTTGATGATGTGCAGATGGGCGGGGAGGAGTGAGCTGGAACCAGTTCTAAACAGCACTGTAGATTTGTGGAACCTCTTCTATAGAAGAGCTTAGAACTGGCAGGAACCCATCCCTGGGCATAGGGCAAATCCCGAGGAACAGCAGCGTTAAGCAGTCTTTTTGAGTGGCAATGCTGGCACTAGCGCTGAAGTCAAGGCCCGGGCCTCTATTTTAGGCCCAGTCTCAGTGTTGCCAAATGCTGCTGCTCAGGTTTAGTTTAGTTTAGTTTATTTCGATTTATATACCGCCCTATTTCACCAAAAAGGGACTCAGGGCGGTGCACAGAAAGATAAGGTTGGCCTACATGTGGTGACGGTGGAGAATTGTTTCTTTTTTGTTGAGCGGGGCGAGACTCGAGCAGAATCAAGTTAGGCATTTTCCAAATTTTTGATGTGCTGAGCCCACACGTTTGCCATCATTGACTTAGATCCTGTTTCTCAACCTTGGCAAGGACTTCAACTCCCAGGAGAATTCAGAAATATCTTAAAGTTGCTAAGGTTGAGAAGCACCGGTTTGGAATGTTGGAGCCATACTGGGAACTATATACGTTTCCACATTCGCACTCATAGACACCACTGAGATTGTTGCCTTAAATCTCATTTCTGGCCAGAAAAAGGAGTTCCTATAGAGTCATGGGTTGGCCTAAAACTGCAGGCCCTCTCACCACAATTAGGTTTTCATCTTCTGCTTCTACTATTGATGTCTCCTCACATCTTCTCAGTGCCAAAATGTTTCAGACAAAATCATTCCTAGTTACATATTTTATGTCTTTCTTCTGTGAAGAGAAACAGCTTTTCTGTTTTCCCAGGAAGATATTGGCAGAAGACGAACTAAACAGTGTTTTGTTCATTTTATTTTTGTAAATAAAAGATTTTTCCATGGGAGAGATCACATTTCACAAATTTTTGGCTGCATCTGACTTCTAATTTCTAAAATATTTCTCTACAAAGAAAACCACAGTGTCTTCTTCCTATGTTTCAACTGGGCCAAAATTTCATAGCTAACAATTGCATCTTTTTCTTCTACTTCCAAGTCAGCAGCGCGCCTGCATGTAGGATTTGATTTTTATTTTTAATTGCTCCAGTGGGAGGAAAAAACCTTGGACATGACAAGCTTCCCAGTCTCCTTTAAAGTTGCCTGGATAACTTAAAAAATGACCATCCGGAATGACTGGGTCACTGGAGATTGCATCTGCATGAGCAACTAATTGGGTCAACTATGTTGTTTGATCACTGCCAATATGTTCTAAGCTTGCTGTACTATTAATTTTGCTTGTAGCATTGTTAGCAGAAATTGTGTGCTCTTTATATAAATAGGCAGTCTTCTCCAACTTAGCATTTTCCAGAGCTGCTGGGACTGCAATTCCCAAGACGAACTGGGAATTCTGGAAGATGTAACCCATCCAAAGCACAGAATGACTCCAACCTACAGAGAGCTCCATCAAAATAACCCATGTAATGGTTACAGCTGTCCAAAGGAGCAAAGGACATCAAGCTGTATGTTCTCAGTTGTTCATAGAGACAGTTTTCTTCCTCAAGAGTCTGAATGTGTGGCTGAAAGTTATTTATTTATATAATGTTTGACCACGGGCTAGGAACTTGTTGAAATAGGTTGCTTAATTAGCTACGTAACTACCTAGACCAAACTTAATTTCTCTTGAGTAGTTTATTTTATTTATTTTATTAAATTTATACCCCGCCCTTCTCCTTGTTAGGACCCAGGGCGGCCCACAGGCATCTAAAAACACAGAAATACAATAAATATCGATTAAAATGTAATTAAATTCATTAACCCGTGCTAAAAACCCAATATTAAAAACCCTACCAAATTACAAATTTCCTTAAAACGTCAGAAACGAGGGGCTATCCTAGGCCGGCTTGTTGGAATAAGTACGTCTTAAGACGTTGGCGGAAGAGGCGGAGGTCCAAGATTGTGCGAAGGTCGGGGGTAGGTCGTTCCAGAGGGCCGGGGCCGCCACAGAGAAGGCCCTTCCTCTGGGTGTCGCCAACCGGCATTGCCCGGCCGACGGCACCCGAAGAAGACCCTCTCTGTGGGAGCGGATCGGACGAAGGGATGTATGGGGCAGGAGGCGGTCTCGTAGTTGGAGTGTTGATATTCATCCATCCTTCAAGCCCAGGGTTTCCTGCCTTCCTACCTGGGAATTTTAAGGGAATGGGTTTCTCAGCTAAAGGCACCCATTTTCTTCTTTATATTTTACTATAAGCCCAGGTATTTATTTATAGGGGGAAAATGTCCAGACCAAACATAATTTCTAATTTTGGATTTTCCCCCTTACACCCTTCGGGGTATGTATTCTGTTAAGATACAGCCTGTTGTGCCTTAAAATGGCTTCTACTGTACTGCTGTAAAATGGATTCTATTGTACAGGCCAGTGGAGTTGCCCTGGTAACGCTTCACAGTACTCCACAAGGGGGGCTACCTCTGGTAAGGGGAGAAATCAAACATTAGAAATTACATTTGGTCCGGACATTTTCCCCCTATAAATAAATACCCGGGCAACACCAGATTATCAGCTAGTGTGAAATAAACATATAGGATAACACTGGAACAGAAACAACCCAGATGGGAAAGAAGTAATTGAATAACAGAGGTGGAAGGGACCTTGGAGGTCTTCTAGTCTAGCTTCTTGTTTAGGCAGGAAACCCTATTTTACGGCAGTACAGTAGAAGCCATTTAAAGTACAACAGGCTGCATCTTAACAGAATACACACCCCGAGGGATGTTAGGGGTATTTTACCCCAGCAGTATTTTTCTCCAGAGAGTAAGTCAGCTGTGTATCAAGTTTGGATGAAATTGCTCGAGGCATTCCAGAGTTATGCTGGAACACAGAGAAAGAGTGAGGGGTGGGGGGGAAGTGACTGCTGTAGTTTGGTTTTAAAAAAATTAATAAGATAAATAATAAATAGTTCCTACGCTATATTCTCCTACCTTTCACTTTTTGCAAGGAATCTTTATTTTGAAGCCAAACCTGACAACAGGAGAGCATTTCTGCTTCTCTCACAACTAAGTGTTCTTGAAAAAAATATTGTGTCGATTCATATATTACTAGGATGTCATCAAGGAAAAAATACTGTATAGAAGAAACAGAAACCAGTGGCAGACAAACTGGACATTTGATCAAAGCCATGGTTTGGACTACTAATGATGCTTGTGGATGATGGGAGTTGGCGTTCAGCAACAATGGCAAGTGCTAGGATGGAGAAAACCTCTTTAAAATGTTGACTTCTTAATTTAATTGGCTTTTATTACACATCACATATTCTGAATTATCCCACTCTTTTAAGAGAATTCTGTCTGCAGATTTAGCCTACTTTAAAACAAAGCCTTGTGATTAAATTTATTCTTGACCTTTCCAATGTATTCATTACTTATTTGAAAGATGTGATTTCCCTGTTAGTGCCGATAAGAAGAGGGATTATCAAATATTGAAAAGGATTAAAGGGCCATCACTATAAAAGAGATTAATAAAACAATGGAAATTGACTGCTCTAAATACACTAACAAATCACACTGCACATGTAAAAGAAAAGTGCAGAAAAAAACATCTCTGAAAGAAAAGAAGTAGCTTGGGCTTTAATTATAGCAATATCGAAGAAAAGCGCCCTTGGTGTCGTGGTGTAAATAAATTCTAAATACATTGTACACTGGTATGTTTTCTTGCATATAATATATTATTATTTACTTTATTCATAAAACATGAAACTCAGCCAACTGAACAGTTAATTACCTAGACTTCAGTCTGTATCATAAATTGTTTTAATTGGGTTTTAAATGAATTATGTTTTAACTTTTTAAATTTTAGCACAGGGATATTTATTTAATTTGATTTTAATTATTTATATTTTATATTGTGTGTTTTAACTTCCTGTGCACTGCCCCGGGTCCCTTCGGGGAGAGGGTGCGGTTATATAAATTCGACTATAAATAAAAAATAAATAAATAAATTTAAAAATGCATATTACAAATACTATTGACTGGTGCTAATGGTTGATACAGTTTGCTGTCAGCGTCCTAATAATAATAAGCGTCATTATTATTATTATTATTATTATTATTATTATTATTATTATTATTATTATTATTATTATTATTATTATTATTATTATTATTATTATTATTTACATTTGTATACCGCCCTATCTCCCTGACGGGACTCAGGGCGGTGCATAGGTAGTAGTAAAAGCAGTAACAATAAATACAGTAAAAATAGAATAAAAATTGATTAAATTTAACACCCCGTGCTAAAATTAGATTTAAATTAGTTCTACTGGACTGCGCTTGCGCGAAGATGGCGGGCTAACTCTGGAGCTCCGTGTGTGCCATGGAGATTGTTAGCCTCTATCCGTGCTCCCAGCCCTCCTGCATTAGTCGGAGGGTATGGGACTGATAAGGAATCCACCCTGGCGTCTCGGGGTGAGGTTCTCGATGGAAATGGGTGCAGTGGGAACGAAAACGGCGCGGGTGAAGGCGAGAGCGCCGGAGCGGAGGACGGCGTCCCTGGCGTCCGAATGAGGGCGGTGGTGACCGACCACGCTTGTGAGTCCCCGATGGCGGCGGCAGCAATGGGCCGGGGGATAGATGGAGGAGAGGCGGTGAGAGCGCCGGGAAGCCAGCGGCAGTGGCGGTGGCGGAGGCGACGGACCAGATATGGAGAGATATGGAGAGAAAGACGCCGGTGGTGAGAGCACCGGGAGGATGTGTTGTGACGGCCGCTGGAAGCCAGGCCGGGCGGTGGGAGCGCCGGGAGGCCTGGCTGAGGCGGTATTTTTGGAGATGGCGGTGGTGGGAGCGCCGAGATGGTCACGCTGAACCCTGCCCTGCTGACTGACTGACCATGGAAGACTCGAAGGGCGGCGGTGGGAGCGCCGCGACTGAAGCTGAAGCCAGCCTTGCAACGACAGCGGTGAGACGGGGGTGAGAGCCCCGGACGGAAGGCCGGTGTCCCCGAGTTTTTTAGTGGCGGGGGCTCGGACCGGACTGTCGGCTGCGGGGCTGACTGGTGGCAGCCAGAAGAAGCTGACTGAGCCCTGGGCTGGGGAGGACAGTAATCCCCCGACCCTGGTGATCGGTCGAGGGGTGAGGCCCGCACAACAGGCCCCAGGCCAGGAAATTGGAGGTTGGAGACTGGAGGTTTCTGGCCTGTTAGGCCGGGTCGGGCTAGGAGGTTGGATAGCCGGACTGGGCCTGGTTAAACCCCCAGCTGGGAGCAATTTTCCATCAGGGAGAACAGACTCCTTTCCGGCTTAGCTGGCGCCAAACTTACATTCTTCAGCAACTTGAGAAGAAACCCTTCTCCCTGTGATGATGATTTGTTAAGACCAATAGAACTGTGCCGTATTAAGACCTCTTTAAAGACCTTGTGAATGTCCTAAAGATCTTTTGGACTGGAACAGCAAATGGACACCCAATTGACATTGTGAACTTCCTTAATATAGCACTTATTCACTTTATTAGATCTTTGATGAATTTAAATTATGGCTAATGATGTTTTTAAGATCCTATTTAACCCATGACACACTAATGAAATTATTCTTACATTGTTTTATATTGATGATTAGTTTTAATTATTTATTATAACGCAATGTACTCCAGAGCAAATCTTTTGTTTTTACGAGAGTCCCCGCTCTCACAGGCTTGGCCCTCTGCTCTATCGAGGGCCCATCTTGATGAGGGATTCATTAATCCGGAGAGATGGGCGAAGTGCGGCCTTAGGGGGTTTTTAGTATCTAAATTATTGGTTCTTTTAGGGGGTACCAGGGAGGGGGGTGGGTTTAGACAGGCAGAGACAGGGGGTATTAGTGAAAGTAAGGGCCGGATTAGCAGGCGGCGGAGGGAGGCGGAAGGATCCGACAGGAGGGGGGAAACGCGAGTCGTTCCGATGGAGGGCCGACCGATCCAGAGGGTCGTGGAGAGAGGCAGGTCCGAGGGGAGACAAGTTCCATCCTCCCGGTTGGAGGCACGTAGCCGTTGGCTTCAAACGGTCAAGTGCCACAACCCCCGCAGGCTAGGTGGTCAGGGAGTACAGAGCCAGGGCCTACGGCTGATGTTTTGCAACGCCAGGTCCGTTGTCAACAAAGCCCCCCTCATTAATGACCTTGTGTCAGAGGGGGGGCCGGACCTGGTTGGGATTGCGGAGACCTGGTTGGGCCACGAGGGAGGACTTCCCCTCGTTGAAATCTGCCCACCAGGTTACCGCGCCCCGGGCCCTGGGTAGGGGCGGTGGGGTAGCGGTCATTGTGAAAGAAAGTCTTGAGCCGAGAGAAACCATTGTGCCACAGACCACCGGTTGTGAGTCCCTCTGCGTGAAGTGGGGCCTAGGGAGGCAGTTGGGCTTGCTGGTTGTATACCTGGCTCCTCGCTATGCAGCAGCAGCCCTGCCCGAGCTCCTAGAGGTGATCGCTACGGTGGCAATTGAGACCCCCAGACTTTTAGTCATGGGGGACTTCAACTTGCCAACGGTTGGCGTATCATCCGAGGTAGCTCGGGAGTTCATGGCTTCCATGACGGCCATGGACCTGACCCAAGTAATTCAAGGCCCCACCCACGAGGGTGGACACACACCGGATCTCATCTTCGTCTCTGGCCAATGGGCGAGTGATCTGGGTATAGGGGATATAGTCATCACGCCCTTGTCATGGTCAGACCACTCACTTCTCCAGCTCGACTTTCCGACCGCTGCTCCCCTCCGCGGGGAGGCGGAACCTGAGTCACCAATCTGGTTCCGCCCCAGGCACCTGATGGACCCAGATGGGTTCCAGGCGGCGCTTGGGCCACTTCCTGTACCCCTGACCCGTGCCCCGATGGAGGACCTCATGGCCGCATGGAATATTGCGACCACGGGAGCCTTGGATCGGGTCGTGCCCTTGCGGCCTCTCGTGTGGCGCCGAGCCACCCTGGCTCCTTGGTTTACCGAGGAGCTAAGGGTGATGAAACACCACAAGAGATGCCTAGAGAGAAGATGGAGGGCTACCCGCTCTGAATCTGACCGGACACAGGTAAGAGCCCATTTACGGACTTACATTGTGGCGCTGAGAGTGGCCAAACGCCATCATTGCGCCACTCTCATAGCATCCGCAGATAACCGCCCTGCCGCCCTGTTTAGGGTGACCCGCTCCCTCCTTCAACAGAGGGTGCGGGAAGCCCCGTTACAGGGTAGAGCAGAGGAATTTGTGTCTTATTTGCAGGAGAAAACCGCTCAGATACAGAATGAGTTAGCCCCCATTGCTGGTCCAGTGGAGTGCCGCGAGGCGGATCTTGTCTGGGAGGAGTTTGACTCCGTTTCTTCCGAGGATATGGACAGGTTACGTGGGCGACTGCGAGCCACCACATGTTTATTGGACCCGTGTCCCTCCTGGCTTGTACTGGCATCCTGGGAGGTGACACGAGGCTGGCTCCAAGAGGTTATCAACGCATCCTTGAGTGAGGGTTCCTTGCCTGCTTCCCTAAAAGAGGCTATGGTGAGGCCCCTCCTTAAGAAGCCCTCTTTGGATCCAGCTCTTTTAAACAACTACCGTCCAGTCTCCAACCTTCCCTTTTTGGCAAAGGTTGTTGAGAGTGTGGTGGCACAACAGTTTCCCCGTCACCTGGAGGAAGTTGATTATCTAGACCCGCGCCAGTCCGGCTTTCGGCCCGGGCATAGCACCGAGACGGCATTGGTCGCGTTGGTTGATGATCTCTGGAGGGCCAGAGATGGGGGTTGTTCCTCCATCCTGGTCCTATTAGACCTCTCGGCGGCTTTCGATACCATCGACCATGGTATCCTATTGCATCGGCTGGGGGGGTTGGGGGTGGGAGGCACCGTGTTACGGTGGTTCTCCTCCTACCTCTCTGGCCGATCGCAATTTGTGTTGGCAGGAGGGCAGAGGTCGACCTCGAGACCCCTCACATGTGGGGTGCCTCAGGGGTCGGTCCTCTCGCCCCTCCTGTTCAACAAATATATTAAGCCGCTGGGCGAGATCATCCGTGGTTTTGGGGTAGAGTATCATCTTTACGCTGATGATACTCAGCTGTATATATCTACCCCAAACCACCCCAACGATGCCGTAGCGGTGATGTGCCAGTGCCTGGAAGCCGTGCGGATCTGGATGGGAAGTAACGGACTCAGGCTCAACCCGACCAAGACCGAGTGGCTGTGGTTTCCGGCTGCCCGATTCAACCAGATGATTCCATCTCTGGCCATAGGGGGCGAACATCTTGCCCCTGTGGATGGGGCGCGCAACTTGGGTGTCCTCCTGGATACCCGGCTGTCCATGGAAGATCAAGTGACAGCCGTGGCCAGGAGGGCGTTTTACCAGGTCCGCCTGGTACGCCAGTTGCGCCCCCTATTGGATCGGGACGCCCTTCGCACAGTCACTCATGCTCTCGTGACATCCCGACTGGATTATTGCAACTCTCTCTACATGGGGCTCCCCTTGAGGTGCACCCGGAGGCTTCAGTTGGTCCAGAACGCAGCCGCGCGAGCAATTATGGGCACCTCTAGGTTTGCCCACGTAACACCGCTCTTGCGCGAGCTGCACTGGCTACCTGTCGTCTTCCGGGTGCGCTTCAAGGTGTTAATTATCATCTTCAAAGCGCTCCGTGGCTCGGGACCTAGTTACCTGCGGGATCGGATCCTGCCTCATACATCCTCACGGCCGATTCGCTCCCACAGAGAGGGACTTCTCCGGGTGCCGTCCACTAGACTTTGTCAGCGGGCGACGCCCAGGGGAAGGGCCTTCTCTGTGGCGGGCCCAGCCCTCTGGAACGACCTTCCCCCCGATATTAGGACAACCACGGACCTCCGCTCCTTCCGCTTAAAATTAAAGACACACTTTTTTCGCCTGGCCGGCCTTGGGTAGTCTCTTTTTAGGTTTGGGGTTTTAGGGGTAATTTTTAGTTTAGTTTATGGGTTTTAGCGCAGGAACAATTTAATTCACTTTTAATTTTGTAGTTTGTATTCTGTATTTTGTTATTTGTATTTTTAATTGCCTGTGCCCCGCCTCGAGTCCCCTTGGGGAGAGAGAGCGGGATATAAAATTAAATTATTATTATTATTATTATAAAACCCTTACTAAAAACTCTAAAAACTATCCTAGGCCGGCCGCATGAAACAATTGTGTTTTTAATGTCCAGCGGAAGAGGCGCAGGTCCGTGATTGTACGAAGGTCGGGGGGCAGGTCATTCCAGAGGGCGGGGCCTGCCACAGAGAAGGCTCTTCCCCTGGGGGCCGCCAGCCCCTTGCTCCTGTTTTATACTACTTTATACTTCCTATACTTGCTCCAGTTTTCTTTCAGCTGTTTTAGCTAATGGTACTTTCACATGAGGCTTTTATTTTGCACTCCAACTGCTTCATTCACAGAAATTTCACAGGGATCCAAACACTGGCATCTTCCATTTACAACTTTACCATGTTTTTCCCAAGCTGTTCACATCTTTTTTCCCCCCGTTCCGTTGAACACCTATTACAGGGGTCTGTAAAGTTGGCTCTTTGAATACCGGTGGACTTCAACTCCCAGAATTCCCCAGCCAGCATAGCTGGCTGGGGAATTCTGGGAGTTGAAATCCACCGGTATTCAAAGAGCCAACTTTGCAGACCCCTGACCTATTAGAAAGGGAAAGGTAATATCTGCAGAATACTTTGAGTGCTCAGAGAAGGCTGATCACGGATAGAAAACTTTAGATTTACTGGCAGAGGCATCTGCAAAGGGTCAATGTGTGTTTGGTGCACATGCGGCATACATAAAAAACAACCATTTTGCTTACATTACCAGGGCTGCCATTATAGCTTTTTAAAATTTATTTATTTATTTATTTTTGAATTTCTATACCGCACCTTCTCCCAGCGGGACTCAGGGCGGTGTACAGGCCTCAATAAAAATCAACTAGTATAAAATCACTAATATAAAACGTAAGTAATACGCCTGATTTTGATAAAAGCCCTATCTAAAAACCCTCTCTAAAACCAATTAAAAGCTACGCCAGGCCGGCCGCACAAAATAAATGGGTCTTCAAAGCCCGGCAGAAAAGGCGCAGATCTGTGATCATGCGAAGGTCAGGGGGTAGGTCATTCCAGAGGGCAGGAGCAGCCACAGAGAAGGCTCTCGCCCTGGGAGTCGCCAGTCGACATTGCCTAGCCGACGGCACCCTGAGGAGGCCCTCTCTGTGGGAGCAGACTGGTCGGTGGGAGGTATTAGGTAGCAGGTGGCGGTCTTGCACATAGCCAGGTCCCATGCCATGGAGCGCTTTAAAGGTGGTTACTAACACCTTGAAGCGCACCCGGAAAGCCACAAGCAGCCAGTGCAGCTTGCGCAGGAGAGGTGTCACGTGGGAGCATCTAGAAGCTCCCAGAATCCCCCGCACGGCCGCGTTCTGCACTAACTGGAGCCTCTGGGTACACCTCAAGGGAAGCCCCATGTAGAGAGCATTGCAGTAATCCAGGCGGGAGATGACGAAGGCTTGAGTGACCGTGCGTAAAGCGTCACGATCCAGAAAGGGGCGCAACTAGCGTATCAGGCAAACCTGATAAAAAGCCCCCCTGGCTACGGCTGTCATGTGATCTTCTAATGACAGCTGAGAGTCCAGGAGGACGCCCAAGTTGCGGGCCCTCTCTGTGGGAGCCAGTGATTCGCCCCCAATAGCCAGAGATGGCACCACCTGGCTATATCGTGACGCCGGAAGCAACAGCCACTCGGTCTTGGATGGGTTGAGTCGAAGCCTGTTTCTCCCCATCCAGACTCGCACGGCCTCCAGACACGGGGACATCACTTCCACGGAATCGTTGGGGTGGTCCAGGGTAGAAATGTACAGCTGAGTGTCATCAGCGTACTGATGGAACTCTACCCCGAAACCACGGATGATCTCACCCAGCGGCTTCATATAGATGTTGAACAGGAGAGGCGAGAGGACCGACCCCTGTGGTATCCCATAAGTGAGGCACCTTGACGTCGACCTCTGCCCTCCTGCCAACACAAATTGCGACCGGTCGGAGAGGTAGGAGAACCACCATAAAACAGTGCCCCCCACCCCCAACCCCTCCAGCCGGCGCAACATGATACCATGTTTTTGACACTCCCCTTCCATGAATCCCCTGACCACAGGCTACATATAGCTCATGGAATTCTGGATACACAGGTAACACTCATTTAGCAACCACAATTAACATCAGCTATGTCAGTGGTGGGCAAACTCATTGGTCAACAGAGCCAAATATCAACAATACAATGATTGAAATTTCTTTTGAGGGCCAGAAGAAGGTGTAGCCTATTTTGTGGGAGTGGCTCAGCAGTCATGTGACCATGTGGGTGTGGCCAACTTGGAAAATGTGGTGAAACTCACTTAACAATGCTCTTGCTTAGCAACCAAAATTTTGGGCTCAATTGTGGTCATAAGTTCTCTTTCTTTCATTTCTCTCTCCCACTTTCTTTTTCTTTTTTTCTTTCTCTTTCTGTCTCTCTCTCTGTGGCTCTTTATTTCTCTCTCCCTCCCTCCCTCCCTCCCTCCCTCTCTGTCTCTCTCTGTCATTCTCTCTGTGTCTGTCTCTCTGTATCTGTGTCTCTCTCTCCTCCCTCCCTATCTCTGTATCTCTCTCCCCTCCCTTCCTAGCTGTCTCTGTCATTCTCTCTGTGTGTCTGTCTGTCTGTCTCTCTTCCCTCTTCTGCTCTCTCTGTCATTCTCTCTCTGTGTCTGTCTCTCTGTATCTGTCTCTCTCCTCCCTTTCTGTCTCTCTGTCATTCTGTGTGTCTGCCTATCTGTCTCTCTGTCTCCCTCTCTCTCTCTCTCTCTGTCTCCCTGTCTCTGTCTCCCTCCCTCCTTCCCTCTCTGTCTCTCTCTCACCTCCCTTCCTCTATGTCTGTCACTCTGTGTGCGTGTGTCTCTTTCTCTCTGTGTGTCTCTGTCTGTGTGTCTCTCCCTCCCAACCCGCGGATGGGCTCCGGACCAGCAGATCCTCGTCCTTTTTTTTAACCAGGCGATCTGAAACCTGGAAGTGGAGAACAACCTTTTCTGTCCCCTTACCAGCCGATCCGGAAAGACAAGGAACGCGAGGAGGATCCCTCCACCCCCATGGAGGGACTCAGGACCAGCGGAGCCTCGTCCTTTTTAACCAGGCGGCTATCAGAGAGAAGAAGGCAGCACGTGCCCAAGGGCTTGTGCAGCAGCCGAAGATCGCCTGGTTAAAGATCACCTGGCTAAAAAGAAGGACGAAGCTCCGCTGGTCCAGGAGCCCATCTGCGGGGGGTGGGGAGAAATCCCCCTTGCATTCCTCTTCTTCCCAGAAAACATAGGCGTGCATGCACAATAATACAATTACAGCCTCGGAGACTGCAGAAGCTTCCTTCCAAAGCCCTCTGAGCAAGGAAGAGCCAGTTGGGAGAGGGGCTTTGGTCCGGCTCTGGGCTGTAATTGTACGGCGCACGCCTGTTTTCTACGGAGTGGGGCTGCAGCCGGAAGACAAGGAACGTGAGGGGGCGCAGCGGAAGAGCCGCACTCAAGGGGCCAAAGAGCCACGTGTGGTTCGCGAGCCGCGGTTTGCTGACCACTGGCGGCTATGTCATTAAGCAGGAAATCACTTGACTGTACTTTCCTTTTTCTCATTTCTGTCCTCTGGAATGCTCACGCCAGCACTGGAATAATTAGCAAGAAAGGAATTGTGTTTGTATTTACATACAGCTGGTGGGGAATATATATCAAAGGTAATGCAACGGCACTAGCAGCTCTGAATGAATTCAGGGCTGGGAGCTGGATGCATTGTACGAGAACAGTGAGTGTGTTCCCCTTTATAGGCCTGAATTCCTTTTCATCGTCAATGTTTCCGTTCTGTGATAGAGGGAAAAATGGGTCAAGCACAAAAGAGATTGCCTACAGCCATGATGGCGAACTTGTGGCACGCATTCCAGAGGTGGCATGCAGACCCCACTCTGTGGGCATGTGTGCCATTGCCACAGCTCAGCCAGCTGGTCTTCGGGTTTCCAACGCCTGCATGCACACCGGCCAGCTGGTTGTCAGGTTTCTGGTGCTCTGGCGTGCGCACGTCTTCCAGTTTGGGCACTCTGTGCCTAAAAGATTCACCATCACTGGCCTACAGAGACTGCTTGGTTCTCTGCCCCCCTCAGCCCCTCATGCAATCTTTCCACTCAGAGGTGAGGAAAAAGTAAAAAAAAAAAAAACTAAGGCAGTAATTTGTGCAGAGCACAAATATTGGAGAGGAAGGGATTACAGGAGAGTAAGTAGGCACAGGGTGGGGAATATACCAAGCTGTTTGTGTAATGTAGTTACAGCTCCCAGCCTCAAGCGTGTTCAGGACTGCCTCATACCTTTTGATATGTATTCCCATTGTGTGCCTGCTTCCTCTCTTCTAATCCATTCTTTTCCAATCGGTCTTCTCTGCAAGGAAGGGAAAACTTAAAGGAACAGATGAGACAGAGGGCAATGCACACTAACTATAATGGCAATCACAGGTCTGGGGGACACTGCAAAGGTCATAAAGGCAGGCATTGACCTTGAAGTTATTTTTTCAGTACAGTTATAGCTTCAAATGGTTGCTGAATAAGATAGTCACCAGATCTACCTGTAAATTCCTTCGTACCTGCTAATCAGCCATAATCGGGATATAGAGACAAGATTGCTCTTCTAGCAGTTAATGGTGATCTGTCTACCACAAGGTGGTTCAAAACACAATGTCCTTGCTGTTATTAGCAGTCAGGAAATAGCCATCTAAATGAGGCCCAAAGTCTATTGCTATCCGGTCCCAAAACCCAATGCTGCTCCCTCCCCACCCCTGGCTGAGTATGCTTTTCTCAGCCCACAAAACATGCCCTAAACCTAAGATGAGCTGCAATTATCTGATTCGTGATGGTTCTGGCTCCACAACCCACATTTCCAATCTTTCCCCAACCTCTTATTATCACATTAGAAAGTAATCCTGCATATGCAGACTCAAACAAGTCCCACTCAAGGCTTAGTCTGAGAAAAATGTGCACAGAATTGTGTCCTCCACTTTTCAGTGCTGTGTCAACAACACAAATGTTCTCCTTCCATACTTTCTCTGCCTCTTGGAACTTAATTGAGATACCAAGGAGGTCATCAGTCATAGGACCTATACCTTGTTGCATAAATCCTGTAGTGTGGCTGCTTTACTTTTCTTGAAAGTGAGAGGACCTGGAGCTCATGGGAAGATTTTGTCCTCGCCTAGGCTTCCCAAGAGCATGAAGCAAACTCCTTGTCCTGACAAAAAACCCTTTTACTAAATTACTGTGAATTCTGCTCATTCACATCCAGCAAAGTCTTTCAAGGGAGGGTTTAGTCACAGACCTTAGACAGTCACAAACCAATTAAGTGAACTAGTCTCCTGCAAACTCCACTCCCCTTTCACTTCTCTTTTATTTCCTCTGGGAGGGGCCATTCATCGTCCAACTGTGGCCTTACTCCCAAGTCAACCCCTGTTCTTTAGCTGTTCCCTTTGTCTGGCAATTCTGTGCCTGCGCAACCTTGGAACAGGCTCCAGCTGTTCATCTGCCTCACTGATGTCTGGCTCTGAAGGTAGCTGATAACTGGCATACGACTCTGGCCCCCTCTCTGCCTCCGACAAAGAGCCCTCGCCCGAGCCTTCCCCAAGCTCCAGGACTGGCCCATGTGCTTCCCCAACCTCCTCACTGTCCAAATCTGCTGCCAGCTCTGCTGGCCACTGGCAGGCCATAACAGATTTTAGCTACTTGGAATAGTGGAATATGGTACAATATGGTGAGGTCTTTGGAGAAATTGGTGTTCACTGGAAGAACCTGCTGCCGGTTTTTGAAACAGAAAAGCGCAAAACCTGAATGGAGGATCCAAGCTTTCCAGAGATATGACTGTTTAACAAATTGGTATCCATCATCTGAGCCTTCCACAGGAAGAAAAAGAGAAAAAAAACAAGAGGGCTACTGACATTTAGATGAGAGAGTTGCTGTCCTCTTTTTGCTGTAACTGGGGTAGGAAACGAAGGGGTGGGGTGAGCTGTTAGCTATTTGCTGTTAGCAAATAGTCCATAAGAAAGACTGCCTGGCAAATTGAAAGGTAGCAGAATTTTCCCAGGCAAGGTGGGAGGGAGTGGCTATAAAGAAAATCAGTATCTTGGGAGCAATTACTTAGCCACAGAAAAAGAAGAAAATGGAAGCACAAGCTGGTAGGTTAAGTAGAGACCTGCAGAGTTTAGTAAAGGAAAGGAAGTGCAGCCTTTAAGAAAAGCAAAGTCTCCTAAAGTAACAGCAGCAATTTAGGAATGTTAGGAGTATACTCCTAATGTTGGGTAGGCAGTATATATGCACCATGACGACAAATGGTCTTTGTTGCTTTAAATGTTTGAATGTAATCAGCAGCTGTAATTATCTCCACAATAAGAGGAAGTCAGGAGAGCTCATTCTCTCTCTGCTTGCTTGCTGACTGACATTGACTGACTGGTTGATTGAAGAAGGAGGAAGGAAGAATTGTGAATTGCGACTGTAAGCAATTGTTTGTTTGTTAAGGACTTTGATTCAGTAACTACTATCACTGCTTGTGAAGCAATAGTTTAGTTTTACACACCAGTAAAGCTATTTGTTTTTACTAACAGTGTCTGAGACTCTATTTGTGTGTATACTAGCAACGCGTTTTCTCTAGCTGAACATTCCGCTACACAACTTTCTGTCTCCCAAAGGAGATATCCCTAACAAGGAAAGAGAGGTTTTGTAACATGACACAGCTCACATGCGCCTGGTTAGTAAAATCTGTCAAGAAAAGTGGTATTTGAGCACAGGCTTTGCGGGTAAAGACAATCCTAGGCCAAAGATCAAGAAGCAAGCAGATGATAATGAACTCTGGCTGAGAGTTCGGGGAGAAATAGGTTTGGGCTACCATTGATGAGAGAATCTAATGAGCAGTTAAATAACTTTCTATGTTCCTACACATCCTCACACACTATGTTCATGTGCTAGTACTGCCTTCTCTAGCGTCCAGCAACAGCAGAGACTCAATGGTCTAAGAAATTGCCGAGGTGTAGTCAATGCTTTCCATTCCGTGCGGCTTCAGCATTTAGTCATGCTGGCCACATGACCATGGAGATGTCTTCGGGCAGCACTGGCTCTTTGGATTTGAAACAGAGATGAGCACCGCTCCCTAGAGTCGGGAACAACTAGCACATATGTGCGAGGGGAACCTTTACCTTTAGTCAATGCTAGTCCTTTTCCGAATTTGTTCCTATTTGTCACTGTGTTTTCAAATTGAGGTCAAGTATTTCAAATTGAAGCCAAGTACTCCAAATAGGGTCTAAAGTCAAAGTAGAGCAGAACAATGACTTCCTGCAATTTGGATTACTGTTAATGCTTCCCAATATAAAATTTGACTTTTTAACAGTTGCATCAAATTGCTGGCTCATTTTTAACTTGTGATTGACAAAGATATCAAGGTCCCTTTCTGGATATTTGTAACAAGCCAGATTTATGTATTTTTTTCCTTATATTTTCCTACCTGAATTTGATCCCTACATTTCTCCTTGATAAATTCTATCCTATTAAGTTCCATCAACCTCAGTCCTCAAAGATTACCAGGAGTTGTGCAATTCATCCAACCCTGGAGACTTGGAATTCATTTAAATTAGCTCTCTGACCCTATCCTAAGCTGTAGTTCTCTCCTCACATAGTGGCAAAATCACAATCAGGTACATCATTTTCTTTCTGAAAAAACAAAAAGAAAGTCTGAGACAGCCAGTTCTGCCTTAGTGTATCTTTTACCATTATGCTACTCAGCTATCAACTACCAACCTCCATGGACCTTTCTTCAGTTATACATTTATTGCTAACATACCCAGTGTATCCTGTTTTGGATACGTTTGGTATCTTCTGGAACCCTCCGTCCATTTAATAGTTTCAGAAAGATAAACATTAGATCTTTTATTATGTTCCCCTTTCATTGTCCATCCGTGCCCTGTTTCCTCTTCATCATTCAGGGGGCTCTGAACCAGTGGTGGGTTGCAGGCGGTACACCCCAGTACGGGCGTACCGGTGCCTGCCCGGAGTACCGGGTACCGTTCCAGTACGGTGCTTTGGAGGGCCCACCTGCCTGCCTGAGCTCCTTACCTGTATTTGAGCTCTTCGGCGCTTCCACGCATGGCACCTGCGCGATGCTCTGCTAAGCAGCTGGAGCATCACGGACGCTCGCGGAGACATCGCAAGAGATAAAGATGCATGCCTGCGCTGCGTGCGTTCATGTACTAGATGCCGGGCCCCATTGCAACCGGTACCCACCACTGCTCTGAACATATCCATGAAGGCATCTTTAGAATTGTTCCATTTTGCCTTCTTTGGGGAACAAGGACAATCTGATGGTACGTGGGCTACTGGAACAAATCATACATAGATAAAATGGCCTGGAATTGATAGAATGTATGTATATAAATAAAAATGGAGCAACACCAGCCTTGCATGGGAGGTCTCATGGGATATTCTTATATTATGAGAAAAAGTAAAAGTCAAAAAGTACAATTGTAAATATGCCGAGACTACAATATTAACCAGGGAGATGAATTTTATATTACATCTGTCTTACTTTGTACCATGATACCTGTACAAAGGTCAGAAGTAACAAATGACATGTTTGGTTTGACAGCCTTTCCCTTCCAAAGTAAGGAATCACACTTAGGTTCCGTTTTCTTCCCAGTTACACTGATCTTCACAAATGTACTGATAGTAATTGTAAATTACATGGAATAAAGACACTTTGACCAGCTGCAATTGTAAGAAAGGGTTCTAATCGAATGATAGCAAGCATAAAGAACTTCTGAAGCTCAGTCCTCAGGTTTGGCATGAAACCCTGTGGATGTTGCTTATCTATTTTAAACAGAAAAATAAGTAAGAAAGACCAATGGCCTGATTACCCATGTTCTGCTGGGCAGTTTGATTGTCTCTTCCCTTTAAATATGCGATTTCAAAAGATGAACAAAGGAACAATACCAAGACTTAAACTTTTAAAAACACAAAATATTTTATTAAAAATGTACATATCTTATCAACACATATGCACAGATATTAATATATACAGTCTATAAAGTTCCTGATGATAAAAGGCAAATCAATTCTTTACAATAATATGGCTGGCGACATTTCTGCACCAAAAGTTAGCGTGTTACATTATTTTCAGACAAATACCTGTCAACATTGTCTCCCCAAAAATGCTTGTATGCATGAATAAGCCTGCCCATTTCAAAATGTGTCTGCCCCAGAAGAGTCTGAACTCCCATGAACTGAAATGAAGCTCAGACTTTTGTCCTCTATATCAGCAGATGGCACCTTCACTGATACTTTACCTGGTGCAGGAAGGGGGCTTAAATGGGGTATGATCTCTGTCCCTGAAACAAAAAAGAAGATTTAGTCATTTGTAGGTCAAGTCGGCCAGCTACACGCTGAAAAATGCCATCTGACTGTACTCCCTTCATTTTAGAAAGCACTAAGAGCCTGCATGCTTGTCCACTGCCAAAAAAATCATGAGACTATTTTTCAGAGGGAACTAAAATCGTGATTCAGATTTTCCTAGATACATTAACATCTGGTAGCAGTGTACAGTATTAATGACACTTCAAAAGGCCATTTTTCTTCTTCTAAAAAGTAGGAAAACCTTTCCAAATACAAAACTGAAAATATTAGACGGTTGAAATTCAATATAAAATAATGTAGATTATTAACATCATTATTATAATAGCTAAAGCTGAGATTTTATTTACAGACTGTATCTTGGCTGCTTTATTCAGCCAATGAATTTTTATTTTTTCAGTCTGTTAAAATAATAGTTTCCAATTATGTTCCAGTCTGAAAATTTAAACCACAGATTTCAGGAACAATGTAGGAATGAATACATGTTTAAAGTTTATTTAGTAGCCTTTTGGCTTTAATATTGGTTACACAAGAACAATCTTACCACTGCACTGAAAACAGACCATTCTCTTTCTCTCTTTTGGCTCAATATAGCAGATGCTTAGCTAACTTTGTCTGAAACCGTAGCTAAAAGTAAACACAGATCAGGAAATCATTGTTATACTATGACATCCAATGATTGGATGTAAGCTTGGCTAATACAAGGCTCATGGTTGTGGATTATATTTAAGGAACCTGAAAATGTGGGCTGTGTTCCAGGATCAGGCTTTTGATTGGTTTGCATTATTTTCAAGGCAAGCAAAATTATAATCTTCCTTTCTCATTAATATGCAGAGCAAATTACATTTTCTCTTCAATTCTAAAGGATTGCAAACTCTTTCCTCACTTAATTAACTAGCATGACTATGCAATGGCAGAAAATTTATCTAATCTGTTCCAAGTTGTGCTTCAAGAGACTAATAATTAGCTGATTACAACTGACATGAAAGCTTTTCTTTCAATGTTGTATTCCAGAGGATGGGTGTTAGTTTCTGAAGTCTTCACCAGGACATCCCATAATATGCCTCAAAAAAGATCCACTTCCAGTCAATCTTGTTGGGAGTGAAGAGTCTCAAAAAAGTCAAGTTCTTTATTACACATTGGGGTGCTATTCTGCATCCTATTCTCATGTAAGATATGTAAGAAGTTAAAACATCTCTTCTGTCTTCAAACTCCCTTGTTTTTCTTTCATAGACTTCTGTTTTCTCTTATTCTCATTTTGGCACAAGCTGCAGAAAAGGAACAGCTTTTATCATAGGTTTTCAACTGATCTCTTCTAGAGAACTTTGGATACTAGCCTGTGGATTGCACACTGCCATCAAAACATTAGACATATGTAGTGAGTTTACATGCAAATGAATATCAATATGATCAAGGAAAATCTTTTTTCCTCTGCTCTTTTTTGAAAAGAGCAGAGGTTAGGACAAAAACATTTGTTTCCAGGATCAGTATTGGACATTAAATATTTCTTTTCAGAAACATCCATATGCCACAAACGGCTCCCATTGCTTTTGAGAGTCATTATGGTACGTTTTGAACACACAGCAAAATACGTAGGTCCCAACAGATGAACCAAAATCTAACAGGCTATAGTTCTATACAAGGGGGTTTCAATTGAAATCTGTGCAATGGGCTCACTATGCAAGGAATCAAATTCCACTGGATGTACATTATATAATTTTACTATGCAAACTATACAAAGGATGTATGTATTTCCATCATATGTACGATATCACAAAACGGACACAAGTCACACTAATGATGTATTCTCTGATTTTTCAAACTATAATGACCCCCCTCCCCAAAGTTTATTAACTTTCACTGCATACACACTCAGAACAATCATATAAATTTTATAATTGCAAGAGAAAATTTCAATGCTTAAGTCGGCAATATCTTTATTGTGTTCACTAAATATCTACAGGTGTATTCCAAAATCTGATTTATTTCAATGTTCTTTGTGGTTTGTGTCCTTTTCTTTCAAGATTGAGTGACAGATGCTAGATGCTGGTAAAGCATAAAAGAATATTCAAATGTCATAATGCAACTATATGTTTTATAAACATGGTCTTTAAAGCTATGCTGCCAAAAAGAATTGTGTCTATCCTTAATGGCATTCTTTGTAGCAATCATCCAGTCTAACAACTTAAAAGCTGTTCATTTGAACAAAAAACAAAAGCTAAGAAACCCCAAAAAATGTTTATTTGACCGCAAGCAAATATAGAAAAAGAGTCCAGCCAGATGTTGGAAACGCTATAAACCATATGTAAGATTAAGCCTAAAAATTTAAAAACATATTTTATATCGATATATTTTCAAGTGTGGCCTGAGAGTCCTGTGCTTCCTGTAAAAGCTTACAAAATCTTTCTCATAGGTAAGGGTAAGCAACATTGAGGTTTAAGAGCCACATTTGAAAATTTGAAAGACATTATGGTGTCATTCAACGAAGTTGGTATTCCCATAAAAAGGATGGGTCCAACAACAAAAAATTGGCATAATTAAAATGAAAAGTTCAATAAAATTATATGAAATAAAATATACTTCTGTTAAAATTGTGCACTGATAGCAACTTCTGGAGAGGCATGGAGAGGCTGCATTTGACACCACTATGTGCATTTCTGCTCATAAAGAAAATAAGTACTAGTAGTTAAGAGAACATAGGATTCATGGATATTCGATAACAAGACATGCCTGCTGGATATGAACAGCAGTGGAAAAAAAACCTTCAGATTTTAGTGGAGTTAACTCATCACATTATTGTATTACAATACAATACAATAGCAGAGTTGGAAGGGACCTTGTAGGTCTTCTAGTCCAACCCCCTGCGTGGGCAGGAGCCTTATACCATTTCAGACAAACGGCTATCTAACATCTTTTTAAAGACTTCCAGGGTTGGGGCATTCACAACTTCTGGAGGCAAGCTGTTCCAGAGGTTAATTGTTCTAACCGTCAGGAAATTTCTCCTTAGTTCTAAGTTGCTTCTCTCCTTGATCAGTTTCCACCCATTGCTTCTTGTCCTGCCCCCAGGTGCCTTGAGAGTCATTATTTTGACTCTGGCTTAATAAGCTAGATCAGGGGTCTGCAAAGTCGGCTCTTTTAAGACTGGTGGACTTCAACACCCAGAATTCCCCAGCCAGCGTAGCTGGCTGGGGAATTCTGGGAGTTGAAGTCCACCAGTCTTAAAAGAGCCAACTTTGCAGACCCCTGAGCTAGATGAATCTAACCTTGATGACTTGTAAATGTATTTTGAACAACCATAGTTTGTTGACTAAACTATAATAAAAATGGAACATGGCTTAGCAACATATCGAAAACTGTTACAGAAAGCATTGATATTAGATGAGGCATTATTTTAATCTACATTTATATAAAGCTCAACTTGGCACCCTCTGGGTGTTTTGGGAGTTCAAGTTCTGTTTGGGAACAATCAACCTCCAAGCCAAAGACTGAAAGCTGAGAGTTTCAACACTAACTGCTTTAACTCAGTTTGCTACTGCCAGAGCTCCCAGTGTGGCAAATCAGACACTTTTCAAACTCAAAATGAAACTAGTACAATATAATGGGTTTGGTCTGAAAATGATTTTGGTATGAAGGACAGTAGGCTGCTTCCTCTCAATTTTGCCCAAACTCACCGTAACCATCTTATTTCATTCTTTTAATCTGTCCTGTGCCAACCACTTTTCCTTTCTCTAAATAATTATCTTTACATACAGTAATAAACTTTACTTTTAGTACGCTATTTTTTCAACAATCTAAAACTTTTGAATGGCTCTTTGAAGAAACACATGATCTTAGTTTAGTTTTCTGCTACAGCCCATGAATGAACTACTTGTTCATACTGAGAACATTTTGTCTTACATACATGTTGCTGCTGTATTCTGCCCAGCCATTTAATATTAATGTTACCCTCAATTACCTGTCCTGCTTTCATCTTTCACCTGACAAAGTCTTCTGATAATGACTCTTATATGGGGTAGACATTGCTATTCATAAAATTGTCATAGATTTTGGACAACCATCTAGGTTGGTTAGATGAATCTAAAACTTAGAGGACAAAACATGCAATAAAGATTTACATATATTTTCTCTAAGATACTGCTTCAGTTGCATTTTACCAGCACTTGAGGTAAAATGTTTCTCTACTTAATGTTTATAAAGATTTTGCATTTTGGGGACTCTGTAATGCTTTTCATCTTCCAGATTTTATTTTAAAAGAATAAAGAGCAGCTTGGGATGCTTCCTACAGAAGGTTTCCCCAGCTTACTGCTTCTCCAGATATATCTGACTACAATTCCCACCGCTCCTCAGACAAGATAACCAGTTAAGGATAATGGGAATTAGGGTTAACATATCTCGAAGGCATCAGTTTAGGAAGGATACCTTGAAATCCAGACAAATCCTCCTCCCAGATGTATGAATGTGGACTCTGCACTGCCACTATTTTCTCAAACTTGTCCTTTAGATATGTTAGAATTTCAGTGTGCAAAAATCTCAGCCAACACAGCCATCAAGGTGAAACGCCAGTACATTCGGAACTGATCAAATTGGGAAGTCTATACTATCACATCTGGAAATGGACACATAATATATCAACATGAAGGCTGGTTTGTCATCAGTATTTACATTTATTTATTTATTTATTGTGTGGCACATTCACATCACAGTAGTTACACTGTCCAACTGGGAAAGAAGCATAGAATGTCATACTTTGCCCAAATCATCCTATTTGATTTGTTTTCTCTTTATCTCTTAGAAATGTTGTTTACACTTTTAGAGATTTTAGAAATGCTTTTCACAGACAAATTGATGAGAAAACTCCATACAATTATAGCATTTTCTTACTGATATTACTATGCTGTTTTTAAATATTTTCCAATCCCACATATATGAAGCCAAGAGGGGGAAAGTATTACTTTACAAAGTTTGCAACCTAGTACAAAAATAAAATGGCTGAAATCTATGAAAAGAACACCTGGAAAAATATATCTAGCAAAATATTCATCTTCCATTAAGAACAGGGCAGAAAAAGTGACTTGTTTCTTCTACTGCCAGGTTCTAACTGCTTGGCTTTGTTGAATATCAACTTCAAAGTTTGAGTGTTGTTGTGTTCAATAACTTAGTGCCCTCCAATGAGTTTGTTTCAAGCCTGATCCTAAAACATCTAAGTAACAGCTGCAACCTCCTAACTCAATGCTTTATATGTTTCCAGAAAAGAAGCAAAATTCTTTTGCCCTTTATTCAATCATATCCCTGCTCTTCTTTGTTCTTTTCTCTCTTCCTTTTGCCTGCTTAAAGCACCTGGATTGTATTTACATATAGTTATTTTGTAAAACACATAACTCATTGCTGAGGACATGCAGCTCAATATGAACATGGCAGCCACTCTATAGTTAGATATAGGTGCGATCTGAGCTTGTTTATAATCTCTTCTATGCACACTCACAAAACTTTTAAATATATATTTCTGCATTAATTCTTTGTATCATCCTTACTTGTTTGGTACAAACCTTAATAAAATTATGGAAATGAAATATATTAGACTTCTTGACATTTAAGAAAAGATGGGAAAGATGGAAGAGCTACAAGGAAATTCAAGAATGATACAGACTGAACAATGGCATATGTGGACACTCCATAAAATGTTAAAGCACTATGGTAATTCCATATTAAACACCAACAGTGGAAGCTGTCTTAAGGCCTTCATAGCCACTGCAAGTTTTCAAGTTAACCAGATTGCCAACACAGTAGCCACCCTAACCATTTATAATTGTTTCAGTTTAGTTAATTAAGAAGGAATGTTTTTCAAACAGGGTGGCTCTGAATCTTTACATAGAAGTACAGTGTAAACTAGACATAGCCTTTCTAAACATCCGTTAGCTACTACAATTAGACTTCTAGTTTTTTTATAAATCATAAAGAACACTGACAATCCAATGCAATTTTATCTGTTTAGCTGCTCTCCAAAGAACTTTAGCAAAACTATTTGTTAATGGAGCCAAGAATGCTAACCAGGGCTAGCATCAGGTATATACAAGTAAATCATTATGTATATTCCTAAAGGTTCTCTCTGATTGTGACAACCACAGAATGATGTAGTATTTAAAATGTATTATGAAACTGTGTTGACAAACTAACACTATAGAAAGAACCTTGGAAGCAGTACTTTTATCTGCATTATGAGCATGAATGAGGGAACCCAACTAGAACACAGATTTCATCAAGGGGAGTGAATTTGCAAGGAACATCTTATCATTATGAGGAGAACTACTATTCTGAGGATTTTCCATATATTCCCATGGTATTTTTTTTAATATATCAGGAATGAGCAGAAAATAAACAAGGATATGCTGTAGATTCTCACTGTGTTTTTCAAAGTTTTCATAAGTAGCATTCAGGCATTTATAAAGATGCTCTTTGAACCATAAGAGCCAGTATAGCATACTGGATAAGATGTTAGCAGGAAGTCCCAGGTTTGAGTCCTCACTTAAAAATAAAACTTTGGATGAACAGCTCACGCTTAGACCAATTTCTCATATGCAATTTATGTGGGAATGCAATTAGAAGAGCCCTTCCCCCTGCCATGTTAAACCACCTTTTCTAGATGAAAAAAAGTGAACTATGCAGTTACTGGTCCTTCCTAGAAGCAGAGGTTATTGAGATACTAATTATACATCATGTAAGAATTCATATAGATGTACACACTGCCTGCCTACCTACAGTCATCATTTGTAAGCAGTTTTTCACATGACTTGTATTTATTGAATTTTAAAAAATCAACCTTATCCTCCATTAGATATTCAGCAGTAATTATCACTTAGAGAAGCAAATCCCTTTATTGTTCCATGTCATATATTATTTCGAATAATGTCAAGAAATTAAAGTGTGGTTGTGCACATGTGTGTATATTTGCTTACACACTGCTTTTTAGAAAAAAGCGGTTTCTCCAGTGGAGGAAATATTTGCAATTGGGAAAAAAAAACAATACCCCTAAACAAATCTTTAAATCATATACAGATTATATAAAAATGAAAAGTTCACTGGAATGGAGAACTTACAGTTGAGTTGTGAGGTTTAGCAATACTGTACTGATCATCATTCACACATAACACCACTGGAAATAAAAACTGGTTCAAGTTCTAAGTTGTCATTGTTTGGTTAATAGTTTCAAGCTGCTGTAGCACAGCTGCACCAATCCAGCCAGACAGATTTTCACAGCAATGCTTTGATAGCATGGGGGCCCTTAAGTGTCAAGATATAGAAAAAGCAGCAGTTGTTGGCTGTGAAAACAGTCTGATGCAAACCAGATGGGGGCTCACTTGATGGGCAACATAAAAAGAAAACAATGGGTTCATTCAACAAAAGTCAAGCAGTCACTGCCCAAGAGAGAGTGAGCAGAGCACAACAGTCAACCGGAATAGAAGAAAACAAGAAACAGTTGTGAGGTTCTGGGTGAGGAGAGCTGCTGCTCTTCAGACTAAACAAAGTTTTGATTTCTAACTCTTAGATTAATTCATTTCATTCCAGATTACAGGCCTCTTCCCATCTTCCTCATTTCTTCCAATATCTATGCAATTTATTAATTTTGCTTTAAGGAAAAAAAACACTTGTGAATAAGAAACTTGATAGGATAACAAGTTATTTCTAATCACTATGTCTTGAAAGGTACCTAACAAAGCAGAACATTTCCGAGAAAGGTGGCTCAGTTATTCATCCATCAATAGGACCACTGAACAGGTTTTTCAAATTTAAGTGATCAGAAATGCTTTCGTGCATGAGAATCATAGTAAACTTGGCGGCTTGGAAATTCCCACTTTTCTGCCATAGTTTCACAGTGGTCTAGTTCGGATTATTATCACATTAATGAGTGTAAAGCAAAATGCATTAATTAATACAGTACGACATACGGGGCCTAGTTATATGCGAGACCGCCTCCTGCCCCATACATCCCTTAGACCGATACACTCCCACAGAGAGGGCCTCCTCAGGGTGCCGTCGGCCGGACAATGCCGACTGGCGACACCCAGGGGGAGAGCCTTCTCTGTGGCGGGGCCAGCCCTCTGGAATGACCTGCCCCCTGAATTACGTACCATCACCGACCTCCGCCTCTTCCGCCAATGTCTTTTTTTTATATTGAAAAAGTTTTATTGGTTTTACATTTTTTCTATAGGGTAGGGTAAGGGATACAAAGAAATTTTGAGAGCATTCACGTCAGAGTCGTCGGCCCTTCCAAGACCTCAAAATACAAAGTATAAAATAACAAAAAAAAAAACATTTTTCAATGTCTTAAGACATATCTGTTTCAACAAGCCGGCCTAGCCTAACCTCCCATGGGGACTTTTAGATAGTTTTAAATTGGGTTTTTAAAATTTGGTTTTAGCGCAGGATAGGTTTATTTAATAGTTTTTAAATTATATTTATTGTATTTTGTATGTTTTTTAAATTTCCTGTGCGCCGCCCTGGGTCCTCTGTGGAGAAAGGCGGGATATAAATTTAAATAAATAAATAAAATAAATAAATACATTCATAATACAGTCTTTTCAATTCTAGCCTGGTGCCAAAAAAAGAAAAAACTGCCAGGTTAGTCCTTTTGTCAAGGCATTCCTTAATTATCAGTTTTGGAAGAGGACAGAAGATGAACTCAATTTAAATCCTACATCAATTTAGCCAGACCCCGCATCTAGGAAGTCAGCTGTACTTCACAAAAACTCATACCTTTTAATATCATTTGTCAGTCTGAAAAGTTGCTATCAGACTCCTTCTCATATTAATAATGATGTAATAACAGTCATGAGCAAGACCTCCTCATACTACTGTTACAAAAGAAGATGAATTCAGTAATAAAATTTAAGAGTACAAGTAATATGCACTTTGCAAGACTGAAGGGTGTATATCAAGTGTGTCAAACTAGCAGCGTCACTTTGTCGTCATGTGACATAGCATGACTTTCTCCTCCTTCGCTAAAACGGGTGGGCGTGGCCAGTCCATGATGCATCCGGCCTTTGAGTTTGACACCCCTGGTTTATATTATGCTCATATTTAGTTATATGTTTAGTTGTCATAGCAGTGTAGGTGTAAGTAGGACTAGATTGGAAAACAAAGTTATTGTAGGAGATGCCAATTTCCTTGGACGGTTAGTAGCTTAAATTCTTGTGGAGTTCTTAAGTTTGCAATAAATCTTTATACTCTTTTAAACTGTCTGGACTTCTGATTATTTCCCCAGCTTCACATTAATCTGAACTACTAACTACTACTAAGTAAATTGGAAGTAGGTAAGAGTGAATGGAATTCAAGGTGGGCTGGATTTAATCTCTTGTGGGTGCAAAGGGACTCATGACTGATGATGCATTTGACCCCTTCAGCCTGGTCATCTCCTAGTGTTATTATTTTTTTTAATAATCATTTGTTAAGAAGGGTTCTGAATCAAGAACATGTGAAATTAATTGCAGAGCTACTGCTGAAAGTCAATGTAGATTTGAAGATTGGGCTTAGGAAGGACTGAGGGTCAGCTGACTGTTAACCTTTCAATAATGTCTGAAAAAACTCTTTCCAGTTATTTTGGCCCTTTGCCACATGTCCACCCAGTTATTGCCATTTTGCTCTGGCCCTACCCTTGTTCAGAATGTGTCTTCTGCAAATACATATTGATACCTACATACATAGGATTGCCTTCCTGCTCCACCAAGAGCAAAATGGAAGGAATGCACTTTTCCACAGAAATGTGATACTAAATCAGAAAAGACTAGTATAAATAACTTGATTTTTTTTTTAGAAAAGGCATGATCTAGTTTTTAAAAATTTTCATTAAGGCCTGCCAAAAACACAGCAATCAGTTGAAAACTACCATCATTCTTTAGGGGGGACGGGATGGGAGAGGCACATGCAGCATATTGAAACACTGGCAATTCGATTGTTACCAAAATAGGCATGACTTTCATTTAATATCTTAAATGGTTTTCTGAGTTAAGGGCTATATTTCAGTGAATTAATATAGATCTGCTTGATGTTGGATTATATATACAACAAAGCACATAGTGTTACAATGATGGAGTGTTACAAACATCAAGCCAACACTGTTGGAATTACATATGCAGTATTAGTACATCCTCTTTTGCAACCCTAAGGTTGAGAACTAGGAGTTACACTGCAATGAGTGCATATCAAAGTAAATTCACTTTGTCCAATTCTATGTGAAATAAATCATTAAAAAAAAAAAAAGTGAACTGCAAGGGTAAAGAAGGATACAAGAGTAGAAACACAGCAACTCTTCCCACCAGGTGCCAGACCAACCATGCTATTGAGCTCCTGACTCAAGTCCCATCCTAGCCCAATCCTAAGGGGAACAGTCAGGACTTCAGGGCCTTCTGGAAAGCTAAAGGGGTATTTTATATGTTGCTTAAATATTGTTGAAGGGAATTCATATAAACAAAAAAAAACGTGCTGCTGAGGGAAACAGTTATAGCTTTTATGCTCTGCTTATAGGCTTTTGGTGGCAATTATGCAAAGTACTGAATACCAATATCGAACTTATTCAGCAGTGCTGCTCTGTTGGGTGAGCCATCCATATGCCAACCTGGAAATTGCATTACATATCTGTAAGAGGGAGGGGGGGGGTCAATCTATTCTCCAAAGCCCCTTAAGGCAGGACAAGAAACAATGGGTGAAAGCTAATCAAGGAGAGAAGCAAGCTAGAAATAAGGATAAATTTCCTGATAGAACAATTAATGAGTGGAATGGCTTGCCTTCAGAAGTTGTGACTACTCCATTACTTGAGGTTTTTAAGAAGAGATTGGACAACCATTTCTCTGAAATAGTATAGGGCTTCCTCCCTGAGCAAGGGGTTGGACTAGAAGATCTCCAAGAACAGAATACCTTCCAACTCTGTTATTCTGTTCTGTTTTGGAGGCACCAAAATAAGGAAAGTCGTTAAAAGGACAAATTCAGATGGATTAGCAGAATAAATGTCCCATACATTTGGGATCCACAAACTATATCTGCAAATCTCAGTTGGGAATAATCTTTGTTTGGATTATCACCAGCATCACTCATCTCACTGATAATCTTTTCAACATCAGCAAATTCAGATGTTTACAATCAGGGAATATGATTTTTCTAAGCAGCTTCGTCTATAGCCTCATTTTGTACACAGAAAACGGACCTCACAACAAATTCAAGTTACAGGGAAGATTGGGGGGGGGGGGGGGTTAAGCCAGAGGGCAGTTAAGGACACTTCTATATTTTCTGCTTGGTATGTGTCAGTATGACAGGCACCATGCTGTGACTGACAGACCCAATTTATGGGAAACTTTGACAAGGGTAATGAGATAGCTCTTGGGCAAATGCAGTCATTAGCATCGCAGAGCGGTTTTCTTGTATTTACCATTCATATTGTTCCCCATTTATGCAATATGACCAATGCTTGAAAAGAAGAAACCAGGTCAGCTTCACCAGCTTGTCATCATCTGCTTTTGTTCCCCATCACTCAAGTTTGATGCCAGTTGGATTTGTTCCTTGCCTGCATGTTTGGCTTCTCTTCTTGGTGGTGGTAGCAATTATTAGTAGATTAAATATGTGCTATTGCTCCCAGTATGAGGACAAAACTATTCAAGTTAACAGAATAACAGAGTTGGAAGGAACCTTGGAGGTGTTTTAATCCAAGACCTTAGACCAGGGGTGTCTAAACTTGGGAACTTTAAGACTTGTGGACTTCAACTCTCAGAATTCCTCAGCCAGCGTTTGGGCACCCCTGCCTTAGACTATTTAGACAAATGACTGCCCATTCTCTTCTTAAAATCCTCTAATGATGGAGCACCCAAAACTTCTCAAGGCAAGCCATTCCACAATTGTTCTAACTGTCAGGAAATTTCTTCTTATTTCAAGGTTGGGTCTCTCCTTCGTTAGTTCCATCCACTGCTTCTTGTTCTGCTTTCAGGTGCTTTGTAGAATAGGTTAACCTATTGCATCCTGTAAAGCTTCTGAGCTCCATGAAAATTTACTAGAAATTGGCAAAAAGCCTTTCTTAGCTAGATAGAATCCCTATTATAAAATATCTTCCCTTTTCTCTGCTTCTACTGACAGAACCCACCTTTCTTCCTTTTCCCTTTTCAACTATCTGTTTTATCCTCATACTTTGATTCAGCATTCAAGTACTTTATCTCACCCTTTACAGCTAGCCTAAAAATCCACATTTTTGCAACTATTTTTTCCAGCATCAGCTTAGTATAGAATAGAATTCTTCATTGACCAAGGTTGATTAGACACACAAGGAATTTGTCTCCGGTGCATATGCTCTCAGTATACATACATACATACATACATACATACATACATACATACATACATACATACTACGATAAATCATGATCATAGTCATCATAAAAATATATTCATCATAAATCATAAGATACAAAACTTAATGAGAGTAATATGATACTAAATAAGCAATATATTTAGTAATATTAAAATATATACATACACACAAACACACACACACATACATACACATTGCAACAATATTTCTTTTCAACATAGGGAACATTTGTGGCATGAGAAAAGAAGTTAGAAATAGCTCAAGTTAAGGCCCGAGATAAGACAAAAAAGAGGCATTGTGAAAACTACTTTACACTAACAATATTTGTAAGGTTATTCCATCATGGCAAACTTGTTTCTATCATAACGACACCAGTGGTGGGTTCCGGATCCTGGTACAACCGATACGGTGCAACGAGGCTGGGTGCCCACCACATGAACATGTGCAGCGCGTGCACACACGTACACAGCGCACACATGCGTTCTTACCGCCTGCGGCAGTCCAGCTGCTTGGCCTGCGCAGAAGCCCCGAAAATTTCAAATAATGGTAAGAAGCACGGGCGGGCGGTCTTCTGGACCGCCGTACCGGAACGGTACCTGGAGCACTGGTACAAGCACTGGTACACCCGTACCGGGGCGTACCGGTTGTAACCCACCACTGATCAACACGATACTTCTTATACTGCCTTTTCTTTTTTTAAGCTTTCGACATCTGTTTTCATGTCCTCATTAACTCCATCCAACAACTTCTCTATCTTTACTTTCAACCCACTAAGTCTTCCTTATATATTTATTTTCAGAGGAGTCTTGTTATTTTTGAGATGCAGAAGGCCCCTTAACTTCGGCCCATGGATCAGCTGATTCAGAGAGGGCCAGAAGTTCTGTCTCTGTTTCTGGCACACTCTTGCTAGCCCTAGCGTCTCTGGACTTGCCGTTCTTTTTGGGCTGCCACTAAGAGAAGGGGAGTGGTAGCTAGGATTCGTGGGAGCGGCCTCCGCAAAGCCATTCCGCGTGGATGGCAGGTGCATGTGGAGCATGTCCCCCCGTTCAGCCTAGAAAACAACAGGGACCTGCTGTGCATGTGATTAAATATTTTAGGGGAGGCTTATTTTCAGGGGATGGCTTATTTTAACACATGCAATCAAAAACCCGATTGGGCTTATTATCTGGGGAGGTCTTATTTTCGGGGAAACAGGATAATATTTTTTGGAATTTCACCACATACACATATATTTCCACATTCAAATCTTCTGAAAAATAGATTTAAAGCAGAGAAAAGAAAGCATTTCACTTGTTTTATAAGGATTTCACTGCTATAAGTAGTGGTGGACTACTGGCTTACAGACATGTATGTATGTATGCATGTATGTATATGTATATGTATATATCTATATCTTTCTTTCTATATAAATAAAAATGTAACAAGAGTTCAAAACCGCTAATCTCCGAAAGTTTCCAAATTTTCACACAACGTTCCTTTCAAGTACAGCACCAATTATAAATATAGATTGTGTAGATGTCACATCTGTGCCAGGTACACGCAACGGAAATGTAAACAATTGTAAAAAAAAGGTAGGTAGATGGATACAGAGAGAGCAGTGGGCCACAGGTATTATGTCATAAAGGATGACATAATACTCTGTCCATAAGATTCAAGGAGAAATACAGTAGGTAGGTAGGCAGCTATAGGGATAGAGAGAGGGAGGGACAAATGCAGTAGGTAGGTAGGTAGGTAGGTTGGTAGGTAGGTAGGTAGAGGGAGAAATACAGTAGGTAGGTAGGTAGAGGGAGAGAGGGAGAAAGGGAGTAGGTAGGTAGGTTAGGGGTTATATGGTAGTTGTGTGTACGTGTTTGTGTGTGCAGGTGTAGATCTACACACAGATTGGATGGCCATTTAACCAGACTGGGCCACAGCAACACGTGGCCAGGAACGGCTAGTATATATATTAATAAAATTGATTCATGAAATTGATTTTGAAGGAACCAAATTAATCTCCAAAACTGAACAATTCAACAAGAGAATAATTATGGAAGCCATCAAAATAGAGAAACACCCCCACAACATGAACAAATGTGATGATACCTCCCGCCTACCAGACATCTGGAAACCAGCACTAGCCAACAAACGAGCCCCATCCACCACCCAGGTCATTACAATACAAAAGAACAACAAACACACAGCCAGCACCAATCTACCAATCATGATACAACTACACAGCCAATCAACCCACTCACAGCAACAAAGCCAGCACTCCCCCCCCCCACCAAGATTTAAAGAAAGATGGCAGCTCCGAAGTCAAAAATGCCAGCCTGAGGATGGCGAGTGGGACCTCGTCAAAACATTGCCAAGACAATCTCAATCTTACACGGGAAAAGACACAAATACAACAAGACCATCATATATATATGCACAAATATATATATATATTAGGTTTTTGAGCTGATAAATAAATAAATAGCAGTATGCTTCCTCCCTTAATTGAGGCTTACCAGGGTGTTGTGATGCAAGCATATAAATATATAAATATGTGTGTGTGTGTGTGTGTGTGTTTACGTTTGTACTGATAAATAAACAAGGGAGACTAGTATAATCTTACAATACAATACAATAGCAGAGTTGGAAGGGACCTTGTAGGCCTTCTAGTCCAACCCCCTGCGTGGGCAGGAACCTTATACCATTTAAGACAAATGGCTATCCAACATCTTCTTAAAGACTTCCAGGGTTGGGGCATTCACAACCTCTGGAGGCAAGCTGTTCCAGAGGTTAATTGTTCTAACTGTCAGGAAATTTCCCCTTAGTTCTAAGTTGCTTCTCTCCTTGATTAGTTTCCACCCATTGCTTCTTGTCCTGCCCCAGGTGCCTTGGAGAATAGTTTGACTCCCTCTTCTTTGTGGCACCCTCTGAGATATCGGAACACTGCTATCATGTCTCCCCTGGTCCTTCTCTTCATCAAACTAGACATACCCAGCTCCTGCAACCGTTCTTCATATGTTTTAGTCTCCAGTCCCCTAATCATCTTGGTTGCTCTTCTCTACACTCTTTCCAGAGTCTCCACGTCTTTTCTACATCGTGGCGACCAAAACTGTATGCAGTATTCCAAGTGTGGCCTTACCAAGGCACTATACAGAGGCATTAACACTTCACGTGATCTAGATTCTATCCCTCTGTTTATGCAGCCTAGAACTGTGTTGGCTTTTTTGGCAGCTGCTGCACACTGCTGGCTCATATTTAAATGGTTGTCCACTAGGATTCCAAGATCCCTCTCACAGTTGCTACTATTGAGCAAGGTACCACCTATACTGTACCTGTGCATTTTGTTTTTCTTGCCTAAATGTAGAACCTTACTTTTTTCACAATTGAATTTCATTTTATTAGATAGTGCCCAATGTTCAAGTTTGTCAAGATCCTTCTGTATCTTAAGCCTATCTTCTGGAGTGTTGGCTATTCTTGCCAGCTTGGTGTCGTCTGCAAATTTGATGAGTTCCCCATTTATCCCCTCATCCAAATCATTGATGAAGATGTTGAAGAGTACTGGGCCTAAAACAGAGCCTTGGGGGACTCCACTGCATACTTCCTTCCATGTAGATGCAGTTCCATATATTAATGGAATTATACTAATCTAGTATAATTTATTTTATTTATTTATTTTATTTTTATTTATCAGCATAATCGTAAACACAAATGGAAACAAAAGGCAATGAAACAAATAACTTTCTGTCTGCATGGTATCTTGTGATGAGCTGAAAGACAGAAAAGAAAAGCAGCTTGCTTGCTTCCTTCCTTAATTGGGGCTTACCAGGGTGTTGTGACACAAGTATATAGTTATTCCCCTGGCTCAGCTGATCAGGAGGAGAACCTGATGGCTTAGTGGCTAAAACATCTACCTAACATGTAATACAGCCCCGGTTCAAATCCCAGTAAGGGTATGGCTAGCTGATGAGAGCTAAATAGCTTGAAATAGATCTATACTAATCTCCCTTGTTTATTTATTTATCAGCACAAACGTAAACACAAATGGAAACAAAAGGCAACGAAACAAATAGCTTTCTGTCTGCATGGTCTCTTGTGATGAGCTGAAAGACAGAAAAGGAAAGCAGCTTGCTTCCTCCCTTTATTTGGGCTTACCAGGGTGTCACACACACACACACACACACGCTGGTCTTGTTGTATTAGGGGCTTTTCCCTATATATATAATGTGAGAGATCAGAAATTGATTCCATCGATTTAAAAATATTTTTAAAAATAATTGCTGGGGGCTTCAACCTTCATCAAAGTAAACATTAGGGGAGATGGTTTTTAATCATTTTTCTTCATCTTAGCTCCTCTTGGATCAAATACTGGCACTCTATTCATATTTTTTTCTTCCATCAGAACTAATGATAAATATTATGGGGAGATGAAAGAGAAGGGAAGAACTAAATTGCTGAAATATTATGAGAAGAAATACAACCTTCAAATTATGTTTAAAATAATAATCCATGAAGGCTATTTTAAAATTAACACAAGGTGCTCCAATTATACTATTTAACAGCTCTTTAAATAGTGTATTATCAACTTCATACAGTGGGGTCCTATATGGTTTGGCATCCAGACCTTTCCAGGTCTCGCCATTGATAGAAGCACAGAAGCCCTGGAAATTCTGCTTAGGCTTCTGAAAGTGATTAGGCTTCAATGCCCATCAAATCTGTTCTTCCAGTCTATAGGAACTGTCCCAGTTCTGATGCCAACCAGTTTTGTACTATTCCAAACATATTTCCTACTGATTGCTGTGCTACCTGACGATATTCCTGTTTTTTCCTATTATACTGCAAGATTTTATTTCAAGCAACATGGCATATATTGTCACATCATTCTGTCCTTCAAAAGCAATCATCAAAAGAAAATCAAGAAAAATTATCCCATAAACATTTTTGTATGAATTGTATGAATTGTATGAATTTTGACTGTGTTACAGCTAAAGCATCTGGTAGGAATTTAAAATAAATGTTATTCATTAGAATAATTTGTGATTAATGACAAGGCAACAGCAGCAAAGTATTTTAAACAATTAATTTATTAATAGAATAAATTAGTTCTGTAAACATATATTAGCTTCTAATTCTTATTTTCCAGTTCTGCGCAGAAATCTTGCAAGCTGTTTCTTGATCATCCTTTTCATCATGACAGCTGCACTGCTTGCTAAATTTATGAAATGTTTAATATTTTCAAGGATAGCAATGCACAGTAGATCCAACAATTTTAAATGTCAAATAATTGCTATTACTGCCTGATAGAATCCATATGGTATTTGTTATAGGAAGTTGGTCCAATATTAAAATTGGCTCAATGAAGATTCATGTAGAAGAAAAGATTTTCATAAGATCGAATGTTTAAAAATTGTGAGAGGTAGTAATAGTACAGAGTTCTGAATATTTTCCTGTAACCTACCACTGATGTTTATTTTTATTTATCAGAGCTACATTAACTCAAGGTGATGAACATAATGTTTCTTCCCATTTTCCCCACAAGAATCCTGTGAGATGGGTTGAGCTGAGAGAGAATAACTGGCCCAAATTAGTCATGTAGCTTCTGTGCCTAGAGGAGAACTAGAATTCTTGGTCACCTAATTTCACTTCAGCACCTTAACTACTATGCCAAACATTCTCTTTAATACGATGTAATTATGTATCATGGAGGAGTCAATATATGAAAAGACTGTATCTAAATTTATTGGTCTGTGAAATTTTGAGAATGCTGATATTTATAATACCGGTAGGTAAAAACATTTAAGGTAGGTGTGTGTGTGTGTGTGTGTGTGTGTGTGTGTGTGTGTGTGTGTGTGTGTGTGATGAGAGCGAGTTTGACACCTGTGTGCTACAGTAGTACATGCTGCTTTTCCAGAAAACAGGACATATCAAGTGGGGACTCTTTGAAAGTTCTGGGGTGGCATATCAGAAAGCCTCTTCCTCATAGCTTCCCTCCATTAGGCACTGCCCATTGTGTGCCTCTTATTAGCTGCAATTTGAAGCAAAAATCTGCAGCACAAAGCAACTTTTCTAAATTGTAGGATTAACAGGACAAAAACAACATATTTATTTGCACCTGATTGCAGGCCTTAAGTGTAAATCAAGGCTTCATTAAAAAGTTAAAGGGCTAATTATCTTGCAAATTTAGAAGTCACTGGTATCAGATTTAACTAACATCTTATATGGTTTTCTTACCAGAATTTACCAATAGAACTTTTGAAAATACATATTAATTCTGTAATGTATTTAATATAGATAACAGGAGAAAGTTTAAAAGAGACTCAAAGACAACAAAAAGCATCCCAATATTTCCAATGTCTAGCAATTTTGTCCAAATCAGATTAAAATTAATAACTCTTAACTGAACAAACAGTACCTTTCCAATAATTTAATCTTAACAATTAACTTCCCCTGCATTTTGGATTATATATGTATTTTACTATATTGTATTTATATATGTAATTATACACATATAATGAAATATACTATACACACATCTGAACGTGAGTGTGTATGTGTGAATATCAATTTTCCACATGAGGATTTTATATACAGAACAAAATTCAACTTAGAAGGACAACTATATTTATCCAAAAGGAAGATGATCCTTAATTAAAGATTATCTTATCCCGCCCAAAACTATAAGTTTGGTTAAAAAAACCCAATCTTTATTTACTGCATTCTCAGTGAATGTAAAGTAATCTTCATAATATTTAAAGATACATTTCTGAAGTCACTTACTAGCAGTTTTCCTGAACATTACCATTCAGGTAATATAATTGTAATATTTGTAACATTTTGATTCAAACAAGTAATTCATTCTTTATAAACTTGTAGACAAGTATATACTGCTCATAGTCCATAAGGATTATTATTAAAAAAATAAATAATATTTACTCTATTATACTGAATACCCTATAAAAATTTCCAGCGTAAATATTTGATAACTAAAACACATATCAGCTTGATTATTTGTTGAATGTAAAATCATTCTTAATCATTTACTAATTTCAAGATAATTTCCTTTATGTCCAGCAGAACATGTTATTATGTAGAAAAAGGCTGTAATCTGAAGCTATATCCAAATGATCTAGGGTTTAAAGACTTTAGTTTACCATAAAATAATAAACATCCCCAGTTACCCTGTTACAGCAGTCTAATTAAATTCTGTTTTATATGGCATTTAGAGCAAAACAGCTATCCCTTAAACAACTAGGAACATCATGAAGAATTTTGTTGGCTGTGTCATTTTCCATTTTGTAAGAAGAGTACAGTAGTTCTCTTCCTAGCCTTCCTCCTTTACAAGCACAAGCTACTGCCATCTTGTGGTCAAAACTCAGATACAAAACCAGATTGGCTAAAACTTCATATACGCTCTCTAGCACCAAATGTGCAGTTACAACAAAAGAGATCATTCATGGGAGCCACTCCTAATCCTAGTTTTCCGAAAAGTATAACTGTATAAGAAGATGCAAAAATATGATTTCTATACTCTGCAAGATATCTCTGCATTATTATTCCTCAGGAAACTTTGAAAAGTTCAGAATCTCAAGAGACTGAAGCATGGTTCTGCAATTTATATCCTTCAATCTTACCATTTCTCTCAAAATCTATAGCATTGAATTTTAACAACATATAATAAATGTGATTTCCCTTTTTTCTTTTCTTTTTATTGGTGCTTCTGAGTCAGTACTGACTCCTGGCAAGTGCCTGGACCAGTTCCTGCAATTTTCTTGATAAGATTTTCAGAAGTGGCTTGCCTTTGCCTTCTTCCTAGGTTTGAGAAAGTGTAACTGGCCCAAGATCACCCAGCTGATTTCATTTTTTAATGCCTAAGACCTTTCCCTTTTTGATTTGAATTACTTGGAAGCCCTGTTCAGAGTGGAGGGAACTGGGAACTCTCTGGCCTATTCTCATGTGTCTTATTAGACCTTCACTTCACCCAAGTGTTCATTCCTTACCTGTGGTGTTTAGGCACTGGGTTAAAAAGAGTGACAGAAATATACGCAGCCCACAACTTTATACAACACTCACATTCCCCAAATCTGACAATTCAATATGGATCAGGACAACAGGTTTCAAACACGGTAACAGGATAATTTACCTTTCTGCTGTGTTTGTTCGGATTTTGGTTTTACACAGATGATTCTGGAATTCACTGGTATTTCCTGGAAAGCGTCTTGGGGCGTTGTCTGCATGGCAATTATGAAACACATGTTAATATTATATCTAACTGGATCAAGTAAGATTAAACAAAACTTCAAGAACAGAATTAAAAAAAAACATTGTTCCACATTTATCCCTGTCCAAGCTTTCTTTCCAGCAGAAATTAAAGCAGAACTGGTCAAATGAGATCTAATCCATAATGGCCATTCATGCCAACCAGAACAAACTGAACACTAGACTGTAGATTTATAACATTTTCCCTGAACACAAAGACATTCTTTTTACTTTGAAATGAGTAATGGAGGATGCAAGAAATCAAATTTTGTGGATCTATCCATACCATCTACCAAAACCAGACATTTCTCAATAAGTGCTCTCATAAACTGGGGTGTTTTCTTTGAGGAGATGTTCCTGATATCTTTCAAAAGTGGCAAAATCCTTTTTTATGCTAAGCCTTTGAGAACTTTTTTACTGTATTAATTCCAGTGGCAGCATTTCACTAAATTGGGTTGATCTTGAAAAGCCAAATAGAGCTAGATCTGATTGGGTAGGGCAGGGGTCTGCAAAGTTGGCTCTTTTAAGACTGGTGGACTTCAACTCCCAGAATTCCCCAGCCAGCATAGCTGGCTGGGGAATTCTGGGAGTTGAAGTCCACCAGTCTTAAAAGAGCCAACTTTGCAGACCCCTGGGGTAGGGGATGAGAAGATACTAAGAATCTAGGCAAACTGGGAGTTTAAAAAATATAGAGGAAAAAATTAATTACAAGTCATGTACATACAATACGGTTTGGTTCTGTATTTATTTCATCATCCAACTCGCCACAGTGACTGAGAGTGGCGAAAGCACATAAAAGCCTTAAAAAACAAATACAGGCAATAATATGTGCAACCCCAAATCCATGACCATACACATAAACATATATGGCTACCAAAGCAATATTCAAACAACAAAAGCCATAACGTATCTTGGGCACAAGCTAACCTCCTACCGGTACCCAAGCCAGGTCTAAGGTTTTCCAAGCAGTTGGCAGGATTATAGCAAGTTGAATTGCAGGGGTAATAGGGTTCCAAAGACCCATTTTCTGGGTCTCACGAAATGGGATCTAAAACATGCCTGTCTTGTTGGGACTTCACAATTTAGAGAAGCAATCCCACAAATAATACAATGCCGTGCCCTGAAAGGCAATATAAGTAACGATCAGCACTTGAATTGCATCTTACTGATATGAATTATGTGACTTTATGTTTTTAATGAGTAGTGAGGAATGGGATGCAAATATTCCGTGCAAAGAAAGAAACTAGATAGCTATCTCCATGATAGGCGAGATTTAAAAAAAAACTTTTTGTAACATCTGAATTCAACTTCAGTCTATGTGAATTCAGGTTAGAGAAACACTTTTTTTGTGTATTATCCCACTTCAGAAGCAAAATAGTGGGATAATACACAAAAAAACCCATGTGATTCTACCTCTAATGAAATCTTGTAAAATGCTTCGGAAGAGAGAGTGCTTTGTAATATACAGAAAAGCTTTTGCAAAATCTGGAACACCTCTCCTTTGCTTTGGGTCATTAGCACAATTACATCCATTTGAGTACTCTATATTTAAAAGAATACTAAAACAGTCAAATACCGTTCTATGCATATTTATTTATTTATTTATTTATTTATTTATTTATTTATTTATTACAAGGGCTATTTAGTCATATTACCTGCAATGAGTCATCCAACTGAGGAGTCAGGTTAGTGTTTCCATATGCCCCTAGAGAGTCAGGTTGAGCAAGTTCAGCTATGCTCATTGGCCCGTGAGTAACATCGGGAACACCAGGACTATCTCCTGAGAGATTAAAAACATATTAAAAGCACGGTTTCCATTTAAAATGTTACCATTTCTAGTGCACACCTATAAAGATGGGTTGATATCTCACTACTGTTTGTGAGATACCATGGCTGAAACACTGCTATCTAGATTCTTTGTAGGTTACTCTCAGACAAGAGGAGCAAATCTTTCATTTACTCACTTTATTTTGAATATGCCCTGTATGTTAACAAAGTAAGTCATTGTACTTCTTTACATGCATGCTTGTGATTTTTCAAAATAACTGGTGGGAATTTTGCCAACAGACAAAATGTTTTGAAACTGAAACTCCTAAACTAGTCCATGTTAGCATAAACAAAGTTTAGTCATAAATCTCTTAATATCACCTTTTAAAAATACTTTATTGGGAGAAGGCATAATGAAAGTTTTCATAAAGAGTTGCATCACACAAAATGGGGACAATTTCAAGCCTAAATTATACATTATACTTTAATTATTGTAATGACACAATAGTGCATACAGGAAATTTCTTTTTCTTCCTACAGTTGTTCTACTTTCAGTCTTATTTCTTTCACTGTTTTTCCCCCAAACCATATTTCACCAGACCAACCCCTGATGCTAAAGAAATACAGGTATGTCCCATACTTAAAACATCTCATCATCCTTATAGTCTTCATTAATTCTCTTGATCTGTCTTCATAAATTATACTGTCAAAATTACATTCATTCCTATGACCATCGATAGCCATGAATACATTGATATTTAAAACATGTATTCAACACAGATATTTCCTAAAGAAATACATATCAAAGAATTCCATTGTCATTCACTGAGTTTCCACATGACCCAATCACTTTTACTATAGCCTCATCTTGTTCCTACCTATTTATTTATGTTATTGAAGGAAATCATGTTTCTTGGCCGTGAAGGTTCTTCCTCCTGAAGCGCTCAGCCAGGGCAATGACGCCTGCCTAGCCTGCCTTTTGCTGTTATGAGCGAGTCGCCCTGTCACCGTCTCTGCTTGCACCTCCCCTCGCCAAGGAACTCTCAGGATCCAGCACACCACGCAAAAGGAGAGGTCCTTCTCCCCAAGTCCAGGCATGTTTGGCAGCTTGCCAGCTCAGATATGAATAAAAGTCCTCAAGCTCAGAATAGTTGGTGTGGGTGTGTGTGTGTGTGTGTGTGTGTGTGTGTGTGTGTAAAACAATGACTGTTGCCAGAGCTGGGATTCACTCACCTTCCCTACTGGTTCACAAATGTGAGCGCGCACATCTCGTCTGCGCATGTGCATTGCTTGCGCATTACGTCAGACGGGTGGGCAAAGCTTCCCGCAGCTGCAATAACCGGTTCACCTGAACTGAAGAGAGCCGTGTGAACACCACCTGACTCTTCCCTAGACCACCTTTCATTTGGGGTGGGGGGGAGGATCACACTGTAAAGCCTTTGGAAGGAAGCCTTTGAAGAAGGAGTGAAGGCTGGAGGGAACTTTCACCTCCCTTCAGTTGGAAACTAGAGGGCAAAGCCTTGGTTTGTGGTGAGTTGTTTCCATGGTAAATGTGTTCAGTGGTGAGGTGGCAAGCTGACGCTGATGAGGTGGTGGAAGCAAGTTGTTCTAGACCACAGAATATATGTAGTTCAAGGATTGAACCTTGTGGTCTTAGTGCTCTCTGAACTTGGTTGTTTGCTTGCAAATACTTCATTACCCAACCAGGTAACATCATCCCAGCTAGTGAGTGGGGTTTGCTCCCTGTTTACATATAGTAGCTTGCGCTGCCAATCTTGGTGGGGGTGTAGCTTTCCCCTTGGTAGTTCCTTGATTAAAGTATTATTTTCTGCTTTTGGGGGGGGTGTCTAGTGTTAATTCCTGTTTATCTGGTCTTAATCGTCTCTCCCTAGTATTTTGGATTTTAGTTTGGTCTAGGATGCTCACTTTCCATGTTGAAAATATGGTCGAGTCTGCCCATCTCAGCCATCAACAGATACAAACCATATTTACATGCAGTATTCACAGGCCAGGATAAGCTTAAAGTCCTCACTTGTAGTCCTCACCTAACAACTGCAAACAAAACTGCCAGAACTGCTGTTGTCGTTGTTTTAAATATATTAAACAGGTAATACTCATTTACCTACAAGTGGACCAGAAACTTTGTCATTCAGTGAAGTTGTCACTAAGTGAAACTACATCTTTGCTCCTGAACTTATCTCAGTTTTCCTTTGCTTTATAGACCTATGAAGGTCATAAATCTGAGGTTTGGTCTAAAATTATTTTTTCATCAATGCCAAAACAGCTTACAGTTTCTAAATGAGGTAATTGATAAATAAGGAGTACCTGTACTTCACACTCTGAGTTTTTATATTAAAATATTAACCACAGAAAATATTGATCTTTACAGTATGTCAGAATTACCATTACTTAATACCAGGGTGTGCTGGCTCAGTAGCTAAGATGCTGAGCTGGTCGATCAGAAAGGTCAGCAATTCAGCAGTTTGAATCCCCAAGTGCTGCATAATGGAGTGAGCTCCCGTTACTTGTCCTAGCTTCTGCCAACCTAGCAGTTCGAAAGCATGTAAAAATCGAAGTAGAAAAATAGGGACCACCTTTGGTGGGACGATTCCATGCACTTTTGGCATTTAGTCATGCCGGCCACATGACTACGGAGATGTCTTCGGACAGCGCTGGCTCTTTGGCTTTGGAACGGAGATGAGCACCGCCCCCTAGAGTCAGAAATGACTAGCACGTATGTGCAAGGGGAACCTTTATCTTTAATACCAGGAATCAGATAACATGCTTTTTATTTCCAAGTATCTAAGCTCAAATGTTTATTTTAGAAAGCTCATTAAATGTTTTTAATTTGTGCAAAGTCAAATTCTGAAAATATGTAATCTTTATAACCAGATGACTTCATATGCTATTTAGCTGTTAACAATTCTGAATTATAATGCAAGCAATAAGCTTGAAATAAAATATGGGCACTTACCCTAAATTGTTGGTGGAATGATATATAACCATGCTATACATTATTCTTTTTTTTTACAGCATTATCATAAAAACGTGCAAGTATTCAAGAGTTACACACGCACACACACACAAATACGAGGATAAATATATTCTGGGCTAAGTGTGTTATTTTAACTGTGTTGTCTTTGGTTGTTTTAAATCAAGAACTGTTAAAGCAAGAAAATGCTTTTAGTTCAAGCAGTTGCAAAATATTAAAATATAAGCATGTATGTCAATATTGGGAAGAGCCTATTGGGGCCTTTCTTGAGGCTACAGCTCTAAGGTCAAGTCAAAGGTTTTACTCACCTTATTACCTTACAGTCAAGGATGGAACCTGATGCTTTCTAAGAACTCTCCCCACTGCGCTATGACCTTTGCCTAAGCTCTTGTTTGATTGGCAACAGAAATTCAGGATTTAAACCATATCTTAAGAAATTTACTGCAATAGTAGCTCCAATTTCCAGAGTAATGTGTGCCAGTCTGAACATGGCACATTCTGTTGTGCTTTCTAAAAGCCAGCAAATCTTAGCTAGATTTAGCCAGACTTTTTAAAAGTCTTTAATCTATATAATCCCTACATAATTTAGGTATTAGTTAGCACACTTTATGGAATTAGGTTTTACCTATCTCCCAACATATAGAATTAAGAAGTGACCTTTTCAGATGTTTTAAGCCCATGGTTTTATGTTGCAAATTGGTAATCAGAAACTTTTTCAAGTTATATTATGATCTGTTTGAATACTTCATAATAATTCAAATAAACTAATACCTGCAACATTGTCACATTGCCCTGATGATGGCATCTGTCGAGTTAATTCTTTCGATACGTGGCTGGCAGTCTGGCCCACGTATACGGAGTGTCCCATCAGGATACTTTCAGCAGCTTTGGTTAGCCTTGGTCTTTGACCCTCGCTAAGTTCCCCAGCACTGTTGTCAGAATCCTAAAGAGAGAAAGAGACAGAGAGTTGCACATGTACTCCATTTTGAAGTGGCTCCCATTTGTGAAGGTGGGCAGAGGGAACACTTAAGTGGAATCAAGGAAAGGAAGGCGAAGGAAAATTCAAATGCAGATGGAAGGGGGTGGTCAGCTTTCCTTTATTTATTAAAAAGAGCTCTGAATTGGAGGGAGGAGAGAGGCTTCAATTTACCTTTATCTCCTTTCTTTTCTTTTTATAAAAAGGAATCTGTCTTAAGAGACACAAGAGGCTTTTCTGTAACCAGGTGCTTATACAACATTGTATGGTAAAGTCGCTATTGTTTACAAAAAAATGGGGGCTTCTATACTCACAAGCATGCACAGAAGCTCTTTTTAATAATAATAATAATAATAATAATAATAATAATAATAATAATAATAATAATAATAATAATAATAATAATAAATGATATGATATCGCTATTCCTGGATATGCCAGAGTCGAAGAAAATGAACTAGAAAAAATAATGAAATATCGCGACCTGACCATCGAAACTACACGGCTATGGATGAAGCATGTCACAGTGACACCCATTGTCATCGGGGCACTTGGCACCATGTCCAAAAATTTTACTAAATATATCAGCAAATTGCAGCTTCCTGCAATAACACCAGTGGAACTGCAAAAAAACGGCACTACTGTGGTGAGATGGGTGCGGGTTACAAATGTGAATAATAAATAAATAAATAAATAAATACTTGGAACATCATACATTCTACGAAGATACTTGGTTGATACCTAGGATGCTAGAAGCAAACTGTATCAACCATTAGCACCAGTCAATAGTATTTGCAATGCATTTTTAAATGTTCAGCTGGCTGAGTTTCATGTTTTATGAAAAAAGTAAATAATAATAATAATAATAATAATAATAATAATAATAATTTGATTCATTATCACTAATAATTACTATTACTACTAGTAGTAGTAGTAGTCTGATTCATTACCACAGTTGGATCATCAAATAACTGGTATTCCAAACAGGGAAACAACTGCTGTCAGTACAAATATTACAATATTTACAGAAAAAATAATGAAGTAGAGGGAGACAACGTTGGTGATTGGAAATGAAGAAAATATAGGGTTTGTCAGTATTTGAAGAGGCATCTTCTACTCCTCAGCCATTGCTATGATCCCACATTCAATGATTTTTAAGAACACAAATATTGGCTACCAAAGAGCAAAATTGCTAATAAAACTTCACATTTGCTTTATGTGGCTTCAGCTCCACTACTAATGAGCCTCCACAGATCATAGTAAAAGAAAGTTACCTTCAAAAAAACAAACAAACCTTGTCCATTTCTATTATAACCGATTTAGAAATAAATGGTACCTCTGAGTAGCAACTCTCTTCAGGCAAAGTAAGTGGAGCTTGATTCAGTTTTGAAAAGAGAGAAAGGACTTGATCTCTGTAGGGCCCTCGGTGGGGTCTCTGTATCACTTGTCCCTCACTGGGAGGATCATAATCCTAAAAGATACAATAGTAGTTTTTCCCCCCAAGCTATTCATAAATGATAAACCGCATTCCTGACATTCTGGGTTCTCAAAATGAAATAGCATCTTAAAAATGACAGGAGCATTAAAACGCTTATCAGAAAAAGCACTGAAGCCTTATTACAGTATCAGTATACACATACAGTATGTACATACATGTGTATGTATACATTGTAGTCAGGCTGTGTCCATGTTGAATAAAATAAATAAATAATAAACATGACATTTTTTTAAAAACCATCCCCGATCTTCTACCAGCCAGATATACTGGCATTGCAATTCTGTTTGCAAAATCAATGGCTAAGAGTTGTAATTTCAGTTAATTAGAAACATCAGGTTGGGCACCGTTACTCAATCCTTCCCATCCTTTGAGTAGGGAAAAATCCTACTAATTAAATTTGGATTTTGTTATGCATACACATTACTGATCCTATCACTGAGATAAATTCACTCATTTGTCCTATACCTAGAAATGACTACAAACTAGCCATACATGAACTAACCTGGATGATGCCCCCAAAGTATGCAGGTATTTCTTGAGTTATGACAAACAACATCACTAAGCAATGCGGTCATAATGTGCAATGCCATGAGACTGTACCGCTTACCAATAATAATACCTGCAGTTCCCATTGCTGTCATTAGGCAAGGACTGTGGGCTGTTAAGTAAACACCTCCTTGTAACTTCCTGCAGGCTTCCAATAACCAAAGTCAGTGGGGAAACCAGCAGGAAGTTGCAAGTCCCAAATGGCTAACAAGCTGGTTGAGCGGCAGGTAAGTAGCTGCTGCCAGGTGAGAGAGGGTACACAAGTGACCAGGAGTGGCAGGGAAGGTGTGGGAAGAGGCACAGCAGAAGCTCAGTGGGATTTGTTGCCAGGTGGGAGAGGGTATATAAGAGGCAGGGAGGTGTAGTGCAAATGTAGCAAACCTTAGGAAGGTGCACAGATGGGGGAGACTTACCCAAGTTTCCCTATTGATATTGCTTGTGGGAAGTTGGCAGGAGGATCACAAATTGACATTGTGTGACTGTGGGATACTGTAACTGTTGAAATGGCAAGCTGGTTGCCAAATGCCCTGATCACAATTGCACGATCGCAGATTGCTGGGAGAGCTGGCATTTTGAAGACTAGTTGTTAACCACTACTTGTTCAATGCCATCAAGAGTCTGAATGGTCACAGAACAAGTGAGTGTTAACCAAGGATTACCTCCATGGCATCAACTTATTCTAACATCGGGCCAGTTTTCTAGAAATCACAGCTTCCTAGACAATATTTGAATTACTATTCAAACGAAGTGTACAGCAAGATCAATTCTAGCCTACATTTTTTAAAGGGGGAAAGATGACAAAAATAGAGAAAAATTGAAATTTTGGCTACAGAATCCGTAACATACTGTGTCAGCACCTTGTTACCATTGTAAATGAAGTACTGCTTTCAAGTTAAGAAGGATATTATTGATCTGGGCTTCCCAGAGATTTTGCTTCTAGCCCATCGGCTTGGATTTAAAAATGGACACTTACTCTCTATAAAAGCAAACTAGTTACCGTTTTGGCCAGCTAGGATGAAAGTATGATCATTTTTCTATTTTACAAGCCAATCTCCTACTCTATACTTACTGTTTACCCAAAACTGACGTTTTTTTTGAAACAGTTTAAAGGCATATTCCATTAGGCTACAGCATCATATTTGTTTCAGTTTTTAGTTTTTAAATGATTGTATTACCATCTCATGGGCATCGTGAAGGGTGCTGGCCAAAGTATCACTGAGGTTTGGAAAAGACAGTCCTCCTTCTGCCAAAGCTATAAAGATGAGAAACACACAATTATGAAATGAACACTTGGGTTGCAACTGGATTTTAGTCTGCAAATATATCGGCAAAACATATTTTTGAAATGGGTAGGAAAATCCTCCCTTTAGATTAAACTCAAATTTTATTTTTGCCAAAGTCTACAGCAATCACTCTTCCACTGGTTTGGCATTTTCTCTCTTCCCTTTTAATCTGAAAGGGTTTCTTCCTTTTCCTTCCAGATTGGTAGGACTCATGAATGTGATTGCGCCAGACTATTATGTCCAATCTTGTTACAAAATACCCATGAGGGAAACAAAAGCAATTACCTCATTCCAAACCCCAAAACTGTGGGATGGAAGAGCGAATGCCTCATATTGCAAAAGCATTTTCCAGAGTTGTGGTATTTTTATTGTGTTACACAATATTCTCAACCCTTGCTATCTGGAGTAACACATCAAGAATTATATCAAACCAGTCTTCTTAAATATGTAAAACCTCTTATTTTGTTCTCCAGAAAAATAAAACCTTGGATCTGGAGTTCTTACAAAAATAAAACGCTACAGGTCAGGAAAAGCATCACCTTTTGCAGCTAGCAGTTGACCATAGCTGTACAGAATTTCTCCTTCAGAAATGGGCCTGTCCGGAGCCTCAGTTTCTGTGGTGGTTGGACTGCTTTCTTCTGAGGGGTCAGAACTAGATGTTTCCACGGAAGGTGATGGAGCTCTAGGTTCTGAAGGAAGTGGACTGTGGGTCTTAGGTAATTCAGGAGAGGTTGGCAGTACCAAAATCTCTGGCTCTTCATCCTTACCCACAGACATTATACTAAAAATGACCAAGGAAAAATCCTTATAAATAAGAAATGACACATATTTGCTAGCATTTCTTTAAAATAGTTCCCATATTTTTGGCACATATTTGCTAGCATTTCTTGAAAGTGCTTCACTATCCTACCAGCAGATAAAGGTCAAATCACAATTATCATGGACAGAACACAATACATAGAAAAAGCCAAAGAATTGTTGGAGGACAAATAAGTCTACATCCTAGAAAATACCAACCCAATACAGAAACTAGACAACTTGTTCAAGAAAGATTAAATCACAAAAGAAAAACAATGGCAGATGAAAAGCGGGTCACAGCCCATGCACACAGCTCAATTTGCACAAGTGGCAGGCCAGCACATATGCACACGCAGCTCAACTTGCACAAATTGAATTGCACGTGTATGTACATGCATGCGGCCCTGCACTTGCACATGTTGAATTGTGCATGCGGGTGTGCGCTAGCTAATCACTTGCATGGCCCAGTTCCCTTCTCGCCCCGCTCCCGGGCCACCAAGCCGCAAAGTTTGGGGATCACTATCCTACAGGGGACTAGAAATCAAAAATGAAATTGTGGTTTCTTTCAAAGCCACTGTACTTTTTATAAGAAGCGAAAGAATCCATGGCAGCGGTACTATACCACTCACCTGATCTAGCCAAATACATTAGACCAAAATGTCCAGAATCATGGATCGCACCAATCTCTGCTACTACCTTTCAGTTTGATGGACAAATATACCACCAAACCAGAAGATCCATGGGACTCATAGCAGAGACTCTAATGCAGTATGTATAAACTATGGCCCTCCCACACATAAAACCAAAATTATGGATCTGGTATGTACCATGTTTCCCTGAAAATAAGATAAGGAACCCTGAAATAAGCACTCCGCCTTATTTTCAAGGAGGTCTTATTATTTTTGAGGTGCAGGAGGCGGCGAGTGTGGTCATCTCATGGCTGCTGCTGTGTTGCAATATTTTCAGGGAGGGCTCATTTTCAGGGAAACAGGGTACACAACAGCTTCATCACCTTTGCCATAATAATAAAGGAACAACTGGAGAAAACACATTAATCAATGACATCTCCAGAAGAATAAAATTCAGAAGGGAAGAATAATATCCTTCCTGAATATCCTCATCAGCAGGAGGAAACAACAGCAAATTAGAAAGACAAGTCTATTGAAAAATAACCCACGCTAACCATATGTTCCATTACCAAAGTAACAAGTCAACCTCCCATAAGAGGATCAGTGTAAGAACATTATCAAATGAACACAAACACACTATAGCTACCCAAAGCATCAGAAAAGATAAACAGATTGCCTATACATTATCTCCCAACGACATTGAACTTTATCAAAAGGTACCTGATCACTCAACACACTACAGCGCAACCAACCACAAGCTATGAATGCTAACACTGCCATCCCTCAAGATAGCTCAGAAACAGCTAACAGATTATTACAGACACACTGCATCAACCACAGCACACAAACTAACCAACCTCTCCAAAACATGTTCAGTAAACCAAAAGACCAAGGAATCCAGAAAGAAAAAACAGCAATCATTTATAGCACTACAGTGTTAAGTACTGTCCTAGCCACAATGTAGGCCAGACAGGCAGAAGACGGTACCTATGAAAACCAACTAGCAGTGAGAAGACACAATGAGAAGTTCCTAATCTTCCCAAACATGGGCAGACTCAATCAGGTTCAATTGGAAAACTGTGAGCATCCTAGACCAAGCTAAATCCAAAAAACCCTATAGAATTCCTGGAAGCTTAGCATTTAGACAAATCAGTCATCAATAGAAACATAGGGATAAAATAACTTTATGCACCAGTCAAAAGAGACAATTAAAAAAAAAGACAAGTAAGGATTATTATCAGACAAGCAGACAACAATATTCTAATCAAGGAGAAAAGAACAGCTCCAAAAACACTGGCAGGGAAAGCTATAGCAGTGTTTCTCAACCTTGGCAACTTGAAGATGTCTAGACTTCAACTCCCAGAATTCCCTGGACAGCGAATGCTGGCTAGGGAATTCTGGGGGTTGAAGTCCGGACAGCTTCAAGGTGCCAAGGTTGAGAAACACTGAGCTATAGTATATAATGTGGGGGGAGCAAACCCCACATTCACCCACACTGAAGATATTACCTAGTAGGATAATGAAACATCTGCAAACAAACAATAACTCAGGGAGCACCAAGAGCTTCACAATTAAACCCTGAGCTATATACAGGTAGTCCTTGACATATGACCACAATGCCATAGTTTTTTTCTTGCCACAGTTGTTAAGTAAATCACTGCAGCTGATAAGTTAGTAACCCAGTTGTTATAAATGAATCCGTCTTCCATATGAACTTTGCTTGTCAGGAGGTCGCAAAAGGGGATCACGTGATCTTGAGACACTGCAACAATTTTAGTATAGTGGTTTTAGCGCAGGAATAATTGGTTTAATTTTCTATTTTAGCTATTTATGTATTTTTATATTTGCATTTTTAACTTCCCTGTGCACCGCTCCGAGTCCCTTTGGGGAGAGGAGGCGGTCTATAAATAAAATTTATTATTATTATTATTATTATTATTATTATTATTATTATTATTATTATTATTATTATTATTATTATTATTATTATTATTAACAGTCATAAGTATGAACCAGTTGCGAAGCCTCTGAATTTTGATCACGTGATCATGAGGCTGCTACAAAGGTCATGTGAAAAGTGGTGATAAGTCACTTTTTTCAGTGCTGTTGTAACTTCAAACGGTCACTAAATGAACTGTTGCAAGTCAAGGACTACCTCTATATTCTCTTCCATTGGATTTCTTTAAAAACCATTGCTAGTTCATTGAAGAAAATAACACGGGGCCTACTATTCTTTAAAATTCATTATATCTTTTGGGGTTATAGCGTTGGAGTAAATGCAGCACAGAGATGAGCATGCTATAGTATGACGCAAGGCTCAATATATTCCAAAGTATTTTTTAAAAGCCTCTTTGCATTCTATCTAGCCAAGTAGAAATGCCAGAAAGACAATTTCAACTTGGCATAAAAAACTAGTTTTGTATTGCTTTTCTTTTGGCTGTGTCTTATTCTTGCGGTTGAAGGTTGCAAAAGTCATTAACTGTGGAGGACTCACATAGCTGTTGGATTATAATCTTCACTCTGTGGACTCAGCTTCTCTTCTTCCAAAGGAAGTTCCGTATTGCCCCATGCATTGGGAGGGGTTTGTCCTTTCATCACGCCTGTGTCCAGGGTACGGACTGATACGGGAGGGCTTGGTGAAGCTACTAGGGGTGTTCCTGTAGGGGTAACCATAGGTGTGTGAACCGGACTGGTAACTACTGCCTCAGACCCTGCATGTATTGGGGGAGAAAAAGAGAAAGGGAATGCAAGGTCAAATTATATTATTATCTATTTTTTTCAATGCAGAGAGAATAATCTAGCCCCTACAGCCAGGAGCCATTTTTTCTCTAAAAATTCTTTCAGGTTATAATTATCTGTAATCCTAAACTCTTCACAGAGAGGATCTATCAGATGGATGTAGAAGGAAACAAAGAAGATGGGAAACTTAAGGAAAGTAGTTAGCATCTGATTGAAGCCTCAATTTCTTCCATTTGATTATCAAAAAAGAGTTTGTTAACTTCTATATAACTGTCAGACATCTGCCCACATAAACTGCACTTTTTCATACCCACCATAACATGTCTCAGCTTTTACATGGAAGGAAAGAGCTGGGATGCAAACAGGAACTCTGAGAGAAATGCTGCTCCTGTTGCTACTGAAACTCTGGGCAGCACACAAGCAAAGTTCATTTTGCTAGTGTCCTGAGTGACAGGGAAGGAATCCATGGAGTTAATAGACATAGAGGACTCTGGGGTTTTTACGGTAAAGGATTCTTTTACAGGTGGTGGCCCATCCTGCTGGAGCCCTCTTCCTTTTTCAAATCAACCATAGTTCCTACACTAAATTCCAGGATGTTGGGTGGGCATCTAGGAAATTGCAGATGGGGACAAAAACTATTTAAGCTCAGCTCTCAAATACACAAATATACTGTATGATATAATGTGAATTGGCACAGAAGAAAACTGGATGAAAGCAGAACGCCTTTTGCCAACTTTGGTTGATAGAATATGAATATGGTCAGTCCTTACTACAGTTGTTAGTGCACAGATAATCTGTGTTTACTATAGTACACTTTAAGTAAAGCTACAATTATACTTGGTCTGAAAGTTACAGCTGTAGCAACCATGTGGCTGAATGGGGCATCTGGATGCACGTTTCTACTTGTGCATCCAGTGGACAACCATTTAAATATGAGCCAGCAGTGTGCAGCAGATGCCAAAAAAGCTAACACATAAACATAAACAGAGGGATAGAATCAAGATCACGTGAAGTGTTAATATCACTTTATAATGCCTTGGTAAGACCACACTTGGAATACTGCATTCAGTTTTGGTGTATGCAGTGTGCCACGATGTAAAAAAAGATGTGGAGACAGAGTGCAGAGAAGAGCAACAAAGATGATTAGGGGACTGGAGGCTAAAACATATGAGGATCAGTTGCAGGAACTGGGTATGTCTAGTTTAATGAAAAGAAAGACTAGGGGAGACATGATAGCAGTGTTTTAATATCTCAGGGATTGCCACAAAGAAGAGGGAGTCAAACTATTCTCCAAAGCACCTGAGAGTAGAACAAGAAGCAATGGGTAGAAACTAATGAAGGAGAGAAGCAACTTGAACTGAGGAGAAATTCCCTGGCAGTTAGGACAATTAATCAGTGGAACAACTTGCCTCCAGAAGTTGTGAATACTCCAACTGGAAATTTTTAAGAAGATATGGATAACCATTTGTCTCAAGTGGTGTAGGGTTTCCTGCCTAGGCATGGGGTTGGACTAGAAGACCTCCAAGGTCCTTTCCAACTCTGTTATTCTATTCTATTCTACTCTACTCTACTCTATTCCACTTTTTTCCAGAGTACTTTGAGTGATTAAAATAATGTTTTGTGCAAAACCAACATGAAACGTTGCTTATAAGAAAGCTCTTCAAAAGAAAAGAAATCATGCTTCAAAGCAAAGATGGTTCATATAAATCACAATTCCTTTTGTAGTCTGCAAATCTGTATTTTTACCTGTTGCACCCACATATTCATCCATCTCGTTAATAGACATAGAGGACTCTGGGGTTTTTACGGTAAAGGATTCTTTTACAGGTGGTGGTGACTGAGATGGTGAGGATGCAGGTGTGACTGATGGAGTAGATAAGATGGTTTCCTGAAAAGGAAAAAAAAGGAAAAAAAATACACACAAAGGTAATTAAAATACGAAAACTTTTGAAACCATCCTCATTGCTACCGCTTTTAACTCATCTCTACTAAAGCTTTAAATTTGATTGAAATTTATCTAGCCAATCAATTAATAATCCTCAATTAAATGAGTCTAATGCTTGCTATTCCAAGAAGGGAGAGCTTATTAAAGTACAAATATTTTACTGGTCAATGACAATGTTAATTTAATGCATTTGATTCTTGGGCCTGGACACAAAACTAAATAAGAAATAAGTCTGGATTTAGAGTTCAAATATAAAATGTCATTTAAAGCAAGCCAAGATCTGCCTTCATACTTAGTTCTGGAATTCTACATGCCCAGAATTTATTTATTTATTTTTATTTTATTAAATTTATACCCCGCCCTTCTCCTTGTTAGGACCCAGGGCGGCGCACAGGCATTATTTAAGAACACAAAATACAATAAATATCTATTAAAATGTATTAAATTAATAAACCCGTGCTAAAACCCAATATTAAAACCCTTGCCAATTATAAATTATTTTCTTAAAAAGTCAGAAATGGGGGCTATCCTAGGCCGGCTTGTTGGAATAAATACGTCTTAAGACGTTGGCGGAAGAGGCGGAGGTCCGAGATAGTACGGAGGTCGGGGGGTAGGTCGTTCCAGAGTGCCGGGCCCGCCACAGAGAAGGCCCTTCCCCTGGGTGTCGCCAACCGGCATTGCCCCGTCGACGGCACCCGAAGAAGACCCTCTCTGTGGGAGCGGATCGGACGAAGGGATGTATGGGGCAGGAGGCGGTCTCGTATATAGCTAGGCCCCGAGCCATGGAGCGATTTAAAGATGGTCATCAGCACCTTGAAGCGCACTCGAAAGGCCACAGGCAGCCAGTGCAGCTCGCGCAGGAGAGGTGTTACGTGGGTTTGCCTTGTGGCACCCATAATCACCCGCGCGGCCGCATTCTGTACTAACTGTAGCCTTCGAGTGCACCTCAAGGGGAGCCCCATGTAGAGAGCGTTACAGTAATCCAGCCGGGATGTCACAAGCGCTTGAGTGACTGTGCGAAGGGCTCCCCGGTCCAGTAAGGGGCGCAACTGGCATATCAGGCGTACCTGATAGAATGCCCCCCTGGCCACGGCCGCCACATGGTCCTCCATGGACAGCCGGGAATCCAGGAGGACGCCCAAGTTGCGCGCCCTCTCCACGGGGGCCAGTTGTTCGCCCCCAATGGCCAGTGTTGGACTTATCTGGCTGAACCGGGGTGCCGGAAACCACAGCCACTCGGTCTTGGCCGGGTTGAGCTTGAGTTTGTTACTACCCATCCAGAATAAGAAGATTAAAGCAATCTTTGCTGCCCAAGCCACTGTCTGACCAAAAGAATATACAAAGCCACTGATCTTCTCAAAGCCCTATGGAGAAAAAGAATGGCTACGGATTCAGCTGCTTCTCAGTGGCCCTTGTAGTGCTGTGGTCCTGGATATTATTTCTGTACATCTTGCTAGTCTCACTGTGCTGTGACATAAGGCAGTATTCTATCTTCAGTACTATTTATTATCTGTATGAAACTACTTGGGATGGTTATCCAAGATTTTGTAGGCAGGTATCACCAAGAGGCAGATGACCTTAAACTCTACTAGATAATATCTGAATCAGGAGAAGCTGTGCATGTCCTGAAGCAGTGACTGTGTGAGGTGGATGAAGGCTACTACATTGAGACTAAATCCCAAAAGGCAAAGATTTTCTGGGTTTGAGAATTGGGAAATTTACATCCCTCAGAAAGAACAGTTACCTGGGTCAAGAATGCATCTAGGGATATCCACACTGGAAGCTCAAATGATTTTGTCCACAGTTAGGAATACTTATTGCCAACTCTGGTTGATATTCCGAGTGTGGTCATTCCTGGATCCTTACTATAATATACTATGCTAATACATAGATAATGTTAATATTGTTATAGCACACTTTAAAAAAGAAGAGCAACTATTGTGCTTGGTCTGGAAGGTTGAAGCAACACCTGATTGAAGATGTGTCAATCAGGTAGCTGAATGAGGTGTCTGGATGCTCTTGTTATTGCCTTGTTGAAACAACTGCCCTGGCTGCCAATTACAGGTAGTCCCCGACTTACAACCACAATTGAGCCCCAAATTTCTGTTGCTAAGCAAGACAGTTGATAAATGAGTATTTTGCAGTTAAGTGAATCATTGCAGTTGTTAATTGAAACTATCTTGCTCCATTGACTTTGCTTGTCAGAAGCTGGCTGGTAAGGTCACAAATGATGATCACAGGACAGTGCAACTGTCATCGATATGTGCCAGTTGTCAATCACCCAAATTTTAATCACGTGGCCATGGGTCTTAAGCTGAAAAATGGTCATTAGTCACTTTTTTCAGTGCCGTTGTAACTTCAAACAGTCACTAAACTAATGGCTGTAAGTCAAGGACAACCTATAGTTTAAACCACAGGTCTCCAATCTTGGCAACTTTAAGACTTGTGCACTTCAACTCCTAGAATTCCTCAGCCAGTGAAGCCCACAAGTCTTAAAGTTGCCAAGATTGGAGACCCCTGGTTTAAACCATTTAAACAACAGTCAATAACTTTAAATAATTATTGGCTGCCCAACTCCAAAGGACTTTTATTAGTCTCAAACTAAGTACAGAAGAAAACAACTCACCTTTTCTGGCAACTGTGGCACACTGGAAGATACAACTGGAGCCAATGCAGCTTTTTCGCTTTCTCTGTTGCCCAGCATTACAGCTACTCTCTCAGCAAGGGCTTCATTGACAAAATGCCTTATCATTTCAGAATCTACTGGGACGCCAGCATCAACAAATAGCTGAAAACCTTTAGTGCCTGCTGCTTCAACTGAAGATGGATCAGAACACAAGCAGAAATTCCACTTATTAGTTGTACCTAATAAGATATGGATATGAAGAACTTTGAACTATATTCCTGATTTTCAGTTATTTCTATTCTCTGCTATCTCAAAACTGATCCTGAGCCAGAGTATTATTAGGAATGATATGAGATACAATGCAAGGAATGGAATGATACCTCATTTCCTGCTTATGCCTTTCTGTATATATGTGGTTCTTTTTGTCTTAAATGCTTAATTTGTATATTTTAGATGATGATCCCATATACGCATGTAATATCCCAGTTTACTATCCCTCTCTCTCTCTCTCTCTCTCTCTCTCTATCTATCTATCTATCTATCTATCTATAAATGGCTGTGTGTGTGTGTGTGTGTGTGTGTGCGTGCATGCATGCATGCGTGCACGCCAGCATAACTCTTGAATGCCTTGAGCAATTTCAACCAAACTTAGTACACAGATAGCTTACTCTCTGGGAAAAAAATATTATGAGGGTAAGATACCCCTAACACTTCTCGGGTGTGTGTTCTGTTAAGATACAGCCTGTTGTGTCTTAAAATGGCTTCTACTGTAGTGCCATAAAATGGCTTGTACAGTACAGTACAGTACAGTGAAGTTGCCATGGTAACGGCTTCACAGCACACCACACCGGGGCTCCCTCTGGTAAGGGGGAAAATCCAACATTAGAAATTATGTTTGGTCCAGACATTTTCCCCCTATAAATAAATACCTGGGCAACGCTCTTATATTTCATAATTATTATTATATATTTCATAAATATTATATTTCATAATATTTCATCTCTTATATTTCATAATTAGAGCCAGTCACATGAGCCGGGTTATCATCTAGTCTCTTATATTTCATAATTAAAGCCTGTCACATTCTGTCACCCTAGGAAGGAGACAATGGCAAAACACTTCTGAAAAATCTTGCCTTGAAAACAGCAGGGACTTGTTCACATTGTCTCTGAGAATCAAACATGACTGAACAGAAGGAAAAAAATTCAAAATTCACAATAAAGATATACATGATTATTGAAATCAAGGTTTGTATTTTGAAAGAGGAAAAATGCTTACCAAATAGAACGTGAGGGACACTAAATGAAATGTATTATCTTTGTTAAAGTTTTTTCTGAAAGTATTTCTTTAATAATATAGAGTTTATTTCTGGAATTTGCTACCAAGAAACAATAAAGACTGTGAGTCTTAATAAGGAACAAACTCATGAAATATATCTTTCAATATATTTTAAACTTCTCTGAGGAACTAGAATGATTGAACTAGGTCTAGTGAGTAATGAGGGGTACTAATAAGAATGTCTTGCTCACTTTAAAACTTAAATTAAGGTTAATATCTCAAAAATAGATAAGATTCATTAGGAAGAATACATTCTTTGAATAGGGTTATATCTCATTAGCTGACCACCTGCTTTATGTGAAGAAAATCCAGTTTCAAACTACAGCAGCTCCAGACAAGCCTGGAAGATCTCCTCCTTGACATATGGGAGAAATATTGCCAATCAGGAAAAAAAAAACCAGGAATAAACTTAAGAGTTGAGGTTGATGAAGCACAAACTAGAAATTCTCTCTCTCTAGTGTGTGTGTGTACACAGTACACACACACACACACATTCTTCATTTCCTAAGAGAGAACATGATCTGACAATATAATGCATCAATATGTTTTATTATGTTAGGTTGCTTGGAGTATGTTTCTTATTACTACAGAAACAAAAACGTGGGAGGGAATGTGATGGAGGCAACAGCACATGCTTAAGAAAACAGCAGAACTAGGTAAATTGAGGAAAAATCCAATTTATCCGATTCAGTAAATGCAGGACTATTCACCAATCAAATTTACTATATGAATCTTTTTCCTGCGCACCTTCTGTAAAAATTTGCCACCCATTCACTCTTCTTTAACAGGGATAAGACAGTTGTTTTTTTTACTTACCAATGTCTGAGGATACTGCTTGGCTCTCTTCACTCTCTGATGAGCTTAAGTTTCGAATCACCTCTTTCTTAGATGGATACATTCCACTGATAACTCGTGCCATTACTTCTTGTTCTACCCTGATGGAATAATAATGTTTATATTTTCTCTAACTGCAATTAAACTTCATTCAGCATACTGAATACAAATAGCTAAGTTAAGTAGGGTTAGTTCATAGATTTAGGATTTTCTTATATAAATACTGTATTTTTTGGAGTATAAGATGCACCTTTTCCCCCCCAAAAAGAGGGTGATAATCTGGATGCGTCTTATATACTGAATACAGCATTTTTGGCCTCCCGAAGCCCAATCCCTTCACAAAAATGGACATGCAGAGGCCTGAAAAATGCTCCTGCCCGTTGGGGAGAAACAAATTTTTGCTCCCCCCCCCCAGCAGCACTCTACAAGCCTTCTAAAGGCTATGCATGCCCTTTGTTTGGCAAAAAACGGGCCATCTTTTGCTCGTCTCCCCCCCCCCCCCAGCCCTCCGTAGCACTCTCTGCATGCCCTGTTTTTCACCAAAAATGAGGCGTGCAGAGGTTTTGGGAGATTTGCAAACACTTAACACTTCATTTTCTATCAGCGCTGCATAAAGTTCTCTCTCAAATGAGTTTCTTCATCCTCTTATTGTCACTGATGATGAAATGTATTCTGAGATATTTGTCTGGCAATGTGAATTGACTACAGATAATCCTGGACTTACAACCATTTGTTTCATGTTGGTTTAAAGTTACGACAGTATTGAAAAAAGTGACCTACATCCAGCCCTTGCACTTAAGATCATCAGTGTCCTAGGGGCTTTTGACAAGCCAAATGAATGGGGAAAGTCAGATTAGTTTAACAGCTGCATGATTCCCTTAACAATTGGAGCAAAAAAAAGTTGCAAAATCAAACACGATTTGCAACTGCATCACTGGTCAGTGACAGATGCTCCCATCCTAACTGTGATTGTAAGTCAAGGACTACCTGTTCACATCATGAAAAATCAAATAAACGCTGCAAAGCATGAATGGGGTTGAAACATAATGATCACCATTTCATGGTCATTGAGAACTCACCAACTAATCAATTTGTTTTCCACAATCTCTTGTTTTTCTATTATCTGATCAAGAATATCGGCTGAAACTTGGGGTGCTGGAGCTACTGGTGGAAATGGAGGTCCATTATATTTTGGAGAACTGATGTCACCTTGTCTGCTAAAGTGTAGGAATGGTTCAGAGCACTGTGATATCCTGTCATCGTCTCCTTCTTCCTGATGGCAACATAGCCAAACAACATTCAGCATACATTCACAGTTATCATTGCTTTTGAATTCAATACATTCTACTGACCACATTAATAGCAACAGCACTTAAGATTTAGGCTCTCTGAGAGGTTTAGTGCCCCTGAGAATCTGGGTCCTCATTTTACCAACATCAGAAGGATGGAAGAATGGTCAGTATTGAACTCCTGGCTGTGGGCAGAGTTATACCACATTCTAACCACTGCACCACCACGGCTCCTAATAATAGAGTGAATATAAAACCCCAGACTGAAAAAACCCAGCAGAGCTTTTTCAGATTTTAGACACTCTAGGGCAGGGCTGTCAAATTCCCAGCATCACGTGCTGGCCACACTCACGACCGGTTTAGCGAAGAGGGGGAAGTCCCAATACGTCACATGATGCCACTGTGACGCCATGAGTTTGTCACATTCTGGATGACCAGTACTAGAGTTTGATCTGGGCACATGGAGGCATTACAGCAATCGAGATAGTTTCAAGTTAATATACATATGGAGAGGTAAAAAATTTAGAAACTAAAGAGTTGTGTGATTACTTGCTTGTTTTGGTAATACCATACTTTACTGATGTGATGGCACTCCAATTACCTATAGATGAAGTTGTGTGCATCATCACACAAGGTAGCATACAAATTACACTATAAAACAAACAAGTAGTAATGGGGACAAATAAAAGTTAAGTCCAATGAAAGAACAAAACCAGCATTAAGATGCATTACTAGGAAAGCATTATACAATTAGGAGAAGGCAATATTATTCTCCACTCATATATTCTTTTTAACATGAAGTGAATAGGCTGCTAAACATTTCATAGACATTTGCATGCTTGCACATTCAAAAACCTGTTAAGAAAATGTTTCTTAATGCCTTAAGTATTTCTACATCAAGTATCAGTAAGTAGACTTTCAACTTAAAACTATCTCTTGTGTATTATCCAGCTTGATTTTGAAAGGTTTATTATTATAACCAAATACATGGTAAAAGTAATTCCCAAAGAAATGGGTTAGAAGGCAGAAATTTCTTTCACATCTTATAAATTGATGTCTTAGTGTCTTTTAATGTTATTTCATAAGCTGTTTTGCATAAACACAACAGAAGCACAAAATTTGAGATGTTTCTATTATAATAGGCTGCCGTGCATTTAATAGTTATTCATGCATGAAAGCCAACAAGGTGCAATGGGTAAAAGCTACTTTTCTATATTGCAAGGTAAAGTATCTGAAAACTGACCTGAGTAATATCAGCAGCATCAATAAAGTTAGCACCTGGAAGTTTCAGTTCTTCATCCTGAAACAAGCTGTCTTCTGAAGTGGGCTACATAAAAGATAGATTATGTAGTTATCTCTCAAATTTAGCTACAAAAGTACAGCAATGGAAAATAAAAGAATGTGATATTTGGGAGTGGGGGATGAATGGAAACAGGATGAGAGCCTACAAACAAAGTTGTTTGGCCACATAAAGACCAACGAGAATGCTAACTAGTTGCTTAGAAAAAGTTTTGTTTGTTTTAATAAAGATTTATGCATGTCTGTTCATTAATATATATGGGAAATAAATTTAAATGCATAATTGATTTGATTATTTATGATGAAGGACTGAGCTAATTAGTGAAGGATTATAGGATGAAGAAAAATTCCCTAATATGACAGATCATTTTTAATAAGGTGATGAATGTGCATAGAAGAAATGAAACTGAAAACGACAGTAGAAAGTAGAAGTCCTGCATGAAAATAAAAACAAGAAAAATGTTTCAACACAATGAATGCATATTTTCTGTAATGCAGAATTAGGGCAAAAATGAGGATAAGAAAAAACATTGTTCAATGTGAATAGTGAGAAGTGAATAGCTGCAAATATAGCAAAAGAAAAGCACAATTAATATTCAGGCAGAGAAAATGTAGTTAATCTGATCTATATAAATAAAAAATTAACTATGAGTTTGTTCAAAACCGCTAATCTCAGAAACTACTGCACCAATCGCCACCAAATTTTCACACAATGTTCCTTACAAGTGCAGCACCAATGATACGTAGAGATTGTGTGGATGGCACACCGGTGCCAGGTACACGCCACACAAATGTAAGACTGCAGCTCTTCTGTGTGTTTCCCTCACTCGCTCACTCGCCCCCCTCCCCTTCACGGCCCCTCCCACCTGGCTGCTTTTCAGCTCACATCACTTGCAGTGGAGTGGCCTCTCTCTCCTCCGCCCGCACCGCCAACTCCCCACCTGCCAAGGCCACTGTTGAGTCAGCGGCCTCTCTCCTCCGCCGCCCACGCCGCCAACTCCCCCCCACCAAGGCCGCTGCCAAGTCAGCAGCCTCTCTCTACTCCACCACCACCCGTGCCACCAACTCCCCCCCGCCAAGGCTGCTGCCGAGTCAGCAGCCTCTCTCTCCTCTCTCTCTAGGTAGGTAGGTAGAGGGATAGAGAGGGAGATGGAGAAATACAGTAGGTAGGTATGTAGCTAGGTAGGTAGGTAGCTAGGAAGAAGGATAGAGAGGGAGAAATACAGTAGGTAAGTAGGGGGATAGGAAGAAAGGGAGAAATACAGTAGGTAGGTAGGTAGAGGGATAGAGAGGGAGAGGGAGAAATACAGTAGGTAGGGAGGGAGGGAGGTAGGGAGATAGAGAGAGAGGGAGAAATACAGTAGGTAGGTAGGTAGAGTGATAGAGAGGGAGAAATACAGTAGGTAGGTAGGGAGATAGAGAGAGAGAGAGAAATACAGTAGGTAGGTAGGTAGAGTGATAGAGAGAGAGAAATACAGTAGGTAGGTAGGTAGATAGGTAGGTGGATAGAGAGGGAGAAATACGGTAGGTAGGTAGGTAGGTAGGTAGGTAGGTAGGTAGGTAGGTAGGTAGGTGGATAGAGAGAGAGAGGGAGAAATACAGTAGTTAGGTAGGTAGGTAGAGGGATAGAGGGAGAAATACAGTAGGTAGGTAGGTTTAACCAGACTGGGCCACCGCAATGCGTGGCCGGGATAGCTAGTAAAAATTAAAATTTGTATTAAAAGTGGATGAAAAAAGCTAAAGGAAACCCTAACAGAATGAACAACATTAAAAATAAAAGTGATGAAATGACTTGGGATGAAGGCATACAAATGATCATAAAAAGATAGAAAAGTGAATGAAAGTAGAGAAAATGTCTTTTGTCTATTCTGTTATTTAGAAGTGAGAGGTGAGTATGTCAGAAGGAACAGAAAAGTTGAAGCAGTGGGAATGAAGAAATGTGTATGGTAAAATGAGAAAAAGTCAATAATTTGGTTTGAATAAAATGAGGAAATATGGCTGTTTTTATAAAATACTCAGCATCAATTAATATTAAATTCAATCTTCAGCAATAACCTTTTTGCAATATTAGACAAAGTTGGCTTATTGGAAACCAAGATACCTGTATTGTAGCCTTTGCAGGACCAGGTAGTAAAGACACCTGGTTTTCATTTGTAGTGTCACTTGAGATGCTATCAATATCAATATTAGGTAGTGTCTGCAAAGAAAGATCAGAAATTGGGTTTTTCTTTTGTGAAGTGGATACAAGCCACATCTCAATCACACTTTGTATCATCTATGCTGTGGCAATGGATACACAAATCACAAACAGGTTATAATGTATTAATGCAGGTTATTCTCAACTTACGACCACACCTCAGCCCAACATTTCTGATGTTAAGTGAGAATTTGTTAAGTGAGTTTATGACCTTTCTTGCCACAGTTGTTAAGTGAATCACTGCAGTTGATAACTCAGTAACTTAATTGTGAAATGAATCTGGCTTCCCCATTGGCTTGCTTGTCAGAAGGTTGCAAAAGGTGATCGCATGACCCCAGGACGCTAAATGGGTCAGAATTATGAACCAGTTACCATGCATTTGAATTTTGATCACATAATCATGGGGATGTTGAAAAGGTGAAAATCATTGTAAGTCACTTTTTCCAGTGCCGTTGTTACTTTGAATGGTCACTAAATTATCTGTTGTAAGTTGAGGACTACCTGTGCTCTAGACTGAAAGTATAGGGACGTCAGTATCACTAATATCTTCTCCAAGCCAGACCGCATCCAGAAAAAAGAAAGAGGGGAAGAAAGTAGCCAAATGGGAGAGATCCTTCAACACTAACCCGACAGCTGCAGCTATTTTTATTTCAGGGAAAAAACTTCAAGTTGCAGTCTTCTCTGCTGAAAAGGGAAACTGTCTAGCCAATATCAATAAGACTAAGCATTAATTAATTTTGACAAGCTATTTGTAAAAGCAAAGAGTACAATTGTTCTGGTATGCTGAAAATGGAATGGGAATCAATCAATCTGACATTATCATAAAAAGCAAATAATATGAGAGCAAAATAATATAATATGCACAAAACCATTGCTTAATAAGATTTATTCTTAATAAATTTGAATCTATTTTTTAAACTTTTTTTTTAATTGAAGGGATTTCAAAATGGCTAAGAATGAAAGCTAATAGAAACCACTTTTTTATTTCTTAGGAGAAGGAACTGTATCCAAATCTCAACTTCTCGATCAGCATCTTCCAAATTTGGCAATTGTAAAATATGTGGACTTCATTCCCAGAATTTCCCAATCAGCAAGCCAAAAGTCCAATTGCGAGGTTAACACTGCTCCCTCTCGTCACCTCCAAGGATTCTACGTTGTTTGCAAAAATTACAAGGCACCTCCTGCCCTGGTGGTGGCAAAGGTGGCAGGAAGAAAATTCTGGCAAGATTAAAAATGGTTGGTTTGTTCTATAGTGTCCAGAACAACAATTGAATAAAAAAAGATAATGACATTTCTCAAAGGTTGAGCTCTTGACGCAATATTTGCTACACACACAAAAAAGGGAATCATCCCGTCTAAGTTATCTAAGGGGCATTTATTTATAAACGATTTTTCTTTAAAAATCAATTTAAATTTAAACAAATGTAGTTGCAGTATGTCTGTACTTAGACATAGGAATCTGCGATCATGCCCACACCAGCACTAAAAATTAGTAATTATCTGATAAACTATCAGTCTATTAAACTCTAAACTTCTAGACTTCTATTAACTCTAAAGTGTGACTTCAGAGGACTATTATGTGTTTTAATAATAATAGACTAAGAATATCTCAGCTAAGTGAGCTTAATTTGATTTTATGAAAGTTCCCACCTATACTGCCCGTTACAATTTCCTTTTCAAAAGTGGTGTGTCTCCAGATATAAAAGTGGGCATTAGGTTTTTCTACCAGAGAGGGATAGAAACAGAGGAAGATATTTTTCTCACAGTGATTTTCTCCACTAAATATTTCTTATTATTTATTCCATACCTGCATAGTTAGTTTGGGAGGATCCTTTTTCTCTGACTTCATTTCTATTATTGTGACACTGGGCTTGTTCACTTTTGACTTTGGTGGTGAGGGAGAGGAAGGGGGAAGACCAGAAGTTGCCACAGTAACAGGATGGAAGTCACCTATATTTATTTCTGAAGGCTGAGATGAGATGAGATTGATCTGTTTTTGCCCTATGAAAGTTCAAAACAAAAGAAAGCAATGAAAATTATCTTGAATGGATTCTAACCAGGAACTAAACTATAGGCAAAGCTAAAAAAAATTTTTTTAAAAAGAGTAATCTGATAAAAAGATATCCAAGAAAAAGAATTATGGGAAATTCAAAACAAATTGAAAAATTGCAACTCGATATACAAATGTAAAGCTAGATAGCACGCTAAGCACCTACATTCTTTTGTTCATGGAAGAAAAGTCAAAAATCAGAATGTATGGTCAAAAATCAGAAAATACCTTGGAGGTTATCTATTCAATTATCTTGCTTTATCAATGGCTATAGATGAGTGCTAAATCAAGCAACATTCAAAGAGTATCATTCAATATTAAATGGAAGAGGGCTGTTTCTTTCATGATCTGCTTATCACCTTCTCAGAGAAATCTCATCAGCCAATGCTGCAAACCGGATGCTGTCCTAGAGAGGCCTATTGACCCATGCAAATATTTTATGGCAGGCCAATCATTTCAGTAAATAGACGGTTCAAATTCTTCAGTCCCTCAGTTTCTCGGGTGAATCAAATCTGAGGTATCTGGAGATTATGAACACAATCCTATTTCATAATTTTCCAATTGGAAGTCAAATGACTTTTCATTTAACTTTCCTTTGACAAATGATTTCCCCCCTCATTTGTGGGAATTTCAAGCTTTCGGAACAGACCTACCTACATACCTACCTACCTCCCAAATCCCTTATAGAATGGTTCTGAGAGTTATCAAATTAAGACTTGCCTTGGCATTAAAGATAATCAGAAGAAAAAAAAGCACAGAATCTCCAGTTATCTGATCCACTTTGCATTAAACAAGGACTGCTTGAGTAACTTTTAAATTCATACCTAATGGAATTGCCATTGGAATGAGATGACCTTCAAGAGAACCATGTGTTTCAGGAACTGCTTTTGTTGGGCTGAAAAAATACTGTAGTTGCTGGTGAAAAGCAGATACCAATTCTGGCTTTTTAGGATTGATAACTTTACTGTCCAGATGGGGGCTGGTCTGTGTCCTGGTAGATTTTACTTTTGTACCTGGTGAAATCAAATTAATTAGATAATTACAGTACTCTTGGTTAATTGGTTTCAGCAGGTCCAATGAGTACCAAAATTCAAACAATTTTTTCCCCATAAGGAATAATATAGTGAGACACAAGGCAGCTGATAAGATAAGTTCTAGCTTGTGGATTGAGTACAAGCAAACAATTACTAGGACAAAAAATTCACATCAAAATGCACTAAGTACCAAATTTGATGACTTTCAAAGCAGTTGGGAGTATTAAGATACCACTATAGTTTACAAATCCTAATGCTGTGTTCAAGCAACATGTAAAACTAAACAAATAAACCACATTATAGTTTAGCATAATAAATGAACCAAAAAAAATGTTTAAACCCACAAAAGCTTTTAGAATAGGTTTGGCTGGTATTCAAGCAGATATGAGACTCTTGAGGCAATCTGAAACCCCCTCCTAGCCCCCAATTACAGCTTCTCAGCCCCTGAGATCTTGCTGATAAATTTGTTTCACACGGCCAGCAGCGTAATTTCTGTTTTCCCTGCTCTGCCTTCTTACTTTCAAAAATGAAAGATAGGGATAGAAATTGGGAGTGTACCAGGAGGCCAACAGCTCCTACTCCCCCCACCCAATACAGCCCCAAATCGTGTCACTGAAATTCAGCAATTTTGATACTAAAAATTAACTGTGGAATTTTGGCTCATGTCGTCGAGAGATGTTAAATGTGGGAATGGAAATATTTGACTACCAGAAAGGTCTCCTTTCCATTTCCACCTTTTAATTTCTCCAAACCAAAAAACCATGCACAGCCTCTCCTTACAGTTTCTTACATTCCTTAGAAGTTAGAAAGAGGTAGAACTGTGAACCCTGTCCCTTTGCAGAAAGCAAGTGAGGCATGTTAGCTGGTTCTGCATATGCACCCCAAACATTCTTAATGTGGAATGACAGCTGTTAGACAGTCTGTGTCCTGGAAGATTTTACTTTTGTGCCTGGTGAAATCAGATTAATTTTGTTTTCACACACTGTGCAAAATCAATTCCGAACTAAGCTGTAGTTTAAGAGGGAGTCAAGCTAGTCTCCAAAGAACCTGAGGGCAGGAAAAGAAGCAATGGATGGAACCTAATCAAGGAGAGAAGCAACGTAGAACTAAGGAGAATTTTCCTGACAGTGAGAACAGTTAATCAGTGGAATCACTTGCTTCCAGAAGTTGTGAATGCTCCAACACTGGAAGCTTTTAAGATGTTAAATAACAATTTTTCTGAAATGGTATAGGGTTTCTTACCTAAGCAAGGGATTGGACTAGAAGATCTCAAAGATCCCTTCTAACTATTATATTATTATTCTATTCGATTTGATTTTCCCAGTTATCTCTGCAGGAAGGAGAATGGTAGAGGGACTAACCCTTGCCTATGACCTACTTTTGCAAGAAATCCTCCATTTTACAGAAATCAGCCCTTCTTTGGGAGATACAGAACGACTGGCTCAAGAGATTTAATTAATTATTATTTTTATTAGTTTATAATATAAAATCCAAAAAATACAAAAGAAAATAGGAAAATAAGGAAGAGAGAGGGAAGGGGGAAATGTAGGGAAAAGGGAAAAAAGAAAGAAAAGGCATTGACTTCCGACTTCCTTTGGTGCAGTAGAATAAGATAATAGCATCGAACCTCAATTTTTTACTTTTACATAGTAGTATAAACTAGCCATTTCTAATGTATGGTGGTAAGGATAATTAAATAAATGTCCTGAGTATGCTATTTATCAGAAATAGCTATATTACTCTACAGATTTTTTACAAGATCAAGGTAGAATAAAATATATCCTAGAATAGAAAGGCAAGCTGTTTGTAATTTTCTTCAGGGAAAAAGAAAATAAAACACTACCGACCTTTAACACTTTCTATTACTTTTGGTCGTAGAGATTTTGATTTGGGAGGTGGAGAATTGAAGCGCAGATATGGAGATTTCTTCAGTGTGCTTCTGTGACCTTGGTAAACTGGCCTGCCATAAACCTGAGAAAGATATTCTTCATTTTGGGCTTCCAATTTTGTTTTCAGAGAACTCTGCTTAAAAAAGAAAAATCATTCTGAAATTTGACTTCAGATAAGTAGATGGTTAAATAAGAATCATTATATTTAGCCACCTACATCTAGAGTTAGGAGATAGAAGGCCACATTTATTTATTTATTACAATACAAGTATTCCTTGATTTACAACAGTTCATTTAGTGACTGTTCAAAATTAACAACAGCACTGAGAAAAGTGACATGGCTATTTTTCATATGGTTGCGGGACATTGCAACAGTCATAAATACCTGCCAGTTGCCAAGCGTCTGAATTTTGATCACGTGACCATGGGGATGCTACAATGGTCAAAAGAATGAAAAACAGGCATACATCACTTTTTTCATTGCCATTGTAACTTCAAACAGTCACTAAATGAAAGGTTGTAAGTCGAGGACTATCTGCAGTGATTTGATATATATATTTGATATATATATATTTCTTTTTGGTGCTGTCATTTTTAAAAAAATATTCCATTGCAAAGAGGACTGTAAAAGACTGCTTTCATTTTGATCATGTGACTAGGGGGATACTGCAACGGTCAGAAGGATGAAAAACAATCCTACGTCACTTTTTCATTGCTGCCGTAACTTTGAACAGTCACTAACTGACTTACAATCTTTTGTTTAGTGACTGTCAGGGAAGCACCAAGGCTGGGTTTTCTTGGCACCTAGGGCATTTATCCTCTACTTCAACTAAAAGTCCCCAAAATCATTGCTAAAGGTCTAGCAGATAAGAAAAACTGTCCTCAACATGACCACTTGTTCAGTGACTGTTCGAAATTAATATCATCCCCCCGCAACCAACCTGTGTTCTCTTCCATGTACCCACTCAAGCATGCTCTGCTCAATCATGGCACATCGGCCCACCTGCATTCTACAACACCTAAATGCTGCACCCCACCCTCACCCCACAGCACCTGTGCAGCAGTGGTGGTATTCATTTTTTTTTACTACCGGTTCTGTGGGTGTGGTGTGGTGGGTGTGGCTTGGTAGGCGTGGCAGGGGAAGGATACTGTAAAATCGCCATTTCCACCCCACTCCAGGGGAAGGATACTATCAAATCCCCATTCCCTCCCCACCCCACTAATCTGTTTTCCAGCTCCATTCTTCTGTGCAGGGCAACAAAAGAAGACCCAGCCGATCAGCTGGGACTTGGGAGGCAGTGAATAGATGGGGGCGGGGCCAACCACAGGGGGTATTTACCGGTTCTCCGAACTACTCAAAATTTCCGCTACCAGTGCTCCAGAACCTGTCAGAACTGGCTGAATACCATCTCTGCTGTGCAGCCCCACTGAACTCCTTGCCTGAGACTCCTACTTCATATTCCACTTAAGTTATAATGGCAACCAGGATTGTGGGATTGCTGTTGGTAAGTGATGTAGTTGCCTGACATCATGCTTTACAACCACATTGCTTATGGACAGCAATCCCAGTCCCAATTGCCCTTGTAACCTGAGGACAGCCTGTACAAGGGGCAAATTCCTAATCTTCATAAAATTCCTGATCAAATAGCCTCTGCTGACTCCAGCCTGAACTAGATTTAGCCCACAAAAGCTCCCATATAAGGCATTCTCACTTTTTCTGGCAGTTTTGGAGGAGACGGCTTGGCTGTAGGCAAAAGTCTTTTGGGGGGCATTCTTTGACCATAATGAGATTTTGCATATGCTTCTCTGCTTGATGTCTTGATGGCCTGTTGTGCCTTGAGGTAGTCCTTCCTTGCCATTTCATCCTAAAAAGAAAGCGTAAAAGTAGAAATAAAATGATAGCTTTTAGATTAACACAAAGCTTGATGGAGTTTTGATGTGTGAGCAATGCTTTCAACAACAGTGCTGACAATATCCATAGGAAGGAAGGCAATTGGTATTATGATGCAATATAATACAAGATTTAAGGGCGTGTGCTTAATATCAGCAATGACGTAAAATAAATTTGTAAATACTTTTAAAAAAAAATTGTTGAAGACTCAAAAAGAAAGTTCACTGCTTTTACTGGTTTCTGTCCTATCATTCTACCAATTTTCTGCAGTTTAAATTGTCATAAAGGCTATGCAAATGCAGCAGTACTACAACTTTGCTAAATTCTGCTACTGCAGAATTTCCTGTGCAAAAGTTTGCTATTTTTAAAAGAAAAAGCTGGATGATTATCTAATGACTTAGTGAAACCCCAAGATTGTTAATCTAACTTTGCTTTTCTCCAAAAGTAGGTATTTCTTTCAACTATATATTAAAGCACTCAAATCAGTCCAAAGAAAGGGTAAGGGGGAACTTATTTGTCCACAGTTTGTAGCTTAGGCAGTCTTTAGTATAATTTGTTACATTTGGAGGAGCCATATATTCACAGATAATGGACAGTTCTACAATAAATTTTGCACAAACAAGTGATAAGGACTTTGCTGTTACAGGGCCTTAAATTCAAAAACTAGAGACAGCCATGTCTGCTAGCATTTGCAAAAATTCCAAAGAAATTCAAAATTGAGATGTGAAATGCCTTTCTTTAGGAAAGATTTAGAACATCATTTAGCAGAATTGTATTTTGCCACAAACCATTCTGCTCCCACACCTGAATTTCCATGCTCATTGTCTTAATCCATTCGTCTACTGTCTTCCTGATCCTTATTTCTTCTAGGACATCTCTAGAAGAGAGGAACAGCAGTAGAAAATTAGAGGATCCTATCATCAAAGGTGAAAAACTTTGTTTTAATAAAGAGTTTAAAGCTCATACGGTTGAGAGAAAGACAGAGAAAGCTATAAGTACCACTAATGTGTGTGTGCGCATGTGTACTTTAAACTACACAGATGAACAATAGAGTGGTGATCATGAAGCCCTAAACTTTTTTCTTTTGAGTTCTCCTACCCACTCAACCCTATCAATAAAATCTTGCTCCTGAAATTTGAGTGCAATCCATTGATAAACAAACTTAAAACTTCCTACAAGTTGTCAGGGATAAATAAAGCAAGTACAACCATCCAATACAAGGACCCCATCTTATTATTTGTATGATGGCATTATATCATGCTCATATTCACTGTAATTCCCTGGCCATCCAAAATAAAGGCATAGAAAACAATTGCCTGCTTCTCACTTATCTCCCTTCTATTTATTTTAACATACCGTATTTGCCGGCGTATAAGACGACTGGGCGTATAAGACGACCCCCCATCATTTCCACTCAAAATATAGAGTTTGTTATATACTCCCCGTATAAGACTACCCCCTCTTCTGCACACCTTCCACACACCAAATAAAACGTTTGACTGCTGGACAAATATCAACAATACAATGACTGAAATTTGTTTCAATCCGTCCCTCATCACCCAATACTTCAAACTCCCGGCAAATTAATCTTTCCACAGGCCACATCACCCTGATTCTACCGGTTTCTTGGGGAAAAGGTGCAGAGCAGGCAGAGAAACGGTGAGGAGGGGGGTGGGTGGAAAGGAGCGATCCAAGGCCACATAGGAAAAGCCTCTGCCACCAGCTTCCCGGGAAAGCAACTCACCCACCCTTCCTTCTTTCCCTCCCCCCCCCCCTCTTCCACCATATTACCAGGGTTTGGCAAGGGGTGAGGCGGGGAGGGGAGCAGCAGCAGCAGAGGCACCTGCTTGGGCACGACAGCGACAAGATCGCTTGCCTGCTTACTGTCCAGCTCCCACGCTGCTGGTGCCGGGGGAGGAGGGATGCTTCCCCGTTCCCCTTGGCAACCAGGCCCTCCACTTCTGGATTCCCTTCCTTTCCTTTCCATTCCTTTCCTTTCCATTCCTCTCCTTTCCTCTCCATTCCTTTCCTTTCCTTTCCTTCCTTCCATTGCCTCCCTCCCCCTCCCTCCCTTCTTTCCTTCCTTCCCTCTTTTCCTCCATCCCTCTTTCTTTTTCTTTCTTTCTTTCCTTCCTTCCTTCTTTCACTGCTCCCTTCCTCCTCCCTCCCCCTTCTTTCTTTCACTCCCTCCCTCCCACCCTCCATTCATCTTTTTTCCTATTTTTCTTTCTTTCTCCTTCTCTGTTTCTCTCTCTCTCTCTCCCCCCCCATCTGTCACTCTGTGTGTGTGTGGGTGTGTGGGTGGGTGTCTGTTTCCCCTCTCTCTCTTTCTGTCTCTCTAAGTCTGCCTCTCTGTGCGTCTGCCATTCTCTCCCTCCCTCCACCCGGGGAAGCAGCATGTCGGTTGCGGAGGTTATCCCGCAGCGAGGGGACAGAAGACCCAAGCTGCGGCTAGTGCAGGCGAGGAGGAGGGGCCAGCATGTCGACTGGGAAGGTTATCCCGCAGCGGGCGGGCATGTCGGTTGCGGAGGTTATCCCGCAGCGAGGGGACAGAAGACCCAAGCTGCGGCTAGTGCAGGCGAGGAGGAGGGGCCAGCATGTCGACTGGGAAGGTTATCCCGCAGCGGGCGGGCGGGCAAAGGACCCAAGCTGCGTGCTGCCGAAGCCGTCCGGGGCTGGGCGTGCGGCGCCCGGATGGCTTTGGCGGCACGCAGCTTGGGTCCTTCGCCCGCCCGCTGTGGGATAACCTCCCCAGTCGACATGCTGGCCCCTCCAGGAAGCCCCTGAAGGTGCAGGGCGCTGAGGTGGCCGTCGGAAGGAGGCGTGGAGGCGCGCTCACCCATCCTCTGGCCAGGGCGCTGCTCCCTCCTCCTCGCCGGCCCTGCGGCCCGGTTCCTATGAAGCCGCGGACTGGCACCGGAGTCTCCGCGCGGCTGTGGAGGGTTTCCTCCTTTCCCCTCTCTCTTCTCCCTCTGTGTGTCTGTAGAAAGACGGGGGGGGGGGGAATCAGAGTCTAACAGACACACAGAGGGGGAAAGAGGAAACCCTCCACAGCCGCGCGGAGACGGCGTGGAGTCCCCGCGGGGCTGTGGAGGGTTTCCTCCTTTCCCCTCTCTCTTCTCCCTCTGTGTGTCTGTAGAAAGACGGGGGGGGGGGGGAATCAGAGTCTAACAGACACACAGAGGGGGAAAGAGGAAACCCTCCACAGCCGCGCGGAGACGGCGTGGAGTCCCCGCGGGGCTGTGGAGGGTTTCCTCCTTTCCCCTCTCTCTTCTCCCTCTGTGTGTCTGTAGAAAGACGGGGGGGGGGGGGGAATCAGAGTCTAACAGACACACAGAGGGGGAAAGAGGAAACCCTCCACAGCCGCGCGGAGACGGCGTGGAGTCCCCGCGGGGCTGTGGAGGGTTTCCTCCTTTCCCCTCTCTCTTCTCCCTCTGTGTGTCTGTAGAAAGACGGGGGGGGGGGGGGAATCAGAGTCTAACAGACACACAGAGGGGGAAAGAGGAAACCCTCCACAGCCGCGCGGAGACGGCGTGGAGTCCCCGCGGGGCTGTGGAGGGTTTCCTCCTTTCCCCTCTCTCTTCTCCCTCTGTGTGTCTGTAGAAAGACGGGGGGGGGGGGGGGAATCAGAGTCTAACAGACACACAGAGGGGGAAAGAGGAAACCCTCCACAGCCGCGCGGAGACGGCGTGGAGTCCCCGCGGGGCTGTGGAGGGTTTCCTCCTTTCCCCTCTCTCTTCTCCCTCTGTGTGTCTGTAGAAAGACGGGGGGGGGGGGGAATCAGAGTCTAACAGACACACAGAGGGGGAAAGAGGAAACCCTCCACAGCCGCGCCGAGACTTGCCGCTTTTCCATGCATGCCTATCTTTTGCATGTCAACCAGTCGGGGCATCTGAGGTCCATACTCAACTGGAGGGCGCCGCGTTGGGGAAGCGCCCCCCCCCCCAGCCCCGGGGCTGCCCCCTCCCTTCTTTCCCTCGCCTCCTTCCGAGCCAAGGATATTTATTCTCCATGGTGCCGCCGTTCCCTTCTCCGCATGGCCCGAGCGCCTGTTCCTTACTGCGATGGTCTCAGCAGCTCCCAGCGCGCCGCCCGGCTCGCCCGCTCACGGCTCTTGCCCGCTGCCCGCCTCGAAAGCCGGGAGGGAAGCGACCCCCTTCCACGGCGTGGCAGCGGGCAAGAGCCGTGAGCGGGCGAGCCGGGCGGCGCGCTGGGAGCTGCTGAGACCATCGCAGTAAGGAACAGGCGCTCGGGCCATGCGGAGAAGGGAACGGCGGCACCATGGAGAATAAATATCCTTGGCTCGGAAGGAGGCGAGGGAAAGAAGGGAGGGGGCAGCCCCGGGGCTGGGGGGGGCGCTTCCCCAACGCGGCGCCCTCCAGTTGAGTATGGACCTCAGATGCCCCGACTGGTTGACATGCAAAAGATAGGCATGCATGGAAAAGCGGCAAGTCTCGGCGCGGCTCTGGACGGCATCCAGGGAGACGAGGAACGTGAAGGGGACCTCGCGGATGACCCGGCGTATAAGACGACCCCCCCATTTGGAGGCATGTTTTTCGGGGCCAAAAAGTCGTCTTATACGCCGGCTAATACGGTATATAGTTAAAAACAATCTTGGATTAATATTATGCCTTTTTGGATCACAGGAGCTCCTAATCCCACTGATCTATCATTGGAAATGCATGAAATAAAAGTTTTCTTTATGTGACAAACTTATCTTCAGAAAGTCAGGGATGCCAAGGCTTTACACCTTTCACCTTTAGATCAAAATGTTTCTAAACATTTTCCTAGACATAGATTAAGAGTTGGTTGAGTAGCTCTTTTAATTCATGTTAATGGTATGACTTGAATTGAAATAGTTAACTTTACAATACAAGTGGTGTGTGATTTTATATTTGTCCACAATCCTCGACCTCCCTTATAAAGGATGGAAACAAAATTTATATTAGTCCATTTTAAATTATTGTAAATCTGAAGAGGGAAAATATATTCCTAGGATAAAGAAAATGCAAACTCAAAATACAGAACTCTACCGATCTGCTGTCAACTCATCTATGAAGGCATGCAAAGCATCAGCATCCTTGGCACGAATAATGGCTTCCAGGTTTTCTTCAAGAAGCCTTTTATTCTTGCGCACTGTTCTTAGGATCTTTTCAGCATCTCTCAGTATAGATTTGGATGCCTTGTTTGACTGAACAATGGATGACTTGGAAAGCTGCTGAAGTTCGAGAAGATTTTTTTCCTGAAATCCAAATAAATTTTAAAATGTCACTAAACTCTAACAATGCAAGGCATGTTGAATTTTATCTATAAACGCTCCCTACAAATTAAGATGGCAAATCAGCTGTGGCCACAGTTTCTTCTATGCTTTTAGAATCTGCTCCGAAGAATTGGCTGATTTTGTAGCATACCTAAGAAAAGAAGCACACCTGCAAGCACAGAGTACTCATACAATACTCACTTCTCTTTTTCATGCAAGAAGTTCAATTTTTAATTATCAGAGAAGGACTTACTTTTTGGGGAGAATATGAAAAAAACAGAAGAAATAAATAAATAATAATAACTACAATAAAATAATCATTCTTATATGCAGTTTGAAAAGAACTAAATATTATTTTAATTCTTTAATGTTTACAACTTGCAATATATTACTTGATATTGAAGCGTAATACTGTCAGTAAAAACAGCAAAGTGCAATAAAAATCTAAACATTTTTAAAAGACTAAGCTAAGTGCCTTGTATAATAGAGAAGTATATTTTTGTATTTAAAACTAAACTAATGGTTGATGCTAGCCTGCTCAGTGAGTCGAGGACATTCCTAGCCAGAGGTCTATAAGCAAGATGGCCCTCTCTCTATTACCATATAATACTGCACACCTCTTCTATCAGTGAATTCAGAAGAAGAGCTTCTTTTGATACTAGCACAAAAGTAAACTGAGAGAAGCACTCAAGGAGATTGTCAATAGAAACCTCCTGAAATATAGAGCAGTTATAAAATTAATAACACTATTTTTATTACATGACAAATTCCCTATGGACATAAAAATACATATAAATATTCCTGAAGCATTTGAACAGAAGTACACTAACCCACAAGAAACATCAGAAGTCCATTACTATATATTCTACTTGAAAATTAAATTTTGTTTGAGTCCCATGGGCTTGCAAATAATTACTGAATCAATACCATCTGACTTAAAGGTAAAGCATCTTCAAAAATGTAGGAGTCAGGGACCCCAAACAGCAGCGTGGCTATCAGAGGAACCTTAGGGATCCACATCCAGGACTGTAATTGAGCTCATTATCGGGTTGCTCTCTGTCATACCTCAGTTTGTGGTGGCATCTTGAGAAGGACCTCTGATGAGGGGACAGGTTGTTGAGAAAAGACATGGTCCTTCCTTTGCTCAACTTCTTTTGGGCATGAGGTTGTTGTCTGCTGTTTAAGAGAAAAGGTAACTGATGCCTCTGTACAGTTATTTTAATGAAGAAAACAATGAAGGCTATCCACAGAAGGAGACACTAAAAGAAAACCAGTTGCAAACCCTTCTAGAGTATCAGTTCTCTTACGGTACAGAGAAGTAGCATGTGGATGAATATGAAGTGGAAGAACTACACAGTATCTTAATTACCTAGGATGGATATTAGACTAACAATAGGATGTGGATATTTGCTTTGCTACTGTATCTGGCCTGCCAGCCTTGCACTGGTTGAAAGGAACAAAATTCTAATAATAATAATAATAATATTTATTGTCATTGTACTAAAATTACAATGAAATTGGTTATGATTGATGTATCTAAGAAGCAATCATACTTGGCAAATACAAGTGAAATATTTGAAATGCAGTCCCAGTTATAAACTTCGACATAACCTACCAATATAGTGAATTTCAGCAGTTTCATGTTCTTAAATCTTTTAAAAATGAAAACACAAAAACGTTGCTAGATAAAATTAGAGGCCTCTCTAACTCACCATTCTGTTCCTAAAGTAGATAATCAAATCCAGTGGAAAGTCAATCAGCAAGCCTGAGAGCAGTAGCATTTTCACAGGAAGTAAACTGAGTGACATATCTAATGCTTTTTATATAAGAAATAATATACAGCCATCATGACTAATAATTTAATTGCAGGAGTAAAAATTTAAACACATGGTAATACTATGGTGCAATTACTGTATTGCTCATTTTAGTGCATTTATTTATTTATTATTCAAATTTATTTTAATGAGGCAGCATGAGCGCCTTCAAATCAAGACCCATTGAATATATGGTATAAGAAATAAACTGAAACAGAACCTTCACAAAATTGTTCATGTCTGATTTCCAGTCCTTTGCATCCTGTAAAGTATAAAAAATGCATTATAGCAAGGTCTCGCCACAGATATACTACAGTTCTGTATCACAATGGAGGATAATTATTTATACAATTTATAATCCTCTGAAAACTGTGTAATATTCTTTCACTGAGGGGTTATATCTGTTTATTTAAGATACTTATAAACTGCTCTTTATTCTTTTGGATGCTAAGTCTAACTAACATGCTCAACTTCTAAACAGGTTTTTAAACTACTCAGAAGCTGTATCTAGTCTAAAACGCAATCATGAGCACACCATGCTCATATAGCACTGTTATTTCACAGGCTGCACTGATTGCCATTAGGCTTCAGACTGCTATTTAAGAAGCCCTTCATGGCACAGGCCCTGCCTATTGTTGGAACCATTTGCTTTTAATTACCTTTAGCTGCCCAAAAAGATCTGATAGGGTTAGCTTACTCCAGCCCATTCACTCAATGGAGTAAGTTATCTGGGAGGGATCAAGAAACAGTTCTCTGTTGCTATGCCTGTCCTATGGAACAGCTTTTCCTCCAAGATCTAGATCAGCGGTTCTCAACCTGTGGGTCGCGACCTCTTTGGGGGTCAAACGACCCTTTCACAGGGGTTGCCTAAGACCATCGGAAAACACATATTTTCTATGGTCTTAGGAATTGAGACACCAATGTTATGGTTGGGAGTCACCACAAAATGAGGAACTGTATTAAAGGGTTGTGGCATTGGGAAGGCTGAGAATCACTGATCTAGATGGTCGTGACCCAGGCTCTCTAAGGACCTTGTTTTCTCACCAAGCCTTGGTCAGGAGGTTTTGTGAGCCTATTTTTGTTTCTGGTTGCCTGAATTGCCTTTGGTGCAATATGTATTAATATATTCCATTTTTGCTTATTTTTTTGCTTTTAATTGCATACACTGCCCTAAGCCACCTTTTTAGTGGATATAAGCTAAATAAAGACAAAATTAAGGGGGGGGGGGAAATCCACGATGGCTACATCCATTGCAGAAAGTTAAAACCAAACTATATTGTGGTTACTACAATATGTGACCCAGTTAGTAATATCTAAGTACATGTAGAGCAGTATAGCCTAGCTATGTTTTCAAACATGTCTGATTCTTGGACAAGTACCTACAGTTTTCTTGGTCCCTGCTCTCTCATCATCCCTTTATGAATTATGGAGTTTCTCTTTTCTTATGGAGAGTTCTCTTTTCTTCATAACGCAAAGTACCATCCTCAGGCAGTTTACGTCTCCAATAGTACATAACTAAATGTCTATAGATCTCTAAATGTGCTTTTTCAAGAAGCAACTGGACTTTTCTTGTTTTTCTTTGAAGATGTTTTACTTCTTATTCAAGAAGCTTCTTCAGCTCAAAGAAGAATGAGAATGCGATGAGAAGAAAAATGTTGGATGGGAAGCGACATGTCTTTAAAGAAAACAAGGAAGTCTCTTGAAAAAGCACCTTTGGGATATCTCCAATAATTTCAGCATGGCTAATGAGGGAGAAAGCTCACCAAAGCTGAAGTTTACCAACATCTGTAAAAGCTGAAGTTCTCTTTCTTTTTGTAAATAAATACAGATCAAATTTTTTCAAGGTCTTCACTATAACCATTTCTTACGAAATAGCATTTGTGTGTAAGTTTGTGTGCTTACGAGGAAGATTAAAGATGTTTATGAAGTGGTATTTTAAATCAAAATAAATATCTGTGCATGTCAAGATTCTTTACCTATTAATTATTCCAATAATACACAACACACAAGCATTTTTACCTGCAGGATATCATGCATTTCTTTTTTTAATTGCCCAAGATCATGAAGCACATCATCTGCTTTTTTCACAGTTTTCCCAATGGAATCAAGATCTTCACTTGCGCTTTTAAATACAGAGAACGCTGTCTGAGGAATTCTGTATAAAAATATTTTTTCAAATTGTCATTAATCCTTATTGAGATTCCAAATATTTTATCTTCTGAGATTTTCTAAATCAGTCACATTTAACCAACTAACCTCCGGATATTTTGCTCTTTCAAAAATTATGAGGCTACATACTATAATACCATCCCATACAGATGACAGCATATGGAGTTTATCTTGTTTGATATACATAAACTCAAATAGCTAAATGTATTTCTTCTCCAGTTAAAAAAGTTATGAAGTTTTTCCTAATATGTAAACATAACACTTACCGTATTTTTGGAGTATAAGACGCACCTTTTTTCCTCCAAAAAGACACTAAAAATTTGTGTGCATCTTATACATCGAATACAACATTTTCTGCCTCCTGGAACCCCGTTCCCTTCACCAAATTGGCTGTGCCTAGCCTTATGGAGGCTTCCAAAGAGCTCCTGGGGGCTGGGGAGGGCAGAAATTAGCCTAAAATGGGCCGTTTTTTGCCCCCCCCAGGCCCTAGCAGCACTCTATAAGCCTCCATAGGGCTATGCATGCAATTGATTTGACACAAAAATGGCTGTTTTGTTGCTCATTTTTGACCCCCCCCCCCTCCCCGGAGCACTCTGCAAGCCCCTCCAAGGCTATTCATGCTTTTCATTTGAAAAAAAAGGCACCATTTTTGCGGAGAAACAGGCAGTTTTCCAGAGGTTTGCAGCGTACAAAGGCTCCCCCCCCCTTTTTTTGGAAAGCTCTTTAACTGTTTCTGTGCCAGCAGAAACAAAGTCCTAAGGTTTGTCAGCTATTTCCTTCTCCAGGACATGGATAAATACACCTGGAAACATCTACCTACCTACCTTCTCTCTCTCTCTCTCTCTCTCCCTACCTACCGTATTTCTATTTCTTTCTCTCCCTATCTATCACTCTATCTACCTACCTACCTACTTTTTTTTGTAATTTGCCTCTTCAAAACCTTGAATGCTTCTCATACTCCGGTGCGTCTTATACTCCGAAAAATACGATAAATCATTGTAATACTGCTGATTATAAAGTGAAATACAATTTATGTTTAATTTTGAAGGGTTTTCCCACAATCAGACTTTTTGCAATCACATTTAAAAGCTAATGACTTGAAGTAAGTAGAGATGTGTTTCTCCACCTCAGCAACTTAAGCCTTAAGGCCTCCTGGGGAATTCCAGGGCCTGAAGTCCACACATCTTAAAGCTATTGAGGTTGAGGAACACTGAACTAGAGAAATACTTACTGCTCACTCCCTAAATGCCATGACACTGCCCGGTTGGTTACTTCTGAGGATGTGCTTGGATTTAATGGAGTCTCATGTGCTTTCAGAATTTGCTCTAGAAGTTTCCCTCCACCTAGTGGAGTGAAAAACACACCCATATATTGCAATGTATTTAAATAAGATTCAGGGGTCAAGGGGAGGGTGGAAACAACACAGATTATGCATTTTCAGTAAGGAGTACTTATTATTTTCTAAGAGAATTAGCATTTACTGTTTTAAAACCTTCTCTTGACATGCACTTTCAGTTTTAGAATTGATATCTTGGAATGCATTTTAATCAACATATTTATTTATTTTATTTTATTTTATCGAATTCATAACCCGCACCTTCTCCTAAAAAAGGACCCAGGGCGTAAGCATATTTCACTTTATTGCCTCTGTAAAAAAGCATGCTATAATTTAATATGATGTTGAAAAAAATCTTCTAGCCAATACATAGTAATCTGAAAAAATATTACATGTCAAATTAAAAATTAAGAGTTTATGTAATAATCACTATGTATAAATATAGAACAGAGCATAAAATGCACTGGATATGAATTAATTGGAATTCATGGAATTTAAACAGAGTGCACATTATTCATTTTCTAAACAATTACAAAGAAGCTCAGAAAAGACATTTCTATGTAGTTCCCATTGTGTAAGTAAGCCTAGTAAAAAGAGCTTCAATAGCATAGTCTTGTCACTCAGAAACACTGTTTTAATACCATGCATAAAAGGCTCCTAACACCGACTTATTAAAAGTTAAGGTAATTTAAAGATGAAAGACACAACTGAAAATACTTGAAAATGCTTGTACAAAAGGTCAAGCTAAAAGTTGTAGCAATAGTAATTATAGGATTTTCATCATAACTAACTATTGTGGCAGGTCCATTACAATATTTCTTTTAATACAAGGAGGAGGAGTGAATGGAAATAGTAAAGAGAAGGAAGCAACAGTTAAGAATACAATTAGGAGATGTGCAGTATTTAAACAATAAACAGAAGAATAATCTGAGAACTTTACATAGGATAGGAACTTTACATAGAGGGATATATAGAGAGAGAGGGAGAAATACAGTAGGTAGGTAGGTAGGTAGGTAGAAGGATAGAGAGAGGGAGAAATACAGTAGGTATGTAGGTAGGTAGAAGGATAGAGAGAGGGAGAAATACAGTAGGTAGGTAGGTAGGTAGGTAGGTAGGTAGGTAGGTAGGTAGGTAGGTAGGTAGAGGGAGAAAGGGAGTAGGTAGGTAAGTTGGGGGTTATACGGTGGTTATGTGTACGAGTTTGTGTGTGCAGGTGTAGATCTACACACAGATTGGTTGGTCATTTAACCAGACTGGGCCACAGCAACGCTGTAGGAAACATTTCAACAGGTTTTGAATCTTCCTTTTCCTTACCTAGAGTTATACCACAAGACACATTTTCTTTCTCTCCAAAAGACAGCTCTTTCTTTGCCATTTTTTGTGAAATTTGAGCATCCTTAGATACAGGCATAGGAGCATATCTCCGTGGTGCCGGCGTCTTCAAAGGGGATTTCTGTATATGAACAGCCTGGTTTTCCAATTGCCGTGAATAGACTGGATTATAGGAATATGAATATACACATTATAAGTAACAAAAATAGAATACCTTATTTTCAAGCTGTAAGAATTATGCTTTAGTCACGACTCTCTCAACTAATCAAAACGTGTGAGATCTTTTGGAAGATAAATCATGTTTTGATTTGAAATTAGGAATCTGGAGATAAAAAAAGGGACAAAGCTTTACAGCACAATGCTGATTGAAGGGTCATTTACCCTGACCAAGGTGACCCAAAGTTTCCAAAATCTGGGAACTTTCAGCAATCAGTAGAAAAGAGATTATTTAGTTTCTGTCTTTCCATGTTTTCTAGCCTTTGTCAATTTCATTTAATTTGGAAGTTTAAGGTATGACAGGTAGAATTCATGCTGATTATTTGTTGATTTAGATATTTTAACTCTGTTTCCTCTCTTCATAGAGGCTTATTTCCAGACATCACAACAATATAGGAGATCGTGAAATCAGAACCAAAAATAATGTTTGGTGTCCATGAGTGAACTATCAAATAGGTAAACCCATTGCTCTGTCAAAAAGAACCGTATGCAAAAATAAAGATGGCCCATTAATAGTGTTTTGGCTATTCCAAAACTGAAAGGTGGTGAGTGGACTATTGAAACAAGAGCTAGGCTTTCTTTTGTTTGTATTATCAAGCAATTCTAACTTACTTGTTTTTATATAATTTAAAAAAACACAACTGATATACAACTTTGTTCTTTGTCCTAACTTTACATTAAGTTTAAATATAAATAAATCAAATATCTCTCACCTTGCGTGTTTGCTGCCCTAGGCAGAAATAAGTCCTCTTGGGGCGTGTTTTGGTTACCAAGCAGCTTCCCTGCCTTCACAGCATGTTTTGATAATTCTTTGAAAGGTGCTGCCTTAACAGTTTGGAAACCACCTGAATTCAGCGCAGAGCTAATTAACTGAGACTGTGAAGAAAAAATTAAGGGTTCAAAAGAGAAATGTCAGTCCCAATTATGGTTGCTAAGCAAAGACAACCAGTACAGACTTCTGTAACAATGGCTCAATTTTGACTGCCTTATCTTAATTGATGACAAACTGGTGTGTCATCTGAGCCTGGACTATTGGGTAGCATATGATTAAACAGTCCTCCAGGAAAGCAGTGTAGGGTATAGAAGGGACCGTAAAGCAGAACCACTCCTGCACTAACACCTCAAGTGCTCCAACTTTGTTTTCATCCGTAAAGAAAATCCTACCTTGCTCCACACATTCTCTCTCCAACTGCAAGGACCCTTTTCTCCCTTTGCTGTTGTATATAAGTAAACAGAAATTGGCTGTACAAAGCTGAATGCTCTCCTTTCTAACCCTACATTTTTTTCATAGAAGAATTGGGTGATCAATGCCTTTACAAAACAATGTTCATTTTAGTCCTTCTTTAAAGTTGGAAATAATAATAAATATTTCTTAGTTGTTGATCAGTCCAACACAAGAATATAGAAAACACCACCCCCGAAATAAAAAACACATTGCTGAAATGCCTTGTGATGCTTTAGATAATATTTTTAATGACCATGAACTATGCCTATACAATAAACAACTGCATCAACTGAAAGATAATTAATTCATGAACAAATGAAAAGCATAAGTTTTTTTATCAGGCAACCTGGTCTACCCAAATATGGGATGGAACATACTGCTTCCAGGCTTGCCTTTATTCCTTTGTCGGTAAAAAAAAATTCAACACAAGTTGAAAGTCATAGGTGTTTAGCCACAGGTAAAAGAAAATGAGGGGACAAAGCTTTTGAAAATGCTCAAGTATATATTGATAATCTATTTAAAAAGTGATAATTAAATCAGAAAATGGCTGGTCAGCACAAGCAAGCTGATAATTCCTCATATGGAAATATGATTAAATGTACAGAAAGAACAAACCATAGATATACTGTATATTTGAAAATATACACTAACATGCTGGATCTCAGGCCTACTGCAGAAGTCACTGCTTTTATAAACATTTCTCACTTGTTTCGGTCTACATCAATTTCAGTCACAAGTCTCAATAGGATTTTGGCTTTTCCCCTTTACCAAGCCAGCATCCAAACAGATTGCTGGGATTGCTTTTCATCACAATAGAGGGAGGTATCAATAGGATCCTGTGTCTTCTACTCTTGATTATTTTCACTAATGATTTAGATGAAAGGTTAGATGGGATGATGCTTATCAAATCAGCAGGTCATACAGAATTTGGTAGGAGGGCTAGTACTCTAACAGACACAAATATCATTCAAAATGAGCTTGATAGAAATGGGGTGAATAACAGAATGGAATTTAACAAACAGATGCAAAATTCTTCACTCAGCCAATGAAATGCAAAGGTGATAAGATGGGGCAATGCTGGCTTGATAGGAGTAACTGCAAAAAGAATTCTTGGCACAGCAGTTGATTGTTAACCAAGTAACACATAAGCTAGCAGTGGGATGTGGTTATAAAGAGGGCAAATACCACTTTAGGTTGTATCAACAGAAACATAATTTCCAAATACCTGGAAATAATTATTCTACTCTGTTCCCCTTTGGTTAGATCCTACCTGTAGCACTGTGTCCAGTTCTACATGCTTTCAAGCAGAGGCATGATTGCAGCCCCTTTAAGGTGCCTTCATTTGGATTCCTGCACTAGGCAAGGGATTGGATTTGAGGCCTAAATGGCCCTTTCATTTCTGTGATTCTATGGTGTTACATAATATAAATGTGCTACTCAATTCAAATTCTTCCTTGAACTTGGAAATGAACTGCTCTTTTCTGCACAAAAAGTGTAACATTTCACGATTAAGCCAAGAATCCTATTTTTTAAATAGTTATAGGATATAATGGTATCAATACGGTTTCAATAAAGGGATGATAAATCACAATGAACCGTTTCCCCATCCATGATTCTGCTGGACAACATTTATTCCCAGTGATAAAGAGAAAATAATTATAAAATAAAATAGCAGAGTTCTGTATTTTATGGTTCTACCTGGATATTCATTTGTTGCTGCTGCAAATTTTCCAGATGTTGAATTCGTTGTTCCATGAAGATATTCATCTGTTTTTCAAGTTTGCCAACCATCTGATTGCTAGAAGACCCCTCAAGCTGTTGAGCCTTCAGATTGCCTTGCTGTTCAGCCACACGTTGCAGCTGTTTGTCTGTCTCTTGCAACTTAGTTAGCATTTCAGAAACAGAATTCACTTTTGCTTCCAATTCACTCTGGACCTGAGTGAGGAAACACAGAGCTTATGGGCCTTTCCATCTTAAAGTCAGACTAATTATTTATATCTCTACCTCTACCTCTACCTCTACCTCTACCTCTACCTCTACCTCTATCTATCTATCTATCTATCTATCTATCTATCTATCTATCTATCTATCTATCTATCTATCTATCTATCTATCTATCTATCTATCTATCTATCTATCTAATCTATCTATCTATCTATCTACCTACCTACCTACCTACCTACCTACCTACCTACCTACCTACCTACCTACCTACCTACCTACCTCATTCTCTCTCTATCTCTATCTATCCATCCATATATATATATATATATTGGCTGGGTGGGTAAAGAATCAGCCAACTGGCTTTTTGTTTTTTAAACAATGTAATTGTATAAAAATAATATTTATTAAAAATAATAAAATATATTTATTAAATGACTACCAAAGAAACAAATGCATGACAAATCTTTTAACAGGAGTAAATAAAATATAACAAAGAAACTTGTGATTATAATCTTTAAAATGCTATTTATGAATTAGTAAGATTTTAAGGTGTATACTACTGTCTGAAAGGATCAAAGTAGATAGTTAGATAAGCGACTTTACATCCCTAGCATTAAACCATTCCCCGTTATAGACCTTCCTCATCTGATTCTTCCTGGAACATAGCAACAAAGTGCTTAATATTCCCATAGACCCATTACAAAATTTGAAAAAGAAAAACATGACAACTCAGCATGCACATTTAAACACATGCTTAATCTGCTTGATGCATCGGACATGTTTTATTTATCTACTCCATACTGATGAAATGTATCACTCACTTTCAAAAGTGGGGCTGTGGAAGCAATAGCTGCTGCTGTTGCAGCTGCAATGGTTGTTGCTGAATCCATTTCACTCTGGGTTGACTTGGAGCTGTCCTTATCTGAACACACATTATTTAGAAGGTTCACCTTCACCTCTTTAAAAACAGGAACATTCTGGATTCTGTATGTACAATACAGAAGGATATTGTAAGGATATGTAGAACTTTTGAGACATTTTTTTTCTTTTTTAAGACATATTTCAGGAAACAAATTTCCTTTCAATGATAAAAGTAAACCATCTGGGGTTCTCTCCCCCATTTCCTCTGCTTAAAATTTCAGGCAGACTGAAGTCCTTCCTATCACCAACTAGCTAATCCTTTTAACTGGAATGCAAAGCTCAATGATATAATATGTATCAAGCTTCCTTGCTAATTACCATTCAATAAGACTAAAAACATATGCCAGATAGCTCAACATTTGTACACATTCAAAACGTGGCAAAATTAACTTATTTTTATATACTATTCTTAGATTCTGATATTTTATTGTACACTCCACAGAGTCACTTTCTGAGGGAGATGGGTGATTAAGAAATGTGAAAAATAAATGTTAAAAATTCAAAGACATCTTTTAATCTCTAACCTCATTTTCAACGTATCTGATTGATTAAAAATGATAAGGGGCTCTTGCCAACCGTCTTGAAAGAGGCGGTGGTGAGGCCCCTCCTCAAGAAGCCGTCCCTGGATCCAGCTTTGTTATCGAATTATCGTCCGGTCTCCAACCTTCCCTTTCTGGTGAAGGTTGTTGAGAGTGTGGTGGCACAACAGTTCCCCCGGCACCTGGAGGAAACTACCTATCTAGACTCGCGCCAGTCCGGCTTCCAACCTGGGTGCAGCACAGAGACGGCATTGGTCGTGTTGGTAGATGATCTCTGGAGGGCCCGGGATAGGGGTTGTTCCTCTATCCTGGTCCTGTTAGACCTCTCAGCGGCTTTCGATACCATCGACCATGGTATCCTATTGCATCGACTGGAGGGGTTGGGATTGGGAGGCACCGTTTTATGGTGGTTCTCCTCCTTCCTCTCCGACCGGTCGCAATCGGTGTTGGCAGGATGGCAGAGGTCAACGCCGAGGCCCCTTACATGCTGGGTGCCTCAGGGGTCGGTCCTCTCGCCCCTCCTGTTCAACATCTACATGAAGCCGTTGGGTGAGATCATTCGTGGTTTTGGGGTAGAATTCCATTTGTACGCTGATGACACTCAGCTGTACATCTCTACCCCATACCACCCCAACGATGCCGCCAAAGTGATGTCCCGGTGTTTGGAGGCTGTGCGAGTCTGGATGGGGAGGAACGGGCTCCGACTCAACCCGTCCAAGACTGAGTGGCTGTGGTTTCCGGCGCCACAACATAGCCAGTTGACTCCATCTCCGGCTATCGGGGGCAAGTCATTAGCCCCCGCAGAAAGGGCTGTCCTTGGATGACCATCTGACAGCCGTGGCCAGGGGGGCCTTCTATCAGGTTTACCTGATACACCAGTTGCTCCCCTTTCTGGATCATGGCGCCCTACGCATGGTCACTCAAGCTCTGGTCATGTCCCACCTGGACTACTGTAACACTCTCTACATGGGGCTTCCCTTGAGGTGCACCCAGAGGCTCCAGTTAGTCCAGAATGCGGCCACGCGGGGGATTCTGGGAGTTTCAAGACACTCCCATGTAACACCTCTCCTGCGCGAGCTGCACTGGCTGCCTGTGGCCTTCCGCGTGCGGTTCAAGGTCTTAGTGACCATCTTCAAAGCGCTCCATGGCATGGGACCTGGTTACTTACAGGACCGCCTTCTACAACATTCCTCCACCCGACCAGTCCACTCCCACAGGGAGGGCCTCCTTAGGGTGCCGTCCGCCGGGCAATGCCGGCTGGCGACCCCCAAAGGGAGAGCCTTCTCTGTGGCAGGCCCCGCCCTCTGGAACGACCTGCCTCCCGACCGCCGTACTATCACAGACCTTCGCCTCTTCCGTCGGGCATTAAAAACATATTTCTTTCGTGTGGCCGGCCTGGCATAGCTGATGTAGCTATGATATTATTTTAACTGGGTTTTTAAATCATGTTTTTAGCACGGGCTTACTTATTTAATACTAGTTTTAATTTTTGGGATTGTTGTATTTTATATTTTATAATTCCTGTGCACCGCCCTGAGTTCCATACTCGGGAGAGAGGGTGGTATATAAAACCAATAAATAAATAAACAAACAAACAAACAAACAAACAATGCATCATTTCATGCAATTGTCCTTACCGCTGCTTGAATGCCTCTCTTATAGCTTCCTTCTGTCCAGTGTCATACTGGGAGATGAAGATATCTGATGCTGCAGAGCAAAGAGAATGAACTATTTTAATCAGGAGCTAAAATGTCCTTTCTTACCAAAAAGAAAAGAAGGAAAGGCTACTTCACTGCTTGCAAGAAGAAATTCAATCACAGTACATCATACATAGCTTTCAGCAACCCCATCTCATATGGAAACATTCTATTCTTTGAATCTGGGATTTGTATTAAGGCATAACGTCAATCCTGCTTTCAAGGAGATTGCATTGCAAAAAAAAAGTTTTGTTTGATTAGTTTTGTTATTGCATAACTACTGTACAAAGTAAGGTATTAAAAATAGAGATTCAAGTTACAGAATAAAATATTAAATGTTGTAAATAGCAGCATTAAATAATTCACCCTCTCTCTTTTAGTATTACTACTTATTTATACTTTATTTTAACGTTTTATTTTTATATTTTACAACATTTCCCAGGTGTTTTTTTAATATATTTGTCTCTTCTCTTCAAAAGTCAAACTCCAAATTTATTTAGTTTGCCTTGCTGCATGTTTCGTGTAAGGATGCTATTCCTAAAGGAATTTGGTTAGATTTCTGTTCGTAAACATATATAACCACTGCTGCATATTCTCCCAATCTGGTCCTCAATCTTGTGCCATTGGCAACATTTCTTTTTTCCAGTATTGTGTCAAATTAATTTTTTTCACAATCAGCAAATATTTCAACAGTTTGTTTAATTCTTTAAAAAACCGATTTATTCTTTTCTTTGATCAAAATAAGGCAAAATAATCTCCTTTCAAAAAAAAACCCAGGGCCTTAAGTAGTATATGCAGAAATATGAAATTGGAGTCAAAATATTACCTTTCTGCTTAACTGCATCTCCTTTCCATTCTGAAGTAATCTGCACTCCAGGTTTATGTGAATATATCTATCTCAGAAAAGGAGAAATAAATTTAAAATAAGCTTCAGACTTACATAATAATAATAATCTTTATTGTCGTTGTAAAAATTACAATGAAATTGTCTGCATAGTTAATTTCTTTAAAAAGTATGTGTGTGCGTGCATGCGCGCGTGCACGCACGCACGCACAGAGTAACTATATAAGACATAGTTTTTGTATTTCTAAAGCAGAAAGCAATCAGGTACCTTTAAAAATGGTGTGTGTGTGTGTAAGAAACAAAGCAAAATAGATTTTTGGCTAATCATATATTTATCAAATTTATAGATTGCCCATTTCAGTCACAGAGCAAGTCTGGCCAGTGTACAACTAAAAAATGTCTAGTCTTTCTTAAAAAAGAAATAAATTACTTTGGCTATTTTATGCCATTTCAAATTGAAAACAACAACTGCAGAATAACATTGTGAAAGTGATGAAACACATCCCAAATTGATAAGCAAGCCATTTCGTTAATAAAGCACAAGTGAACGTGCAACCAGAAATATAAATACTTCTTGGGATTTGGATCCTTTAGACATATACATACAAAGAAGTTTAGTGAGCTGAGTGATGCTACTAAGGCTTATAACCTATCTCCAGAGCTGAAACAAATCACAGATTTTATATATTCAAGTAAATAGCAAAAATACTTTAGTTTATTGCATGATCTAAACTTCAAAGGCAACCAAGGAAAGGAGGAAGAGAACAAGGAAAGCAAAAAAATAAACAATTCATTTCTTATGGTAATATGATTGTAAATTGAGACCGATGAGGAAGGAGATTGGAGACAGCTATAAAGCCCAGTGATTTTCCGTGACAGTTGAAATGGAGAAAGCAAATTGCCTCGCTTGAGTTAATACAGGAAATTTTAGGATTTCTGAGAGGCAAAGAGGGAAAATATCAATGAATATATGAAAAGTTCAGAACATTACTAAGCCTACCTCTGAGGAAAAGCATGAAGACTGTGCATCTTTTTCAGGTACTGCTAACTGTCTTGGGTCTGTGCCAGTGTGCTTGCTCACAAGACCTAGAAAAGAATATGGTTAATACATTATCTGTATTTACACATGGAACATTTTCTAGTATCATTCTAGCATAACTTTTATTTCTGCTATTCATGCAATTAGGAAACATGTTGGAGTGAAATGTTTTATAAGTCTAATAAATAAGTAGGCGTTCCATTAATGTATTGTATTAAATATACAATATAGTGTTAAATATACCCGCTGTAGTGTATTCAGAAGATACTGTTCTTGATTTATGATGTGCAGTTTTGTTTGCCAACAGTACCGATGGTATATAAGCTGTAGCATCATTAACCGATGCTGAACTTTCTGGACACCTGAGTGGAGTCACTTCTCGAAGTTTCTTCACTGAAATCGTGAATTTTTTCTTAGTGGAAACATCAGATTTGCTGCTAGCAGGTGCTGCCCGAACACCAAGGGATTTATTTTTCATGCGAACGCTGGTGGAATAAATAAGAAAATTACTGGCAGTGAGGCTGGACAAAAAATCTTTGCTCGAAGTAGTACTGTTTTCCATTTCCTTCAATAGCTCACATCATATCCATTGGGCCTTGTTTCTGTTAAAAAATTACAACACTAGATAGAAGACACAGTGTTTTAAATATCACAAGGGAGGAAAAAGGAAGAAGTGGGACAGGTTCAACTGAAATGAACTCTACTGCTCTATCAAAAGATAATCACTGCCATGAACTGTAGCAGAAAGACATATGCACTATTACAGAGTGCAAGAACAGTCCTGCTTAAATATACTCTGATTAAGGAAATCTGGAGTCACCCTGGAGAGCATCCTACAGCCAACTTGCCTGCAAAGAAAACCCGGTTTTATTAAGCCCTTCCCCACTGCATTCCTATATCCTAAAATAAAAAAATAAAGTTAACATGGTTTCAATATTTCTACGCAGATGAAATAATAAAACTGTTTCTATTTTTAAATATCTTCATTTTTCCCAGAGATTTATAAAACAAAAGCATTTCCTACGTATTCCCTACCAACATTCCTTGCAAACTCACAAGCTGCAGGAAGCAGTTCATTTCCTTAACATTAAAGATGCTATCTAAAGATGTTATTTATGAATTCTAGACACTGAATCAATCTATAACAAAAACACCATAAAAATTGCTACCATCCATCTAAATTATTCTTTAACAGCAGATATAAGTGTCTCAAAGCCTGAGATAAATGCATAGATGCTTGTTCCTGAGAAAAGCATCGGTTCATTCACCTCAAGCTTTGCTAAGACACTTATATCTGCTACTAAAGAATAATTTCTGTAGCTGCAAGCTACAGTTCCAGTATTACATTAGGGATACAGAGGCCTTTAAACCATGAATACTGTCTGGTTTTCTTTGAATTCTATACCCAGCAGTTCTGGGCCAGATTTGGTACAAATAAGCTGAGAAAGAAAAATATTTCCAACCTTCTGACTTTTTAGCTGTACAATTTGGGATGAACACCCTTTGAATGGTGTGGGAGTAGGAAGGGATTTCCAGAGGAAAAAAATGCAGACTATAGGAAGCACTACTCAGGTGACCACCAAGTGTTCCTGCTAAAAGGATGCAAATGACCAGCTGTCTGCAAGGAATATAAATCCTTCCATTCCCCACTATCCTGCCAGAGCTGAAGAAGCTTCTTGGATTAGAAGTGAAATGTCTTCAAAGAAAAAAACAAGAAAGTCCAGTTGCCTCCTAGAAAAAAACACCTTTAGGACAACTATGACCTGGATGACTGAAAATCTACAGTCTTCCCATTGTTCTATTACTTCCAGCTCTCCAAAGTACACGAAGCCGTATTATTAAGACAAAGCTGGATATAAGACGGTATGTTTTGCTTTTGTTCAGAAGATAAGGAAACCATAACTAACCCATAAGCTACGGGGGAGGGAGGGAAAAAGATCTTCCGAGCTTTACCTCGCCATAGCTTTCAATCTCCCCTCACCTTTCATCCCCACTGGGGACCCGACTTCCCTACACTTTTCTTCTCGTCTATCAGTCTTTGTATGATCGTCGGGCAATCAGCCATTAGAAACGCCGGTTGCCATAGTCACAACAACCACTTAACAGCCGCAGCTCCCGCCGCTTCCAAACTGACAAATGAAGTCCAACCTCTTCCTCTTAAGGGGGAGGAGGAAGCTGCCGGAGAAAGGAATGCGCATGTGCAGCTGGAACTTCCGTCATCTAACGAGAACGAGGGCACTGCGCATGCCTCTCAAAATCCGCCTTTCTTCTCCTCTTCCCGTTCGCGGTGCCCCTTTTTAATTCCCTCGCTTCCCCCGTTCAGTTATAGTAATTTTCCGGGTAGAAACAATATTTTACACGAGTGGTTCCTCCTCTCACATGCCCTACTTATAGAGCTATTCCGTTCTATATATCGCTTCCTGATTTGCCGCCTTTACTAAGTGAAAGTGAGAGCAAAACAGCCTTTCTAAGCGATAGGCACGCCTAGATGAGAGGAAGGGGACATTTTACAGTGTCGCGCACATTTGGTGGTTGCTACGGTAGGTAAACCTGCTTGACAGCTCCGCCGCCGCTGATTCGTGTCCACCGCCACGAGGTATGTAAGTGGAGGCGAGCGAAAGGAAAGCTACTCGTGTGGTGGGGAGTTGGTGTTTGTCGTAAGCAAAAGTGAGGAGGGAAGCAAGGAAGCGAAGAATAAAAGTAAGAATTTGTAATGCACTCGGTAGGGTTGCATCTGTTAAAGGTTGCAGTTGTCTCCCTGGAAAGTCAGTGGGATAGTAAAGCTTTTTTTTTTTTTTGAATGAACAAAATCACCGAGGGCAATCTTCGTTTGCTTCAATTTCTGGACGTTGGACTGCAGTGATAAGAGAGAGATTTGAGGTTGGGCTTCTGAGTTTCTCAATATGCTCTAGCGCCGCAGCACTTCTGAGGAAAGAGAAGATGTACAAGCTTTCATCATGACCTTGACAATCCATCAAGCTGTTTCCTAGGCACCAATGAGGTCTGGGGCTCATTCAAAACTCTCGACCCAGGAGACTGGAATGTGATTAGAGAATTAGTATTATAAAGGCCCTCAGCAATTGAATATTAAAAGTGTAATTTAAATATAGCATTAAAAAAGAGACTGTTTTACAAAATCCTGTTGGATCCACCCAAATATCTGTCTGTTCTGAAATTCTCTTTCTGCAGTGGGCAAATAAATGCCTGGGGAAAGCCAAAAGTGATGGCATTTCATATTCCTTGAGAATGTACTGGCTCTGTTGTTGAATATATTATACATTGATATGATTTTCAGTCTTATTCTCCTTGGATTTACTTAATTCCCTTTACAGTTGCTTAAACATGACAAAATTGTACACAAAATGTGCACCTAATTTGATATGCATAGCCTTATACATTTATGTCCTATTATGTTTATGAAGAATGGAGAAGAAATGTTTCCTTAGCTTTTCCCTCTTATCTTCAGAGCTGCCATCCATGATATCAATCCAAATTCAGGAGGAGTCGTATAGGATCCTTTTTTTCTGACTCATTTTTGTGTTAGGGATAATAAAGTACATGCTGTTCCCTGACTAATGTAGGGAACTGTTGCCTCAAAAAATTGACAGAAGTGTTTCCCAGAGGAAAGATATCCTGAATGCCTGATAACCTCTTCTGTTGAAGACAAGTAAGATTTAGTATTTGCTGAGATTCAAAACAACTGAAACAGTCCATTTCAACGCCATTACCATCCTCACCTTATGTTGGCCCTCTGAAAGAGCTGGAAGAAATGATCGAAAGCTTATATGACTCTTTTTGAGAATATATCGATTGACTGAATATATTGTTCTAATGCACAAATAATATATACTATTGGAAGAATAGAGAAAATCATGTCAGGTTCAATACTTAAAAAATTTTATCAGGAAAAATCTACAGAAATGAACAGAAATAAGAGTTTTAAAGGATTATCTGTAGATTGCAATGTGTAATTTCTTTCAAAAGCAAAATCTACAAGAACATTTTGTCACGTGTTACAAAGTCACTTCAGTTTGTGTAACTTGAATCTTGTGTGATTGAAATACTGGAGACCCAATTTATGCATTACATAGAAATTCACATTGAAATATCTCTTTGAAATGGCTGGTTAGCTTCTGCTGGAATATAAACATACCCAGCGATAAAGGACCATCATATGTCTGAATAATTGGTTCCACCAAATAGATTGGTATTGTAAAAAAATGTACATTAAATACTGCTGGTTAAAAAGTGATGTATAAATTACAGACTGAAGAATTCACCAAGTCTTTCTTTGTGAATTCTGTTTCACAGAGCAGCATTAGAATGACCAGTCGGCCTTTGTATTCTTTCCGTGGTCTTCCTCCTTAAAAACAGTAAAGCAAAGTATTGAACTGAAAAATGTTTTGGAATAAACATTGCTTTAGATATCTTGCTTTCCCCATAGGTGGCAGTTGCCTCAGAATTAAAATATGGCTGGACAAATATCAGAATCAGATCAGATCAAGCAGGTAAATATGGTTATCATTTTTGAATGTGTTTGAGTGCTTCTGAATGTTTGTATTACCACCTAATTTGACACTTGAATAGCCTTCCCTAGAAAGAAAATTAAGGTTAATATCTGTATCAAATGCATTTATCCATTCAAAACAAGTACATATTTGATATTACCCAAGTGCCCTTGCTTTTATGGACGTTACTTATTCTCAATCTGTCCTTTATATTTATTTCCTGTGAAGAACGGGCACAGCCAAATCTGAATATCTATTTATTTATTCACAGTTTAAGGAATTTCTTGGAACATACAACAAACTAACAGAAACCTGCTTCCTAGATTGTGTGAAAGATTTCACTAGCCGAGAAGTGAAGCCAGAAGAAGTATGTGACATTTTATTTGTTTTGGATTGTAACCGGTAAGAAGTTAATGCCAGCTAGAAAGTTGCAGTATAATGAGGGAAAGATAAATGAATTAGTGCTAAATCATCAAAAATAATTAGATGTAAAATGTAAAAAGATCCTTCTTGGATCCAATTGATATTTACCCTAATCCAGAATCCAATTACTATTTCAATTCCAATTTTGCGATTCGGGCAAGATATTTCTGGGAACTGATAGTTGGGGTGAAGTGAGACCCTGGGAGTCTCCATTTAGGAGTTGAAATTCTCCCTGCCAAAATCCAAGCAGGATTTCAGCCTGAGTAAGAGAGATACTTATGTATACCCTGTGCTGCCCCCCCCCCCCCCCGGCACTCTGTTTAAAGTGCTTCTGGGTATAGTAAAACATGATCACATGATCGCAGTCTGGATGCTTGGTAATCTGTTCTTATGACCAATTTCCAAGTATCCTACAATCACATGATCGCTATTTGCAATCTGCTCTGCTGGCTTTCTCAGATTCTCAATGTGGAATCTGGTAGGAAATGTTACAAGCTGCTGCTGTCTGCCAAGAAGACTCCCTCTTATCTCTGGAAACTGCCTGAAAGAACTTCCTTCCAAGGGGAGCTGAACTCCCTTGCTGTGATTTTCACAGCCTCTGAGCTCCATTCCTGTTTCCTTCCATATATAGAAGAGAGACATATAAAAGAGACCACCTCTTGCAGGGTGCAGAAATGAAACTTAAATCCTGATGATTTAAACTCCATTTCTGTATTCCACAGAAGGAGTTTTCTTCCATGGAGGAAGAGCTAAGACCTGATATCCTTCAATAGGTAGCTCTTCCAGGCAACTCCTATAGATGAGAGGGCTCCGAAATCCAAGCAGAGAATGAAGAGGCAGTGCAATAAACTGAGGAACTTGGATTAGCTCAGGCAGGAGGATGAGGCCCAATGTAGGTAGCACATTAGTGTCTCTTCATTAGTGCCTGTACTTGGATTTTGGCAGGGAGGATTTTCACCTAAGCAGAGAGAAAGCACAGAGTGCCGGGGGGGGGGGGGGGAGGCCCAGTACAGGGTGTACATAAGTATCTCTCTCACTCAGGCTGAAATCCTGCTTGGATTTTGGCAGGGAGAATTTCAGCTCCCAAGTGGAGACTCCCAGAGTCTCACTTCACCCCAAGGCACTATGAACTTCTTGCCTGGGACTTTTTGTGCAAGCACTTTTATTTATTTGAATCCCACCTTTACTATTTTTACAAATAACTCAAGGTGATGGACATATCTAACACACCTTCCTCCTCCTCCTATTATCAACAACAAGATGGGATATCATCTGTACGCTGATGATACCCAGCTGTACATATCCACCCCGGACCACCCCAATGATGCCGTCGAGGTTATGTCCCGGTGCTTGGAGGCTGTACGGATCTGGATGGGTAGTAACAAACTCAGGCTCAACCCGTCCAAGACTGAGTGGCTGTGGCTTCCGGCACCCCGTTTCAGCCAGATTATTCCAACTCTGGCCATTGGGGGCGAAACACCAGCCCCTGTGGAGAAGGCACGCAATCTAGGTGTCCTCCTGGACTCCCGGCTGACTATGGAAGACCAGGTGGCGGCCGTGGCCAGGGGGGCATTCCATCAGGTACGCCTGATGCGCCAATTGCGTCCCTTACTGGATCGGGGAGCCTTACGCACAGTCACTCAAGCACTCGTCACATCTCGACTTGACTATTGCAATGCTCTCTACATGGGGCTTCCCTTGAAGTGCACCCGAAGACTACAGTTAGTCCAGAACGCGGCCGCACGGATAATTACGGGAGCGCCTAAACACTCCCATATAACACCTGTCCTACGCGAGCTCCACTGGCTTCCTGTGGTCTTTCGGGTGCGCTTCAAGGTCCTAACGACCATCTTCAAAACGCTCCATGGCTCGGGACCTAGCTATCTGCAAGACCGTCTCCTGCCCCATACATCCCTGGGACCGACACGCTCCCACAGAGAGGGCCTCCTCAGGGTGCCGTCGGTCGGGCAATGTCGATTGGCGGCGCCCAGGGGGAGGGCCTTCTCTGTGGCAGGACCGGCCCTTTGGAACGACCTGCCCCCTGAAATCCGCACCATTCCTGACCTCCGCCTCTTCCACAAATGTCTTAAGACTCACTTCTTTCAACTAGCCGGCCTTGCGTAACCCCAGCACCGCCAATTATAAACGAGGGTTTTAAAAACGGTTACAACACAGGCATCTAATATCTATGTATTTGTATTTTGTATTTATTGATTTAATTCTATGTTCGCCGCCCCGAGTCCCTTGTTGTGAGATGGGAGCGGGTTATAAATATGAAAAATAAATAAAGAAAGAAAGAAAATAAAATCCCTGTGAGGTGAGTGGGGCTGAGAGAAAGCGACTGGCCCAAGATCACCCAAATGACTTTCGTGGCTAAAGCAGGACTAGAACTCACAGTCTCCTGCTTTCTTTCTAGCCTGGTACCTTACTGGACCAACTGGCTTTCTCTTAATGAACACAACCAAGAGTGCTGTGAATGCAGTCACAGGAGGTCTCATTTAACAAGAGCTTTGTTCTTTGCTTGAGATTCTGGTCCTAATTGCGGTTGTTAAGTGAGGACTACCTCTATCTAATAGAGTTAGAATGGGAAGTTTGTCTTCTCACAAGTTGCAAGAGTAAATAAGAACAGTTCGCTTGTCTAAGCAGCCTCTTCTAGATATTAATTAAAAACGTGGGTCAAACTGAGGATAGGTGGTATGCCAATGAATATAGTTATTCTGTTGAGTTGTCAATAGATTAAATCTGCTGTACAACTAGAATGCTCTTTTTGTAAGATTTATCTTTTTTTTTGTCCTCTATATTTTCTTGTATCTCCCACCTCCCTTTCCAAATTACTAGAAGCGTATTTTACATAGTGAGCTCTATCTAAGGAGGATCAGCAAAGTTAGAAATCTTGCACTAATAGTATAATTTTTAACCTCTTAATTTGCAATCTACTTCTGTTAAAATAAATTGAAATCCTTGTTAATAACAAGTAACATAGATTATTCCCCCAGTAATTTTCAGGTTCTTTTGTTACAATCATACAAGCTAGTAACAGTCATTATATACAGCAGCTGGACAGTCTCTACCTAGAATCCAAGAAAAAAAATTACTTTTAAGTATAGGAATTGTTTTTCCTCAATGAAAAAAAAATATCATAATCCAATCTGGTAGTAACAGAGATAGACACAGTGACCAAATCTCGCATTTATTTTGGTATTGGAATAGATTTTAAAGAAAAATGATATATGCAATTATTTTCTGTTATTAGATAAAAGCTAAAAATTCAAAATTCTTTATAGTAGTACATCTGATAATTTGTCAATAGAAATGAAGTAAAAGTATGTTGAAAAGCAGCACTACACACCAGTATCTTAGTGTCTTAAAATAAATTCTAATGCCTCAATTTTCATAATTTGTTTTGAAAATACTGACAGTGTTAAATTATCATTATAGCAAAAGGAAGCGTTGAGCAAGTTCTGGGTATATATCTAACTCTGCTTATATCTAATGTTTTATGAAGTTTTTAATGTAGTTTCTATAGATACTTAAATGTAGTATCAGATGTCCTGAGATGAGAGTTTATGAAAAGTAGTGCCTAAACATATATGTGTGTAAAAAAAAGCATTTTAAAATACGTTGCATATTTAAAAATAACCTGAATAACAAGTAGGTTCCTCCTGTTTTTGCCTTACACAGATAACTTGTTCAGAACACTGTTTACAGAAGTATTTAAAAATGACCCAGAGGATATCTATGAGATTTCAGGAGTATCATATTCAGCAGAACGAAGCATTGGCTGCCAAAGCAGGACTTCTCAGTCAGCCCCGCTAGAAAACCGCAGATTGTCCCACATGAAGGAGTGCCAGCATTGCCTACATTGCATGTGAGGATGCCTGCTGTCTTGTGCTATTCCAGCAACACCACCACCAGCTCAAAATGGGACTGCTTAAAGAATGATTCAGTTGTCTCGAAATATCTGGTCTACAGTTGGGATTGAACAGCCATGGAGTTTATGGAGCTTTTTTTCAAGATTGTCTTTTATTGTAATGCAGGAATAATGTTGCTTCCATCTTTTCTGGAAAGATGGGTTGGTTCTACTTGTTAATCGGTTACAGATAAGGAATGAAAACACATTTTATTTTTTATTGTTTCTAATACAGTGATTATTCATTTTAAAAGAAAAATGTGTTGTCCAAAATTATATGTAAAAGTGTCTAAAACAAGCTTTATTTTTTATTTAATCAAAGTAAAAGAGATAAGAATTACTGTTGCTTTTGAGAAATTTTTTAGAATTATCAACGGTCATTAGGTACTCTTTTAAGAAAAGCCTTGTGCAACGCTGCATTCTCACTCATCTCTAGCATTCTGCTGGCTCACAGCTGCCTCAAATCGCTAGTAAATGGGAAGAAATAGAGTAATAAGATATCACACTTGATATCACACTTTTTGATTTTCTAAAAATTATATTCTAAGAAAATATTTATATTCTAACAAATTTATCTTCTACTTTCCCTGGGCAGTTGAAGGTCTTATTTTTCCTCTGAATACAACATTCTAACTTACTTAAAGAGACTACTTTTGATGGCAGGGGTGTCAAACTCATGTAGTCATGGCAGCATCACATGATGTATTGGGACTTTTCTCCCCTTCACTAAACAGGGCGTGGGCAGCACGTGACACATCTGGCCCATGGGCTGGAAGTTTGACATCCCTGATCTTGGGAATAATTTAGAGACATATCAAGTTCAAGAATAAAAAAATTAACCGTTACAGACCAACATAGCAACTTGAATGGTAGATCATTGGAAACAATACGGTTTAGTTTATGTCGCATGGTTCCCACCAGGATAACAAATGTGATTCTTGCATTCACATACTATATCTAAGTAAATAAATTGATCTGTCATTTAATGGGATGCACTGGTTCATACAGCATAAAATAGTAGCTCAGTCTTCACTCTAAATACACATTTCCATTTTTGTTTAGCCTGGCTTGTTGTGTGAGCCTGATGATTTTGAGAGGGGAATATTAATTTAAGTGAAATTAAATTTATTGCTATATTTTAAAAGCATTAGAAAAGTTTAATTCATCTTCTGCTCAGAAAAATGAAGCAGCATTAAAATCTTGCTTACTCTACAAAAAATAGGAAGCCTGAAGAGTTTTCTTTTTCCAGGAAAAAAACCCAAGACTTTATACTGTTGCATAGAAATACCTTCTTACACCTTCTTCTCTCTTTTTTGAAAAATTTATCTGCTACCGGTAGTTGTGTGTTTGATTTTGGAATTAATGCATTTTAAATTTTGCAGGTTATGTTGGGGCCTTTTATGAGCCATGAATATAACATGCTGTTCTACTTTTGAACAGCAGAGGTTTTGAAAATGATTCTACTGCATTCATTAATGTTTAAAAAGTTTCAAATCTACCTACTTGAATAGTATGTGGGATACTGTGCACAAGCATTTCAAATACTTGCGGAGGTAGAGTTTGCTCCAAGACTTGCATTAGCTGATTTGGCTGTGCACACACAGAAATGGCATTGATGAGGTGCTCAACACTCTTCTTCTGCTCTCCTGTAATTAATTCATATTCCTAAAATTCAATCCATCATTCTTAAAACCAGTTCAATCATTTATATTATATGCACTTATAATTTGCATTCTATATCTAACCCCAAACATTGATTTAACCTTCTGTTGTCTAACATGCTGCAATGTGATAAAATTATACTAACGCTACAGCAAGTGAAACAAAGGTGAGTAAAATGACCAGCAGCTACATCCCCTCTGCCTGCAGCCTTTACCTTAAAAGTAAGTAACCAAAAGAAAAACTCCCTGCAAGTGTATAAAACTCTGTACAAAAATTTCAGATGATAAGCTTACTATGAGTTTCCAAAATAATAATCACTGACATGGCCTTTATAGATTTTTTTTCATAGTATGTGTATAAAATTCCTGACCCATATGATTTATTTTTAAAAAATGAGACTGTAGAACACCAGTGAAACTGTTAACTATGCAGAAGAGGCATAAAACTATATCCCTTTATTTTTCACCATATTTAAAAATTCTAGAGCATTTTGCCTTGTGAATTATTTCTATAATTATAGGACTGGATTGTAAAATATGCCAAATAAAACAATCAAGATTATTCTGTAATTCCTCAATTGTCCTGATGCAAACTGTTTTATATCTCAAGTATTTTCTGTTTATAATTACTGTACAATAAGGTACATTCAAATTTATATGAACAGAAGTATCATGAGTGAAGTCAGAGCTTAACTGACAAAGCAAAACAGTGACAGTCAGAGTTGTAACATCGCAATTCTGTGGTTAGTAAAGCTGAGATAAGCTGTCTAATTTTTATTTTTTTATTTATTGTGCTTTTAAGTCACTTGATTCCTGGCAAATGCATGGACTAGGTTTCTTAATTTCCTTCACAACATTTTTGGAAATGGATTGCCACGGCCTGCTTCTTAGGGTTGAAAGAGTGACTGGCCTAAAGTCACCGAGCTGTCTTCGTGCCTAAAGTAGGACTAGCACTTACAGTTTCCCAGTTTCTAGTCTGTTCCCTTAACCACTACATCAAATTGAGTCTAAATGTTGCTGGATGTATTTTCAACAGGACCAGGAAGCATAGCCAATGCTGAGTGTCAGTGGGAAACACAGTTTAATAAAAGGTCTCAGAAATCCCATGCCTAAGCTAGCTTTCACCTTTTGTTTTTACCATCCAGCATTGTGGAGGAACATCAAGTGAAATAATACTATCTTTATTCATCACTTTAATTTTCAAAAGCAGAAACATTTGATTTAGTTCCTTACACGTTCCCAAACCCTTGCTTCATTAAAAGGGGTATTTTTACTATTTTCAAAGTTAAATATTTATCATATTTCTCTCAACTTTACCTTTTGTCAACCAAAGTTCCCCTAGCTGTATCTCCTGAAGAAAGAACTCTTGTATTTCTTCAGTTTCCTTTAGCTTGCGTAACTAAGGGTTTGGAGGTTTTTTTTTAAAAAGAAAAGAAATGAAAATCAGTGAATTAATCTGAGTTAATGACAGGTTTTTTTAAATCTATAAATTTCCAGTTGTGGAAATAGATCTTGTGAAGGCTTTACAATTACAATTTATGAAGATGCCTTTTGATTTCAGAAAAGCATCAGGTTCTATGAATATTTCATGACTACAACTAGTGCTCGACCTACAATCATTCATTTAGTGACTGAAGTTATAATGGCACTGAAAAAAGTGTCTTATGACTGTTTGCTGCAGCATCTTCATGGTCATGTGATTAAAAGTCAGCTACTTGCAACTAGCATGTATTTATGACAGTTGCAGAGTTCTGACATCATGTAATCTTTTGCGACCTTCTGACAAGCCATATTTAGTTAACAAACATCTTACCAATTTAACAACTGTTGTGATTCACTTAACTAAGGCAAAATATGATGTAAAATGGAACAATTTCCACTTAACAACTCTCTTAGTAACAAATTCTGGGCTCAAGTGTGGTCAAAAGTCATGGACTACCTATACTGGCATTTAAAGGGCATTTTATTATTGTTATGTTATTGTTTCAATTACTGTATTACTATTTTTACATTTAACAGCATAACTCTAAATACTTAAAAGTGGAAGATCTATGTACAGTCAAACATGTTCATGTAGTTCCATTACTGGACATATTCGTGATGTATTATAGATATGGAGATGAATACATACAGTATCCCAGTGATGGCGAACCTTTTTAGGCTTGCGTGCCATAAGGGGGGGAGCGCAGGGGGGGTCGTGTGCGGGCATGCCGCACCCATAATGCAATGTGTGACCCCCCTAGTGCGCATAATAATAATAATAATAATAATTTAATTTTATATCCCGCTCTCTCTCCCCAAGGGGACTCGAGGCGGGGCACAGGCAATTAAAAATACAAATAAAACCACAGACAAATACAAAATACAAAGTTAAAAATAGATTAAATTGATCCTGCGCTAAAACCCATAAACTAAACTAAAAATTACCCCTAAAAACCCCTAACCTAAAAAGAGACTACCCAAGGCCGGCCAGACGAAAAAAGTGTGTCTTTAATTTTAAGCGGAAGGAGCGGAGGTCCGTGGTTGTCCTGATATCGGGGGGAAGGTCATTCCAGAGGGCTGGGCCCGCCACAGAGAAGGCCCTTCCCCTGGGCGTCGCCCGGTGACAAAGTCTAGTGGACGGCACCCGGAGAAGTCGCTCTCTGTGGGAGCGAATCGGCCGTGAGGATGTATGGGGCAGGATCCGATCCCGCAGGTAGCTAGGTCCCGAGCCATGGAGCGCTTTGAAGATGGTAATTAACACCTTGAAGCGCACCCGGAAGACGACAGGTAGCCAGTGCAGCTCGCGCAAGAGCGGTGTTACGTGGGCAAACCTAGAGGTGCCCATAATTGCTCGCGCGGCTGCATTCTGGACCAACTGAAGCCTCCGGGTACACCTCAAGGGGAGCCCCATGTAGAGAGAGTTGCAATAATCCAGTCGGGATGTCACGAGAGCATGAGTGACTGTGCGAAGGGCGTCCCGATCCAATAGGGGGCGCAACTGGCGTACCAGGCGAACCTGGTAAAACGCCCTCCTGGCCACGGCTGTCACTTGATCTTCCATGGACAGCCGGGTATCCGCGCACTACAGATCCCCCCCATTTTTTACATGCTCTTTTTGCCCTCCCCAGGCTCCAGAGCATGAGTAAATACCTCCTGAAAGTAATCTCGGCTGAAGACATGATTGGGTTCAAAAACAACTGGCAAACTAAAGCAGTTGTTTTAACGTAGGCATGATATGGCAACTCATAAAAATGCTACTAGCCAGGTAGGTAACTATATTTATTAATTCAGGGCTAGCTGCAATTTCTGAACTGCATCCTCATCAGCATGCCAGGTCTGAAGGATATTGGGAGCTATAATTCTTCAATATCTGGTTAATTTTCCTGTCTGGATTAAGAAACTATGGCAGAACTGATATTAATTTTGAATAAGGGGAATCAGAGCTAATCTGATATTAGAATAGAATAACAGAGTTGGAAGGGACCTTGGAGGTCTTCAAGTCCAACCCCCTGCTTAAGCAGGATACCATATATATAATTTCAGACAAATGGTTGTCCAATCTCTTCTTTAAAACTTCCAGTGTCGGAGCATTCACACCTTCTGGAGGCAAGTTGTTCCACTGATTAATTGTTCTAACTGTCAGGAAATTTCTCCTTAGTTCTAGGTTGTTAGATACAATTAATGAATATTCATTAATTGCATGTAATATTTGTCTGTCTGTCTTATCTGTCTGCATGTCTATCTCATTTCTATACTGCCCATCCTTGATAAACTAACTTAGTATCATGTTTATCATTGCTTGTTTTGCCTATGGTTTAAATACTGTTGACAATATTTAAATTACCTTCAAGCTATGCCAATATTCTTAAAGTCAATCAATCAATCAATCAAAATTTTATTTGTATACCGCATCCTATCCCCAAGGGGACTCGGAGCGGTGCACAGGGAAAAATTTAAAATACTATAAAAAATACATACATAGAATAAATATGTTAGATAAAAACAAATTAAATTAAGATTATCCCTGCGCTAAAATCCCCAAATTAAAAGTTAAAATTCCCTAACACCCTAAAGGTAAAGACTAACCTAAGCTGGCCAAGCAGAAAAGGTGTGTTTTAAGTTTTTGACGGAAGGAGCGGAGGTCCGTAGTTGTTCTGATTTCGGGGGGAAGGTCGTTCCAGAGGGCTGGGCCCGCCACAGAGAAGGCCCTTCCCCTGGGCGTCGCCCGCTGACATAGTCTAGTCAGTGGACGGCACCCGGAGAAGTCCCTCTCTGTGGGAGCGAATTGGCCGTGAGGATGTGTGAGGCTAATAAAGTGCTAATAAAATTATATGAAATAAACTTAGAACACACATATTTAAAAATGTTTACGGCTAACAATTCTGGCCTCGCATTTTTAAAATACTGCTCCAATTTAAAAATGACTACATTAAATCCAATTCTCCCCATCAACTACCTTAAAATCAGGAAAGAGTGTTAAAAGTAAAAATTTTGCACAAATTCAATAATGGACATTTAGGCATCAAAATCAGCTCTGTTCCAGCTGTCACTTGGCCTCTACTTAGAAGGTTCTTAATCTATTGCTGCCTTTTTGAATTAGAATAAAAATAAGAGTTGAATACTGACATTTAATTATGGCTACTATTACAATATTCATGTGGAGATTAAATATATAGTCTTTGTATTTTAAGACTAGGCTATCCAAGAAATCTGCAGGATTTCCAAAGATTATTTTTCACCTCTGCTTTGTATTCTTTTGCTTTTTTCTGTTCTTTTCTTCTTTCTGTAAGAATAATATGAAATATTTAGTAACTACTTTCAATAGCTTAGAGCTATGAGAATATTTAAATAAATCAAAATCTTGATTTCTTACCTTATTACTATTCTACAAATGTTAAATATTTAGATTTTCAATTTTTTTCTTCTAGATAAATATATTTCCTAAATAAACAAAGAAATAACTAAGTAGGAAGCTTGTGTGATAGAAAAAAATTGACCCTGGAGTCTGTGTGAAATTACTTACGGTATTAAAATGGCAAGGAAGTCTGATTGAGAATTTCCCAATGTTTCTCTTTAGGACTGGGCAGTGCAGTGTTGCAGTGGGTTGGGTTCCCTTTACCACAGATGATTTCAATTGGTGTTGATAGGGAGCAAGAGTCCAGCCCACAGCTGCTCCTTTGTGGAGTACCACAGGGCTCAGTACTCTCTCTGCTCCTGTTTAACATCTACATGAAGCTGCTGGGTGAGGTTATCCAACACCGCTGGATGAAATATAATCAATATGCCAATGTTACTCCAAACTGGCAGGAATAGCTAACACTTCAGAAGATAGGCTTAAGATACAGAAGGATCTGGACCAGTGGTGAGTTTCCTTCTTTTTCTTTTTTGCTACTGGTTCGCGCATGCGTAGAAGCATCCAGATGGGTGGGTAGAGATTCCTGCTGCCACACGATCCAGGCCGAACTGGGAGCAACTCACCTCTGATCTTGACAGACTTGAACATTGGGCACTATCTAACAACATGAAATTCAATGGTGAAAAAAGTAAGGTTCCACATTTAGGCAAAAAAACCAAAATGCACAGGTACAGTATAAGTCAGGGATGGGGAACCTATGGCACGCGTGCCACAGGTGGCACGCAGAGCCATTTTGCAGGGCACATGTGTTGCCCTGTCAGCTGATTCAGCCATTTTTAAAGTCATTTTTCACCCTCCCCAGGCTTTATAAGAGCCTGAGGAGGGCGAAAACGCCCCCCCCCCTGCCCCCACGGAGGCTTCAGGAGCTTCCCTGAAGCTTCCAGAGGACTAAAAATGGCCCTACGAGCAACCCGGAAGTGACTTCTGGTTTGCTCGTAGGGCCATTTTTAATCCTCCAGAGAGGCGGGGGGGGGCTGTTTTTGCCCTCCCCAGCTTCCTATAAAGCCCCTGGAGCCTGGAGAGGGCAGAAAAAGCATGTAAAAATGGGGGGGGGGAGTGCCTGTCATCCGCACATGCGCACTGGGGGGGGGGCGTTTTAGGTGTGGCACACCGGCGCACGACCCCCCCTGCGCTCCCCCCCCTTATGGCACGCGAGCCTAAAAAGGTTTGCCATCACTGGTATAGGTGGTACCTTGTAGTAACTGTGAGAGGGATCTTGGAAGACCTAGTGGACAACCATTTAAATATGAGCCAGCAGTGTACAGCAGATGCCAAAAAAGCCAACACAGTTCTAGGCTACATAAACAGAGGGATAGAATCTAGATCACGTGAGGTGATAATACCACTTTATAATGTCTTGGTAAGGCCACACTTGGAATACGGCATCCAGTTTTGTAAAAATGATGTGGAGACTCTGCAAAGGGTGCAGAGAAGAGCAACAAAGATGATTAGGGGACTGGGGGCTAAAACATATGAAGAACGGTTGCAGGAACTGGGTATGTCTAGTTTAATGAAAAGAAGGACTAGGGGAGACATGATAGCAGTGTTCTAGTATCTCAGGGGTTGCCACAAAGAAGAGGGAGTCAAACTATTCTCCAAGGCACCTGAGGGTAGAACAAGAAACAATGGCTGGAAACTAATCAAGGAGGGAAGCAACTTAGAACTGAGGAGAAATTCTTGACAGTTAGAACAATTAGTCAATGGAACAGCTTGCCTCCAGAAGTTGTGAATGCTCCAATACTGGAAGTTTTAAATAAAACTTATGTTGGATAACCATTTGTCTAAAGTGGAGTAGGGTTTCCTGCCTAGGTAGGGGGTTGAACTAGAAGATCCCTAAGGTCCCTTCCAACTCTGTTATTCTATTCTATTCTATTGTGTTCTATTTTACTCCATACTTAGTGATCTAAGTGATGTTGTGGCTATTGTTTGTAGTGCCACCCTACCCAGAACTAAGAACGATAAACCTCTGGTCCCCAAGGCTCTGCATATCCACAGCCACTCCATCATATCAGAGTTTATTTGAAACCTGTGGTCCTGCATCCAAGCTGATAGCAACTCTGGGTTCAGAACCAGTGTTACAACTCTGGTCCCTTAACCAGTGTTAGCAAATAAATGCGGAATAGTGTAATTCACCGGACAGTAAAGAGATACGTTGCTGTAACCACAAACAAACTCTAAAACAGTAATAGTAAGAAAATAAATAGTCTTTACTTTGTAGCAACTAAAATACTTCTTCCGACCAACTTCTCAAACAAATAACAACAGTCCTTCACCAATCTTACAGTTATGCAAAACAAATCATCCTCCTTCTTCACAGTTTCAGCTTCAGCACAGGAATCAAAGGGAATCGAAAAGGATCGAAAAGGGAATGGACTGTGATTCTGAGCTTGCTTTATGGTAGAGCTGATAATCACAGCCAATCAGACTTTAAGACAGTTCTTAAAGCTACATAACTCCTTAATAACATAGGCTCATATATATTGTCAACCCAATATAAGGCTGAATATCCTAACACAAGCCCAGATGGGGGAGCAACAGGCTTGAACTGAATTCTGGTAAGATGGAGTGGCTGTAATTATGCAGAGCCTCGGGATCCAGAGTTCTGTTATCTTTAGTTCTGGATGGGAGAGACACTACCTCAGACAGACACAGTGCAGATCTTGGAGGAACTCCTAGACTCGTAACTCCTGCTCAAAAGAACAGGTGACTATTCTTTTGGATTATTGCAATGTGCGCAAAATGCAATGGGATATTTGGAAGCTATTAGCCCAAAATGCAGCAGCGCGTCGAGTTTTGGAGGCCCCTAGTGTGACACATGTAATACCACTGTTACCTGAGCTGCATTGGCTGATGACCTGTTTCCATGTCCAATTCAAGGTGTTGGTCATTAAAGCCCTTTATAGCATAGGTCCAGGATACTTTAAGAGCCATCTTGCCCCAATGAGATTGGCCACCCAACTTGTGCTGACAGAAAGGCCCTACTGCAGACCTCATTAGTCAAGGAATTCGGACTGGTGGGAGAAAAGGAGAAACAACCTTTTTTGCCATGGTCCACATCCTTTGGAACATCTTGCCACAGGAGACGAGATCTGCCCCCTCTCTTCTGGCTTTCAGGAAATGCCTTAAAACTTGGCTATGCTGGTTGACAGGGGGCCTGGTAGAGAAGACGTTGGCTGGTGAGGGGCTACAGTATTTTAGTAGCAGAGGCCACTACTCTTCTCCACTCGAAACCCATATTATTTTTAATTTTTATCCCCTGTAATGCTAATCCATTTTCATATTTTACAATTGTTTTTATTTTCCATATGTTTTATTATGTTGTACGCCACTCATTGTCACCTTGTACTGTAAGATGGGCAGCATATAAATTTATTAAATATTTTAAAGCAGTAGTTCCCAAACTTTTGGGCACCAGGGACTGGTTCTGTAGAAAACATTTTTTCCACAGATCGGGTGAGTGGGTAATGGTTTCACGTGCAACCTAGATTCTGCGCATGCACAGATGGAGTTTTGCTTGCTTGTGTGGACCAGTTCCTAAGAGACTGTAGACCGGTATCAGTCCATTTCCCAGGGTTTGGGGACCCCTGTTTTAAAGGATTTACTGCTAAAATACTGATCAGTATTAACTAAATGTTTCATGAGCAAAAATGTATAATGTAATTTGTAAGCATCATAATTTACTTTTCAAGCTTAACGTCATGGGAATATAATTATTACTATCATCTGGTATCCCTTCCTAATAAATTACTTCCCCAATTTCTCTTTTGAAATTTCAAGAGTACTTTAAAGTACTCCAAGAGTACTTTTAAAAAAAGTTGCTACTATAATGTGCTTGAGTAGCTATTTACATCTTCAATCTGATGGATCTCTCGAAGATAAATTGCCGAGTGTAAATCCTACTCACATAAATGTCACAATAAACTCTATTGATCCAATGTAACCTGTAAAGGTTCCCCTCACATATATGTGCTAATCGTTCCTGACTCTAGGGGACCGAGATGTAATAGGATTGAAATCGGAGATGTGCATGGCTGGTGTGGAAAGACTTTTCTTTGTTTCTAATACTCATTCATGAACCATTGAAATGTTTTATACATAAATGAATTTGAATTTGAATTTTATTTTTATAACCCGCTCTCTCTCCCCGAAGGGACTCGAGGCGGGGCACAGGGAATAAAAACAATTAAAAAGGCAAAATACAAAATTAAAACAATAAATGTACATAAATACTAACTAAAAGGCACATTAAACAGCTGACCCTGCGCTAAAATTCCCCAAATATATTTACTAAAATCCCTAAACAATCAGGAGTGAACTATCCTAGGCCGGCCAAGCAAAAAAGATGTGTTTTTAATTTCAGACGGAAGGAGCGGAGGTCCGTGGTAGTTCTAATGTCGGGGGGAAGGTCGTTCCAGAGGGCTGGGCCCGCCACAGAGAAGGCCCTTCCCCTGGGCGTCGCCCGCTGACAAAGTCTAGTGGACGGCACCCGGAGAAGTCCCTCTCTGTGGGAACGAATCGGCCGTGAGGATGTATGGGGCAGGATGCGATCCCGCAGATAGCTAGGTCCCGAGCCATGGAGCGCTTTGAAGATGACAACTAACACCTTGAAGCGCACCCGAAAGACGACAGGCAGCCAGTGCAGCTCGCGCAAGAGCGGTGTTACATGGGTAAACCTTGAGGTTCCCATTATTGCTCGCGCAGCTGCATTCTGGACCAGCTGAAGTCTCCGGGTGCACCTCAAGGGGAGCCCCATGTAGAGAGAGTTACAATAGTCCAGTCGGGATGTCACGAGAGCATGAGTGACTGTGCGAAGGGCATCCCGATCCAATAGGGGGCGCAACTGGCGTACCAGGCGAACCTGGTAAAACGCCCTCCTGGCCAAATATAAGGAAACATAAATAAAATTGAATGTGATAAAATGCCAAATATATTTATAATACTGAAATAGCATTGATTGTAATACTATTCGATTAGATTCACTTTCTATCCCCAAACAGATTTTCTTTGGTCACTGAAAAGTAGGCTGAAATGGAAAATTAATAAATTAATACAGTATAGGCAGAGGATGTAAGGGTGTAAGGTGTACATCTGTACTTAAAAGAGTATGAGGGTTTATCCTAAACATCTGTAGATTGGTCTAATTGGGCTGTTTTCTGACCTTGTCCTGAGAAACCACTACCAGTCATTGTGGGTGTGACAATAATAATGGGCTATGTCAGTAATGGGCCAAGGACTCAATTATTGTTTTATGTCTCAACAGAAGGAAGACATCCTTGTTTTCCAGCGATGTCTGTTATTTTTTATACAGTATATATAACCGGGACAGGGGCTGCCATGGATCACTGTCGTATGGGAAAGACAAAGGAAGAAGACAAGGACTTCAGAACTGAAGAAGCTTCTTGAATGAAAAGAAGTCTTTAAGGAAAAAGAACAACTTCCACTTGCCTGTTGAAAAAGCACCTTGGGACAACCATGACCTGTGGATGACTGATAGTCTCCATAGACAAAAAGAGTTGAGTTTATAGCGCTAATTTCACCTTTTTTTTTTCCACTCACCCATTGGAGGGGCTCGACCGCAGTTCAGCTCCTCACTTTCCACCCCCAAATATCTCTCTTCCCTTCCAGAAGTGTGAAGCTGCCTCCACCTGCACCGCCCTCCAAATCATCGGCCCTGCCACGCACCGGGCTGGGAAACTTACGGCCAGGATGATAGGAAGCGGACTGACTCCTCCCGCTTAAAAGTGCCTGCAAAAAGACGCGGGGTCCCGTGTCCCTTTTCGGGCGACCTGGGCGTCTCTCTCCCCGCCCCGCCATTCCCAGCAAGGGCATCCCCGGCCACGCCTTCTTCCTAAGGCGGGGAAAAGACCGCAGGGGCGGCCGCTCTCCCTCCCGCGCGGCTTACTTTCTCTCAGCCTCTGCTTGAAGTCTGTGGCGCTCCGCCGTTTTCGGTCGAAGTAGACGCAATAGCCGAGCAAAGCCAGGCCACAGGCGCCCGCCAGAAGCCACAGCAGGGCGCTCCGCGGCCAGCATGCCATGGCGGGGCAGCCTCCTCGTCGTCCTCCTCTTTTTCTCCCGACCGCCGGAGCGGTGAGGGAGGGAGGCTTCGGGGGCGCTTCTAAATGCGGAATTGCCTAGCCTGGCCTTCCCTCCCTCCGCGAAGCAGCCACTGGGCTGTGATCCTTGAAGGGCTTGGTTAGAAGGAATATAGCAATAAACAGGATCTCTCTCTCTCTCACACACACACACACACTTATGTTCGGATAGTGGCCAAACAGTTGGCCCGACCCGTTTTCTCCCTCGATCTCTCTTAGCAACAATCCTTAGCTTGTCCAAAGGCATTTTAAGAGCCGTACTCTTGGGGCTCCCGTCTCCCTTTCTTTGGACTTTGTCAACAGACTAGGCAATTTTGTTAAGGTTATCAGCCACTCACATCCCCTGCACAAAGTATGTGAGTTCCTACTGCTGGATCAGTTTTAAGGGAATAATCAGCTTTTAATTGTTTCTGTACTCATTCATTGGTTTCCCCCCCCCCCCCCCAGGGTGGAGTTTGTAAACATGTTTCATCTAGCTTAATTTAAAGTTTGAGGGTCAGAAGTGGTATAAAGGCCACTCTTTTGGCAGAAAATGGGCAGCAATAATAGGAAATGTATTGAATAATCTTACTGTGCTGAAACCAGGACTGATCTAAATGGATTCTATGTACCTACTTTAACAATTTTTCAATGTATGTGTTTACTGCCAAACTCTTTGTCTCATACATCAAGAATGTGAGCAATTCAGTTAACACCACCCAGAATTCCTTTTACAAAAACAGTGAAGAGCTACCTTACTGAAGTAAATCTAAATACTTGTTCTTTTACCATGCTGGTGAAATTTTATTGTAGTAGCTGATTTAACAAAAACAAGCTCCTTCACATATACAAAATTAGGAAAATATAATATCAAATTTAAAAATGGTGATATAGTAGAGCTAGAAATTTTATAAGCAAAACTTTAAAAGACTATAATCAGATTTGCTCAACAGTCTCTTAAACATTCTCTTCATTTAAAAAAAAACCTACTGGTAATTCAAATGTTAACTGTCTACTTGCTAACAATCCATTGTTGCAAGGCAGGTCATTTTTTATCACTTTTGCATGCAATTTCATAATTGTAGATGTTGATAGATTACAGATACTTGAATATAGCAAAAAACAATGTGTCTTAATTTAAAATGATAAACTAAAATCATGTGAAATAATTCCCTGAATTTAATTATCAACAGGAAGGTAAATAGAACTTTTAGGGATTATTATGTATTTAAAATCTTAAGAGCTTGTTCACGCACTAAAAAGGCCACACAGAGGAAACATGCATTCACAACTGCCAAGGTTGGTGTGCCAGTCTTTGTTTCATTATATATCAGTAAATTGGTGGGGTTCCTTCTTGCTGAGATGAATCTTCTGGGCTACATTTTTTTCAGAATGTTATGGCAGGTGCTTGTCTGTTTGAATATTATTTAACTTGTCATTTTTTAATTGTAATTTCTTGTGAGCTGCCCAATATCAATGGGAATTGGGCAGTAGTATACAAGTGCAACCATGCATTGTCTAAGGCCTACATGAGGAGTCAGGTCTTCATTGTTTTCTGAGCAGAAACATGTGCCCTTTGGATCTTAGGAGAAACCTCATTCCAGAAGGCTGGAGCTGTTACAGAAAAGGCACTTATCTGGAATCCCAATAGATGACTTTGCTTAATTGAAGGAACTCAGATTGCTTGGAAGAATAGATGCTATGGAAGACAGGAAGTACAGCATAGGAATGTTTATCTATTTTTTTGCTTTACTATCCATTTCAAGTAGTAACTAAGTAAGCTATTTGCTTTACACTTTTGCCTTAGAGCAGTTCAGTTTTCAAAACCAGGATCAATTTTTTTCTCTCTTTCCAAAATTGGCATCTGTCTAAGACCAAACCTTAAACATTCTAAACGTTAGCTCACGGTTGTGGGTACAATAATGATCTAATTTAATTATTCTATTAGGCTTTGTTTAGAAAAATCTAATTTTAATTGTTCATTATAACAGGCCACTTTTCCCATAAAGGAAATACATTCTGACAGTTTTGCTTATTAATGCGGTTGCAGTTTAAGGAAGGCAACCTACATCCTTTTAAGCTTTTTAACCTATTACAGTATTACTAAAAATTGAAAGCTGTTATCTCTACATATTGAAATGGGAAATAGATACAAAGTGTAACATAGTTCTTAAATTAAGGAAACCAATGTTGCAGAAAAGCCCAAACACAATTTTGATTTGTAGTTGTTTGGTGCATGTTAAAAAAAAAAAGATTTTGTGCCATGTTACTTGTTTGAAGGTATGAATGGGTGTGTATGTATGTGACCTATTCAGAATGCTGTGTGCCATAAAAAACAGAAGGATTTATCCTGGAAGTTTTCCAATTTTGCAGCAAATGAAAATAATGAGATATCTAAAGTGATAAGAGATCGTTTTCAAACATAATGTTATAATATAAGTGAAATAGAAAAAGCTATGTCATTCATGTGAGAAAAGTATCAAATGGCTTGGGGAAAAAACTAATCTTAGAACTGGCATGTCAGTAGTGGGTGGGAACTGTAGTACCCACTACATAGTAGCATGATGAAGCTAAGTGCCTCATTTTTTTCTGAAACTAGCCTGGCTAACTAGATTTTGAATTAGATATGAATGGGTGGTTGTGAGCAAGAATGAGTAAATGAATAGAAGTGGTAATTCTATATTTGTTACTACTTGCTCTGAGTCTTGTCATCTTGATTATAGTCTCTGACATCTTGATTATAAGTAATGGTGGTAGAAGTGTTACAAATACAGGTAGTCCTTGATTTACCACTAGAATTGAGACCAGCCAAGCAATGAAGTGAGTTGTGCCTGATTTTAGCACCTTTTTTTTTGCTGTGGTTGTTAAGCAAATCATATGGTTGTTTAACCAAATCCAGCTTCCCTCATTGACTTTGTCAGAAGCCTCCTGGAGGTCACAAATGGCAATCCCATGAGCCCCAAGATGTAGCAGCCATTGTAAATACTTGCCAGTTGCCAAACGCCCTAATATTGATCATGTAACCCTAACCCATGTGATAGTTGGAAATGTTTAATGAATGGTCATGAGTCTAGGACTACCTGTATTATCCTTTTTATGATTCTCTGTGAGACTATTAGCACCCGGCTATCAATTCGTCCTCACAACCTATTGATTCTATACTTCTTGTAACAACTGGATTTGACAGTGAATATACAAAATCAACTACTGTAAAAAATAAAATAAGGCCTAAGTTTAAAAATGTAACTTTTATTAATGCTCACAAGTGAGCTTAATTTGTATCATACATTGAAATAGCTCTGCTTAAGAAAAAGACAGAAAAAGTGCATTTACAAGAGTACTTTTTTCTTTAGTTCTCTGTTAAAATGGAAGGAATTGGAATCACAGGTTGACAAATTGGTAAAATGGAACTGTAGGTGACATTGAGCCTTAAGTAAATGACCCCTTTACATGTCTCCCACTTGAGACCTTCAGATAATGTGAATGTTTAATAATCTGACAATCTAGAGAATCTGTTATAACTCTACAGCATATTAACAAGGAAAAAGGCAGAACTCCCCTTTTCATTGTACAAAGATGAATTTTAAAAATTGATTAAAAATCACTATTTACAATTCTATGCAAACCGTCTTAAATACATGGTTTCTGGAGTTATTTACAAACTGTTTTCAGTCTGTGAGAACAATCCACAGCTAAAACAGTCATTTTACATCTCAACTTTGGCAGATAACTCACTTCAGCAACGCAACAAATGAAAAATTGTGACAAAGTATTGTAAGGGCAACCCAAGAAATTTGTTCCTCAGAAGCAACAGAAGTACAAGGGCTGCCAAAGTTTTCAAGAAAGGGTGCCAGGGTATAGTTGTACACTGTGAAAAATTGAACAGACAAAAGGACTCCATATACGAGTATGGCTGATGCATAAAGCCATGTGTATATAGACTCTTTAAATGAAGTATTTTTTATTGAATGAGTGAGCCTAACTTAAGAATTTTTCTCCCCAATTTTATTCTTTTTTAAAAAAATACATAAAAATACAACATCCAATGTCTGAATAAATATATTTAACAAGTCACAAGATACCTTATTTTACACAAAAAAATCCGCTTTAGAAATTTTGTTAAATAACTTCATTGTTATATATTTTATTTTTTGCCTTTTGTAACAAAATAAAAACTCTGAAATTACATAGAAAAAGACAAAATACTTTTGCCAAGGGATAAGATAGTCCACTGAAAACCTATTCACAATTCCACTGTAAACATTAAACATTAAAATATTTGCATAATCATGTGCTCGAAAAATCCTATAAAAAGTGGAAGACTCATTAAGACGGTAGTTTCCAGTCAACTACGCTTCCTTTCACAATTTATTTTGTCCAATTTAAAACTGGGCACAATGCTGAGTACCTACTTTGGCAGGTCTGTACAAAGCAACTGCATCTCCAAAACATAAAAATAAAAGTGGGACTCTTGTTCAGAATTAAGATATATCTCGGTGAAAAAAGTGCAACAGTAATTATTTTCTGATTAACTTATTTTGATGCCATTTTTGGTGCACTTGCTCTTTTACTTAAAGAAAGCTGTTTTTTTTTTACATTGCCCAATGCTTCATTGGATACCTGTGTTTTCAAATCAGATTAAGTGCCCTTTTTCTGTTTAAAGCAAAGTAAAAAAACAAAGCATAAGACAGAGGTGTCTTAAGTGCACCCATAAATCTTTAGTTGCCAATTAGATTATTCTCCACAATAAATGTGTTGTTTAAAAAAAAACTATATGGACAAAATAGAGGAAGGGGCACAAAGGAGTAGAGACAGACAAGTCCAGCAGTGGAAGAGTATACACAATATACTTGGCAATGTCAAACCAACTGGGTGCTTTCTGTGAGATTTTCGGATTTCTGTCCATGGCAGCAATTTGCTGCATGAAGCAGAGATAATGACCAGTATCACCTGCATTCAACAGCAAGCACACTCTGTGGAGGGGAGGGTGAGGATGGGCTCATTCCAGTGTCTGAAGAGCCAGAGGACATGGAAGCTCCAGTATGGGACACTGTAAAATAAGGAAAAAAATGTGTTTCCATATTAATGGCTGTCAATTTTCTTTGTTACTATAATGCAATGTTACTCCCACCCCAAATCATCTACCCAAACTGGGAAGTTTTATGTCAAGTTTCCAACATGTTGCAGGTTATCAGTTACCAGGCCAGTAAATTGTCTGAAAGATGCCAAAAAACTACTAGCTTAAGTTGGAGCCCTAAACATCTGGAAACAACCAGCTGTAATGTATCCCAGAACTGGGGTTTAAAATTCAGTAATATTCACACATCAGAACAGGCTAATTATTTAAACTTACATATGACTTCAATTATAACAAATTCTAAACAATGTGCAGGCCAATTTCAATGTAAATATTAAATAATAAATAAGATCAACCACATATCAAGGGACTAGCACTTCAAATATTTTGTGTTTTGACCCACTGCAAGATTTAGTTTGCATTTTCATGATATATACAGTGGTACCTCGGTTCACGAACTTAATTCGTGAACTGACTGTTCGCGATCCGAATTGGTCGTGAAGCGAGGCACAATTTCCCATAGGGTTCAATGTAAATCCGGTTAATCCGTTCTGACCTTGTTTTTTGGTCGTGATTCTTGAACTGACTCTGTTCGCGATCCGAATTGGTCGTGAACAGAGGCACAGTTTCCCATAGGGTTCAATGTAAATCCGGTTAATCCGTTCTGACCTTGTTTTTTGGTCTGTTCGTGAAGCGAAACGGAGTTCGTGAACCCGAGCATTTTACGAACTTTTGTGTTCGTGAAGTGAGGCGGAGTTCGTGAACCCGAGCATTTTTACGAACTTTTGTGTTCGTGAAGCGAGGCGGAGTTCGTGAAGCGAGGCGGAGTTCGTGAACCCGAGCATTTTTACGAACTTTTCCATTCGTGAACCAAAACGGTGTTCGTGAACCGGAGCACATTTTTTGGAAAATTTCTGTTCGTAAACCGAATTGGTCGTGAACAGAGGCGTTCGTGAACCGAGGTACCACTGTACTTTTCTTCCTGGAATTATAGCTAAGTATAATTTTCTTAATTATGGATTTTAATCCCCCCCCCCCCCCCCAAAAGATAATGGAAAAGCTGTAAGTCAATATCTAGAAGCAAAAGATGTATGAAAGAGCTATGGCCAGACCACTCATGCAAATGAAAATAGCAAAACTTACCTTCTCGGTCCTTCTTTTTCAATCGTTTTCTTCTCCTGTCAATCGTCGCTACTTCTGACTTCAGAGACATGTAATATTTCCTGATTTCCTGTAGTTTTTCTTGTAGAAATGAGATTCTCTCTGTGCTGTTCATATTGTCCAATTCATCTGTTTATACAATCAAATATCAGCAAAAAGAGTTTTAGCCCAAGCCTAAAATACTGCACTAAAGTGCGATTGTTACATATACAGGTGGTCCTTTCTAAGCAAGGCAGTGAGCAAGTGGTACCTACGACCAGTCCTCAAAATTCTGATCAGCCCAGTGTCCTACAGCCATATAACTGCAAATTTTATTCCCACAAACCAAGTAATGGGGAAGCTGCCAGGAGGCAGAAAATGGCACCATGTAACATTTTGCTTAACAGCACAGGATTCATAAAACCAATCAACCAGATGTACTGGAACTGCCATTGCCAAAACTATACTACCATAGTAGTATTACATCCAGTTATCAAATAGGAACAATAAGTCTGGTGTTTTGCTTATAGTGATTAAAGCTCACGTCCCACCCTTTAGCATAAGGAAGGGGCCATTTTACTAACTACTAATTTAGAACAGAAACAGAATAAAAAGAACCCAGTGCTTATGTGTCTCTTTATACACAGGACTTACTAAGCTGGACAGTCCATTTGTACACTCTTGGGGAAACATGGTGGTTCTTATCTCTCTGCTTGTCCTTATCCCCATCTTTGATATTAGGAGATACCACTCTGGCAGGCGATCGATTGAGCTTCTGTGGCTTCATTACACCAATATGCTTTATAGGGGTACATTTACTTGAGCTGTCAAGGGCAGAGAGATCTTCACTATCACTGCTTTGCCCTAGAACAAGACACAAACAGATTTATACTGTAGGGCATACATTTAATGCTTGAGGTGTCAGATGTTTATATATATTTTACATAACAGCACTACATTTTAATATTGTGGCTGACAATATAATCTCAGAAATTCTAACATGTCTGCAAGACAGAGCAGTTTCAAATACTACTGCATGCTGAGGGGAAAGAACCAGAAAATGATTCAAGATCATATATTTTGTTTCTTTTCACTACTTCCTTTTTATCGTTCCCATAATATTATGAAGTATTTTAGATTGCGAATGATATATTTAAGGTCAGCTTTGTTACTATGAATTCATTTGAACTTAACTTTCGCTGTTCTAATTGCAAACTGTCACATCATATGAAATAATAATAGTTCAAACAAATCTGTAACATTTGGGATGAGGCTCCATCAGCTTCCCTAATTTCTCCTTCAAAACTCATTCGGTTATAATTATCAATTCTAAGTCTTGTTGTGGTTCTGCAAGCTTGCAAAAAGACAGAGCTATTGAGAACTATAGAATTATTTCCAATTGTATTTAAAACCTGACATTGAATATGATAAAATGGCAGCTAACAATTAGATTTTTTCATACTCCCTAAATCACAATGTGGAGATTTTTCAGATTGCCCTGGAATACTATTTGCAGTACTTAGAGAAGTTTCTCGATTTTATTTGCCCAAGCCAATAAGGCCTATACAACAAGTGTGAGTTGAATAATATTACGTCCAGAGGGCACTAGGACTACCTTTCCGCACACTACAAGGGTATAAAACTCGTGTCATCATGTGATGTATCACAACCCCCCCCCTTCGCTAAACCGAGAGTGCGCAGCGCCAGCCTGACGTATCTGGCCTGTGGGCCAGAGGTGGTATTCAGCAGGTTCTGACCAGTTCTGGAGAACCGGTAAAGGAAATTTTGAGTAGTTCGGAGAACCGGTAAATAACTCTGACTGGCCCCATCCCCATCTATTCTCTATGCCTCCCGAGTCCCAGCTGATAGGGAAGAAATGGGGATTTCACAATAACCTTCCCCTGCAGTAGGATGGGAATGGAGATTTTACAGTATCCTTTCTCTCCATGCCCACCAAGCCATGCCATGCTCACAGAACCGGTAGTATTTTTTTTTTAATCCCACCACTGCCGTGGGCCATGAGTTTGACACCCCTGCTGTACTACAATTCAACTGAAATTGTTTCATCTAAATAGAAGACTATAAACATCTTATATATGAATGGCACATCCGCGTGAAATGTCCCACAACTATTTCTGAAAAGGAGAGAACTCCGACTAGGATGCTATACAGTCATGATAGTTCAAGCTTAAAATGCTAGAACACAGACTCACATACTGTACATACTTTCAAAAAATATTACAGGTAGTCCTCATCCTGCAGTCATGGAACGTGCCCATCAGTGTCATGATGCTCATAAAACAGGTTGATTGGTCACCAACCTAACTTTTCACTCATTAAGGAAACCTGGTGGTTGTAAAGCAGCCACTGTGGTCACAATGATTCAGAGACTAAGAATTGAGTGGGGGGGGGGGGACTCTCAACAGGGTCTTTTGTATCCATGAGCTCCCTAGATAAATAAAGAAGCAAACATGGGCTTGCAAAAACCAAATGGCATATGTCTGTCTGGAAATGATGTCATAGAATGCCAGGATCACTTGTACAAGATTGTCCTGACCAGTAACAGCCCCATATGAATGAGAGAAAATGTTAAAGTTTAACAGGAAGAGGTGAATCAAATCACTTGAAGAAATGGGCTGAGGTGGGTAATGGTTGCTAGATGGATTAAAAATAAAAGATAGCCAGCGTCAATGAAATCTATTAAATGTATATCCAGATCAGAGTGTCCAGGAGTGCCATATTGCTGTTCGTAATTCCACCCCTCCCCCATCCTTTCACACTGACCCAAGCAGTGATGATTATGATGATCACAAATTTTTAGCACTTTACAAACCGGCACAGATGCAGAATTCTATCCATTATTCTTAGCAAGAAGATACTATAAATTGTGAACCCACAAAATTTCTTTTTGAGAGCACTTTTCTAAACATTTTCAAGGAAATTCAGCTCTGTATACCTATAACACTTAGAAGTACGTAAAACAAAAAGTACAAAAACTTTTCTGGGAATAAAACCTACATACCTGTCCCATTTTTCTCACTTTTGACTATCGTACTTGCTCGTTTGGGGGTTCTCTTTTGCCGCTTTGCCAGTGAACTACCACTGTTATCACCAGGCCTTTTTTGTCCTGAAAGTAAAATGAAAGTTGCCATTCTATATAACATGTTTCATTGTTTAAAATGTTAAGTTACTTGTATAAGAAATGAAAAGAATCAGAAAAATTGCCATTCCCAAGAGATCATAATGACAACAGAAAGAAAAAATCTGTAGCAGTCCATACTCCCTGTACAATGAAGGTTAACTTCAGAGACATAAAAATATTGCCCCAAAGGGATGGTAGGGAAAGTGTCAAGAAAGGCAACAGAGTCATCTTCTGAAGGACATGGAGTAGAGTGTGAAATGTGCAGCGGAAGACATGCAAAGGCAATTCCTATAAGTACACCTAATGCATTCTTAAAGCAAGAGGATAATGTGAATTACATGAGAAATCACAAGAAAAACAGAATAAAAGGGAAAGTTTTCTTAAATTTCTAAATATTTACTTCTCCCTAAGACAAAATTCTGCTGCCTGGGTGTTGTGTGTCTGAAACCACCCCTACGATAATTGCTGCTGCAGTTATGGTGTAGAACTACTTTACAAGATTAATGAAATTGTGGGGATTTCTTTTATAGTTTGATTTTATTTTTTTATATTGTATTTCCCAGGCATTTTCTCACAGCCTCCTTATACCTACTAAAGATGAAGAAACAGTTGTCTCAGTGAACAGAATCACAACTTCCTGCTAATAAATGCAAGTCGCTGCTAATGCACAAGTTGTATTCTCGTTTAAAAAGGAACCACTGGCTATCATCCAGTAAAAAATAAACCTGAGAATATACTTATCAAAACGCTGCAGTAAACACCTTAATTAGGTTTCAATTCAAAGGTTTCAATCATTTATTTAATGGATGCAACATTAATACATATCAGATAAGATAGCCGAAGGCAATCCAAATTGAACACGATAAAAAATACGAAAAATATTCTTCTACACACACACACACACACACACACACACACACACACACACACACACCGGTATTATGCCTTGGCAGGATAAAAATGAACTAAAATGTGAATAGTCCTACATTTGTCTTCAAAAAGTTAAATGAGGAATTAGTCAAAAGACCTGGTTTCTGATCTCTTGGTATATTGTAAAATGCATTTTCAATTAATTTAAATCACCACAGAGAAGCTTTGTACTTAGAATAGGTAGTCCTTACCCTTTTCTCCAATTTCTGGACTAGCTATGCTACAGTTGCTGGAAGCTTCAAACCCATTGGCAGATTCATTCTCGCAGAGGCCTTCTTGAGACTCTTCAGCCACACTGTCCACTTCAATGGTCATGTCACTTTCACTTTTTATGCTTGGTGATTCATCCTGACTAAACGTTAGAGGTGAGGCAACAGAGAAATTTGGCTGGATCACAGAAGGTAACATAGGGGGATTTGAAGTGAGGTTACTACCATCTTGTTTTTCTGCAACCAAACTTTCAGGTCCATTCTTGTCCTTTTCGTCAAGATCATCCAAGTCCACTTCATGGCAAAGGAGAGTTTCAGGACCAATTTGAGGCATGGAGTCATCTTCATCTTTCAACGGTGTGCTATGGTTTTCCTCTGCAGAACAATCAAAGGGTTCACTTCCCCGAACATGGAGCCGTTGATCTGATTCTGCCACCAATGATGGCATTTCTTCATTCTCATTTCGAAGAGAGTCATCACCACTGAAATCCTTACATTCTTCTGTCCCATAACATTCATTTGCCTTCTCTTCAGTCACAATATTTGGCACAGGCAGCTCACCCTCTTGTCGTACCCTTTTGTCAGGTGATGGCTGTTCTATCACTTTTCTTTTCATAAACTTCTTATCTTTTGCCCAGAGATCTGCTTCATTCTCAGAAGAAGAGCTCAAACCTTTATTTTCCAAGGAAGAAGGATTTAATCGTTCAGATTCTGCAACAGGTTCATTGGTTGTTTCTTCCTGATTTAATAATGTGTTCTTTGAATTCTCTAGGGAAGACTCTCTTGTTCGATTCTTCCGGCCTTTTCCTTTAGGTGATTTCTCCACCTCTCTTTTTACATCTTCTATTTGATCATTTTTACTTCCACAATTCTGAACCACTTGTTCACTCTCTTCATCTTCTAATTTCAATTTTTCTAAAGGATGAACTTGATTCTGATCATTCTCTTTCAACATTTGTGAGATCTTTACAATCTCTTCAACAGGTTTATCAACTGTTCGTTTTTCATTTTCCATTTCAAAACTAGCTGGAGAAAATTCTTCATTGTTCTTTTCAGAAGCTTCATCTGCTTCACTATCTGATGAAACCGAGTCTATCAAAAACAACATTAAAGGACGAAAAGGCAGAAATTCAGATTGAAATCTACATAAATATTGTATTTATTTATATACTACATAGAAAAAACAATGTTCAATTTTTGATTTTAGTACTCCAATGAGAACTATCTAGAAACATGTAGAATGTTTAAGTAATCTTTAGTTACAAACACAGCCACACAATTTTATTTAGGAATTTGTAATTCCAATTTGTAATTGCAAAATACATCAAATATGAGAAAGAAAATTTCATTTTTTCATATTTCAAGTCATGTCCCAGCTTAATATTTAATAAAGAAAGAAAAGACCTCAACTTACATGGCAGGCCTTACAAACTGAAGGGCTGTATGTGGCTATTCTAGAACTTTTAGTGAAATCCTTTCAAAAGTTGCCACCTAATTTTTAATTTTTAATGTAAGATAAAATTAAAAGAATAGAATTTCAATATTTCTCTGTGGTAGTCCTTGCATTATGAAACATGCTATTTCCAGTGGCTCATTAATCTTTCTCTTCTGATATTTTCATTAGCATTGAAAATCATTTTGTTTCAGTGGGTTTTGGCCTCTAATGAGACGCTGTGGACAAAAAATACCCCCTTTAATTTCTAAAAAAATATCACAAAATATAATTTAAAAGGGTATTAATTGGGGTTATGTCATAAAGTGAGTAAACCTTTCATCTTTGGAAAGTGTGTGTGTGTGTGTGTGTGTGTGTGTGTGTTCACTGTAGGATTATGTTAGTGAAAAGTATATTTACGTTTAAATGTGTTATTTTTGTCCAGACCCAGACATTGCTTCAAAGCCAAGTAAAACTCACAGCCTCCAAAATGTTGTGCAACTGTTTTATAAAAGCCCTTCATGTAAATGGAAGTGTTCATTATGTCAGTAAGTAACAAATAATATACACTCGATTCTTTCTTCATTGGAGACAGCATCATATATCTCTTCATCTAAGGATTGGCACTTGTTCTTTCTTTCCCCAAATTTGTGAAATTTCTCCCTAGAGTTTATTTTAAAAAATTCTCACCATTTGACCCTCTGTCAGAATCCAACATTCCTGAGCTACGTCTTGTTTGCCTGCGAGGCATGCCTAAAAAAAATTAAAGAGGCAATAATACAGAGGTAGGGAGCAAAAGCACTACAAAAGAACTACATGTAATAATTTGGCAATTATTTGTATATTTTTACTTGTATATTGTGTTGATTTTAAAATGAGAAAACAGTTTCTACCTTAATGTGCCTCATTGCCAGCTTGAGCAACTGAGCAAAAACTGATTGCCACATGACATGTAAGCAGAAGTACCTTCTGTCCCATTAAGCAAGGGTGAACAATCCAGCAGGCTGCTGCGTGCACTTCGCACTCCTGATTTACTGTCATTATTAGGAGTTTTAGACAGACCACAAGAGAGATTTGATAGAAGAGTTGATTTCAGAGGAGGACGTCCACGCTTTCCCTTTTGTTTCTCCTCCTCTTTCTCTTTATTTTCATCTTTTTCAGAGTCTTCTTTACTCTGAATACAAACATAAAAGATCTCATTGTCACAGGAAGTTTAGACTTTTTCATCACAGAATGCATAAAAATATCCACTGTAGAGCTTCTGCTCAGCAAAGGACACAACTAGTGTCAAGTGACAGATCTTCATTTGTGGAATAGGAGTTTCCTAGATCTGCTTTGAAAGATCAAATTAACCCTTTGGAAAATCAGAGCTCTCGGTCATAAATCTTACAATTCTAAGCACCTCAATATTTTATCATGAAAAAAGTGAAGCATCCCGTCAAATTACTCAAAACAATTTCCAGAAAAAACTGGGTTTGTCTAAATGGCTATTTTCCTGGTCTTCATGGTGATTCGTTTTCTCTTACTTCAAATACATTGAAAATAGTGAATAAGAGAAGGGAAAGATTTTTATAAATTAATTAGATGTGAAAAATAATTTATGAACATGACTTACTTTTGCTTTTTTCTTTTGCTTCTTCTTTGGTCCTCCTTTTTCTGCAGGCCAAATAATCCTATCAGCTTTTACCCATTCATCGTATCTACAAGGAAAGGAATATTGCATCCATTTCCCTCAGTGCAATATCACAGAGGTAAATTTCACTTCTTTTGCAAAAGTAACTACAAAAATAATTTGTAACCTGCAATCTCAAATTACACATTAACATGCAGAATTCTAAGAATCACCTCTTTAAATTGTTAAGTCTGAATGTAAAATCTTAGCAACTAAAAAATCCTGCTTTGATTTAGCATAATAAGCAAGCAGGCAGATAAATAAATCCTACATCCTTTTCCAACACAATTGGCAAATAATTTATTGGCAGAGTTTTTAAATTTTCCCACATACAATTGATACAATTTTCACCTCTTATTCTTTATCATTTTTTACCTGTGCCTTTAATTAAAAATTGTTGAGATAGCAAAGACAGGACAGATTCTGCCCATCATCTACTATGAAATTATTATTGATTTTGAACATGAATATGTACAACATAATTGTTTTTATGTAGAGCCAACCTCTACACACTACCATATGCAAATCGAAGGGAAGGGCAATTCTCCATGACCTTTTATTTAACGGAAAAAAATCTCACTATAACTCAGGTTCCATCTGTCAACAGAGCCAATGTGACAATATTTGTATCTGACAATATTTAAGAACATTGATATTCAAGAAAAAAAGGGGCGGGAGCAGGACTGAAATACTGTAGGCATCTGAAATAGACCTGAATAGTCCATCTTAAACTTTTACAGGGTAGCAATCAATATTTAGTTCAAGTTGCCATTCTCCTCCTTACCTAACATTCCAGCCATAATAATGCACCAAATACAAAATCTCTCCATCATCGTTTTCTGTACTTTTAATACTGGCTTCATAGATTTTCTGTGTTTTACCACGGCCATATTTTACTTTTACTTTGGTTCCTGTAAGACAAGGTTCTGCATCTTCTTCACATTCCTCCCCTTCCGATTCTCGATTTTCAAGTTCTTCCCTGCTGCAAAATAGACAACAAGGTACCAGTTAATTAAGAGGCCAAATGTAGATAACTGTGACTTTCCCCATTCATGCCACTCTTTTCAAGTCACCTATAGTGCTGCCATCGTTTCCTTTAAGGAAAATGACTCGGAAAGGAAATCCTGCGCTTTCCAAGTAATGAATCTTCTACACATCTGATCAATCCCATGTCAAGGATTAGCAAAAGGCAACGCCCAGATCAGTCGCAAGGAAAACTATGATCAGCTTTGCATGACTAACTTTTGTTACTGCGCTGAAGTTTTCTGAAGTGGCTCCTTATCACTTACGATACTTCTTTTACTTGTGCATCATCCTTCCCACCGGTACTTCTAAATTGATTATGAAATAAAAAGTTAAAAGCTAAAATCATAATACGTGTAGTAGCTATCCCTTATACAACAAATAATTTCATGCAGATACTGCATTGTTTTCTGTAGCACTGTCCCAGATAAAGAACTGTAATTATTTTGTTGAAGTTTTGCAGGTTTTACACAAAGTGATGTATTTTTATTTAATTTTCCACATATGATATCTTAAAATTCACTTAACATTTTTCAATCATTTGCTTTTTTCAATTTTAGTAACTACCCACTCCAAATGTCCATAATGCAAATTTTCAATTAATGATGTGTAGAAGCATATTGGACCTAATCTATTCATGACCTATAGGGTCTGTACATGTATAGGTATTCCTCCTTACATCACTCATTCAACAATCATTCAAACGTACAATGGTGCTGAAAAAGTGGTACTTATGGCTGCTCCTCATACAACAGGTACTGTATTCAGTGGTGGGATTCAAATAAGTTAACAACCAGTTCTCTGCCCTAATGATTTCTTCCAACAACCAGTTCACCAAACTGCTCAGAAAGTTAACAACCGGTTCTCCCAAAGTGGTGCGAACTGGTTGAATCTCACCACTGACTGCATCCCTGCAGTCAGATGATCATACTGGGTGCTTAGCTTGCAGCATTCCATAGTCATTTAATTGCCCCTTGTAACTTTCACGGCTGGCTTCCAACAAGCAAAGTCAATAGGGAAGCTGAGGGAGGTTGCAAATAGAAATCATGGCAGCAATGGGCTTTCTTAACAATGGCAACCAAAAGTTCTGGAACTGCCATCACTAAGTGGTGCAGTGATGTGATATTGTACTTGATCACCGTGTCACTTAGCAACATAAATTCCTGTCCCAATTCCTGTTTTAAGTCAGAACTACCTATATTTTGTTTACAATCCTTTCCTAAATTTTAATTGTTCATTTACTTTTGCAATGGCGGTTTCTAGCTGCAAAATCTATTAGGATATCACAATGCTAAGTAGATATCAAGTCATTCAAACAATATTATATCTGGAATATTACATTTAAAAAAGAGAGAATTTAGAGGTTGGGATGACATTGAACCCTGTGATTAACATCTATAATTGTGCTGAATGAATTTGTTTAACTTCAATTACTTACATTTTTTCTTCTACTTTAATGAAAAGCATAATATTTAGCCAGGAACATATCACAGAATAGGATTGAATATTTATGTATGAATATATCTGTGCATGTGTAAAGGTCTAGATCAGAGGTTCCCAAACTTGGCAACTTGAAGACTTGTGGACTTCAACTCCCAGAATTCTCCAGCCAGCAGAGCAAGATCAATGGGGAGCAGAGCTGGCTGGAGAATTCTGGGAGTTGAAGTCCACAAGTCTTGAAGTTGCCAGGTTTGGGAACCTCTGGTCTAGATGGATTATATTATAAAATGGCTAGGGGATCATCTATCACAGTACACAATTAGTGACACTAAAATTAAATTTAATAAACTTACTGACAGTTCAATCCAAATATATGCCCTGTATACAGATTGCATTTTTGTTCTGCTCTCTGATCCTGAGGAATCTGGTTTCTCAGGCCTGCATTTTCCTCTCTCTTTGAATTAAAAAAAAGATTCCAGAAACTTTAATCAATGCATTTCAGTTGCTAAACACATCATGGTATCAATGCAGTACTGAAAACTCTACTTTGGTCACCAGGTTTTGTTTGTTTGTTTTTATTCTAGTTTTGACTTTTGAAAACTTTAAATGGATTTTAAAACCTGCAAAGCCAAAAGGCTGCATTTGTTATGAACTTGGCTAGCTGTTATGATTTGTGTTAGGAAGCTGCATGAATACAATTAAATGGAAAAGATTAATATATGTGAAAGCAGCTCTTGAGAGTTTTGAGAGGTCCCCATTAGAGCCATGGTGGCACAGTGGTTAAAATGCAGTTTGCAGGCTCACTGCTCACTTCAGGAGTTTGATTTTAAATGGCTCAAGGTTGACTCAACCTTCCACCCTTCTGAGGTTGGTTAAAAGAACCCAGATTGTTGGGGACAATATGCTGACTCTGTAAATGCTTAGAGGGCTGTAAAGCAGTATAGAAATCTAAGTGCTATTGCTATATGCTTTGAAAAAAAAAGTCAAGATGGATTAATTTAGTATTTTAATATTATATTACAATAGATGCACAATTTTGTCTGTACTTTTTTGTGATGCATTCCCGAGTGGATTTCAGGATGATTGTATATAACTATTAAATAAATACATGTTTTTATTAAAAGGATGAGTGATAACACGCTATATCACAGGGTTCAAAGTAGTAAATTCTTCTATATATAAAAAAACTCAAGTTAGAAAACTTATCTAATACTCCTGCAACCTATTTTCCACATAACTACCCTGTAAGGTGTATTGGGCTAAGAGTGACTGGCCCAAAGTTGCCCAGCTGACTTTCATGTCTAAGGGAGGACTATAACCTATTGGGGTGGGGGAGGGCACCTGTTTTGTTAGATTTACATTCTCTCAGGAATAATCTGCTTGAAACCATATACTAACCCACAGGAGTGTTCTTTAACTATCATGTTTTTCACTGAACTAACAGCAAATGGACTGTTCTCTCTTGCCATAATTCTGAACCTCTTCTTTCAAACCTTTTTTTTTTAATTGGGAAGAATTTATTTATTTATTTATTTATTTATTATCCAACAGTAAAAAAGCTAGAATGTGATAAAAATATGAAAAGCATAAACCATAAAGATTCCAATTCACATCTTATCTCAGCCACAGACTTAGAAATTATAAAAGTAATTTTTCAACATCCCCACTTTAGTAATGTGTAATAAGACAGAAATCTTACAGAAGAGAAGTGCAACATTCTCAGGTTTTGGAATGCCTTTACTTAAAGGTTCCAGCCTTTAAGAGCTGTTATCAAATGATCATTTTTAGTGGGAGAAAAAGGAGCAATTACTCAAATTGGCTTTGTAGAATAAGATAGTACTCCCATATTACTGTTGTAAAAGTTTACACCAAAAAAATGAAAAAAGGTATGTGCTTCAGCTCTCTCTGTATCATTTATGTAGCCCTGCTTTCCCCTAAATATACAATATAAAATTATAGCTGTGCACTAGAATTGCAATGCCTAATTGCATTCTGCAAACCTTTTATATAAGGATAAAATTCAACTATTTGCTCAAAAGCAATCCAAATTTTAGGGTCCTGGTAATACGGAAAGATGAAAACTAGCAGGTTTGTTTCGTCATAAGGACATTTTGACACAACATAGAAAACCCAACACTCGGCTTTGTACCTGTCTTTTGACATGACAGTGGGAATTTTATCATAATGCAAAGGCATTAATTAGCATGATGAATACAAGCATAGCCTCTTCAGTCTCTATTTCAGTCATAAAGATTTGGAAGCACAACCACTTGTTTTAGGTTTTACACAGACTGTCTTAATATGGATCACTATTAATCCAGGATTAATTTTAATCATACATAAAGATAAGGAGCAAACCATTTTTGATGATTGAAAACTGATGTTGTTGTTTTTTTAAAGCAGGACTACATCCATAATGTAGAAAGGGCCATGCTATACATGTGGGTTCCCTCACCTTCTTCTGGTAAAGAGGGAGGACACATTAAAAACTGTATACGAGTTTATCCTTGTATTTTAATGTATTTTTTAATTTTAGAATGATATAAAATTGTGATGAATTTGCAGCAACCACAGTGGGGTGAGCAGGGAATGCAAGAACTATAAAAAGGAAAGGGTAAAAGAACAACAAACAATCCTGGGAATTCTTTAGGTTAAAGTAGTTACACCTAAGTAAGGAGAATGCAAGCACTGTGTCAGGAAGCTTAAGACATAACATTAACTGATACCATATTTTCCTGAAAATAAGACAGGGTCTTATTTTCTTTTGACCCCCGAAATAAGCACTTGGCCTTATTTTTGGGGACGACTTATTATTTTTGAGGTGCATGAGGCAGCGAGCATGGTCACCTCATGGCTGTTGCTATGTTACTATCTTTTCAGGGAGGGCTTACCTTAGTGCAGGTACTCAAAAGCCCAATTGGGCTCATTATCCGGGGAGGTCTTATTTTTTGGGAAACAGCGTTGTAATTAGAATCCAGCTATAGATTCTGCTACTGACCTCAGTAATTATGAAGGCTAAAATTATGAATTAATTTTGAAAAGTAAATCAACACTTCTTTTAGGTCATGAACTGACAATACAGATCCTCTTAATGTGCTATTAGCAGACAATAAAAATGCCCAAAGTCTTGTAAAACCAGAGCAGCTTACCAGATTTAATATGAGATGCCCTGGGGACTTTGCTGAAGTTTTACAAAACGTCCTGATTTTGGCTGGTTTAAAAAATGTTACTTTTGTATTTTTTTGAAATCCACATTGCTACCGCCTGGCAGTGATTAGGTAAAGTGACTGCTCTATCCTTGCTGTTAAATTGAGCCTATGAAATAATGACCCCCATTCTTCACAAGTTATTATCATTGCCATGCAATGTTCGGCAACCCAGACAAAAGCCTGAATAAATTTCCTTGCCTTCTCTCTTCCTCTTCATCTGACTCCCTGTCAGATTCCTCTTCCTGTTTTGCTCTCTTTTCCTTTTCCTTTGGTGTAGTCTTTCTGTTTGCAAGTGTCATATCATTTTCAATCTTCTCTTCATTACTGGAAATCTCTTCTATGTCTTTGTTCTCCTTATTGCTGTCTTTTAGCTTATCTTGTATTTTATCATCTTCACCTTTTTTAACAAGAGACGCATCACGGATATGTCTTCTTCGTCCCTGTGGAAGGAAAGAAATGAAATATCATCCCGCTTAAGATGCATTGTTGCTTTCCAGGAAGCACAATTCCATAACAGTGTTTTTTTCTTAATTAATGGCTTACTGAAGAAATAATGGACAACCAGAATAGTTCTCAACAGAAGAGAGTTAGCTTTTCTTTTAGAAATGTAACATATAAATTCCACTGCTGCACAGAATACAGACAAGAAAAGAACACAAGAAATTACACAGTGGCTAATCACATACAGTTGTAATGTGACATGCTTAATTTATGACTTAGAATGTTTTATGATTGTTACTTTTTTTAAATAAAGCATCGTTAAACTTTGATTTACTACAATACACAAACCAAGCTATAGTTAGTATGCAAGTCAACCTTTTTCAAAATGAACCAAATATTTATCATTTTTTCAATGCTCTATAATTTGATACTTGAACAACTGCTGGAAGAGCAGTGATAGGAATAACTGGGTCATATTAATTGAAGTAGCAGGAAATACAAATATAAGAATTGGTCATGCCAATTCCTATGAAACTCTTTTCTCTATAAATTCAGTAGCACCTCAAATTGTGAACTGGAATCATAGATTAAGAATACACTACATTTCATAACACACGAATAAAGTTAATGCAATAACTCAGATGACATATTTTATCTTAGAAAGAATATTCTTCCAGCATGAAAACAAGGGGGTAATTCTTTTTCTCACACTGGGGAAGGCCAGTGTACAGGTAGTTGTTGACTTACAACAGCAATTGAAATTGGAATTTCTGTTGTGGTTATAAAGAGCAAGCACATCACTTAGTGATAGCAATCCTAGTTTGCTGTTAACTGAATCCCACAGGCTTTAGGAGAGGCAACTTTTTGTAGACAAATTTGTTGAATTTGTTCAGCCATCCTGAGGATTTATTATAGGGCAAGTGGAAATACTGGAAATAGTGGAAATAAAACTACATTTGAAAATGTTGGACAAGTTCAAAGTGTTACATGCACAGCACGGGTGGGTTCCATCAGCCACTACTGCTGGTTTGCTCATGTGCGCGCTTTACATGCGCGCATGCACAGTGCAATTAAAATTGTTCTGTGCATGCAAAGAACTGCAAACAAGATGGCTGTGTTGTCAGCACTGCCAAAGGAACAAGTTTGGGGGCATGGTAGGACTGGGTCACTGCCGGTTCCAACGACCCAGGCTGCCAAACCACTACCAGTTTGGCCGAACCGGTAGGAACCCACCAGTGATGCACAGACAATGCAGTCAGTATCTGAGGAAAATGAGAAGCCGGTGGAAGGATGTGTGTTCTCAATTAAATTATGAAAGTCATTGCTTATTTTATAACAACTCTTTTTACAGTGCAGTTGCTTACCCGTTGAGACCTCTGCTCCAGTTCTTCTTTTTCACTTTCACTGCTACAGTTGTTTTCTTCCATCTCATTCTGAACCTCTACAGGAGACATTTCAGGCTCTTCTTTTACCTTTTCCTCCATTTGCTCTTCTTTTTTCTGTACTATAATTATTTTTGGTTCATTGTGGTGGATGGTTCGGAACTGAATGTTTGCAGAACGGCAGTATTCTTCAAAACCATAAAGATACCTGCAGGTTTTTAAATACATATTCATGAGAATTATTTTTAAGGATATACCCTTTTTGAAATCCCCACAGGCACCTTCAAAAGTAACATTAAAAAGTGGGCTGTCAACACTAGCATAGTAACATGTTACTATCCCCTCCTTTCCAATTTTCTGATTTCTGAGTTACAAGAATAATTTTTAGTATGATACATGAGACTTGCAGGCACTTGTTATTAACTCTATTTGTTGATTGGGTTACTGTTTTGCTTTTTTCTGAAACTTTAATTTCTTTAGAGAAAGTAAACAGTCTACAAATGGGTTTGCCTAAAAGGAGAGAAAATTTACGAATAATAAAATGTTTCTGCACAAAGGAGTTATTGTTAGTGAGATGCCATCATTAGTGCCTATCCCAGTCCCCTCTGCTTCTTACATTCCTTTGAATCCAGACTAATTTGATCATTTGACCAGGAGTTGCTAAAATAAAAGCTTGATAAATTGAACTCAATTCTTGTTCATCAACCAGTTCATTTCCAAATACAAATTAAGAAAGAAAAGAGATCACTTACTTTCTATACGCAGTTTTCACATTGTAGGAAGCAGCTGAATTCAAAATAGGAATGCCAAGGTCCATATAAATTTGTTTCCATACAGCTCCGCTATCAATCTTGGAAGAAAGAATGAGAGAAAATAAAGCATATTAGCATGTTGCTAGCTTGAAATCAAATAGCAGAACTCAGGATAAATTAAGAAAAGGTATGCTTACATTGTCACACCCACCCTGGTGATATACCAGTCTGAAAAGTTTGAAGAGGTTAAGGTCCTTATAGCCCAGAACAGGTGGTTTATTGATAGAAGTTCCTAATTAATGAAAAGTGAGGAGAGAATATTATGATGCAAACGTTTTACACTAGAACATAGAATAATGCATTTCAACTTGTCTGATGCCTGTAGAAACTGTTTTGGTGAAACAGATCATTAAAAAATATTTAGAGATAGCAATATATTTCTTAAATGGTATTATTACAAATACTAGAAATTCCAACATGGATGTAAGTGAACATCGACATAGATGCTATCCCCAATATAGGTAGTTCTTGACATAACTGTTTAAGAACATTTTGAAGTTACAGTGGTTTTGCAAAGTGTGACTTATGATCCATCTTTGAAGTTATGAGCATTGCACCATTCCAGCAGCCAACATATTCACAATTAGGGTGATTTTCATTTAAGATAGTTGCAACAATTTATGATCACATGATAGCAATTTGCTAACTTCCCAACAATAAGTAAAGTCAAGTGGGGAAGCCAGATTTATTTAACAGCATTGCCTTGACCATGGTAAAAATAGTCATAAAATTGCTTCTAGTCACATGAAATTCTAGCCCCAATTGTGGTCATAAGTCAAGTACTCCAGGATCTCTTTTTTGTGCGTGAAATAATATTTTAAAAATATACAGTAAAAGGACTAAAGCTTCAATGACCCACACAATCCAGAGAAATAATAATCGCAATCTAAAAGTAATACATAAATAGTATTTCTTCATTATATTAACCACCGCCAGATATATTATTAGAAATCTTGTGGAATATAGTGCTTATTGGAACTTCAAAACTTAAAATCTTATCAATGGAAAATATAGCATTTTGATATTTACTGCTAAGTGAAAAAGCCAACTGAAAAGTTCAGAATAGCAAAGCCTACCTAAAGATCATTTCCCACTCAAGAACATATAGTGCTAGGAAATTACTCCTCATTTTGTTATTTATAACAACTTATGTAACCATTTGTCACAAGTAGGCAACCTTTCAGATGATCAATAGATGCAATTAATACACCCATATTTCAGTTTGGGAGCACAGAGTTTGGGGTGGAATTTCTTTTGTTGATAAACTTGAATCAAGTCTATTATAAAAGTTAGGATCCAACTGCTATAACTCCATTGCCTAGAGGAGCTGGCAGGCTGCAATCTATATATAAGCAAATTAAAACATACTACCTCTGTCTTCCATAAACTTGTAAAGCTGCTGGAGGAAATTGTCCCTCTCTTCAGGATCAAGCTCTTCCTCAGGCTTTTAAAAATAAAAAAGACACATTGTAATACATATCTGAATAACAAGCTTTGTATTTGTAAACAAAACTAAAACTGACAAGGAGGATCAAATTAGTCATAAAAATCCCAGTTAAGTTGATCCCAGCCAACTACCAATCCTTAGCTTGAAGAAACCTTAAAACTGGACTATAGCCCTGAAAAGGGGACTATCATGAAAACACTAAAACTAGATGTTAAACTAACATTCAGCATTCTACAGATACTAAGCATATATCTGTAACATTTCTGTGTTAATTCACCTTTCTCTAGGTGTTCCAGTAATTCCCTCTTGTTATTTAATGTCCTATTTTTTGTTTGTATTTACCACTTTCCAAAGTATACTGGCGATGAAGTAGCCAATTCCATCAAAATATGGACATAAACATATAAACATAAAATTCTATTACAATTATTTTCAAAAAGCATTTTTGAATCTCCTCTTATTGTATTTTCATCATCTCTTCCTTCAAATGGCTCTTCAATGAGGCATAAAATTTCTCTTTGCTCACTCTGTACAACCATATAATATGTGGATGACTGTGTTTCCCTGAAACTAAGACAGGGTCTTATTTTCTTTTGCACTCTGAAATAAGCACTTGGCCTTCTTTTCGGGGAGGTCTTATTATTTTTGAGGTGCAGGAGACCGCAAGTGTGGTCATGGCTGCTGCTGTGTTGTAATATTATCAGAGAGGGCTTATTTTAGCACATGCGCTCAAAAGCCCGATTTGGCTTATTATCCGGGGAGGTGTTATTTCAGGGAAACAGGGTAGTTAGCTAACTGAATGTGGAATAAGTGGAACCTTACTCTAATTGGGGGAGATAACTGTGTCTTAACTCTAGTTCAAATTTGGCTATCTAGCAACCATATAAGCTATCACAGCAACTTGCTTTAATTCTTTGAAAGTCACTTCTAGAATAATTACGATAGCTGAGTTTGTCTACTTTTCTTAACTAATTTTCTTATCTAATCCTAGCTCAGTGTTTCCTATACTTCCCTTAATGCAGATCACTTCATCAACACTAAAAGCTTCTGAGGAACAACACATGAAGCAATGCATTGCAGAGGTTGGTGTGCCTTGAGGCCATGTAGCACATGCAACTACAGATGGCCTCCATAGGACCTAATATTAAATAAAATTAACATTTTAATTAGATGGATGAAATTGTATTGTCCTGCAAAACGTTAAAATGTTGATGCTCCTGCTTGAAATTATTGCAAGGTATCCCCATGTTCCTGCTTTTCTAAAAAGAAAACAGCGGTGCCTGCATTATGAATCAAGTGCAGTATAACAAACCTGTTATTTCCAACACAGATTAGGGATCAATGCCCTATCAGAAATTTCAAAACTGGTCTTTAAAGTAGTATTTCACTCCTATATTGTCCCTGTCCTAAAATTCTGCACAATGTGATTTTTTTATAAACAAAAATGGTCCTAAGATTAATTTGTGCTTCTAAGTTTCTGTAAATATATTATGAAAATCAATGTTGATTTAAGTTGCAGTAGACATTTTGCTCAATGTATCTGATAAACCTCAGTGGCACCATATGAATTTCTTGAACTTCGTGTCTGCTGGTGCATGATGGCTGGTGCAAAACGTAAGCAGGCATGAAGTTTAAGAAATTTGTATGGTGCCACTGAGCTTTATCAGATATATTGAGTAAAATATCTACTGCAACTCAAATCAATATTGATTTTTATTTGTTAAAATTATACCTTTGAGATTAATGTAAATTTGTCAAAATTTTAAGGATCACTAGGGTAACCATATATGAGCAACACCAGAGAACTAAATTCCTAGGCTTTCAGTTGCTTTCAGTAAAATCATTGTATGTGAAGTTCTGAATGTGTGCCCATTGGTAATTTGATTCTTTTCATTCAAGAGGAAACTGAACAAAGACAGGCAAGACAAATGTGATTTGAGGCTTCAAGTGTTGAAAGTTTCAATTCTCTGTTTTCCCCCAGAAAAGTATCTTGCAGAAAACAGCCTTATCCTTAAACCTGTTTATTTGGAAATAACTGTACATAAAATTGATCAAACTGGTAAGAAAATAAAATAAGAGCTAAAATATTTAAACTATGGTATTGCATGAAAACCTCTAGATATGAGCAATTTAAACTTAAGTTTGCAAAAATTTTTTACAAAAGCAGTGGAGAAGTATAGATTATTGTATCAAATATTAAATGTACAAAAATATAGCAAAATATAGCAAACAGGCTTCTAGGATACTAGATCACAAATAGGATGACACTCATATGTCCTCAACAATGTCCTTGTAAAGTTATCATTGTTACAATTAACTTGGTATGGTAGTAAATTAGACTTTTAAAGAATCCGACAAGACAATACAGATGAAGTAAATGTATAGTTCCTTCTTTGAAACATCTATGTTTATATACCCTTTAACAACCAGTTGTATTCAACTTCAGTAGCACTCTTCAGGTACTGTTTTAAATCAATGAAGGAATTGTTTCTTTCTAAAATTCCAGATTAGAAGGCAGTGGGATTAACAAAGGAAAAATCATTAGAGATTTACTGTAGTCTAATTTTTGTTTGTTCCTTATGCAAACAAGAACTTCTTACGCATACAAACCTTTGTATATTATGAAGCAATTTGAACAACTGAGTAATTACATTTCTTTTAACTATTTTAAATGAAACCTTTGTTTAGGTTATGGAATAAGGTCACAGCTAATATGCACTTAAATTCAGACAGATTCTAAAGGAAAAAGACTGAAAAATAATACATTTCTGCCTCCCTATAAAAAGAAAATGTAAGAATAGCCGAAACATTGCAGAATATTATTTATCAGTAGAGGATACAAGATACTGTAAGTGAGAGATGCCATACACGATCTTATTTAAAGTATGAAAGAACACATTTATAATAATTAGATTTATATATCGGTAAGTATGCTTTATGCAAAAATGTTCATAATACTATAATATTCATTTTAGAAGTCAGTATGCTATATAGGCACTTATATGTTACAATGTTTTGAAAAAGTTATAATTTAGGTTTTATGTCAAGAAAAATGCAGTATTACATTTGTTAATGAAATATTGAATTGCTGGATAAATTTGAACATGTTCAATGCAGAAAAAAATCTCATCCAGTGCACATGCAACCACCTTTCTGCAAGGACACAAGAGTCAAATGGATATTGCAATTTTGGGCTGCAGTAGATGTACATTCTAGAACACACAGGGCAGTGAAATCAAATGGAGATGGAAACTCTTGATTTTTTTAATATTTACAAGGTTTTAAGGAACTGCAAAGCATAATTCTTAGTTAGCTTTGTGTGCTTAGTTAACATACCTTATGTAGCAATAAAACCAAACAGTTTTAGTAGCAATCCCCTAACACTAATTGGATGAAATAGCCTGAACAATATATTATGTTCCAATTGTTGTTAGAATTATTTTCAATGTTAAAACACTAAACTAACTGTTTCATTAAATACATGATGCTACTATGGTGTTGGAAATCAGCCATTAAAAATTGAAATTAACAACATCCTTGCCCAGAATAGGATTCCTAATAAACGATTGTACCTAAGGAGAAATGAACCTTTCAGTAATCTGATGGGTTAAAAATCAGAAATTTTTGCTCTACAGAAAGTGTTTTAAGTCTTAGAATAAAAGCATTTTAAATTTTAAACTAAATAACATAGACACATTTTGATTCAGTATGAAGTCCAACATAGCTGTTTTAAAAAGAAAAGTGCCTTATGCTATCATAGGCAAACTTGTTTTATATTTCAAACACAATTCTAGTTATTCAAATCTGAAACTAACTGCTCAATCTTTGAAGAGAGAGATTAATTGTTTTTAGTTAAAAGATTCATAATAGCTTTCAAAACTAATAAAATTTCAAGATGAATGCTTTCAATTGTGACTAAAAATACATTAAAGCTTTTCCAAATTCATATACTGTACACTATTTGGATAATGATAAAAAAGAGACCACCTTTTGGTTTAGGTTAAAGTATCAATGCACAGAAGTTGCAGAATATTTGGTTTAAAAATACAGGGACAACTTTGGGATCCTTGTTATGTACAGCTTTTGCAAATCACATCAGACAAGAAATATGCAACTATTAGACCTGTTATAAATATTCTATATAGGCATATTTGTGGATAGTTTAGTGAGCATTTCCTCAAATTTATTTTACATAATCTCTCTATTAAACATATATTTTAAAGACTATTACAGTATTCAATAGAAACTAGCTTATATTTCAACAAGGAAGTCCTGAGTTCAAATTCCTAAACATGTTGAGTACATTGAAAAGTAATGGCAAGGTGGCTGCTGCTATAGAACCTCTAATTATTTCAAGAGGACAGACTGGAGTCTTAAATAAATATTACTGTAATGATTGGAGCAATAATTGCTGGATTGGACCTAAATCCTTTTTTTCTAAGAATTGGTTCACTATTCCTGGCATGACTGCATTGTCCAAATGTGCAATATAAATATGATAAAAAAATTGTATAGGGGCTTCTACAAATAATGTAATGGTTTAATTAAGAACTATACCATTTTAAATGTGAAACAGATTATTTTTAAAAATGTTAGCAATAGAAGTCACAAGGTCTCTAGCTATCTAGTGGCTTCTCTATTACTGCATTTTGCTTCTTAAAAATAAAATAAAAACCATTTTGACTACTCCTTTCAAATGTAGAAAACAAGAATGGAGATGGAGAAAGACAAGAACAGTGAATGTGTTAAAATTTTTAAATTATAAATCAAAGCATTCATGTTGATTTTTCTGCTGACAGCATAGAAATGTGCCACTGTTTCCACACCTATATTCATCTTTTTTGAAGAAATAATCTCCACTGCTTCATGAAACAATAGACTCAGCAATTTTTTCTAGTAATCTATTTTTTTTACTTTACCTTCCAATAATTGCCAAATAGTTTATTTTACTTCAAATTAAGTCTGAAAAATATCCACAGGAATGCCATTTTTATTTCCCCCCCCCAACAAAGCTCCTCTCCTCCCCTTCTCTTTTGTTTGAAAAGCTAAAGCTCTTTAGAACGAAATAACAGCTTCAAGCAACAACATTTAGATTTTTACAGACTTCTATTCACTTACCTAAAACAGCAGGATATTTACAAATGCTAGCACTAAAAGCCAGTGCACTCTGCAACAGTTCACACCCAGCAAAATGTGGCCTATTAACTGTGTATAACAACATGAGGGAGGGGGAGGGGAAAGGGTGAGATTCCACATTCCACAAACGATCAAGCTCCACACTTTGTTCAGTATTAGCATGTTTGCGTGGAAAGTGACTCCATTTTGTTAAAAGCCATTATTTTATGGTATACTAAAAGCTATAACGAGATTCCAATTGTCGTTTTGCAAAGGAAAGGAAATACATGCATCACGAAAAAGCCGGAGGAAAAAAGACCAGAAACAAAATCTAAACCCAACCCTCCTTCTTCAAGGCCCATATCCACTGCACACTACATAAGTTACAGGCTGAATCCACAAATAGTCCTTACCCAGGTGCTGCATTTTCTCTCAAATGTAAAATGGTTACATTTGCTTTTCTACCTAATCAGCTCACGGTGCCTCAATGCACTTCAGCCTAACTTGCAAATATTTGCGTTCCTCCTTTTGCTGCACTGAATCCAATGTTATGCAGCATTGCTTACATTCTCTTCCATGTTTAAAAAAAAAATCAGACATTACATGAAAGGAAAAGAAAGAGACAGCCCATTTCAAAGCATCTGGTAAGCCTCCCCGGGCAGTCTGCCAAGCCTCTGCTAAATCTTCCCCTTCTCTGAGCATGCTCACTTGCAACCAACAGTGCATTACCATGGCAACCCGGTAGGCAGCCTCTAACCATGAACAGCCATTCTGTTTTCAGCCTTTTTAAGACCACAGACTTCCAGGGGAAGTAAGAGGGAAACAAGATTGTACTTTAACTGATCCAAGTTTTTTTTTCCTTTTCTGTTTTCAATAGACGCAACCTTTAGGTTTTAGATGCACAAACTCAGAAAGTTCCTGATTTTTTTTGTCATCCTAGGCTTATTTTTCCTCTTCCAATCTTGGCTAGTGCTTAAAATCAATCTAAAAGTATGTAAACTGCAAAACTTTTAGATATATATATATATATAGAAAGAGAGAAAGGTATAATATTTAATCATTAGTTTCTGAAGAAACAGCTTTGGCTTTTCTCAACCATATGAAGTTTAAAATGTGTGTACTTCAATTTCCAGAAATGGCCAGGCAGCATGCTGCCTAGGGAATTCTGGGAGTTGAAGTCCACAGGTCTTAAAACTTACTGAGGTTGAGAACCACTGCTCTAATTATCCACTCACAATTCCTTCACTTAGAAGATCAAGTACTGAACAATAAACGGCATATACAGCTTCCCTATATGCATTACAAAACTGAAGAAGGATGTAGAGAGCAGATTTTCCAAATATCCTCAGGATGGGTTGCAACAGCTATTTACATAATTCTTAACCCTCACCCTAGAAGTTCCAGTCGCCAAACATATCTACACAAGAATAGTATATGGTGTAAAGAAGGAAAGGGAATACAACAATCTTCACCTGCCAGGTGCCTTGAAATATCATGGGAGGGGTGTTTTGGGGGGGGGGGTGACGCACTAGAAACAAGTATAGAAATAATAAGGCTTTTCTGACTACCACGAATCAGAGGAATAGAAAGTCACTTTTAAATTGGGATTTAACAGCTTTTCACAAACCCTATCACTTTGCCAGAAATGGAAGGAGATTAAGTTTAACCAGAAGTGATCAGATCTCCCACTTTAAACTCAGGATTCACAAGATGTAAGAAGGCATCAAAGACGTTCTCCTTTTTAAATCAGAAATTCATTCTGTAGTCATGGCTATAGAAAGTAAAATCTGTTTTCTGAATACTAAACATTAATGTGAAAGCAAGTAATATGATCTCATCTTCCATATGAAGGTGCTGCGGATAAAACATAAGCTCTCACATGCATTATAGCCAAGTGAGTTTTGAATTAGAATGATCAATGCAGAGGTGAGGGTTTTTATGAAAAAAATGTACTATTTATCCTATTTGTGTAGCACATTTTGTAATAACTTAGGAATTGGTGCTATTTTCTTCTAAAAAATTTGTATACCTAACACAAAGAATATTAACACAGTAAACATATTCAGATCATAACATGTCAGAATTTATGTAGTTTAGAATTGCAATTTAGCAGTCTATTGATCCATCCCACTAGTTAGTAAGTTAGCAAACATGGCTAATAAACTACAGATATACTCATCCAAGGTGTATTTAACTGGTTGTCATCTGAACCAGTAATTCTTATTTGCTCCCTCAATCAAAATATATTTGAGCAAATTCTGGCCTGCCACATACAACAATTTCTTAAATAATAATGCGGTTTTCCAGATAATGTAGACTGTACAATACGATATACAAAATTTGTGATGTTGTTGATCAATAACAGGAGTTCTTAGTTTCTTCCTACAGTAAGTAGTTCTGCATTTCTAAGGTAGGTATGGAAGAATATGCCTTGATCCTTTGTGGTAACCAATTTCAACACTCAGACAACACTCTGGGTTACAACACAAAAAAGCCCCATCATTTTCCTAATCAGTGACCAACTGTCCCCCAAAAAGTAGTCAGATTACCATATATTCATTTCAATATTTCCAGCTCCTTATTGTAGACGATATGGCAATGTGACATTTTGGCACAAATGATACTACAGTCATATTTACACTATATAACTTATTACAGTCTTCATACTTTAGGTTCTTCATCTATTATAATGAATAAATTTCCTTCAGAGGCCTCTGTCTTTTGACCTTTCAAAAAGTAAACTCTCCTCTTCTCTAAAATCAGGTCCTACAGCTTCTAATTTCATTCATTTGCTCATGCAATTTTCCTAAAACTGAAGCAGTACTGAGGAACTGGCACCTTCTGGAATGTTTTAAAAAACAATGAGATAAAATTATAATACTATAATATTAATACTAAGAATTATTTTAACCAGACCTAAACCTACTAGGCATTCAAATCCTGGCAAGATCAGTCAGTATAAGAAGTGGTTTGCGCCCGGTTCAGCCGAACCAGTAGTGGTGATTTGGCCTGGGTCGCAGAACCGGCAGCGACCCAGGCTGGCCATGCCCCCGAGCTAGTTCCCTGGTCTCTTCTGCCATTGCTGGCATGTTTCTGTACATACGCAGAACAATTTACAGTCAACTACACATGCACAAACAATGTGTGGCGAGTGCGCGGGTGAGCAAAGCGAGCAGCGTGCGTGCAAAGTGTGCGCACAGCAAACCAGTATCAATCAGTATAGGAACCCACCCCTGGTCAGTACCCAAGAGATGCTTCCTCAAAATGGGAGAGAAAAAGCAATGTACATTTCATAGAATTGCTTTTCATTCTACTGTATAGTGAAAAGAGTCCAGCTATGAAAAACATTAAACAGGTTAAAAGTCTAGAGAAAATAAAAAGAATCATACTTATGCATAAAAATTATGGTACATTTTTCTTTAATTAAAAAACTGGAAAACTCCAAGGAGGATTATTTCAATATACAAAGCCAGAATCATAAATGAAAAATGAAAAAAAGATCTAGGAGAATATACATGTTATAAAGTTCAATTCTTGACACTGAGAAAATGTATTAAGAAAAATCACATTGTTTTGCCTGTAGTACCTTAAAACTGACAGATATAGTCAAAATATAAAAATTAGTAAATACAGAACATACTCAGATAAAAGAAGTGCATTATAGAGAAAAATACTTAATTCTTGGTGTAAAATTAATGAAATTAAGAAAAAGATATTGAACACCCTGCCTTGCTGTCTCTCAAAATGCCCCCAGATAAAGTTCAGATATAATGATTGTAAGGTTCATTTTAGTTCATATTTTCGCTCTGGATACACAATTTTAAAATATCATGTTTAGGTTGTATCACAGTCAGCAACTTTATGATGTACAATATGAGTCTTGCATATCTTTCTAGTATTTAAAGCTACTTCAGATTTTAAAAAATGATTTAAAAATGCTACATCTTTATAATACTGCAAAAGGCAGGACAATCTTGCCTATATTGCAAGACCCAGGGCCAAATGATTTGATAGACATGCCACAAGAACCAGGAAGCTACACATACTCTAGGTCCCATCTATTCAGCTGTTTCATCTTGTGCGACCTAGGTAGCAGTCATGCTTTCTCTAATGCAGTATTTCCCCAGCAACTCCCTGGGAATCCAAATACCTCTTATCCTGTTTCAGAGTTTGGGGCCAGGAAGTTAAGTGAGCTTTGTTGGTTGATTTGTTTGGTTCCAGTATTTGGACTGTGGAATCCTTGATGTTCTCTGAGCTTGGTTGTTTGCTTGCAAATGTTTCATTACCCAATTACCCAACTTGTTCAGCAGTGCACTGATTAATTAATAGCACTGATGGTGTTACTTAGTTGTATAATGAAACACCTGTAAGCAAAAAATCAAGTTCAGAGAGCACCCAAGGCTCCATAGCTTCCTGAGCTACATAACAATATACTCTTACCCCCCAATTAGAAAACAAAATGCAGATATATTTGTGTCCCCATGAAATCTGAAGCACCTTTTTTTTAGAATCAAATATGAAGCATTGCATAGCCCTGGTATCTTCTGCAGTTTTTAGAAAGTTATTTAAGATCTTAAGTTGAATGTTTCTTGCTTATTATTCCTCATACAAACCTCATTTGAGGTACATAATCATGATTTTTGGTTAGTACTGGAAACGCTGAATTTCTTCTTTGGAGAATTTACTAAAACATCTCTGTTCTTATGTCTTTCACTGTTACTGCATAAAAAAATTGTCTTTCTTCAGAAGGTGTCAAGCTCCTCAAATTGAGCAGTGATAGAAGAATTTTCCTATTTCTATCATTCACTAGTTACTTATAGATGCACGAAAGAATTCATGGCAATTGCGGATTATTAGTTACAAGCAAGCTTCCGAAATTACTTGTTACAGAAGAATCCAAATTAGGAGTCCAGGCTCAAATGTTTACATTATGCTTTCTATGATGATTTAAATTTCTAGTGACTGTAAACTGCTCCCACTTGCAGAAAAAGTTAAATAAGACAAATCAGGAAGTGTGCACCATCAAGTTAGCTCATTACCTGGGGAGCAGGGGGCGCTGCGGCCCCGCCCACTGGGGGCCAGGGAAAAGAAGATACAATTGCCAAAAGACTTAGATCTCAAAAGTGACTTTATTTTAATATACTATAATATTGTTTGGATGTTTATACATGTTTGCTAGCACAGTTTTTCTACAATGATATGTTTGCATTTCTCTCCACTTTGTAGTACAAATGTAAGTTAAATGTATTATTTGTATTCTGTTATGAAGTCTCGGAAGGAGCCACCGACTTTGACGTGAAAGTTCTCAAAATGTTTTGTTACACCTTACCCTTTATCCTGTTTGTTAAAAAATTTATAAAACCCAATAAAACTTTTTCAAAATGAAGTTAGCTCATTACCAATAAGATTGTTTTCCAACAATTTTTGCTTTTTTGCTAATTGTTTTCATCATTGATGGCAAACATAACTGATTGATGGCACACATAAACCTTGCTTTTTGAAAACAGGTGCTCAGCTTCCTCAACTCAATATCCTCCAGATGTATCGGATTAAAACTTCTAGTGTTTTGAGGCATATGGGATTTCCAGAGAATCTGGATAATGCCAGGTTGAAGAAAGCAAAGGCTGTGATTTTTGAAGTAATCATTTGGGGAACAATATTATATAAGAGACAAATAACAGTGGCTGTATATTTGGTTAAGATATATTGACGAAAAATCTAATATACTTACTACTACTTCTTCCTCTTTTGGTTCTCCTTTTTGTTCTTCTTCATCATTACTTCCTGTCTCTCCTCCATCTTCTTCATCACTACTGGAGGATTCCAAGATTTCACGCATGTCCATCTTCCAATTAGAAGGAATAGTTTTCCAATGGAAGAATGAGCTTGCCTCTTGTACCCCTTGGGAGGAAAATTACCCATCAAGGTATTGGAATAAATTACATAACCATTGCAAATCACTACTAACTCTGCTTCTTTGCTAGCCATTTTGATTTCAAATTGTAAATAAAATTCAGTGCTGAATTTCCTATTCTAGAAGGTGTCAGATTTAAGCATGTAAGATTGTAACAACTGATTAATCTGATCCATTTCTCAAGCTTATCATTGATGTTTAATCTTGGAGAACATTACATTAAAATACCCCAAAATGTGTTCATCTGTTACTGATGTATGGCATGGCCAGTGAAATTTATCATTCATTGACTTTGCAACATGTTGGATGTTGGACTATCTGGATGTTGGACTATCAAAGCTATCAGTCCATCATAACTTTTACCTCTCTGAACATATAATGTTCTAAAGTGGCAATATTCAATTCCTGTGGCAAAACAAAGCTGCTACAGCTTGTCAAGTAAGCTTTCTTTATAAAACACCTCTGAAATAATGATTATGTATTCTTGTGTAAAATAATATACATATGTCAGTGGTGACCTAACATTTTGTTATGATACTGTAAAGGTAACGTACGTAACTATATTTCAGAATTCTGTGCTTCAATGATTTTGCTTCTTGGAATCAGAATTGAATAGAGGACAAATAGAGCCATCAATAACCATTAGGCATTACTTTCAATTGCATCTTTCTTTCATGTTAAGAACATAATATGGTAATTAAATACATACAGCACAATCAATTAACTTAATAATCTAATTAACAAATGTTAGCATTTACCTTTATTAGAAGGCAGCTCTGAGTTTGTAAAACCTAATTCTTCAATGTCCTTTCTTGCTACTGAATAACTGCAATAAAATTAATTATTTAAATTACATTTACATTATGTTTTATGCTGTTACTTGTATTGTCAATGATAAAAAATTATCTCCTCTATGGAGAAAAGTTATTTCAATGTTTAACATTTAGAAAGATTATGTTTTCAATTCTAATATTAAACACTTAATTTTTTGAAAGATTAAGTTTGGCATCTATCAAAATATTTTAATTAAACACCTGCTCCTATCAATTACTGGCCCAACTGATTACCTTGACAAGGAAGAAACTGGGGAGGCTCAGGAAACTATTAGCAGCACTGATGATGTGGAACAATCCAGAAAGCACCCACCCTCTTGGTCCTCTGGAAGGCCACTAAAATCGGGCTCATTATCCAAGCACAGAGATAGAGTGGTGGAGTCTACAGAGAGTTGTTGGAACCCCGATTGAGGCAACATTTTTTTTCTTTAGTTTTTATATGTTTTATTGCTGTGAGCACAGAGTTGTTTAAAGATGGACAGTCATACAAATATTTTAAAATAAACCTTTAAATTTTACGAGTTTGGTTTGCATTTCTTGTTAGGACAACATTATGTCAGGCCCTAAAAGAATAGACTTTCCAACCACTACACCCCACCGCAGGGAGGCGGAACCGGAAGTGATGAGATGGTTCCACCCCAGGCGCCTGATGGACCCTAAGAGGTTCCAGATGGAGCTTGGGCCAATACCGGAGACCCTGACCCCCGACTCGACTAAGGACCTAGTGGCCACCTGGAATATGGAGACCGCGGGGGCCCTGGATTGGGTCATGCCTTTGCAGCCTCTCACTCGACGCCGATCCATCCTGGCTCCTTGGTTCTCTGAGAAGCTGAGGGTGATGAAGCGTCGAAGCAGATGCCTAGAGAGCATTTGGAGGACCACCCGCGCCGAATCTGACCGGACACTGGTAAGGTCGCATTTGAGGACCTATCTAATGATGATAAAAGCGGCGAAACGGAATTATTTCTCCGCTCTTGACCTGCCGCCCTGTTTCGGGTGACCCGCTCCCTTCTTCATCAGAGGGCACGGGATGCTCCCTTGCAGGGTCGTGCGGAGGAACATTATCTGCATGATAAAATCGATCAGATTCGGGAAGGGTTAGCCTCCGATTGGGTTAGTTCAGACGGGCTGACGGAGGCAGATCTTGAGACTGTTATTTGGGAAGAGTTCGATCCTGTGACTCTCGAGGACATGGACAGGATGCTGGGCCGGCTGAACGCCACCACATGTTTATTGGACCCGTGCCCCTCCTGGTTGGTACTGGCCTCCCTGGAGGTGACACGAGGCTGGCTCCAGAGAATTGTCAATATTTCTCTGAGTGAGGGGTTTATGCCGACCACCTTGAAAGAGGCGGTGGTAAGACCCCTCCTCAAGAAGCCCTCCTTGGATCCGGCTGTTTTGGCCAACTACCATCCTGTCTCCAACCTTTGCTTTTTGGCAAAGGTTGTTGAGAGTGTGGTGGCGCGACAGTTCCCTCAGCACCTGGAGGAAACTGTCTATCTGGACTCGCGCCAGTTCGGCTTCCGGCCTGGGCACAGCACGGAGACGGCATTGGCCGCGTTGGTGGATGATCTCTGGAGGGCTCGGGATAGAGGTTGTTCCTCTATCCTGGTCCTGTCAGATCTCTCAGCAGCTTTCGATACCATCGATCATGGTATCTTATTGTGCCAGCTGGAGGGGCTGGGGGGCACCGTTTTACGGTGGTTCTCCTCCTACCTCTCTGACTGGTCGCAATTTGTGTTGGCAGGAGGGCAGAGGTCGACGTCAAGGTACCTCATGTGTGGAGTACCACAGGGGACGGTCCTCTCGCCCCTCCTGTTTAACATCTATATGAAGCCGTTGAGTGAGATCATCTGTAGTTTTGGGGTAGAATTCCATCAGTACACGGATGACACCCAGCTATACATTTCTACCCCAGACCACCCCAACGATGCTGTCGAAGTGATGTCCCGGTGTCTGGAGGCCGTGCGAGTCTGGATGGGGGGAAACAGGCTTCAACTCAACCTCTCCAAGACCGAGTGGCTATGGCTTCCAGCGTCGCGATACAGCCAGTTGGTGCCATCTCTGGCCATTGGGGGCGAATCATTGGCCCCCACGGAGAGGGCTCGCAAATTGGGTGTCCTCCTGGACTCTCGGCTGTCATTAGACGATCATATGACAGCCGTGGCCAGGGGGGCTTTTTATCAGGTTCGCCTGATTCGCCAGTTGCGCCCCTTTCTGGATCGTGACGCTCTACGCACGGTCACTCAAGCCCTCGTCATCTCCCGCCTGGACTATTGCAATGCCCTCTACATGGGGCTGCCCTTGAGGTGTACCCAGAGGCTCCAGTTAGTGCAGAATGCGGCCGCGTGGGGGATTCTGGAAGCCTTGAAATGCTCCCATGTGACACCTCTCCTGCGCGAGCTGCACTGGCTGCCTGTGGCTTTCCAGGTGCGCTTCAAGGTGCTAGTAACCACCTTTAAAGCGCTCCATGGCATGGGACCTGGCTACTTGCAAGACCGTCTCCTGCTACCAAATGCCTCCCACCGACCAGTTCTCTCCCACAGAGAGGGCCTCCTCAGGGTGCTGTCAGCCAAACAATGTCGGCTGGCGACCCCCAGGGGGAGAGCCTTCTCTGTGGCAGCCCCTGCCCTCTGGAATGACCTACCCCCGACCTACGTACGACCACTGACCTACGCCTCTTCCGTTGGGCCTTGAAAACGCATTTATTCCGTGCGGCCAGCCTGGCATAGTTTTTAATCGATTTTAATTGATTTTATTTAGCAGTTTTATTTGGATTTTAGAACAGGCCCCCAATTTAATTGCCATTTTAAAGTATTTTATATATTGATGTTCTTTGTTGTTTTATTGATGCCTGTTAACCGCCCTGAGTCCCGCAAGGGAGAAGGGCGGTATACAAATTTAATAAACTATAACTATAACTATAAAACATGGATCTGGGTTCAAATTCCAATTTTATCACAGATTTACTGGTGATTTTGATTAAGCCAATATCCAAAAGTTTGAACTCCAATTCTATAAAAACTCACTTGACAAAATAGTTGCTGCATATGCTGATCGTAAAAGTGGTAAAACACTGCAAGGTCTACAAAGAGACTATCATGTGAAAGTATTGTCTATAACAAGAAATCTTCAAATGTATGGCTTATTGTATATGTCTGGAATGTCTGCTCGATTAATCTGAAGCATATGCTATACTTCCAAATTGCCAAAAATGTAGGTTCCATCAAGGTTTATCTAGAGCTATATTTTGACTTAAATGTCAGTTGAACTCCAAGATAAGGTGCACCAGTGGAATGGAAAAGAAGAATTAATTATTACAGTGGCCCTTTTTCTCAATCATGCTTTGTAATTTTACACACAGCATGTAATTGTTAATTGTCACCAACAATTAAAATTTCCAAAATAGTTGTGCTTGCCGCAGGATCATCTCAAATGAAGTAAAATAAATAAATAGTTCCCTATTAAATACTTTTAAGTTGCTTCTTCCTGGTTTCTGCCTCTAAGTTAAAAATCAATATATATTTATAATATATAATCTATCAACATATACATATATGCATATATATACATATACACATATGTATACGTGCACACACATACACATATAAATAATATACTCATACACACGCACAATTTTTCACCGCTATATATAGGAATGTTGTCTAAAATTTACTCACAATTTGGAATCTGCAAAAGAACGAACTAAACACTGGTCCTTTTTCACTAAAATGTCATCGCTGCAGCTGGGGGATAAGACCTGGAGTTTCAAGTAAAAAACATTAGATTGAGCAGAGTTTCCATTTTCCATTAGTTTAAAACAATAGTTTATGTAAATAAGGTTCCAACTATGTTATGGCATCTCCCAGGTGCAACACTTAATTATCTAGAAAAAATACAATCTTAAGTAATCACCACGAAGGGAGATAATTTTTTCTCCTCTCTTTAGAGATCATCCAATAAATTATAAGTTAATATTAAATTTAGGACATGTATATCATACTTTTTACACTCAAATGAAACTCTTTATTGCCACACACACAGTAATTGCTCTTTGAATTTAACAGCAAAATGAAATCTGATCTAGTGTTAATCTGTTGTATTTAAAGATGTGGAAGTTGGGGAGTCAGTTAGCATCCAATTCTATCCACACTATTATACTTAATGTCAATAATAAATTTTACTACTTTTTCTGAAAGATATGGTTTATATGCCAGGTGTTTCAGTGATAAAAAATGGCCCTTGATGAAAAAATGTGGAGAAGGCAGAATAACATTAGAAGTAACAGATAAGACTGAGGATGTGATGCAAAACCATGTAGCGCTAGCAAAAAAAACAAAAAAACCTTTTATATAAAGTTGCTACCAAACAGATGAGGTTCATTTACAGTAGCTTTAGAAAATACTAGACAATTCATGGTTAGATGGGTCATTTTTTCAGACATATTTCCTGATTAATCAGAGAACAGAATGACCATGGGCAGGCAAAACAACAACAAAAACCACAGTGGGAAAAGGAGCAACTTCTGACCTCCTGCCAGCTTCCACACTGATTGCTTATCGGAAGTTGGCAGAAAATATTGGAAAACATGACCACATGTTTGTGGCAATGCTGCAGAAGCCACAACTTTATGAAGATCCTTGATATTTCAATTACACAAAAGTACTGTAATGGGTCCTGGATTTCGTATTCATTGTTTATATTAGCAAATATTTGAGGTATCTTAATTTGAAAATTCTGTGATATGATGCACCATTTGGGGCTAAATGAAGATAACACACAAAAGAAGTTTAGAAGTATGCAGGTAAGAGTTAAGCATGTAATATTTTAACAATAATACAGTTAAACTGAAATAGTTCTCTGGCTTATTTTTGCCATTAACACGTTTCAAATATTTAATCTTGAAGAAATTTTTCATTTGATAAAGACAGAAATAGTAAATAAGTATATAGTATTATGCAAAAGTAGGCATTAAAATGAGTCATTCAGACCACGAAATTTAATATAGGAACTGAGTTTGTGACGGCATTTGCAAAGGATAATTCCTATGGATTTCCTTCCTTATTGCATAGGTGGAAACATCTATTGGAGTTTTATCAAACAGATAATCCAGCTTTCAGTGAGCAGCATCTTAATATTTGAGTTTTATTGTGGGGAGATTGTATAATGTTTTGAGGACAATACCAATTGGATTCATCCTTTTAAGCAATAATTATCTATCTATTCCATTGCTTTGATTGTATTTGATGTGTCCCTCCTCACAAAGCACAATAAGGTTCTTGGATTTGCTTGTGCAACAAAACAGCAAATAAATTTAGCAAATAAAAGAAATAAAAAATAAATATTACCGTATTTTTCGGAGACGCACAGAAGTATAAGATGCACCAAGGTTATGAAGAGACAAATTTTTTAAAAAATAGGTAGGTAGATAGTGATAGAGAGGGGGAGAGAGAGAGAAATACAGTAGATAGGTAGGGAGAGAGTAGGTAGATAGAGGGATAGAGAGGGAGAAATACAGTAGATAGGGAGAGGGTAGGTAGGTAGGTAGGTAGGTAGGTAGGTAGGTAGGTAGGTAGGTAGGTAGGTAGGTAGGTAGGTAGAGGGACAGAAATACAGTAGATAGGTAGGGAGAGAAGGTAGGTAGATAGAGGGGGGGGGAGAGACAGAAATACAGTAGGTAGTTAGGGAGAGGGATAAATACAGTAGGTAGGTAGGGAGAGAGAGAGTAGGTAGGTAGGTAGATGTTTCCAAATGTACCTATCCATATGCTGGAGAAGGAAATCACTGATAATCTGCAGCACCTAACTTTGATCCTGCTGGAACAGCATTTGATCCACGTAATTCTCACCAATTAGTTAAAGAACTTTCCAAAAGGAAAAAAATAACGTTTTTGCACTCTGAAAACCTCCCCAAAATGGCCCGTTTTTCACGAAAATGGGCCCGTTTTCTTTAAAATAAAAGGCATGAATAGCCTTGGGGGGGCTTGCAGAATGCTCCTGGGGGACTTGGGGGGCCAAAAAAGAGCAAAAAAAAGTCTGGTTTTAGCTAAAACGGGTTGGTTTTTTGTCAAAAAAATGCATGCATAGCCTTATGGAGGCTTATAGAGTGCTGCTGGGGGCGGGAAACGGCCCATTTTTTACTTGTTTCTGCCCTCCCCAACCCCCAGGAATTCTCTGAAAGCCTCCATAAGGCTAGACATGACCATTTTGGTGAAGGGGGTGGGGTTTCAGGAGGCCAAAAATGCTGTATTCGATGCATAACCACCAGATTTTCACCCTCTTTTTAGAGGGAAAAAAGTGTGTCTTATACTCCGAAAAATACGGTAAATCTCTCATCTGCTTGGCTTTTAAGTGTCCTTTTAAAACCTCAACCCAATCAATTATCACTCTTTTTTACCTTGTAAGTTCTCCATTATCATAATAGAAACAGTAACATAGATCTTATTTGCAAAATCATTGGAACAGACTGATTTTTAAAAGGATCTTCCAGTGTCCAGTGTCCTATATTCAGTCTGCTATACTTGCAGCTTCCACATTCTTCCACATCTTCAACAGCTTCAATAGAGGCTGACTATTCTCTAACTCCAATCTGAGAAGCTCATAATATTATGTAATATGTTACCTGGTATAAGGTCAAGCTATTTACATGACAGTTTACTCCCATATAACCCATTCATGCTATTAGATTACCAACAGAAGCGATTGTATTTCCCCCCTTGGTTCAGAATTACGGGGGGCGGGGGGATGTCTCAGGGCAGTTGCACTGTAATCTTGTGTTGGAGATATTATTAGTAGTTCATTGCCATGAACATAACTCTCTTTGGTTGCCTCTTAACATTCTGGGTCCTACCTACCTCCGGAGGGAGAATGGGCAAGTTAGGTTGACCCTCCTTAGACGCCTGATGAACCCTGTTGGCTTCCAGAGGGAGCTTGGGATTTTCTTGAACACCTGTCAGGCAGTTCAGCTGAGGCTTTGGCTATAGCCTATAATAGGCATATTGTTCCTATACAAACTCTCTCTGTAAACCAATCCTGGGATGTTCCCTGGTTTTCTGAAGAGCTCCAGTAGGTGAAACACCAGAAATAAAAACTGGAGTGTCTCTGGAGAAAGACAAAGAGTGAATCCAACTGAATACAAGTACAAATGTACATTACAGATATAAGGTCTGCAAAACATCACTATTTCTCTACCCCATAGTAGCTGCTGTTAGTCAATCTATTGGTGATAGATGGATCACAGAATCATCTGCAGGACCTAGGTAAAGAATAATCAATTAATCTGGCAGAGCAGACAAATCACTTAGGATTGATTAACCCTGACTAAGCAAGTCAAAGTTGCTAGTCAAGTTGCTCAGGCAGACTTTTGTGGTGTTATCTGGACTGAATCTTATTCTTTGAGTTGCACCCAAACAAGTAGACAAGTTCTCTGTCTGTTAACTTAGCCCTTTATTTGTTAGATCCTTGCTCCTCCTATTATTAAAGCAGCCTGAGAGATGACCACAGGTTGACTTCACGAGGTGATTTCAGCCTATTTGAGAGGGAACGGTGGTCCCACCAATAGTATGTCCCTTCCTCAAGAGGTCATTGTTGGATCCTTTTCAGTGTGGTTTCAAACCAGGGCATGATATGCAGAAAGCACAGGTTGTGCTTGTTCATTACGTTTGAAACAGGGTGGGACATCCATTCTAGTTCTCCTTGATCTCTCAACAGCTTTTGACACTGTTAACCACTATCCTTCTGGGACTAGCTGCAGGGGCTTAGGAGTAGCACTGTGCTTCATTGTTTCATAACCTTCCTCAGTGGTTGGTTCTAGGTGATGCTCATGTGGGAAAGGGCAGGAGGAACAGATCCCATCCAGAGCCTCTTATGTTGAGGTAAACCAGATAGGAAATACAACTAGATGGGCTAATTCTACTTTATTATAAAGCTTCATGAACAGAATCTTGCAAGCCTGAACATACAAATCTCACCATTTTTTGGTATTCATACTGCTGCTTCCTGCTGGGAGATCCTGAAGAGGTCCACCAGGCCAAATGTACTATAGACTATTTAGCCATGACAGATCCCATTTCCCAGGGTGCACCATGAGGACGCTAGGCTACATTGTTTTGGGAGTGGGCAACTTCTAACTTAGATCTGTTTAATTTAGTGTCTGATCCAGTACAATGCCCCTTCGGCATTGATATCCCAAGGAAAATCTGGACAGCACTCAACCTGATCTGTGGCAGGTGCCAATACTGGAAATATAAATGGAGGCTGGTTGATAGTCCTTAACTGGCACTGTAGGACATCCGACAAACTTTACATCCTATTGCAATGGAATGTCCCCTTAGAAGGTTCCCTAGATCTCTGCATGAAATACATCATCTAGAGGGCACTGCTATCCAATGGCTAAATGATCTAGATAGCCAGCCACAGGTTTAGTCACTTTAGTAAACTGCTAATACATAATTTAATTTTATTCATAATTTTCTTCCTGCCTCATACTGTGTTTTCTTAGAATAATTCACTCTGGTGTGTCATATTTTGATACACATTTAAAATTTTGTTTCTGTGAATTTTATGCTGCATTTCACGACACCATGCAAAATAAAAATAAAACCACTGCTTTTAACAGCTCATTCAATTGCAGTGGATTCTTTGTTTCCTCCTCTGAGCATTAAGCCACTGGGGGCCCCACCATAGGAAAGATTTCTTCTTATCTCTCAAAGTCATTCTCAATTGTGATTGTACATTAGACACCTCTAATAAGTACTTCTCAGCCTTGGCAACTTTAAGATGCGTGGGCTTCAACACATGGCTGAGAAACTCTGTGAGTTGAATGTCATGCATTTTAAAGTTGCCATGGTTGAGAAACACTGATCTATGTGAGCCACTGAGAGAGGCCAGTTACCAGTTCAGTATTATCAATATGCTGAAAAAACCTAGCTTTGCATCTCAATCCTGGTCTGCAGAGGTGAAGCAACTGATAACATTGATCCAGTGTCTGGAGGCTGTTTGGATCCAGATGAGGTAAAACAAACTTGGGCACAATCTTAACAAAACTGAGTGACAGTGGCTATTTGGGCCCATGGGGTTGGAGATGTTACCATTATTGGTTTTTAATGAGGCTGCACTTCCCCAATTGATATTGGTGAACAACCCAAAGGCCCTTCTGCACTTGTAGCTATTGCTTTAATTGTGGCAGTTGTGACCAGGAATGCTTTGTACAGATTTACCTGGTGTGGCAGCTGAGCCCTTTCTTCAATGTGTATTTGGGAGAGGTTTTATTGCATTGTTTTTAACACAGTTTTAGTCTGGGTTTGCATGTGTGCTTCTATATTTTATTTGTTTTTATGGATTTTTTTGGTATTGTACACTACCCAGAGTCCACTAGAATTGGGGAGCTATAACAAATTTGAATAAATAAAATTGCCATACAGCTGAAACACTACTTCCTGGTATATTTACATATTTATTTAGGCCTATCATTGCAACTTTATTTGGTGTTTTATATCTGTCACGCATTCACTTACTCACTCATTTATTGGATTTATATTAGTGATGAAATTCAAATGTTTTTACTACTGGTTCTGTGGGTGTGGCTTAGTGGGCATGGCAGGGGAAGGATACTGCCAAATCTCCATTCCCACCTCACTCGGGCCACTCAGAGGTGGTATTTGCCGGTTCTCCGAACTACTCAAAATTTCTGCTACCGGTTCTCCAGAACCTGTCAGAACCTGCTGGATTTCAACTCTGATTTATATGGCTGCCCATCTCATACGTGACTCCTGTTTTAATACTGATCTTTTACTGAACTATATAAAGAGAATGGACAGCATATAAATCAGAAGTACAGAGCTGATTTCTGTAGAATACTACCATTTTTTGTTGGATTTCTCTCCTGTTTTTCTATGCAGTAGCTCAAAAAAGAATCACAGAATTCAATCCTCACATTTTAGCTACAATAATCCTGTGAGGTAGATTAGAAGGCGGAAGAGTGGTGGTCCAGAGTCATCCAGTGAGCTTCTGCGGCAAAGGTTAGATTTAAATCTGGGTCTCTTCACTGCCAGTCCAACACCTTTAGTAGAATATATACTTACATAGAATATATTTAAAATATATTTATAGGTATGTTCAAATGAAAACTAGAAGTCAAAAAATTTGATATACTCTGAGACAGCTGATGTGAAAATATATTATTATTACTATAAAGCTACTCTATCAATTACATAAATTCTAAATAATGGCTAGCAGCTTTTTTGCCATAAAGTACAGACTTAGAAGTCAAGCATTGTGCTTCCAAGAAGCAAGTATCATGAATTTTGGGGAAAATATCATTTTTATGTCATTCTTAAGACTTTTAAATTCTTACTTACCAAAGCTGGATACCATTCTCCCTTTTCAGTACTGGATACCACACTGACAATTTTACCAAGCAATTCATCATTAAGACGTCTCTTATCTTCCTCTTCCTCTTCACTAGTTTCTTCCTCTTTTTCATCTTCATTGCTAAAAGAATTAGGCATGTAAAGATTTACACTGTCAGAATGTGAAAGTAATACTCAAAAGGAGACTAACTTCATCGTAGCTATTGGATATTGAGTTCAATGTGACAGAGGTTCTTGGAAATTTGTGAGAAACAAATCAGCAAATAGAAGAATGTTTAAAAGTAGCATTAGTAGACATTCTGATGCTAATTTACAAATGTCTCTGGAGATTCTCGATCATCCAGGTCATGATTATCCCAAAGGTGCTCTTTCAACAGGCAAGGAAAAAACCCAAGAAAGTCCAGTTGTCTTTCAAAAAAGCACCTTAGAGATCATTTACAAATGTTTATGAAACTAAATATTGAGATGAGAAATGAGAATCACTGGATTTATATGCTTTTACCCATATGTTGAAGTATGAGGTTTTCATGTAGAGCAGATTTCAACTCCCAGAATTCTCGAGCTAGAATGCTTGCCAGGGAATTATCAGAGTTGAAGTTCACACATCTCAAAGTTGCTTAGGTGGAGAAATACTGATTTGGAGTATTTAAAGGGTGCCCTATTGATACATTCAGGAATGACTACCTACCCAAATTGTTCATTGTTTATCTCCTCTTTTAAACAATGGAATATGCAAATTAGAACAGAAATTAGAAAGAAATAATAAACAGACCTGCTCTAAGGAAAGCTAAAATCACAATTGCATATATAATGAACGCTATATAAATACAACATTTTTGCATACAATACAATACAATACAATAGCTGAGTTGGAAGGGACCTTGTAGGTCTTCTAGTCCAACCCCTGCGTGGGCAGGAACCTTATACCATTTCAGACAAATGGCTATCTAACATCTTCTTAAAGACTTCCAGGGTTGGGGCATTCACAACTTCTGGAGGCAAGCTGTTCCAGAGGTTAATTGTTCTAACTGTCAGGAAATTTCTCCTTAGTTCTAAGTTGCTTCTCTCCTTGATTAGTTTCCACCCATTGCTTCTTGTCCTGCCCCCAGGTGCCTTGGAGAATAGTTTGACTCCCTCTTCTTTGTGGCACCCTCTGAGATATTGGAATACTGCTATCATGTCTCCCCTGGTCCTTCTCTTCATCAAACTAGACATACCCAGCTCCTGCACCCGTTCTTCATATGTTTTAGTCTCCAGTCCCCTAATCATCTTGGTTGCTCTTCTCTGCACTCTTTCCAGAGTCTCCACGTCTTTTCTACATCGTGGCGACCAAAACTGTATGCAGTATTCCAAGTGTGGCCTTACCAAGGCACTATACAGTGGCATTAACACTTCACGTGATCTAGATTCTATCCCTCTGTTTATGCAGCCTAGAACTGTGTTGGCTTTTTTGGCAGCTGCTGCACACTGCTGGCTCATATTTAAATGGTTGTCCACTAGGATTCCAAGATCCCTCTCACAGTTGCTACTATTGAGCAAGGTACCACCTATACTGTACCTGTGCATTTTGTTTTTCTTGCCTATATGTAGAACCTTACTTTTTTCACAATTGAATTTCATTTTGTTAGATAGTGCCCAATGTTCAAGTTTGTCAAGATCCTTCTGTATCTTAAGCCTATCTTCTGGAGTGTTGGCTATTCCTGCCAGCTTGGTGTCGTCTGCAAATTTGATGAGTTCCCCATTTATCCCCTCATCCAAATCACTGATGAAGATGTTGAAGAGTACTGGGCCTAAAACAGAGCCTTGGGGTACTCCACTGCATACTTCCATGTAGATGCAGTTCCATTGAGGACTACACGTTGAGTGCGGTTGGTCAGCCAGTTGGAATCCATCTGATGGTGATGCTGTCTAACCCACATTTTTCTACTTTATCTAATAGGTTATGGTCTTCTTTATCAAATGCCTTATTGAAGTAATACATAATTCCTGTATTACCAGACACTGAATAGCAATATTTATAGGAAATCAGCCCCATGGTCGCTTTTGTCCTCCATCACATTTTAAAGTCTTTCACAGAATAAGGGACTAGAAATGCATTTCTAAGTTACCCTAGCATAAGTATCTAAATTTGTAAGAAATCCAGGAAGGCATCTCCTGTTGCTTAGCACATGGGTTCTGCATGCTTCTGCCACTATTCTTGTCCAAAAGTATTGCGCTCCCTCATTCTTTACCACCTCGGGAGCTGTTCTACAGATTGTAAACAACTGGCCTAGAGCTGCAACTTCCTCCTCTGAGTCCAAAGTATTATCAACTAGTTCTATAATCATTAGGCACGTTTTAAACAAATAGCTTTATTGTTTGCACCAACTTGACCCTCCCTCCTTTACTTGACAAATATAATAAAAAGACCAGTAGACTGTGAAAAAACATAAAGTTCAATTCCCCAAATTGTCAAGTACATTTGTATAAGACATACACAATTACTTTATCTCATCCCAGATAAGGAAAATAATTACAAATATATGGCACCGTAAAAGTTACTCACATAGGAAGAGATGACCTTCTTCCTCTGTTAGATTTCTTTCCAATTACAGGTGTTCCAAAGTGCTCTGGATTTGTTAGTGGCAGTTGGTCAAGTGTCTGAGGAAGGAAATTAGAAAAGACAGTTTTGCTGATTTTCCAATAAAAAGTGAAATAGCATTTAAAACAACAACAACTGTAAAATCCTACCTCACTTTCAGCAAAGTGCCTCTCCCCCTTCAAACACAGCGAGGTCCGTCTCAATGTCCTCTCATCACCGTCATCAAAAACTAAACAAAGGCAGAGCTATTATTAATTAAATAGTAAAGTATTTTCTAAATAAAACAAAACAGAAAGTATAAATTATTCTAATAAACAGGACTTCTTGTTTCAAGCATTCTTTCAATATACATGGAAGAATTAGAACGCCTACCATCAAAGATATAAGACTTTTGTAAGCAAAGTCACCCTCAGTCATAATCTTTAAAATAAAAATATTGCCTCTGTATCCTGCTTTTTCACAACTTTCTCTCTCCTATTCAGGACGCAGTCTTCATATGCTTGATTTTACTAAGACTGCAACATTTGGGGAAACTACTCATTTTCCACAGATTACACCGTTCTTATGATGTTGAACTGTGTCTTGGCTTGCTGTTTGTGACCCTGAACAGTCAAATATGGGTAACATACATCCCTATTAAAATTTTGCTCAGTCAAATAGTAGTACAATACAGAAGTGCTACACAAAGAGAGATGGAGGGAGAGAGCACGAATAACTAAGTAATGCATCAGACATGTGTGGACTTTTATTTTCACATTGGCTTGGAATTATGGAATCAAAATTGAAGACATCTGGATTTCAAGAGCCATTATTCTAATCCTGATCATATTCTGTAATACGTTTACATACCCTTTGTGAAAATTTGAGTAACAAAGAGCAGCCTTCCTAAATCAGATGTTTCACAGTATTCTTAAAACAACACAGGACACTCGGTTGAGGCAGATAATAGTAAAACTAACAAGATAAATATGTGACCTTGCATACAAGCAGTGATGAGAATTTTCTATATGTTCTTCTCATACTGATGAACAGTGCTGCTACATTTTGCTGATTTGTATGCTAGATTTCTTTTTAGAAAAATGGAATATAGATGATACAATCCTAATCCCCATTGCTTAATGGGAAAAGGAACAGAATTTAAACTATATCTTTCTGCTATATATGTAAAGAACTATTTGCTCCTTTCCCTTTTTAATTTTTGCATGCCTTTGCCACTGAATGTTATTAGTTGTTCAAAAAGAATACATAAACAAATCCAGAGCTTTAATTTGTTTCATAAACATAGACATCCAATATATAAAGTCCAGTGCGAAAAAGTAATTATTCTCTTAAAATTTAATAAATGGCTGCATCATTTTTACATGCAATAATTGAAATCAAACATCCTGTAGCTCATGATCAATCTGTCCTATTACTGTGCAAGAGCTTTAGCCCATTCCTCAACCAAGCAACTCCAACTAAATAGCACTTAATACTTTCTTAACATAAACTGTTTAGTTCTGCTTTGTTATATTAAAAATGTCTATGGCATTTAGCTCCCGATTTTAATTTAGCTATTCATAAACAGGGGAAAATGTTCTTCTATCTCTCTAAATGAATGAATGAATTGAATGAATTTTATATTTATAACCCGCCTCTCTCTCCCCGAAGGGACTCGAGGCGGGGCACAGGGAATTAAAAACGGTTAAAAAGGCAAAATACAAAATTAAAACAATAAATGTACATAAATAACTAACTAAAAGGCACATTAAACAGCTGAGTTGTCTGAACTTTTGGGAATGGGAGCAAGGACAATTATTCTTTCATACAGGCGTATCGTAAATTAGATGACTTTATGAAATAAATGGCACAAATACCAAGCTTTAAGGATATATATTTTTTCCACAAACCCTCCTTTAACATACATATGACCCACAGGAAGCATTGCTAATATTCAGTGTCAAAGATATACTGGAACTCAAAAATCTAAAGGGGATTAATATATTTATAACTAGTTCCATAGAGCCTTCCTTTTATTGCCACCTTCTAGTTTAAGCCATTGGCCATAAATCCATCAGTTACATAGTAACACCTTCCAATAAGCAGGCATAAACACACTGGGAAAAGTGGAAACGAATGTTTTCTAAAATACATCAAATTCTACTTATTCTTTCAGCTAAATATTCCTTCCTGTTTTAAATCTCCTTAATTAAAGTCATCCTGAACATGCCCTTTTTCAAGAATGTACGATCAAGAAACTATTAAAACAAGGATACCAGAAACCAGAACTACGTGACCAGTGTACTCCTATTTTGTTATCTTACAATATTACAGTGTCCATACAAACATTTGTAGTTTCTTAGCAATAAATATATTTAAATTAAAATATGTATGTTTAATAATGTGGTTGATATTTCACAATTACTGCACAAATTTATCCAGACACATGGTAGCTTAAATTGTCTGAATTTACTGTATGCTGTCCAGAGTCACAGTTTGAGCTGGGCAGCCTAGTCAGTAAGAAACTAAGTAAGTAAATACCGGTAAATAAGCATTCAAAATAAAAATAAAGTGTGAAGCAATGGAGAATAAAAGATAGAGAAGAATTAGTAACAACTGATCCTTTTCTTTCCAGCTATTACATTTTTATTAATTGAGCCATGCAAAACATTTTAAAAGATGTCTCATAATATGCATGAGCAAAATGCACCTACTTTTAAATAGTTATTACATCTTTTGCAAGGCTCACGTGGCTACTTCAAAAGCTGTTCCCAACTATAAATGTGCATATGTACAGAAAACAGTACTCTTGGGATTGTCAACAATACAAGTAACTGTGCATGCACACACTAGGAGTCAGCATTACAATGATACTTTGGTACTTAACTGCTTTAAAACTCATCAGATTTGGTACTCAGTTCATTTTGGGGTGAAAATTTTGTCCCAATACTCATTTGTTTGATACTCAACAAACAGCTAGAACTTGTCAAGGTCAATTGCCTTGTGACTCACTACATTATTCCTGATGGGGAAAAATTGTCTGGTACTCATCATTTTTGGTATTCACTGTACCTCCCGGAACCAATTAATGATGAGTACCGAGGTACCACTGTAATAGGTTCTGAAATAACTATGCTAGCTTGTAAAATATGTGGCTGCTTTATTGATAGGAAGAAAAGTTCTTTGTGCCTAAAGAGAGATGAAGAACCTCTCTATTCAATACTTGCCCAGCTCTCATTATTAAAGACTTTAGTCATGACCCTACAGAAAGCTCCAGGCAGATCTCAAGTTTATTTCACCTTTGAAGAAATGCTGTGAAGTATAATAGGTTGCAAGCTTAGATTGGACACTGAACAATTATCTACTCATCTCATAAACCAAGATGCCATTTACCAGAGATAGCCTAATACTGTGAGGTAAGACACCAACCTCTCCGAATCCATGTTTCTGTGGCAAAAAAACAATTTCCTACAAATGCAATTAAGGCTGTATTCTGATTAGAATTACAGTATTGCAATCAGCACCATATGGGTCCTTATACAGGAGAAGGTGCGGGATAGAAATTTAATAAAATAAAAAAGGTTGTAAAATATCACACACAGAAAATTATTCTGTTTGGCAAATACAAGTTCATGCTTTTGTCAATTTTGTCATCTTTTCAGAGTTGCAATTCCATATATGCTAAAATAATAGTAAACACTATACATATATACTAAACATATATAATTATGTAATCCAAGAAAACCATGTCATTATTGGAAGACAAATGTTCAACTCTTCACATGGAGGTTTTCTGGTAATATTGTGAAGTTCAAATGTAAAGCTGCATCCAATAATGGACATGAATGTACTGATCCACATCATTTTTATGCACCTATATTCACAGACAAAATTTCTATCTTCATATAATCTATTCTCCTTGCCTCAAAATACAACTCCATGTACATAATCCATGGAGTAAATTCTACAGAGCTCAGAGAGGCTTATCTCTAAACAGGATTCTTTATACATCTTTTTAATTAGTCTCTTAAATCCCTGTAACAATATCTGCTATGAGAAGTTTTACAGCGAAGTGAAAGAAAGATGAGAGTAGACTAGAAGAAAGAAGAAATAGTGCAAGTGAAGAAGAGGATGATAAATACAGTAATAATAAAAGGAGAAATGAAAAAAGAAGCATGTAGAAATTAGCAGAAAAAGGTGAAGAGACATAGCTTTAAGCATGACATACTACCCACTAGTTTATTGCTGGCCTTCAGTATGTTGCTTGATTGAATGAACAAATTACAACATATCCCTTGCCTGCCTCCCACCCTCTGGGCTCATTGGCTTAGTAGCAAAATTCTACCGATTGGCTGTGAGCAACTTCAATTACCGCTCCCTTGAGCAAAAAAGATATATAGCATTTTGCTACAGGGATGTAAAGAGCAACTATCATTACAAATATGACAAACCAGAATCAAGTGGGGGCTCAGTGCTACCACACACAAAATTTTACAAATTCAAGTTTTCACCAAAAAGCCAATTTTAATTTTTACTTGTACAATCAAAAAGGCTAAATATGAGTACCTCCATAGTGCCATCCATGACACTTGCATTAAACAGCTTTAGAATATTTGTTGTATTTTTCCAGGAATCAATATCAGTTAAAATGCAAAATGTACTAAGTATGTAGAAAATGAAGTGAAAGATGAAAATTACAGATGAAGTGTTCATAGAATAGGGAAACTGTTTTACAAGCTGCTGACTGATAGTTACATGGGTATAGAACAAAAGCAGCATTTAACTTGAAAGCTAATCAAAAACTCTTAAAAGTTTTTGTCATGCTATTTGCCTATAAAATGGTCTACATTCAGCAATGGTCCCATACAATTAAAGCTGTCTAACAATCAGCCATATCACTGCTCATTTAACACAGTGTTTCCTACTAAAATGCCAACTTTCTCTGTCTATTGATTATACTATCTAGGGGGGGGAAAATCTACTTGAAAGCAAATCAGTGTGTGCCCCCCCCCCCCCCCCCCCGGTCAAAGTACTGTGCTGTTAAAATGGGAAGTTCCTGCTAGAATCACTGAAGACACATTAATAATCTCAGATTAATTTTAATCTTATTTCTATTTTTGCAAAGAGGGGGTATATATTAAATTCAGAATATATTTTTTTCAGTGAGATAACAAAAACAACTTGGAAACATGCCTAAGATAGAACTATTAATAGAAAATATTGGATTGTGAATTTTCTCCAAATAAAATCTGCATGATAATGTTTGTGACTCAGTGATTGTTCTATTCCTTATATTATTAAAAATATCAAGAAAGTTTTAAATGTAAATACCTGTACAATGCTGATTTCCATAATTTTATTAATTACAATAAATGTAAGCTTCTGAAATAATTTCTGGGAGGCAGTACTTTTGCATGGAAAAATATTGAAACTGTCGCTTTATGTTTTCAACTTTTATATGCTGCTAAAACTTTATTTACAAATGGCCTAATGACAGCACAAGAACTCTTTTCGCATTTAGAAAGGTAGAAGAATTTAATGATAGAATCACTGTGTCCATTATAAATATTTTGTGTATATTAAATATGTTTTAAATGATAATAGTTTTATTAGATTCAGAAAGTAATTTTAATGTATATGGTAATATATGGAGTTTAATGCAATATTAACAGTAGACACATAAAACTATCATACTATTCCCCTTCAGATTATTCCCAATACAGAATTATTCCAGAAAACCACCAGTTCATTCCCAGAAAAAGGTCTCCCAAAAATAGAGTACTTCATATTTTTCTTCAACATTACATGACCACCAGTAAAAATAGATGTTTTACATTCTTATCTTTCAATTACTGAAAATGTAACTGATCTGGAGCTCTCAAATTTAATGAAAGATTTGAGCCTTGCCTCTTTTGTCCAAAGCATGTTTGGATAGCACCACTTATTCTCCTGAAATTAAATGCTTTAAACAAACCCAAAGTCCTCTTTGTCAAATATACTACTGCCCCATATTTGACCATTTTCATTTCACAGAGAATGTCTCTGAGCAAAAGCGTAAAAAGTAGGCAATTGCTCATGAGAAAATAAGATGTGCAATATGAAAAGGAATTCAAATATATCTCAGTGCAAGAAAATTACTTTAGTAATAAAAAATAAACTAAAATAATACTTACCCACGGTATACCAGCTGGCATCTGTCAATTTACTGATGATAGCTTCTTGAAAGGTTCCATCAGGCATCTTGGTTTCAACAACTGCACCAGCCTAAAATGATGATGTTTATATTTAATGTACTATTGCAGATTTCTTTATTTACATCATTAAAGTATTTCAGTAGCAAAGTGGGAATTCTAGAACACTATTTTCTTCATGTGAAAACTTTATACAGGACAGGAAGCACAGCCAAACAGAACATGGAAAAACAGACGGGATCCAGGTTAGCAAAGAAGTGAAACAAAGCTGCATGCTTTCCCCTTATTTATTCAACAAATATACTGCAAATATATCAAAAAAAGCTAGATTTTTAAAATATGGACATAATTTTAAAACTTGGAGAAAGAAACATAAATAACCTGTGCTATGTTAATAACACTGATTTGATTGCTGAAAATGCAAATGATCTGAAAGCTTTAGTAATGGGAGTTAAACACAGTGAAACAAATGGCACTAAGATTAAATATAAAGAAAACCTAACTAAAGGCAACAGGTACAGCAAACAGCTTTACAACTGACAAGGAATATACTGAAATAGTGGGTGGCTTCTGCCTCAACACTCACAAGTGCCGCCCAAACCTATGATGACAATTTTCTTAGATTAAAATTTGGGAGTCACACTTAACATACTTTTCAATTTGGCAGAATTCCACATGGCTTAAAATAGTAAAGAAAGCTGCATCAATATTGTCCATCAGTGTCTGTCCTTATCTCTTCCCATTTAGTCAAGGCTAAAGAACTGATATATTCTGGACAACACATCTAGGTTATTATCAAATTTATTAATGTATAGGTTCAATCATCCTACCCTCTCTATTATGTTATCATCTTTCATGTATCAGTAGAAGCAGTATTGGCAAATTAATCTTGCGTCTACCACTTGAAGTATCAGTCCAGTGAGTTAATTCCATATATTAGCTTATTTTCTCATAGCACTTTCAAATTGATTCTCAGTAGTAAAATTAGATCAGTAGAAAGCAACAGCATTGAAAAATAACACTCCAAATCCTCAGTCCAAAGAATGTTAGCTAAATTGAAAACTTTTGATTTCAATTCAGCTGTGAAGTATAAATGTACTATCAGAACTGAAGCTATACTATTTAATTTAGAGATTAACTGTCTCCTGAATGAAATTGTTTCATGAATATGTGCAGCTAAATAAATTCTAATATTTTTAATATCGGTAATTTTTATTGGTAATTTCTTTCCTGTTACTAAAATAGTTAGTGATACTCTTTTATAACCTCTGAATGAAAAACACATGCATGTTTCTTGGACCCAATACCATATCAGTAACTACATATTTTTTTTCAGTCACCGTATATAATTTTTAAAATCTTATCAGTAAAAGTGAAGAAAGATGTTATTCACATACCTTCAAAGGTCCTTTCACCTGATCATCTTGTACCAATTGTGTTGAATTATCTTGCTTTAAGATCACCTAAATATTTTGAAAGAAATTTCAAAGAATTATATTTGTACAATATTTAAAAATTATGTGCCTAATTTAAACTTGCTGAAATCAAGTCTAAAATAGAAATCTGGTCACAGGACATTCCCAATGAAGAAAGGGGAAATGACCATCACTGCAGGCTAAAGTTAGTGAAAATAATTTCATCTTTTTCAACAGGAGATTTCAAGTACATAGGTCTAATTAAGAAATGCAATTTACCACGAAAAGAGAAAAAACAGACACTCTCCAGCTTTACAACTTACAATTTCCTTACAAATAAGAGTGACTTACAGTGTATACCAACCTTTGTACAAAATAAACTTTAATGTATCATTGGAGCTTGAGTAGATTGTATTTAATAGTTTGCCAAACTATCAAATAAGTGAAAAAGCACTCATCAGAATGCCTATCAAATAAGTGAGAAACCATGTTGCATTCTTAACCACAATTTGTCAAGTTCATCTATATTCCACAAATTGTTTGCCAAACTAACAGAACAAACTATAAACTTGTATCAAAAGTAACATTAGTGAATTCAATGAGGCTGACTTAAAGGAATATAAGCATAAAATTTTAATCTACAATTAATCTAAATCAGGTGACACTTTAGCAGACCTTCATTAAAAATCTCATATTTAATACAAGTGGGCTATTAATTCAGATATTCTTTCCTATGAAATGACTGAACAAGTAAAACAACTGGGTCTTTCATTCTTTATTTTGAGAAAAATTTCACATGGCATCAATTATACACATTAACGAACTAGGAATACTGAATCCACACGTTTGTAAATTTATAATACATAGGGAAATACATTTGTAACTTCAAGCTAACTTTAGTTTTACAAAGTTTTCTAATTCTTTGTAACAAACAAATTAATATTAAATATCAATAGTCAGCTTCAGTCTAATTCAGTCAGGAAAAGCTTTAGGGGGAAATTCAATACTCAAGTTTTGTACATGCAACTTATCAACTGAGGTATCAGACGGAAGTGACAATTCATGCAACAGAAATGTAATGGGCTATCCTGTATCTTGGTAAACCTGTATCTGCATGGAGGGTCTTCCTTAGGTCAATAATTATCAGGAGGGCATATTCTTTGTATCTTCAGTTAATAGTTTCTCAGAGAAAATTATACTGTGAAAACATGGCTGCCATGAAAATCTATTGGCAGTTAAACTAGACAAAACAGATCTAGATAAATTTATTGCCAGAATTTGCACAAGGAAGATTAGAATGTTCCTTAATGGTCTTTAAACTCATTAGCATTTCTTCTTACCTTAACTTTCACTAGTCTTTTCACTGTCTTAATTTTTGCCTCACAGAATGCACCCCGATATTTGGCACTGACATCAGTTCCCACTGTTAGGTAGGCAGGCTCATCTGCTGCCTGAAGAAAAAGTAGAAAGATCAATAAAAACAAGGCCAAACCGACAGAAGAGTTTAGATATACCTCAGATTTCAGGACTGTTACTCCAGTTTTATCATAACTAACAGAGCACATCAAAAGGCCTACATTTTCTTTTAAAAAACATAAGTTTATATCTCCCAAATGAAGCACACAGTACTACCTATGTCATAATTTGTAATAAAGTAATGTTAAAGATGCTAGTATAGTAACTCATAAAAAAGAAATCCCCACTTTTTAAGACTATGTAAATTTGCAGTGGACTGCAGTCTTGATCCTACAGCCCGGATGGAAGTCATTAAAACATGTCTAAGGAATGAATGGCATACTGTTAAAAAAAACAACATAGTAACTTTTATATCACACTAACAAATGTTCTGCCAGAAATCTTAAACACTGAATACTATTTTCACTTTAAGAAAACCTATACATCTGTCTTCTTCAACTGTATATGTTGAATTATATCAACTCCACACCTATATAACTCAACATAGACAAATAACATCAGAAAAAACAAAGAATTTGTCAATTATGAGCAAAAACTGAGTCTTACTTCTCTCTCCAACCCAACATGAAAAGTATATTTTCAACATACTGTAGAAATTATTTTCCTACTTCTATAAGCAAATAATCTATAGCAGATTGACTTTGACATTATTTGGCATTCTGGAAAGAACTGAAGACATGGCTTTGTAATTTTGCCTGTGGATCACATAAATATGGTGTAGAGCCTGCAAACTGACTGTAATCTTAGTGAAATTAACTGTGTTCTCTTGGTGACTACTCTTTTTTTTTAAAAAAAGTTTTCATTTTTTAAAATAGTTTTTGTTGTTGTTTTTTTGGTTATTTTTGTATTTTGTATTGAATCAATGAAAACACAATTTTAATATTGTAAGAGAGTGAGACAGACAGCTACACAAACTTAATAAATGATAAAAAGTTCAGCCTTGCTACTGATTTTATTACTAAATGTGTAATTTGTAAATACAGCAAAATTTGTACACTTCAAAGATGAATACAGAAATACAGAAAAACAAGTGCAATGAACCAAAGTCCAACATGTTTCTGCATTCTTAAATTCTAACTGCTTTAGTCAAGTGGGGGCATTTCCTTTATTTTTTATCTTACAAGGGGAATGAAGGTTTTGTCCTCCAGGTTTTAGCACCCATTTTCCCAGGTACAACTTTTCTACTAATTTCTGAAAACAAACTTCAGAGAAAAGACTCTGATGTCAAATATGAAAGAGTCTACTACCTGATTTTGCAAGTTTTGACAGCTCAGTGTTGCCACAGTAACTCAGGATGTGTACGGAATACAATGGCATCCTTTTTATGTTTTTGTTTTAAAGTAAGCAAAATATTACAACCTCAAGTAGCAAATAAAGAGGAACAGGTAAGACATGGAAAGCTTTCCCATACTCCAAAACTGACATGGAAATTTACCTTCATATTTGAAGGTTATTTGAGGGATTCCAGCTCAAAGCGTTTTGTGTACCACAGTTGAAGAAAATCTGGAAGCAAAGGGGAAAAGATTACTGTTATGAGCTTCATCAACTTTAAAGAAATATCAATGACCTCTGAATAAGAGAATCACCTAGGAAAACTGTAGTCAGTCATTAAAAACACTGACTTTTGGTGCTATAAACAGCAATCTGTAAAAGTCTATAATGTTCATGTCAGCATAGCTTGCATCTGAAAAATAAGAAAAAAGGGCTGTAAAGAATTACGTAGGTCTTTTTCAGTTCTGTTAGAAGAGGAATGGATGGTACTACATTCAGCCTTAGTTTCCTCTTGCTCATCTCCACTTCCTTTGTATCAGTCATCACTGTTGCTCCCTCTTTCTTTGCAACCTGTTAGAAAAATAAAGGAACTCCATATACATGCAAAATATAAATAATACGGGAGAGATTTTTCAGGTAGCAGATGAAAAAGTACACCTATTGCACCTGTCATTGTCCATGTCTGAATCTGAAACCAAGATATTAGCTATGCAAATAAAGATTAAGGTCACAGGTCAGTCTACTATACAGGTAGACTTTCAAACTATTTTTAATCATATTTAGTCAAAAGTATATATGGAGTGGGAGTTATCATCACATTTACATGGGACTGCAGCTCTCTCTCAAAGTGCTGCCTCCTCTCAACGTGTGATAATAATTTAAGCACTTTAAAAAGTCTCTCATTCCTTTCTGGTAGCAGCAGCCTCCCTCAAATGATTCAAGGCCTTCCCCACCATTTCCCCATATGGTGTTGTCTAGTGGTGTGGGCTCTTTCCTATAAAACATAAATTTCACCCATTTTCCAAAAGTATATCTCTTCCTCCATTACAGTACATTTGTTTTTACTTTATTCTGTTCTCACCACAGAAGGAAATGTCCCCTCCATCCCACAAACCCCCAGTCTCTTCCTCGAACCACAAAAACTCAGCATCCTGTACAACAGGATCCCAAGAAACAACTCCTTCAGTTCGCCCTAGAGGCCTCTCCTGCCCCCCCCAAAAAAACAACTCATGGAAGCCACCCGTCCCACTTTCTAACTGTAAATGGTGGGGTTGGGAAGAGGGCCCGAGTGAAAGAGGAAGGAGTGGAAGGAGGGCTAAGTAGGGGCGTAAAACTGAGACAGAAGAGGAAGGCTAACAGGGCAGGACTGAAGGTGGAGGGGAAGGAAACCTGCGAAGAAAGCCAAATGCAGCCCCCACAACCAAGCGAGGCCAGCCTGGGTATGAGGTCCGGGGAGGAGGCAGCCGAGAGAAGCAACATCCCACCCGGACCATCTTCTAAGTGAGGAAAGAGAAAGACCGGACTAGTTTATTCCCAAAAAGGGCAAAAGCATACATCACGCCTCCCTCGCCCCCCCACATTTCACCACCCCTCCCTCGCGGTTCAACCCCCCCCCCCGAGCTCCCCTCCCCCGTCCTCAGTCAACCTTCCAAGGCGAGGAAGAGGAATTGCATCCCGACCTTCCCTTCCTTTTCCCCGAGTAATTGCGAGTCCGTCTCCTTGGCCGCCCCCGGACTGAGGACGGTTCCCGGCCCGGCCCCCCTCTCAACTCCACGGCTTCACTCCCAGTCCCCTCCCCTCCCCCCACCCCTCCCGGCACCCGCTTGCAAGCCCCTCTCAAACTCACTGCCGAGTGCAGTCCACGGCGGCAGGTCTCCTCGCCCGGCGTAGAGCGCGGGCAGCCCAGCCGAAAGCACCGTCCGACCCCCACCAGGAACAAGCCGCGACAGCAGCGGCCAAAGAGGAGGAGGAGGAGGAGGAGGAGGGCGACAACGACGACAGCAGCAGCGGCGGCAGCAATAGGGGCTGTCCCGCCTTGCTCCGCCTTCTCTTCTTCTCCGCCCCCTCGGCCAGCCCGGGCTCGGCGGCTCCCACTCACTGACGGACCGAGTGTCACTCTTTTCAGCCCAGCGCTGCTCTCTCACCACCCAAATAACAAGCTGTTGAGCTGTAGGGGCGCTGCGCGGCCTCTCATTGGCTCCTCCCCTCGCGCGCCCCCCTCCGCACGCTTGACGCTGGAGGGGGGCTTGCCCCTCCCTCATTGGGCTCTTCGCGAGCCTCCCGCCTTTCATTGGACTGCGGAAGAGCTTCTCTGAGGAGACGATTGGGCGAACGGGCAGGCTTTTTTTTTTTTTTTTTAAAGAGAGAGCGAAAAGGGGAAGCGACTTCTTATTGGCTCAAATCGTAGAGCAAGCCCGGCCTTGCTGGAAGCCCGGACTTTAAAAGGGAGTGAAGTCAAAGCTTCCATCGGTCCCTCCCTTCGTTCCTTTGCCTCTGATTGGAAACAAGCAAGTTTTTTTCCCCCTAAGCATCCGGATGGGAAGCCCTGGATGGCTGGATTGGTGGAAGCCCGGCGGGGCCGGAAGCTGCGACGAAAATAAGGAGAAGGGGGAGAACGGAACTTGATTGGTTTGTTGGTTTTTCGTGAAAACGGAAAGGGGAGGGGGGAAACTAGGGAACAGCGGTGACGAACGAAGGCAACCGCACTCCTGATGCGCATGCGTTTTTGGCCCTTTTTTCCTTTACCGTCCTCTTTGCCGGCGCCATTTTATGCGCCGCTCAGTCACGTCTTAAACCTGAGGGGGGGAAGGAAGGGAGGGAGGCCGGGAAAAGAAGGCAAGACTGCTGCGTGGAAGCTGCCTCTAAACTCTGAAGCCACGAAGCCTCTTTGAGAGACGACACCCTGAGCTTCGGTAAGGAAGGCCCTGAGAAACGTCGCTTTTATAGGTGGAAAGCAACCGACTTCCGCGATGGCAGCAACGAGGGAGGAGGCGAAGATTGTGACGACCATTACGAAGGAAACTGGTTCGTAGGCCACGGACAGTATTACGTGGTGGGGCGGGGCACCCGACTGGAAGCGGAGTATGACGTCCGGATTGGCGCAAGCGCCGTTGGGGAGGTGGGCGGAGCTTTTGCTCCCTTTGATGGGGAAGTTCTCCCGAGTTCCTCTTGAAGGAAGGTGGACTTTCCTGGAATCCTGCTTGGTCCTGCGAAGAAAAGCCTCTTCCCTGTGTAATTCATCGGAATTTGTGGTCCGAGTTTGGAACTGCGGAGTCCACCATGGGGGAGGCACTGAAAGTCCATTGTTAACTGGGAGTTTATTCTCGGGTTGTCTATCGCTTTTAGGTAGGGGTGGTAGTGTCTGTTTTTAGAACTGGTGAGGGGGCTTTATATGGCGCAAGGCCGGAATGTTAGCAGTTGCAGCTAATATTTGATGCATTTATCTAAGCCAGAGGTCTTCAAACTTGGCAACTTTTAAGACTTCTGGACTTCAACTCACAGAATTCTCCAGCCAGCTATGCTTGGCAACCAGTTGCCAAGTTTGGGGACCCCTCATCTAAACTTTAGTGACAGATCCTTAATTCATCAGATATCAGATGGTTACAAACGGTCAAGTGCCACAACCCCCGCAGGCTAGGTGGTTAGGGAGTACAGAGCCAGGGCCTACGGCTGATGTTCTGCAATGCCAGGTCCGTGGTCAACAAAGCCCCCCTCATCCATGACCTTGTGTCAGAGGGGGAGCCGGACCTGGTAGGAATTGCAGAGACCTGGTTGGGCCACGAGGGAGGACTCCCCCTCGTTGAAATGTGCCCACCAGGTTACCGCGCTTTTCATCAGCCTCGGGCCCTAGGCAGGGGTGGTGGGGTAGCGGTTATTATTAGGGAAGGTCTGGAGCCGAGAGAGACCATTGTGCCACAGACCACCGGTTGTGAGTCCCTCTGTGTGAAGTGGGGCCTAGGGAGGCAGTTGGGCTTGCTAGTTGTATACCTGGCTCCCCGCTATGTAACAGCAGCCCTGCCCGAGCTCCTCGAGGTGATTGCTACGATGGCAATTGAGACCCCCAGACTTTTAGTCATGGGGGACTTTAATCTGCCATCGGTGGGCGAATCATCCGGGGTAGCTCGGGAGTTCATGGCTTCCATGACGGCCATGGACCTGACCCAAGTAATTCAAGGCCCCACTCACGAGGGTGGACATACACCGGATTTCATCTTTGTCTCAGGCCAATGGAAGAGTGATCTGGGTATAGGGGATATAGTCATCACGCCCTTGTCATGGACAGACCACTCACTTCTCCGGCTCGACTTTCCAACCGCTGCCCCTCACCGCGGGGAGGCGGAACCTGAGTCACCAATTTGGTTTCGCCCCAGGCGCCTGATGGACCCTGACGGGTTCCAGACGGCGCTTGGGCCACTTCCTGTACCCCTGACCTGCGCCCCGATGGAGGACCTCGTGGCCGCATGGAATACTGCGACCACGGGAGCCTTGGATCGGGTCGCGCCCTTGCGGCCTCTCTCTTTGGCGCTGAGAGTGGCCAAACGTCACCATTGTGCCACCCTCATAGCATCCGCAGAAAACCGCCCTGCCGCCCTGTTTAGGGTGACCCGCTCCCTTCTTCAACAGAGGGTGCGGGAAGCCCCGCTACAGGGTAGAGCAGAGGAATTTGTGACTTTTCTGCAGGAGAAAATCGCTCAGATACAGAACGAGTTAGCCCCCATTGATGGCTCAGTGGGATGCCACGAGACAGATTTTGTTTGGGAGGAGTTTGACTCCGTTACTTCCGAGGATATGGACAGGTTACGTGGGCGACTGCGAGCCACCACATGTTTATTGGACCCGTGTCCCTCCTGGCTTGTACTGGCATCCTGGGAGGTGACACGAGGCTGGCTCCAAGAGATTGTCAACGCATCCTTAAGTGAGGGTTCCTTGCCTGCTTCCCTAAAAGAGGCTATGGTGAGGCCCCTCCTTAAGAAGCCCTCTTTGGATCCAGCTCTTTTAACCAACTATCGTCCAGTCTCCAACCTTCCCTTTTTGGCGAAGGTTGTTGAGAGTGTGGTGGCACAACAGTTTCCCCGTCACCTGGAGGAAGTTGATTATCTAGACCTGCGCCAGTCCGGCTTTTGGCCCGGGCATAGCACCGAGACGGCATTGGTCGCGTTGGTCGATGATCTCTGGAGGGCCAGAGATGGGGGTTGTTCCTCCATCCTGGTCCTATTAGACCTCTCGGCGGCTTTTGATACCATCGACCATGGTATCCTATTGCATCGGCTGGGGGGGTTGGGGGTGGGAGGCACCGTTTTACGGTGGTTCTCCTCCTACCTCTCTGGCCGATCGCAATTTGTGTTGACAGGAGAGCAGAGGTCGACCCCGAGACCCCTCACATGTGGGGTGCCTCAGGGGTCGGTCCTCTCGCCTCTCCTGTTTAACACATATATGAAGCCGCTGGGTGAGATCATCCGTGGTTTTGGGGTAGAGTACCATCTCTACGCTGATGATACTCAGCTGTATATATCTACCCCAAACCACCCCAACGATGCCGTAGCGGTGATGTGCCAGTGCCTGGAAGCCGTACGGATCTGGATGGGAAGAAACGGACTCAGGCTCAACCCGACCAAGACCGAGTGGCTGTGGTTTCCGGCTGCCCGATTCAACCAGTTGATTCCATCGCTGGCCATTGGGGGCGAACATCTTGCCCCAGTGGATGGGGTGCGCAACTTGGGTGTCCTCCTGGATGCCCGGCTGTCCATGGAAGATCAAGTGACAGCCGTGGCCAGGAGGGCGTTTTACCAGGTTCGCCTGGTTCGCCAGTTGCGCCCCCTATTGGATCGGGACGCCCTTCGCACAGTCACTCATGCTCTCGTGACATCACGACTGGACTATTGTAACTCTCTCTACATGGGGCTCCCCTTGAGGTGCACCCGAAGACTTCAGCTGGTCCAGAATGCAGCCGCGCGAGCAATAATGGGTACCGCAAGGTATACCCATGTAACACCGCTCTTGCGCGAGCTGCACTGGCTACCTGTCGTCTTTCGGGTGCGCTTCAAGGTGTTAGTTCTCATCTTTAAAGCGCTCCATGGCTCGGGACCTAGCTATCTGCGGGATCGGATTCTGCCCCATACATCCTCCCGGCCGATTCGCTCCCACAGAGGGACTTCTCCGGGTGCCGTCCACTAGACTTTGTCAGCGGGCGACGCCCAGGGGAAGGGCCTTCTCTGTGGCGGGCCCAGCCCTCTGGAACGACCTTCCCCCCGACATTAGAACAACTACGGACCTCCGCTCCTTCCGTCAGAAATTAAAAACTCATTTTTTCTGCTTGGCCGGCCTAGGTTAGTCTCTACCCAGGGATTAGGGATTGTTAATTTTGAATGGGAATTTTAGTGCAGGGATAGTTAAATTTAATTTGTTTTTAGTGTATTTATGTATATATTTTATGCTGTTTTAATTTCTCCCTGTACACCGCTCCAAGTCCCCTAGGGGAGAGGACGCGGTTATACAAACAAATATTCGATTCGATTAGATATATTCTAGGTAGTCCTTGACTTGACTGTTGAGAATTAGTCCTTGTTACAGTAATAAATTGAGGCACTTGTGGGAGGAAGTAATAACATGGTCATTAAAGACATCCATTTCAATGGGCTTTTTGGGGGGGGGGGACACTCCCAAAAACTCTAGAAATAGGCAAAAAACCCATAAAGAATTATGAACACATGACTGAGGAATGCAGTGAGAAGTCATAAACCTGACCCGCCTGACAGTCATGTGACTGCACAGGGGCCCAATAGAAGTGCATTAACAGTTGTAAAGCAGAGCCATAAAGCCCCAATTCTGTTAATTTGAAATGATTGTAAAATGGGTTTGTTGTTAAGAGGATTATTTGTAAATTGGTGCAATTCTGCTTCATTCATTCATTGAAGTCACATCTGATTATTATCTAAAAATATTGAAAATCAGTGATGAGGAAGCCTTTTCCAAAGTAAGGCAGCCATGCTGGTTAGAGAGGTAGTACAAAGAATACAGAAATCCTGGCCATCTACTCCCAGCAACCCCATAGTAGAGCCTGTAGAAATTGAGGACCAAAATGTATATAGTGGGGTACAATAGATTGCCTGATGTTGCTCTTTATGTCTGTTGCTGCCTCAGGAAATTGCAACTACCTGTTGAAACTACAGAATCTGGACAGAAAATGCGGAACTCATCATACAGCATTTAACTGTGGGCCCAGAATATTTACTTGGCTGTTGTTGCTAACACTTGCTAATCATCCTACTCCTTTCCATAGGCCAATTGTTCAGCAACATCCTATTTATCAGTTATATCATGGGTTATGTTGCCATCACTTGATGTTTGCAATGCTTTTCCCCTTGGCAGAGGTGTAGTGGGCATTGCCTACACGTGACGCCCATGGGCTGCCAGTTGACACCCCTGAGTTATATTAACCTTTTAATTGTTGACAGAACTGCAAGGAAGATTCTTTCTTGGTGTGATGTTCCCAATAGGAATCAAAAGAATTAGCAAAAGAAGTACCATAATACTGACAATGTGGCAAAGAATTGTTGGGGGAAAGAAAAAGACACTTGCCCTGCCCAAGAAATTCAACTATAAACCTTGATCCTGCTTGCATGACACATAGTCAATTACCAACTATTCTTCCCTGTACAGTGCTGCCACTTTCCCAAATGTTTTAAGTCTACAGCCATAAAAGTATTCATCCCTAGATAGAACAATAATTTGATTCCGGAATATTTCAGAGTGAAATTCTGAAATTTGTGATATTTTTCCTTTACATTCATATTAAATAACTGATTTGATGGCAGATATGTCCTGTTAATGAAATGCTGGATTAGTGTTCTATTTTAGTCCTTTCCTATTTATTTACCTTATATAAAATATTGTGTTGTAAATATGCTGATTTAGTGAATAAAAAGGGCATAATACATTGTTTTACAGCTCATTGACACTTAGCATTCAATTTTAGAAACAAATTCTTAAGTATACTTTTGAACTATTTGCTCCTAAAACTTCACACCTGTGATACGTTACAATGACTTGTTTTATGACTGAGATGTTTTGTTGGATGTCCTTCTCTTTTAAGTATGCCAAATATTTTTGGAATCATGGTCATTGTATAACTTGTGATGAAACACTTAACTGCATTGCTTGATGCATTTCATCTACTTATAAGCCCTAAAATAAGTACTTTAAAGTCACAAAAGCAGTAATTATGGGTTGTATCCTTACAGCCTAGGACAGGGGTCTGCAAAGTTGGCTCTTTTAAGACTGGTGGATTTCAACTCCCAGAATTCCCCCGCCAGCATAGGACTAGCATCAAGTCAAGGACTACCTAGAATATATCTGATGAATTAAGGATCTGTCACTAAAGTTTAGATGAGGGGTCCCCAAACTTGGCAACTGGTTGCCAAGCATAGCTGGCTGGGGAATTCTGGGAGTTGAAGTCCACCAGTCTTAAAAGAGCCAACTTTGCAGACTCCTGGCCTAGGATATATATGAACATGTTCATGATAGATCTTTCAAATCTTTGACTATAAATACATTTGATTAGTTCATGTTGTGGAAGTGGCTAATAAAAACTTTGATCTTGTTCCTGCAAGCAGTTAGGGCTTTACTTTTACTAGTTCTCAATCGGTAGCAATAGGGCAAAGAAAATGAATAAAATTAGTCATGAGCCATGTGGATGCTTGCAATCCTTGTTATCCAGTCCTGCTTATCCTGTCTTCAGCAAATCAATGTTTCCTCATCTAACTGCATGCTAGGCAGATTATGGACAGCAAACATTTTGATCTGTAATGGTTTACATATTCCACACAGTACCATCCTAAGTATTGTCCTTTCAGTATGTCTGGATAATAGTAAAGACAAGCTGCCTGCTAAATTTCTATTAAGTCAAACTATTTTACAATAATTCATGATCTCAAAACCAATAGAAAAACCCAGGGGAAGTCAATGCATGCTCTTGGCTTTCATTTTTTTCCTGTGTGGCCTTTATATAATGCATTAATGGCATCTCATGGCCATTTTTAATAGCATACTCTTTTCTTTCTGATGACCAATCTTTGAATTTGCCTGATTGATACACTGCTCTCAAACTACATGAGTATAACTTGCCCATTCACCATTGGGTTCTGATTATTTTGTAATAATTGTAATAAGAAATTGAAATAATAAGAAATAGCCTTAAATAGAAACACATCTATGATTCAGATTCAATCTGAAGAGTAAGGCATTATCTTTCAAGGCTTGAAGCAATAGGAATTCTAAATTCTAAGCTGTTTTATTAGGTCACAAATGAGAAATTTCTGCTAGAATTATGTAAATTTATATGGAGAGATACAGCCTTTAAGACTGATGAACTTAAGCAGAGAATATTGATTGGCTATTTCTGTGGGGTTATAAGAGAGATAAAACTTGGAATATTGGTGCTGTATAAAGATGCTGCTGTATTTTTATTTTGGCTTATACGATTTGTATAGTTTTTACAAAGCCAAGTTACAAGTCACTTGTACAAATACGTAAACTAATTCTGTTCCCAAGGATTCCTTCCATTGTTTTTGTGCAATTACTTTTATTTGGGGGAAATATTTTTTATAAGTATAAAAGCTACATGTACATAATCTGTGAACCTAGCTATGAAAGCATCATAGGGTATAATGTGTTTTTCTACACAGGGAAGGTTTTTTTTTATCCTAAAGTCTTTGGCTATTAGCTATTCTTGTCTGCTTAATTCTAACCATGAAGATCCAATTATAGCAGTTTACAGCTACTAATAATATAGCAACATAGAGATGCTACTCAGGCTGAGAACAGGGGGACCATAAAGGTTTTTGTCAAAAAGGAAGGGTTGGGGTTTTTTTTCCAACTCTACCCCCTGGGTGGAGACCTACAATAGCAAACAAGACAGTGTATCCTGCATAGAAATTAAGTGCAAAATACATACTTTATTTTAAGGTAGGATATGTGCCGTTTCAATAAATAATTATTTATTGAAACAATAATTAACTGACCAAGCTCATGCTTTGAATAGTCAAGTTTGATGTTAGCAGTTAAAACATAGTTTCTATACAAAACCAGGTAATTTGGACTACTATTCATAGCAAGTAGAGAGGACAGTAATATGTATGTATGTATGTATGTATGTATGTATGTATGTATGGGTTCACTAAAGGGATTTAAATTAATTATTTAAATTATTTAACAAGGATTTAAATTATTTATTGGCCCATATTATTAATGTATTGGCAAAAGGTGCCATGTATATCAGAGTACTTGAACAGCCAGCAACTATATAATACAACTAAAATCTGTTACAAAAGTCCTGGAAACTTTTAAAAAGAGAATGTAAGTTTTTATGTGCTACACAAGTGCACTGTAAAACTACTGTACTAAATAAAACATTTAATTTTTTTTCCTTCTGAGCTTTTTTCTCAGTGTTTTAACTGAAAGTTTAATGAAAGAAAATAGCACTATCCATTATCTAAATTTGCAAATACTGTTTTCCCATCTCTTGCCATATTCTAATATGCCAGAATAGATGTCAACTAAAAAGTGATAATTGAGAGCATGCCTTCTGAAAGCATGATTCTATTGGGGAAGCTATTTCTACTCTGTAGCTACAAACTGACAAACTTTAAAGAAGGCAAAGTTTATATATTTAACACATTTTCTTTACATTCTCATTTAAATGCTATAAAAGTATAATACTTGGGGAAATATTTCATATTATTTAATAGTTTTTTAAATTATATTTATTGTATTTTGTATGTTTTTTAAATTTCCTGTGCGCCGCCCTGGGTCCTCTGTGGAGAAGGTCGGGATATAAATTTAATAAATAAAAAATAATAAAAAATATATTAGTCATATTCATTTAGTAATTAGTATAAGTACCTCAGGATTTTTTTAAAGCATCACACCGATATCCTGTCTAATACTTCTGACTGTATTATTCATCACAGCAGCAAAAGCAGTCAGGAAATCCCTGAATACATTATATGTGAATTGAAATGCTACTTCCCGTGTATCAGCATTGAGGATTGAAAGGACAGGTTCCCCTCCAGAAAGTTGGAGACCTTTCCCAGACAATGATGGGTTAAGTAAGTTGGGCGGGTGTCTGTGTTAAGATGTAACTTTTCATCTCCTGTTGCTTCCAATTTTGCCATCTGTATTTAACACTTGCCAAAACCACTGCCTAGAATGTTATGCAAGTACAATCTGTAAGCAAATTAAATGCATAGCAAGCTGCACGTTTCTATGGATTCTAATAAAATATGTAGTACTCATTGGGTTAAATTTGATATCATGTAAACACAATTTGTAATGCTTTAAAACACTAGATGTGCATGTGTAGTAGGAATAAAATCTTGTCTGTAAAGGAATATTCAAATCTATCATATCTCATTTTTTCTAGTTTTCCTTTAATAAATTCTTGGACCAGTCACTCAAAAAGAACTCTAAAGAAGTAATTGGAAAATGGTTTAGTGCAAGTTGATCATTAAAATATTGTCTAGCACATACATAATGGCAAATACATAAGCAGGCCTGTAGTACAGATTACAAAATGAGTTCAAGTAAAAATGTTACATGTTTTCATCATCTGATTCATCCTCTTCTTTCAAAGATTCCTGTTAAGAAAATAAAATCAGAGCTTAATTATTCACCTTATTTTTTTAAAAAGTCAATAAGCAATATAAAAATAAATATTCAGATTTTCAGATAGCAAAATGCAAATTACTTATCTGATGTGGATTTATTAGATTAAAGTAGATACAAATCCAAGAGTAGCCTTTCACTTTATATTTTTTTCTGGTGTTTTTATACATTGTCTAATAATAGTCAACATTACATCAGAAATATACTTTTTTATCCCATAAGATTGAAATAAAATTTAATAAAAATATCTTCCCAGTTATAGCACTAATTTTTTTTAATATATCTTTTCCATGAAATATCCCTAGCATTATCTTTATCGTGTTTCTTTATTGTTTGAACATAGACACATTCTATTTTGGAGTTAATATTTATTTAAGATGGAGAAGTGTTCTGGATTCTGTTTTATGATTGTTATAAATTACTGAGTCTTGGGATCTGAGCAGTATTTAAATCTTTTCATCATTAACTGCGTAATTAATTTTGATTCCTGAACTATTTGAAAATATCTTGACAATCATGGGAAAATATCTGGAATGGTATGAATTTAAAAGCCATGTTCATTTGCTCCAACGTTACCTTAGCATATTTTTCTGCTTCTTCTTTAACATCTTTGGGCACAATTTCATGTTTTCCTTTTGTTACTGTGAATAAGAAAACAGTGTATAATTGGAACACAAAGAAGAACACTTTATAATTGGAAAATGAAATTCAATTCAGCAATATTTTCTTTAAACATTGTGTCAGTTGTATACCGTATTTTTCGGAGTATAAGATACATCGGCGTATAAGACGCACCAAGGTTTTGAAAAGGCAAATTACAATAAAAAGTAGGGAGGGAGAGGGAGAGAAAGAAAGAGAAATATGGTAGGTAAGTAGATAAAGGGATAGAGAGAGAGATAAATAGAGAGAAATACAGTAGGGAGGGAGGGAGAGAGAATAGGTAGGTAGGTAAAGGGATAGAGAGAAATAGAGGGAGAGAGAAATAACAGTAGGGAGGGAGGGTCTGTGTAGGTAGGTAGGTAGGTAAAGGGGGAGAGAAATACAGTAGGTAGGGAGGGGGAGGGGGAGAATGTGTGTGTGTAGGTAGGGAGGTAGGTAGGGAGGTAGAAGGACAGAGAGAAAGAAATGCAGTAGGTAGGTAGGGGGAGTGTGTGTGTGTGTAGGTAGGTAGAAGGATAGAGAGAAATAGAGAAATACAGTAAGTAGGGAGGGAGGTAGAAGGATAGAGAGAAAGAGAGAAATACAGTAAGTAGGGGGGGGGGAGAGAGAGAGAGAGAGAGAGAGATTAGGTAGGTAGGTTGATGTTTCCAGGTGTATTTATCCATGTCCTGCAGAAAGAAATTGCTGACAAACCTTAAGATTTTGTTTCTCCTGGCACAGAAACAGTTAAAGAGCTTTCCAAAGGAAAATAAACCCCTTTTTGCACTCTGCAAACCTCTCCAAACCGGCCCGTTTCTCTGCGAAAATGGGGTCGTTTTTTTTCCCCAAATAAAAAGCATGCCTAGCCTTGGGGAGGCTTGCAGAGTGCTCCTGGGGAGTGGGTCAAAAATGAGCAAAAAAAGGCCCATTTATTACGAAAACGGGCCATTTTTGTGTCATGTAAATTGCATGCATAGCCCTATGGAGGCTTATGGAGTGCTGCTGGAGGATGGGGAAACGGCCCGTTTGAGGCTAATTTCTGCCCTCCCCAGTCTCCAGGAGCTCTCTGGAAGCCTCCATAAGGCTAGGCACAGCCAGTTTGCTGAAGGGGGTGGGGGTTCCAGGAGGCAAAAAAAAATGCTGCATTCGATGTATAAGACGCACCCAGATTTTCAGCCTCTTTTTAGAGGAAAAAAGGTGCATCTTATACTCTGAAAAATACGGTACCTCAAACAATGATTATCATAAAGATTAATATAAAATATCTAAGTTTACAGCAAGACTTTACTTCCCATTATTTAAGAAAATATTTTTTTTAAAAAAATAGGATAATTACTTTCTCCAACCCAACTTAGTTCAAGTTCAAAGGCTTTATCTTTTACTTCATCGTGGACTATGTAGATTCTAGAAGGGGAAAAATAAATATATAATTATTACTTCAAGAAGAATGATATGCATTAAAATGTTTTACTCATATTTATGTACAGCGTATTCTGATTTTAAATAGTGTAAAAATTCATATATTTTTTATATTAAATTTAAATATTAAATTAAATATAAACCAACAATAAAAAGCTGTGGACATGGATATTTTGGCCCATTCCAATTTGATGTCTAACAGCCTCTGATATCATTTAAACAGTATGTCTAATTTATTTAAACTGTAGGATCTCCTGCCCCATTGTCAGAAAAACAAAATATTCTCATACGAGCACTTTCTTTGGGAATCAGATCAAGATAAAAGTACAGGTAATTGCAACTGTTCAAAAGTACGACGGACCGGTTGGGGGCTAGTTATGACTGGATTCCAAGTTGTGACAATCTTCCCACCCTCACAGTCATATGACTAAACTTTGGTTGCTTGACTCCAGGCCACATTTACAGACATTTGCAGTGTCCTTTGGTAATGTAATTGCATTTTACGACAGTTCTGCCAAAACCCACCATTTACTTTTCAAAAAAAGCACCCCCTTAGTGAATCATTTAGTTTGCTTAATTTTTATTTATTTATTATTTACACTTATATACCGCCCTATCTCCCGAAAGGGACTCAGGGCGGTGCACAGAGGAATAAAATGTAATAAAACACAATGACAATATAAAAAGTTAAAAATAGATTAAATACTAGATCTGTGCTAAAAACTTATGGTTAAAAGCAAGTAAAAATATTATAAAATTATAAAATTGGGACCGTGTCGTTAAAAATAACAATGCATTCACTTAACCGCCTCAAAAAAGTTGTAAAATCAGGTCTGTCACATGATTGACTCTTTTAATGAATATCATGACTTACAACCATGAGATCAGATTCCATTACATGTCAATTACCTGTAATTATTTTTAAGCCTAAAAACTGGCATGAAAGAGTCACTTTTAAAAAAAACTTACATTTTTGCAACTTCTTTAACAGCATCACGGCACGTCATTTCTTTCATCTGTGGATGTATTATTAGCATTTTACTAATTGTTAAACATTATTGAAAAACAGTAGATTTCAAGACCATCAATCAACCTCAAAATGTATGCATGTGTGTGAGTATATATGTATATAATTAATGCAGTGTTTTAGTATAATAATTACATTGTTTCAACTTACCCTCAAAATGAAGCTATATAGGGCACTACATACCAGAAGAACTAGGCATAAGGACAGTTTCTCCCCGAATGCCATTACTCTGCTAAACTAATTCCCACAACATTGCCAAATTATTTACTAAGACTATTACTATTATTATTCTCATCCTTCCTATTATCTATATGTATGACTATAGCCATGTTATTTGTATCTTTATGATTTATATTGTTTTATTTTTTCCTAGTATGATTTGATTGCTTATTATTAACTAATTATTAATAACATGACTATCACTAAGTGTTGTACTTTAGGATTCTTGATGAATGTATTTTTTTATTTTATGTACACAGAGCTTATGCACTGGAGACAAATGCCTTGCATGTCCAATCACACTTGGCCAATAAAAAATTCTATTTTATTCTGTTAAATAGTGCTCATGAAGGTTATATTCCATCTTGTACTAATTCCATTAAAATAGAATCAAATAAATGTGATGTGTTACTCAAGTTGGGATTTATTTATTGTTGTTCAACAATTTCTGGGGTAGTATCAACTTCCTGAGATAAGACATATTTTAAAAATGTAAGTTTTGATACGTATACATGTAAAATATAACTCTACGATGTCTGGATGGGATTGGAGAACCAAACTAGGAAGCTCCAGAGAAAGATCTGGTAACAAATATTGGGAGGATATACGTCATCTATCCTATTACAGGTAATCCTTGGGTTATAACTGCAAATAGGACCAGGATTGCCATTGTTAAGTGATACAGACATAAATATGACCACACTGCTTTAGCAACAATAATCCCAATATTCCCAATTGCTGCTTTTAAGACCAAACCACACCTGGGCATAACCTCAAACAGTAGAGAAGTAGTGTTAGAAAGTAGTATTAGCTTGACAACAAGTTCCATTGGAGGTAGTAGTTTAATCATCTGTAACTGAATTTATACAAGCTTGGGATAAAAAACAAAAAATAATAAAAATAATAATAAAAAGAAAACAAAAACTTTAAAGAGCACATTAGATGGACCACTAGGTCTTTGTCTGCCATCAGTTTTCTCTTTCATGTGTATTAAATGGGAAGTGGCATGAATCTTAGTTTTTCATTTATTTTAATCTAAAGTAGACTGGCTGAACAGGAAATAATTCAGGCTCTATACATTTATTTATTTATTTAATTACATTTATATACCGCCCTATCTCCCTTGCGGGACATGTGCTTCTAACAACCCTACAATGTAATCTTGGTTTCTTTGAATGAGTATAAATAAAGAATAGTAACTTCAATTTAGAAACAGAAGCTTTCACTCTATCTGTAAATGACAAGTGGTCAGAAATGAATTCAAACTATAGAAAGGAAATCCATGTCTTATAAAGTTTGAGTGACACAGGAAAAAATTTGCAAGGCACTAACATTTCATTGTGACTATTACCAAAGTTCTCCCATCATACATCTCTATATTTGCTTATTTAGTAATTGTGCAATGATTAAGGACAACCTTTTAGTCAGATTTTTCTCCCGTAAGATTGAATTAAGACAAAGGTGCAAAGGTAGATTCATTCAATGATTTATATATACATACTACAAGCATAGCAATACTTAGATGGAGTCTAGTTAGTACTGATAGAGTCACTATGTCAATCCAAGTCAATGATTTAATTGTTTTTACCTTGTCAAAAAGACTGAAGAACTGTGGAAAACCAGAAGCACTTCCATATAGATTCCCAGTTAATATCAGACATTTGTACAGAAGAACAAGAACTGCTTTTAGTATGTTATATGCCACAATTAGTCTTACCTGAAGTTTTTCAATCTCTGTCTTTGCAGCCTGTCTTGCTTTACCAATAGCACATCCCCAGTAACCCTGCAAAAAGGCAAAAATAAAAAGGATGACATTCAAGAAACAGTATTTTTTGGATTATAAAACGCTCTGGATTATAAAGCGCAGCTAGCTTTTGGAGGAAAACAAGAAAAAAAATCTGCCTCTGCTTCCCAGCAATTTGCCTCCTTGCAGCAAACAGCCTGGTCAGCTTCAGCATAGCCTGATTTAGCACAAGCAGTTGATTGGCGGTTAGATCTGCCTCGCAGAATACAACCTATCAACTGTTCCAGGCAGCAGGGCTAGGTGGCGGTGATCCCCGCCACCTGGAATGGGCCAAAAATGGAGTTCGCGGAGGCCAAAAATGGTTTGCGCAGAGGTGTGATAGACAGCAGCGGCAACAATGGGCAATGGGGATCCCCGCAGCCTGGAACAGCTGACAGGTGGTATTCCAGGAGGCAGATCCAACCGCCAATCAGTGGTGAGATTCAAAAAAAATTACTACCGGTTCTGTGGGTGTGGCAGGGGAAGGATAATGCAAAATCCCCATTCCCTTCCCACTCTCAAAATTTCCGCTACCGTTCTCCAGAACCTGTCAGAACTGGCTGAATACTACCTCTGCCACCAATCAGCTGCTCTTTCTAAACCAGGCTGTGCTGAAGCTGATCAAGCTGTTTGCTGCCAAAGGATGGTGACAGAAGGTAGGTGAGGCTTCGGCAACATTCCTTATATAAGACACAGAGACATTTCCACCCACTTTTTTTGGGGGGGGGGGGCTCATACACCAAAAAATATGGTAATCACTGAAACAAATGTATAGATCATTGTTTTAAAATGGAAGACACAATTATATATTTCATAAACGCAAACATAATTATCTGATTTCTAAAAACACCCTATTTTATACCATCTCCAAATTGATGTCATTAATAAAAATCTATCAATTTGTTGATCTTTATTTAGAAGCTGCTTTTAACAATATTACAATTTAGAGGATGATAGTAATGCAACAGTAGTAGCACCACTACTATTGAACATTTGAGGCGAGAGATAGAGGGAGAAATTGAATCAGCAGATTTTTTGCTGCCTTTTTCAGTTATAAATTAACTTCTAGCATACTGAGCAAAAAAATATCATTTCTGCCAGTTTATTATAAAGTAAGAGCAGTAAGTAGGCATTGTGGATTAATCAATTTATCCTATATTTAAGGTTACTACTGGCCAATGGGTTTTAATCTTTATCTGAATAAATAACTTTGCACTTTTGCTGTAGACTAGAGCGCCTATGTGAGCAAACCTTAATTTTACCATGAACACAGTTGGAATAAAAGCTATCAGCATTTCAATTACCAGCTTATTATTTTAAGATACTTTACAGTTACTACATACTTCTCAAAATTTTGTTTACTGTTAAATAGATTTAGGTATTCACACCAATGGTGGGTTGCCAATTTTTTTACTACCAGTTTGGGGCCCCTCGCATGCATGGGCAATGCTTCTGCACAGAAGCATCCAGGCGGGTGGGCAGAGCCTCCTGCCATGGCTACTATTGGTTCACCCGATCCGAGAGCAACCCACCTCTGATTCACTCTCACCTCCATTAATACGCTTTTCTGTTATGTTCTAATAACTTCCATTTTCAGTAAGCTCATGGATGTTCTTGGTTTTCATTTCAACCGATGTACTTCAAAATACTTACATATGAAACGCCTGATGGATCTATCATGTAAAGCTGAGCACCCTCATCATCATCATAGGAACCTAACATGAAGCTGGAAAATCAAGATTTCTTATTAGAAACTACTAGAGAGAAATGTAGCACAATCTTCAATAAATTATAGAAAAGCAAAGTCTGCATCATTCATTGTTGTTTAACTGAAGGACGCTATAAACTATAGCCTGGAATTAAGCAGAACAGTATCTCTTGGCATAAAACAAAAGTTGCAGTTTCTTAAGACTAAGTATCTAAGAGTAAGATATTCATAGTGATAAATCAATCACTTATCCTTCCAAATTAAAAACTGGATAGTGGAGGGATACTACAAGGACGATATGTACAATTTGGTACATTACTTCTTAAAACAATAATCTACATTCATTCATAGGTTTTCTTGCTTTAAATATGCCTTCTTTTGAACAGAACATGAATATGAACTAATTAATGTCTTGGCTACGGGGAAAGGTAGTGTTGTATCTATGTGTTATTGATTGTTATGAGGCACCTAGGATAGTTGTATGAGATAGGCAGACATTTAAGTTCTGTCAATAAATAAGGAGTATATTGAACATTGGTTGAAAGCACGTGGAAGAGGCGTTCATCCTGAAGGATAGACAATGGCTAAAATGATGATGTTGAGAATCAAGAAACATCCCTGGAAAAGGCAAACCATAATTATCTAGACAGAACAGAGCATTTTGAAATGATTCTGCACTTCTTCAACAAGGTTCGCCTATGAAATATCTTCTTGCTATAATCTAGGACAGTGATGGCGAACCTTTTTTGGCTCCCGTGCCATAAGTGGGGGGAGCACGGGGGGGCGTGCACGGACGTGCCGCACCCATAATGCAATGTGGGACACCCCCCCCCCAGTGTGCAAGTGTACACTACAGGTGCGACCCCCCATTTTTTCCATGCTCTTTTCACTCTCCCCAGGCTTCAGAGGCTTTATAGGAGCCGGGGGAGGGGGAAAACAGCCCCCCTCCCCCTTCCCGGAGGCCTTCCAGAGGCTTCAGCAACCTTCAGGCTTCCCTGAAGCCTCCAGAGCACTCAAAATGATGCGCCAATGAAACCGGAACTGACGTCCAATTTGCTTGGAGCGTCATTTTGAGTGGTCCGGGGGCTTCAGTGACCTTTAGGAGGCTTCCCATTTTGACCACTCAAAATGACGCTTCAAGCAAATCAGACGTTACTTCCGGTTTCAGTGGCGCGTCATTTTCAGTGCTCCAGAGGCTTCAGGGAAGCCTCCTGAAGGTTGCTGAAGCCTCTGGAGGGCCTCGAAAGCCTCCGGAGTACTCAAAATGATGCACCGCCGAAACTGGAAGTGACGTCCGATTTGCTTGCAACGTCATTTTGAGTGGTCCGGAGGCTTAAGGGAAGTGTCCTGAAGGTCGCTGAAGCCTCCGGACCACTCAAAATGACACTCCAAGCAAATCGGACGTCACTTCCAGTTTCGGCGGTGCATTATTTTATGTGCTCGGAGGCTTCAGGGAAGTTCATGAAGCCTCCAGAGGGCCTCCGGGGGGTGGGGGAGGCTGTTCTCGCCCTCCCCAGGCTCCTATAAAGCCTCTGGAGCCTGAGGAGGGTGAAAAGAGGATGCAAAAAAGGGCAAATTCAGCTGGCCAGCGCTTGCATGCATGCTGGCCAGCTGACAAGGCATCACCTCGCATGCCCTGACAAATGGCTCCGTGTGCCACCTGTGGCACGCATGCCATAGGTTCGCCATCACGGATCTAGGATTTGCAAATCAAGTAAATTATGGTTTATTGAATAAACCTCATTTGAGCAAATTTTGTGTCACAAAACATGTGTTAACCTAATCACTGAGTACTTAGTAACATTTCTGAAGGTTTGATATTTTTTTAACAATTACCACTTTGAGTATCTTTTTGAAGACAGAAAGCATTCACTGAAATAGGAATCTACAATTCCTCCCAATAAAAATCTATCTGGGTGAACTGGGAATGTACTATTTATATAATAAATTCTCTAAAAGGTATCAGTTTATTGTCCTGTGGTCCTCGTTGCTATTTTGGATGGTTTGTAGCTTTTCTTTCTACTTAATCTGATTGCCCAAGAATCTATAATTATATTTGTTACTGCTATAGTTATTTAGAATACATAGGGTGAGCCTATAGATTCAGTTTAGTATAATAGTTAAGGCATCAAGCTAGAAATCAGGAAACTGAGGTGTAGACTCAGTTTAGCCACAAAGCCAGTTGGATGACCTTGGATCAGTCACTATCTCTCAGTCCTAGGAAGGAGGTAATGGCAAACCATTTCTAAAAAAAAAAACCTCCCCAAGAAAACTGCAGGAACTAATCCAAGCAATTGTCAGCAGTGCAAAAACAAACCAAAAAAGTTATTTCGAGTGTGTTCCCAGCTTTGAAAATTCTCTCTAGTCTGTAATAATCAAGTATAAGATCTACATAATATTTATTCTTTCTATCAGCATTCAGGGGCTAAGCAGAGATAGACTGTGATTTATTATTTGTTCTGAAATTTCAATGCCAGGGTATACTGAATAATAATATAAGAAAAATTGATACCTGCAGCCAAAAGGTCTTACAGCACTATATAGAGTATAGGCATGTACATACATAGCCACTCTATCTGCAAGATGCTATAGGGAGAAAGAAAATAATTTTAGAGCAGCAAAAGTAGTATTTCTATTTAAAATAAACTGAAGTAAGTTCAATCTATATATTTCAGAAACAAAAATGATGAGTCCCAAGGTCAGCTAATCAGCCCCTCCACTCTCTACCCATGTAGATGGGTAGGTTCAGAAGATTTGTTCAACTTTTCATGCTATCTAGAATAACAAACTGTAATTTAATTAGCTGTAATTAATTTTAAAACAAGATAACTTCAAGCTATGCATTATAAATCTGGCTTTAGATTAGAGTTATTATAGCCAGATGCTATCCTGATTTGATAAATCATAATAAAGTATGGGAAACAAAAACTTTCTAAAATAAGTTCAACAATTTAATATAGTTTAGGTGTTTCTTAGTTGTGATAAAAATTAGTGCTAATAAAACCATAACCTACTTTTAATGGAATATTATAACCATAGTTGGATCTAAAGTTAGAAGCTTCTTCTCTTGCTATGTCAGCCAAAGATCGGGCATCAGCGAGGAGTCCTGCTACTGCCTGAAATATAGAAGCACATTTCACAACCTAAGCAGACAGGAATTTGAAACTCAACATGCCAATCTCTACACCTCATTCTGACAGTATTCTTTATATCAGGAATGTGATTGCCAGGCACGTTTTGAGAACTGGATAAACCAGAACGTCTGCCCCTACAAGATGAAGTCCCAACTGCTTCTTGGTTACAAGTTGAAAGTTACATGTTGTTTATCCAAGCCAGAGTTTAATTATAGGGTTGCTTCTATTATAACTTGAGTTAAGTCTCTCATGAATCAAACTTGATATTTTTGTGTTTACATGGGCCTATTGTATCTATGTTGTTTTCTTGGCATTAGTACAGAAGTAGTTTACAGAAGTAGGATTTTTTTTTAAATTTCCAAATCTATCAGGAAACCAAGGGCTATAGGTTAAGTCTCTCATGAAGTTCCTAATCAAGTTAAACTCTAACCAGTTTTTTTAATATGAGCCAAGATCATTTAGGTGCTGGCACTTAGCCACATGCTAAATAATAAGTAAATATCAACTCACCATTCCCACATGTCGGTCAACATTAAACAAACGTTTATTGGATCCTTCCTCATACAGTTTGGATAGAACTAATTTTTCTACTCCAAAGACAACACCATCTTTACATCGTATCCCAATTGCTGTACTGAAGAGGAAATAAAGCATAATAACTGGTCAAATATAATAAACTTCATTGCATTTAGTTTGATATGATTTGTATTGCAACACAAATTACAGGCTAGGCTGCATGGCCAAAATTGCCTCTTCAAACTCTTTAATTCTGTGAAGTCTGGGGATACTAATAAAAAGAAAACACCTTAAAGGAATTTATTTAATTTTAAAAATCAAATATAAAATAGTGAGTTGATTTAATAACTAACTCTATTTAAGCAAAACAGTCTTGGTTAAAAAATAAATTACTGAATAAAACATTTTAGTTTTAAAATATGCACAGCTACAAGTTACCATATTTTTTGGAGTATAAGACGCACCGAAGTATAGATGTATAGACAGAGTATATAGACGCACCAAGGTTTTGAAGAGGCAAATAAAAAAAAGTAGTTAGGTAGATAGAGAGGGAGAGAGAGAGAATTACAGTAGGTAGGTAGGGAGAGAGAGAGAGTAGGTAGGTAGGTAGATAGAGGGGGAGAGAGAGAAAGAAATACAGTAGGTAGGCAGGGAGAAAGAATAGGTAGGTAGTAGGTAGGTAGGTAGAGGGAGAGAGAAATACAGTAGGTAGGCAGGGAGAGAGAGTAGGTAAGTAGGTAGATAGCCTACCTACAGAGGACCAACAACTCTTGATGTTCTATCACAGTACCATTTAATTTTAATTTTAATATTGCCCATTTCACAGAATCGTTTGTTGAGATGGGTGGCCATGCAAACTGAATGAAAAACTGACTGCAATCAGGTAGTCTTTGTCACATGCCTATTCTAGACTGCAGTGAAGGCCTAGTGAAGTGCGTGACAGGTCCTTGGGGAAAATCCCAAGCCCCTCCTGGACTCCAACAGGGTCCATCGGTCATCTCAATCAAGCTAACTCAATAGGCCCTATTCTAGACTGCAGTGAAGGCCTAGTGAAGTGCGTGACAGGTCCTTGGGGAAAATCCCAAGCCCCTCCTGGACTCCAACAGGGTCCATCGGTCATCTCAATCAAGCTAACTCAATAGGCCCTCTCTCTCTATTACGCTTTAAGGTTGATATTTCAAGGATGCTTTCTTGAAATAGTTAGATATATTAACTGAAGTCTCTCTACAGTGAATTAGCTGCAACATAATTTCATTCTTTATATTTTGTTTCTAAAGTTCAAATAAATATATTATAAAACAGTATTTAAGTTATTTGGATTAGTGGAACCTACAAAAGTAACTGACTACATTACTGCAGAATATAAAAATTCAAATCTTACCTGCTGTTTTCGACAGCTTTCATAGCATACTCTACTTGAAATACTCTGCCATCTGGAGAAAATGTGGAGGCTGACAGATCATACTGTAAGAAAACAAATTAGATTTCTTTTTAAAAAGTAAAAATTATAGAATTGTATTCATTACTCTTTCATTGCCTCAATAGCTAAATATCCTCCAGAATCACCTTATAGGGGAAATGGGTGGAATGAATGAATAATACAATATTTAATCGTTTCCCACTATTAAAATAAGTAGGTTCCAAAGTGCAAAGGAATTCTGTACTTATTAAACAAATGTAAACACATAAGACAATATTCTTTATTAGCCCCATATGAGAATAAAAATACAACTCTAACCATATTTTCTAAAAAATATATCATTTAAACTCAATAGCATTTACTCTCCAGGAGAAAGAATGCAGACTTCAGTCTTCGGGTTTAGTCCCAGAAAATTTATTCTGATTAGCAAAAACAGTTCATAAGCATTTTCTTTGTATTTATTCCTATCCCCAAAAAGAATCAGAAATTCATTCTGACATATTACAAGTAAGGTTTCACTTAAACTTTCTAGTAATCATTATAGCTCGGCATATATTCAGAATACTAATTTTTTAAGGGGAAAAACCATTACTTTAATACTCAAATATTTAAGTATTTAGATACATACACTTTCTCTCTCTCTCTCCTTCATTGTCAGACAAAAATATATTTATAGATTGTCTCGGTTGTAAGTAATGGATATCTGACTCTTGTGCCAAACCTCTCAAAATCGCAGTTATCCAAGTCTATGACCCAATGGCTGATGCAACATAGTAGTGGTTCTCAACCTGTGAGTCGTTTGAACACTTTGGGGGTCAAACAACCCTTTCACAGGGGTTGCCTAAGACCATTGGAAAACACAGATTTTTGAAAAAATACTGAAAACATAAAATAATTTTATGATATGGGTTCACCACAATATGAGGAACTGTATTTAAGGGTTGCAGCATTAGGAAGGTTGAGAACCACTGAAATAGAGCTTGAAATACAAATAGTCTTTGATTTACAACCACAACTCAGCCCAAAATTTCTGTTGCTAAGGCAAGATATTTGTTAAGTGAATTTTGCCCCATTTTACGGCCTTTCTTGCCAGAGTTGTTAAGTAAATCACTGCAGTTGTTAAGTGAGTTACATAATTGTTAAGTGAATCTGGCTTCCCCATTGACTTTGTTTGCAGACTCGCAATCGTTATAAATACATGCCAGTTGCCAAATGTCTGAATTTTGATCACATGACCATGGAGATACTGCAACAGTCTTAAGTGCGAAAATGATTATGTCACTTTTTTCAGTGCTTTGAAAAAGCATTCAACTTTGAACGGTCACTAAATGAATGGTTGTAAGTTAAGAACTACCTGTTCAGGTTTCTATGCAGCATCAAAAATATTCTAAAACAGTGTCCCCAAAAGACATCACTGGCAGCCAAGCAAAAACAGGCAAGTTTGGGGTGAGAAATGATGCAAGTGATTCTTTGGTTCAATTTTTTCCATGAAAATTAATTTTGAATCATTAATGCCTGATTCAAACAGTACAAGCATTACTTATAGATTTCGACCTCACCAAATAAACTGCACAATAATCAAATTGACTATGTCCTATGCATTCATTAATGGTCCTTTCCTTGCTGTCAAACACATATCCAGGTGTCAATTGTAGTTCAATTGTCACATTATGCAACATCAAAAGAAGTTTGACAAACGAAGGGACCAAAATCCCTTCCACATTTGTTAGTGAGATGAAAAATAAGTTTGAACTGCTGGATATTGCTGGGAAGACGCCTGACAAACTTTAGCAAGAAATTCAATCAACCATCATTTAAACAACTGTTGGAACACAAGAAGCCAGAGAAAAAGTACAAGTGGCTCTCAGAAGAAACTATCGGAATAGCCAAGTGAAAAAAAGCTGCAAACAGGAAGAAGCAAGTAGATCGAACGCACATTTCCAAAGAGCATTAAGGAAAGACAAAAAATTCTACTGGGAACAACTTTGCAAGCAGCTAGAAAAGGACTGTATGATGGGCTCATCAGGAATGTACTTGTCCAAGTCAAAAAGGATTTTACTGCTTGTAAAAGCAACATCAAAAACAAAAAGGGGAAAGAATGGGTGATTAACAAGGTGGCAAGTATATACAAACAATTGCATGCCAGCAGCAAGGAGGCTCAGCCGCCGAAGGATGAATAAAGGGAAGAAGAAACAGAACTAGCCATCCTTCAGGAAAAAATTGTGTAGACTATGAGCCAACTATCAATAAGGCCCCAGGTGTTGATACCATCCTGACAGAATTGCTGAGATCTGTACCACCCACAACTATTAAAGCCTTTTGTCAGAAAATTTGGAAAACAAACATGTAGCCGCAGGATTCAATATGATCATTCTATTGACAAAAAAGGGGGCACTTTACGGATTGTTCCAATTACCAACATACCTCACATTCGCAAAAGGGAAGAAGAGTAGGCTGTTTTGTCTCTGGGCCACATGGCTCCAGCTCTGAAGTGGGTATCATTTTTGGAGTAGATGCAATGAATTGTGCCTGCCCCCAAAATGGTACCAACTTCCAGGCTGGAGCCACAAGGCCTAGAGACAAAGCAGCCTACTCTTCTTCCTTCATACAAGCTCCAGAGATCTTCTAAAAATATGTGCACAATCAGTAACTGGGAGTAGGGTGGACAGTGGGGGACCCAATGGTGGGGGGAACCAGGACCAAGGCATGCAGGGAACCTAAGGGGAAGCAAGTGGAGTATGGGATGCCTTGGGGTGGGAGAGGCCTTGGGAGACCTGAGGCAGGGAGCAACACTGAGGCAACCAGTGCTCTGCTTAACATTTATATCAGGAACCAGGGATGGGGGTCATTATACAAAATCATAATGTGGTCATCTCACTTAACAATAATTTGCAACTGTAATGGGCAGTCTTCATTATGGTCATATATTGAGGACTACCTGTATAATATTGCCATTTATATTAATCATATTTCACTTTTTACAATGTAGTAATAATAATTTGCATGATTCCTGGGCAGATTTACACCATCTTGCTTACTGAATCTTAACTGTTGTTGATTAATAAACAGTATTTTTATCCACACCTATATAAAAACAGATTGTGTTAAACATCAGTCCATAGGCTGGACTGCCCATTAGGCTAAATTCTGGTTTTCTTAATTATTTTTGAATTACAATTTATATGCCATAAACCATGGTTTACAAATAATCATACCTTGGTTCAAACAACACAGTAAGCAAAAACAAATGTGCCCATATATTTTACGTTCTTCCAATCAGGAAACATGAAAATATTAGCTTTGCTGAAACTACATTTGCTTGTAGTGATTTATATATGACTGGCTGACATAAATGAACAGCAACCCCTGCTGGTAAATTAAGCACAGTAATGAGTTGCTTGAACTTTTCCAACTGCAACTCTTTATGCTTAGAATCATTTCACAGATTATGGATATCCAGATTAATAGCAGGTGCATTGTGTTTTGAGGCAGACAATTCCAAATCTGCCCTAGTTCCCAGTTTCACAGTCCATTGTAAATATTTGTATCACCTCTCTGGTCACATAAATGAATGTCAGGATCAGATTTCTGACCCATTGCAGGGTTTTGTGCTGACAACTGCAATTTGCAGTATTTTTTGTGGATTTCCAGCAAAAACAATGCCCTCCCTAATGGGTTCATTTAACGAGTGTGGCATTCACTTAACGGTTATTTCGTAGGCCACAAAAAGTAGTTCCAGTCACATGTATGCCTCGGCAAATTTGTTTAATGGAGACAGTGACTGATCCATCACATTAAGCTTTCAACCAACATCCCTCATGATCTCCAAATTCTCCAGCCAGTATGACTATTGAAAATTTTGATAAGTGAATATATAGAGAATACAGGTTGAGGAAAATCACTTTACATCATTATTGCATCATGCATCATGATTAATAGAATTAAATGAATTATTTGGCTATATCAGCAAAATGGGCTGAATGGTACAAAGTATTCTTAGACTGAATTCCTCCAAGATGAAGTTGATTTTTGTCAATAAAAAACCAGCAACTTTGGCCCTAGTAGTTATTCTGAATGGAGTGGAACTCTACCTGAAAAGGTTGGTTCACAATTTGAAGATCCTCCTAGACTTTGTGCCTATTGCTTAAGTAGCAGGTAAAAGACTTCTGTCCAGCTTTGGCTGTTTTGTCTATTATGAGCTACCTGGATCAAGAAAAATTGATAATAGTAATTTATACTCTGATCACTACAGTAACCCTTATGACCATAATGGAACTTGCCCATCACAGTCATGTCACAAGGGTCATAATGTTTAGTCAGATGATTGACTTGATTTTACAATCTGTTTTGCAACAGTCATAAGGCAGCCACCAGGGTTGTTAAGTGGACAACAATTGTTAAGGTATACCAATGGTTTGCTATGGGTGCACTTTTGCTAAAAACCTGGAAGTAAATGCTGGATTTTGGCAAAACTAAACATGGCCACGTGATCACAAAATAGAAAAAATGATTGTAAATGGAGCCCAGTTGCTGTGTTCCCAAAGTCTGATTATGTGACCATTGGAACTTTGAATCCAGGCCATAAGTAGTTCCAGGCAGGTCTGTCATAACTTTGACGAGTTGTACATCAAGAACTACCTTTATCTGACTGATTAGTGTAATGTATGCTACATCTGACAGCATTTGGAGACAACCTAGAACCATGATGGCGAACCTATGGCACGGGTGCCACAGGTGGCACGCGGAACCATTTCTTAGGGCACGCGAGGCGTTACCCTGTCAGCTCCAGCGCGCTTGTGTGCGCTAGCCAGCTGATTTAGGCCTTCTTTTGAGGCCGTATTTCGCCCTCTGGAGGCTTCAGGGAAGCTCCTGAAGCCTCTGGAGGTGGGAAGGAGGCTGTTTTCACCTTCCCCAGGCTCCTAAACAGCCTCTGGAGCCTGGGCATGGTGAAAAAAGTGCGCCAAAAGCAGGGGGTCATGCACATAGCATTATGGGTGTGGCACGCCCATGCACAAACCCCTGCGCTCCCCCCGCTTTTGGCACGCGAGCCAAAAACGGTTAGCCATCATTGACCTAGAAGTTTCATCTGGTTCAATATGTGGTAGCACGTTTATTCACAGGACAAATCCATCGTAACAACATGACATCATTAGGAAAGTTATTGCTCTGGTTAATTAGGCTTCCAGGGCTAATTCAAAATGCTGGTGACAATTTACAAACCTTTTATCATAAATCACTGTTTTTCCCAAAACGGAATCTACCTGGCCAGTAAAAACTTAGTAAGATTTATCTACTTGGAATTCCCATTCTGCATGAGGAAAGGAGGTCATGGACTGGACAAAAGGGTATCACTCCAACTCTTGTTCTTTGGAACTCCTTGCCTCTGAGGACTTGCACTATTTTCATCTGTCATATGCCATGTTTTGAGGTATTTGGCAAATACCTCAAATTTGCCAAATGACATAACTTAAAGCAAATTACCATCTTGAATTCCCTTCAATTAGGCAACAAGCTAAATCAAAACAAAAAAATTATGAGATCACATATAACATGATTGCAATTGGTTAATTTCTGTTAAATAAACTATGGATTAACATTCGGCACACACCATACTGTATTTACACATAACAACTTGCCTAATGACACCAAATATTTTAGCCTAGCATGTTTACAAGCATAATTAAACAGGATAATTTGTTGACGATGGCACTTGAGAATTTTAAAAATGACTGGATAACTATATGGAGAAGGGTATTATCGATGGCTTATTATCCTTTGACTGTTTACAACTTCCAGAAAAACAGGCAGTATTTTTTAAACATTTGCTATTATACAGCACTAGTGGGGGGGGGGGGGGGAATCTATAGTTATTGCCTGCTTGTCCATCCTCATGAGGTACAGCATGAATCTTATAAATTGAAGCTGAATTAAATATAAACATATAAACAGTTGCTGGAATTAGGTATGTCTAGTTTAATTAAAAGAAGGACTAGGGGAGACATGATAGCAGTGTTCTAATATCTCATGGGCTGCCACAAAGAAGAGGGAGTCAAGCTATTCTACCAAAGCACCTGAAGGAAGGATAAGAAGCAATGATGGAAACTAATTAAGGAGAGAAGCAACCTACAACTGAGGAGAAATTTCCTGATAGTTATAACAATTAATCAGTGGAACAACTTGCCTCCAGAAGTTGTGAATGCTCCAACACTGGAAGTTTTTAAGATGTTGGATAGCCATTTGTCTGAAATGGTGTAGGGTTTCCTGCCTAAGCAGGGTTTAAGCTAGCTAGAAGACCTCCAAGGTCCCTTCCAACTATTCTATTCTTATTCCTATTCTATTCTGAATAAATTACTTACGGTTCAGTGTGTCTTGCAAGTCCAGAAAAATTGCTAAATGATGCATCATACACACACAGTTAATGTGCTTTCTGGGAAAAAAACAGTTCTCATAATCATAGATGATGCTATCAAAATTTGTTCAACCAATAGCAAACAGACTTACTCTCCTCTAATTTGGCACCTGTCAGAATGCCCCTCCCCCATTTAGGGACTCCTACCTACCCTAGGAAATACAGCAACCCACCCTGCCTTCAAAAGCTGCCACTTGGCTGGTCACTAATAGCAAATGAGACTAAAGTCCTTAGGTTAAAAACAAATTTTGTCCAAATTTTCACTCTGAAAGATGACAAGTGAATTAAAAGAAAGGACAGTCTCTCGTGAACTGGATACACACATACCCCACCTAGTAACTAAGTGATTGATGTTTTCACTTTCAAGATTCTCAGCCCACACACCCCATTAAGGAGCAACTTGGCAGGGAAGCTTTGAAACCGAAGAGGGTCGTCAATAGGCAAGCCGTACTTCGATGGCCCTGTCAATCGAAAGAGAATGGATGCCAAGGCTTGGAAGCGTTTTAGGAAACGCTCTGGAAAGTTCCCAAGCCGAGGCCTACTCTATTCCAGGGAGGCCTGAGCCTGCCTTCCCCCCCTTCCGTCAGACTCGCCTTCCGCTTTCGATTTTCTTCTGTGACTCAGCACCGCCACAAGCGCCCCAATTCTCCAGACAACGACTGATGACGTCATGGAAAGCGCGTGGCTCCCTCGCAGACCCCCGGATGTGTAGAGCAGTTCGTCTCCTCGTCCTCCCCCCTCCCCCCAGCGCCCCTTCTCTCCCACCTTCGAACCACCACCCCCTCCACCTACTACAGGGCGAGGGTCAGCACTTCCTTCCCCGCTTCTTTCGCCGGCTCACTTACCCCAGTGCCGATGGAGCTCATGGCGGAGGAAGCCTCAAAACAAACCACCCTCTTAGCTCCTACCCGGACTTTTCCTCTCTCTCTCTCTCTCTTTTTTTTTCGCCCCTTCAGATGGTCACCCACTCGCGCGTCTCAGTCGCTCTTCAACAACGCGCACGTCCATTGGACGCCGCCTCCAAGCGCCTTGACTAATGATTTCTTCCGGTAGGGTTACGGACCCGAGGAGGTGGAGCCAACCGCACAAAGTATCGGGGACGCGCTCACGAAAGGATCGCCGAGTCACTGCGGAGGTTTTCAGGCGCGCGCGCTTCATTGGGGGGAAAAAAACACGGAGTGATATTCAGTATAGGAAGCCGGAACTACAGCGCCCGGCTAGCTCAGTCGGTAGAGCATGGGACTCTTAATCCCAGGGTCGTGGGTTCGAGCCCCACGTTGGGCGGTTGTTCTTTTTCTCATTTTTCCTTTCAGAATAACATTTAGGGAACAAAACCAGTGATATCAGTAAGATCAAAAGCAACAGTAGCTCAAGAAATTTTACTACATTCATTGGTTTTCTGAGTAGATGTTGATGACAATAGACTTGAAACCTGTTTCTAGAGTAGTTATTAGCCACAATGAAATACAGATGTATAAAGCTGCAAAGGGACCTAAGGGAAAGAGAACTTCCAAATTTAATTTGTTTAAATATATAAAAGCAAAAAAAAAAAACCCACATAGAGTTCTGGTAGTGAAAAAATAATATGCAGGTATTTCCTTTTTATTTCCCCGTTTTATTTTCTGTGTTGTTTAATTTTATTATCAACATAAAAGGAGCAAACTTCAGAAAAATTAACCGTACTTTGCTCTTCTCAACATACCTACAGTATTTTGTTTAACACCTAGGCTGATCCTTTTTTTCAGAATTCCTACGTATACTTTCTTACAAAAGGAATTAGGTTTTAGATAAAATTTTGTTGTTAGATGGGGCATCTATGCATTACAGCAGACATCACTAGTCATCACTACTTCTCTTACATCTTGGGGAGAAGTTTAATATAAATTATTATTCTTATTATGGGAATCCAATTAGCTCGTCATACAGCAACTAAAGGCTAGCTAGGTAGCATTGGAGGAAATGGAAATGTTCTTCTGGGTTCAGTTCCAAGTGGAGAAAAAGACACTGGAAACATGGAGGCTGCTTGGAAAGCTGATTTTAATGGTTAGAGGTCCTGGGGGGGAAAGGTGATCACATGCTTCAAGATTCTTTGTGAAGAAGAAAAATAAAGGCCTTGCTGGGAGTTCCTGAGTTTTTTATACTCTCTGTTTCCTGTTCTTGTGTAAGAAATGTATTCTGATTGGTTGTCAGACTCTCAGGGGCGCAGGGGGTGGTGGTATCTAGTTAACTCTGTAGGTTGTGTGTGTTTTGCGTTCCAAGCTTGGTTGAGTTCCCAGATGCCATGTGATGAGTTTCTGTAGAAGGCCAATCCTACCTTTGTTATATAGAGTAGTCAAGCTCAAGCTTTTTAATGGTCCATTGACAAAGGTGGGGGCTATTAAGAGTGAGTTTGTTTCCTGCCTAAAAAAATGTTTTTCCATTTCTTACCCAGGGAAATATAATATTCTGCCTTTTCAATATTTCCCAGGATATTTCATTCTTCTCGGAGAGGGGTGGGCGCTAACTTCCTACAATAGCACATGGCATTAAGCCATAATGTGACTTGCTTGATTTTGGCTAATATATTGTGTCATTATAGTTTGTTAATCATATTTTGCCATGTACGTAGGCTTTGAATTACCACCATTTATTAGTTACAACTACACTGAAAAAAGTTACTAATGACAGGTCCTCGCACTTACAACCATTGCAGCAGTCCCACAGTCATATGATCAAAATTTGACGCTTGGCAGCCAGCATGTATTAATGATAGTTGCAATATACCAGGCTCACGGGATCATAAACCTTCCCAGACAATTTCTGCCAAGCAAAGCCATTAGGGGAAACCAGATTCACTTAACAACCACATTCACTTAACAACACAGAGAGGGCCTGCAACTTGGGTGTCCTCCTGGACTCTCGGCTGTCTTTAGAAGAGCACATGACAGCCGTGGCCAGGGGGGCCTTTTATCAGGTTCGCCTGATACGCCCTTTCTGGATCGTGATGCCTTACACACTGCCACTCAAGCTCTCGTCACCTCCTGCCTGGACTACTCTAACACTCTCTACATGGGGCTTCCCTTGAAGTGCACCCAGAGGCCCCAGTTAGTTCAGAATGCTGCCACGCGGGGGATTTTTGGAGCATCTAGATGCTCCCATGTGACACCTCCTGCGTGAGCTGCACTGGCTGCCTGTGGCTTTCCGGATGCGCTTCAAGATTCTAGTGATCACCTTTAAAGTGCTCCATGGCAAGGGACCTGGTTACCTGCAAGACCGCCTCCTGCTGCCAAATACCTCCCACCGACCAGTCCGCTCTCACAGAGAGGGCCTCCTCAGGGTGCCGTCGGCCAGACAATGTCGGCTGGCGACCCCCAGGGGAAGAGCCTTCTCTGTGGCAGCTCTTGCCCTCTGGAATGACCTCCCCCCTGAATTACGCACGATCACAGACTTACGTCTCTTCCGTCGGGACCTGAAGACACATCTATTTTGTGCAGCCGACCTCGCATAGTCTTTTAATTGGATTTTAGCATTGAGTGTTATAATTAACAGGCCAAACCATTTAATATTTATTAATCTGCTATTTTAATTTTTGTATCTCTTCTTTTTATTGTGGCTGTTCACCGCCCTGAGTCCCGAAAGGGAGAAGGGCGGTATACAAATTAAATTAATAATAATAAATAATAAATAATAAATAATAAATAATAAATAATAAATAATAAATAATAAATAATAAATAATAAATAATAAATAATAAATAATAAATAATAAATAATAAATAATAAATAATAAATAATAAATAATAAAAACTGCAATGATTCCTTAACCATGTCAAAGAGATTAACCTGGCATGACTCACTTAACAACTTCCATGCTTAGCAACAAAAATTCTGGTCCCGATTGTGGAAATAAGTTGTAGAATACCTGTAGTGTTCAGATAGTCCTCGACTATCAATTGACCATATGCAATGATTGTAAATGTGGAAAATGGTCATAAGTCCCTCTTTTTGGTATCCTTGTATCTTTAAACGATCACCAAATGAATATCAGTAAGTCGAGGACCACCTATATCAGTGATGGCTAACCTTTTTTGGCTCATGTGCCAAAAGCGGAGGGAAGCGCAGGGAGGTCGTGCGTGGGCGTGCCACACCCATAATGCTATGTGAGCGACCCCTTGCTTTTGGCGTGCTTTTTTCGCCCTCCCCAGGCTCCAGAGGCTTTCTAGGAGACTGGGGAGGGTGAAAACAGCCTCCCCCCCCCACCTCCAGAGGCTTCAGGAGCTTCCCTGAAGCCTCCAGAGGGCGAAAAATGGCCTCAAAAGACGGCCTCAATCAGCTGGCCAGCATATACAAGCGCACTGGAGCTGGCCAGCATATACAAGCGCACTGGAGCTGGCCAGCATATACAAGCGCACTGGAGCTGGCCAGCATATACAAGCGCACCTTGCGTGCCCTAAGAAATGGCTTTGCGTGCCACAGGTTTGCCATCACTGACCTATATGGTAAAGAGACACACAATTGGGATTTGTTAACAAAACATGGATAAACAAACAGATTGGCATGCTATATAAAGGCAGTCAAAATATTCTAAGTATTGCTAACCTTTTGGTTACTTAGGCTGGGCTGGGAACTGTTGAAAAATACAGAACTTTACTGGTTTTATCCCAAGAAAAATAAGCAAATAATTTTTCTAGTCTGTTCTTTCATTTTTCTCTGCCTTCTCAAAGAACATCCAAATAAACGTAGTCCTCAACCTATGATCACAATTGAGCCCAAAATTTAGGTTGCTAAGTGAGAAATTTATTAAGTGAGCTTTGGCCCATTTTACGACTTTTCTTGTCACATTTTTTAAAGTGAATCACTATAGTTGTTAAATTGGGAACACGTGGTTGTTAAGTGAGTCTGGTTTCCCCATTGACTTTGCTTGCCAAAAGGTCACAAAAAAGGTGATCGCATGACACTGGGACACTGCAACTGTCATAAATATGAGTCAGTTGTAAAGCATCCAAATGCAAATGACCACGGGGATACTGCAAGGGCCATGGGTGACAAATGGTCATAACTTAAGTCACTTTGTTCAGTGCCGTTGTAACTTCAAATAGTCAACAAGCAAACTACTGTAAGTCAAGGACTACCTGTAATCATTTTTCCGTGTAAGATAATGCTCTATCCTACCCTGTTTCCCCAAAAATAAGACCTCCCCAGATAATAAGCCCAATCGGGCTTTTGAACGCATGTGCTAAAATCAGCCTTCCCCCAAAAAATAAGCCCTCCCCGGAAATATTGCAATACAACAGCAGCCATGAGGTGACCACGCTCACCACCTCCTGCACCTAAAAACTAATAAGACCTCCCTGAAAATAAGGCCAAGTGCTTATTGGGGGGGGGTGTCAAAAGAAAATAAGACCCCGTCTTATTTTTGGGGAAACACAGTAGGAGTTCTCAAACTGTAGGCCAAGGGATCATAAGCAATTTTGAGGGGGAGAGGCGTGCAATACAGCGATGGGATTCAAAAATTTTTTACTACCAGTTCTATGGGCATGACTTGGTTGGCGTGGCATGGCTTATTGGGCGTGGCATGGTGGGCGTGGCAGGGGAAGGTTACTGCAAAATCCCCATTCCCTCCCGATCAGCTGGGACTCGGGAGGCAGGGAAAAGATGGGGGTGGGGCCAGTCAGAGGTGGTATTTACTGGTTCTCTAAACTACTCAAACTTTCCACTACTGGTTCTCCAGAACTGGTCAGAACCTGCTGAATACCACCTCTGGTGCAATGAGAAGCACATAGTCAAATTCCTATGTGAACTTAATTCTACGTGCCTAAACATGCTGAATTCTGACGTGTCCAGACGGAGTGAGACTGAATTCTCACAGAGTTCAGGTTTTATGTATGCAAGAGTGATCCTCGGGGATGGTGGGATACGGTATGTTTCCTCCTCATTTGGTGCCGCATGTGGGCCACAAGCAGATCAGATTAGCAGGGGTGGGAGGTCTCTCTATCTGTGGGAAAGGCAGCTCCTAGCCCAGCCTAAGTAACCAAAGAGTTAGTAAGCTACATGCACCCTTTCAAAGGAAATACAGAGAGAAAAACCTCTGCCTGGAGCATCACCAGTTACCAGAACTTCCTTTCTGCTATGGAGTAGAGGAAGATGGCAGGCTGTGTTCACACAGCAATGCTCAGAAGAACTCCCATCCAGGGATTGACTCCCAGGTCTCCCTCCACAGATGAGTAGCTCTGGGCCCATTATCACTGGATCTAGCATAGCTCTTGGTTCTGCAGGCTAGTTTGTGGGTGGTCTGTATTTGACCATGAGGTTTGGAGCCAAGGCAGCTGAAGAGCCCCAAGCAGTTTGTCTAATTGGGTTGTTAATGGCAAGCCTGCTCAATTCCACACGTGATATAAGGAAATGGGCTTGCTTGATATAGCCAGGTGGGCAGACTGTAAAGGGAAACAAAATGCTTTATGCCATGCAGCAATGCCTAGATGGCAACATCTCTAGAGATAGAACAGGATCAGAGCTTGTCCTGCACTGGTTGGTCTTTTTTAACAGCTAGGTTGAGGTGGCTGACAGTAATACCTTGTGTTCTGAAGCAAGGAAGGAACACTTTTGTTTTGACTTGGTTTTTTTAAACGGAACATGCAACACAGAGAATGGAAATTGGGAGTGAGAAAGGAAAAATATAGGAACATAATGGGGAGGGGAGGGAGAGAAATGGTGGATCTGAGGAGAAGAAAGGGTGTGTAGGATATAATAGGCTCTGAAAATGAAGGTGGAGGAGCAGGCCCTGCTTTTTCTTCCTTCCTTCCTCATGACGTACAATCCCAGGAGTAAAGAACAGTTTTAAGGACATAGAGTTCTTGCAGTGACCAGTGTATTGAGGTCCCATGCTGAGATCTCAGTGAGGTAACTTGGAGGTGGCTCAGGCAGGGTAAACGAAGAGGTTCAGCCAATCAGACTTGCAAGAGTCTGTAACTACAGCAGATCTCCATAAACGTACAGTAGGTGTAGCTTTCCTGTGGAGTTGAAATTGAATCCTCATCTGCTCTACCTAGAGGGGTTGACGTCATTGTTCCTGTCCATGTGACATCTTCTTTAGCAATCTTGCTTTGTGTGTGCAAGCTTGCATTCTGACAGCAATCCAGGTTTGTATGCACAAACTAGAGCAGATTCCTTCCAGTCTGCTTGGAGAAGCTGGCAGCAAAAGAGAGCTTCAACTTTCTTGAAGGGATAAGGCTGCAGTTGTCAAACTGGGCAGATATTTTAAATGTTTGAAAGAAACACAGCTGTTAGATATTTCTTTAGTTTAGGGGATCATGGAAATATTACAACAATACTAAGGGTGGTGTGAACTGAAAACATTTAGGAACTATTGGGATAAAGAATGGGATGAGGAACCCATTTGATGCTAAATTATTAGCTGGCACACTACTACTGATCAATTGTATCCACAAGTAAATCACAGAGATTTATTTATTTTGCTAAGTTCAGAAAACCACAGATGTTGAGGATCTTGATCCTAGCACATTCATTTTATCTGCTTTTTCTTCCCCTTTTCAAGTACTTTTTAGAGCAAAACTACAACGTACCAAATATAGTCATGCCATATACAGTATATAATGATATTGCTGCTTTAATTCAATCTTCACTATGATTTCTAACAGGAAAACTTTAAAAATGTTCTATTGCATATGCAGCTGAGACTTTCAATAAGCGATTCCCTGATCTATTGCTGGAACTTCGGGATATCTTTTTTTTAAAATAGTTTTATTAAATATTTTTACCTTTTAAAACAAAAAAGAGATGCAACAAACAAAGAAAAAAAGAAAAAACAAGACAAACATAATCATATGGTAGGTTAATGGGAATTTTAGTACAAGTTAATTTAATTAATTTTAATTCTTTTATTGTATATGTTATTTATTATGGTAGATTTATCTGTACACCGCCCTGAGTCCATTTCGATGGAGATAGGCGCGATATACAAATCGAAATAAATAAATAAATAAATAAATATAAAATAGTTATACAGCCTTCTGTATCGACATTCATGTTTAACCTTCGTAGTTCACCATTCTACATTGCCTTCCTATCAGTTATAACTTCTATAATCATGTAATAACAGTTGTACTAACACTTGTAATACTATTAATTGTTCATATTGCCATTATATTTACATTGTGGTCAGTACTTTAAGTTTGACAATAATTAATAATTTCAGTTAATTTTTATTCAATAGTAGTTTGGGGAAAAAACAAATAAAGACTTCTATTTCTTATTTTGGCATCTGTTTTCTAGTCACTTATAAACTCTATTCCATATTTTATAGAAATCCAATTCTTCTCTTTCTTTTTTAGATCCATCATCATTTTGTTCATCTCTGCACATTTGAGTACTTTTCTAATTATTGTTTCGTCTGCAGGTATATTGATTTGTTTCTAGCTGCAGTGAGTATGTGTAGTAGTATGTATTGAAATTGTCTATTTTCGGGTCTAATATTCCTAATAAGAAAGCTTCTAGTTTCAATTCTATATTTTGCTTTGTAATTTCTTCCAGCCATTTTTGAATTTTGCACCAATATTTCCTTGTGATGGGGCACATCCACTACATATGGTAGAATGTTCCAGACTTGTGGTTACATCTCCAACATTTGGGGGATAAATTTGGATACATTTTGGCCATTCTCACTGAGGGCAAATGCCACAGGATATCTATATCTTATGACAGTGATGGCGAACCTTTTTGGCACCGAGTGCCCAAACCAGAACACGTGTGCATGCATGTGCACATGCCAGAGCACTGAAAACCCAAAGAACAGCTGGCCGGCGCGCACATGCCTATTTTTTGGCTGTTTTCCAGGCCAAAAACAGCCGTAAAACAGCCTGGCCTGTTTGTTGAACCAGAAGAGCACCTGGCAATGGCACACGTGTCCACAGAGAGGACTCTGCATGCCACCTCTAGCACTCATGCCATAGGTTCGCCATCCCGGTCTTATGATAAAGCTAAATACAAAGATAAGATTGTGTAATCTTCTTGGCAACAATATGGAAATGCTTTCTTAGAGTCTTTTAGGTAGGTTTTTCCAGACTAGTGTACAGTTCTAGAATTCCCTGCTAGCATTTTCATAATTATTTTTCATGTGTTCATATTGAATTACATTTGTCATATTTAACAACATTACTATTACGTAGCCTTCTTTGATTTTTGTGAGGATTAGTTGGGGGCAGATTCGGTATGACCCCTTTTGGATCCTTCAAGTAAAGGCAGGATGCAAACTAACAGAAGAAAATTAAACCTACCAAATGTAGGTTTAATACATATATGTTCAATACATATATGAAGCCGCTGGGCGAGATCATACGTGGGTTTGGGGTAGATTACCATCTGTACGCGGATGACACCCAGCTGTACATTTCTACCCCAAACCACCCCAACGATGCCGTCGAAGTGATGTCCCGGTGTCTGGAAGCCGTGCGGATCTGGATGGGAAGGAACAGACTCAAGCTCAACCCGTCCAAGACTGAGTGGCTGTGGCTACCGGCGCCCCGGTTCAACCAGTTGACGCCATCACTAGCCATTGGGGGCGAACATCTAGCCCCCGTGGAGCGAGTACGCAACTTAGGCGTCCTCCTGGATTCTCGGCTGTCAATAGAAGATCATGTGACAGCCATGGCCAGGGGGGCATTCTACCAGGTTCGCCTGGTGCGCCAGTTGCGTCTCCTACTGGACCGGGGCGCCCTTTGCACGGTCACTCATGCGCTTGTGACGTCTCATCTGGACTACTGCAATGCTCTCTACATGGGGCTCCCCTTGAGATGCACTCGGAGGCTACAGTTGGTCCAGAACGCGGCCGCACGGGCAGTTATGGGAGTTACTACATACTCCCATGTAACACCACTCCTGCGCGAGCTGCACTGGCTGCCTGTGGCCTTTCGGGTGCGTTTCAAGGTGTTAATCATCATCTTTAAAGCGCTCCATGGCACAGGACCTAGTTATTTGCGGGATCGTATCCTGCCCCATACATCCCTTCGGCCGATTCGCTCACACAGAGAGGGACTTCTCCGGGTGCCGTCCACTAGGCAATGCCAGTCTTCTCTGTGATGGGCCTGACCCTCTGGAACGACCTACCCCCAGATATCAGAACGACCATGGACCTCCGCATCTTCCGTCAAAAAGTAAAAACATATTTATTCCATCAGGCTGGTTTGGCCTAATCGACGCTTCTTTCCCCAGTCTGTTTTTTGCAAATTATGTATTTGGTTTTTAATGGGTTATAATTTTAATGTTTTAAATTCTTGTACAGGGTGGTTTAATTCGTTTTTAACTTTGTATGTTTTTGTATGTTTTTAGATGGTTTTTTAATTTTCCTGTACACCACCCCGAGTCCCTCCGAGTCCCATGGAAGATCAAGTGACAGCCGTGGCCATGAGGGCGTTTTACCAGGTTCGCCTGGTTCGCCAGTTGCGCCCCCTATTGGATCGGGACGCCCTTCGCACAGTCACTCATGCTCTCGTGACATCCCAACTGGACTATTGTAACTCTCTCTACATGGGGCTCCCCTTGAGGTGCACCCGGAGACTTCAGCTGGTCCAGAATGCAGCCGCGCGAGCAATTATCTGAACCTCAAGTTTTACCCACATAACACCGCTCTTGCGCGAGCTGCACTGGCTGCCTGTCGTCTTCCGGGTGCGCTTCAAGGTGTTAGTTATCATCTTTAAAGCGCTCCATGGCTCGGGACCTAGCTATCTGCGGGATCGGATCCTGCCTCATACATCCTCTCGGCCGATTCGCTCCCACAGAGAGGGACTTCTCCGGGTGCCGTCCACTAGACTTTGTCAGCGGGCGACGCCCAGGGGAAGGGCTCTCTCTGTGGCGGGCCCAGCCCTCTGGAACGACCTTCCCCCCGACATTAGAACGACCACGGACCTCCGCTCCTTCCGTCTAAAATTAAAAACGCATCTTTTCTGCTTGGCTGGCCTAGGGTAGTCTCTCTTTCTATGGGTTTTTTAAGTAAACTTAAGTTAATTGGGAATCTTAGTATTTTAATGGGGAATTTTTAGCACAGGAACAACGTTTAATCTGTTTTTAAATATGTTTGTATATTTATTGTTTTTTATTTTCCCTGTGCACCGCTCCGAGTCCCTATGGGGAGAGGGAGCGGTCTATAAATTAAATATTATTATTATTATTATTATTATTATTATTATTATTATTATTATTATTATTATTATTATTATTATTATTATTATTATTATAAATGTAATGAATTATTATTATTAATTATTATTGTAGGTTGCAAAAATCTGCTATAGCTTTTCTCTAGTCCTGCTGAGAGCAATAGACATATTACAGAAAACTAATATTTTATTTTACTATACAGACTTCTTAAGTATAGTCATGGACTGTAATAAACATTTGATTTGATTCAATTTGATTTCTTATTGCTATGTATTCATCTTACCTTTATATTTCTCTTGAAATATTTATCTCTAATTTCTTCATCACAACAGAGCATAACATCCACTAACTTTCTATCAACATTTGCACAACTTAATATTTCTCAATCCATTTCAGAGATGGTATTCAGCAGGTTCTGACCAGTTCTGGAGAACCAGTAGTGGTGGTTTGAGTAGTTCGGAGAACAGTAAATACCACCTTTGACTGGCCCCGCCCCCATCTATTCTCTGCCTCCCGAGTCCCAGCTGATTGGGAAGGAATGGGGATTTTTTAACTTTTTAACTTTAACTTTTATTAAATTTCTATCCCGCCCTATCTCCCACAAAGGGACTCAAGGCGGCGCACAGGAACTTAAAATCCAAAAATACAAACAATAAAAATCTACAAAATTTAAAACTACAATTAAACAGTTTAACCCGTGCTAAAAAGAGAAAACAATTAATTTAAAACCCAGCTCTAATAAATATGGTTGTAGCAGCTATGCCAGGCCGGCCATATGGAAGAAATAGGTTTTTAAAGTCCGGCGGAAGAGGCGAAGGTCGATGATAGTCCGGAGGTCTGAGGGGAGGTCATTCCAAAGGGCAGGGTCTGCCACAGAGAAGGCTCTTCCCCTGGGCGTTGCCAGCCGGCATTGTCCAGCGGACGGCACCCTAAGGAGGCCCTCCCTGTGAGAGCGGACAGGTCGAGTGGAGGTATGCGGTAGAAGGCGGTCCTGCAAGTAACCAGGCCCACTGCCATGGAGCACTTTAAAGATGGTCACTAAAACCTTGAAACGCACCAGGAAGGCTACCGGCAGCCAGTGCAGCTCGCGCAGGAGAGGTGTTACATGGGAGTATTTTGCAATATCCTTCCACTTGAGTGGGAAGGGAACATTTTACAGTATCCTTTCCCTGCCACACCCACCAAGTCATGTCCACCAAGCCATGCCACGCCCACCAAGTCATGCCCACCAAGCCATGCCACGCCCACCAAGCCATGCCCACAGAACCGATAGGTAAAAAAATTGAATCCCACTGATCCATTTCACCATCTGTAATAAACAGTCTGTCAGCCTCTGCTTTTGCCTGCATAGTCTGTCATATTGAAAGGGGGGGGAGGGCTGGGGTTGCTAAGCTAACGGGGCAGGAGGGAGAGAGACTGCCATAGTTGTTATCGCCTCAGCTAACGGCCTGCATTCCATTCTGATGATGACCCTGGGAAGGAACTGCACCTGATGTCGTGGCCAGCTTTGCATTGGACAATATGCTGGGGTCAATGAGACTAAGGGTTGGATTATGCTTTGTTACGTATGTTGCGCGCCTAAATGTTTCATTCCTTGCTTGACTTTCGCTGCAGTCTTATCATTTTCAGTAAAAGTAGCCTTAAACTTTCCAAATGAGTTTAAGTGTGTTCTTTCTTGATTTATGATGGAAGCAGTCATGACACAGTCTACCAAAGTGCATAAACCCATATAGTTTTTTTTATAATGTATCTATAAATTCACCTATAACATCAGTACAAGTATTCCTTATATATTTGTAGATCATTAAACAAATAAGGGAATATTATATATTGAATGTTTAAATACTCACTAAGCATTTTATGCATTACTCTAATTGTATTCAGCCACCAACATTGAATTCCATATTCATGCTTTGGAAATTGCAATCTGGCTGTTTTCACTCATACATGCATGTGCTTGCAGGTGTACTCAGCTTCCTATTGGTATCCTTCTTGTAAATGATGTTGCTGTTTTAATTATTTGAAAAGAGCTGTATATATTCCTGAGCACTACACTGTAGTGAAATGAAGGCTGAAGTGTCAGGAGGGAGGGGCTGTATCCCAGAAGGCAAAGAGGAAGCAGAGCTTTGAAAGTCAAGTAGGCAGGAAGAGAGTAGCTTTTCCTTAGCAGTTCATAGAGTATATCCATACTTATATATCTATTCTTTTCCAGATAGTTGCTTTAGTCTGGCAAGATTCTGTCTGTAGGAGAACAATTAAGAAACTACTCAAAAGTAATTCCTCAAGTTATTGGTTCTTGGGGCCTGACAATGCATATTTTAGGGCTTTGTACACCGATACTATCATGGTACATTTCCATTTACATGCTGAAGTTATATTTATATGCTCTACCTTTTATGACGGCTGATACTACCAAGTGAGAATTAAATAGTTCCAGACTGGGTCATTAACAAAATCTTATGCAGATGTCTTCCACTTCCACAGATGAGAGATGAGTGGGAGAAGTCCTTTACTATATAATAGTGGGAGAACAGATTAAAATCCTTGGGCCAATTACTCATTGTATTGAAAGAAGAAAAACTGCTAGATTTTACAGCAGTTCATTTTCTTATTTTGGCTTTTTATACCTGCTATAAAAGCAACTTTCCTACTCAAGCTCTGCCACTATTTTATTGCTACCTCCTGAGTGCTGGTCAAGTTGTTAAGAGATTTATTGCCATGCTTTTTGTGAAATCCTGACACCAAGAACAGCTACTCCTATTCTCAACTTCATGCGAGGAAAAAAGAGCACTCAAAACTCCAGGATTAAAGCATGGTTCTACACCCACTCACAAATCCATTCGTCACAAGTCAGGCCCCAAACTCTTGGTTCCAGAATCAGAGTCTTATGATGCCAGATGATGAAGCAACCAAGCCAGCACAATTTATCCTCACTAATAGTTCCTGTGCTGTCCAGCATCTAGCAGCTGTAGCAGCAGCAGTAGCAGCTGTGCTCAGATATTGAACAGCTGCCTGCCTGGTTAATATGATGGGGATCAGAGGAAATTTACTATCCATCTCCCTCAATGTGACTTAGGTATTTCTTAACCCACAAGGACTTCCCAAATATGATTTTAGATAGGATTTTTAATTGAGTCCTTGACAGAGAGAACTGGCAAAAGGAAAACTACTCTCCAGCTGTGCAATGTCCCAAATTTTACAGATACATATACAACATTTTTGTGAGACTCTTAGGGACTAATTGTGACAGCCTTATCAATCCACTAACTGTGAGATCCATTGCCTAAGATCAATAAATGATCTGCACAAACATGTTGCTGACTTTTAGTTGTTAGCTCAGGATGGGTGCTGCAATGAAAGAGACTTACATGAACAGTTTAAAGAAGAGACACCAGATGAAATATGGGATGAGCTCAGTTATCGGGGCAACTAGACTCTGCATTAATCAATCTCTACTTGGGAATCTAAGGCACAAAGAATCGCAGCAGACTACAGGTGATGGGAGAAGATATTGCTATTGTCTTTTGTACACCACTTATTCACCATAGGTTTCAAGTGCAGCTGGGAATCAGCAGAACTCCATTCTCTTTCTGGGAAAAGCTGTGCCAATGCACTAAATGATCTCTGGCTGGACACTATCTAGTCATTTCACACAAGTAGTCTCCTAAGAAACCCCCAGCTCCACTCCCCCAATCATAGTCCCAAAGCACCAGGAATGTATTGCATCTAGACAAATGTGGGGAGGGTAAACATTTTGCAAGCAAAATACTCCAAATGCTCAAAATCTGTCTGGATAGAAATTAATCATGTAGAAAGTAAGTACAGTAAAACCCATACAGACATCCCAGCACTGCATAACAACACTGAACTTTTAGACTCAGACATAACCCCCAATACAAATGAAACCTGTACATAGATTTTGGTGTTGGTTGTGAATACTGGTATTACTGCAATATTCTCTACATGGGGCTCCCCTTGAAGAGCACCCGGAGGCTCCAACTGGTCCAGAATGCGGCCGTGCGTGTAATTATAGGGGCGACGCGATGCTCCCATGTAATAACCCTCCTGCACGAGCTACACTGGCTTCTGGTGGTTTTCCGGGTGCGATTCAAGGTGTTGGTTACTATCTTTAAAGCGCTCCATGGCTTAGGACCTGGGTACTTACGAGATCGTCTTCTGCCACCAAGAGCCTCCCACCAGCCAGTACGCTCCATAGAGAGGGTCTCCTCATGGTGCCGTCGGCTAAACAATGTCAACTGGCGACACCCAGGAGGAGAGCCTTCTCCGTGGGAGCACCTGTCCTCTGGAACGAATTGCCCCCGGAATTAAGAATTATCCCTGACTTACACACCTTCCGCCGTGCTCTCAAAACCTTTTTTTTCCAACAAGACGGGCTGGCATAAAAATGAATTTTAAATACGATTTTTTATTAATTTTAATCGGGGTTTGTTTGGTTTTAATTTTAAGAGAGGCCAAATTGTTTAATATGCTTTAAAAAAATTTTTTTATATATATATCTGTTTTACTTTGGCTGTACACCACCCTGAGTCCTTCGGGAGTAGGGCGGTATAAAAAACTAATAAACCTAAACCTAACCTAAACCTATTACATTAATAAGAAATATAATACCCAAACCTCAATGTCTTCCCTTTACACTGAAAAATGTGAATTGGAATATTGCTTCCTTAATTTACCTATAAAGGTTTCTCATTTGAAAACAGAGTATGTGCTTGGATTCTTCGACTGAATATGTTTTTGGAATTCTTCTTTAGAATAAATCTTACTCATTAGGCTCATTATTCATTAGCCATTTCTAATCAGTTTCCAGACTAAAAGGTGCCACAGGTAGTTTTACCCTTTTATCATCATCACAGAAATATGACTTTGTTATTCAACCAGTCCATCTCCCTGTTACAATCAAAATTATTGATTGGAGACTCCTAAACTCAAGAGTTAATCAGAGAATGCATGGATTCTCGGCGATGGGGAGTGGGAGGCATCACGACAGGGAAATCCTCAATGCCTATTGGTCCATCAGACTGAGAAACTTAATTAGGCCACGCCTCCTCCTTCTTCTCCATTCCTTTCTCAGTCTGCTGGTCCGAACGGCTGAGGAAAATTCTCTCTCGTGAATTTATTGGCAAAAAATAGCAAACCGAAGTTTTTTCAGAGTCTGGAACCAATTTGGCTGATTGGCGATTTACAAAATATAATAAATAATTGAATGATTGTTTGAGCGCTGCCGCCAAGGCTGCTGCAGGCCGCAGCCGTCTTCGCCGAGGGACTGCGGGGCCTCCGGGCCTCAGCCTTCAAGGCCTCCAGACTCCGGGGGTGAGTTCCTTCGTTCCATTGGGGCCGTGGGGCTGGCGTCGGGCGCCCGATTAATCGGGCGGTCCTCTGGAGGTGGCAGTAGGCCGGAGCAGTTGAGGCGTTCTCCCGCTCTTTTTCAGGACGCCGCTGATCGCGCCCCCCCTCCCCCCCTTATCTCCCTCTGCAGCGCGCCGCACCTTCTATAGATGGCCTGGCCCCCTCCGGCTGTTGCAGCCGATCGGAGGGTGAGTTGAGCGGCGGAGGCGTGCGTGCAGCCTCGAAGAGCACCGCAGGAGTTGCCCGGGCCCATTTTGGCACGCTTGGCGGCCATTTTCCGGTCGCCTCGTGGCGGACGCCATTTTGTGAGTCTGGCCTTCGCTGAAGTTTACCTCAACCAAGCCCTTAGACATTTTCATTCGGACGAAGACTGTTCCTGGGCTCCCCGGCTGATTTGTCGGATAAGACTGTTCTGACGTAAAAAAAAAAAAAAACCCCGACGCTAAGTGAGGTTTGGTCGTTAAGTGAACTTTGACTGAATTTTTTTTGTAAATTTCACCATTTCACTGCTGCATTCTGTCCTGCCTGCTGAGACATGTCTTCTAGGGCAGATGAGGTCCCCCAGCCGCAAGACGTGCCGCTGCCACCTCCCAGGATGGCTTCCATCCCATCCTCCACAAGGCCTACTTCGGACAGTCGTCCCTCCAGAGCCCTGCTGCGTGATGAACAGAGGAGGCAGCGTGCGTTAGAGAAGCAGGTAGCCAGGGCCGAGAGTCGCCGGAGAGAGCGTGAGACTCTGGAGTCCATGTCCGCTTCGGGCATCTCCTCCCCGGCCCAATCCAGGGATCCCTCTCCTGCCCCACGTCAGTGCAGGTCCCAGAGAGAGATCTCGACTTCTCCCTCGGTTTCGCCCTCGGCTATCAGAGGCGTGATGGGCAATCCGCTGGAGGGCACCTCTAGAGATTATCTGGTGCCACATCCTTCCTTGGCCCCGCGTGGGGGGTCTCCTCGGAGGGAAGATTCAGAGGAGGAGGAATTTGAGGACTTGCAGGACTTGCCTCCTACCATTCGTAGGCTGGTTTCCTCCGCTATTGCCAAGGGTATTTCGTCGGGCATGAAGTATCAGGCTCGATTCGCCCCTCCTCCCCTCCTTACTCCACTGCCCTCAAAGACGGTCCCCAGCAGACCGGCTGAGTCGTCCCTTGCTACCCCAATGGAAGTTGGCGAGTGTCCGGGCTCCCCTTCTCTCACAAGCGACAAGTCTGGTATGGGCGAGGAACCGGTGACTGGCATAGTGTTGTCGGATGATGAGGACGCCCGCAAGGAGGAGGAACCCGCCTACGCGGGTTTGTTCCAACCTTCCCTCTTTAAGCAACTGCTGGGGAAGGCAAAGTCCACCACGAAGCTTGGGGGCACGGGGAGCCAAACTATTGCTAGCCGGAAGGATCCGAGCCAGGCCATATTCATTCGCACTCCTCTGGGTAAGGAGGAAATTCCGGCCCCTCCCATGTTTCTGGAAGTAGTCAAAGGTCAGTGGTCTCAACCGGGCGCCTTCCCTGCCCCAGGCTCGAATGATAGGCGCCTATATAATATGGAGAAGGACTTTTCCCAAGGCTTGCAGGTTCCCGAGGTGGACACGCCGGTCGCGGCTCACTCCTCTTCAGCTACGGTGGTGGCCGGAGACGCGGCAGACAAATTGAAGCCGGAGGATCGTAAGGCCGAGCACATCCTGCGCAGTGGGTATGTGGCATCGTCCTGGGCCATTAAGGCGGCGGCAGCCGCCTCGTTCTTTAATAGGACGGCCGTCCTGTGGCTCCAGCAGCTGCAGGCCCGCATGCCGGCGGGTGATACCCGCACCTTGAGCGATATCGGTAAGATCCTAGCGGCTTCGCAATATTCCGCGGATGCCACCTTGGATGCAATGAAATTTTCTTCCAGTGCTCTTTCAGCTTCGGTGGCGTCCAGAAGGTTGCTGTGGCTCAAGAACTGGCAAGTTGACAACAAGTCCAAATTCTACGTGGCATCTAGGCCTTACGTAGGCGGCAAGCTGTTCTGGGATCCGCTGGACCATGTGTTGGTTGAGAACAAGGAGAAGAAGAAGGTGATGCCGTCGTCTTCTTCCAAAAGGCAGGAGAACCGTCCGGCCCCTTACCGTAGACGGCAGTTTTACCGCCCCCCTGACTCGGAGTACCACCAGCCGAGGTATTATGGTTCCCGGGGGGATCGCTTCCAGTTTCGCTCCTCCTTTCAGGACAGGGGCCGTGGCCAATTCCATTCCCGAAGACCCTTTCGAGGGGGAGGCAGTCGTCCCTTCCGCAGGGGCAGACAAACCTGAGCACGCCTCCCCTGTAGGCGGCCGCCTTAGAGCCTTCAGTTCGTTCTGGGCTCAGGTCACCACCGATGCGTGGGTGATAGATACGATCACCAATGGCCTTAAGCTTGAGTTTCTTTCTCCTCCCCCGAATTTCTTCCGCTCTTTTCCTTCCTCCAAGAATCCGGAGAGACTGGCACTTGTCCGCTCGGCCATCCGACATCTCCTAGATATCCGAGCTATTGAACCGGTGCCCTCCGGGGAGGAGGGCCGGGGGTTTTACTCCAACTTGTTTATTGTCCTGAAGGTTTCGGGGGGTTGGCGGTCCATTTTAGACCTTAAACGTTTGAACAATTATATAGTGTATCGCCGGTTTAAGATGGCTTCCCTAAGGTCCATCTTGCAAGGTGTGCGGAAGGGCGATTTCCTGGTCTCCATAGACCTCACTGAGGCCTACCTGCACATCCCTGTCTATCCCTCCCATCGCAGATTCCTGCGGTTCTCACACCAAGGGTCTCATTTTCAGTACAGGGCCATGCCATTTGGGCTGGCCTCGGCTCCCCGCATTTTTACCAAGGTGATGGCGGCGGTCGCAGCTTACCTGCGCTCCGATCCCGTTCGATTGCAACTTTACCTTGATGATGTCCTGTTACAGGCCCACTCCTTTGATCAGGCCACCCACGATCTCAACCTTACCATTGAGACTCTTCAAAAATTGGGATTTTCCATCAATTTTCCCAAAAGCCACCTCACCCCTTCTACGAGGATCCTCCATTTGGGGACTGTCATTGATTCGGTTGAGGGCATGGTGTTCCTGTCCAAGGACAGGAAGGATCAGCTGCAACAGTTGGTTAGCTCTGTCAGGTCAGACCAGGTGTCCCCCATAGTGACCTTATCCCGTCTCCTGGGGTTCATGATTTCCTGTGTGGAAATAGTTCCCTGGGCTCGTTTCCATTCCAGGGAATTGCAATGGGCATTGATACCATATCAGAGACTCATGGTCAGTAACTCCCCAGTCCCAGTTCCGGTCCCCCCTCGGGTTCGGCTATCCCTCCGATGGTGGATGTCCCCAGCGATAGGGCAAGGGTCCCCCCTTTGGGCTCCTGCCAGGGTTACCGTTACTACTGATGCCAGCCTCTTTGGCTGGGGCGCTCTGATGGGGTCGCAGATGGCGCAAGGCCGATGGACTGCCTCGGACTTACGGCACAATATTAACTTCCTCGAATTGAAGGCGGCACGCCTGGCCTTGCGTCATTTCCAAAAAGACTTGTTTCATGCTAATTTGTTGCTTCTCACAGACAATATTGCCACGAAGGCGCATGTGAACAAACAGGGAGGGACTCACTCCAGAGCTCTTTGGACAGAAGCACACAGACTGATGACCTGGGCGGAGACCCATGTTGGATCTATCGAGGCGGATCACATTTCTGGCCTCCTGAATCACCAGGCGGATTGGCTGAGCCGCAGCACGGTGGACCATGGAGAGTGGCAACTCGATCCGTTGCTGTTTCTGCGGATATGCCAGAGATTCGGAGAACCGGTGATAGACCTATTCGCGACGCCGAAGAATGCGCAGCTCCGGAGATTCATCACCCGTTACCAGACCTGGGATGCCGAGGACACCGACGCACTCCGCTGCTCGTGGCCGACCGGTCTCCTTTATGCCTTCCCTCCCCTTCCTCTTCTCCAGGGCACGATCAGGAAGCTGTTAGCAGTAGAGGCCGAGATGATTCTCATAGCCCCGGATTGGCCCAGGCGCGCTTGGTATGCGGATTTGAGGCAGCTGTCAGTGTTTCCCCCGTGGAGGCTTCCGGACAAAGAGGTCAGGCTATTTCAGGGGGTGCTCCAGCACCCGGACCCCAGGTGGTTGAAACTGTCCGCCTGGCGCTTGAGCGGCAGACCTTGAACGTTGGGCACATTTTGGTCAGGGTTATGCGTACCCTGGAGGCGGCTAGACGCCCCTCCACTAATAGGATTTATGACGCTACCTGGACTGCCTTCTACAGGTGGTGTGAGAGGTCCGACATCGTGCCCCAGACGGCCTCGGTTTTCGAAGTCTTGGACTTCTTACAGGATGGCCTTGACAAGGGGCTGGCCTACAACACCTTGCGCAGGCAAACTGCAGCATTGGCCACGGTTATTCCGGGTGACGGTCGCACTCCCCTCCCTCATCTTCCTTTGATTAGACGATTCCTCAAGGGGGCGGCCAACCTGGCCCCCCCCCGTGGTTCCTAGATTTCCCACTTGGGACCTTCCCTTGGTTCTACAGGCCTTGACAGGGGCTCCCTTTGAACCCATTAGATCGGTGCCCTTACAGATGTTAACCTTCAAGGTGGCGTTCCTGGTAGCCGTCACTTTGGCTCGGCGCATTTCCGAACTCAACGCCCTATCCTCCCGCAGTGACCTCTGCCTTTTCCACTCGGATAGAGTAGTCCTCCGCTTAGATCCCACCAATACTCCTTTCCATAGGTCGCAAGAATTGGTGTTACCCAATTTCTGCCCATCCCCCTCTCAAGAGAGAGAGCGGCTTTGGCATAGGCTAGATGTCCGTAGGGCCCTTCGGATATACCTGAAGAGAACCGCGCCCATTCGACGGTCTGAGGCGCTGTTCCTTTCCTTTCAGCCGGCTTCCCAGGGAGCCAGGGTCAATCCTAGCACTATAGGCAGGTGGATTAGGCGGACGATCGCGTTGGCCTATGAGGCCAGAGGGGTGGCTCCGCCACATGGTATCACAGCTCATTCCACGCGTAGCGCGGCCACAACGGCGGCCTGGGCGACCAGGGCTCCGTTTGAGGACATTTGCAGGGCGGCCTCCTGGTCGAGCCCTTCTTCGTTCATCTGGCATTATAAGCTTGATGCATACGCGTTGGCGGACGCGGCGTTTGGCCGGAGGGTGTTACAACAGGTGGCTTTTCAACCTCGGGCACTGTAGTCTAGTTCCCCACCCTAGGACGGTAGCTTTGGTACGTCCCTGTCGTGATGCCTCCCACTCCCCATCGCCAAGAACGTTCGTTGGTACGCACGTGAACGACGATTCTGGCGATGGGAGTGGGAGGCATCACGTCCCTCCCTATTATTATTAGTGGCTGGGTGGGGGTGGCTACCCCTCCTTGTTGCGATTTTTGTTCGCAGGTTTTTTGTCGGTCATGGCCTTCGAAAGGAATGGGGAAGAAGGAGGAGGTGTGGCCTAATTAAGTTTTTCAGTCTGATGGACCAATAGGCATTGAGGATTTCCCTGTCGTGATGCCTCCCACTCCCATCGCCAGAATCGTCGTTCACGTGAGTACCAACGAACGTTTTCTCTTATTCAGCTTCTGTAACCATCAATAGTCCCTCCAATTTTATTTCATTTCCCTGATATTGTATTCTGTATTGTCAATAATTTTAATCTGCTGCTCTGGCCTAGAGGTGGAGCTCTTACCTCCCAATCAGGAGGTTGTGAGTTCAATCCTATTTAGAGACAGATGTAGGGTCTCCTGCTTGGGCAGGGGGTTGGACTAGACAACTTGCAAGGTCCCTTCCAACTCTGTTAATCTAATAACCAACCTGGGAAGGAGGAAGAGTGAGGATTAAAACAATTGCTGAGGCGGAAGCCTTTTTTAAAAAACATTCCTCTGCCCTGGGGGAAGATCCAGGGGGGACGGAGGGGGACACGGCCCCGCCCGCTGGGGGCCAGGGAGGAGAAAAAGAAGATACAATAGCCATGAGACTTAGATCGAAAAAATAACTTTGCCTTGATTTTTCTGAACAATTTTGCATAATATCTGGATTTTTTGTAAATGTCTGACAGCATGGAACTGAGAATTTAGGTATATGTACTTGCTTTTACCTTGTAGTGTTATGAAAAATGTTTTTTTTTTGTTATCTTTTTATTGTGTATTTTGAGGTCTCGGAAGGGCCGACGACTCTGACGTGAATGCTTTCAAAATTTCTTTGTATCCCTTACCCTACCCTATAGAAAAATGTAAAACCAATAAAACTTTTTCAATATAAAAAAAAAAATCTAATAACCAACCAGTTCAGAACGCACACAATCGCTGGGTGGGACTGTAAAACATCTGATTCTTAGGCACACATATCTCACTACCTGTCGAATATCAAGTTCTTCCACTCAACACAGCACAGAAGAAACTACCTATATTACATTTCAAATATGTTGATGTACTGAAAATGGAAACGGATTCTGCTAGGCATCAAGATCTGGGGAACATTCCATAAACACGGCTGGAGCTCAGATTCCTGCAAAATGCCATTAATCTATGACAGAATTGTTTTACCAGCACTTGCAAAATGATTTCATCTATGCCTTTTCCCCTTCCCTAGAGGCTCTTACTTTTTTGGGGGGAAAAAAGTTTCCCATTTGTAATCCATCAGTATAGGTTACTGAATTTTACAATCACTAAGGGTCACTGTGGTTTTCCCCTCATCTTTAGCACTTAAAATAGCAGGCAATTTTACCAAGTTGGATTTCAGACAATCTTACAAATGTAACTTATATGAAGGAGAATCAGATGTGCAGGTAGTCCTCATTTAGCACCTACAATTGGGATTGGCAACTCAGTAGTTAAGTGATGTGGTCGCTAAGTGAAATTATAACTGCGCCTATGCTCTTATTTCAGCTTTCCTTTGCCTTAGAGATCGGGGAAGGTTGTAAATGAGAGGATTCTTGCAATGTTACTTTTTCGTCACCATTGTAATTGCAATTATCATTAAGCAGTTAAATGAGATCTCCTGTGTTTATCATCCTTCAGTTTGAATATAAGTAGTCTTTAACTTACAACTCTTGATAAGTTCCCGTCTAAGTTACAAAGCACTCCCTCCCCAAGGTACTTCTGAGTTGGTTCTGAAGTTCCAATAGTTACCCTTCCCCCACAGTTGTGTGACTGCATTTTGATGCCTGGCAACTGGCCTGTATTTATGGCTATTTGCAGCAATTCACAGTCACATGAACACAAATTATGACATTTTTTCCCTGGAAACAAACATTTATTTTTGGTTTCTGGTGAAAACTGGCCCCATAACAAATAATGGGTTCACAGCATTCCTTTAGTGAGTGCTGCATTTGGTTAACAATGCTTCAAATAAAGATTATAAAAATTGGGTTGGTCATGTGATGACCTGCTTTATGACTGTACCACCCATAAGTCAAGGACTACCTGTATAAAATTATGTTATTTGATTGCCCTTCCAATGAGCCATCTCATCAAACAGTTATCGACATTACCAATCACACAGGAAGCACCAAAAGAAATTAGACGTACAAGCTTAAGATACCAAGTTATGCCAGCAAATCTGGGGATTGACCGATTGGCCAACAGATTGAAAAAGTTTAATCCAGGGGTGAAATCCAGCAGGTTCTGGAGAACCAGTAGTGGAAATTTTGAGTAGTTCAGAGAATCGGTAGCGGAAATTTTGAGTAGTTTGGAGAATCGGCAAATGCCACCTCTGGCTGACTCCAAAGTAGGGTGGGAATGGAGATTTTGCAGTATCCTTCTCCTGCCATGCCCACCAAGCTACGCCCACAGAACTGGCAGTAAAATATTTTGAATTTAACCGCTGGTTCAATCTACATTCCAACACCAAAAAATAAAATAAACTAAAATTACAGAGTGTAAATTATTGTATAGTAACCTTCATTTAATGTGCTAGCAAAATAATGTTTATGATCATCCAATGCAGATTAGAGCCCTAAATGAAAAAGGGGATGCCAGATATTTCAGGTGACTTTAGAAAAGGCTGAAGAATACAAAACATTATTGCTGATGCATACTAGATAACTGAGAAAACCAAAGACCACCAAAAAGAAATCAATATGCATTTAATTTATCCTGAAAAGCCTTAGATCATGCCAATCACATCAAGCTGTAGAAGGTTTTTAGACAAACTGGAATCCCAGAACATTTTATTGTCCTCAAGAGAAACAATTCTTTACAGATCAGGAAACTACAATATAGACAGAACATGGTGAAATAGACTGGCTGCTGAGAACACTGGAAAAAAAGAACCTGTAAGATGTACTAATAAAAGTCAAGGAGCACAGTGAGAAAGGGCAGTAAAATTAAATGTAAAGATCAAACTAATGACAAGTTCAACAATCAGCCTTAGAATTGACAATTTTTTATTTTTATTTTATTATTTTATTAAATTTATACCCCGCCCTTCTCCTTGTTAGGACCCAGGGCGGCGCACAGGCATTATTAAAACCACAAAATACAAAATACAAAATCGATTAAAATATATTAAATTATTAGACCCGTGCTAAAAACCCATTTTAAAACCATACCAAATTAATTTTAAATTTAAAAGTCAGAAGTAGGGGCTATCCTAGGCCGGCTTGTTAGAATGGATACGTCTTAAGACGTTGGCGGAAGAGGCGGAGGTCCGAGATAGTGCGAAGGTCGGGGGGTAGGTCGTTCCAGAGGGCCGGGCCCACCACAGAGAAGGCCCTTCCCCTGGGTGTCGCCAGCCGGCATTGCCCCGCTGACGGCACCCGGAGAAGACCCTCTCTGTGGGAGCGGATCGGACGAAGGGATGTATGGGGCAGGAGACGGTCTCGTATATAGCTAGGCCCCGAGCCATGGAGCGATTTAAAGATGGTCATCAGCACCTTGAAGCGCACTCGAAAGGCCAGAGGCAGCCAGTGCAGCTCGCGCAGGAGAGGTGTTACGTGGGTTTGCCTTGAGGCACCCATAATCACCCGCGCGGCCGCATTCTGTACTAACTGTAGCTTTCGAGTGCACCTCAAGGGGAGCCCCATGTAGAGAGCGTTACAGTAATCCAGCCGGGATGTCACAAGTGCTTGAGTGACTGTGCGAAGGGCTCCCCGGTCCAGTAAGGGGCGCAACTGGCGTATCAGGCGTACCTGATAGAACGCCCCCCTGGCCACGGCCGTCACATGGTCCTCCATGGACAGCCGCGAATCCAGGAGGACGCCCAAGTTGTGCGCCCTCTCCACGGGGACCAGTTGTTCGCCCCCAATGGCCAGTGTTGGACTTATCTGGCTGAACCGGGGTGCCGGAAACCACAGCCACTCGGTCTTGGATGGGTTGAGCTTGAGTTTGTTACTACCCATCCAGATCCGTACGGCCTCCAGACACCGGGACAGCACCTCGATGGCATCGTTGGGGTGGTTTGGGGTGGATATGTACAATTGAGTGTCATCAGCGTACAGATGGTATTCCACCCCAAAACCACGGATGATCTCGCCCAGCGGCTTCATGTAGGTATTAAACAGGAGTGGCGAGAGGACCAACCCCTGAGGGACCCCACATGTGAGTGGCCTCGGGGACGACCTCTGCCCTCCTGCCAACACCCATTGCGACCGACCAGAGAGGTAAGACGAGAACCACCGTAGAACGGTGCCTCTCAGCCCCAACCCCCCCAATCGGTGCAATAAGATACCATGGTCGATGGTATCAAAAGCCGCTGAGAGGTCTAATAGAACAAGGATAGAGGAACAACCTCTATCCCGTGCCCTCCAGAGATCATCTACCAACGCGACCAATGCCGTTTCGGTGCTGTGACCGGGTCGGAAGCCGGACTGGCGTGGGTCTAGATAATCAACTTCCTCCAGATGTCGGGGAAACTGTTGAGCCACCACACTCTCAACAACCTTCACTAAAAAGTGAAGGTTGGAGACGGGACGATAGTTCTCTAATAAAGCTGGATCCAGGGATGGTTTCTTGAGGAGGGGCCTCACCACCGCCTCTTTCAAAACGGTGGGCAAGTACCCCTCACTCAGAGATGAATTCACAATGCCCTGGAGCCAGCCTCGTGTCACCTCCCAGGATGCCAGTACAAGCCAGGAGGGACACGGGTCCAATAAACATGTGGTGGCTCTAAGGTTCCTCCGCAACCTGTCCATATCCTCGGTAGTAACAAAGTCAAACTCCTCCCAAGGTGTAATCTCAAGACCTGCGCTGGACGCCTCGACTGGACCACAAGTGGAGGGCAACTCGTTCCGAATCTGAGTGATTTTGTCCTGCAGGAATACTCCAAATTCCTCTGCTCGACCCTGCAGAGGGGCTTCCCGCGGCCTCAGATGAAGGAGGGAGCGGGTCACCCCAAACAGGGCGGCAGGGCGGTTTTCCGCGGACGCGATAAGAGTGGCACAATACTCACGTTTGGCCACTCTTAGCGCCACTAAATAAGTCCTAATATGGTCTCTCACTAGTGTTCGGTCAGATTCGGATCGAGAAGATCTCCACCTACTCTCTAGGCGTCTCTTGCGGCGTTTCATCTCCCGAAGCTCCTTGGTGAACCAAGGAGCCTGGGTGACTCGGCGCCGCATGAGAGGCCGCAAGGGCGCAACTCGGTCCAAGGCCCCCGTGGCCGCACTATACCATGCGGCCACTAGATCCTCAGTCGGCCACTAGATCCTCAGTCGAGCCACAATGAGGATAAAGCCTTTGAATTATATTTCCATCCATAACCAATGGTCACACAGCAGGTATCTTAAATTTTCTTTTCCAGCTGGTAGGAGTCTTGTAAATTTCATTAATAAAATGCTGATTCTAATGCACCATTGATCACGATTCTCCAATATGTCCACGGATAAAAAGCACAAAAAATATTTTCCATTCATTTTGCACACTGAGATATATACTTGTTCACTATGCTGACAGAAGGGGGAGCTCTTTTTCTAAATTAATATTTAATCACACATTTGTGATTAATACAGCTCAAGAAAGGCTCTAGTAAACATAAATTAAATAAAAATAATTAAAACAAAACTGTGATGTGCTTCTAGGCTCAACAATTGCCTGAATTAAAGGAAATTATTTGAAAGATAGGCAGAGGAAGGTTCATTTTTTACTGATAGGAATTAGCATGGGGGCATACATTTATCTTGTTATACTAGTTTGGGATCCAGACAAAAACTAAGTCAATACTTACATACTTATTCTATTTTTATATTGTCTTCAAGGTAAAGCCTGTTCAATGTAGCTTAAGTAAAATTTATCTTGAATTATGCTTCACTCCTGGTTACTACTCCTGGAGAAATTCACAATGTTTTCCCGGCAACAATATAGAAATGGTTTAACATTTCCTTCTTGGAAGTTTTTTAAAAATTTGGTTTAGTACATAAAATCGGATTTGTGGTGGGCTCCAATCAAAGTACAGATTAAATATTTAGCATTTTCCAAATATAGGCAAAATATTTAAACTAATATAAGTCATAAAACATGTAGTGTACAAGACATAAAAACATTTAATTTAAAATATTCATAGGAGGGTTGGAAACAGCAGAAGAGGAATTCTTATAACAACAATTAATCATTTATAAAGAAAAAGTACAATAAATCAGTCAATCAGTGCATTTAGAATCAGTCAATTTAATTCTATGGAAAACAAAGGTTTAACAAATAATACAGAATGTGTGGGAAATGGATAGGGAGATATTTATCTTTTTTTGAAAAACGATAAAGCTGAATCATAAGAATTCAATAGATGAAGAATTTGCACTGTGCCTTTTGGGGGCTGACAACATAATAAATCCGAAATCCTGGTTAATGTGTAGGATGTGATGATATGCATACATACTTGTTAACTCTGATTGTGGGCTTAACTGTTTTGTGAACACACCCACTGGACATGGCTGTTAGTTAACAGTAGCATTGTGTTCTCCCATGATATTCTTGCATGCCAGCTGCATAGGAGCAGTTACAAAACACCACTGTCCTTTTGTGCCTTGCTTGTGCACAGCCACTCTGAAAGGCAAAATACTTGGTTATTTGAGCCCCTAGCCTAGTCTGTTGTATTTAGGCCTTATTTCTGATGGAGGAAGTGGGGACTTCGTGCACCTATTTAATTATAAACCGCCCAATGTCACAACGGTGAGATGGGGGCGGAGGGGCTGTATAAATCGAATGAATAAAAACTCCCACGTCCACGTGTTCATTATATCCGAAAAATGCACACGTTATGCGGCTACCCTATACAAAGGCGGGATTCTCGCCCTGCGATAGGGACCCTGGAATAAAAAAAAAACATAAGTTCTTGGCCGCAAGAAGAAACCGCCGCTGGTTTGACTGACAAGCCAGCGGAATGGAAAGACTGCCTGAGAAATCTCAACGCGATAGACACACAAATGCCCGAGTTGAACTGCCAGCGCGGCGGCCGCAAGGGCAGCGCTAAGCGGTTGACTGCAAATCTTCGTTCCCCTTCGTCTCTATCGCGCGGAGAAACCGAGCGATGGAAAGCGGGCGCTTTGCACATTCTCAGAGGCACCCTCTCCTTCACCGTCTCCACAGACGGCCAACATCTGGGATGGAGATCGCGGGAGGGACATGTGTGTCGTTGAGGATGTAAGGGCCCCCCCCCTCTCCGCCCCCTCCCTCCGCCAAGAGGGCTGTTCTAGCCAGTCGCAGGCTGCGGGAATAAGAATGCCAACAGCCGCCGGTTTTGCTCCAGGGAAGGAAGGAGGGAGGGCGGGCGAGAGCCGCTCGCCCCTTTAACAGGCGGCGGGGCGGGGAGAGGAAGCGATGGATGACTGTCTGGATGTATGAAGGGCCGGATCGGGCCGACGCCGCGGACGTGTCGGTACCGCCTCTCCCCCTCCCTCCCCGGCTCCTCTCCGCCTCGAAAGGCCCGTCGTGTGAGGAGGAGCCGTCGCCGCCTGTTCGTTGCTGGCTTCTCTGCTGCCACCGCCGCCACAGCTCCTTCTCCTCCTCCTCCTCTACCAGCTTTTCTTCCTTTTTCCGCCGGCTGCCCTCCTCAGGTACGTCGCTCCGGGCGCCATCTCCACCTCCTTCTCCTCCTCTTCGGATTCCTTTTTCAGGGACTTGTGAGGGCAGCCGCTTCGTAAGCGGCAGCGGGCGAGGAGGTGGGAGCGCTTCAACGGGGCTGCTTCCGTGGCACTGGGCCGCTGCTCGGGATTCCTGGGCCCGCTAGGCCTGGGAGGGGGACGCGGGGAGTGGCTGGCGGGGCCATCCGGCCGCGGGTTTCAGAGTGGCCGCGTGGAAGGAGTCTCCTCAGGTTCCCCGCAGGCCTTTTTTGCGGGGCGGGTGAGGGCAGGGGAAGGGGCGCCGAAGCCCCCACCTCCCGACCTGGGAGGTGGTTTCTCTGGCGTTCCCCAGAAGGAGAACGGCCTTTGTGGAGGGAGGAAGTGAACCGGGAGAGTAAGTAACTCTTTACAACCTTGCGGTAGTATCCTAAATATACTACTTTGGGGTCTTTGGAGCGCTCTTTTCCTCCTTTCCCCTCCCCAGAAATAGGGAGAAACGGCCCCTTCCCTACCGCTACCTCTCTAAAAGGCCCCTTTTATTCTGTGGGAACGTGTGAAGGTGGGGTGAATAATGAGGACTTGCATTCCTTTCTCTCCTGAAACTACTAGGGACTACCTTTCTCTCCTTCCTATTTTATTTTTTAATGTTTGTGCGTGATTTTAATCAAAGTTAATGATTGCCCTTGTATATAGATATAGATGAAGGGGCCAAAGTAGAGTCAACCTCTGTCAAAATGTGTCCCAAGGGACTGGGCGCAAGAGATTGAGCTGGAAGGGGAAAAGGAGGGGAGGCAATCTTTGGGATTGGGCAGATCAGGATGTATAATATCTGAGGTTGAGTCAGCCTTGCTTCCTAGTTGACGTATTTTAAGTGTGGCATGGGTGGGGAACAAGAAGACCTCTGTATTGTATATCCAACTGGAAAAAAAATGCTAGTCCATTCAGCACAAAACCTAGGTGCGTTCACTTCTCTACTTCTCCTCTTTCCAAGTCTGAGCTGCTTTTTTAGGAAATCCAAGAACTGTCATTCAGTATGTATATGAGGATATTTAACCCAACATGTAGTGTTAAGTTTAAAAAAAAACTATTAAGGCATTCCTTTTGGCTGGTTATGCATAAGGAAACAAAGGGCTGCTTGAATCAAGATTGAACTCTTACATAGTTAATAGAATAAGTTGGAATGAGCCCCTGGTTAGGGTCTCTCTGATTTCTTCTATGAAAGGAAAACCAGAAGCATCTAAAACTGATCATGGTTTTCTGTGATGTCCAAGTACAAACTGGTTTGTGTTCTTTGATTGTGAAGCAGGAATTTTAATTTTGTATGTGCAAGATTAGAACTTGTCTGAAACTGGTTTACACAGAGTCAGATGGTTAATCTGTGTGTAGTAGTTAATACTGACTACATTACATTAAATGAAAACTGATCTCCAAGGTTTCAGATAGGAAGATAGGGTTTTTTGTAGCCTTCCTTGGAAATGCCAGGAATGGAAACCAAGATATTATTTGCTATTGAACTATGACCCCTTACTGAGTATTGTGTCAGCTTGATTTTAGAATCCTAAGCTGATCCACAATTATTGTGTTTGAACTGTACTAAGTCCTTTCTTTTAAAATTCATAGTTTGGAGTGATTCTAGCAGTGCATTGGGCTGAGATTGATTTTCTTTAATGCTGTGGTTCATTGTTTCTTGAACTGTTACACTGAATGCCTGAACAGCTTGAGGGTTGTTCAGACAAAATCAGATAATGAAATAGATTGAATGTTACTACAATTCTAAGACATTCTTTGGCAAGTCTCCCTCTGATATGGATGAAATATGTTAAGTTTGTTCAACCAATTAGAATTTAATGTCAATATAGTAAATGAGAGGGAAAAGAATATTATTTTAGTAATTCCTTTAAAAAAAGGTAATTGTGTATACACACATGCACACAGATATTGTTCAGTATTCTCTGGCCTTCTAAAGTATATAGTGTCAGTATAGGCACATTGTCATTGGACTTTGGAGATGACTGTAAATAGAGAAAAGTTATAGAATAATTTTGTCATTTTAGTGCAGTTCTCCCCTTTTTCATTATTTTGGTTTATTGACAACATTTAGCACTGCAGTATACAAAGGAAAACTGTCTTTTCATTGCACCAGCACCACTTGCCTTTTCTAAAAGTATTGCATGTGTTCTTTAAAGGCAGAAGAGAAGCAAAGGACTATATTCATTATATATTCTGAGTGTAACTGTTTTTCTAACAGTGCGTCTCTTTAAGCCTGCCTATGATGAGACTCATATAGTATTTGTCATGTTTTAATCATCATAATTCAGCATAATAAAATTGGTTCTCTGTGATCTTTAATTATTGTTTGCTGAGAATGTTCTAAGCCTAGGATTGGTTTGCTTACATATCCTTAAAAGAAACTACTTGAAATGTTTCTAAATTAAGGAAAGAGTTTTATGTTTAATAGATTAGCAAATGAAGCAGTCCCAAATATTTTTTGTTGTTTGTGCAATAGATTTCAATGAAACCACAAATTAAGTATTTTCTTAGTTTTGCAGCTGTATTCCAGTTGTGTAGCCCTGTTACCTAAATAAGCAAAGTTCACAATAATGTTCTTTGTCTCCTTTCCTGTACCCCACCCCACATCTATTCAGAAAATGAAGTTTAGATAGGATCTCTGAAATGCCTATGTAAAAAATGCAAGATTTTCAAGTCACAAAGGCAACCAACCTGAGTTTGGAACTGAGATTGTGCTAATTGATTGCTGCCTATGATGGGTGATGTATAAATTTAATAAATAAACTCTCCTCTCAGTATTTAAATTATTTTGTTGGTATTTGTTACTGTTATGAAATATAGCACCAGTACACATTGATTCATGATTCCTTTGTCAGATGTAGGGAATGGCAAATTAAATTAATGTAGGAGTTAGCCATTCCATGCATTTGATGGTGAGCTATACCGTATTTTTCTGAGTATAAGACTCACCTTTTTTTCCTCTAAAAAGAGGCTGAAAATCTGGGTGCGTCTTATACATCAAATACAGCATTTCTTTGCCTCTTGGAACCCCACCCCCTTCACCAAACTGGCTGTGCCTAGCCTTATAGAGGCTTTCAGAGAGCTCCTGGGGGCTGGGGAGGGCAGAAATGAGCCTAAAACGCCCCATCCCCCAGCAGCACTCTATAAGCCTCCATAGGGCTATGCATGCAATTTACTTGACACAAAAATGGCCCGTTTTTGCGATAAATGGGCCGGTTTTTTGCTCATTTTTGACTCACCCCCCAGGAGCACTCTGCAAGCCTCCCCAAGGCTATGCATGCTTTTTATTTGAAAAAAAAAACGGCCCCGTTTTCGCGGAAAAAAGGGCTGTTTTGGAGAGGTTTGCAGAGTGCAAAAAAGGGGTTTATTTTCCTTTGGATAGCTCTTAAACTGTTTCTGTGCCAGGAGAAACAAAGTCCTAAGGTTTGTCAGCGATTTCCTTCTCCAGGACATGGATAAATGCACCTGGAAACATCAACCTACCTACCTACCTACTCTTTCTCTCTCTCTACCTACCTACTGTATTTCTCTCTCTCTATTTCTCTCTCTCTCTTTCTCTATTCCTTTATCTATCTACCTACCTACCTACCTACCCTCTCTCTCTCTCCCTACCTACCTACTGTATTTCTCTCTCTATTTCTCTCTCTCTATCCCTCTACCTATCTACACACACACTCTCTCTCTCCCTACATACCTACTGTATTTCTCTCTCTCCCCCTTTACCTACCTACCCACCTACCTACCTACACACACACTGTCTCTCCCTACCTACCTACCTACTGTATTTCTCTCTTTCTATTTCTCTCTATCCTTCTACCTACCCACCTATCTACCTACACATACACTCTCTACCTACCTACCTACCTACCTACCTACCTACCTACCTACCTACCTACCTACCTACCTACCTACTGTATTTCTCTATTTCTCTCTCTCTCTCTCTATTTCTTTATCTACCTACCTACCTATCTACTCTCTCTCACTACCTACCTACTTACTGTATTGCTCTTTCTTTCTCTCCCTCTCTATCCCTCTTTCTACCTACCTACTTTTTTTATGTGCCTCTTCAAAACCTTGGTGCGTCTTATACTCCGAAAAATATGGTAGTTTGCAAACTTGAAGATTTTGATTTTCTTCAGTAGGATCTTCATTTATTTATTTGTAAAATTTAATAGCCACGGATCTTACTTCAGAATAATTTTTAATTAAAATATATTTACTTGAATTATAAAAATATTAAAGAACCATTTAAAGTTAATATGGAAACAACTGACATTTCAGCCTTTTCATTCAAGTAGTTTTTACTTTTTAATATCCAGAAATATTTTGTAATGTAAGGGCCACGGGGTAAAATCTCACATGGAATAGAGGTACACTTTAAAAAGCTGTGAAAGTATTCTTGACAGAGCTTTTATATGTAAGATGGGTCCAGACCGGTGGATTCTTAGACATGGACTTGAAAATGTCTGATTCTTTATAGGAGCAAGCTGTAAGCTTCACTTATAGCAATTTCAGCTTGGTGTAATCGTCTTTTTATAAAATCAAGTGCTGAAAGTAGTATTTATTTGAAGAATGCCTACAAAATAACTATTGAAGCATGGTACTAGTTCTTTCTAATAGGTTAGTGTTTGTCTTGATTGCAATGTTTGATTAGTGAAATTGTTAAATGAGACAATTGATTAGTATGAGTTGGTAAGAACAATCAGCAAGACTTTGGTTCTTATGAGGATTGTGTGGTCTGATTCAACCCCTCTCCCGCATTTGTCATTCTACCCCTCCCCACAGATATGGAAGAACCCCTGGTCAGCCTGTTGTTCCCGAACAGCATTTTGCAGTAGCCATCATTATTAGCAGAATGCTAGGATTGCTACTAGTAGTAGTTCAACTCTCTTGGGACAATTACTGTTATATACACATGTGCGCATGCACACACACAAATTCTCTTATTTCTACTGTATGTATTCTGTATAAAACATAGGAACAGGTAGTTCTTGACCTAGACCATAGTTGAGCCCAGAATTTCTGTGGCGACGTGAGACAGTTGTTAAGCGGGTTTTGCCCTATTTTATTTTGCCCCTTTCTTGCATCAGTAGTTAAGTGACTCACTGCAGTTAAGTTAGTACCAGTAACATAATTGTTAAATGAATCTGACTTCCCCATTGACGTTGCTTGCCAGAAATTTGCAAAAGGGAATGACATGACCCCAGGACACTGCAACCGTCATAAATATGAGTCAGTTGCCAAGTGTCTGAATTTGGATCACGTGGCCATTGAGCTGCTGCAACTGTTGTGTGAAAAACAGTCAGTTATAAATCACTTTTTTTCAGTGGCGTTTTCAATTTTGGTCACTAAATAAAATTTAAGTCAGCTGAGGACTACCTTTACTTAAGCATACCATAACTGAAATAGATATACAGGGGAATATTTGTTAATTATATTTGTTGCATTTAGGTCATGGTTCTGATGATTCTGTTGCTTGCCTAAATTGACTGAGCTTTTCGTAGTTCTTACTGAAAGCATCAGAAAATACTTCCTCCAGAAGAGGTTTAATGACTTATGACCCTCCAAGTAAAACATAGAATTATTAAACATCCAGAACAAAGCAGTTTGTATCCTACCCAGAACACTACATTTTAGCTTAACAGTTATTGTCCTTTCCTACATTGTAATATATGAATAATATTTATTGGTCTGCTAAGAAGATGAATAAAAGTTACCATATTCACTGTGATTTTAAAGAGATGGTGGGATCCAGAAAGAATGTACCGTATATTCCTCTTAGTACAAGTAATTTAGTCAAAGTTTTATTGGAAGGAGTCCTTTTAATTTTCTCTTCCCATTATACCCTTATATTTGGTATAATTTTGTCTTTATTCTGGACATTTCCTAGCAGAGTGCTAATGCTAAATTAAAATAAAAACCAGTGGCATTTATTCTAAACCTTAGCTTTGCAGCTACCTTTGCTGCAGTTTTATAGTTGTGTACAATTTTCATAATTAAAATAACTTTTCTACACCAAAATATCTTTTCTACACCAAAATGAAGATGAGTATATAAAAGTGTAGGAAATCTTATTTCTGTTCTTTTGATAAATTCTAGATTTTAATTTTGTCTTTCAAAACTTGTAATAATATACATACTATAAAATATGTAGCATTGTCTGCCGGTAACTCAGTTCTGTGTGAAGCCCAATAATACATGGGATTTTAAAGCACATTTAACTCTTTCTTCTGAGAATAATATTGAGCAAGTTGTACTGTATCATGCCATATTTTTTAAAAAAACCTAGACTTGTTCAAGCTTGTGCAGGGTGGTATGATGATGCAACTAGCTATGAAACATTTTTCTCTTTCCTGTCCCCATAGTCATTCTGTGCTCCACCTATTTTTGCTTTGCAGAATTGAGGGCAAAGTGCATTTAGCTGCAGTTTGAACCAGATTATGAGCTTTGTCATTGTGAGAACTAATGAACTTTGGTCATTGTAGGAAGGGTTCTTCATTGTCTCCCACTGTGAAATGTAGAATGCAATTTTGGGAGGAGCTGGAAGGCAAAGAATTCTATCATTGGGGCAGTGGAGATATAAAAGGATTACTGAGGCATTTTTTCCTCTGGAAATCTGAAAAAAACTGCGACCTTTTAATAACATTGTGATTTCAGTTCAGATAAGATTAACAAGTCAAAAAAGGAGAATTGACTGAAATCTTAACTATTAGTGCAATAAATTAATGTAGTTTAAATTACAGTTAAATTTCTAAGTACCAAAACAATATTTTAGGAACTTTCAATCACTAAAGATATTTCCATCCTTATATAATTTAATTTATCCTGTGCACATAGGCAAGATAACAGTTAAAAATTAACCCTCAGTGATGACATGATTGAGTTAATTTTTAACTGATAATTTTCTTGCATATATGACCTTTAATTAACATTTTCAAGTTTGCGTATTAGTTTAATTGTTAGTTCTAGATGACAAAATATGCACTAAAATGTAATGTAAGAATATACAGTACATGAATCTTTTTTGAAGCAGACCACTGTGGTTTTTTCAGCAAGTTATTACATAATCTCAAAGATGATATTTGGATCCAGGCAAAATAGAGGAAGCATGAGAAGTATCCTAATGAGGAGTGTCCTATTATTTAACAAGTAGAGTTTCTCCAAGGCCAGATTACATTTTGGAAGTTATTTAGAGGGAAAAATGCTACTGGATTTAGTTTGTTCAATTCTTATATTCACATTCTGAGAACAACCTACATTGATGCATTTATTAACAAACATTTGTGAAACTGAAATTTTTGGTGTTTAACATGCTCTGTCGTAGTAACTATTTCTGTGTACTAAGTAAGACAGAAATGTACAAATAAGCATTTGAACATTTACTGCTAAAAGTTGTAGATTGTGCCACCAAAAGATATTCTACTGAAGCTTTAGCACCCGAAAATTAAGATTGTGGCACCAAATAAAATCACACTTGCATGTAAATAAATAGAATTCCAGTAAGAGTCGTTGCAGTAAGTGAGTATGAAATAAGTAAGCCAGGACTAGGGTTGAATAGAAAAAAACAGGGAAAAAGTGGAATTCAAAAAACAGAGAACCTGTGAAGTAAGGCTGGAATTGAAGGACTTGGCATTATGCAGTGGGAAGAAAGTGATTCGTAAACTCCTTGTCTCCATCCATTTTTCTAAATACATCCATGTAACGTACACATCTAAACACAATAATCCATAAGGAAAGACCATTTGGGAACATTCACTAGGAATATATGTTGTGTATGCATTTGTGTAAACGCAATCAATTTTGAGAGGGTTTTTCCTTGCATCAAAGATAAAAAAGAGCTAAGCCATTTAGTTACTCCTTTTTTTATTCTAACTTCAAAATATATGTTGCTATTTTATTTCCTGATGTGGTTTAATATATATTTCTCCTTTGAAATATTGTTTTGATTTCTTTCCCTTTGTTTCATACTCAAAACCTGAAGTTTATTATTATTACTAACATTACATCCCTTAGACCGATACGCTCCCACAGAGAGGGCCTTCTCGGTACCGTTGGCCGGACAATGCCGGCTGGCGACACCCAGGGGAAGAGCCTTCTCTGTGGCGGGCCCAGCCCTTTGGAACGACTTACCCCCTGAACTTCGCACCATCTCCGACCTCCGCCTCTTCCGCAAGTGTCTAAAGACACATTTGTTCCATCTAGCCAGCCTAGCGTAACCTCCATAACTGACTTTTAGATAGTTTTAAATTTGGGGATTTTAATTTGGTTTTTAGTGCAGGATTTTATTGAATAAACTTTTTAAATTTTATATGGTTTTGTATGTATTTTTAACATTCCTGTGAACCGCCCTGGGTCTGTTTGGAGAAGGGCGGGGTATAAATTTAATAAATAAATAAATAAATAAATTAAATTTCTTGGATTTCAGAACAATTTTAATGTTATATAATTTTAACTGCTTATTTCTAATAATAATTTTCCAAAGCTGAACATTAAGTGTTTATGGAGCTGTAGATGACTGATTCTGGAATGACTATTTTTATTTCTTTTATTTTTATTTATTTTATTTTATTGTTTTTATTTTATTATTTCTTGTTTTTTATATGTTGAAATGCATCCATGTACACTAATATTGGAGGGCTTTAAGAAAAGATTGGACAACCATTTGTCTGAAATACCATAGTAGTCTCCTGCTTGAGTGGGGGTTGACTAAATTTTAAATTTATTTTATTTATTGAATATATACTTTGCTTTTTCAGAAAAGAAAAATATTCAAAATAGTAAGCAGAAGGAATATTTAAAAAGAGCAGACAAAAATATTCCAAAATCGAGCAACTGAGAAGCTTAGAAGGTCAAAAGTACTTACATCCTGGAAGCATACTTGAATAAATAATGTTTTTGTCTATCCCTTTGAAAGGATAATAAAGAGCTGTGGACTTCTTGGTGCTCCCTGAGCTTGGTTGTTTGCTTAATAAAGAGATAGTGTGACCTAGGATGAGGGGGCATTCCCCCTTGAAGCAGATTCAGTTATCATAAATGAAAACTTTAAAGAACAAAAACAAAATTCTTCTTAAAGCGCTTTTGATTTGTTAAATAGTATTGCAAATAATGTCTATTGATCAGGAGTGACCAAATAGCATAATTAATTTAAAACCGATAACATGGCAGAGGTTTTTGGCATATGGCAAGGCACAACTTACTGTGCTTCCCTGAAAATAAGACCCGGTCTTATTTTCTTTTGACCCCTGAAAAACCTCCTTTCAGGAGGCTAATTACTGACTCACCTTGCAGCATCAGTGTTGACAGCACCACCCAGCAGGAGCCCAGTGCTGCCCACTTTGGCCACCCCACCACTTGCATGCGTTTCCACCGGTTTCCGTTTCACCATCAGAGCCTTTTGGAAAGCCCCCTGGAGCCAATAACAGAGCTCTGGATCGATCCAGAGCTCTGTTATCGGCTGCAGAGGGCTTTCCGGAAGGCCCAGATGGCGAAACAGAGGCTGGGTAAGATGAGTGTGTCAATCTGGACCTCATTACTTAGTTGCAGAGGGCTTTCCAGAAGGCCTCTGATGGCAAAACCGAGGCCAGGGGCAATATGCACAAGCGGCAGCAAGCAGCTATAAAAGAAATGGGCCTGCAAGGCAAGGCAGGGTTCGGGTGTGCGAGGCCTGGTAAGTAGGGCAGCTTCACCCACCTTAGCTTAATTTTTACCCTTGTGCCTTTCCCTACCCCCTTAATCCTGGGATGGACGGGGTCTTAATTGGGGCTTAATTTGGGGGTAGGGCTTGTATTGGGCGCAGGTGTAAAAATCAAGCTAAGGCTTATTTTTGGGGTAGGTCATGTTTTCAGGGAAGCATGGTACCTGTCTATTTATTCTAGTTTTGCTTCTCTTTTTCATGCACAAGCACACTGTGGACTAAGTAAGACAAAGTGGAAGTGAATTTTGAGCCTGATTGGATATTAAAACTATGATACTCCTATAAGGAAGTCATGCATCTCTGTACTAAGTTACTGAATCTTTTTTTAATATGCCAAATTTTATTAAATATCAAAGATAGAAAGTTAAAATGCAAAATTACAACAAAAAGGGGAAAGTAGGAACAAGTAACAACAGGGAAAATTTAAAAAAGTGACATAAAACAATAACAAAAAGGTACTTTCAATTATCTTCAATATGGATACAATTATAAGATAAAACATTCTCTTCTTTTACTTTAACAAAAACAGATACAAAATGAAAATTTAAAAGCTATATCAATAAAAAATAACTATAATTTATTTTAATCTAAATAAAACAGATAAACCATAATCATAACAGCTTCACAACTACACATATCCAATGTATAAAACTATAAAATCGCTCCATGGCTCGGGGCCTAGCTACATACGAGACCGCCTCCTGCCCCATACATCCCTTCGACCGATCCGCTCCCACAGAGAGGGCCTTCTCCGGGTACTGTCGGCCAGGTAATGCCAGTTGGTGACACCCAGGGGAAGGGCCTTCTCTGTGGTGGGCCCAGCCCTCTGGAACGACCTACCCCCCCGATTTACGCACTACCTCGGACCTCCGCCTCTTTCGCCAACGTCTTAAGACGTATTTATTCCAACAAGCCGGCCTAGCATAGCCCCCCGTTTCTGACTTTTATTCTGATAAATTTTAATTCATAGGGTTTTATAAGGGTTTTTAGCCCGGGATATAATTTAATTAGTTTTTAATAATGTATTTTTGTATGGTTTTTAATATTGCCTGTGCGCCGCCCTGGGTCCTTGCTAGGAGAAGGGCGGGGTATAAATTTGAAAAATAAAAATAATAATAAAAAATAAAATGACATAAAATAAAATGTATATTAAACAATATACACTATACAATATTGTTATAATCAAAACATATCTAATCCTCAAAGTCAAAACTTCATTTTTATCTTTATCGAACAGAAAATTCAAAAAAGGGGTTTCCATTCAGGGAAAAAAGCAGTCAAAATGTTATCTTTAATCAAAGTAGTCAGTTTTGCTGTCTTTACCAGTTCCATTAACTTCAGAATTCATTCATGAGAATTTGCATATCCTTCTACCTTTGTTTACATAGCAGCCTTGCAGCAATTGTCATATATAAGAACAAAGTCCGGTATTTACTTTCATTCTGTTTATCCATGAACCCATAAAAGGAAAAATTCTGGTTTCAAATGTACATCAACTTTAAGAATCTTCCGGATCAGAGGAGGAAGAGTAAGGATTAAAATAGTTGCTGAGGCGGAAGCCTTTCTTAAAAAATATTCCTCTATCCTGGGGGATGAAACTGGAGGAACGGAGGGGGCCACGGCCCCGCCCACTGGGGGTCAGGGAGGAGAACAAGAAGACACAATTGCCAAGAGACTTAGATCTAAAAAATGACTTTTTTAATACAGTATAACTTTTGTTTGGATGTTTGTACACGATTGCTAGCATAGAATTTGGAATTTATAATGTAGTACCATTGAAATATGTATTATCTATGTTTTGTTAAGAAGCCCCGGAGGGGGCCAACGATCTCGACGTGAAATATTTTCTCAATTCACCTTACCCTACCCTACTTAAAATTTTTTGTAAAACTCAATAAAACTTTTTCAATTAAAAAAAAAAAAAGAATCTTTCGGATCAGCAAACCTATCTACTCCCAATATTTCTTAGCACATTTACAGGTCCACTATAAATGGTAAAACGTACCCTCACATTGGTTAAATTTCCAACATTTGTTTGACATGCCAGTATACATCTTCGACAATTTTTCAAGTGTTAAATATCAATGATACATCATTTTATTAAAAAAAAACCTTTTCAGATTATAATTTAGTGTGCATTTCAGTTCATTTGTCCGCATTTTCCTATTGGAAAATAAGAATAAGTATTAAGATATTAAATCTTGTCTGGCAGTTGGAGAAATCTGTTAACTAGTTATAACACACTGCATTCTCATATACTTATTTTGTGCTTTTAAATTTAAACTGTTCAACCCCCACCCCCATTACTTTCCACCTACTACTCCCCTTCTCATTTTAAAACTTTACATAAGATGCTGTGGCTTATTTTCTAAGGAAGGAATTGTCTGTCTTGAATTAAGGGAAAATGAGGTTTAAACAAAACAAGTGGCCATAGATTCCTCTGTCCTCTCTGTTATGAATGCAACAGGGTCTTTTTCTAGTTTCGTGTCTTCCAGGTATGCTGGGTTGCAGTGAACTTGCTCTCCATGAGGATAAGACTAAGTAAATATTTCATGATTGCCGTTGGCCAGGTTATTATATACTCTTGACATGAAAATTGCAAAAATGCAGCAATTCTCTGTTTTCTCTTCCCTGCCCCATTCCAAGTCCTTGAAACTTTGCCAAGCTACATTTTTTTAACTACAAGTTTGAGAAAAGAAGAATGCTGTGTTTTCCAGTTTTCATGTTGATTATGTCTCCGAATCGACGCAAAAGAGACAAACTCTGCTCTGTTTTCAGAACCTTGTAATGCCTTGATTGTGGATCCTGGACATGGAGCATAGTAAATTGGAGGGGTTTGGGGGGTGTTTATATTACCATCTTCCTTCATATAATATTCCCAACATAAATTTTCAGATTTTGCTGGAATTTCAATGATTATTTTCCTCCTTATGTTATTTAGACATAACTTTGTGGAGGAGAGTTTTCTTCCTTCGCTTGCTCGGAAATGTGGTTAGGAAAGAATGATAAAAGAAGAACGTGTTTTTCTTTTTAATTCCTGAGAGAAGTAAGTTGAGTCCTGTCTTTATAATTTTTTTGACAATAATGCAGAAAATATTTGCCATTACTACCTTTTGGGTTTTTTAAGCTATTCACTATAATTTATCACTCTTGACATTTTCAGGTGGTCTCTGTGCAAGAAATCAGAAAGAGTTGGGCAGCACTTTTTCCAGTTTAAAGCTTTTATGAAAAGGCATAAGCTTTTGTGAACTGCCGCTCATTTCAGCAGATGCACTTTTTGCCACCATGGACTAATGTAGCTCTTCTCCTATTATGCCTAGCCAGATACCAGCTCAGCTTGACTTTTTGTATCTTCCAAGTCAGCTGCTGCGACCTGCTGAAATTTCTTTTTCAAGTTGAAATGTGAGTGAGAACCTCTCTGAAGTTTTTGCTTCTCCTTTTTGTAGGGATAAATTGTACATGTCTCTAATAAACTGTTGAGGAAAATCATCAAAATCTACATTCCGCACATGCTAACTTTATCTCTATCATTACACATTCTGATGACCCATGGACCAACCATAATCATGTGAAAAATGTAGTACACCCCACTGCATTTTTTTGACTTTTTCTATATATTTCAAATGTAGATATGTGACATTCATTTCAACAGTTATTGATCTATGGGGATATAACAATTACCATGCACCATTTATCTTAATTTAAATAAACATATATGCAGTTTCATATGTATGAAAAGTATGTACACCTCAACATTTATCACTAGCTCAAAAGCCTAAAATTAGAATCAGTTTCCTCAGATCAGGTACAACTGATTAGAACATCATTAGGCAGGATCTGGGAGGAACCTGTCTTATTGAAACCTAAGACATTAGTTTGATTTGCTCTTTGTTGTTGAAGTGTGTATGGTATCATCTTGCCAAGTTCAAAAACCATTCTGAAGCCTTCAGAAATAGGGCTATATACGCCTGCAAATCTAGGAAGGGATTTAAAAAGATAGCCAAACAATTAGCCATCAATCATTCCACCATATATCTTCCACAAGTACAGAAGATTTCAGACAACTGCCAACTTGGTCAGAGTGCCCCAACGTTCAATCTGAGAGCAGAATGCAAGATGCTGAAAGACGTCTTTAAAAACCCTAGAATTTCATCACATGGCCTACAGTAACTTTCACCACTATTGATGTCGAAGTGCATGAATCTACTATGCAAAAGAAGCTGCACCAATTGGATCTATATGAAAGATGGCCAGGAGAAAACCTTTGCTGCCCAGAAAGAACACCAGGACAAGACTAAAGTTTGCTCATAACACTTAGGCAATGAGCAGGAGTTCTGGAATAATGTGTTCTGGACCAATGAGCTAAGGATAGAGTTATTTCACCACAGTACCAGAAAATCAAAGATTTCATTTCACCCAAAAAATCGTGATACCAACTATAAAGTAGAGTGGTGGAAATGTTATAGCTTGGGACTGCTTTGTTGCAACAGGGTTTGGGCAGCTCATCATTATGAATTCCTCATTGTACCAGAGGGTGCTTGATGATAATGTGTGAGTCCATCTGTTAGTTAAAGTTCAATGTGACAGTAAGCCAAATATTCCAACCAACCCATCAAGGAATGCCTGAAAAAGAAAAGAAAAAAGAAATGGAGGCTCTGGAGTTACCATGTCACAACCCATATCTAAATCCCATTGAGGTGCTGTAGGGTGACTTGCAATGGGCTATGCAAGCAAGAAACCCCTCAAACTTTGCATAGGTGAAAACATTCTGCATGGACAAGTATAAGGTGCACCAAAGTATAAGACGCACCAAGGGTTTGAAGAGGCAATTTTTTTAAAAAAAAGTAGGTAGGTAGATAGAGGGAGAGAGAAATACAGTAAGTAGGTAGGGAGAGAATAGGCAGGTAGTTAGAGGGATAGAGAGAGAGAAATACAGTACATAGGTAGGGAGAGAGAGTAGGTAGGTAGGTAGAGGGATAGAGAGAAATACAGTAGGCAGGGAGAGAGAGTAGGTAAGTAGAGGGATAGAGAGCGAGAAATACAGTAGGTAGGCAGGGAGAGAGAGAAGGTAGGTAGGTAGATGTTTCCAGGTGTACCTATTCATGTGCTGGAGAAGGAAATTGCTGTCAACCTGCAGCACCTAACTTTGTTCCTGCTGCCACAGCATTTGATCCACGTAATTCTCATCAGTTAAAGAGCTTTCCAAAAGGAAAAACAACAACCCCTTTTTGCACTCTGCAAACCTCCCTAAAACGGCCCGGTTTTTGCAAAAATAGGCCTGGTTTTTTCAAATAAAAGGCATGAATAGCCTTGGGGGTTTGCAAAGTATTCCTGGTGGGGGGGGGGCAGAAAAGAGCAAAAAAGGGCCTATTTTTCACAAAAACGGGCTGTTTTTTTACCCAAAAAAGTTGCATGCATAGCCTTATGGAGGCTGATAGAGTGCTGCTGGGGGTGGGGGGCAAAAAACGGCCCCAGTTTTTGCTCATTTCTGCCCTCTCCAGACCCTAGGAGGTCTCTGAAAGCCTCCATAAGGCTAGGCAAGACCATTTTGGTGAAGGGGGCAGGGCTTTGAGAGACAAAAAAAATGCTGTATTCGCACCCAGATTTTCAGCCTCTTTTTAGATGAAAAACGGTGCGTCTTATACTCCAAAAAATATGGTAGCTACAACGCCATTACCAGGTTGCTAAGATTATTCACTGGAAATTGTGTCAGAAGCTTGGATTTGAGTACAACAAAAACCACTGGGAACATCAGGTTGAGAAGGTTTTAGAGAATGAGAAAGTCAAGATCTTGTGGGATTTCAGAATTCAGACTGACAGGCACTAGGCCTACAACACACCTGACATAACAATAGTTGAAAAGAAAAAAGTATGGTTCATTGACTTTGCAATACCTAGTGATGCGCGAATTGAAGATAAGCAGCAAGAAAAAACCACAAAGTACCGGGACTTGCAAATTGAAGTTGAGCGACTGTGGGGGGGAAAAATCGAGTGTTGTCCCAATTGTAATTGGAGCCCTTGGAGCAATACCTAAAGGGATAGCTCGCTATTTGGTAATTCTAAATTTACCTGACTTGAACATTCTGATTCTACAAAAAACCATCCTACTTGGAACAGCTTATATCCTCCGACATCATCTTAACAGTTCCTAGACCCTTGGTTAGGACTCAAGCTGTTGAGCTACCAAACAGCCCCAAAGGCTGTGACCCTCACCAAAGATTAACCACAGAATAATAATAATAATAATTCAATAATTGCCTGACTCGCAATGACTCTGGCCAAGTCACAACAATTAAACAAAAATTCTATAAAATCATAAAAGATGAAGATAAAAGTTGGCAAATGTGATTGAGTGGTCTTGTTTTCCCACTGAGGAAGACCTGGGTGAAGAGCCAATTCTTGCAGCTTTTATTCATATTGATTTCTCTTACAATTATTTAAAAAGGGGGACAAACTTTGCATAAGGTCTTGTTTTTCACATGGCTATACCTCCCTGGAAGAGAATTATTTATAACTATCTAATATTATTTCTAAGAACTTTCTGAGCCAGATAACATAACATTCTCCACTGGATTTTTAAACCTCTTATGAACTGTATTATACTTATTATATTTATATTTTAACATCTATTTAATATTTATTTAACATCTTTGTATAATACTAGCAGCCAGGATGCCCACAAGTATTCCGCGACCCATTTTTATATTCTATATTTATATTTATTGTATATATTTATAGTATATATTTTACATCTATTCCATATCTATCTATGTACTCTAGAGCAGACCTGATTCGACTGCGAGAATCCCCTTACTCGCAGGTATGGCCCTCCGCTCTAACGAGGGCCCACCTTGATGAGGGATTATGTAATCAAGAGAGGTGGGCGAAACGCAGGTGTAGGGGCTTTTTAGTTAGGAGTCTGATTCGGGTTTTAGGGGGTTTTAGGGTGGAGGGTGGGGTGAGTCAGACTGGGGGTGGGAATGTTATTAGGTCAGTGAATGGAGTGGAGAAGGAAGCAGAAAGGTCTATTAAGAGGGGGGACCCACAAGTCGTTTCCATCGAGGGTTTCTCTATCAAGACGGTCGTAGGGAGGGGCAGGTGCGATGGGAGACAGGTTTTCTCTTCCCGGTTGGGGGCACAAGACCGTTGCTTGCAAGCGGTCAGATGCCACAACCCCCGCAGGCTAGGTGGTCAGGGATTACAGAGCCAGGGCTCGAGGCTGATGTTTTGTAATGCCAGGTCCGTGGTCAACAAAGCCCCCCTCATTTACGACCTTGTGTCGAAGGGGGAGCCGGACCTGGTAGGAATAGCGGAGACCTGGTTGGGCCACGAGGGTGGACTTCCCCTCGTAGAAATGTGCCCACCAGGTTACCGCGCTTTTCATCAGCCACGGGCCCTAGGCAGGGGTGGAGGTGTAGCGGTTATTGTTAGGGAAGGTCTTGAGCCGAGAGAGACCACTGTGCCACAGACCACCGGCTGTGAGTCCCTCTGTGTGAAGTGGGGCCTAGGGAGGCAGTTGGGCTTGCTGGTTGTATACCTGGCTCCCCGCTATGTAGCAGCAGCCCTGCCTGAGCTCCTCGAGGTGATTGCTACGATGGCAGTTGAGACCCCCAGACTGATAGTCATGGGGGACTTTAATCTGCCATCGGTGGGCGAATCATCGGAGGCAGCTCGGGAGTTCATGGCTTCCATGACGGCCATGGACCTGACCCAAGTAATTCAGGGCCCCACTCACGAGGGTGGACATACGCCGGATCTAATCTTTGTCTCTGGCCAGTGGAAGAGTGATCTGGGTATAGGGGATATAGTCATCACACCCCTGTCATGGTCAGACCACTCACTTCTCCGGATCGACTTTCCAATCGCTACACCCCATCGCGGGGAGGCGGAACCTGAGTCACCTATCTGGTTCCGCCCCAGGCGCCTGATGGACCCGGACAGGTTCCAGACGGCGCTTGGGCCACTTCCTGTATCCCTGACCCGCGCCCCGATGGAGGACCTCATGGCCGCATGGAATACTGCGACCGCGGGAGCCTTGGATCGGGTCGCGCCCTTGCGGCCTCTCTTGCGGCGGCGAACCACCCTGGCCCCTTGGTTTACCGAGGAGCTAAGGGTGATGAAACGCCACAAGAGATGCCTAGAGAGGAGATGGAGGTCTACTCGATCTGAATCTGACCGGACACAGGTAAGAGCCCATTTACGGACTTACATTGTGGCGCTGAGAGTGGCCAAACGCCATCATTGTGCCACTCTCATAGCATCCGCAGATAACCGCCCTGCCGCCCTGGTTAGGGTGACCCGCTCCCTCTTACAACAGAGGGTGCGGGAAGCCCCATTACAGGGTAGAGCAGAGGAATTTGTGATTTATCTGCAGGAGAAAGTCGCTCAGATCCAGAACGAGCTAGTCTCCATTGATGGCCCAGTGGGATTGCACGAGGCGGGCCTTGGTTGGGAGGAGTTTGACTCTGTTACTTCCGAGGATATGGACAGGTTACGTGGGCGACTGCGAGCCACCACATGTTTATTGGACCCGTGTCCTTCCTGGTTTGTACTGGCATCCTGGGAGGTGACACGAGGCTGGCTCCAGGAGGTTGTCAACGCTTCTCTGAGTGAGGGTTTCTTGCCTGCCTCTCTTAAAGAGGCCATGGTGAGGCCCCTCCTGAAGAAGTCCTCTCTGGATCCAGCTTTATTAGCCAACTATCGTCCCGTCTCCAACCTTCCCTTCCTGGCGAAGGTTGTTGAGAGTGTGGTGGCACAACAGTTTCCCCGTCACTTGGAGGAAATTGATTATCTAGACCCGCGCCAGTCCGGCTTCCGGCCCGGGCACAGCACCGAGACGGCATTGGTCGCGTTGGTAGATGATCTCTGGAGGGCCAGAGATGGGGGTTGTTCCTCCATCCTGGTCCTATTAGACCTCTCAGCGGCTTTTGATACCATCGACCATGGTATCTTATTGCATCGGCTGGAGGGGTTGGGGGTGGGAGGCACCGTTTTACGGTGGTTCTCCTCCTACCTCTCCGGTCGGTCGCAATTTGTGTTGACAGGAGGGCAGAGGTCGACCTCTAGGCCCCTCACTTGTGGGGTGCCTCAGGGGTCGGTCCTCTCGCCACTCCTGTTCAACACATATATGAAGCCGCTGGGTGAGATCATCCGTGGTTTTGGGGTAGAGTACCACCTCTACGCTGACGACACGCAGCTGTATATATCTACCCCAAACCACCCCAACGATGCCGTAGCGGTGATGTGTCAGTGCCTGGAAGCCGTGCGGGCCTGGATGGGAAGTAACAGACTCAGACTCAACCCGTCTAAGACTGAGTGGCTGTGGTTTCCGGCATCCCGGTACAACCAGTTGACTCCATCACTGGCCATAGGGGACGATCACCTTACCCCTGTGGATGGGGCACGCAACTTGGGCGTCCTCCTTGATGCCCGGCTGTCCATGGAAGATCAAGTGACAGCCGTGGCCAGGAGAGCGTTTTACCAGGTTCGCCTGGTCCGCCAGTTGCGTCCCCTATTGGATCGGGGTGCCCTTTGCACAGTCACTCATGCCCTCGTGACATCCCGGCTGGACTATTGCAACTCTCTCTACATGGGGCTCCCCTTGAGGTGCACCCGAAGGTTTCAGCTAGTCCAGAATGCAGCTGCGCGGGCAGTTATGGGAGCCTCTAGGTTCCCCCATGTAACACCGCTCCTGCGCGAGCTGCACTGGCTGCCTGTCGTCTTTCGGGTGCGCTTCAAGGTGTTAGTTACCATCTTTAAAGCGCTCCATGGCACGGGACCTAGCTATCTGCGGAATCGCATTCTGCCTCATACATCCCTGCGACCGATTCGCTCCCACAGAGAGGGACTTCTCCGGGTGCCGTCCACTAGGCTGTGCCAGCAGGCGACATCCAGGGGAAGGGCCTTCTCTGTGGCGGGCCCGACCCTCTGGAACGACCTTCCCCCCGAAATCAGAACGACCACTGACCTTCGCTCCTTCCGACAGCTTTTAAAAACTCATTTCTTCCGTTTGGCTGGCCTAGGGTAATTTTAATTAGTTATGGTGTTAAGGGGTTTTAGGGACAGTTTTTAGTTTTTATAGATGTTTTTAGCGCAGGATATGTTTAATTGTGTTTTTAAATTTTGTACTATAATACAATACAATACAATAGCAGAGTTGGAAGGGACCTTGTAGGTCTTCTAGTCCAACCCCCTGCATGGGCAGGAACCTTATACCATTTCAGACAAATGGCTGTCTAACATCTGTGTTTATTGTTTTTTAATTCTCCTGTGCCCCGCCTCGAGTCCCTCTGGGGAGAGAGAGCGGGTTAGAAATAAAAATTTATTATTATTATTATTATTTCATAGCCCCATAGGAAAAAAAGTCCTCTCTTTGCCAGATAATCAACTCTGAGGAATAAGTGGAGTTTTAAAAGTTCCTCTCCTGCTGATCTAAGTTGTGGGACAGGCTCATGGTAGGAAAAAAGGTCTTCAAATAATGATGCCCTAAGCTATTTAGGGCTTTAAAATTCATCCCCAGCAGTTCAAATTGTTCCCAATAGGTGACTAATACCCCATGGAGGCCTTTCAGAATCAACATCATGTAGTTTGTTCTGATTAATAGTCTACCCACTATATTTTGTACCAATTAAAATATGTAGACACATTTTTAAGGATAGGCACTAGACAAGGTATAGAATAGAACGGAGTTGGAAGGGACCTTGGAGGTCTTCTAGTCCAACCCCCAAGGTCTGGATACCTGCTGCCAAATCCAGCCAACTCAGGAGTAGTAATTTTTGGCACAAATACACTCCGTAATATAGCTACTTCCTACAAATCCAGTAATAGCTGGGATTCAAGGAATGCTCTTTTTGGGAGAATGTAATAATGTTTAAAACTTGTGCCTAATGCTGACATTGTTGACATACTAGCAAACTCTTGGTTTAAATGCATTAATATAGTATTATATTAATTTTAAAATTCTTAAAATATTTTTCCTATAAAGATGTTTTGAATATGATTAAAACCAAATACTTCTGGAGGGTATACCCCCAGGTTTTTTTAAGCAAAAAAACTTCACTCTGGTCTTTCTTTTCAAAGGACCATAGGTTTGACTTGATGTGTCTCTGTTATAGTTGGAATGTAAAGCATTTACCCAGAGGATATTTGGAAGGCTGAGTTTGTGCTCAACAAAAGGCTTAATTGGATCAGTTTAATCAAGGGAAGAGTTGCATGATTTAAAAGACTTTGGATTTTGCCTATGTTTAAAAATAGATCAAACTGACTTTATTATAACTTTATTAACAAAAATAATAAAGTTGGCTAAGAACATAGAAAATAGAATATGAAAATTGAAATGAATCAGTGCTTCTTTAAATAATATAAAAAGGCATTGCTTTCATTTTAAAAGTTTTATACCTCACAAGTAATAATTTAGTTGCTTGGCTTTTGTATTTATATTCTTCCAGAAATTCAAAGTGGCAATCCCTTCCAGTTTTATCCTCCCGTGTACTAGGTTAGCTGTCCTCAATTAACCATATCTGCATAGTTTTTTAAGGTCATCTCAATGGTTCTTTACATTTAGGGAAATTTTGAATCTGGGTCTCCTTCCAATCCAAGGTATGGATGAGCAATGTATGACTTTCAGATGATGCTGATCACTCGTGTTTGACTGTATTAATAAAGTCTGATGTGTTGCCTGTCTCACTGTTTAGTCTTTACTGACTGACAGAGATATATTCAGTACTTGTGAGGGTCTGTGGTTCATTATGCAGGAGATGTTGTACAAAGAGGATTCATACTCTCTTTAATTTCTTTCAGATTTGTTATAACCTATTCTAAACCAAGGTTTTCAGTATTGCAGACATTTCAATCATACTATATATTAAAATAGTTTTAACTTTTCAAATGCTCTTAAGAGCTGGCTAGCTCTCTGCTTAACTCCCTGATTCCACTTGCTCAATACAATTTTCAGTTTATAGCTGTACCATTCCCCAACTGTGATCTGGCATGCTTACATAGCACTTACACAGTACGTAGTCATCTGTTCAAAGGATAGGAGAAATGGGAAGATTTGACTATTATTTGACTGAAAGTTGCATCCCATTCAGTAATTTAAAAATTGTAAAACGGCATAATTGTTAGATGGCACAAATAGCAAATAGTTGATTAGCTTTCCCTATCTGAGAGTTATATAAATTGTAATCCAGCATATCTAGGAGGCATTAGATTATAATAGGTTTGGTTTAACCCATTTAGTCTGAATTCTTTTGGCTCTTAGAAACACTTTTAGCTACAGAATAATTAGTGGAATGCATGTTCTAATAAAAAGATTTTCAGAAGGTTTATTGCTCTAATTAACATAGACATTTGATAGTTTTGTGAGGCTAAAGTTTTTATAGACTCAAGGTAGCAAATACTATTATTGCATTTTTCAGAGTATAAGACGCACCAAGGTTTTGAAGAGGCAAATTTAAAAAAAAAGTTTTTGAACTCTGCAAACCTCCCCAAAACAGCCCGTTTTTTGCAAAAACAGGGCCGGTTGTTTTTTCTCTCTCCAAAAAAAGGGCATGAATAGTCCTTAGGAGGCTTGTAGAGTGCTCCTGCGGTGGGAGGAGGGAAGGAACAAAAAACCTTTCCCCCTTTTTCATGAAAACGGGCCCATTTTTTGTCAAAAAAAGGGCATGGATAGCTTTTAGGAGGCTTATAGAGTGCTCCTGGGGCAAAATTGAGCAAAAAACATCCCACGTTTTGCTCATTTCTGCCCTCCCCAGCCCTCAGGAGCTCTCTGAAAGCCTTCTAAAAGCTATGCACAACCATTTTGGTGAAGGGGGCGGAGTTTTGAGAGGCTAAAAATGTTGTATTCAGTGTATAAGACATACACAGATTTTCAGCCTCCATTTTGAGGGAAAAAGGTGTGTCTTACACTTTGAAAAATACGGTATTTAATGATGACTATGATATTTATCAGATCAGGGAAAAGTAGTTTAGAACAAGAATGTTGATGCTTGAAATTCAGAATATAGATTACAACTGTTCATTTAGTGACTCTGTGAAGTTACTCTACAACAGGACTGAAAAAATTGACATGACCATTTTTCACACTTCCGACTGTTGCAGCATGTTAGAACCCTTGACAACTGACCCTGATTTATGGTGGTTGCAATGTCCTGGGATTATGTGATCCCCTTTTGTGACCTTTTGCCAAGGAAAGCCATGGGGAAGCCATATTGACTTAATAACTGTTACTAACTTAATAACTGCAGTGATTCACAAGACAACTATGGCAAGAAAGATTGTAAAATGGGGCAAAATTCACTTAACTATTTTGCTTAGCAACAGAAATGTTGGGCTCAATTGTCACAACTTGAGGGCTACCTGTACAAATTTAGTATTTATATCTTTATTGTTTAAGGTTTTTTTAATCCCACCTTTTAATTTTTTTAAATACCGTATTTTTCGGAGTATAAGACACACCAGAGCATAAGACACACCCAGGTTTTGAAGAGGCAATTTAAAAAAAAAAGTAGGTAGGTAGATAGAAGGATAGGGAGGGAGAGAAAGAGAGAGAAATACAGTAGGTAGATAGGGAGGGAGAGAGAGAAGGTAGGTAGGTAGATAGGTAGATGGGGGGGAGAGAAATACAGTAGGTAGGGAGAGAGAGAGTGTAGATAGGTAGGTAGGTAGAGGGAGAGAGAGAGAAAAATAGAGAGAGAAATACAGTAGATAGGTAGGGGGGGGAGAGAGAAGGTAGGTAGGTATATAGATAGATAGAGGTGGGGGGAGAGAGATAAATACAGTAGGTAGGTAGGTAGATGTTTCCAGGTGTATTTATCCATGTGCTGGGGAAGGAAATCGCTGTGGCACCTAAAACTTTGTTTCTGCTGGTACAGCACTTGATCAATGTAATTCTCATCAATCCCTCTAACTCAGGGGTTCCCAAACTTGGCAACTTTAAGACTTGTGGACTTCAATTCCCAGAATTCTCCAGCCACCTATGTCCACAAGCTATGCTGGCTGGAGAATTCTTGGAGTTGAAGTCCACAAATCTTAAAATTGCCAAGTAACTAAACAGCCTTCCGAAAGGAAAAAAAAAGTTTTCTGCACTCCCAAACGGCCTGTTTTTTGCGAAAATGGGCCTGTTTATTTTCAAATAAAAGGCATGAATAGCCTTGGTGGGGCTTGCGGAGTGCACCTGAGGGGGTGGGCCCCCCAAAATAAGCAAAACATGGCCCATTTTATGCAAAAACGGGCCATTTTTATGTCAAAATATTGCACGCATAGCCTTATGGAGGCTTATAGAGTGCTGCTGGGGGCCGGGGGGGTGGGGAAACGGTCTGTTTGAGGCTCATTTCTGCCCTCTCCAGCCCCCAGGACCTCTCTGGAAGCCTCTATAAGGCTACGCACGGCCATTTTGATGAAGGGGTGGGCAAAAAAAATGCTGTATTCGATGTATAAGGCGCACTCAGATTTTCAGCCTCTTTTTAGAGGAAAAAAGGTGAGTCATATACTCCAAAAATTATGGTAACTCAGAGTGGCAAACTTACCTAATATTCTTTCCTCCTCCTATTTTAGCCCTTCTATTTTGTTCCCTTTTACTATATTCTCCAGCAGCAGTGTCAAACTCAATTTCACTGAGGGATGCATCAGGATTATGTTTGACCTTGGCGGGGCTGGGGAGGTGTGGCCAACATGGGCGTGGCCAGATCGTCACTCGTGTTGGGGGTTCCTGTGGTAGCCCAAGCACTCGGCCAGCAAAGATGAGCTCCCAAGCTTCATTTTGCCTCCTGCAATCCTCTGCCAGTGAAAACGGAGCTCCAGAGATCTGCTTGCAACCCTCCTGAGCTCCATTTTCACTGACAGAGGCACTGTGGGCTGCTCCCTCACTGTTTCCAGGGCAGTCTTGCGGGCCAGATCTAAGCACCCTGGAGGCCAAATCTGGCACTCAGGCCTTGAGTTTGACACCTCTGTTCTACCGGATGCAATCAGCAGTAGACTCCTTCATGTTTTGGGGTTCTATAATCTGCCTGGACTTGAAATGGACACTTCACGTTAGAACTATCATTAAAATGTTAAAGTAAAAAATGTTGCTCTTGAGTAATTTAGGAAGTTCAGACTGCCCCAGGAGATGCTGATACAGTTTTACAGAGGAATTATTGACTCTGTAATTTGTACTTCTATAACTCTGGTTTGGTTCAGCAACCAAACAGGAAGAGATGCAGAGTCCAACAGATAGTCAAGATTGCAGAAAAAACAATCGCAACCATACTGCCTTCCATAGAAGACTTGTCTATTGCACAGGCCAGTAGGAGGGCTAGAAGATATCGACAGACCACTCACATCCTGGACACAAACTGTTTCAACTCCTTGCCTTGGGATGGCGCAGTAGGGCATTAAATGCAAAGACAACCAGAAACAGAGTTTTTTCCTCGGGCCATCTCTGTGAACACCTAATTCTTAGAATTCTATCTAATATGTAAGTATATTAACCCATGTAGTCAGGTTGTATTATTATTATTATTATTATTATTATTATTATTATTATTATTATTATTATTCCTTTTTATTATTATCTTTCCCCTTTTATTAAGATGATGATGATTTGTTGCACACAGCCAGCTGTTTTGTTGTTGTTGTTCTTATCATCTCTGTTGCTTGCAAGTACACTGAGTGCTTTTGTACTGGAAAGTGATTCCTTAGGGCTCTAAGCATATTTGGTCAAATAAAGTATTCCAATTCCAATTTTTCTGTACAACAACTCTGTGAGGTAGGTTGGGATGAGAAAGAGAGAGGGATTAAAATTATCTAGATGGCTTTCATGATATTCAGAGTACATTATTTGGTTTTATCCGTGTATGACTTTTAGACCACAGGAAAAAGATTAATGTTCATTGAACAGATGATACTATACTTTTTTCTGAGAGCTTAAAGTTAGAAAGTTTTGTTGTTTAATGTAATTTGAATTAATATCATATAATTATTCTTTGGCACACAGCCTATCCCTGTGATGGCGAACCTATGGCACGCGTGCTACAGGTGGCATGCGGAGCCATTTCTGAGGGCACGCGAGATGTTGCCCTGTCAGCTCCAGCACGCATGCACACACTGGCCAGTTGATTTTCAGCCTTGCTTTTCAGCAGTTTTTTGTCCTCTGGAGGCTTCAGGAAAGTCTTCTGAAACCTCCAGAGAGCGAAAAATGGACCAGGCCCACCAGAAGTTGGAAAATGGGCTGGTTTCCGGCCTCCGGAGGGCCTCTGTGAAGGGGGCATTTTCGCCCTCCCCAGGCTCCAAGAAAGTTGTGTATGTGGGGTGTCACTCTTGCATGCATAGGGGGCATGGCATGGGGGGATTAAATTATGGGGGTGGGCACTTGAGTGCATGCAATGGTGCGCAAGCGCATGCTTTTGGCACCCGAGGCAAAAAAGGTTCGCCATCACTGGCCTATCCTATATTATTTAACTTTGGCTACTCACAAGCATACAACTTTTTTTTTTTTTTTACAATTTAGTGCCTCAGCTAGAATAAATGTAGATGTATAAAAATTCTGTTGGGTTCCCCAAAGAGATCTGTTATAATTTTCTTTGGCTTGTGAATATCACATAATAGTTCTTTTAACATTTTCAGAAAAGATCATTGTGTAGAGCACTTAGTACACTGGAGATTTGCACTTCCTTCTTGACCAGTGAAATGTAATGACTGATGCACAATAGTAATATTGTGCCCTTCTCATTCTGTAAGGTCAGTTAGCATGCCAGGCTAAACAATAAGCCTGGTTTAGTGATAAAAATGCTCATATACTCCTGCAATCTCTGTCTGCAAAGATGATTATGTGAGCATAATGTGACACATGAATGGTGGGATCGTCTAGCTTAGAAATTAAAGAACAAGTCAGGCTGTGTATTGTAGATGCACACAAAATCTACATCCAATGTTTTTATGTCATGCATGGCTAAGCAAGCCATGGATAGTTAAGAGTCTTATCCACTTGTTCTCACTGCTTATGTTTAACTTCAGAGGCAAACATAATTTCAGTGGTTCAAGAAGCAGTTCAGGAAGCCCATAAGCGCCCAATAAAGATGCTTCTGACATTAAGGTATAATTGTTGTATGTTTTGTTCTCTCTGGAACTAGAGACTGATTTTTATATTCCGTGTTCTTGGAAGGAAGTAGTTGAGAATTGTGTTGCTGTTAACAATTCCTATTCCACAACACAGTCATAAATTTAATTGTATAGCCATGGAATACAGTGCAGTATAACTCTCCATTAAACACTTTCAGTGAAAAAGAATCTACTATCTTCTGAGACATATTAATTTCATTGTTGAGCTGCTTGTAGCATTAGGAATTTTTCTGATTCGCCAACCCAAAAGTTACTTTTTTGTGATTGAGACATATTATTTCTTGACCTCTGGAACAACTCTGAACAAATCTGCCTTGTACATGACAGCCCTTTAGATGCCTGAAGCTAGCTAAATTGCCTCCCCGAATCTTCTCTTATCTTGGTAAATATTCCAGACTCTGTCATCTTGATTGCTTTATTCCAGATATTCTCTAGTTTGTCAGAGTCTTTCTAAAACACATCCAAAACTGGATGCAGTATTCCAAGTCTAGTCTGACCAATGCAACATAAAGAGAAGTAATGTTTTTTCTTGATCTTGGCTCTAAACATCTGGTGATGCAGTTGCATCAGAATCTTGGCTTAGGTTTAGCTTGTGATCCACCAAGACATTGCTTCATATGTGCCACTCAGCCATTTGAAGTAGGCCTATTACCCAAGCCATTTTCTTCCATCTCTTGGTTGTGTGATTTATTGCCCAGCTAACCTCTTAGTAGCTTGTTCTTTCTTTATAATGACTGTAACAGCTAATACGTAGGATGTGGGAGTAGGAGGGGTGGGAAGACTAGCAGAGCACATTATTGGACATCAACTAGCAGTCAGTCAGAAGGCAGAAGGGAAAGTAATGGGAGGCTGGCTAGGCTGAGTAAAATGCATCATTGATTGTCTTTTACCTTAGAAAGGGCAGTAATTCATCCTTCCTCAAGAAAAAACATTGGATAACAAACATAGTTGCATAGATTTGCGGTGGTGGACAAGATGGAACAACTGCCACTTGTTTAAATATAGAACTCTGAAAATTAAGAATTGAAGAAATATATTAACTAAATTGTCTAAATGGTGTGACACATTGGTTAAATTTGAGGCTATAGATGCAGAAGTAAACAATCTGAGGCTTAGCAAACACCAACTTGGTCTTACTAGAGTTCACCTCAGCCTTCCCCCCCCCCCCCCATCCATTCCCTCCCAGCACCTTCCAAATATGAGAGCACGATTTCCCTAGCATTGCTTGCTTAGCTTGGCATTTTGATTTCCTACCTTTCTGGTAAAGATCTAATGCTAGGAAAGGAGGAAGACAACCAGCAGCAAGATGGCTGGAATCAGTTCCAATGGTGATGGGTTTAGCTGTTGGGCATCCTGAAAGAACAGGTTAGGGATAGATATTTCTGGAGAAAACCTATCTATGTGGTTGCTAGGGCTTGTAGTGTAATCTTACAGATTTTATGTCCCCCATCCCTTTCATTTAGGAAACTTGGAAGATTGTGTCTATTTTGCTAAATTTTAAATGGTTAAATGACTGACTTTTAAAGATATGTATTAGTATTGTAGTCATTGCTAACTATACTATCTGTAGTTTGAGTAAAAAGGCATAATTTAAATAGAATAGGATAGAATAACAAAGTTGGAAGGGACCTTGGAGGCATTCTAGTCCAATCCCCTGCTCAGGCAGGAAACCCTATACCCATTTCAGACAAATGGTTGTCCAATTTCTTCTTTAAAACTTCCAGTGTTGGAGCATTCACAAATCAAATAAATAGTTTTGTTTTAATTTTAACTTTGGTTGTAGTCATTTTACCTTAGAGGAATTTTATTGACTAAGCTTCTCTGTAGGGGAGGTTGCAAATCTTTTTCATAAACTAAGGATTTCTTACTTTTCCTAACGCAAATTAACAATTTTAATTTTGTCTTACTGCTTTCTTTTGAAGATAGTTGACCTTGCCATTAATTTTCTTGCATAAAATTGGTTTTATGGAATATCTTATGTATCCTTAATAGTTTTATAGAATATCTTATGTATCAATTAGACTCATCAACTTCTTTAATTTTATAGTTTAAAAGGCAGTGCCTACAAGAAGCAGGAATGGGGAGGAAAGGAAGAAGAAGAAAAAACAATATTGGGCATCATTGTTTAAAGTTATAATTCTTATCTTGGGGTGGCTGCTGGTAAATTACAACTAAGAGAAGCAAATCAAAGCAGAATTATCTCTAATCAGGCATTATGGTAAGGAATAGAGTGAAAAGACTGGCTAGCCTTGAATTGCTGATAGAAAGAAACCTCTGAAAGCAGATTATCTCTAAACTTTGCAGTGCTTATCTAGTAGTTCCAGTAGTGAGTGCATTAGTCTGTTAAGATTCCTGGCAATAGCAATAAACTACTCTGATCAACAGTTTGTGTTGTTCCTGATTCTTTGCACCTGATGGGCACAGTGAAAAATGGTATTGCTCCTCTTCTCTCATTTTGCTTATTCTAAATGTTATAATCTCATTATTGATATTTTTATTTTATTGATTTTTTAATCAATGACAAGCTATTTAGAAATATCATTGCTTCAGTGGTAAAAACACTGCATTTAAGCTTTCTTAATCCTTTATTCTCATTTGTATTTTCTTTGCAGATTTCTTCTTGTAGTTAAGAAAAAGCACAATGGAATTCTACGAGTCTCCCTATTTTATCATCCTAGTACCTTCTGTTGTGATTGCTGTCATCTTCCTCTTTTTTTGGCTTTTTATGAAAGAAACACTATACGATGAAGCCCTCGCTAAACAAAAGAGGGACCAAAAGCTTCTGCCTAGTAAGACTGATAAAAAGAAAGCCGAGAAGAAAAAGAGCAAGAAAAAAGAGGCCCAGAATGGGAACCTCCATGAGTCTGACTCGGAGAGTACCCCTCGGGATTTCCGACTGTCAGATGCTATGGGGTCAGAGGAGGAGCACATTGTCCCTCTTCCCTTGAACGTGACAGAGGCCCCCAGCAGTCTCCGGGAGCGCAAGAAGAAAGAGAAGAAACACAAGGGCAACTCAGAGGAACTTGTGCCAAAAGAGTTGGAGAGTTCTAAGCCTGCAGGAAAAAAAGTGGAGCCTGTACCTGTAACAAAACAGCCCACCCCACCTTCAGATTCAGCTGGGTCCAAAAAAAAGTCTGGACAAAAAAAGCAGAAAAATGGAATAGGTATGACTGTGTTACTAATTGGGTTTTTTGGGAGGTGGGGGTGGCGGAGGGATGGCAAAATATTAGTTAATTGTGTGAAAGAGCAAGTCACACTGCTACTACAGAAGAAGAGTCATTAGCTGAAGGCTTACAGTTTAAATGACATGGCCCCAGAGGTAAGTGAATGGAAAAGCAACAGGGAAATTAAGCAAGTTCAGGCACCAGTTTCTAATGTTATCTATGATGATGATGATGATCAACTGGAATCAAAGTGAGGTTGACAGTCTTTCAGTGCACAGCCTGGCAATTATGGATGTGGCTCTGATTTGTCTTGAAGTTGCTAGCCTTGAAAATAAGGTGCTGCTCTGCTGGCAGCTCTCTATTCTTTCTTGATAAGTAGATCTGGGATTGGCTGTAAGTAACATTTCATACCTGCTTGGTTTAAAATATTAAGCCAATCCAGCATATTTTCTATATACCTCATAAAGAGGCCTGAATTTCAGAGGATTATAAAGAACCTTTTTTTAACCATTGCTGAATGCTTAAGTCAGAATCAGCAGTATGCATATTTCCATCCAATTACAGTAAACCAAAGAAGTAGTTAGCAAAAACTATTGGATAGGATTTTGTGTGTGTGTGTTAAAGGGAAAGGAAAAGAAAAATAAATATTAAAAAAGAACAAAAAGAAAAAAAGATTGTATTGTATATAAAGAAAATTACATGGCCAGTTTTATATTTTGTTATGGCATAGTTTTCCAAAAGAAACCCAAGAGGTTTTGTAGTTTCAAGATGATAAAGATGGTACAACCCTAGATTTACAGTATTGAAGAATAGTTCTTTTTCTGTTTCTTCATACAATGATAATATAGTATAGTATAGCCTTTATTGTCATTGTATAAAATAAATACAATGAAATTGGTTGCATTCAACAAAATATAAATTCCAGGTAGTTAGTATTTAATTAAAAATACATTTAAATTTTGTATTGTGGGATCTTTGTTTTGACATACTTAAAATTACTATTAAACTAAAATTTTAAAGCATGCTTAGTGTACATAAAGTGTGCATCCTCTTTTTAGACCATGTTGTAGCATAAAGTATTACCCTGTTTCCCCAAAAATAAGACCTCCCCAGATAATAAGCCCAACTGGGCTTTTGAGCGCATGCGCTAAAATAAGCTCTCCCCAAAAATAAGCCCTCCTCAAAAATATTGCAGCACAGCAGCAGCCATGAGTTGACAATGCTCGCTGCCTCCTGCACCTGAAAAATAATAAGACCTCCCTGAAAATAAGGTCAAATAAGACCCTGTCTTATTTTCAGGGAAACACGGTATTCCCTCATAGACAAGATCTTATATTTTTGATATTTTTTTAAAAAGTTTTCCTGTAGCTAATCATCTGTGCATTCTTAATTATTTATTTATGGCTTTTTCTGTATTTAAAACTATTTAAGCAAATACTTTCTGAGATATGATAATTGTTTCACATATTACCGTAGTATAATGTCTATTACTATAACGGGGGTAAGATGTATATGCAGCAAAGCTAATATTTTAGTGTGCGGTTTTGATTGCATATTATGTTACGCCATGTTTTGTTTTAATTATGCATTTTTTAAACATGTCCTAGTGGCCTGCTTTATACCAAGATATCAATCAAGGTTTTCAGATTATAGTGGCTAGGATTTCACAACATGCTGAGCAAAAAAAACTGCTTCATGGCTTAATAAGATTAATAAAGGGATCTAATATTTATGGTTTGTAATTCTAAGATTTATTATAGCTAATGAGCAAACTATTACTGTATAAATCAGCATAGAAATAATCCTATATGGAGTTTCTGTAGAAAAATAAATCCCCCACCCCCCTCCAGAGGTTCATGGTCAGATTACAACCTCAGCAATGTTACCAAGACCAGTTCAAACCTTTGGCTTCCCTGCCCTGCCCTGACAAACTATGGATGGAATACTTGAATATCCCTGGAATAGAAGCTATATTTTCTCTGGCTATTGAAATTTAAGGTGACTTTATCCTCATGTTCCCACTGAAATATCTTATTTGATTCTTCTAAACTTATTTTGATTTGAAGTACCAAAGCCACATCCTATTCTGGATTAATTTGATATGTGTACATACAGTATACAGATAGTTCTCGACTTACAAAAGTTTGTTTAGTGACCATTCACAGTTACAACGGGACTAAAAAAAGTGACTTATGACCATTGCAGTATCGCCATTACATTCAGATGCTTGACAGATGTTTTATATTTATGATAATTGCATTGTCCCAGGATCATGCATTGCCACATTTTGTGGCCTTTTAACAAACAAAGTCAATGGGGAGGCTAGATTCACTTAACAATTGTGTTATTAATTTAATAGCTGCAGTGATTCACTTAACCATTGTGGCCAGAAAAAACGTAAAATGGAGCAAAACACATTTCTCAATTAGCAACTTAAATTTTGGCTCAATTGTGGTCGTAAGTCAAGGACTACTTGTATCACCTATAATATGATATTATATGAATTCAGGTGTTCCATGCAACTTGTACATGGCTATACATATATGTATAGCATGCAGGCATACCTACAAACATGTACGGACATGTATAGATTAGTGTGTACAGTATAAAGCCTGATAGCTCCTTTCCCCCCCCCCCCCCTTTTTTTTTTTTACAGATGATCAGGATGCCAAGAGTGATTCACTTCTGTCCACATCCAGAAAGCAAGATCCTCTCATATTGCATCCTGAGATAAAGCAAGAAAGTAGCTCTGGGAAGAAGAAAGTGTCTGCTAAAAAACAAAAGACAGATAATGGTAATAAAGTGCATTTTATATCTGATGTTTTAATAGCCACCTTTAGTGGGTGATCTTTCTTGGATTAAGTATTTCTGGGTTCAGTGCCTCAAATTCATTCACAAAATTACTCCCAAATCAGATCAGCATTTGAATATTTGTGGAAATGAGGATGCAATTTTGGTGTCAATCCTCAGAGGCTTCCTTCCTTTTCAAATGCACGAGGGAAAATGGCTAGCAATATCATTCTCATGAATCAAATATACTTAGAGGAGACTGAAGTTGGAACGTTCTCTTCCTCCCAGTTGTCCCATAAAATGGAAGACAAAACTGGAAGATCTGGCTTGTGGTATGCATGCAGATACTTGACTTTGGGGAACCTGTGCTTGTTAAATTACATTAATAGAACGTTATCGACTTAGTTTAAAATTCTCCTACTTTATTAATTGTGATAAATGACAATCCTTTTTCACTTAAGGAATGTAACCAATTGCATTATGGCATAGACTTTCATAGTCTGGAATCCCCTTAATTTACACGAAAGATGAATCACTTAACTAAAATGATTCATTTATAAATTGTAAATATTTAATCCATATACTGGGCTACAGATTATAGACATTAAGAATAGCAGTATTCAGAGTTCTGTGAGTCTATAGTTTTCTGTGACCATTTGTTTCTAGAACCAAGGAGGTCCTGCCTGACAACAAAAAGAATGTTAGGGCTGAAAGAGCATGCTGAAAATTGGTGTCAATTCACAGGCATTCAATGATTTCTTTACTCTTCATGAAGATCTGAACTAACTTAAGACATGAATGACAGTTGTTACTTTTTGGTAGAAGAAAAATAAGCGCTTGCTCTTCCTGAATCAATGTATATTATTCATTTGAATAATATACACTGTTGTATCTTTCCTCTACAACAGTGATAGTTACCTTTTTTGGCACTGTGTCAAAATTGGCTCACATGGCAGAGCACCACAACCTGGGAGAGAGAAGCTGGCTGGTGCGCATGCGTACGGTGGCCAGCTGCAATTCTGGGGTCCGTTATATGCACAAAGACCAGGTGACTAGTGCACATGTGCTTGCTGGAACTTGGAAGACAGCAACTGGCCGCCATGCGCATGTGCGCTAGACCAGTTGTCCAACGTGCATGTGCATGATGGAACCTGGAGGAGCATGCCCACAGAGCTCTGCGTGCCACCTCTAGAAGCTTAAAAGTGGTATAGACTGTGACAGGTTCTTTACTTTGTTTATTTCCTCTTCCTCTCTGTGATGATCCCTTTGGCCGATTCGGTCCCACAGAGAGGGACTTCTCCGGGTGCCGTCCATTAGGCAATGCCAGTGAGCGACGCCCAGGGGAAGGGCCTTCTCTGTGGTGGGCCCAACTCTTTGGAACGACCTACCCCCCGAAATTAGAACTACTATGGACCTCCGCTCCTTCCGCCAAAAATTAAAGACCCACTTTTTCCATCAGGCCGGCCTGGCCTAATTCATGCTCCTTGCTCCAGTCTGAAGCACAAATTGTTTTAATCGGGTTTTAATGGAAACAGTTTTAAATGTTTTTTAAAAAAATTTAGTACAGGGTTAACTATTTAATTTGGTTTTAAATATTTATGTATTGTTATGTTTTAGATGTTCTTAATTTCCTGTACACTGCCCCGAGTCCCTTCGGGGAGAGGAGGCGGTTTAGAAATTCAATAAATTGAAATTGAAATTGAATGATGGTAAATGCTGATTATCAACAACTAAATTGCAATCATGTGATCTCAGAGACACTGGCTGTCATAAGTGCACAAACATATGGTCATAATGGGTTACTGGATGGGTAATAACAAACTCAAACTCAACCCCTCCAAGACCGAGTGGCTGTGGTTTCCGGCACCCCGGTTCAGCCAGATAAGTCCAACACTGGCCATTGGGGGCGAACAACTGGCCCCCGTGGAGAGGGCGCACAACTTGGGCGTCCTCCTGGATTCCCGGCTGTCCATGGAGGACCATGTGACGGCCGTGGCCAGGGGGGCGTTCTATCAGGTACGCCTGATACGCCAGTTGCGCCCCTTACTGGACCGGGGAGCCCTTCGCACAGTCACTCAAGTGCTTGTGACATCCCGGCTGGATTACTGTAACGCTCTCTACATGGGGCTCCCCTTGAGGTGCACTCGAAAGCTTCAGTTAGTACAGAATGCGGCCGCGCGGGTGATTATGGGTGCCTCAAGGCAAACCCACGTAACACCTCTCCTGCGCGAGCTGCACTGGCTGCCTGTGGCCTTTCGAGTGCGCTTCAAGGTGCTGACGACCATCTTTAAATCGCTCCATGGCTCGGGGCCTAGCTATATACGAGACCGCCTCCTGCCCCATACATCCCTTCGTCCGATCCGCTCCCACAGAGAGGGTCTTCTCCGGGTGCCATCAGCGGGGCAATGCCGGTTGGCGACACCCAGGGGAAGGGCCTTCTCTGTGGCGGGCCCGGCCCTCTGGAACGACCTACCCCCCGACCTTCGCACTATCTCGGACCTCCGCCTCTTCCGCCAATGTCTTAAGACGTATCTATTCCAACAAGCCGGCCTAGGATAGCCCCTACTTCTGACTTTTTAAAAATAAATCAATTTGGTATGGTTTTAACATGGGTTTTTAGCACGGGTCTAGTAATTTAATATATTTTAATTGATATTGTATTTTGTGGTTTTAATAATGCCTGTGCGCCGCCCTGGGTCCTAACAAGGAGAAGGGCGGGGTATAAATTTAATAAAATAAATAAATAATAAATACCGTATTTATTCGAGTATAACGCGCAAAATTTTCTACCAAAAAAAGAACTCAAAGTTTGGGTGCGCGTTATAAACGAGGGTGCGTGTTATAAACGAGGGTGCGCGTTATAGACGATTTTTATCATGGCCGCACGTTTGTCACTTACAATGCTTGGTCTGAGCCGAGAAAAAGTGAAACAAAATTTTATACCGATTTTTAATCGAAAATTAGGGGGTGCGCGTTATATACGTGTGCGCGTTATACTCGAATAAATACGGTAAATAAAAAAATAAGATGAGAACTACAAGTAGTAAGATTTGTGGGCTATCCATTCCCATTATAGTAGAACTTTATATATATTAAGCCAAAACCATGGTTGTCCACATTTGGAGAATCATATTTCTTACAACTTTGCTCATTGTTCTTAGGGTCAATGGACTTTCTCATGTTGAAAGTAAATACTGTACTGTATTTAAGATGGTTGTAGTGCCATCTACTGGAAAGATAGCTTCAACAAGTATTCCTCTGTTAGCTGACCTTAGATTTTTGCCAATATAGCACAGTTTAGTCAAATTCAGAGTATGATGATGTGTATATACTGTTACTTATGTGTTAATAGGCAAGGCATAGATTAATATATGACTTTCTATATTGTAGTGAGACATTTCATTCTAAACTTTCCTTATGGTAAACAAATTAGGGAAAGCATGCAGAACATGGCTTCTGGAATTTTTTCCAATTTCTTTATTACTAGTTCACATAAGGGAGATCAGAACTTTCTACTGTATAATGAAATAGCATGTGTGTGTGTTTGTTTCATACACCTGTATTCATTTACAGAAGTACACTGGGTACCATAGGATATACTGCATGTGCTTTACTTTAGTTCGCGTAACCAGGAGGGCTTGAGATTGAACAGTTGAAAGTTTCAGAATAACTGAAAATTAATGTGTCATACACTGAGTGAGACAGTTGAACACATTTGCTCATTAGAGAGTAATAAAAATACAGTTTTGCTGTGAAAAAGGAAAATTTCATGTTGAGAATTAATATTACGTTAAAATATGAAAATGTTATCACTATACAGTACCTCAGTGCTATTTTCAGGATGTCAACACTTAAACAGGGTCAATATCTAATGAGCTGGAGTGCTGGCAGATTTAGGACAGGCAAGAGAACAACCTGTTTCACATAGTTACATTGTTTAATTCATTGCCAGAAGCAATAGTGGCCAATTTGCACAGTTTGAAAGAGAGATTAAACAGGTTGAAGAAGAATAAGGTAAACAATGGCTACCATATATAACCTGGTTTCTTATCTAAAATAGTGGCAAAGCAGATATGTTCTCTGGCTTTTTTAGATTTCCATTTCTATCTGTACCAGCCAATGTAGCCAATAGTAAAGCTTCCAAGTCCAAAGGAATTGGAAGCATCCTACACTATATAGATTTAAAATATTAGAGGCAGTGTTGTGGAATACAAATAGGGGCGTGATGCAGGTAGTCCTCGACTTAAACAGTTTGCTTAGTGCCCATTTAGAGTTTCAGTGACAGTGAAAAAAGTGACATGATCACTTATACTTATGACCATGAGGGTTTATACCAGTGGTCGGCAAACCGCAGCTCGCAAGCCATGAGCGGCTCTTTGGCCCCTCGGGTGCGGCTCTTCCTCTCTCCCTCCCCCCCGTGAGCGAACAGGCGGGGGGGAGTGCCCGGGGCTCCGGCTTTGCTGGAGCCGTCTGGGCGTCACGCTCCCGCCTCCCTGGGGCGAGACCCAGGGAGTCGTCCCAGCGCAGGTGAGCCTGGCTCCCTGGCGGGAGACCCAGGGAGTCCCAGCGCAGGCGAGCCTGGCTCCCTGGCGGGAGACCCAGGAGGTCGTCCCAGCGCAGGCGAGCCTGGCTCCCTGGCGGGACACCCAGGGAGTCGTCCCAGCGCAGGCGAGCCTGGCTCCCTGGCGGGACACCCAGGGAGTCGTCCCAGCGCAGGCGAGCCTGGGAGGCTTCGCCGGAGCAGTCCGGGCGTCGCGCTCCGCCCGCCCGCTACAGGGGGAGGCAGCCGGAGCCCCAGCAGCCGAAGCCCCAGCAGCCGACATGCCGGGCTCTCCGCTGCCTCCGGGCAGGGGGGGGGAGGGAGAGAGGAAGAGCCGCACCTGAGGGGCCAAAGAGGGACCTGGTGGAAACGTGGCCGGCTGTCCTGCCCGATGCGCTCGAACTGCGGGAGCTGCATGTCGCAGGGCTCGGGGGGGCAGCAGCAGCAACAGCCGCCTGCAGAGGCCGCCAAGCCGTGCTTTCCAGGGCTGGCCACCGCGTGCGGCTGGACGGAGGTGTGCGTGCGGCGCCCTGACAGCCTCCGCGGTGCTTGGATGGCCGCGGCCTCGGGTGCTCCCCCCGCCCGCTCGCTGAGGGGGAAGGCAGCCGTGGCCTCCCCGGCCGGCGTGCCGGGCTTTCCACTGCTTAGGGGGGGGGGGGAAGGGAGGGAGAGAGGGAGGGAGAGACTGACATACAGAGAGAGACAGAGGGGGAGGGAGGAAGAGACAAACAGAGAGACACAGAGAGAGAGGGCGGGAGAGAGGGAATCACACACACACACACACACACAAACACACACACACGCAGAATGACAGATGGGTGGAGGGAGGAGAGAGAGACAGATAGAGAGAGAGACAGAGAGAGACAAAAAGAGAAAGAAAAATAGAAAGAAAAAGAAAGTAGGAGAGAGAAAGAAAGAGAAAGAAAGAAAGAAAGAAAGAAAGAAAGAAAGAAAGAAAGAAAGAAAGAAAGAAAGAATGAATGAATGAATTTTGGTTGCTAAGCAGGACCGTCGTTAAGTGAGTTTCACCACATTTTCCAAGTTGGCCACGCCCACCTGGTCACATGATCACTGAGCCACTCCCACAAAACAGGACACACCTTTTGGCTCTCAAAAGAAATTTAAATCGTGGTACTGTTGATATTTGGCTCTCTTGACTAATAAGTTTGCCCACCACTGGTTTATACTATAGCATCCCCCATGGTCATATGGTCAAAATTCAGGCATCTGTCAACTGACTCATATTTATAACGATTGCTGTTTTCCCGGGTCATGTGATCACCTTTTGTGATTTTCTGACAAGCAAAGTCAATGGGGAAGCCAGATTTATTTAACAACTCTGTTACCAATTTAACAACTGCAGTGATTCACTTAACAATTGTGGCAACAAAGGTCATAAAATGGGGCAAAACTCAGCAACCGTCCTGCTTAGCAACAAAAATTTTGGACTCAGTTGTGGCCATAAATTGAGGCTACCTGTACTACATTTGGGTCCTGATTTCCCAAATATACACTTCGTGTTTCTATCTGAGGAATTGCATGTTGAATAAGAAGAGGTTTCTTCTGATCGAGCAATTCTTCTTACTTCTCCACCTATCTTTCACTATTAAAGCCACAAATTAAAGACACAAAACTCTAAGCCACTGAAGCATGTACAATGTCATTTAGGACCCTGGGCTCTTTCTTGTTCTTCATATAAAATTAAAATCATCTGCAATCTTGGCATATTAAAGAGAGTGTGCTCTCTTTAGTGTGCTCAATTAAGCAAGATGGTATTTTGAGTATTAAAAGTTTTCAAGTTAGCCTGTAATTTTTGATTTCAGCATGGCAAGCTTGAACCAGTTTTAAAGGTGCATTTGATATTTGGTTAAAAAGAGCAAACTCCCTCTCCTTACCAGCATTGATGATGTTATCTAGTTTGGGTAATGAAACGTCTGCAAGAAAAAACGCAAAGTCAGACAACACCAGGGACTCCTCATTAATTAAGAACAATTCTTCTGAATTTGACTTTAATACAGTGTGTAATGTATTAAATGCACAGTACTGGCTACCTTCTGAAGAGCACCAATTTAACAAATAATCTAGTGTAGGTTTTTAGGATTTTACTCTCAGTATCCTGCAAACTATAGCATATAAAATAAGATTCTCAAGTGTGAATTTGTTCTCTATGACATCTAGGTTTGGTTTAAGCTGAGAATCCTGAAAATTATCATCAGTCTTGACTTGTGCATGGTGCTACCCTTAACCATCACAATAGATTACAAATACTGATATATAACCTAAGACTTAATCAGTAAGGGTGAATTATTGGAGAAACTGAGGAAAGATGAGTTTAAGAACCCTAATATAAAAGCACTTCAACAGCGCTTTCTATGTGTTCAAAATATTTCATATGCATATTTTAAAAATTCTTATAAAAATTCATTGTAAATGGATGGTATTATTCCTATATTATAGATGTGGAAGACTAAGACTTGGGAAAATGTTTGCTTAAAATTGTGTAGTTGGTTCATGCCAGAGGTTATATTTTATTTGAATATATTCAAATACTATATTGGCTGAAAATTAGAAACATAGTTTCTAACTGCTAATTTATATGCATTTTTAATATACATTTTGTTTCATTTTGTTGAAATAATATATTAAAGACAACTTACAACCTCAAACCATCAAAAGTGAGCAATAAACAATTAATAAAAAAGTAATTTTATCAAGGCACAATACCTGTTTAAGAAATAGTCAAAGTGCCGGTGCATATGTAGCTTGAATTGGAAGAAACCAAGTGAAGCTACTTTTAAATGCATGTTACCATGTATTATTGTCAGTATGTTTCCTAAATTTCCAGTTATGACTTTAGTGGATGAACCTTTGATTCGTGCAACAACATATATTCCTCTGATGGATAATGCAGACTCAAGCGTAACAGAGGGAAAGAGAGAAGCTGCTGATTTGGTGAGGCATGACGGTCTTGAAGGACTGCAGAAAATCAATGTGAAGAAACTGAAGAATGAAACTGATAAAGGTATTGGTGCAAAAGAAAAGGCATGGCCAGGAAAACTAGTTGGTTGTGCTATGATACATGGATATATAATCATTGCCAGAATATTCTTAAGAATTTTGAGAGTTTTGGTTTTTTAATTGAGAAAAGATTAGACTGTGGGCAGATGCAGAATTTATGATAATTGAATTGAAATCAAATGGTAAATGGAAGATAAAGGCTGGATAAGTTTCATCAGAAATCAAAGGAAATGGAGTGGAAAGAAAGGGAAAAAAATTGGAAGGAGATAAGGCAAGAAGAGGCAACAGGAAAGAAAAAGCAGAAGAGGTCCTGTTCAGGTGATACAAAAAGATTTAAAATTCTTTCTGTACTGCATTTTGAGAGTTACGTTGGCTTGGCTTTCTGATAAAAGGCTTGATATTTGCCCTTGTGGCTGGTTTGCCTATTCCGGAAATGACTAACTTCAGTATTTTAAGTAAGATGGTACTATATATTTCTGAAACAATGGTCAGAGAACTTGCTGATGGCCTCACCAAACTAAAATGCCTGAACTCTGATGTTAATTTCCAAGTAGAGGAATACATTAAGTTCCTGCAATACGTTTTTCAGAGGATGATAGCAGAGTTCTGAGATGAATATGAACACAAACATGAAAGTAATGACTATGCTGCATTTCCAGTACCTATGGTGTTTGAAGAGTAATCAAAACAGTATCTTTTATTTTAAGTTTCATAAAAGAAAGATAAGGCAACTTGAAGTAACCTTCCAATAATCAGCCTTTATTTTTCTTTTGAAGTTGACGTGAACAAAATCTATCTTTTGGTGGCAAATCCATTTTTTTATCTTGGGTGGGAAATAATCTGAACATTGAATGTTCTTGTTTCTGTTCAACTTTAAGAGAAAAAAACTAAAATCATTATTTATGATAAGATAAGCCTTAGATGGAACCAAAATGACTCCAGTACACTTTCAAATAGAGCTGCTACTCTGTGCTTAGGGAGAATCTGATTTCAGATTGCCACTAATCCATTCTTTCTTTTTAATTGTGCCTTTAACTCCAACTATACTAGAGATCTTATACTTATAATTTGGAGTTTTGTCTTGCAAACATTTCCTAGGCATGGGCATAAAATTTATTTGCAAATATAAGTAGTCCTCTCTTACTGACTACATTTGGGACCAGCAATTCTGAAGCTAAGTGACATGGTTGTTAAGTGATATATCATATGACTGTGCCCATCTTATGATGTCCCTTCTGGTTGTGGTTGTGAAGCAAATCACCATAGTCATTAAGTGCTATGACATGTGACCACCACGTGACTTCCTACCAGTTTCCACATTGATTTTGTTTGTCAGAAGCTAGCTGTGAAGGTCACAAATAGCGATCACAAGACCATAGGAAGCTGCGACTCTTGTAAATGCAACACCAGTTGTGAAGCACCTGAATCACATTCACCTGATCAGGGGGATGCTATGAGGGCCACAACTTTGAGGACCAATTGTAAATCTCCATTTTCAGCAGTGTTGTAATTTCCAGTGGTCACTGAATAAGCAGTCGGTAAACAAAGACTACAGGTATTTATTATATTTATAGCTTGCTGGCTCCTATAAAAAAGCCTGCTGAAAAGTTGTCTTCTATGTATCACAAATAATAGTTTCCCTTCTACTCTTACTGTAAAAATATGCTGCTTTCTTCCTATAACTGTTCTGTTGATTTCATTATAGAAAATGCAGAGGTGAAATTTAAGGATTTTATCTTGGTTATGAAGAACATGATATTCACAGAAGATGAGGCCATGAATGTGGTGGAGCTATTGAAGGAGAAATCTAATGCCATGCAAGAGATTCTGCAGAAGGTAACTGGTGCTTTGAGGCTAGCATTGGTATTGCATTTGCTTACCATCCAGATAAAACTCGCTTTGAACCTACTGTGAATTATTGAGAAACAAACATATCAACTAGTTGTGACACATCAGTTAAAGAAAGAAAGGATTACTCGGATTTTTTTAGGACAAGTAAGAAAAACAAGTTTCAGGCAGAGAAATCCTCAAGATGACGCCTAGATCTGGGTAGTGGAGAATTTTTAAAACCTAGGTTGTATCATAAACAAAGCCTTGATGAAACAATGATCGCAGATTCTTCACGAAGTTTATGTTCTGTAACGGTGGCACCATCATTATCTCTTGGGAATATACAAGGGCAACTGCAAGAATTGAAATGAAGAAGCGGAGAGCACCACCCCTACCAGTTATTCCATCCTTTTCTATTGGGAAAGCTGAGAGAGAAGAAAGAATGCCAAGTGCGATTCCTCAAAGTTCATTGCAACAAGAAACAAAAAAGAAAAGGAGACGTGCTCCTCTTCCACCAACTCCTAAAATGCCAAACAGATTTGAAGAAATGGATAATAAAAGACAGGGTACAATTGATCCTTTTCAACTGTCATTTGTCGGCCATTTTATTTCAACTGTCATTTGTCGGCCTTTTCATTTGCCTGGAGAGAGATTCCTATTGTGGCTATCACTGCTTTCTGTATTCCACCTGGCGCTCAAACCAATTTCATTGTAATTTTATTATTACAATGACAATCAAGATTATTATTATTATTATTATTATTATTATTATTATTATTATTATTATTATTATTATTATTATTATTATTATTATTATTATTACCTGCATTTTCTTTCTTTGGAAAACAAACAAACAAATAAATCTGGATTTTCTTTCATTGGACAATAGATCAGAACATTTTTGGAGGAAACCTTTAAAATCCTCTAAATACTAATTTGTCACTATTTTGTTCCTGCACCACATATGGTACATTTCCTGGTTGCTGGTTGTTAGAGATTCTGTTCTTGAGCAGAAACATATGCCACAAATGCATTGTTTTATTACAAAAGCTCATCTTGGATTTTGTACAATAGCATGCATAGCTGCTTCTAAAGAAAGTATATGGGTAACTGGAAAATATTGAGATTTTTGATGTTATTTCCCAGCAGTATTTTCTGTTTCAGAGGATATTCTGTTCTGGTCCTATTTGGCCAATTCGTTTTGTCCTCGAATGATGATTCTGCTCCTTATTTATTGCAACCCTAAAATATTTCACATGCATACTAGTGAATTTAATAGTATTTACCACATGCCTGGCAATAATTTTTTGACTGGTTCAGAAATTCTTTGGATATCCAAATTGATGAGTTATTGATTGTCTTAGATCAAGGGTTATGAAACTGCTGCTGCATATAATCATTAATATGAATGAATTGAGGACTTAAGTATAACAGCGACTTACTGTATGTCAGGAAATAAGCCAGAGGAGGAAAATGGGTGGCAGGAAAATGATTCTGATTTGCTGCGGCTTCCAATTGAGTTAAACTGATTTATTGTGACATGTGAGCTGGAACTTAGTTCCTTCTTAAGTTCATTTTGTGTTCTTCATGCAGGCAAGTAAAGGAGATCCAGCTGCAGTGCTCCATCAGCTGCAAGAAAAAGATAAATTGTTTATGGCAGCAAAAGAAGAAGGTGCTGTCGCAAAGGAACAATGCAAACAGCTTTCCCAGGTACAGTAAATCTCAGTGTGTCATTTATACCACTGATAAAAACAGTTATGCTGGCAGGTTTGATATTAGGCTTAAAAAAAAATCCTTTCAGTAGGAAACACTTCAGGTATGAAGACAAGAGGGGGAAAATTCATCGGGGGAAGCATAAATAACAGTCTCTGTTCTCTCTACTCTTTCCAGCAACTCCTTGTTACTTTTATAAACAATTTGGTGCCCCCTACCTACACCCTGCTCAGCTATCTTTTCAACTTTTTAACTCTTTCTATTTTCTTATTGTGAGCTGTGCCCAAGTCTCACATCTTTAAAATCTGGGAACCTACTAAAGCAGAGGTGTCAAACTGGGGGTGAATGCATCACGCACAGGCCATGCCAACCCCATCTCTACAAAGGGGAAAAACGTCTACGTCACTTGACGGCAACGTGATGTGGTGAATTTGACACCGGTGTACTAAAGCATCTAATGGCAGCATTGTGTCTGTCTCTCAGTTCCCATGTCCTATTTATTTTATTTTTTAAGATTCTTTTAATTAAAAGGAAATAAAAGAGATGCTTGAATGCTGTAGAGCAAAATGTAATCCTTAAGTATATTCTTTGTTTCCAGGAATACTTTCTGAGCTTCACAGATGCTCTGAGACATACCTAGAAAAATGTTAGGGAACTGCAATTCTGTGCTTTATGTAAACTGGCCATGGGCCTCAGAATGAGGTGGACTATTGAAAAGAGATACTCTCTGATTTGGTCCTAGGAACTGATGACAGAGAAAGAAAGAAGCAATTTGGTAATGGCAAAAATGAGAGAGCGAGTTAATACTTTAGAAAAAGAGCATGGGGTTTTCCAAAACAAAATCCATGGAAGCTACCAAGAAAGCCAGCAGATGAAAATGAAGGTAAAGTCAACATCTCTAATGAAAATGAAAATGTTCATTTTGACTTGAGTATCTAGATCAGAGGTAGTAAGCCTTTTTATACCTACTGCCCACTTTTGTATCTCTGTTAGTAGTAAAATTTTCTAACCGCCCACCAGTTCCACAGTAATGGTGATTTATAAAGAAGGGACATCAATTAAATTAAAAAAAGGAAAGTGCTTCAGTATCGGACAAAACCCCTACCGCCCATCATGAAAGCTGGAACGCCCACTAGTGGGCAGTAGCGACCAGGTTAACTACCACTGATCTATATGCTTAGGGCAGAAACATGCATTGTATCTCTTGGGTGCATATTTCATTTCCCTGTGTTTATTGATAACTTCTTTTCTGTCCCATGTAATGTGAAAAAGCTATTTTTTTTTAATGAATTCACCTTTACATAATTTTAAATTGCTTTTGTCCCAGAGTATACTAATTTATTTGGTATATTTGTATTGTTGTTTTTTTGGGTGGCTAAGAAATAGTTTAAAAAAAAAAAAATTAAATAGTCAGCACCTATACCAAATTATAAGTAATCGTAGGATCTTTATTTCTCTAGTAGGAGTGAATCAGATTTGTTCTTTTGAAAATGTAGACTGAACAAAATCTTTTAACATCCCCTAGCTAGATGGTTTCTCTAAACCATCTGCTCAGTCTCTATGCCAGCAGACTTTCCTTCTTCCATGCCAAGATATTGGAGTCCTGTGGCTAAATAAACATTTTAAGCAAACTGGAATTATTGTGTAATTGTTCTTCTGTACAGTGTTGAACAGAGAAAATGAACTGTAAAGGACATTGAGTCTCCCATGTCTTGATTTCATTAGTCATGATTATTAAATGTATATACCTCCTAATTATCAGAATGGGTTTTACATGGAGACCCTAAGGCTAGAAGATTAGCAATCACTGCATGTTTGAATATCAGCTTTGTTCCTGAAGCATTGATAGGACTACTGTAAGTACATGGAAAAGCCAGATAGTGCTCATGTTTGGAAAACCTCACATACAATTTCAAGTTTGACCAAGATTTAAGTTACACGTCTTTTTTCAGTTTATACTAATATTTCAGTTATAGTTTCATTGAAGAGTTTGAAAACTTAAAATAGAATATTTCCTAAAGTTTCCCTCTCTTTATAGTAACAATACCAAACCCAGAATATTAATTTAAATTACAGTTAAAAACAACCAATGGAACATAATAAGGAAACACTAATTAAATTACAATGTACAAAAAATAAAGGAAGTGCATTAAAGCTTAGGCAATTCAAACTTTAAGTGAATATTACAATATCAACCAGATGGCTACTTTGCAGTAGAAAAAAATAACAATTCCCTATAAAATCTTCTGGTTTCATATCATTAATTAAGTGACTAATAATATAAAACAAAAACAAAAGAAACTTTAGTGTTTAATTATGTTGCAGGAGCTAAAGCTGGGGAAGTGTCAGTGTGATGCAATAATGATTAGGTTCAAATTTCCTAGATTTGTTATTGAGAAATAATCTTGGGGAGCCAATCTGGTAAGAGCCTTTTCTTCATTTTTTTGACAAAGCCAAAATAGATTACAGTTTGGATTTGTAAACAATAAGATGCTGTGTTTTATATGAAACTACATAAATTATAAAGCGGTTATCTTAAATGAATACAATAATGTTTTCCTGGTCACAGTTTCAACAGCTTCGTGAACAAATGGAAGCAGAGATCAGTCGTCTGAAGCAGGAGAATGGTATTTTGAGAGATGCTGTCAGTACTTCCACAAATCAAATGGAAAGCAAGTACGCCATTGTGGTCACTTTGTTAAAACATCTTATCTTGTCTTGAACTTCAAACTGTTTTTTTTAATTGTTGTTATGAAGCTCTTATAATCATGATGTATTATTGTGGACAAACATAATGTGATTTTGAAAGTTAGGTAAACAGGTGTACACTGTTGCCAAGAAATTATTGTTGTTAGTTGCGAAGTCATGTCCGACCCATCGCAACCCCATGGACCACGTTCCTCCAGGCCTTCCTGTCCTCTACCATCATCTGGAATCCATTTAAGTTCACACTTGCTGCTTCAGTGACTCCATCCAGCCACCTCATTGTCATCCCATTCTTCTTTTGCCCTCAACCTTTCTCCAGTGAGTCCTTCCTTCTCATTAGGTGGCCAAAGTATTTGAGTTTCATCTTCAGGATCTGGCCTTCTAAAGAGCAGTCAGGGTTGATCTCCTCTAGGACTGGCCACTTTTGCCACCTTGCAGTCCAAGGGACTTGCAGGAGTCTTCTCCAACACCATAGTTCAAAGGCCTCAATTCTTTGGCTAAGAAATTACCCGGAGCCAAGCTGGAAGGAGATTCTTATCTTTTTTATCTTAGTTGCATAGTTCTGTTAGATCCATTGCAGTGCATTGAGGGATTCAGAGGGGCCGCGAAAAAAGATATTGTTCATATAATTTTGTATCCTGTAAAATGGATATTATTCTATTTCACTTGCAGAAAGTAGTTTAATATAGTTTAATATAGTTTTAAACAGGTTTGTATTTTGTATATTTTGTATATTTGTATTTCTATGTTTTTAAATCTCCTGTGCGCCGCCCCGAGTCCCTTGGTGGGAGATGGGCGCGGGATACAAATACGAATAAAGTAAAGTAAAGTAAAGTAAAGTAAAGTAAAGTAAGAAAGTAAATTATTTTATTTTTTATTGGGGGTTTTATTGCTTTTTATTTGCTTTTAAAAATCAGTGTTATCAATTTGAGTATTCTTCATATTACCGTCAAAATGTAGGGCAGATCAGTCTGATAAGAGGTTTGCTGATAATAAAAAGAAAGCTCAGTATTAATTGTCATTAATTTTAGTTTTTCAACTGTAGGAGAGCTAGCTTGGGAATTTATCCCAATCTGTTCTGCCATTTAGTGTCAAACTAAGTTTAGAAGAATTTCTGCCTCTGAGCAGCACAAGGGAGAATGCTTAATACATTCATAACCTATCTTATGTTTTGCTCAACTCTTCTCATTATTTTTACCATAATAATTGTTTTCCCAGTCTCCCTGTAAAATTCAAGCATTGGATTTTCAAGGCAGTACTTATATTTGACTAAGTAGAACCAATATATCTAGTTATAGTTAACTGGACAGTTGTTGCTGTGCCTGAATGATTTCTCCTGCAATTTTGCATTGAAATTATTTGCGTAGGGTCTTCTTTGTTCAAAGTGTCAATTGGGTTTTTTGGATATTTATTTAATCTCCCTTTTAACTTTTGTAATATGTGTTTTTATGTTGTACGCTGCCCTGAGTCCTTTGGGAGAAGGGCGGCATATAAATCCAATAAACCTAAACCTAAACTGTATATTCATCACCTTGATGAATTTTGGATGATGATTTGGAGGTTTTCTTTACAGTAGACTTTTGGAGGTAGAAGTAAATTTTCATTAGTTGCTTTAGCATTTCAGAATCTGTACATGTGAGAGGAGCAAAATTTAATCAAGATTTGCTTCCCTTGATTCTTTGCTCTTTAACTTGGAAACTGAATTTCATTTTTGATAGAACATATAGTGCAGTGATAGCGAACCTATGGCACGGGTGCCACAGGTGGCACGCAGGACCATTTCTTAGGGCACGCGAGGCGTTGCCCTGTCAGCTCCAGATCGCATGTGTGCGTTGTCCAGCTGATTTAGGCCTTCTTTTGAGGCCGTTTTTCGCTCTCTGGAGGCTTCCGGGAAGCTCCTGAAGCCTCTGGAGGTGGGGAGGGGAGGCTGTTTTCACCCTCCCGAGGCTCCTAGAAAGCCTCTGGAGCCTGGGGAGGGCGAAAAAAGCACGCCATAAGCAGGGGGTCACGCACATAGCATTATGGGTGTGGCATGCCCATGCACGAACCCTCTGCGCTCCCCCCGCTTTTGGCACACGAGCCAAAAAAGGTTAGCCATCACTGATATAGTGGGAACAGTTAAGTTAACTGGCCTGTCCTAGTAACATAGCTATATTTTTAATAGTTGGCATATGTGTTTAAATATTACCATAACTTCACTCAGCTTGATCTTCTGTCCAAATGTTCTTCATTCACATTGTCAACATGGTGAAAACAACCAATTGTTTTTGTATCTAGGCAGTCTTCAGAGCTGAGCAAATTGCGTCAAGATTGTGCTAGACTAGTGAACGAGCTGACAGAAAAGAATAACAAACTGCAGCAAGAAGAGCTCCTAAAGAAAAATGCAGAACAAGCCATCAATCAGTTAAAGGTGAGTATCAACTTGTCTTCATATTTGTGGCAAATCCGGTGCTCGCAAACATGCAAATCAAATGTTTCAGAGCCACCGAGAGGAAATGTGACTTTGCAATCTCTCCTGTGTGATGATTGCCAATAGAAGTGTGGAGTATTTGGATCTAAAGTGAGAAAGTTCTTTGGAATCATCCATCCTTTCCTGAAGCACCTTAATAAGATTTTGTTTTTCCTTGGTTGTATGAGATCCAAAGAAGGTATGGCTTCTCTATAATACTACTAATACTGCCAGGTATAGTAAGCATACGCATGCCAGATCAAACAATTTGCCTCCCAAGGTTGTGGGTACTCCAACACTGGAAGTTTTTAAGAAGAGATTGGAAATTGTATAGGGTTTCCTGCTTGAGCAGAGGGTTGGACTAGGAGACCTCCAGGATCCCTTCCAACTCTGCTATTCTGTTATATGTATAGTAAGGAGACATACACTGTGTGTCACAAAATTACTAACAGCTGCAGGAAGAGGAGATACATCTGAAATGCCTCCTTTACCAGTTGGTTTGACTGATTTTACACTAGTGTGAAATTAATAATTACATTTGTTTTTTTCCTACTTCCTCTTTCTAATGCCAATTATATCTCGGAAAAGTCCTCCTGAATGTTAGAGAAACCTTGGAATGACTTTTTAGGAGAGGTGAAAGTGGCAGTTCTATTATAGTATTGATTTGCCATGCTTACAAACTGTGTTTTCTGCCTGTTTTTCATCATTGCAATGCTGTATTTCATGATCATGCAAAAATTCTGCAAAGGGCAGTTTGACCTCCCCTCTCCCCCAAAGGAGATGCATAGACAAGCAATATGTTCCTAGTTCAAATAGAATACACAATAATTGTGAACTCTTCTTTTAATGAATTACCAGTTATAGAAACATTGTGACCTGTATATAAATCAGTATAAACTCCTCTTCTATTGCCAGAGTATGTGTTGTAGCATTCTATAAAAATGCCTGATTATTTCATTTGATTGGTTATAGAGATGGCACCCAACCATAATTTTATTAGACCACGTTATGTAAGTGACCTGTGTTTTCTAATTGGTACTTGTCAGGTTAGAAGTATTACTTCATTTGTTATTTAAAAATTTGTATTACATCTTTTCTGTACTGGTTCTTAAATCAGTTCATAATACATGTATAAAAACAATGTAAAAATAGCACAATAAAGTTGCTTATAAGCTGCTTGTAGCCTCTATCTTGTAGCAGCTACAAGATAATTTAAAGATTGTGTTTTAATGATCTATTTCTGATAGAATAAGACAGCAGTAAGATTCCCTGGAAGCAGCCAGCATGAATAAAAATCACCCTAACACCTTGTATTATTTATGAACTTACACAGTTCCTCTTCTGAGATAATTTCATATTCATCATGTCCATATGCATACAGATATGCAGATTTATGGTAAAGGAATTCTGGATGACTGACTGGTTACACTATAAAAATGGAACAACTATCTCAGTAAATTACTTCAACTGATTTAGGAGTATGGGCTCTATAGTTTTGTTCTTATTTTATTGTGATGATAACAATGGATCAGTTCCTGTCCTGACTATAGGTAATAGTGCTTGATTTATAGGTTTGTAAAACAATTCTTAATTTGCTCCTGCCATATTTTTTTACACTCTGAATTTTTGGAATTGCAAGCATGGTGCCAATCTAGTTCACATTAAAATGTGTTTGTTGTATAGGGATATGTCAGTTTCTCAACCTCAGCAATTTTAAGATGTCTGGATTTCATTACCCAGAATTCCCCAGCCAGCATACTCTCTAGGGAATTCTTGGAGTTGAAGAAACCTTAAAATTCCGAGGTTGAGAAACATTGGAATATATTCACACCTTTACTATTATAAGCATTATAATTATTCAATTTTAGCCCACCTTTTTTTAGGATCATCCATGAATTATTTATTCTAATCCATGTCACTTAGGTATTTGACTAATCTGCTTTTTAATATGTTTGCATTAGTGCATGACTCAAAACTCTTAAAAACAAGAAATATTTGACTTTCTTTTATGTTTTGTGGGTGATGTAGTAATACAGGCAGTCATGTATATTCTTTTCCTTTCCTTTAAACATGAAGGCACAACAACAGGAAGCTGAACGAAGATGGGAGGAAATGCAAAGTTATCTCAGGAAACGGACAGCAGAACATGAGGCTGCCCAGCAAGGTGCATTCAGAGCGTCTTCCTTGTTGCTGAATATGATCCCTCCTTTTTTATCAGTGGAATAAAACTGGTTTCTTTAAAGTTCTTTTTGTGCTGTTGGGAGCATGGGATTTCCCATACAGTTCCTACATTGTTCAAAGCAAGGCATCTAATTTTTGCTGGTTTCCCTTTTACCTACTATAGTTTTTCTGTCTCTTCATTTAAGGGAAGGGAAGGGAAGGGAAGGGAAAGGGGACTGCAAAATTCAGCTATCTTAGCATGCATAACTGCCTTCTGGCAGAATAGAACCACCACTGGTTACATCCCCTAATGTTAGAGTGAAGGTTTGTTCTTCGAGCTTGTGGGTTGATTTCTGTACATTTCCTTACCAGGCTAGGCAACATCTTCAGTGGAGTTTAGGGGTCCCCTATTCTGCTGAAGATGTTACCTAGCCTGGTAAGGAAATGTTTGGAAACCAACCCACAAGCCTGAAGAACGAAACTTCACCCTCATCCTACACTTGAGCTATAGATATTCGCCACTATTACAATCCCTTAGTGTGTAATAGCTTGTTCTTAATAGTGTGAGAGAGTGATGCACTTTCTGTCTCTATTCTCTAGAGAGGTGATCTCATGCTGAGATTCTGCTGCTTATGTTCTGAGCCAGATCATTCCTACATCAGTCTCTCTTTTTCTGTATGTCTAAAATATTTATTCTCTACACTTCCATAAAATTCAGTGTGACCACTCACACTCATATAGTTTACATATCTGACAATGGTAAGATACCCCCCCCCCCCCAAATAATTAGTAGCAGTAATTTTTGTCTCTTGTAATAGATGTGCAGAATAAACTTGTGGCCAAAGATAATGAAATCCAGAGTCTGCACAGCAAGCTAACTGATACAATGGTCTCAAAACAACAGCTGGAACAAAGGATGATGCAATTAATGGAAGCAGAACAAAAGAGGGTCACAACTGAGGATTCTATCCAGAGACAGGTGCAGGTATGATATTCTGCTGGGATCATGTTTAGCTTTTAATGTTTTTATTTTTTTTCTCTTTACAACATCAGTGTTACGGGATATGTTGCATATTAAGATTGTTAATTTGATAACAACCAATTTATCCCGAGTTAGAATGCTAAAATGTGAAAAATGAATTTTAGTTCCCTGGGGTGGTTTTTGGTGAGCTGTCACCTCAGTTTTGTTACATAGAGTACAATCTGCATGGTTGGGAAAATCCTGTTTTACACTGACTTTATGCTCCTATTGTGATTGCAGTATATTTTGGAAATTGCATAGGGGACCTTAGAAAATGATCCCAAAGGCACTGTAACGTGGATGCTGTTGAGAAAGATGTGTGTGCGCGCGTGTGTGTGTGTGTGTGTGTGTAAGCGATGCTACCTAGGAAACAATCAGTCAAGATAGGCAATAATAGCCAGTGACTTTTAACGCTCAAGGAAAGAAATTTAGGAAGAACCTAGCCTAATGGGTCAAGCAGTTAAGAGTGGAGGCAGTAATATTATACCTTCAGATATACTACATTCTGCTAAGGTATCCTTACAATAAACTTGAATTAGTTCACGTAATCCTGTTTTCTCTCTGTTTTGCCTGGGAGGGCTAACAAACAGTATTGAATAACCCTGATGTATATGAGTTTTTCTTGAGTAAATTAAGACTTCCCATGATATCCTCAGGTTTGTTGATGTTTCTGTAATTTTCATATGATGCAGCCTGGGGAAACTTTAACATTTTTTCCAGTGTGAATAATTTTAGTAGTATAAAAATATTTTTGTGTTTCTGCACATTACTAGTTTAGAAGAGAGTATTTCACTGTTTGTATTTTCTTTTTTGTAAAGGAGCTGATGGAACAGAATGAGGCTTTGAAAGCTCAGCTTCAGAAGTTCCATTCACAGATGGCAGTCCAGGTATATGTGATAAGCCCTACTGTTACATGCATTGGGCATCAGACTAGAACAGGTGGTCACCATTACTTAGGAGCCAGTCTCTTCCATCTTCTCCATGCTGCTCTTTTCTTGTGCTTCAGGTGTGCAGCTTGCTAAAGCAGGTTACTGCTCTGCCTGCATATTTCCATGAGAATTCTGTGAAACACATATTATTCCACAGCCATACTGTGCACTTGAACAGAAAGCTGCAGTAGCTATCTTCTACCTCATTTTCAGAATTCTTACAGAGTGATAACTATTACCGTAGGTATCTAGCTTGACAGCTGGAGGATATAAGAGGCAAAGCCATTGCTACTAGAGAAAGAGAGTGCAGATTAATTTGATGGAAGCGATGGGTCATTCTTCTCAAGTCAGATGCTATTTTATACAACCCTGCTGATAGGTTTACATTGGTATGATTTATTGAATCATTTAGGTATTTATTAGATTTCTAACATCCTTTTTTCCAGGATTTTGAACCTGGGTCTCCTTGACCCCAGTGCAACATCTTAAATACTAACAAAACACTTAACACTGAGAAAGAATTAGCCTTTTTCTAATTTAGTAGCATTTTAAACCTTTTATTCTTTCATACATTCATTTCCCATTGTTTCGTCTCTCTTTCAGAATTCAGCTTCAGCCCTTGCTGAAGAATTGCACAAAGTGTAAGTATTTTCCACATGTACAGCCAGACCTTCTGTTGCTTCTGTGCTAATTACTTCCTTGTACATGTAAGGAGTATGAGGGCATATGAAAGAGATGTTGTTGAAGGAAATACAGTAATTGTCAATATTTTTACCCTCTATTGTAACAAATTCTTCTTAGAAGTTACAAGCATCTTCCTAAGGATTTCCCTTTTAGGTTGAATGTTTTCAGGGCATTGTATGTTATGTTGTTTTAGGAGAAGAATTACTTTTGTCTCCTTCTTATTTTTCATACACTACATTGAAATAGCATTGTGTATGATTCAGTGTGTAGCTGTGGGGCTTTGTGTATGAGATACAGGAAGAGAAGCTTCTCCTACATTTTTAAAAATAAACATTTCTAATAGCTTTAGTTTCTGTGACTATTTTTGTACTTCTGCACCCTAACACAGCAGGTAAGGACTTCTCAGTTCTGTGATGAGATTTGCAATTGATTCTGAAACTTTCTGAATGGAGGGAAATTTTACAAATTGTCCTAGAAACTGTCTTGAAAGGCAATGTATCAGTGTTTTGAATGAAATTAAAAATAAAGTGTGTAAGCTATTTTCTGTCATTCCCAATCACAGTTCTTCAACAGTTTCTCCTCACCATCCCCCTTTCAATTCTCCTCTTTGGTGTGTTTTTTGGGGGGGGGGGGCGAAGGGCAGGGGGAATGCTACTATCAGTCTTCGTATAATAGTTAACATTACATTGATAAAACTGTGGTTAAGCAATGTAGTGGCCCTGATTTAGCATTGCTAAAGTCAGGCAGATCTAAAGAAAGTTTAGTCATATAGGACTAAATGCTGCAATCTGGCTTGATTTTTGACCTCTCTATCAGAACAAGCCAAAGGTCAAAAGCAGAGAGAAGAATAAAACCAACATCCTGAATTCTGTAATGTGTATTGAACTTCAGGCTCTCTGATGACACAATTTCTCAATCTGCAACTCAGCATAAGGAAATAAAACATGCACTGGTTGGAAACTGTATGAAATCCTCAATAAGGGAGTACTTACTGCTTGGAACCCAATAAAGTATTATTTTCCTTCTTCCATCTTAAATAGTACATTATTGCTACGTGGCTTTAAAGAAACAATCCACAAACTTTCTGGCTTGGTGGACTGGTGAGGGGGAGGGGATGGTTCTGAGTGAGTGACAGCCATGTGTAAGTGCACACAATTCCATTTGTGTAAGCGGAGCTGTGCATATGTGCACGCTCAACTGCCACTTGCTCAGCCCGGTTCTGAGTGGGCCGTGGCCTAGGGATTTTGGGACTCCTGCTCTAAAGCCTCTTTAAATGACTATATCTTGAAATTAAGTGCTGATGTTACTTTATAGAAAACATACGGTTACATACATTGTTACTACGTACTATATTACCTTTTCCTGTTCACCCCAAGTTGATCAGCAGAATTATTGAATAGAATATAATAGGAACCTTAAAAACTGCATTTCATCAAGAGAGCACAGTGACTGCTTATATTCTAAAACACCAGCAGAACAATCCACTGCAACAACTTTAAAGAATATTGTGCCTACCTTTTATGAAAGCCACTATAGATAACTATTGATTTTTTTTTATGCTTACAGAATTGCAGAAAAAGACCAGCAAATAAATCAGTCTGAGGAGTCCTTAGCCAATGAACGACTCAAACTAACCAGCAAGGAAGAAGAGCTAATGGTACAGTTAAATATTATTTGTGAAAAGGTGGAGTGAGTTATTTTTCAGTTGTGAAAATAAGTAATAGTAACAGTCAAGTTGTCTTAGGTTGTTGTAACTGCTGCTATTGGTGTAGTTCATATTTCGTGTAAACAAAAAGTGGACTAATCATTCCTTCTTTCTTGTCTAATTTCAATGATAGCAGTTGCCTTGATTTTGTCTTCTTTCTCTTCCTATTCTTGTATTTATCAGTGGGGCACTGCTCATCAAATCATTGATAACCATTACCTCTACTTGCTCTAGTTCAGTTCTGTGACTTCGGTACTCTCTACTTTCTTGCCTTCAAGGGAAGGGATGTGCCTATGCAAGCATGAAGGCACCTTTAATGAAAGCAGTAAAAACTTCAGCAGTTTAAGAGAGGCAGTAGATCTTAGAAAGCGCACAGTCAGCTTCTGATCAATTCCTAGTTTGCAAATTACTCTAAAGCTACTGGAGTTTCTCCTCCTAATCCTTAGAAAGGTAGATTATGCTGCATGGATGGGAAGGAAAATGCTTAACATTTAGATTTAAGAGAATGTTTTTATAGAGAATGGTAATTATTAAATTGTTCCTTTATATGAATTATCCCTTTATATGAGTACAAATTGGCAAGATAGACTTTGAAACAAGATTACATGAACAGAAAGTGAAAATTGATACCAGGGTCAACCACTTTTCTTCAGAAACCTTTTGAGCCTGCAACAGGCCAGTTTAAACCTCACAAACATTTTTCTTTTCATCCCATCATGCTATAAATGCCTCACTCTTGGATCATATCCAAGTTCAGAGATGAAATACCATTCTTTGTTCTCCAAAATGCAAAGCAGTTCTCTTCAAATTCAGTAGCGCAAACAGATCCAACAAAATTCAAATGTGTTGCCTAAAAGTCTAGTTTTGTAGCTGCGGAGTGTCTGAGGCATCTGTTATTTCACAGCAACTATAGCCTGAGGTGACCGTCCATTCTTCCATTTCATCCTTCTGCATTTGTACATCTGACCTCAGAATGGGTAAAGTCAGTTTTACAGTCCGTTGTGCAAACTGCCCAGGTGGTCTGTTCTGCTGATTTCCATCTTTGTTAGCCTTTTTTGAAATTGCACAGGAAAGATTTTTTTAACATTAATCCAGTGTGCCAAATAGTAGATTGAATAGAAGAAGTCCCTTCGGGGAGATAGGGCGGTATACAAATCCAAGAATAGAACAAGAATAGAAGAACTAAGTATGCTCATTCTCCCCTCTGCAGGTTGTCCAGAATATCAACATGTCTCTGAAAGCAGAAGTACAAAAGTGGCAGGCACTTACAAATGATCAGGTAAGTGGTCTTCTTCTGGGCAGTCAGGATGATGATGAATCCATTAATAATGCTAAACATTGTTTATTTGGTAGCAGAAGGATTTTGGAAGAATCACCAACCTATTGGCTCAATGAAATAAATTAGGATTATTCTGGCAGCTGCACAATTAAACCACTAATAGTAAAGTACTGGCATATGCTCAGAAACAATAAGCAATTTCCAAAATTAGAATTAAGGTAACTGAACTTAGTGTTCTTTAAAAGGTACTGGCACTCAGACTCACTGTATAAAATGTTACCCTTGTGAGGAGCAGCTGTCTGGAATACATAGGAGCAATCTGTCATCTTTTCCTTACTGAGTCTACTCACTGGTTCTTCAGTCTTTCTCACAGTTGTCTCCACTCTCCACAGGGACATGTTTAACTCACTATGCCTTCAGTAGAAGTTCCACTTCTGTGGGTTTTCTGATAAATTAAAAAGGGAAACAGAGAATCTGCTTCAGTACCACTGATCCATATGGATAGGGAAATCAGCCCCTTCTTGGGTGTCCCATTTGGAGAGATAGTCTTATCGCAAAAGAAATAAATGGAATCAAACTTAATTTTAAAAAGGAAAAGGGAGAATGAAACAAAAATCCCTTTTAACTTTTAAGTGTTATCATGAGAATACATTCAGCAATGGCGGGAATAAGAATACAGAGTAGTTGAAATCATAGCATCTTAAAAGAAATTGTAACAGAAGACAAAGTAAAAAATAAGGTTCAGTGCAGACAAGATAATATTGCTCTATTCCTACTCAGAGGAACTTCTGATTTAAGAAGATTCCAAGTGACTTGAAAACATACAGTACAGTATTGCATACAAATGTGAACTTACCACAAATTGAAGAATACTGTATAACATTGTTTTCTGCCTAGACTTGTTTACTTATTTGGTGGACAAAAATGGATCCCTGAAGCTATAGTCTTCTGTTGCTTCTCTGGATTTTTCTCCAGTCTCTTTTTGCTTTGTTTACAGGTAGTCCTCGACTTACAACCGTTGTTCATAGTGGCGAACATATATAATATTGTTTCCTCCTCCTATTTTAGCCCTGCTATTTTACTCCCTTTAACAAATGTGTCACTTCACAAAAATTTTGGGTTCAGTTGTGGTCCTAAGCCCAGTGGTGGGTTTCAAAATTTTTTAGAACCTCTTCTGTAGGTGTGGCCTGCTTTGTGGGAGTGACTTGACGGCCATATGACCAGGTGGGAGTGGCTTGGTAGTCATGTGACCAAGTGGGAGTGGCTTGGCAGTCATGTAACTGGGTGGCATGGCCACCTTGTAAAATGTGGCGAAACTCACTTAACAACACTCTTGCTTAGCAACCAAAATGTTGGCTCAGAAACTCTGGCATTTGAAGCATGCAAGTCTTAAACCTATCAAGTTACAAGACCATTGCACCCCTAACCCTTTAGAAAAAAAAACCCCAGGGGTGTTCAAACTTGACAGCTTTAAGACTTGTGGACTTCAACTCCCAGAATTCCTCCTCTCGCTCTTCATCTTGATGATGGGTGGACGGGCAGGGGGAGGGAGCTGGAACCGGTTCTAAATGGCACTGTAGATTTGTGGAACTTCTTCTATAGAAGAGGTTAGAACTGGCAGGAACCCACCCCTGTCGTAAGCCAAGGACTGCCTGTACTTCTCTTGTACCAATCTCAGTACACAACTTTCTCCTCTAATTTGAAATGACAAAAACTTTATATGTGAGCTAGCACATCTAGATCAGAATTCCTCAATCATTCTGAGTTGATGGCCTAGAGTGAGGAAAGAGGAGATGATTTTGTGTGAGGGGCCACGACAATGCTCACACGAGTAGATGCACAAGCGCCTACTATGACGTAGCATGAGTGGATCAACAAGCAATAAGGCTCGTGTGAGTGGGGCCATGTGTGTACACAGAGGACAACTGCTCAGGCAGCCCAGTGGCAATTAGCCAGTGGACTGGTAGTGAGCCACAGACCAGAAGTTGAGGACCCCTGATCTAGTTGTATTTGTCCTCATTAAGATCAAGAATCCACATCTTGAGTTGAGTGAACATGGATTTAAACATACCTGACTTGCCAATCTCATTCCTGCGAATATACAGATGTTTCATTCTATACATGTACAATTGTAAATAAAATTTACAAATGGCCAATTCTCCTAGAGTGTTTCCACTTGTTAAGATATTAGCTAAAAGTTCGTATTTTATTTTTTGTTAGATCAGGATGCTTTGAAAATATCATAGCCTTTCAAACAGCATGTCCTTTCTCAGAGCCAAACGAAGGATATGCGTGGCCCCTTTTCTTCTCATAGAACAAAAAGCAGAGCCGGAAACTGAATGTGACCTTTTAAAAAAAATTGGATGTGATGTGACATTAAAAACTGTACTAATCTTTTTACATCTAGGTGGTTACCATTCGTGAGCTGGAGCGGATACAGAAAAGGTAAAACCAATGAAGACTGCTTCTTGAGAAACCAATGCTGGAATTATTATGCATTAGTTCGGAACAGGGAGGGTCTCATGCAAGGTCTTGTGAACAAGGAGGAAACTTATTTTAATCTTTTTCTCCCCTCCAGTGTGCATGTCAAAGATGACAAAATCAGAACCCTGGAAGATCAGCTGCAAGGACATTACTCCAAAGCTTCAGATGCAAAGGAGGAACTTCAGGTATTACGTTACGAAGCTGTTTTATAGTGGAATAAAAGACAGTAACCCCTTGACAGTAGACATTAGGAAACGATGAAGCAGGAAAGCCACAATTAAATTATTTATGCATTGATTGGCTCTAAGAGTCTTAACTGTGGAGAATATAACATATTTTATCAAAATACCTAAGGAATCCATTCTGAAATGTGGTCTCAGCTTGGATTATTATCTATGGCCCAAAAGGTTATGATTGTGGCAATGTTATTAAATGCTGGCTTTTCTTCAGCATTAGTTTTCTTTATTTCTTCCCTGTTCCTGAACCAGGAGCAGGCATTCTGATGCCTTTATGCTTCCTGGTTACAATATTTTAAATTATTTATTTCATAGTTTGTATTTTTATCTCTTGTGTTTTTATCAAAATGTGATATGAATGTGCCGCACAATAAATGTTCTGTGTTTCTCAAAACCCTGTCTATTAACCAAATTTGGGGTTTATGGGAATAGAAAAGTCCAGGTTGGCTGTCCGTGCCCTTTTGAAGCAGTTTGGATCTTATTTTGTCCCTTTCCTGTTTTCATTATTTATTTATTCTCCCTCCTCCCCAATATTTTGGCAGTATTCCATCTTGTTGATTAACTTCTGCTTAATTGCAGTTACTATGTTCATTGCCTTTTAAATAATCTCACTTTGAAATTACTTGCCAATGACCGTTCCATCTGGAATTTTTGAAACATTCCAAATCCTAAAACCATCAGATTAAGGATAAATTAAACCATGTTTAGAGAATGAAATAGGAAGATGTTGCATATAAAGAGCTGTGTCTCTGGGTGTGTCTTTCCCCTAATTTACCTTTTCAAGACAGTAATAGAAGCCAGTTCCAGTAGGAATCACTTAACATTTCTTCATATGTTCTTGCTATTCCTCTTCAATAAAATGATAAGAACAATCCCCAAGTTTGTAATTCCAGATTAACAGTATGATCTGACAATTACATTCTAGGATCTAGAGGATCAAAACAAAACTTTTCAGTTGGAAATTCAGAAACTGCAGGCGGTCCTCTCTGAGCAGGTATGGCACACTTTGCTGGAGATAATAATAATTTAGGATGTTCAGTCTCTGTTTAATGAAAATAAATAGGCTGTGTTTACTAAGGTTTAATTTGATGCAGAACAACATTACATGGGCTAGATAGGGCAGGACAATGCCAGGCTGAGCAGCAGCTTCATCCACTGTAAAAAGCTATTGGTATTTCCTTTCTAATGAATCAGTTACACCAAGTTCTTGTCAATGAGGTCTGGGAAAACTCGACATGTCCATTTGCTGCAGCCAACCCATCACGGGACAATTAACTGCAGGATAATTCAATGCTGTATTAATCGTTTCATTCAGGTACTTTTATTATTGGTGGCCACATAACTCTTGTATTTCTGGATTGACCTTTATTATTATTATTATTATTATTAATTCAGTCAAAATTAATTTAATGTGTTGGAACTGTCCCGTGGCAGGTTGGCCATGGTAAGTTGTCCCAGTCCGTTGCCATTGAACTTATGTCCTTTGCAGACTTGCAGCTGGTCTTCCAGATAGCTGTCTGCACCTACAGTGCTCCCTCCCAAAACATATGGATGCAAAAGCAAAAATGATGATACAGTTTGGAATCCCAGGATGCCAATCCTCGTTCATTCATTTACATTTTTCTCCTTTTATTTTTTTCTCTTCCACCACTGCCTTGTCACTTCAATGGAATTTGAATAAAAAAGATGCCACTGAATTTAGTACCTGGTCACAGAGAAAGTAGCTTGTGGGTAGCCAAGGTTGATGAGGCACACAACCTCTTCCTTCTCCTCCTCTTTTCCCTCGTTTGGCATGGAAGTGCATACTAGGATGGAACCAGGAGATGGAAGGCTTGTTTAGTTCAGCTGTAAGAAAGGCTCCTCTGGGACTCTCACGGGGGTGGCCACTTTTATTTACCTTTGCGGTTGTAGCTCTGGAATGTTCAGTTTTGAGGGGCATGCAGAGCTCTTTCCTTCTGATTAAATCACTTTTGTAATTCCTTTATACAAAGAACTCTAATTTAAGATAAAGAGAGTTTGGCAGGAACTTAAAGTGTTCCCCAAATAGGTTTTCTGTATTGCTGTTTCTGCTATTAATTTTCTGAATGGGATGAAGGGAAGTATGAACTTCTGAGGCTGTGAATAACATTGTAAGATTTTGCAGTGTTGCTGCAAATGCAATTATGGGAAAAAAGAATAGGTACTTGGGTCATTTTGGTTTTGTTTTAATTTTATGTGTGGATGTGTGAGAGAGACAAAGAGGGAGGGAGAACATGTGTTCAATGAATGTTTTAGGCTGGCTAGTGTTTTATAAGGAGTTCAGGCCTGTAAAATGCTTTATTATCTTACTCATGGTTTCTTCTAAACACTTTATCCTAAATAAAAAACATAGGATTTGAAAGCATTCAGATGGAACCATTTATTCATTCCCAGAACGTTGTGTAATATAACTTCCCCTGTCAACTATTAGTTTTTATATGCATGGTTGGTAGATGGGTTGAGAGATTAAACAAAGCATGCCTAGTTGAGAATGAATTTACTGAGTGATCTTGCTAAAATATTAGATTTTGAGTTTTTCTTCCGTATTGTCAACCAAGCCTGTGCTGGCATTTTTAGATGCAGAAGAGCCTTTAGTGGTATATCTGTTGAAAGCAGTCTTCAGGAAGAAATAAATGTATTTCCCCTTTTAATGCAGAATAATATTTCCTTTTTGAATAAAGGATTTGAAACAACTCTTCTTCAAAATTCAATTTTTTCTCACGTGCACAATATACTTCTAAACAAAATGTTAGCAAGTGATGCATAGATTAGTAACAATGACAAAAATACAACATGTTAAGAAAACGTGCTTGTAAAATCTATGTATTCAGCAGCTATATGGTTGTGTGTGTGTGTGTGTGTGTGTGTGTGTGTGAGAGAGAGAGAGAGAGAGATACATTTTTGTGCTGATAAATAAACAGAGACTAGTATAGATCTATTTCAAGCTATTTAGCTCTCATCAACTAGCCATACCCTTACTGGGATTCGAACCTGGACTGTTTTACATGTGAGGCAGTTGTTATTGCCACTAGACCACTGGTTCTCCCCCGATCAGCTGAGCCAGGGAAATAAATATATATTGTGTCACAACACCCTGGGGTGTGTGTGTGTGTATTTATGTTACAACACACACACATATATATATTTATTTATACACACACACACACATGGTAGATATAGATATATAATTATCACCATATGAGGAATTCTCCAGTAATGATGATAATTAGAATCAGAATTTCCATTGCCAAGCAGTTGTAAAGCAAGATGTCACCTGACTGTATTGATTACAGACAGTACCTTAACAGTCCCCGTTACCATCACTAACCAAATCCCTTCTGAACATTTGATGAGAACATGCCCCAATCCAAATAACTCCTGGATAGATTTCCCCAGCCCTGAGTTTTTGTAAAACTGTCTCTTCTTGAACTCTCTCCCCCCGCCCACTTGCCTATGTTCCTCCCCTGCCCAAATCTCTGCCATTTTAGCCACCCTGTACAGTGGCACTCCTTAGCAGCAGTGGTGGCCTTGACAGTACTGAGACTGAAGTAGTGGCCTTTAGCGCAGTCCCTGTTGCCTTCTGATGCTGTCCACACCCTTCTTCAAATGGTGCATGATCTTTTCAAAAGGCTGCTGTGCAAGAAGGCTGCATGTGGCCAGCAGCTTCTTCAGAAAGACCAGGCATGCCTCATCTGCAGTTGGAGGCAAGAAGATGAAGATCAGCTGCGGGATTGGCAGGGTTCCAGGAGCAGAGGACAGCAAAAGTGACAGAATGCAGGGTAGCCAAGAGGGCAGTGATGGGTGGAGGTGGACAGAGAAAGGCATATACCTTTTGCCTTTCAATGGGAAAAAAGATTTAGACTTGTTTTGACCCAAAGAGACTTGGAGCAGAGGCAAATATGTTGAGTCATTATATTTCTTGATGCTCCTCATAACACGCTATTTTATACAGGTTATCTTCTAAGGTCTGATCTAAAAGCAGTAGAAGTTAGGATTCTTGCCACTATCTAATTTGAAAGGAACTTTTATGGAAGCTTTTGACTTCTTTTGCTAATTGACTTCTCAGATCTTTTAACCTGATAGAGTAAAAAAATCAACATTATTGCATATCATAATTTTGGTTCCTGTTATGGCTGAGAGTGTCCTTGGATGCTTCTTCTCTTGCTTCAATGGGAGGCCAAAGAATCTTTGCAACCCTATAATAACCTCCCAGCCACTTCCTTGGTCCTGCCTGCTGTAGTAAGCAGCTCATTACAAGAGCTTTATCCTATATCACTTGACTTCATTGTTTTCTACTTTTTTCAATTTCCTTTATTATGTTTTCTGATAGCCCAGAAAAATGTCCATCACTTTTCTTGGACTTATCAGGAGAGATTTCACTGGTTAGGGGGCACTATTCTCAAGGACTGACCCTCCAAACTATGACCTCTTCAGGTGACCTAATGGCCTTTCCAGGTAGGTCACCTTATGTCTTGCCCAAAGTATTTTTTAACAGTTATGCAGAAGTGGTAGTTTGCTCACCCCACTTAAGGGAGTGATATATTTTCAATCTCTTAGGGGAATTGAGACCCCCCAAACAAATTGGCCAGAAAGTCAAGCACAAGGCAACAACCATCTTTGAAGACACCCAGAAGAAGAAGGCATATCTTGAAGCCCAGGAAAGAAGAGTCCTTTCAAAACAGATCAGCAGAGCTGCCCGTGTGGGCCACTGTAATTTGGGGGTTTCACTTTTTCATCCCTAAGAAACTTTCAAAGAGACCAGAAGTCTCACAGCCAGTGGAGAAGGAAGCATTTCTTAAGAATGTGGGCACAGATTTCCTGGATGGTCTACTTTTAGTTCCAAGCGTGGCTGACGTATTCCTGTAGCCTCAAACCCTGCAGCAAATATTTCCTCAGATATGTTGAGCAGAGTCACCAAGGCAGACTAGACCTCTGGTTATCAATCTGCCTTGTTATTAATATCAGTAGAGAGACCGTCTTGAAGAGACTCATCTTTTTGGCACACAGTATAACAGCACTTTGATTTATTAGAAGATTTTATTATTTCTTTCTTTTTCTGAACCAGTTTGTTAAATTTCTATATTCTGTTTTTGTTTTAACTTTTGTTAGCTGCCTCGAGTGCTTTCCACAGGAGAAAGACAATGTGTAAATCAACTAATAAATAATAAATCCAAGTTGCTATTAACTTTCAGCATTTTTGGTGAAAATACTTTTGAAAACCATTTCTTGGCTGAAAACAAGGAAGCCTTTCCAGCTATTTCCACAAGAAGGGTGGATAGCAAGTTGCTTGGCCTAAGGTCACTTCCTTTCATTTCCTATCCAAAACCAAAGTTACAGAAGGATCCATAATTTATTGGCATGAGTCAGATTATCAGATGAAGCAGCATGAATCTAAGGGTCATTCTTCATAAAGGGACACCACATAACAAGATCATCAATGAGCCTGGGGGTGGGTGGGCTTTGCTTAGTTGCCTAGGGCTAGTGTTCTAATATTCAGGCACCTGGGTGTTTTGTACAGTGACATAGCTAGTGAAGTTCTTCCCTGAAATTCCAGAAGGCAAAGCTCCTACTTCAAGCCATCAACCATCTGTTTTCTATCAGAGTCATAGAATCATTCCCACTGGCAATATGTTTCATGTGGCAATCTGAAATTCCATTCTTTTGGCTAGCCTTTCTTTATTTCCAAGAACCTTGTTTGTCTGTTCATTTCCCCATCTACTGGAGGTCTTTGATATTTGAACTGGGCCATCATTCTCAATACACTGCTATCCCATTTGACATGGCAACTTAAAGATCCTTGTAGCACCTGTAGTGTTCTCTTAGGACAAAATTCATACCTACTGCTATTTAGATTACCTTCTCCTCTGTTCTCATTCTTTAACAGAGTGAGCAAGATAGTCTGTTGCCTATCATACCTTGGCTTCTGCATCAACTGGGAGAAGAGGCAGATGCCCCTGCTTAATGCCTGCAGCTTCTGGAAACAAAGCTGAACTATACTGGCAGGCTTGGCCCTCCTCCCTTACAGGAATTAATCAGGTCAGTGATGCATGCCAAATGGTTGAAATTCAGCAGCCCTAGGTCATCTCTAAGGCTCGGTTCCATGGGCCAGGGCTCACTCATACCCCCTACAGTAGGCATCACATTTCCCTTCTTGAGAGGAGAAACAACAGGGGACCAAGTCATTTATTCCACTGAGACCACATTTGAAAGTCTTTCATATGCTGGATGTCTAAGGCCCTTGAAAGGGAGTATTCCTTTGGAAGTTCTTTTTCACCCCTTCTAGTTTCCAATGCCTTCGGGGCTTAGGAGACTTGTGCAGTGGATGTTGTTGGATTCACTAAAATCTTATAGGCTTCTTGGAATTAGGCTAGCACTCTGCAATTCTGAGTTAAACTCATGAGGGAAACCTCAACAATGTTAGAATAATTGGAGCCACATCCTTCATCGCTCAATAAAACATGTCAAGGCCTCCTTAAATATGTTCATTGATTAGCCAAGTACATGGAAGCCTATGGTTATATTGTCTGGTTCATCTACTCTTCAGTACATCTTGCTAGAAGTTTGGCTATCTTCTCTACTAATGTCCTCTCAGTGTTATATGCAGGGCAGCAACATGGTCCTCAGACTAGGCTGAGTCTGAGGTAAGTACGTAGTGCCTTACAAAGGAAGAATAGTACAACTCTTTTAATTCACAAATCAAAGTTGACATTTCTTTCAGGACAAGAGCTTTGCAATAAGTAGCACTTTGTAAATTTGATCAGTGAGTCATTCAAACCCTTTTGGGGACCATTCTAACTTCAGATAAGGATATCCTACCTTAAGTAGGAAAATGGTACATCAACTTTATTATGAAATTCCTTTTTCTACTAGGAATGAAAGGTACCTGGTGCTTTTCTTTCAATTACAGGATTTTTCCTAAGAAGGAGTGTCTTCTGTAAAACTTGTATTTACATCTGTTTTTATTTAACGTCATACTTACGGAACTATTTTTTAGTAATGTTTGTCATCTCTCAACTGCTGGAAGCTTGGCTTTTACTGCCATCTAAGGTCTACTGATCTTAGTCAGTCTTCCTTACTGAAATAAAAATAGGAGCCCTTCATACTCTTCATACATGATAGAAAAAATGATCCATTCCATTATATATTGAATCTTATTCCACAATTGTTCCACAAAAATGTATTATGCATTTTTCTTGTAGTTTCTTGAACAAGTCTCAGTGATTAAGTTACAGTGCTAAAATATAACGTACTTTGCTATTATAGCTATGCAAACATACTTGAGGAGGGATATTAGAGTTGTAGCTCATAACATCTGGAGTGCCCACCCATATTAAATGATCTGTGATGATTCGATTTTAAAAGATTGTTGACTGAAAATAACTGAGATTGAAGTGGACCATAGTTTTAGGTGCTTATTGAGGCTGCATCAACAGAGGGATAGAATCTAGATCGCGTGAAGTGTTAATGCCACTGTATAGTGCCTTGGTAAGGCCACACTTGGAATACTGCATACAGTTTTGGTCGCCACGATGTAGAAAAGACGTGGAGACTCTGGAAAGAGTGCAAAGAAGAGCAACCAAGATGATTAGAGGACTGGAGACTAAGACATATGAAGAACGGCTGCAGGAGCTGGGTATGTCTAGTTTGATGAAGAGAAGGACCAGGGGAGACATGATAGCAGTGTTCCGATATCTCAGAGGGTGCCACAAAGAAGAGGGAGTCAAACTTTTCTCCAAGGCACCTGGGGGCAGGACAAGGAGCAATGGGTGGAAACTAACCAAGGAGAGAAGCAACTTAGAACTAAGGAGAAATTTCCTAACAGTGAGAACGGTTAACCTCTGGAACAGCTTGCCTCCAGCAGTTGTGAATGCCCCAACCCTGGAAGTCTTTAAAGGGATGTTGGACAGCCATTTGTCTGAAATGGTATAAGGTTCCTGCCCATGCAGGGGGTTGGACTAGAAGACCTACAAGGTCCCTTCCAACTCTGCTATTGTATTGTATTGCTTCTTATGCAGAACATGTAGGCTTCTCAATCACTATGAAATGAATGGTTGTCCTCCTGAAAGATCTCAAGGCCAGGTTGGTGATAGGTCATCCTAGAGAAAATCTGTCTACATGCTTGTTAAAGAATTAATATTGATTTGATGGCATGCAATTAGTTATTGTTGGTTTTGTATAAATAGTATAGGGTACTTGGTATACACCAAATATGTAGCAGTAGAAATTATAAAATCCTTTGCATTTCTTTGATCCAGAAAAATGTAATATTAAATAACATATGTTAACAATAGCATTCTATTTACTAGGGATGACATCAATTTATGAAGCAAATTGCTACTACTTGGAATAATTTTCATTATTCATTTTATCAAAATTGTTATAGATAAAAGATTGATAAAATTTAGCATTGCATAAAAGCTGGCAAGATAATGTAGAGAGCAGTACCAAGGAAAGATTCACTCACAATGTTAGAAGAGTTAGAAGAACTATCATGTGTGGACAGGAATATAGTTGAGGAAGACCCCCAAAAGGACACATTTCTACACTGTGACCAGTGGCATTGATGACTATAATTTTTGCACTGTTATGTTATCTGGTTGGTAGTGAAACATAGTTCATGCAAACAATCAAATTCTGAGAGCACCAAGAACTTCACTTTCATATCTCATCTCAACGAACTTGGTTCCAGACAAATATCAGAAAAGAGAAAGTGAAAGAAACAGATTATCTTTGTTTCCCAGATTTTTTCATTTTCCCTCCCTACTCTGCCAGTTCTTCTTAACAAATCAATGACATACTCAGCTAATAATATTGAGATATTTAGGGTGGGTTTTGTGCCATGACTTTAAGTGAATGTAAACATTTAGATTCCAAGTCGCTGAATATCTTAGGATGGAAGTTGTAGATTTAACATTTATTGCTTTGTTTCTTACTTATTAGGCTAACAAAGAATTGTTGGAGCAACTGGAAAGAAGGTAAGGAATGGGGGAAATAAATGATCTTTTTTCAAGTTTACCTTGGTGTAAATCTGTATAGGCTAGGGTGGGATGGGTCTGCCACATATTTCTGAAAAATATGGCTTGACATAGAGATGTTCTCAAGTTCCATCCTTGACATTTCTATGCAAAATTGGTAAATTGTGGCTACTGAAACTTTAGCTTGCATTCTCCCAATTTTATATTGATAATGCTTCCAAAATTCCAGCTGCACAATTTTTTTTCTATTTTCAGATGTAAAAACAACCTCATATATATCTAAAGTAGGCTTAAGATATAATTGGTGAAAAAAAGAAAATAAAATCCAATTCTTTCCACCTCCCCACAATAAACAAGAAAGAAGGACATCAAAAAGAAAGGCAACATTATTAGCTTCCATCCACCTTCACAAAATTAAGTGTGGCCTCTGAGCCACCAAAAGAATGCCTTCCCTGTAATAAAAGAAATTGAGGAAGTAGGATGGGAAGGAGCTTTCTGGATGTAGTGATATTCTAGGACATTAAGGCTGTGTTACAGCTGGTTCCGTGAAGACTATTCAGTGGTAAGCACCCCTTGAGGAAATGTGCATAAAGTTGCCATCCTGATTCTTTCAACCAGTGACTAGTTGTCAATGTACATGTTTTTTGCTTCAGTATTACAGATAAGGATGACAAAATAAAGACTGTTGAAGAACTCCTTGAAACTGGACTCATAGAGATGGCAAATAAGGAGGGAGAATTAAAGGTAATGATTTTATGAATGTTACATGGTTTACTTCTGAGTGGTGCGGGAGTGTGTAAGATTTCATAGTACCTCAAATAGCCATGCCAAGTTGCACAGTATACATGGAGGATTTTGCAGGGTTTAGGATGACTTTGGACACACAGCTCACATATAAGTACCCACAGATGACTACTCAAAGAACTGCACTTACAGACAACAAATTGCTTCTTTTATTCCCACCCACCCACCCCATCTCCTGAGAGAATTAAAATGTGTTGCTGTTCTTTATGCTGGAATAAGATTAGCCCTTCAGAGATTTTTGTGGTGAGGACATCAGTGTGTCATTTGATACTGTGTCATTGAGTGCACTTTAGACTATCAAGCTGGAATGCCTAATTATGAAGGTGTCATTCATCATCCCTTGTGGTACACACATTTAACATTTGATATGTGTGCCAGGTTCTGGTATGTCTTGCAGTGTCCAGGGAAAAATTGTAAACCATTCTTATATATTGAAATATTATTCCATTGATAATAATAATAAAAGGTGGTCAAATCTGTACTGAGAAATTACATTTAAGTTCACATATAATTGAATTTATTGTTTTTTTGAGGGACTATCTATGTTGCATTGCACCCTCTTGGCTAATTCAATCTGGCAGTTTTGGTGTGCTTAAGTAACACTCTCTGTGAGGACTGAAGAAGGACCCCTTTTCTGCCACAATGCCTGTCCTCTGGAATGAGGTTCCCCCAAGATGGCCCCCCACCCTGCGGATGTTTCCAAGGGCCTCGAACACATGTCTCTTCATCTAGACCAGTGAATGCAAACATGCACCAACGCCATAATTTAATGCCCCCCCACATGCCATGCCCCCCTGCACATGTGTGAATGACACACACACACACATGCCCCGCGCATGCGCATACTGCTTTCTAGGAGCCTAGGGAGAGCGAAAATGGCCTCCCCCGCCCCCACGGAGGCCCTCCGGAGGCCAGAAACTGCCCATTTTCCGACTTCCAGTGGGCCTGGTAGATCTGTTTTTTGCCCTCCCCAGACTCCAGAGGCATCCTGGCAACCTGGAGAGGGCGAAAAACAGTTTTTAATGTCTAATTTTAATTTTTTAAATAATTTATAAGCTATAAAAATAGTTTATAAATGATATAATGTATAAATTATAGTGTCACTGGGAGCATATAAATTTATTTATTTATTTATTTTATTAAATTTATACCCCGCCCTTCTAAAAAGGACCCAGGGCGGCGCACAGGCATCAATTAAAAAACATACACAGTACAAAATCCAAAATTTTAAAAACTAATTAAATAATTCCCTGTGCTAAAATACTAACACTCTAAAATTTAAAATTATCCCTATAAAATCAGAAACGGGGTTATGCTAGGCCGGCTTGTTGGAATAAGTAAGTTTTAAGACGTTGGCGGAAGAGGCGGAGGTCCACGATGGTGCGTAGGTCGGGGGGAAGGTCATTCCAGAGGGCAGGGCCCGCCACAGAGAAGGCTCTTCCCCTGGGCACCGCCAACTGGCATTGCCCGGCCGACGGTACCCTGAGAAGGCCCTCTCTGTGGGAGCGGATCGGTCGAAGGGATAATATTTAATATTTAATTAATATTTAATTAATATTAACAATTATTATTATTTAAAGATCAATAGCAGTGTGCAACTCTTCAATATAGAAACTCTTTTGTTTGTAAAGGCATTGAGAACAGACAACCTATCCCTGAAAAGTGAAGTCGAAAGTCTTCGGAAAGTACAGACTGAGCAGGTATATCTTATCAAAACTTTTTTTTAAAAAATCTTCTAACGGATTGCTGGTAATTATAACCATAACATTTTCTATCTATTAGTATCCTGCTAATTATAACAGTATGCCACTGGACAATTGTGCTGCTGTGACAATGTTTTGTCTTAAATTAGCTTTGAAGAACTGGCTTTTCCCACAGATGGTAGTTTAGGAAATGAGTCCCCTCTGGGAATACCAGTTTCCTTTGTTTTACATTGTTTTGATTCTTCTACCCAAAGTTACTATTAGTTAAGTAGCCTATATATTTGATTTATAAATATATTTTTTGAATGTCTAGAGAATTTTACTTGAAACCTATGAATTGTAATTGTTGCTACTCTGATTTGATGTCTGTTGTCACATCTTGTTTTACTACATCCTGTGAGTTCTTTACAACCAAAATCCAGCTAGAGTCTGCACTATATCTTTAATGTACTGTAGGAGATAACATGGTACAGATTTTACTGCAGTTCTAAAATATTATTGACATTTTCAGGAAGGCAACATTACTCTGGTTACTAGTTAATGTTACCAGGTAGAGAATTTGTATTGTAAACTAAGCTGTGCTTAAGGGTTATTCTTGGAATGTAAGTTCATCTCAGACACTAGTTTATATTAAATACAATTGTTTGGTGATAGGATATATGCCCATCATTCCTAATATACTGCTTCCAGGGACCCATGTTCCAAAAATTGCAGAGGAGGAAAAACTCTATTCCAGTGGGATGCCACTAGAGTGAAAATGTAACATACAGAATATTTTTCATAAAGAATCTGGGGAGCTAAACTGTGCTTGCCAGCTGTGTTTAGGATTAAATTACTAGGAGTTGCCAAATACTATTGTTTAGTTTGATTAAATAATAGAACTAATTTGTTTTATAATTTGTAATTATAATTACAATGCTACAAATACAGTTGTAATTCTAATTTCTCTTAGATCACTATAATTAATAATTAATAAAAACTAGTATCATTTGTGCCAAGTAATCATTATTAACCTTTGAAGCATCCACTCAGAATGATTTGAGTCTTTCCTATTAAATGCCAATATATTTTCATCTTTTTTCCCCAAAGGTATCATTTGCATCCTTGGTAGAAGACCTACAGAGGGTGTAAGTAGCAGCATGGCTTTAAATTATAATATGCTCTTAATGTTTAAATTTTGTTACTATTTGAAATTAAATGGATAAATATTGACTTAAAAATTCTAAACCACAACATATCTAAAGTGAACTGGTAAATGTTGCATTTGGTATCCCAACATTTACCTCTCTCCAAAAAAGTATACTTTTTTATATTTAAAAAAATCCCCAATCACCAAAATATTTGATCTGTGAACTTTTCTGTGCACAGAAGATTTTTGTTAAGGTAGTGGCCTATCTCTCCCCCAAACCCACACCCTGCATTAATTCTACTCTGTAGATTCAAGGAATAATCATTGATTAAGCTCACTGTATCTGCTTATACTTATACTCAGAAGCTTTTTAACAGATAAGTGAAGCTAGAAAAATTACATCTAGTACCTAGGCAGCTAGCACAGGTGCCCTTCAGGGCTATATGCTCTTTCAGTTGCTCTTCTCTCTTTATACCAATGACTACAATCTGTTAAAGTATTGAAATTTGCAGATGACACAACGGTCATTGACTTGATTCAAGACAGTGATGAGTCTGTGTATAGATGGGACGTTAAACAACTGGCTGTGTGCTACAGCTGGAACAATCTGGAGCTGGACATGCTTAAAAACTGTAGAGAGTGAATTTCAGGAAGAGCCCTTCTTTTCTACCGCCTCTTAACTATATTCGACAGCCCACTATCAGTAGTGGAGTCCTTCAAGTTTTGGGGTTCTGTAATCTCCCAGTCCTTGAAATGGACAGTTAATATTAGAACCATCATTAAAAAGGCACAACAAAGAATATTCTTCTTACGTCATCTCAGAAGGATCAGATTGGCCCAGGGGCTGTTGATACAATTTTACATAGAAATTATTGAGTCTGTTATTTATACTTCTATAACTGTCTGGTTTGGTACGGCAACCAAACAGGACAGGTACAGACTCCAATGGATAATTAAGATTGCAGAAAAAGTAATTGCAACCAGCCTGCCTTCCATAGAAGACCTATATATTGTGCAGGTTAAAAGGAGGGCTGAGCAAGTATCTATAGACTCCTCACATCCTGGACATAAAGTGTTTCAACTCCTCCTTTCAGTACGGCATTTCAGGGCATTGCATGCCAAAGCAACTAGAGACAGGAACAGTTTTTCCCCTCGTATCATCAGTTTGCTGAACACCTAATTCTAATACAGTGCTGTCTAATGTCTGTGTGTATTTACCCATGTAGTATGTCTGTAGTATTATCACTTATCCTTCTTATTATCTACTTTACTCCCTTCCCCTTTTATTGGCATGATGACGATGATGATTCTATTCTTTTGCATATTGACGAAGAGCTTCTGGACAGGAGACAAATTCCTTGTGTGTATAATCATACTTGGCCAAATAAAGTATTCTGTTCTAATTTGAAATTCAGTATTGGAACAATTTAAAATTGGTCTAAAATTGCTATGGCTGAGCTTTAAGTACTCTTTCAGTAAATATGAATAGTTCCTGTAGGTACATTTTGAAATTGATTTTCCATTCACTGTCTGCTACTGTATACCTTTGAAGCAGATATATCAAAATAAATGTTATTTTAATGGAATAAACTAGATATTTCTTTACTATCAAGTATTATTAGTTCTTCCATATCTAGATTTTTATTTGCTATTGTATTTATTAAATCCAATTACCGGTGTAGAAATATTGCTTTTAATATTTGGCATTTACAATCTACTTCCTGATTAAGCTGTTTCTCACCTTGTACAAAAACTTATATATTTAAAGTTTATTTTCTAAAATACACCCTTTACGTCTGCATTTACAATTTTATGCCTTTCCAAAGAATTAGTGAAAAAGATGGAAAGATCAAATCTGTGGAGGAACTGCTTCAAGCTGAAGTCCTTAAAGTTGCAACTAAGGAGAAAACTCTTGGGGTAAGTATTGGATCATTTGGATGTGGATGCTCCATTAATTGTGACATTAACTTGTGAGTGTGTTTGCCTCTGCCCTGCATTTTAGTCAAATTTGTTTTTGTAACATTCTCATTTGGTGTCGCCATTGTACGATTTTGTATGTTTTGTCATTGAAAAGGCTTTGGAACAGGAAATAGAGGCTGTGAAAGAAGAACTAAGAAAGGCCCAGCTTGAGAAGGACACTCAGGTAAAGCCATTATGAGCTAGCAGCTGGGTGTATTTTACTTGGCATTATTCCTCCTTCCACATCTAAGAGCTTCTTTCCCAACTCTCAGTAGAGGCTTAAAAACAATGAATCATATAGGATTACAGTATTTAATTAATAATTCAATTTGATTAGGAGTACGTTGCTGAATTTACTGAAGGACATGGCCTCCACTAAAGCAATTTCTTTATTTCAGAAAAAATCTATCTTAGAAAAGGCTTATCAGTATGTATGCAGTAGGAAGAAGGCATTTCCTAAGTTAATATGTCTTGTCTACATCTACGTCATGTAATCGTTACGAAAACATCATGTAAAGAAATGATAGTTCTAAAGAACAATCATTTTTTTTGCTATATGCAAATGTAATTCATCAACTCAAGCTCCTAATATCATTGTCATCGTTGTTGTTATTGTTGACCAACAGTCAAGGTGACTATATAGTAGTTATAGTAGTGACTATAACATTGAACTTGCACTGGGAGGTCTCAAAAGTCGCTGACTATAAGTCAGTCAATCTTTCTCAGCTTAGCCTATCTTTATTGTGGCATAAAATGGAGAGTCTATTAAAGCTACCTTGAGCTTCTAGAAAAAAATGAGAAATATAATGAAGTATTTTTTTTATTTAAAAAATAAACCTAGCATTTCCATGAGTGATACTTCATCCAAGAATAATTTTAAGAAAACAGCTACTCTAAATAGTATTTAGGGATGCAATATTGTAATACACTTACATAAATAATGGTGCAACTGCATCTGGAATATTGTGTGCAATTTTGGTGATCACAAACCCCCCAAAAATATAATAGAGCTAGAGAAAGTTTAGAAGAAGGCAGTTAAGATAATCATGGGCTAGAATAGTTTCCTAATGACGAAAAGTTGTGATATTGCTGGCTTTCTAATCTAACAAGAAGGCAACTGAGAGGATACAGATTTGTGATGTACAGGATTATGCATGGGTCAATAAAGTCGGCAAAGAAAAATTATTTTCACCTTCCCAAAATATAAGAAATGGGGATCACGTAATAAATCTGAATCCTGGAAGAATCAGGATAAAAAGATTCTTTTTTTATATAACATGTAGTTCAATTTTGGAATTCAGTGCCTTGAGGTGTGGTGCTGGCTACCAGCTTGGCTGGTTTCAGAAAAAGCTTAGTTTGATTTCTGGAAGTCAAGGGACATACTGTTTCAAGATTTTCATTATTGCCCATTATTTCTTTTGTCTTCCAGAACACAACATTTTTAGTCCTAAAAAATGCTCTTTTTCTAAAATAGTTTGACTGCATTTAATTAAATTTCTAAGAGTAACATTTTACAGAAGTGTCAAAGTATTCCAAAAGACAATTGTATATATTTGTTATTAGCACTGTATTGTGGCTTGCTATAAAAGGGATGCGGTGGCTCAGTGGCTAAGATGCTGAGGCTTGTCGATCAGAAAGGTTGGCAGTTCGGCGGTTTAAATCCCTAGTGCCGCATAATGGAGTGAGCTCCTGTTACTTGTCCCAGCTTCTGCCAACCTGGCAGTTCAAAAGCATGTAAAAAGAACCATTAGAAAAATAGGGACCACCTTTGGTGGGAAGGTAACAGCGTTCCGTGTGCCTTCGCCGTTTAGTTATGCTGGCCACAGGACCACGGAGCCGTCTTTGGACAGCACTGGCTCTTTGGCTTTGAAACGGAGATGAGCACCGCCCCCTAGAGTCAGGAATGACTAGCACATATGTGCAAAGGGAACCTTTACCTTTATGGTTTGCTATCTTATCCCCCCCCCCCCCCAATTTATAATTTATCATCATTCTTTCTTTTGACTACCTATATCTGCATTTTTTTCTGTTAGGTGACATTTGTTCAGGAAGTTGAAGGTCTTCAAAAACAGTAAGTGTTTCTGATAACAAGAATTTAGGTGTTTTCTAGCAGTTTTTTTTAAATAGAATTTTAATAGAATATAGTTCTAATTTTCATCATGTTTATCATATTATAAATAGTTGATGCGTAATCTAGAATTGGAAAATTATGGTAATGCTTATTGTAAATCTCTGATTAGAGGTTAGGTAATTAAAATTGAAGTTATTATTTTAACAGCAAGTAAAGATATTAAAACAATTGCAATTAGCTGTTGATGAGGATAATTAGTCTTCTGGAAATTAGGTACTACAAGAAGGAAAAGTATGTCATGTGTGACTGGCTGGAGAGATGCCAAGAGAGGCTGCAGCACCACCTCTTTTAAAGACATTGACATTCTCCTTCAATAAAACATTACACAACTGCTGTATACAGCCATACGTTCTCTGGTTGCCCAAAAAGCCAAGTGGGACATGGATCTAATCCAATGGTGGAATAGCTCATACTACAAACCATCTTTTATAGTTCATCAGTTGTATGAATTCACAAGAATCCCAGATTTTGACACAAAGTGCTGGATTTCTCACAATAGACTCTACCCTATTGGTTTCCAGACTAGCATAGTCCCACAATTCTATCATTGAAGGATCCAGTCACTCTAAATAAGAATAGATGCACAAGACAGCTCTTGGCAAGTTGTCATGGGAACTCCTAGTGCTGTTTGAAAAAATTATGAATATATTAGATACAAGGAGTGGATCGTCTTAATAGATGCTCTGCCCTTGCAGAAATCAGGAATGCCATAACCTGTAGCCTGTTCAGGAAGTGATCTATACAGCAAAGGATAGAAGTTAATGTCCTTCATTCAAATATCTCATTTACTCTGATATGAAAACCCTATCTAATACATATTTGTGTGTTCAAAGCAATAATTATGTGTAAGTGGCTCAAGGCTACTTGAGAAAGTCATTGAACTGTGCAATGTTTCTCTTCCAGGTCATTGTAATTATAGGAATGCAAGGACTGTAACCCCTAAAACTCCCAAACCAGCACCAAATACAGCCAAAGCTGATAAAAGTCATAATAGGCAGTCAGTACAACAGAAATCTCAGCAGGTCCTTCTAGCCAATCTGTGCACAGGCCCTCACATCCGATCATTTCTAAGAAATCCCAGGGACAGAGAGCAGATTTCTGATAGGCAGCATCCCTGTCACTGCTCAATCAGAGTTCAAGAGTACTTGCCAGGTCTGGTATGCCTACTGTGCTAATAAGAGTGGTAAAGAATACATGAAATCACTGAAATATCAGTGAAATCCAGTTCAAGAAGGGTTTAAGCTTCTATTTTCTATTTTCTTTTTTAAAAATAATGATAAAAAGTTTCCTTCAAGCATGGGTTCATTCTTGTGCTTTCCCTGGCAGTAAATTGAATGCATCGCCATTGCCTTTTTTAAAGTTTTCTTTTAATTTTCCAGGCTAAACTGTAACCCTTTTATTTCTAAGAATCTATCATCTAAATACAAATCCAGGTTAATTCTTCTTAGTTTTTCAGTACCTAACTGGACATCATGAGGACTCTCCAAATTACTTATTTACACTATTCGTTTTACTGCTTTTTCTTTGCTTTTACCCTACTGTTCTTTGTATTCTGGTGAGATGCTGACCCACTTTACTGGCCTTGTGATTATGCCCTGAATTCAGCATCTGGCTTTTTTGTCTATGAAGACGTGCAACAATTGCTGTTGCTTTTATTTATTGTCTGATGTTTATTTATTTAAATAGCCACCCATCTCACAAATGTAACTTTTGTCTTGTTCTCTTTTACAGATTGAAGGAGAAAGAGGAACGGGTGAAGAATCTAGAAGTATTGTTGAAAGAAAAGGAGAGTGAGATTTCGAAGAATGTAGAATGCCTTCAGGTATAGTTGATGAAACTTTAAAACTCAGCAGGTGATCGTAGATATTTTGTCACATTAATTTGCCCCTGTCTCTTTCCTGCTAGGTTTCTGTGGCTACTTCTCTTAAAGATCATGAGGCAGTGTAAGTGAACAAAGTGGAATCTCTTCCACTATTATCTACCCTTCCACATTTTGACTTGGGGAAATTCTTGATGTAGTTGGGTGTAAAGAAAGACATTTCATTGTACTTGGTATTGGTTGGAACAGCTTTTTGTATTGGGTGATGCCCTCTTTCTTGAAGACTTGCTCCTTTATCAAGGTAGCAAATCTTCAAATGAACAATGAGAGTTTCTGGCACAGTTGGTTGCCAGAGCAGTCAAAGAAGCATCACAATTACAATTAGTTGGGAAACTTGAAAAACAATCCTGTCATAACAAATGTTTTCATATCATTCAGCCCTGACTTTGCTGACTAAAAGATTCTGTTTTGAGTAATTTGATGAAGGGTTCATTTTGTTTTTTTATGAGTAATATTTTTAAACCATGTTCACAGATTGAGAGAGAAACAAGAAGAAGTGCAAGAAATGGCAACATTATTAGACGAGAGGGGAAAAGAAGTTGCTCACCAAAGAAAAGAGTTGCAGGTGCCTGTGACAGGTTTAAGAGGAGCGGGAGGGGTGTTATGAAGTGGGCACAGAGATTTAACACATTATCCTCTCTTACAGGCTGTACAGGAAGAGAATAGGTTATTGAGAGCACAGATTCAAGAAATCAAGCAGGAAAACGGCAAACAGGTATTTCTCCAGATTACTAAATTTACAGAGTTAAAAAATGAGACAGTAGATGTATTGCATTCTCTCTGCCTTAGGAGTCACTTTGAATAAAACCAGTTAGCTATTGAAATTACTATCTGCCAGGTCTCATGTTTGGCTAGATAAGGAGAAGGGATTTTCTGTCCATTTATTGGAATAATGGATCTTACTTTCTATACTATCATTTTACTCCTGTCAGAGCATGCACTTCAAGAATAATAATATTTTAATTGCAGCAGCACTCCTTTGTCAGGCCTTCATCCTTAATTTCATTCTTTCTTAATTCCATTGCTTCACCATATGTGTGAAATAGGTGTTTGTGTGTGAATTTTAATCTGATCAGGATCATACAAGATGACAGAAACCTTATACACCTATTTCACTCCTTCATAAGCATCCCCTCAAATCAGGTTGGTTTTAGAGACATGGTGGCTCAGTGGCTTAATGACACTGGAGATGGTCTCTGTTCCAGCGGTTCATGTCCTAGCATTGCATGGTGGGATGAGTTCCCATCACTCGCCTTAGCTTCTAGTTCCCATCACTCGCCTAACAGTTCGAAAGCATTTTCTATGTGAGTAAATAAATAGATGCCACTTAGATGGAGAATCAAGTTGGTACTCTGTGCAGGCAGCTGTGAACTTTCCTGGTTAAGGTGCCCATTTATGAAACGGTTCCAGGGAAGGAAGGGGTCTTAGGATGATGCTTCAGGAAGAGCCACTTGTCTTTCTCGTGTGAAGCCAGCTCATTCTCCTGTAGTATAACTTGAGAAGCATGTGAGTGTGTCGTACAACACAATGGGTAAATTGGCAGCCAAACTATTACTCTGCAATAGCATTGTGGTCTCCTGGCTAATGTAACAACTCGATACAACAACAATAACACGAGGAGGAGGTGGTTTTACCTATTGTTAGACACATTTAAAGGGGCAAAATATGTGTCTTGAGCCTCACATAGGTTTAAGATACTTAAGAACCCAATTTTGCTCTTTGATTTTCCCAAATTCCCCCTCCCCCAAAGAATTAAACAACAAAAAAGATCCCTCATTCTGACACATCATAATGCTACTTGCCCAGCGGTGCCCTAGAACACCATAGAGTTCAAAATTAAACTTATCAGAAGTAAATTAACTACAGGAAATTGAAAGGACACCTCTGTCTTCTGTGGTGTCATTAGTACAAAAAACAGATGAATGTCTAAAGGTAATCCATATGTTGCAATAAGTGTTGCTGTAATTATTTTTGGGCAATTTATGGCTTGGCTTCTGGGCTCCTAGGAAAAGCATGGAGAAAAATCTTGAGGTGGCAAATGGCTGCATGTCAAATACTGGTAAAACTGGGGAAGTTTTCACTGCATTTCAGTTAAGTGATTTAAGTGCTCCTCTGTTTCAGGAATCCTTGGTTATCAGGATCGAGCAACTTTCACAGCTGTAAGTTATTGTTAACTTATTTCAGCATCTCTTTTGCATGTGTATGAACCACAATATTCTTCTCCTGGATTGTTTCATTCCTGTTTTCCTTCATTAGTTACTCTTTCCTCAGCAATTCAGCTACTTTGGGTATTCATAGTCTAAATTCACTGGCACATCCTGGAAAGCTTGCAAACTCAGCAGAGTTTGTACCAAGAGGTATGAAGCTGATATATGGCTGAGGGCCTTGAACACCATTGCTTGAAAAACAATATACAAGTTGTACAGAAATTACTTATCTTCAATGATAACTGTATTTGTGTTTCCTTGGACATGGTCTGTTGCATTGAAATGAAACATTTTAAAAAGTGTTTTAAAAAAAAGCACATCAAGATTACGTTTGACTATCTAGATATATAATACAAAGATATTGTCCCATCTGTGCTGTTCTGACAATTTGTGTGAGGAAAAATAACCTCCTTGGCATTTAATTATGCCCCTTTAAAAATTGTTGACTATTTGACATTCACTTGTAATACTCCTAGTTTGACCTGTTTATGTTTATTGTAAACAGTTAAGAGACATTGGTTTCTTAGTGGTGCAGAAAGTTTTCATTTTATTTACTTGTGAATAATGGCACAGTTCATATCCTTTAGGAAAATGTATTCTGCACTCAAAGTGATGTTGCAGTGTATCATCATAAACTGTTGTTGTTTGTCTCATGTGAGGTAAAACAATTGAGTAATTTGTTGAAAATTGTCCAGAGAATAGGCACACAGAGATTTAAATTTGAGTCTCCCTTGATCTTAATCCAATTTGTGCATCAACATGATGGCATGTAAAACCAATTCTGAATGCAAAACATCTCTACTTAAAGGAGACATCAAATCAAGAGAAATTTATCCTCTGAAAGCTAAAATCAAGAGAAACTTTATCACTCAATGCACAGTTGCCATTAATTGTGGTGTCACTTTAATTTGGGCTTCTAGACACAAAATGACTCTTTAGAAAAAGGCAGTTAAGGAGAAAAGTGGATAGGGAAAGAACATATTTCAGAGATTTCCCGCATTCTCACTAAATAGTCTTAATTTGAAAAAAATCAGGTGTACTATGAGAATAAGATGTACTTATGGGGTGCATGATATGTTGCCTTCTACACTTAGTGGTGATGCATGGAATAGCAACCTTATGGCCTCTCCTCACTGGATACAGCTTGGAAAGGAGAGTCAGCCAGTAGGGAGAAGAAAAATGATTTATACTGGAAACCAAACTTTGCATCTGTTTGCAGCACTTTTTAAGGAAAGAAAACTCTATATCTGACAGAATTGTTGTTGGAAGGCAGAGACATATTTTAGCAAATAACAGGCAGAGGAAAAAATTAAGAATAATTAACATAAAATAATTTGCAATTGCTTCCTTCTTTCTTTCAACTGAATCCATCAGAAATGGGATTCTTCCTCTACCTACTTTTAAAAGAGTATATTTTCTAGTTCTCATGATCCAAAGTGGAATCCTGAATGGATGGATGGATGGATGGATGGATGGATGGATGGATGGATGGATGGATAGATAGATAGATAGATAGATAGATAGATAGATAGATAGATAGATAGATAGATAGATAGATAGATAGATAGATAGATAGATCCAATAGATGGGGGAAGGTCAATTGTCTTTTCTGTTGAAGACACAAAAACAGGAGTGTACTTCACAGTCCCTCTTACTCCCTTCTACATGGCTGTGACTTTGCCTTTTCTTGTATGGATTTAGCATTTCTGGGAAAGAACAAGAAAACACCAGCCTTCAAAACGAGTTGGGTTCCTTGAAACTTGCAGTGGAGCAACAGAGGCAAAAGAACAATGTAAGTAACTCCTTCTAGAATAACCTTTGGACAGAGGATGTTGAAGGAAGAACTGCTTGCGTCCCAAGTGTTCTCGTCCTAGAAGATTCCTTGACTTCAGCCCCATTTTCCTCAGCATGGCCTGTGGAGCCCATAGGAGCTGCAGTCCAGCATGTCTAGAGGATTTCTTTCACCGTCTATCATGTTTTAATGTACACTTTTATCAGTTGTTTTAACCTGAAATTTTTTAATGTTTGAATTCTACTATAAAACACTCTTATTTCGATGTGAAGTGAAACACAAATGTTTTAAATGAATATGTATATCTCAGGCATCCTCTTTAGCCTCTTTCCTCCAGCAGTAAGAGCAGGTGGATTTTCAGGGGATAGTCAGAGGGACATTTTATTCTCCCTTTTATATGAGAAAAAGTTTTTGGAGGTATCTGAGAGCATCTCACTAAACAAATTTCAGAAGAAGAAAATGAGGTATTTTCTAATTGGTTAAGTCAGGGGTGTCAAACATGCGTCGTCACGTGACATATCAGGACTATTTTCCCTTTCGCAAAACCACTCGGGCCACCAGTTTGACACCTCTGGGTTAAGTGAATTTTTTGAGAGTTGATAGGAAAATGCTTCTGAAAAGCATTACCCAATTAAGAAAAAAACTCCTTGACCAAAGAAGCAAACTTAACACTTATTCATTTCACCTGCTCAGAGATCTTCTGTCTTGATTGGAGCATCTGAGAGCAGGACAAGAAGCAACAGTAGCTCATTAAAGAGAGATCCTACTCAGAAATTTCCTGACAGTGAGAGCAATTAGTCAATGGAACAGCTTGCCTTCTGGAACTGTGGATGTTCCATTACTGTAGATTTTCAAAAAAAGATTGGACATTCATTTATCCAGGATGGTCCTGCCTTGGGCAGGTGGTTGGACTAGAAGACCTCCATGGTCACTTAATAATAATAATAATAATAAATTAGAATTTATTAACCGCACCCTCTCCCCACAGGGACCCGGGGCGGTGCACAGGCATAATTAAAACAATATACAATAATACAAACATTACTAAAATAGAATTAAATAAATTACCCGTGCTAAAAATACAATTAAAAAACCCATTAAAATTTATCGTTAAAAGACAGAGAGAACTATTCAAGGCCGGCCAGTCGAAAGAGATGGGTCTTCAGTTTTACACGGAAGGAGCGGAGGTCGGTGGTCGTTCTAATATCAGGGGGAAGGTCGTTCCAGAGGGCCGGGCCCGCCACAGAGAGCGCCCTTCCCCTGGGCGTCGCCCGCTGACAAAGTCTAGTGGACGGCACCCGGAGAAGCCCCTCTCTGTGGGAGCGAATCGGTCGTGAGGATGTGTGGGGCAGGATCCGATCTCGCAGATAGCTAGGTCCCGAGCCATGGAGCGCTTTGAAGATGATGACTAACACCTTGAAGCGCACCCGGAAGACGACAGGTAGCCAGTGCAGCTCGCGCAAGAGCGGTGTTACATGGGCAAATCTAGAGGTGCCCATAATTGCTCGCGCGGCTGCATTCTGAACTAACTGAAGCCTCCGGGTGCACCTCAAGGGGAGCCCCATGTAGAGAGAGTTACAATAGTCCAGTCGGGATGTCACGAGGGCATGAGTGACTGTGCGAAGGGCGTCCCGATCCAATAGGGGGCGCAATTGGCGAACCAGGCAAACCTGGTAAAACGCCCTCCTGGCCACGGCTGTCACTTGCTCTTCCATAGACAGCCGGGTATCCAGGAGGACACCCAAATTGCGCGCCCCATCCACAGGGGCAAGATGTTCGCCCCCTATGGCCAGCGTTGGAGAAAGCTGGTTGAATCGGGCAGCCGGAAACCACAGCCACTCGGTCTTGGTCGGGTTGAGCCTAAGTCCGTTACTTCCCATCCAGATCCGCACGGCTTCCAGGCACTGGCACATCACCGCTACGGCATCGTTGGGGTGGTTTGGGGTAGATATGTACAGCTGGGTGTCGTCAGCGTACAGGTGGTACTCTACCCCAAAACCACGGATGATCTCACCCAGCGGCTTCATATATGCGTTAAACAGGAGAGGCGAGAGGACCGACCCCTGAGGCACTCCACATGTGAGTGGTCTCGGGGTCGACCTCTGCTCTCCTGCACGCACAAATTGCGATCGGCCAGAGAGGTAGGAGGAGAACCACCGCAACACGGTGCCTCCCACCCCCAACCCCCCCAGCCGATGCAATAAGATACCATGGTCGATGGTATCGAAAGCCGCTGAGAGGTCTAATAGGACCAGGATGGAAGAACATCCCCCATCTCTGGCCCTCCAGAGATCATCTACCAACGCGACCAATGCCGTCTCGGTGCTATGCCCGGGCCGAAAGCCGGACTGGCGCGGATCTAGATAGTCAACTTCCTCCAGGTGACGGGGAAACTGTTGTGCCACCACACTCTCAACAACCTTCGCCAAGAAGGGAAGGTTGGAGACTGGACGGTAGTTGTTCAAAAGAGCTGGGTCCAAAGAGGGCTTCTTGAGGAGGGGCCTCACCATAGCCTCTTTTAGGGAGGCAGGCAAGGAACCCTCACTCAAGGATGCGTTGATGACCTCTTGGAGCCAGCCTCGTGTCACCTCCCAGGATGCCAGTACAAGCCAGGAGGGGCACGGGTCCAATGAACATGTGGTGGCTCGCAGTCGCCCACGTAACCTGTCCATATCCTCGGAAGTAACGGGGTCAAACTCCTCCCAAACAAGATCTCCCTCGTGGCATCCCACTGGGCCATGAATGGTGGCTAGCTCACTCTGTATCTGGGCGGTTTTCTCCTGCAGAAAAATCACAAATTCCTCTGCCCTACCCTGTAACGGGGCTTCCCGCTCCCTCTGTTGAAGGAGGGAACGGGTCACCCTAAACAGGGCGGCAGGGCGGTTTTCTGCGGATGCTATGAGGGTGGCGCAATGATGACGTTTGGCCACCCTCAGCGCCACAATGTAAGTCCGTAAATGGGCTCTCACCTGTGTCCGGTCAGATTCAGAGCGGCTAGCCCTCCATCTTCTCTCTAGGCATCTCTTGCGGCGTTTCATCACCCGCAGCCCCTCAGTAAACCAAGGAGCCAGGGTGGTTCGCCGCCGCGAGAGAGGCCGCAAGGGCGCGACCCGATCCAAGGCTCCCACGGCCGCACTATTCCATGCGGCCGTGAGGTCCTCCATCGGGGCGCGGGTCAGGGATACAGGAAATGGCCCAAGCGCTGTCTGGAACCCATCCGGGTCCATCAAGCGCCTGGGGCGGTACCAGATTGGTAACTCTGGTTCCGCCTCCCCGCGGAGGGGAGCAGCGGTCGGAAAGTCGAGTCGGAGAAGTGAGTGGTCTGACCATGACAAGGGTATGATGTCTATGTCCCCTGTACCCAGATCACCCTGTACCCAGATCACTTCCAGCTCTATAAATCATCTTTTCTCTTAAGTCTTTCTGTTGCTCAACAAAACTGGAAACACACAGGGCTGTCAAATCTCTTGTTCTATTGGGTGCTGCATAAGGTGCTCTGAAACTTTTCTTTTGGAACTTCCTAAATATTTCTCCTGTCCCTGAAATGCATTTCATCTCCTTTCAGCAGTCACCACAAGAGGAAGAGACAATGGATATATAAACTGTGTAGTTTATTTAGAAGGGATAATTGAATTTGCAAAATTCCTGTTTACTCTTAGAAAGCTATTTTAGCTCTTCATTCTATAAAAAAAATGGAATGAAGACAAACTAAAAAGGTTACTGGAGAGGCTTGTGATGTAGGAGAGTAAGGATGCCTCCCCTTCAAATCAATACACAACTGTCAACTTTGGAATTCCATTGAGGAAAACCATTCCCTTATAATGTGATGATCATCTAGGAAAACAGAATTCTGATTTGAATTTCTCCTTTGATTAATGTACTGCTGCTTTGTATTTTAAAACAGTTTTGATTATTTTATCAAAAGGTGATTGATCACCTTAAACACATTATGGAGTACAGTTCTAATGCTAAAAAAGTTTAATTCCTAGTTTGTCTTCTGATCCACCCAGTGAACATAAACTAAAACTGTTTTACCCTTCCTCTGGTTGCCATCCGAAATTAGGAGAATGTGAATCGTAATCTAATATTCACATCATTGGTTCATCTAGCTCAGCCCTTTTTACTCTTTAAAGTATGTCCTAATATCTCAAGAGAGAAGACTGGGGGCTTCTTTTTACACTGTTGGATTACAACTCCCATCAGCCCCGGCCTGCTTATCCAAAATTCAGGTTTGAGGTGAGGGTAACTGGAGTCCAGCAATAACTACACTGCCACAGCATTCATCTCTTCTATTATCCTTTTAGATCCTTCTGTACCAAGAAGTGGGCCTGAAATTTCCAACAAATAATTTGCTTTGAGGGTGAAGGTTTGCTGTCTAAACCTGTGGGTTGGTTTATGATTGTTTTGTTACCAGATAGGTAACATCTTCAGCGGAGTTTAGAGGATGTCAAGTCAATGTTCTTCTGTTTATAATGGCTTCAGGTGTGGGTGTGTCAAGTGAGGGTCTTGTGATGGGTCACAACCCACAACCCTAACCCACACAAACCTCCCCCCCCCAGGCAGTTTACCTCCCACCCTGACCCGATGTAACCTCCTTATCACAAGACTCACTGATGACTCACACCTGACCCATCACAAGACCTTCACTTGACACACCTTTATAAACAGAAGAACATTGACACTGACACCCCCTAAACTCAGCAGAAGATGCTACCTAGCCTGGTAGTGAAATGTTCAGAAACCAACCCACAAGCTCGAAGAACAAACCTTCACTCTCATCCTACACCCGAGTTACAGATATTCATCACTGTTTCATAATTTGCTATGTTCCTAAAATATACAACCTCCCAGCAGTGTTTAAAGTCAAAATTGATGCTTTGAAGGTTGAAAGCACCTCTTCGCATTCCTTCAAATGACACTAAATTTTCAGTGGTGTTCTGTTTGGGTTAATTTCTAGAATATGCAGCCAACTTAGTGGGTACCTGATCTAGTGTATGTATGCCTGTCAGTATGCATGTATGTATGCTGATAACTTTTGAATATTTCTCCATTTTCTTCTTTACAAATGCAGTCAAAGTATGAAGGGGGAGGTTCCTGTTCATGATGCCATTATGGCCCTAAAGTCAGAAATAGATGCGCTTTTTTTTTTTTTTGCTTTTGAATTTTTTGCCATATCAACGCTCTGTCTTTTTAACATCACACTTGTCTTTTGCTAGTATGCCTCATCTAAACTGAGCACCGACCCATTTTGCAGTGACCCGTGCTCAAATGCAAATGCTCGCTCTTTGAGGTGAAAGCAGAAATCGTTTTATTTTGGCTGAACTGAAACCATTCTTTCTAAAAATGATTAGGACCTTCGAAAGAAAAACTGGAAAGCAATGGAAGCATTGGCCTCAACTGAAAAATTGCTGCAGGACAAAGTGAACAAGACTGCCAAGGTTGTAATGCTAATTGCTAGAAACAATGCATTAGCTAGAAGTGATTCTGCAGCCGCCTTCTAAAATCAAATGGAAGCATTTAGCTTTTACTGCAGTTTTTAAATACACTCTTCTGAATCCTTCCTTTCTTCCTTCCTCCCTTCCTTTCTCCATGTACTTTCACCTTTGCTTCTGCCTGTCATCTTTATACCTTTCTTCTTTCTTTAAACCTTTAATTTGTGAGCATGCTGCTTATTTTGGTTTTGCTTGGGAAATATGCTAGAGCTGTAGGGCTGTGATGTTTAGTCTGCAGAGTGACGATCTGCCACCCTCTTGGTCATTGAAAATTTCTCTTGTTTTGTGCTGAAAGGAACTCTGTCATAAAAGAACTGCCCGTAAGTTTTTTTTAAAGACAATTGTTTACTTTTATTATATAACAACTTTGAAATTTAATACTCAGCCCAGTGTCCCAGTTGTCTAGATAAAATTTAATACCCACGTATTTTGCTGGGAGCATCACCCACACAGGCTCCCACTGATATTTCAAAGTGCTTAACTAGGACCCAGTTATTTCCGTGTTAAATTTATCACAGGGACTTCTAGTTCATTTGAATAGGACCAGATTCAGGTTTGCCACATCCTGATTTTTTGTAGAATTCTACAGTACAGATTTAAGATTTGTAATAATTGGAAAAACTATAATCTTTTTTACCAAGCTTAAGATTTATTAGAGGTCAGAGATTTTAAAATGTGCTTTAAAACTAGGATAACTGAAAATAAATCTGGCTCCACCCATTGCAGCTAATTGTGCTGAACTACAATCCCCATAATCCACAACCAAATGTTCCATAGTATTTGTTTGGTGAGGGTGATTTGGATTATATTGGACCATCTGGTGTGTGCTAGGTTGAGGAAGGCTGTTACAAGGAAGCAGTTTAAACTATTGCTGTTTTGTTAGCAAGTCTCCTGTTACACTTTCAGCTAAACTAGCAGTTATTTTCCATATATTCTTATTTTTAAATACACTGATTTATATTCTTGGGAAAAAAAACCTTAATATAATCACAGTCTCCAGAAAAGTAGTCATGCTGATTCTTTTGCATCAAAAATGATAATCTTGGGGTACAAACCGTACAGTATGATAAAGTGGACTGGCTGTTCCACAAAAGCTTACAGAATAATAAATTTGTTAGTATATAATATGCAAGATTTGTCATTTTTAATCTAGTGATGTAATCTACAAGCTCAAATTGTTTTGAAGCAGCACTAACCTAGCTGAAAAATAAACTGCCAGGAAGAAACTCTCCTAAAAAACAATTAAAGAAAAGTTTTGGCAGGCTTTTGTTGCAATGCTTATGAAATTTGCTTATGGAGTTGAGTTACAGGATAGAATGGGTAGGTTCTTCAACTTTGGTGGCAAAATAAAACTTCAATAACTCATAGAGAGCTTGAACTTTTGGCAGTTCAATGGACCAGAGAAGTTCATCTTTTGTGGAATCTGAATATTTGCAGTCCATCCAGGGGAAACAGAAACAGTATTGAACCTGTCAGAAGAACATTGCTTTGATCCATGGACTGTGCTTTAAGTCCAGCCATGGCTCCCCCACTTGCCCTTCCATTCTGCTCTGTTGCAGAGCAACAAGTGGAAGGAACAAATGTTGGTTGCTGCCTCTTTGAAATCCTTGAAACTTCTTCTTTTGGCCAGATTATTCATCCAAGAGGAAAAAAAATGCCACCCAGCTCTGTCAATTTCATTTAGTATTCTAGGAAACCAAAAGCAGGAGAGAGAAGATGCCTTTTGAAGCATGTGGTGAAAGACAGTGAACATATTTTGCCTTGCCATCTAAAAGATAATTTTGCTTTACATTTATTTAAAGGATCAACAAACATGCAGACAAGTGGAAAAAATAAAGTTGTTTTATCCAGCAATATTGCCTGATCACAACTCCACCATCACATTCTGTAGAATCCTTGGTGCTCTCTGAGCTTGGTTGTTTTCCTGTAGACATTTCATCACCAAACTATGTGACATCATCAGGGCTAGGATGATGATGATGATCAGCTCTAGAACTGATCATTTACCTAGTTTCGTAATGAAACATCTGCAAGAAAACAACCAAGCTCAGAAGCACCAAGGACTCCACAGTTCAACCCTGACTACAAATATTATCTTCCATCACATTCATTTTTGCACCCTGGGGTGTAAAAACACATAACACTCTGCTGACAATAGAGTTTTAGACTTTGATTGGTTAAGTGACCATAAACTAGAAAACTGGGGTCAGAATGCACCTTCTTGATTTTAAGTGGGTTTTAGCTGCCTTTGCTTACAAGAGGAAGCAAATGAACTACCAGCAGCCCGTTTTGCTCTTACAAAATAAACTATTTAACATCTCAGTCAAGGGTCAAATAGTGAGAGATCAAGTGGCACATGTGTATGTGAGTTCAAGTGCTTTAGTATAATAAGCAAATGAATTTGGAATGCTCTGGTCACTTTTGAAGTGATAATTGAGTTTTCTAATAACAGCTGTATTTCCAATGCAATATCGCATGGAAGTTTAATAGAGGGACTAAAGTGGCTAAGGGAGGGAGAAGCAGAAAAAGGAATGTCACCTGGGAACCAGCTTCCTACAATTTCAATAACAGGAATTGTTTCCTAATAATGGCATAACTGCTGTGGAAATAATCTGGAATATTTGCAGTTAGTTCCAGAATTGCTTGAGGCTTTTTTGCCTTAATTCAGTCATGCATAAATATTACTCCTGATTTAAAGGATTAGCAAGCATGCAAATAAGTGAAAAAAATAGAAAAGTTCTTGTATACCGAAATATGCAAGGTGGAATAATATTGTAATAAAATTATTTTGGGGGGCCAGCATAGAACAACTTAATTGTTATCAGACTGTAATAAAGATTTTTTTCAAATTAGTTTGGGTAATAAATTTCTTCCCTGGCACCCATTTAAGATTCCCCTCTTCCATCTTTTAAAAAAATATCTACATTAGACTCTCCCAATGTAAGTTGATGATTACTATAGTTTTCATCTGCTTTAAACCTTATATAACCTTTATATTAAATATAGATAGATAGATAGATAGATAGATAGATAGATAGATAGATAGATAGATAGATAGATGCATATATATAGATGCATATATAAAACTTTTAGTTTTAAAGTGAATCCATTCTATGTTCCAAAAGCAAGGGCAGCAGATGAAATCATTTTTGCTCCTTAGAATCAGTAGTATTAAAATGAGAACTATTTAGGCCAAGAAATGGAAATTGATGTGACATCATGGTAGAAGATTTAACTTACTTTATCTTTTTTTTCCTTTCACTTTTATCAATCCAGGAGAGTCAACAACATGCAGAGGCTGTTGAAGCAGAGATGAGAAACATATTGCAGAAGCTATTTCCTATAGTCTCTCTTCCTTCCAGTTTGGTAAGATTATCATTTGTTTAAATTTATCAAATGGGTAACTGTGGTTAAAGCGAGACTGATTTCTAAGACAATATTGAAGAATGAAAAAAAATGGGTTTGCTAATATGACCTTAATTCTCTTGTTAATTATAATTAGCTTTGGCTGGTTCCCTTCTACTACCTGGCAAAATTATGTCTTCAAAGACTGCTAAGTTTTAAATTGCTATTCTGTACATACCATTCAATACTCCAGTTAACTGGCTGTGCTAGTTAATTAGCAGTGCTACTAATTTATTTCCAAATTCTTTTAATGTATTTTTTCATACTCAGAGTCACAGTGAGTGGATGCGTGGATTTGAAAAAGCAGTAAGAGAACATACAAAAGAGACTACTCGCCCGGATGACATTAAGGTTAGTGCAGACTGGATATGGATTTAGTTTTAGCTAAGTAGTTTTTTAATGTTTTTTCTTTCTTTCTGGAGAGCAGAGAGAAAATTGATGTTCTGTGCTTGAGAATTAACTGGCAATATTTTGAGATTTGATTGACAATAGGTAACGCCAAGATTAATCTTACAATTTGTCCCACAAGTGTTCCCTCAGAGTTCTTTAATGTTTTGAATGATTTACATTTCTGCAGAGCCTAATTACAGAATTGATTGTCCTCTGCAAAATCCTGAGCTTTCAGATTTGACTGAACAAAACATGAAAAGCAGACTATCCGTTTTTGTAGAACAACAGAAGCATGCACTTTTGCTACTGAAATTTAGCTATTTAGCCACCGCGTTTTGTTGCTCCAAACTAAGAAGTTCAAAAATATGATAAGAAGCATGGGTTACCACAAATGTGGCTCTTTCCTCAGACCTTTGGCAAAAATGATTGACAACCCTTTTTCTTTGTCTTCGTTCCCATCTGGGTTTGTTTTCTCTGCCAACTTTGTTTCTTGCGTTCAAGTTTTTCATTATCATTTCAATATAGTTTGAGTTGGTTGAGGAAATAAATAATTGTTCTTCTTAGTTTATTGTCATTTCATAAACTTATATTGAATTCATATAATATTATTATCTATGCCACTTCTTAAAGGAACAAGTGTAAAAGAAAGAATAAAAAGCAACATTTTGTTTTCAAAAGTGTATATAGGGGGATGTATGACTCAGCACAAAAAGCATTTTGTAGATAATAGCAAATACAAACAGTTAATTTATTGTGAGATGCTAGAATTTTGTCAAAGGGAATACAAGATAAAATGGAAAAAAAGAGCTAATGGCAAAGGGCCATTGTTGCCACTGGTTTTCTTATTTACCATTATTAGAAAGATTTAAAGTACGTAAAATAATTTGTTTATGAACATTGTAAGGTTGAGTTTGAAATGGAATTGTGTACAGATGATGATCATGTATTTACTAAATAGATGTGAGTTTCTTGAAGAAATAAATAACATTCCTCTTAGTTTGTGGTCACTCCCTAAACATATATTAAATTCATATTCTATTATTATCCCTGTTCTATTGTTATCATCCCTGCTACCTGTCCAGATTGCTTAGTTGTGCAGAATCCATAGCTAATGGAACTTTCAAAATGTAGCCATATAATATTTCACTGGAATAAAGAGGGTTCTCTGCCTTGCATTCTGTACATTATATCCAGGGAATCTTTTTATCACTGTAGGTCATGGAACAGAAGTTGAAAGAGGCAGATGAACTACATGTCATGTTGCAGCAAGAATGTGAGAAGTACAAAATTGTCCTTGCAGAGACGGTAGGAAGGAACAATCTGGCTATATTTGGTAATATTTCTTCTGCCTCAATTTCCTGTGGGCATCAGTATAACTGAAATTTTGTTTTACTAGGAGGGAATCTTGCAAAGGCTACAGCGCAGTGTAGAAGAAGAAGAGAGCAAATGGAAAATAAAAATTGAAGAATCACAGAAGGAACTACAACAGGTATTTAAAAAAAATTAAGTATTCATGCTGAAAATAGTTGGGAACTAATTAGAGCCTATATTCAGCTGTTAATTGAAAATATCCTTACAGTGTTTAATTATTTTATCAGTCTAGAAAAAATACAGCTTTCCACTCAGTATAATAATTCTTAATATAGGGGATAAAATAAAAGATACAAATGAAAGCTATCTGAAGAAGTCATTAGGCAGACACAGGTAAACCCAAACATACATAGGATTATCAGACAATTGATTATTTAATTTATGTATCAACACAACTGTTTACCTTTCCATTAATTCATTCAGATTTCTCTGTAATTGCTATTAACTTAAAAGAAAATAAAGCTGATTTTTGCCCGAAGGGTTCGTAGCTAGGGTGTTATAGGAAGAAAAACAGAATTGGAGATCTGTTAAACAGGAGAATCCTATACCTTTTCAGGCAAATGGTTGGCCGCTCTCTTCTAAAAAAACCTTCCACTGAGTTTAATTGATTAATTGTTCTAAGTGCAAGGAACTTTCTCCTTATTTTTAAGTTGGCTCTCTTCTTGGTTAGTTTCCATCCAGAATGTTTAATCTCTCTTATAGCCACAAAATGTGTCTGAATCTGCACACATACCCACACTCAGTCTGATTCACTCTTTCCTCCTCTGCCTGTGCTCTGGGCATTACATCTCCTGCTTTATCTTCCAGAGGTCCTCCCTAAATGGGAGGGGCCACTTGGGGTTGACAGGGGCCACTCAGGAGTTATTTCATGAAGGGCCCAGCTGACCTCCTGTTGCCAGCAGTGAACAATGTCCTCAGTGAGTTCACCTGTCAAGATTGTCAGAAAACTAAATATATGGATACGTTATAGTTTATTCATATAGGAATACAATATGTGCCTGGATATACTGTCCTTTCTCTGCCCTACCTCTTCTTTTGGAAATAGTTTCCCCCACTGTATGCATTAGGAAATTCATTCAGGTCTTCCCAGTAAGCCAGGATATCAAAGCCTAGTGAACCAGTCTACAACGCAATGATTAAATAGCAATTGCTTTGCTATCAGTTTTTAAACATGGCTATTTAATGAAAAAAATAGCTACATGGTTAGAGTTATTATGAATAAATTCAGTTTTTATATTTAATAAAGTGCAGACAGTAATTTAAAGATAAAAATTAGTTAAATCAAATTATAAAATGGGATAAAGTTGGAGTGTGTGTGTGTGTGTGTATAGAGAGAGGGAGGAAGGTAGAAAAGGCCAGATCAGACTTGAAATAAAATGTGTGATTTGTGATTGCCTGTTTCTTTTATAGCTTAAAAAGGAACGAGAACATTTGGAACATGAATTGGAAAAAGCAGAAATAGAGCGATCAACATATGTTTCAGAAGTCCGAGAGGTAATGTACCTAATTGAACGATTGAAGCCAGATTTGCTTTCTGTAACATGTACACATTTGCCAGGAAGTATGAATATTTAGTTGTCCCAAAGATGAAAAACCTGCTCATCCAACAATCTGGGAGATTTTTGTTTTTAAATTCACTTATTACTTCGAAATAAATTATATTAATGGCTGAATAAAGAGTCAGTTGGGAACATATGATAATGCATCCTAAAGCCTCTGAAAACTTCATTTCAGCTTAAAGATCTGTTGACTGAATTGCAGAGAAAACTTGATGACTCATATTCTGAAGCAGTAAGGCAAAATGAAGAGTTAACATTGGTAAGAGGCCTGTCCTCCAGTGACTAAATCTGTTGAAAAGTGGAGAAACTTTTCCAAATCCTGTCTGTCTGCTAACCATTTCAACTTAGCTTTTGTCCACTTTAGCCACTTTTATAGCCTTTCTCTGCCTCTTAATAACATGACTAGTGCTTAGTATACCTTTTCATCTGCCTGCCTCTCCCTTACCTAAAGGATTCATATTACTGTACTTTTTGAATTTAGAACATGATGTTTACAGAACACAGAGGAACTGGGCTTGGCTGTTGGTGTAGGATTGTTTGGAGGGAAAATCTTTGATTTTATTTAAACTGTGCACTTCCCTTCCTGAAATGAGTTTTAGTTGCTGAAAAGAAAAAAAATGAACACTTCCATCTTGTATGCAAATATGTTGGAATATGCAAATGACACCTCAAGAGTTTTATCCAATTCTTAGCATTGGACATTATCAGGATTCACAGAAGAGCAAAGAAGATGATCATAGGACTGGAAATTAAGTCTGTGAAGACAGTTGGAGGAGTTGGATATATTTAGCCTTCATATTGTTCAACATGGTTTCACAATGTATTCTCTGTAGTTTCAGAATATAAGAATTGAAACAACAAAGTTACAGAGAAATACATTTCAATGGTAGGAAAGCTTCCTATGTAGGACCAGCTTGATGTTGGAATGAAATACCCACAAAGTAGTAGCCATTCTTTATTGAGTTTAGTTGAAGAGTTGTAGCAGCTGTTTGTAGAGACAATGTTAATTTGGGCTACCAAACAAAGGGTTGGAACCAGTGGTGGGTTGTTAACTGGTTTACTACTGGTTTGCTCATGCATGCGTGCACGCGATGCATCTGCGCGTGCACAGAAGCATCCGGGTGGGTGGATGGAGCCTCCCATCGCCGCCACTACCGGTTCAGCCAAACCTGGCCAAACTGGCAGCAACTCACCTCTGGTTGGAACCACTGATTGAAAAATCTACTACTAACTCTTATGATCCTATGGGATAACATGGTTTATCAGCTTAAGGAAGGGGAGTTTTTTTTTTTTTATTTCCTTAAAAGCTGACTGAATATGGAGCTTGAGACCCAGAGGGCCTACTTATTGGGGAAAAGAGCATATCTATTTATCAGTCATCTAAGACTGGAGTGTCTTGTGACCAAGGAAGCTACTTCTATTTGGTGAAGAAAAACTAAGCCTGAGCATAGAGAGATCAAAAGAAGCAAGCAAATGAAAGATCTCCAATGTACATTAACCTAATGTAAATAGCAAGTGAAAAAGACTGTCTCTTTGTTGAACCACATGAATTTGTCATATTTGGGAGCAGTTGGGGAATGACGGACACAAATTAGATGACCAATCTTTACTAAAAGGTGGATTTAAATGATTTGTAAACCTATAGAGCTTCCTGCCTAGGTAGGGAGTTGGACTAGATGACCTCCAAGGTCCCTTCCAACTCTGCTATTGTATTATTGTATTACAACTAAGAACAGATTTGTGAGCCAATTCTGGACAATTTATATTTCAGTATCTGATTCCACAGAAATCCCCTCCTCCCCTCCCCCAATTCTTTTTTCTGGAGATTATTTTCATCTCCTCATGTTTTTAAAAACTGATCTGCAGACGACAAAGCAATGTTATATCCATACAAGTACTTCTTCTGATCACTTCAATTTGCAGGTTATGGAGAGTTACTTATCTAATGTCCAAAATCATAATCTCTGGTCAACTTTAAATCTCAAGCCAATACAGGTAGTCCTTGACCTATGACCACAATCAAACCCAAAATTTCTGTTGCTAAGCAAGACATTTATGTGAATTTTGCCCTTTTTAAGACTTTTCATATCACAGTTCTTAAGTGAATCATTGCAGTTGTTAAGTTAGTAACATGGTTGTTAAGTAAACCTGGCTTCCCCATTGAGTTTGCTAGTCAGAAGGTTGCAAAAGATGATCATATGACCCAAGGACACTGCAACCATCATAAATATGAACATGTTGCCAAGTATCCAAATTTTGATCAGGTAAAAAAAACCACGAGGATGCTGCAATGGTTTTAAGTGTGAAAAATGTCATGTCACTTTTCCCTATGCTGTTGTAACTTAAAACACCTACTAAATGAACTGTTGTAAGTTGAGGACTACCTGTAAAGTATCCTTATAAAGAATCTATTCACTTTCATTGGTAATGCTGACAAGGCCTTAAAAATACTAGTATTTGTTTAAGATTCCCTCTACTGATTTTAATCTCTTTCAGCCTTATTTTTTCGCCTTCTTTGCAAACGGAATTTCCTAACACTCATTGTACTTTGTAGCAATTTGTCTTCAGTATATGTACACTCTTAAATGTATATTACTTTACCAGAAACTGCCCCATACTCCTCTTAAGCATTGTGAACTGACCCTGACTTAACCTCTTACAGCTCAAAACCCAGCTGAATGAGACATCATCTAAACTCTTAACTGATCTGAATGAAAGACACCAATTAGCTGCTGATTTGCCAAAGGTAAGGAATCCTATGGTTGATGTTCTGCCTCCCTAGGAACATAATGGCCAACTGATTCTGGATGATAGTTCATGTCTTCTTAAAGCTCTATCTACAGTCTGCGGTATTGATAGATTCAAGTTAGTCATGGAAATATCCGTTAAATCCATTGCTGTGCCAATTCTAGCTCCTCCAGGAAAAGTCATGGTGATTTATACCTCAAAAAACTTCGTGTTAGTTTATAGCAGTGCATTTATGTGAAGTTGTCATTACAAAAGTTATTTGGAAATATCAATTCCAAAATGTTACTTAAATTAACAGGGGAGCATCTCCTCATATTCAGATGATCTCCTAGATTCTGCAAAAGTTCCTTCTTGGTGGAATGTTTCCCGTTGAACTATTTTTCCTCAGGGAAGTTGATTTGATTTAATTAGTAATTAATAAAGGTCCTGCCCCTGAACCGCAAGTGTTGCAGGGCTGCAAATCAAAAAATAACTTTTGCTATAAACAGTAAAAAAAACAAAACATCAAACAGACACAACTGCAGACTTCGATGTTTTTTTTTTACTGTTTATAACCTTAGTTATCTTTTATTTGTTTTGCAATCCTGCAACACTTGTGTTCTGAAGCAAGAATTTTTCTAAACAATATGTAGATGAAAGTTTACTTCTCATTGGTTAAGCCCTGTATTTGTGGTTTTGTTTTGTATTGTTTTGGGGAAACAATGGCTCCTCAGATTAATTCCCACACAGGGAAAACCAGAGAGGTTTGACTGGAAACTGTAACCATTGTTTGCTTTCTAGGCTGAGTGAATCTGTGCTTGTAGATGTAGTAATTATGCCCACATTTCATTTTTTTAAAAAAGATATTAGCTTGAAATAATAAATGCAGTATATATGAGCATTGCCTCTTCCTCCCCGTTGCCATTCCTAGTAGTTGCTTATGACACATTCTGATTCAGAGACTTAGGGGTAGAATAGGAAACCCCAGCTCCCATAACCATCTATCTCTCACTGACCTATAAGTCAGTGTAATTTTTTTTCTCAACTCTTCCCCCCTTGCCTCCCCCCCCCCCCCTCCAATTGAAATCTGTAGTGCGGTCATTAGGAGCTTGGAGAAACATGCAGTACTGGAACATTTCTTGTCATCTTTTCACTGATTACGCTTGCAATCTAGAATGAAAAATAATGATCTATCGGATCCTTTCAAACACTGAATTGTACTCCAACCAGTCCACCTCCATGTCTGGGCCAGGGCTGTTTGTCGCCTTTACTCCCTCTTTAAAAAGTTTCTGATTGTGATTGGATGTTTTAAAGCAATAACTTTTTAAAAATCTTTGTAGCACAGTTATATTTATTTAATTCGGTTTTAAATTGTGGATTGTATGTATATGATGTGTATGCTGTTATTTTTACTTTTTATCTTCTATGCACCGCCCCGAGTCCCATTGTGGAGATGGGGTGGTATAAAAAATTGAAAATTAAATTAAATTAACATTTTCTTCTTTTTTTAAAGGCCCAGGAATCACTGGTGATTCTAGAAAGGGAAATAGGAAAAACTAGTATGGGCCCTGAAGTGATACAGAACAGTGATGTCTGTTCACAGACGGTGAGTATTTTCCCAGATATATAAATAATTTGCCTTAGGAAGTGCAGATACAAAGCAGACAGCCTAGAGGCTGATTTATCCTGTGCATTTTGGTCTGTATTATTTGTGGACATTGAACATAATAGAAATTCTACATCCCACTTTTGCATGGTTTTTATTTGTTTGGCATAAGAAATCCACGGCGATCTTATATAAAACTGGTGTTTGGGTTGTAGAAGCCATTGGAGATTGGGTTTAGAAGTCTATAGGTTTACTTATTTACTTATTTAGTTCAGGTTAGGCACCACTTGACTCCAAATCAACTGTAACTGTACTATGATCTTGCAGCTTCTTTGGTACATGCCTTTATGGGGCTGGCCAGGTAACTATAGACCAGTATTTTTCAAACTTGGCAATTTTAAGATGTGTGGACTTTAACTCCCAGAATCCCCCAGCAAACATGCTCTTTGTGGAATTCACATCTTAAAAATTGCCAAGTTTAAAAAAACACTGCTAAAGACCACCAGATGGCAGGCTAATAATATTCTGGCAAGTACTATAAACATATTTTGGAAACATCATTTTGTTATGATGATGATGATGATGATGATCTAGCTTTTATTGTATATATCTTTATTGTTCTGGTTTAGGGCACCACAAAAAGTGTGAAGCCTCATACAATGAAAAAAAATAACATTCACATAAAAAGGTAGCACATTAAAGAGATCTGATCTAGTATAGTTCTCTATGACATTGTTTCCTAATTGGACTTTTTTTTTCAATAAAAAAGCTGGCCCTAGCGGGTGGGAGAAGTTTAAAGAGTTTTTTAAGTGACTATCCAAAATGTTACAAGGCCAAGAAATCTGAGCAAATGCTCCCATTGCTTGTCCTGGAGAAAAGGGAGTCCAAGTTTGAAACTTGTGTAGAATAGCTGAATGAAGGTTGAATGAAGGATCTTAGGAATGAAGAGACGCTATCTAAGGGGTGAGGCAGGTTGAGGCTTCGACTAAGTATTTAGCTCATATCCTAAAATTAATTGTTCACTTCCTTTGGCCGCCTCTGCTCCAAAGTTTCTAATACTTTCTACTTTCTTCCATCCCTTTCAGGCCGGTCCAGATAATGTGAATCTAATTCAAGATATTGTTCATCTTAAGCAGCTTCTTGCATCAGTTGGCCAAATGCTCACAAAGGGAAAAGAACAGTATCAGCTATTAGGTAGGAGAGTTTAAGTCTGTTTTCACAAGATGGACTTAAGCAGGAAGGCAAAAGTAACTGGTGATGTTTTTAGTTGATCTGTAGGCAGCAGTAATCAAATCATAGAAGTTTGCAGCCTCACGTTTTGGTTGAAATACCATTGTGGATTATTTCTCCTTGCAAACTAACATATTAGGAAGAGTCAATGCAGTCCAGCCTTCCCCAACCAACAGCCTACAGAAATATTGAAATTGTCATTTTCAAAATTCCCTGTAGCATTCCCATGAATGTACGTTTATCCTTTTGCAGCTGCTTTTACTGCTCTTGTACAGGGCAAATATTTTTTCACACCTGTGATTTTACTGATTATTTTCATTCCGGGATAACAAAAATCTTGTTTATAAATGTAAACATAGATGGACAGATATGGAATTTGGATTTTTAATTTTCTGTCTTCTTTACAAAGTTAATTTTCATTAATTCTATTTAGTAAATCTGAATTTGGGCTTACTTAGTATTTTTTTTTTTAGCTTTAAGAAAACTGTACATGTCAAATATTAACTTTTTTCCTGCCTAAAAAACCTCTTATTTTAAAAAAATCTCCCGTTTCTTAGTATATAACAGAACCGAATAAAAAATAGTTTGCCACAGTGACTACCTTATCCTTAAGCTTATCTTTTTGTTTTCTTTTTCTTTTTGTTTTGTTTTGCTTCTCTTTTGCAGAACGAAATCATGGGGAGATCGTTTAATTTGGGGGTAGCAGAAGGCAGTGTATTTTGTATTTTGCCAAATTAAAGCCTTATTTATGTGTTCACCCTTTCTACTTCGTCAAACACTGAACAGAGTTTTGTCTTTTCTACTCTTTGTTAGACTACTGATTTAAACAAGATGATGAAGAAGACGACTCTGCAGACACCTCCAGAGTTTAGTTTTATAATAAATAAATTTAAATAAACCGGTTTGGATAATTAGAGCTTTACATTCCTGGAGCTACAGTAAACGTGTAACCTTTTATCTTTACTATGCTCAGTAAAACTCGTTCACACACAGAGAGACATGCACGCACCCTTGACATAGTGGTAGCAGCAGCAGCAGCAACAATAACATTTTAATACTGACAGCCTGTGCTGTTTTACTTAGATACAGTTTGGGAGTAGCAGCCTTGTAACTTCTACCTGAAGTAAACACTCCTCCTCCCTACTCTCTCTTTTTTGGGTTGCTAATGTAATCAGTTTTTGTAATGGTGCCAGCAAATAAAGGGATGCTTACTACTCAACCTGTACTGTTATGTTCTTGTTTTGGAATTCCCTGAAGAAGACCCGTACAATCTTCCATGCTGTTATATAGAAATACTGCAGTGTGACAGAAAGCACAAGAACCTGGTTGGGTCAGATCACAGGTTTTCCTCTTCCTGCAGCAAGTGTCACAGTGGGACAATGACTGGGGAGCCTGGAAAAAAGACATCGTAACTAGCCGCTACTGGTTGTCTTACTCTCCATTAATTTGTCTGCTTCCTTTTTAGATCCATCTGAATTGGGGCCCTCACCACACTTTGTTCTAAACAATTCTAAAAATGCATTATGTAGAAAAATGTGTCATGCGAACCTAGCCATTATAACTTGTAAATCATGATTTTAAGGCTGAGCATGTTGTGCAAACCCAACAAATTATGGCATTCAATAAATCATAGTGAAAACATGGCATAACATGATGTGTGAACCCAATCACTATTTGCCTTGAGTTTCCCACTAATCATAGTAGCTCTACCTTCTGCTAATGTATGTGACAGAGAGAAACATTTATCTATACTTCATTTGTGTTATGCCCAATGTTATATGTCGTGGTTATCGGCAAATCGCTCTTATTGCGATTTGTGTTTTGCCCCTCAAACTGTTGTGTTGCTTCCAATTCCCCTACCATTGTGTTAGCTTTTCTCCAGCTCTATCTTACTATTTCTCAGAAGCAGGGTGCACAGCTACTCCTAATATTTCAAGTGTGATAAGTTTCCAGAGATTTCAGCTGGCATATATGTATCTCATATATATATATCATTTCTTGTGATGATAAAGTGGAAAGGGTTCTACGCTGTGATGAAAGCAAACATTTTTTCTTAGTGATGTTCTTTAAATTTATTCCTTTCAAGTAAAGGAAAAGTAATTGAGATGCCAATAAAAACAAATCTGAATTAGAAGCAACATTGCTCAATGTGCACTTGCTTAAAAAACACATTTTTGAAAGGAACATTTGGAATACCTAGTTCCGCCTTCAGATATGTTTTGAGCTAATTAAAGAATTCCTGAAATATATATAGTTCTTAAAACTGATAGGAAATAATTTTTATCATTGCTACAAAAATTAATATCTAAACATTAATAAATTTGGACCCATACATCCCGCAACCATTTAATTGACACTTTGATCTGTTTACCCGCCTACACACAGTATATCAATCAAATTGAATCAGATGTTCTGAAGTCAACTGTTCCCCCACAATCAATGCATCCAGGGATAAGGTGTAGCTGCAATTTAGGGAGTGCTCAGATTCATTGATCCTGATTAAAATTCTCCCCTATTTATTAGACAAAAGGTCAGAATCTTTGTCATTCATTGAAAGCAACTTTCCTGACCCTTCTGCTTGATTCTTTTGAACTGTTTTAGCAGTGAAACATGACAGCATGAGCTGGCACTTCTTAGAAATGTCACTATATCCCAGCTGAACATGATGAAATCAGCAAATACAGGCTAGGAATTAGCTGAAACAATGCACAATGGAGAAGATAACAAGCACTCTTGTCTGCACATATTTACTTAGCTGTTAAATAGTGCATAGAGATAAGATTTTTTTCAAGTAGACATATAAAAATGGAGATGCTAGCTATGGTTTTTTGTCCAATCTCAATTGAACTTCAATAATTAGACCCTTGGCTGGGCTTCAGAAAGTTCTGCTGGTGAAATAGGCTACATAAAGTCAAGGCTGTAAAATGTCTTCTTGGCTTTTCCCGTCATCATGCACTTATTTTTGTGCTTCAGGTATTCAAGAATAAAGGATTTCCGTGAGAGAGAATGGATTGAGTTCAGTTGCCCAAGTAATTGAATATCAGATATAGCTGTATGGCAGATTGCAGCAGTTTTTATAAGTGGGACACTGCCTGAGGTGGGGGGAATTTTCCAGCATTTTGTATTTTTATATAGCTATGGAAATTGTTTTGAAAGGGGAACTTTGCAATAATTAACAAAATGTTTCTTAATCTCAGAATTCTGGGAATTGAAGTCCATACATCTGAAAGCCGCCAAGTTGGAGAAACAGTGCTCTAAAAGATCCAGCACTGCTGTTGTGAAAGCTTTCCCCTGAATATATCATGTACGCAAAGCTGCTTTGCTTGTAATGCCAGTAAAATGATTAGCCCATAGCAAACAGCCTGAAAAGGCCCTTTAAGGCAGCTATGTGAAGTCTTCAAGAGAACACTGCTGCTTTAAGACTTCAAAGAGGGGATTTGCTCACATCAACATACTTGGTGTCATGGACTTCTGTGACATCACAGAGTTCAGTCTTTATGTAAGTTTTGGACAAAAGTGCTCATTTGAACCAAAGAATAAGTGGGTCCTGGCACGTAGACAGGGAGTTATCCTGTCACCGTGGCCAAAATCTATTTGAATTCAGAGCAGTCAACTTGGTATCCCTTTCAGGCCCAACAATGTTCAAAAGCACTGGTTATCTTCCTCAATAGGCCCATCATTAATATATTGATGGAATAGTAGTTATTAAGCAGGTTTGTAAGACGTAATTGCAGCAATTTGTGTTTCTGTGTTCCATTTTCTCTACTCCCTTGAACTGTGAAATTCAAAGAATACTGGGAATGCTACTTCTTTTCCCCTTAGGAGGCCTAAAATCAGAATCACCATGTCTATTTCTCCTTTTCCTAAATTCATATTGCAATGATTATGAAAGACTGTGTTTTGAAGAATAACTGATACCTGTGAAGTGACCTCAAATATATAATCAATCAATCAAAACTTTGTTTATATCACACAGCAAGAAAGTCTGAATCACACTGATCATAGGACAGTGATGGCGAACCTATGGCATGGGTGCCACAGGTGGCACGCAGAGCCATTTGTTAGGGCATGCCAGGCATTGCCCTGTCAGCTCCAGTGCGCATATGCAGCTGACTTTGGCCTTCTTTTGAGGCTGTTTTTTGCCCTCTGGAGGCTTCCCTGAAGGCTCCTGAGGACTGGAGACTCCAGAAGGCTCCTGAGGGCAAAAAATGACCCTACGAGAAAACCAGAGGGGGAAAGCACGCACATGTGTGGCACGCCCATGCACGACCCCCCCTGCGCTCCCCCCACTTTTGGCACGCGAGCCAAAAAAGGTTTGCCACCACAGTCATAGGACAACAATCCCATTATGACCAAGCCAGACCATCTGACCATTTAATATTAATCTCTTAACTGGCAACTATCCTTCAAAAGAATTTATTTCCCTCACTGGCTTTTCTAACTTTAGATGCTGGGAACTGAATCCAAAACTTAGTGTGAAACTTCTTCAATGTATGAATAAGTACATAGATAAATGCCTGTGTACATCCACCTTTATTTGGTTCACAATAAACTGGTGAAAGAGGAAAGACTCACTGCTTTCTTCTTTCATCCACAAATAGTCCTGATAGTATATTTTGTTGCTGAACAGAAATGTTTGTTTTTCCATTTATATGGCTGCCCATCTCACAAAACATTTAATGGTATTTTTTATTTTATTTTATTAAATTTATACCCCACCCTTCTCCAAACGGACCCAGGGCGGCACACAGGAATACTAAAATACATACAAAAACATAAAATTTTAAAAAACTTATTCCAATAAAATCCTGTGCTAAAAACCAAATTAAAATCCCCAAATTTAAAACTATCTAAAAGTCAGTACTGGAGGTTACGCTAGGCCGGCTAGATGGAACAGATGTGTCTTAAGACACTTGCGGAAGAGGTGGAGGTCGGAGATCAGGGGGTAAGTCGTTCCAAAGGGCTGGGCCCGCCACAGAGAAGGCTCTTCCCCTGGGTGTCGCCAGTCGGCATTGTCCAGCTGACGGCACCCTGAGGAGGCCCTCTCTGTGGGAGCATATTGGTCTGAGGGATGTATGGGGCAGGAGACGGTCTTGCAGATAGCTAGGCCCCGAGCCATGGAGCGCTTTAAAGATGGTCGTCAAAACCTTGAAGTGCACCCAAAAGACCACAGGAAGCCAGTGCAGCTCGTGCAGGATTGGTGTTATGTGGGAGTGTCTAGGCGCTCCCGTAATCACCCGCGCGGCTGCGTTCTGGACTAACTGCAGCTTTCGGGTGCACCTCAAGGGAAGCCCCATGTAGAGAGCATTACAGTAGTCGAGTCGAGAGGTGACGAGTGCTTGAGTGACTGTGCGTAAGGCATCCCGGTCCAGTAAGGGGTGCAATTGCCGCATCAGGCGTACCTGATGGAACGCCCCCCTGGCCACGGCTGCCACATGGTCCTCCATAGACAGCCGGGAGTCCAGGAGGACACCCAAATTGCGCGCCCTCTCCACGGGGGCCGGTGTTTCACCCCCAATGCCAGAGTTGGAATAATCTGGCTGAACCGGGGTGCCGGAAGCCACAGCCACTCAGTCTTGGACGGGTTGAGCTTGAGTTTGTTACTACCCATCCAGATCCGTACGGCCTCCAAGCACCGGGACATAACCTCGACGGCATCGTTGGGGTGGTCTGAGGTGGATATGTACAACTGAGTATCATCAGCGTATAGATGATATCCCACCCCAAAACCACGGATGATCTCACCTAGCGGCTTCATATATGTGTTGAACAGTAGGGGCGAGAGGACCGACCCTTGAGGAACCCCACATATGAGGGACCTCGAGGCCGACCTCTGCCCCCCTGCCAACACATATTGCGACCGACCAGAGAGGTAGGACGAGAACCACCGCCAAACGGTGCCTCCCAGCCCCAACCCCCCCAGTCGGCGCAATAGGATACCATGGTCGATGGTATCAAAATTCGCTGAGAGGTCTAATAGGACTAGGATAGAGGAATATCCTCTATCCCGCGCCCTCCAGAGATCATCAACCAACGCGACCAATGCTGTCTCGGTGCTGTGACCTGGTCGGAAGCCGGACTGGCGCGGGTCTAGATAATCAACTTCCTCCAAGTGTCGCGGAAACTGTTGAGCCACCACACTCTCTACAACCTTCACTAAAAAGTGAAGGTTGGAGACGGGACGATAGTTCTCTAATAATGCTGGATCCAGGGATGGCTTCTTGAGGAGGGGCCTTACTACCGCCTCTTTCAAGACGGCAGGCAAGGACCCCTCACTCAAAGATGCGTTGACAATGCCCTGGAGCCAGCCTCGTGTCGTCTCCCAGGATGCCAGTACAAGCCAGGAGGGACATATGTGAAAATGGCTTTGGGAGATGGGAAAGACATGCTGTCTAGGGAATACTCAGATCAGGGGACATATACCACACAGCTGCGTAATGGGCAGAGAAAGAGAATCAGAAAGAAACCCTCCCCCCTCACTCCACAGGCTGCAAAGTAAGCCCCATAATACGAAGAAGCTGAGTAAACAGCGAACCACCTAGTTAGCTGTTGCAAGAAGATTGCACAGACTGATCACACACAACTCATGACAATAGCGTATCGGAATATCTGCAGGAAATATGTCAAGCAAGAACTGGTGGGATCATGAAATATACAAGGTAGTAGAAAATGGAAAAAAACAAAAGTGTTCTGGGAGTTCAGAAACCAAACAGACAACATAACATACTAGACAACAATCGTTGATTAAAAAAAGACAAAGTGTGGATAGTGGACATTGCAGTACCTGGAGATAGCAGAAGAGAAGCGAAAGAACTGGAGAGAAACTAACAAAATACAAAGACCTACAACTAGAACGACTGGCAAAAGAAAGCAAAGATAGTATCTGTAGTGGATGCAACCCAAAAACATCTGGAGCTCCACTATCAGCATTGACAAAATCCCTGTCAGTCAACTATAAAAGGCAGGTTTACTTGAAACAGCTTATATTTCTTGCCATGATCATCAAGCAACATTTGCCTAGCCCAGATCCTTGGGACCGGGCCGGAAGCCGGACTGGCACTTCCGGTCACAGCACCGAAACGGCATTGGTCGCGTTGGTGGATGATCTCTGGAGGGCACGGGATAGAGATTGTTCCTCTATCCTTGTCCTATTAGACCTCTCAGCGGCTTTTGATACCATCGACCATGGTATCTTATTGCACCGATTGGGGGGGGTTGGGGCTGAGAGGCACCGTCCTACGGTGGTTCTCGTCCTACCTCTCTGGTCGGTCGCAATGGGTGTTGGCAGGAGGGCAGAGGTCGTCCCCGAGGCCGCTCACATGTGGGGTCCCTCAGGGGTCGGTCCTCTCGCCACTCCTGTTTAACACCTACATGAAGCCGCTGGGCAAGATCATCCATGGTTTTGGGGTGGAATACCATCTGTACGCTGATGACACTCAGTTGTACATATCCACCCCAAACCACCCCAACGATGCCGTCGAGGTGCTGTCCCGGTGTCTGGAGGCCGTATGGATCTGGATGGGTAGTAACAAACTCAAACTCAACCCCTCCAAGACCGAGTGGCTGTGGTTTCCGGCACCCCGGATCAGCCAGATAAGTCCAACACTGGCCATTGGGGGCGAGCAACTGGCCCCCGTGGAGAGGGCGCGCAACTTGGGCGTCCTCCTGGATTCCCGGCTGTCCATGGAGAACCATGTGACGGCCGTGGCCAGGGGGGCGTTCTATCAGGTACGCCTGATACGCCAGTTGCGCCCCTTACTGGACCGGGGAGCCCTTCGCACAGTCACTCAAGCGCTCGTGACATCCCGGCTGGATTACTGTAACATGGGGCTCCCCTTGAGGTGCACTCGAAAGCTACAGTTAGTACAGAATGCGGCCGCGCGGATGATTATGGGTGCCTCAAGGCAAACCCACGTAACACCTCTCCTGTGCGAGCTGCACTGGCTGCCTGTGGCCTTTCGAGTGCGCTTCAAGGTGCTGACGATCATCTTTAAATCGCTCCATGGCTCGGGGCCTAGCTATATACGAGACCGCCTTCTGCCCCATACATCCCTTCGTCTGATCCGCTCCCACAGAGAGGGTCTTCTCTGGGTGCCGTCAGCGGGGCAATGCCGGTTGGCGACACCCAGGGGAAGGGCCTTCTCTGTGGCGGGCCCGGCCCTCTGGAACGACCTACCCCCCGACCTTCGCACTATCTCGGACCTCCGCCTCTTCCGCCAACGTCTTAAGACGTATCTATTCCAACAAGCCGCCCTAGGATAGCCCCTACTTCTGACTTTTTAAAAATAAATCAATTTGGTATGGTTTTAACATGGGTTTTTAGCACGGGTCTAGTAATTTAATATATTTTAATTGATATTGTATTTTGTGGTTTTAATAATGCCTGTGCGCCGCCCTGGGTCCTAACAAGGAGAAGGGCGGGGTATAAATTTAATAAAATAAAAATAAAATAAATAAATAAAGGGCTAGGATTAGAGTTACCTTGGGAAGGATTCAATAGAAGGATAAAAATGCCAAATCCACTGTGAACACACAAAGGGTAGCCAACTTTAATTGAATCTGCTGCCCAACTACCAGCAACTCTGGGCAGCTCACAATGATGAAGCAAATATAATTAGACATTAAACATATAAGATAACAAGTATGATGAAGTTGTCTCCTCCTTCCTTGCCAAAAAGCCTGGATGAAAAGCCAGGTAGGTCTTCACAGTTTTTCTAAACAATGGCAGAGAGGGATCTATTTGGGTTGTTTTTGTTTTGAACTATATTATTTTGCACGCATAAAGAAATCTGCTAGCCATCCTGAAACTAAGCTTGATTGTATCATTTATTCCAGTATTATGCAGCAGGAGTCAACAGTACAATCTCCACAGATGCCTTGTTACCCAAAGGACTCCCAAGTGTTAAGTTCAAAGGTATAATTATTCCATTAAACATCAATTTCACAACAGCAGGAAATTGAATAAGGCTTTAAGGTTTCACGATCTTCAGGATTATATAATAGGTATCAATTTTACAATGGCAAATGCTGCTCAAAGGATTGCCACCCGTGGTGTAGAGGGCAGGTGAGACAAGGTATAATCCTGACATCTCAGATCGGAAAGTGTAAATGCTGGCATTTGGTGTGCAGCCTTTGCACACTGTCCCATTATTCTTTGTTAATTTGATTTCATTAATTTATGAGGACAAGATCAATAACCTATGGCTATTCCCAGCTCTTTCAGAAAGAATGCTTTGCCATCATGTTGCTGAACTCAGTGTGGGACAAATTATGTATTAATTACAATTTTATGCTGGTGACAAAGTAAATAAACCTTTTGTCCAATTGAAAAGGAGCTTTTTCACAACACCCCGGAGCGAATAAATATATGGGTGGTTGCAAGTGACGCAGTCTAGCCAGTCTTTCCCCTTTTCACTGTTACATACATTCAAAGCCACTTGATCAATAACAAAGCTGACAATCTGGAGCCTCCACATCTATCATTCAGATGGGTACATTATTTACACCAATCCCCAAGTGCAAACAAAAGAACGGGAGCAATCCAGCCACCCCTGCTGTGTCACAACGGCTATTAATTTTCTTAGATTGCTCCACATCAGAAGGCAGAACATGGTTTGATTGATCTCCCTCTTCCCGAGAAGAAGTGATGCACCCTTGCCTTTGTTCTGGCACACATGCGCCGTGCGCCCAGGGGAGGCCATTGATACCGAAACAATGACTTACACGTGGCAATTATTCCTGAACTTGCCTGATGAATGGCCAAAAGAAATGATTTCACTGATTCCTTAACTGAAGAAATGGCTGAGGTTAAGCAACACCCTTTGCCAGTGGTGTCAAACTGGCAGCCTGTGGGCTGGATGCCTCATGTGTAGGCCATGCCCACCCCAGCTCTACGAATGGGGGAAACATTGCGAAACATCACGTGGCAGCAACATGACGTGGCAAGTTTGACACCCGTGACCTATGCCATAAAAAACTTAAATAAGGCTGGGTTAAAATAACCAAATTTATTTGATCTACACAACATGCAAATTGCTATGTTTAACACTGGCCTATTATTGTGTGATAGTGCCATAGGGTTAGTGCCTGACACAACACATCATCTCTGGGTACTGATATATTCCTTCCATATTTTCATTTTTAAAGCTTCTTTTAATTAAAAAGTGAGAAATTGATGGGTAATTCACATGAGATAAAACAATAGATCTCTTTTCCCAGTATAACCATATTTCCATTATTGCTTTAGGGCAGGGCTGTTAAACTCCTGATCCACGGGCCAGATGTGTCACCCACGCCCAGTTTAGCGAAGAGAGGGAAAGTCCCAATATGTCACGTGACGCCGTCATGAATTTGGCATCCCTGCTTTAGGGCCACAGAAAATTCTTAGAAAATAAAAAAGATGGGTGACTCCAACTCAAAGTTTTTCATACCTTTTTGCGAGTTGTGAATATATACATTTAATCACTAGGGTTTTCATTTCACACACACACATACACACAAAAAAAGGACCGCATCTTTGTTTAATGAGGATCTCTTTAAAGCAAACTACCGTGCTTCCCCGAAATTAAGACAGGGTCTTATTTTCTTTTGACCCCCAAAATAAGCACTTGGCCTTATTTTCAGGGAGGTCTTATTATTTTGGAGGTGCAGGAGGTGGCAAGTGTGGTCATCTCACGGCTGCTGCTGTGTTGTAATATTTTCAGGGAAGGCTTATTTTCAGAGGAGGGCTTATTTTAGCACATGCGCTCAAAAGCCCAATTGGGCTTATTATCTGGGGAGGTCTTATTTTCAGGGAAAGTAGCTGAGTGGAAGAGCAAATACAAGCCCTCTTCCCCATTCCCCAAAGTTAAGCTGGTGAAAGAAGGTTTCAGACACATCTGGAACTGAGGCTACTCTGTAGATCAGTGACGTGGATGAATTGTGTTAAGACTCGGATAGAAAGAGTGCAATCTTATTAGTCCAGCTGGATGACTCAGCTGCCTTCAGTTTCTTCAATCATCATGTCTTTCTGAACCTCCCCCACTGGGGTGGCATGGGAGACACTCTTTTGCTGTGTCTGGCCCAGGGGTGGGATTCTGCCGGATTGGACCAGTTCGAGCAAATCGGTAGCTCCGAAGATCAGCTGGGAGAGAAACGGTTCGCTCTCATGAGTACCTGTCCTGCACTTTACCTACCTTTAGCTTCTCAGCTGTCGCATGGCAGAGTGGATTGCTGTGCCTCAACTGTTTTCCTTCCAAAGCAGTAATCCAGAAGGCAAGTCTTCTCTAAACCACTAGGATCCCACCCATGATCTGCCCCTCTTCCCTAATGCTTTGTGGGGGAAATGGCCAAGACCTAGGACTGCTTTATTGTGCCACAGCTAGAGATGGGAAGGCCTGGGGGGGGGGGGAACTGGAAAATTTGGGGCGGGAAACAGGCTTTTCCCCATTTCCCCCCCCCCCCCCAAAGCCTTTCCCCCACTGGAAAAATGGAAAAAAACAAGGAGTGTGGAATATGTTCTTTTCCAATGTTAAATAATATATCCATGGCATGATATTCAAGCTATATGACATGAAGACCTTAATGAGAGATTTCTGAGACTTTTTGCGAAGTCTTAAATGATTGCAAGTTCTCTCAGCTGAGGACAAGCAAATCCTGGAATAAAATTCAAGTAACACTGTACTTCTCAATGCAGTTCTCAAATAAGAGAAATATGCATTTGTGCCGCCAGGGGGCACTTCAGGAAAAAGGCTCCCAGTTTAGTTTGCTTGTGTACCTCAGACCTCCTACAATTGAGTAATTGTTGGTATACAGGAGTAGGTGGTCCTCTCAGGCCTTAACTGACAGGTAAGAGGGTAAATTTGTCTGACAAATTTAATGATTTGCCATTAAATAATTCCTATTAATGTTCTCCACCATCACAGCATAATATTTACTTACATAGTCTGGTCTGTAAATTGATTTTTCTTTTCCTCTTCTCAGTAACATGAGACCCAACATTCTAGAGTTTGGAAACATTTGCATTGAGCAATTTCTGCTGAGAGCAAAGCTGCAATTTGCAAATATTAGGAGAAGAAATATTCCTTTCCAAATGCTACGAGGATGACAAAGCACATCCTTGCATGCCAGAGGTGCCCTAAAGACATTAAAAAATACTTTATGGAATCAAATGAAGAGGACCAGAATGAAAGTGCAAGTAGCTTTTCCTTCCAGAGTTCTAATTTCAGAAACACTTTTTTTTGCTGCTTCTGGATCATCACAAAGTGTTTTCTTCATCAGCAGCAGCTTCAAATAAGGAAACCATCAATTGTATTTATGTCTGATATGCAGTGCAGATTCTGGTCTGGCAAAGGTTTTGTATGCCCTAGTTAGCAATACGATATTACTGGAGGAGAAGCTTCGTAAGATTAGGTTAGCAACTCTTACAAAAATACACAACACCTTCATTTATAGATAAAATGACACCTGAAAACCAGGCGAAAACTGATCATGCCCTTGCAAGAGCAATATATGCTTCTGGATCCGCATTATCAATAACTGAAAATGCATATTGGCAGGAAGTGTCTAAATTATTACAGCCATTATACCATTTGCCAAGCAGAGATTCCTTGAGCAAGCCTCTTTTGGAGTCAGAATATGAGCGTGTGATGGAATCAGTACAAGGAAAAATCAGTGAAGCAGGGATGAAATCCTCTTACCTTCACTAACGGTTGGGAACTGGGAGCACATGCGCTTCTGCCCATGCACAGAGCATCTGTGATGACATCTGGGCAGGCAGGCGGAGTCTCCCGCCATCGCCACTACCGGTTTGCCCGAACCAGGGCGAACTGGCAGAAACACCACCTCTGCAGTGAAGCACTATGTCTTGCAGTACTTACAGATGGGTGGATAAATGTTTGGGGAGAAAGAATCATCAACTTTGTGATAACAACACTTCAGCCAGTCTTTTATAGCAGGGGTCTCCAACCTTTGCAACTTTAAGTCTGAAGGACTTCAGCTTCCAGAATTCTCCAGCCAGCTTTGCTGGCTGGAGAATTCTGGGAGCTGAAGTCCTTCAGACTTAAAGTTGCAAAGGTTGGAGACCCCTGTTTTATAGAAGCAGTGAAACTGGAGAGAACAGACATACTGTAGAGCAGGGGTGTCCAAACTTGGGAACTTTAAGACTTGTGGACTTCAACTCCCAGAATTCCCCAGCCAGCATAGCTGGCTGGGGAATTCTGGGAGTTGAAGTCCACAAGTCTTAAATTTCCCAAGTTTGGACATCCCTGCTGTAGAGTATATCAGCAGTAAAATATGTGCAGTTTTAGAGAAAACAGAGTGGTTAAGTATTTGCTTTGCTGACCGACAATGCAAGGTACGCCTGATGCGCCAATTGCGCCTCTTACTGGACCGGGCTGCCCTTCGCACAGTCACTCAAGCTCTAGTGACATCCCGACTCGACTACTGTAATGCTCTCTACATGGGGCTTCCCTTGAAGTGCGCGCGAAAGCTACAGTTAGTCCAGAATGCAGCCGCGCGGGTGATTACGGGAGCCTCTAGATGCTCCCATATAACACCGATCCTGCGCGAGCTGCACTGGCTTCCTGTGGCCTTTCGGGTGCGCTTCAAGGTTCTGACGACCATCTTTAAAGCGCTCCATGGCTCGGGGCCTAGTTATATGTGAGACTGCCTCCTGCCCCATACATCCCTTCAGCCAATCCGCTCCCACAGAGAGGGCCTTCTCAGGGTGCCGTCGGCCGGGCAATGCTGTCTGGCGACACCCAGGGGAAGAGCCTTCTCTGTGGCGGGCCCTGCCCTTTGGAACGACCTACCCCCTGAATTGCATACCATCTCGGACCTCCGCCTCTTCCGCCAGTGTCTAAAGACACATCTTTTTCAGCAAGCCGGCCTAGCCTAACCTCCCGTTGGGACTATTTTAGATAGTTTTAAATTGGGGATTTTAATTTGGATTTTAGCATAGGATTATAATTTAATATGTTTTTAAATTCTGTATTTATTGTTTTGTATGTTTTTGAAATTCCTGTGCGCCACCCTCGGTCCTTTGTGGAGAAGGGCGGGATATAAATGTGATTAAAATAAATAAATAAATAAATAAGTAATATGAAAGCTGCATGGAAAATCATAATGGACAAATATCCACATTTTACTGCAAATAGGATGTGCATTCATGGTCTAAACTTACTTCTTAGTGACTTAATGAAACTGGACACCCTTCAAAGGATGCATAGAAGAGCTAAAGAAGTTAGCATGCTACTCATGTTGTCACCTACTCATGTTCAAGAAGAAGCAAGAAGAAAAAAAGGCAGAGAATAAAATAGTGACACTGAAGCTCTGTAGTAAAAGTGAAACAGGTTCAGGTGGAGTGGAGATCTCCTTTGGAAGTTTACTAAAAAACAAAGAAGCTCTTCAAACAACAGTAATAATTGAGGATCTTAAGATTCCCAGAAATATAAGGAACATTGTGCTTGATGCGGATGTGTTTTGGGTTCAGCTGCAGAAATCCCTACAGATTTTAACACAAATTTTTCCAGCAATCAGTGCATCTGAATCAGACACTGCACTTTTGTCAGAATTCCTAACCACGTTTCTACGATAAAAACATCTTTTTGAAAACCTAAGGCCATCTCCACGTACAACTGCTGAAAAAAGTAAAGTGAAAGATTTTATTAAGAAACGGGAAGGATTTTGTTGCCAGCCAATACATGCTGCTGCAAATCTACTGGATCCAGGATTCGAAGGCAGTGGTGAGAGTGATGAGAATAGAGCGGCTGCATTTGGCTGGATTATGAAACCAGCTGCGCACTTAGGACTGGACAGTGGTGGGTTTCAAAATTTTTAGAACCTACTCTGTAGGTGTGGCCTATTGTGTGGGCTTGGCTTGGCAGTCGTGACAGGGTGGGAGGGGCCACCTTTTAAAATGTGGTGAAACTCATTTAACAACGCTCTTGCTTAGCAACCAAAATTTTGGACTCAATTGTGATGATAACTTCTTTCTTTCTTTCTTTCTTTCTTTCTTTCTTTCTTTCTTTCTTTCTTTCTTTCTTTCTTTCTTTCTTTCTTTCTTTCTTTCTTTCTTTCTTTCTTTCTTTCTTTCTTTCCTTCCTTCCTTCCTTCCTTCCTTCCTTCCTTTCCTTTCCTTCCCGTTGGGTCACTGGCAGCGGCAGGCCAGATTTACTTCCAGGTATGCCGGTGGAACGCCCTCTCACCGGTTCTCTAAATTTCACCAACCGGCTCTCGCGAGTAGGTGCGAGCCTGCAGAAACCCGCCACTGGGACTGGATGTTGGAAAACCACTTTCAAATGTTGCAGAATATAGAACTTCTTCAGGGATTTGGGCCAAGAATGCATTCTGGGATTCTGCAAAACATTATCCCTCCTACAACATGGTGGCAAGATTTCTGCACCACACAACCTCTGATGCCTCGCTTACTGCAGATTCCTGCATCTTCTGCTGCATGTGAAAAAAGTCTAGTCTATGTTTGGAAATATTCATGCCAAATCAAGAAACAAACTGACCTGTGAAAGCTTGTTTCAATCCGTGCAAACCTAAAGTTTTTAGAAGTCGATGAAAAAAATGACAAAGGAAGAGGAAGAAGAAACAGAAAACAATAGCAGCATTGTAGTTCAGAAAATGAGATAGAGGTGGACCTTAACTTTATTTGCTATTAGTGCTAAGGGGCAAATCTGATTATTTGTCATTGCACAACTCCATCGTGTGCACCAGTTGTAACGGTTTGCGGATCAGGGATCTTCCTCACAGTATTCATGCCTCAGTCACACCTTGTGCTATTTGAATTTGTTCTACGGGGCTGTCTTGTAATTCTTGAAAGCTGCGACTGATCTAGAATGCAGCAGCTCAAGTAGTTATGGACATAATCCAAGGCCAATCCACTTCTTTTTTTCAATTGGTAGGCAATTGCTACCAACCTGCCTTCCATCGAAGACCTATATACAGCACAAGTCAGAAAGAGGGCTCTGACAATATCTACAGACCCTTCACATCCTGGACATAAATCGTTTCAACTTCTGCCTTCAAAATGATGCAACGCTATAGGGCACTGCACACCAGAACAACTAGACACAAGGACAGTTTGCCCCCCCGAATGCTATCACTCTGCTTAACAACTAATTTCCACAACATTATCAAGTAATTTACTAAGACTTTATTACTATTCTTCTTCTCTTCCTTTCTGGTATCTCTCTCTTTCCACTTATGGCTATAACTTATTAATAGCTTATTAGTAACCTCGACTATCATTAAGTGTTGTATCTTTTTATTCTTGATGAATGTATTTTATTCTCCTTATGGTACACTGGGAGCCTATGCACCAAAGACAAATTCCTTGTGTGTCCAATCACACAAGGCCAATAAAGAATTCAATTTTTATTCTATTTGATTTCCCACAGGGCCTTTGGAGAATGATAAGATTTTTGCCCATTCCCAGAGAAAGGACATCAGTTGTGATTATTGTTGGTTTTGCGGTTTGGTGTTATATTTTGCTTTTAATCTTGTTACTATAAACGGCAGCGCAAGCAATAGGAATTGCTAATTATTGGGGTGGCAGTAAATCAATAAATACCGTCTTCCAGTTTTAAGATTCTGTATGATCAAAACCAGGCAGAGTTTTAATTGCATATCATGGCTGACCCCTTTACTTCTTTTTAATCACCCCCTGGAGACACCCCCCAGGACGTGAGAGCTTCTGACAGCAGGAATCTGACCTGAGCAATGATTACTGAAGCGGTTTTTTCTAACCAGAGCAGCCAACGGTTTTATATGAAATACATTATAGAGGCAGGCGAAGCCTAGCACCTAATTACCTCATGCCAGATTGAGAGTGAGAGAGCATCTGTTCTGGGCCTGTGTGCCTGGGAGCAATGGCAGAAGCCTCTGATCTCAGTTCATCAGTCCTTGTTTTAGGGAAACAGCAGCAGACCGACAGATGAAAGAGGGGACACGGGAGAAACCCTTCATTTTCTCTCTGCTCCCATTGCCCTCTTATAGCCACTAAGTCAGGAGGCCCTACAGCAGGGGTTCCCAAACTTGGCAACTTGAAGACTTGTGGACTTCAACTCCCAGAATTCTCCAGCCAGCTCTGCTGGCTGGAGAATTCTGGGAGTTGAAGTCCACAAGTCTTCAAGTTGCCAGGTTTGGGAACCCCTGCCCTACAGAGTCAGTGGCACTGAATTTACACTTTTAATAATCGGGACGCACACACTGAGTTTCCTTGAAAGAGGACAGATATTTTTTTTAAAAATCCAATGATTTGTTTCCTAGTATAATTTAATTGCTTATTAGTAACCTATGACTCTCACTAAGTGTTGTAGCTTATGATTCTTTATATTGAAAAAGTTTTATTGAGTTTTACAAATTTTTATACAAATAGGGCAAGGTAAATAAGGTTTTAAAAAGACATTGTGAGAACCTCCATGTCAGAGTCAATGGTCCCATCCGAGGCTTCATAAAAGAATATATAGTTAATACAATAAATTTTCATTTGTACTACAAAGTGGAAAGAAATACAAAGATATCATTGTAAAGTCTATGCTAGCAATCATGTATAAACATCCGAATAAAAGTTGTACAATACAAACATAAAGTCACTTTTGAGATCTAAGTCTTTTGGCAATGGTATCTTCCTCTCCCTGACCTCCAGTGGGCGGGGACACGGCACCCTCCGCTCTCCCATTTTCATCCTCCAGGATTAAGAAATGTTTTTTAAGAAAGGCTTCCGCCTCTGCAATTGTTTTAATTCTCACCCTCCCTCCCTCCCTCCCAGAACACCAACATTCCCTCTGGCATCACCCACTTGAACCAAATCCCCTTTTTAAATAATCTTTTAGACAAGAAGGAATACTTCCTTCTTATCTCTCTAATCTTTTTCGGGACCTGCTTCAAGATGGAAACCTCATTCTGCTGGTACATTAAAGGACTGTCTCTCTGCGCTCTCAGGATCCTTTCCCTTGTCGACCTCCTTACAAATTTAATATGGATCTCTCTGGATACTTCATTTATCCTGGCATATGCTGAATTTATTCTATATATCAGATCAATGTCCCCCCTAATATCTTCTTTGCTCTTTTGTATATAATCTGCTAAAATTGTACACATTAAATCAGTCAGATCTTCATCAGGTGCCTCAGGGACGTTCTGAAATCTTAAAAAGTAAGACATCCTTTCAAAATCCATCCTAGACATATGACCAGTTAAATCCCCTATTTCATTATTAACACTTTTAAGCTCTTCCCTTGTCCCAGCCAACCCCAGCTCCAGACCATCAATCTTTCGTGTATTTTCCATTAATTTCTTCTGTGTCTCCAAAAGTTCTAATTTGGAACTGACATGATCCTTCCGCATTTCTTTAATTTCTTTCATAATGTTCTGAAGAGTTTCATCCATTGCTGCTAATTTAGCGTCCGTATCTGATTTTTCAGGTAACATCGAAGTGATTTTAGGTTGATGCGTCTGCTTTTTTGAAGCCATAATGAAAGATGTAAGTTTTAGTCAGTAAAATGGCGTCTGCTGGAGAGGAGTCTGTGAGACAAGGTGGGAGCAGATTCCAGTGATCAAAGTCACAATTTCATGTAGTTATAATCCAGAGAGAAACCAAGTTCTTAAAAACAGTCAGGTAAAAAGAAAAAAGGAAGGCACTTCAGGGAAAGGTCCAATTAATCCATTATATGCAATCGTTAATAAAAAGAGAAAGGCAGTCCTGAACAAAAGGGAATGTCAGTAGTTTTCCAAGAAGAGTGTGCAGAGAACAAACGAACGCCATCTTCCCCCGCCCATCTGGAAGCCGCCGGAAGTTAACAAGCAATAAATTGTCTCATTGTTGCCAGACTTCGATACTAAGTATCCAAAGGTAATACAGGAAAGACTTTCACTTATAGTTTAAAAAAATTGGATGTTGATTTCTCCACTTCCCCAAGCCTGGGGAACATTTTTAAACGCCGCTTTTTTTCCATTCCGAGGAGGGATATTACAAACTCCCCCCTCCATCCTCTTTCAAGCTGAAAGTTGCAAGCATTAAAATAATATCACTCACAATCCACTTCGCAGCCAGAGCCTCGGTGGTGCCTCCAACTCCGGCGCTTCAGCTCTTAGTAAAAACGGCTAGATATTTCCGCTCCTCCATCGGCAAAGGGGACCCCCCCCCTGCAGCCTGTTCTCCTATGCCTAGGTCGAAGCCAGGGACCCCCCGACTGCCGCCGGGATGGGGGGATTCCCCGCAAGCTGCCCGTACAGCGGGAATCCTTTAGAAGAATTCCCTGCCCCTAAGGGGCCGTAGAAGCAACAAAACGGCAGAAGAGTAAAAGACTTGACCATCACCTCCGGAAGACCGGAGCTTATGAATCTTGACGAATGTATTCTATTTTATTTTTCTTTATGTACACTGAGAGCATATGCACCAAAGACAAATTCCTTGTGTGTCCAATCACACTTGGCCAATAAACAATTCCCATGATGGCGAACCTATGGCACGGGTGCCACAGGTGGCACGCGAAGCCATTTCTGAGGGCACGTGAGGCCTTGCCCTGTCAGCTCCAGCGCAAATGAGCATGCTGGTCAGCTGATTTTAAGCCTTGATTTTCAGCCATTTTTTGCCCTCCTTGAAGCCTCCAGAGGGAGAAAAATGGCCCAATGGGCAACCTGGGAGTCCATTCCTGAACTTCCGGTTTGTGTGTTGGGCCTTTTTTCGCCCTCCCCAGGATCCTAGAAAGCTTCTGGAGCCTTGGGAGGGCGAAAAATGGACCTACCGGGCCCACCAAAAGTCAGAAAACGGTCTGTTTCTGGCCTCTGGGGGAGGCCCCATTTTTGCCCTCCCCAGGTTCCAAAAAAGCCGTGTGTACATGCGCTGGACAGCAAGGGATGTCACACATGTATTCTCAGGGGTCACAGCATGGGAGGCATTAAATTATGGGGGTGGCCACATGAGCGTGCACAATAGCACGAGTGTGTGTGCTTTAGGCACCCGAGGCGAAAAAGGTTCGCCATCACTGAACTATTCTATTCTATTCTGCCCCAGGCACCTGATGGACCCGGATAGGTTCCAGACGGAGCTTGGGCCACTACCTTTGTCCTTGACCTGCACCCCGATGGAGGACCTGGTGGCCGCGTGGAATACCGCGGCCACGGGGGCCTTGGATCGGGTCGCGCCCTTGCAGCCTCTCCTGTGGCGACGAGCCACCCAGGGTCCTTGGTTCACCGAGGAGCTGAGGGTGATGAAACGCCACAAGAGATGCCTAGAGAGGAGATGGAGATCCACACGGTCTGAATCTGACCGAACATAGGTGAGAGCCCATTTAAGGACTTACCTTGTGGCGTTGAGAGTGGCTAAACGTCATCATTGTGCCACTCTCATCACATCCGCAGATAACCGCCCTGCCGCCCTGTTTAGGGTGACCCGCTCCCTCCTTCAACAGAGGACGCGGGAAGCCCTTTTGCAGCGTAGAGCAGAGGAATTTGGGGAATATCTGCAGGATAAAATCGCTAAGATTCGGAGCGAGTTGGCCTCCACCGAAAGTGGTCCAGTGGGATGCCCCGAGGCAGATCTTGAGACAGTTTTATAGGAGGAGTTTGACTCTGTTACTTCCGAAGATATGGACAGGTTACGTGGGTGACTGCGAGCTACCACATGTTTATTGGACCCGTGTCCCTCCTGGCTTGTACTGGCATCCTGGGAGGTTACACGAGGCTGGCTCCAGGAGGTAGTGAATGCTTCCTTGGGTGAGGGGTTCTTGCCTACCGTCTTGAAAGAGGCGGTGGTGAGACCCCTCCTCAAGAAGCCTTCCCTGGACCCAGCATTGTTGGTAAATTACCGTCCGGTCTCCAACCTTCACTTTTTGGCGAAGGTTGTAGAGAGTGTGGTGGCACAACAGTTCCCCGGTCACCTGGAGGAAATTGATTATCTGGACCCGCGCCAGTCTGACTTCCGGCCCGGGCACAGCACTGAGACGGCATTGGTCGCATTGGTGGATGATCTCTGGAGGGCCAGAGATGGGGGTTGTTCCTCCATCCTGGTCCTATTAGACCTCTCAACGGCTTTTGATACCATCGACCATGGTATCCTATTGCATCGGCTGGAGGGGTTGGGGGTGAGGGACACCGTGTTGCGGTGGTTCTCCTCCTACCTCTCCAGTCGATCGCAATTTGTGTTGGCAGGAGGGCAGAGGTCGACCTCGAGACCCCTCACTTGTGGGGTGCCTCAGGGGTCGGTCCTCTCGCCACTCCTGTTCAACACATATATGAAGCCGCTGGGTGAGATCATCCGTGGTTTTGGGGTAGAGTACCATCTCTACGCTGACGATACGCAGCTGTATGTATCTACCCCAAACCACCCCAACGATGCTGTCGAGGTGATGTGCCGGTGTCTGGAAGCCGTGCGGGCCTGGATGGGAAGGAACAGACTCAGACTCAACCCGTCCAAGACTGAGTGGCTGTGGTTTCCAGCATCCCAGTACAACCAGCTGACTCCATCACTGGCCATAGGGGGCGAACATCTAACCCCTGTGGATGGGGCATGCAACTTGGGTGTCCTCCTTGATGCACGGCTGTCTATGGAATATCAAGTGACGGCCGTAGCCAGGAGGGCATTTTACCAGGTTCGCCTGGTTCGCCAGTTGCGTCCCCTATTGGACCGGGATGCCCTTTGCACAGTCACTCATGCACTCGTGACATCCCGACTGGACTACTGCAATGCTCTCTACATGGGGCTCCCCTTGAGGTGCACCTGAAGATTGCAGCTTGTCCAGAATGCGGCCGCGCGGGCAGTTATGGGAACCTCTCGGTTAGCCCATGTGACACCGCTCCTGCGCGAGCTGCACTGGCTGTCTGTTGTCTTTCGGGTGCGCTTCAAGGTGTTGATTATCATCTTTAAAGCGCTCCATGGCTCGGGACCTAGCTATCTGCGGGATCGCATCCTGCCCCATACATCCCTTCGGCCAATTCGCTCCCACAGAGAGGGACTTCTCCGGGTGCCGTCCACTAGGCTATGCCAGCGGGCGACGCCCAGGGGAAGGGCCTTCTCTGTGGCAGGCCCGACCCTCTGGAACGACGTTCCCCCCCGAAATTAGAACAACTACGGACCTCCGCTCCTTCTGTCAAAAACTAAAAACTCATTTCTTCTGCCTGGCTGGCCTGGGTTAATTGACCCATCTACCTCAAGCTGAATATTCAAACTGTTTTATTAGGGATTTTTAGGGGTATTAGTTTTAGACAGTCTGGGATTTTAGCGCAGGGTCTAGGTTGAATTTATTTTAAATTTGTATTACAATGTCTGTTGGTTTTTATATATATATTTTTAATTCCCTGTGCACCGCCTCGAGTCCCTTCGGGGAGAGAGAGCAGTTTACAAATTAAATTATTATTATTATTATTATTATTATTATTATTATTATTATTATTATTATTATTATTGTTGTTGTTGTTGTTGTTATTATTATTATTTCTATTCTATTCTATTCTATTCTAACAAGGAGTTTAGCTTCTCTCTCTTGAAAATGTAAGCTAGCATAAGCCTAGCATAATGCAAGCTAGCCTTAGCCTTCAAACAGTTCATTTAGTGACCAAAGCATTGGAAAAAGTGACTTATGACCATTTTTCACACTTAGTGACCGTTGTGGCATCCTCGTGGTCACGTGATCAAAATTCAGATGCTTGGCAACAGGTTCATATTTATGATGGTTTCAGTGACCTGGGGTCATGTAATTACCTTTTGTGACCTTCTGACAAGCAAAGTCAAATGGAGAAACCAGATTCACTTAACAACCATGTTACTAACTTATCAGCTGCAGTGATTCCCATAAGAACTGTGGCAAGAAAGGTGGTATAATGGTAAAGTGACCGGATTTTCAAAATCCCAAAGCGGGACACCGTCGATGGGGGGGGGGAGTGCGCACGCGCGTGTGCGCACCTACGCAAAAGGCGTCGGGGCAAGGACGCGCTCCCAACAGCCGCCACGGGGGCCACTTTAAAGGCAACGGCGGCGGACCGATCCGGCAGCTCTCAGCGCGTGAGGGACCGCCTTCAGGGCGGCTGCTGGATCTGGTGCGTGGCTGCTGGGTCTGGCGGCGGCGCAGGAGGTGCTGGCCGAGCAGCGCGATGGCTCCGAGCGCGGAAGGCAAGAGTGATATGCTGGGACGCAGGGCCCGCAAGGGGCTGCCCGGTGCAGGGAAGGGCACTCAGGTGAGTGGGCCAGGCCCTTGCGAGCACCGCGTCCCAGCGTATCACTCTTGCCTTCCGCACTCGGAACCATTGCGCTGCTCGCCTGACACCACTTGCACCGCTGCCAGACCCAGCAGCCATACGCCTGACCATTGGGCCGAAGGCCGTCCCTCACGCGCTGAGAGCCGCCGCCGCTGCCTTTAAAGAGTGCCCCGCGGGGGGGGGGGGCGCCTGCCTCTGAGCGCCTACAGAGCGCCCGAAGTGGGACATTTTGAAGAAAAGGTGGGTGGCGGGATATCTTATGGAGAAGCGGGTCTGTCCTGCCAAATTCGGGACGTCTGGTCACCTTATATAATGGGGCAAAATTCACTTAACAAATGTCTCACTTAGAAACAAAAATTTTGGACTTAGCTGTGGTCATAAGTCAAGGACTATCTGTAAATTAACAATCCTTTCTCTGGAGACTGCATGGTCATTCTCACTGCATCATGTGGGCTCTTGGGGAGCAAAAAGATTTTTGTTCCTATAAGTGTGGATTAAAATTGTGTCTCTTTGGATAAGCAACCCAGGGATAGAATTTGATTCCTTTAGGTGAAGGGAAAAGTTGATGGAAAGAATCCTAAAAGCTACTTAATGTTAACAGTAAAATATCTAGATAAAAGCAGAGATTGAGTCTCTAAATCATAGTTAGATAGTAACATTCTTCTTGCCTTACAATGAAGAGTAATGGGGACCATTTAAAAAAAAAACCTAGCAAGGACGGAAATGTGTCCAGGAGGCTCAGATGGGCTTCAGAGTCCAAGGCAGCCTTGTAATGTAAGCACTTGTATCTGACATGCTCTTGTTTTTGCACATAATGTGGATCACTGGAGGGAGACCAATTTCATGCAGCTAACGCAAGTGGCACTCCTATCGGTTTCTGCAATTCCTGGGTCTGAAATCTGATTTTGCAACTTATAGACTGCAGAATTTGCAAACTGCAGTCAGCCAGGATTTGGAACAATGGTCCAAATGCAGACGTCGTTTCTGGATTAAATGAAAAATAAGGAACTGTCCTATGTGAATTAGTGCGTGGGCACCTCTGCGTGGGCACCTCTGCGTGTTTCCCCAAAAATAAGACAGCGTCTTATTTTCTTTTGATCCCCGAAATAAGTGCTTGGCATTATTATTTATAATTTTTGAGGTGCAGGAGGCGATGAGCATTGCAATATTTTTGTGGAGGGCTTATTTTGGGGGGAGGGCTTATTTTAGCGCATGCGTTCAAAAGCCCAATTGGGCTTATTATCTGAGAAGGTCTTATTTTCAGGGAAACAGGATACCAAGTTGTTTTTCTAAAAACTGCCCTGTACTCATAACTCCATCCTTGTATTTTGCTCCAATCCCATGAGTGTTTCAAGGGGGGGAATCCAAGAAGTCCAGAGGGCAGGGGGTCCGAGTGATTAAAGTAGTGTTGTGGCATTGGTGTCACCTCTTTTCTTCACCCTATTGCATGCCCAAAGGAGTGATTTTTGTGGTGTGGCCCCACTTTTTTCTTCATGTTGGTGAAAGTAACAAGGTGCTGCAGGTGTTGCTACTCGGAAGATTCCAGGCTGTGGATCTCTGGGCCAGAGGAGGCTGGGTCATCCATGGTTTTGGCAGGAAGAAAGGAGTTTGATCTAGAACAGGTAGGATCAAAAGCAGCAGGTGGACCAAGGCTGGAAGACCAAGACAGGAACAAATCACATTCTAGACTTGAGTCGATGTTTTGCTTGCTTCCTACTACAGCCAAGCAAATAAGAATGCTTGGAAACATTCGGCCCATCAAAACAAAAATGTGGGGCATTCTCTTTTAATACATTTTGGGGTTCTGAATGAAAAGCCTATGTGAACATTTCAAATTACTGGTGCTGGGTTGTTGTTTTTTTTGATAGAGATTTCCATTTCTGGTGCTCAGGGCAACAACCTTCATTATATCATGACATTTGGTGTGTATATGTGTTTAATCCTTGTATGCTGCCAAGAGCCACTCGTCTAAGGTAGGTGACCATATAAAACATATAAATGGTTATATTTTCCTGCGTCCTCAAAAAAGGCTCAATTCGTGGTGAACTATAGGCAAGGGCAGGAGAGTCTAGTGGTCAGATAATCAGTTGCTCAGCCTGAAAGGTCATCTCCCAGCCACCTGGAGCCTCCTAGGCTCTAGGGCAGAGGGATTTCTTATGGGGGGGGGAGGGGGTTCATTAAATGCTGCAAAGTGGATGCCTGTCTACTGCTTTTATCTATTGGGGGTGCTGATTTCCCCTGTTGTTGAAAACCTACTCTGCTTGAGTGAGAAAGTGCTCTCTCACAAAAAGGAATCATTTGCTGCTTTTTATAACGGAGTTGTCCTTTTTGCTGGCTGTGTCTGCTTTTGCTGTTAGTTGCAAACAGGTCTTCCTGGAAACCAAGTTCTTCATCCAACCACTGCTCCTCTGAATTGTGAAAGAGGAAGACCAGAAGCTGCTCCAAAATTCTTCCGAACAGCAAAAGAGCAAAACCTCCCCTCCCCATGCGCATCCATTTTAGTTACCCACACACACTTCCCTCCCCATGCGCATTCATTTTACAGGCAACAGCGGTTGGTGGCTCATCAGAGGGTTTGACCTTAAGGTCAAGTCAAGATTATTGCTGTTATCAGTTAAATATTCCCAGATACGACCAAAATAATGGTGAAATGTACATCCAGATGTGCATTCTCAGCCTAGGATTGATCTCACAGTCTTTTCAGATTAAAAATTCATTTCTAGTGACTTACTCATCTGTCCAATTTTCTTTACTTCATCTTGTTAGAAAGAAAGTGAGGAAAAATGTTATTAATATTATTAAGCAAGTGTAAATAAAACCTCTTGCCAATTCATTGCAACTCATTCAGAGACACACAAGTAACCCCAATTCTTTGTGGCCACTTTTGGTTTATACAGTGCATAAGAACATATAAAAACGTAATTGTTATTTGCAACAAGGTGTGACTGTGCAAAGTACTCCTGTTCAGAATTTTAGCTATTCATACTCCACAATTCATTTTTCAGTTCATTTAAAATAATTTATTTTTCATATTCCTGTCCATATTTTCCATGTTTAGCTATATTTCCAATTCAAGTTAATCATTTAAACCTTTATGAAACAGGCACTGGTTTTCCAATAGTTAGGGCTGCTGATAGAAAGAGGCTGAGCAAATCCTGATACAATAAAATAGCATTGTTGTCTTTGGAAACTTAGTGGAGGATTGTGCATAAGCAGATTTAATTGTTGGCTTCATAAGGTCAGAGAAGTTGAAGAGTAAATTTCCAAAAAATTTGGTAATTACAAGGCAAGGAATATTCCCTTTTCTGTAAAGGACCATGAGGCAATATTGCTCTAACAAGCCTGGAGAAGCTTTTGAGAGGGCCAGAATGTGGTTAAAACAGAAGTATGAATTGGTGTTAGAGCGGGGTCAAATATTATGAAGGAAGGGAAAGAACAGAAGAGTGTATAATACAGAGCGCACTCCCAATATTTCTTTCTTAGCTTTATTTTATTTTATTTTATTTTATCAAATTTATACCCCGCCCTTCTCCTTGTTAGGACCCAGGGCGGCGCACAGGCATTATATAAAACCATAAAATACAAAATACATCAATTAAAATATATTAAATTAATTACACCTGTGCTAAAATCCATTGTTAAAACCTTGCCGAATTATAATTTAGATTTAAAAAGTCAGAAGCGGGGGGCTATCCTAGGCCGGCTTGTTGGAATAAGTACGTCTTAAGACGTTGGCGGAAGAGGCGGAGGTCCGAGGTAGTGCGAAGATCGGGGGGTAGGTCGTTACAGAGGGCCGGGCCCGCCACAGAGAAGGCTCTTCCCCTAGGTGTCACCAGCCGGCATTGCCCAGCCGACGGCACCCGGAGAAGGCCCGCTCTGTGTGAGCGGATCGGACGAAGGGATGTATGGGGCAGGAGGCGGTCTCGTATATAGCTAGGCCCCGAGCCATGGAGCGATTTAAAGATGGTAGTCAAAAAAAAAATTTCTTTTGATGGATTTGTGACTTCTTCTCTGGAATACCTTCGCTATTACTATTTGGGAAATTGTGTCTCTTTTGGTTTCTGAATTGTTTGCAACTTCACAGCCCTGAACTGAACTGAGCTCCTGGTTTGCCCCACCAGCCCCACCCGGAAAACGCCATCTTGGTGGCAGTGACTCTAACTTTTAACCATGGCACAAGAAGCAGCACTTGTAAATTTGGAACAAAGGATGGCTTCTCTTGAAACTTCTATACTAACTTTGATATCAGAAATAAAGGCCCAGACGGCTGAAAATATTATTTTCAAGAAGGAGCTGTTGGATACAAGAAGACAAGTGCTGGATAACACACAGAAGAATAAAGAACTGGAAGGGGGGTTGGAGGGGGGCAAGGGGGAAATTAAAAATGTTACCAAGGAGGTTGTGGAAATAAATGGGCATGTGTCTAGGATGGATATGGAAAGAATGACATACTTTTTGAGATTTCAAAATGTTTCTGAGGAATCTGGTGAATACCTCCCTGATCTTATGAGCATAATTTTAGCAGACTATTTACAAAAACCTAAGGATGAGATCGGGGGGGACATTGACCTAGCCTACAGAATTAACTCAGCATATGCCAGGATAAATGAAGTGCCTAGAGAGATACATGTGAAATTTGTTAGAAGGTCAACCAGAGAGGAAGTCCTGAAAGCACAGAGAGAGAAACCCTTAACTTATCAACGAGAGACGGTCACTATCTTGAAGCAGATCCCTAGAAAAATTAGAGATGCAAGAAGGAATTTTTCCTTCTTGTCTAAAACCTTGTTTGATCACGGGATTTGGTTCAAGTGGATGACCCCTGAAGGGATGCTGGTGTTCTGGGAAGGAGGAAGAGTGAGGATTAAAACAGTTGCTGAGGCGGAAGCCTTTCTTAAAAAACATTCCTCTGCCCTGGGGGAAGATCCAGGGGGGACGGAGGGGGCCACGGCCCCGCCCGAGGGGGGCCAGGGAGGAGAGAAAGAAGACACAATAGCCAAAAGACTTAGATCAAAAAAATAACTTTGCCTTGATTTTTCTTGAACAATTTTGCATAATATTCTTATCCGGACTTTTTGTAAATGTCTGACAGCATGGAAGGGAGAATTTAGGTAAATGTACTTGCTCTCATCTTGTAGTGGTATGGAAAATGTTTTCTATGTTAACTTTTTTAATGTGTAATTTGAGGTCTTGGAAGGTCCGACGACTCCGACGTGAATGCTCTCAAAATTTCTTTGTAACCATTACCCTATCCTGTTAAAAAATGTAAAACCAATAAAACTTTTTCAATATAAAAAGATGGTAGTCAACACCTTGAAGTGCACTTGAAAGGCCACAGGCAGCCAGTGCAGCTCGCGCAGGAGAGGTGTTACGTGGGCTTGCCTTGAGGCACCCATAACCACCCGCGCGGCCGCATTCTGCACTAACTGTAGCTTTCGAGTGCACCTCAAGGGAAGCCCCATGTAGAGAGCGTTACAGTAATCCAGCCGAGATGTCACAAGCGCTTGAGTGACTGTGCGAAGGGCCCCCCGGTCTAGTAAGGGGCGCAACTGGCGTATCAGGCGAACCTGATAGAACGCCCCCCTGGCCACGGCCGCCACATGGTCCTCCATGGACAGCCGGGAATCCAAGAGGATGCCCAAGTTGCGCGCCCTCTCCACGGGGGCAAGTTGTTCGCCCCAATGGCCAGTGTTGGACTTATCTGGCTAAACCGGGGTGCCAGAAACCACAGCCACTCGGTCTTGGACGGGTTGAGTTTGAGTTTGTTACTACCCATCCAGACCCGTACGGCCTCCAGGCACCGGGACAGCACCTCGACGGCATCGTTGGGGTGGTTTGGGGTGGATATGTACAGCTGGGTGTCATCAGCGTACAGATGGTATTCCACTCCAAAACCACGGATGATCTCGCCCAGCGGCTTCATGTAGGTGTTGAACAGAAGTGGTGAGAGGACCGACCCCTGAGGAACCCCACATGTGAGGGGCCTCGGGGCCGACCTCTGCCCTCCTGCCAACACCCATTGCGACCGACCAGAGAGGTAGGACGAGAACCACCGTAAAACGGTGCCTCTCAGCCCCAACCCCCCCCAATCGGTGCAATAAGATACCATGGTCGATGGTATCAAAAGCCGCTGAGAGGTCTAACAGGACCAGGATAGAGGAGCAACCTCTATCCCGAGCCCTCCAGAGATCATCCACCAACGCAACCAATGCCGTCTCGGTACTGTGACCGGGCCGGAAGCCGGACTGGCGCGGGTCTAGATAATCAACTTCCTCCAGGTGTCGAGGAAACTGTTGAGCCACCACACTCTCAACAACCTTCACTAAAAAGTGAAGGTTGGAGACGGGACGATAGTTCTCTAATAAAGCCGGGTCCAGGGATGGCTTCTTGAGGAGGGGCCTCACCACCGCCTCTTTCAAGATGGTAGGCAAGAACCTCTCACTCAGAGATGAATTCACAATACCCTGGAGCCAGCCTCGTGTCACCTCCCAGGATGCCAGTACAAGCCAGGAGGGGCACGGGTCCAATAAACATGTGGTGGCTCTAAGGTTCCTCCGCAACCTGTCCATATCCTCGGTAGTGACAAAGGCAAACTCCTCCCAAGGTGTAATCTCAAGACCAGCACCGGACACTTCGACTGGGTCACTTTCAGTGGAGGGTAACTCGTTCCGAATCTGAGTGATTTTGTCCTGCAGAAACACTCCAAATTCCTCTGCTCGACCCTGCAGAGGGGCTTCCCGCGGCCTCAAATGAAGGAGGGAGCGGGTCACTCCAAACAGGGCGGCAGGGCGGTTTTCCGCGGACGCGATAAGGGTGGCACAATACTCGCGTTTGGCCACTCTTAGCGCCACTAAGTAAGTCCTAATATGGTCTCTCACTAGTGTTCGGTCAGCTTCGGATCGAGAAGATCTCCACCTACTCTCTAGGCGTCTCTTGCGGCGTTTCATCTCCCGAAGCTCCTCGGTAAACCAAGGGGCCTGGGTGACTCGACGCCGCATGAGAGGCCGCAAGGGCGCGACTCGGTCCAAGGCCCCCGTGGCCGCACTATACCATGCGGCCACTAGGTCCTCAGTCGAGTCGCGGGGCAGGGACACAGGTATTGGCCCAAGCTCCCTCTGGAACCTTTCCGGGTCCATCAGGCGCCTGGGGCGGAACCAACTCGGTGTCTCCGGTTCCGCCTCCCCGTGGTGGGGTGTGACGGTTGGAAAGTCTATCCGAAGGAGAGAGTGATCTGTCCATGACAAGGGTGAGATGACTAAATCCCCGATTCCAAGATCACTTCTCCACTGTCCAGAGACAAAAATCAGATCCAGCGTGTGTCCTCTCTCGTGAGTGGGACCCTGAACTACTTGGGTCAGGTCCATGGCCGTCATGGAAGCCATGAACTCCCGAGCTGCCTCGGATGTTTCGCCCATCGATGGCAGGTTAAAGTCCCCCATGACTAACAGTCTGGGGGTCTCCACCGCCATCGCGGCGATCACCTCGAGTAGCTCGGGCAGGGCTGCTGTTACATAGCGGGGAGCCAGGTATACAATCAGAAAGCCCAACTGCCTCCCTAGGCCCCACTTCACGAAGAGGTCGTCTGAGGTCGTCTGAGGCCGGTCGTCTGAGGCACAGTGGTCTCCCTCGGCTCCAGGATTTCCTTAACGATAACCGCCACCCCCACCCCTGCCTAGGGCCCTAGGCTGATGAAATGCACGGTAGCCTGGTGGGCACATTTCCACGAGGGGTAGGCCCCCCTCGGGGCCCAACCAGGTTTCCGTGATTCCCACCAAGTCCGGGTCCCCCTCTGACACAAGGTCATTAATGAGGGGGGCTTTGTTCACCACGGACCTGGCGTTACAGAACATCAGCCTAGGGCCCCGGCTCTGTAGTCCCTGACCACCTAGCCCACGAGTGGAGCACAGGGGGTTGGGGCAGGCAACCGCTTTTAGCCAGCGACCGCGCGTCCCCAACCCGCGATGGACATCCTGTCTCCCACCGCTCCTGCCCCTCCCCAAGACCAATCGAATGGGACGGCCCTCAACAGAGATGACCCCCAGCCCCCCCTCCCTAATGGACTCCTCCTTTATCCTTCTTCCGCCGGCCGGCCCTATGTCTTGACCCCCCTCTGACTGAATAAACCCTCCCCCCACCCCAGAACCCCTTAAAAGCCTAATTTAAAAAAAGCTTTATGTCCTGCCTCCTATTTTTCCTACAACAATCCTGTGGGGAAAGCAGGAAATGACTTGTTCAAAGGACTGTGTGTCTCTAATCCTGCCCAGCAACGCAAGTACAATACTGTGTTGCTTATTTGTATTGCCGCCCCAGGTCCCTCTGTGGGAGATGGGTGCGGGATATAAATACGATAAATAAATTTACTGTGGGCCATCTGATCAATTTTGTGAGTTCTGCTGCGAGAATCAAAGGAGGATATTTTTAAAAACTGTAAATTCATGTTCGTATTGCATCCCCTCCTCTCTTTTCTCTCCTCTCTCCTTCCATTTGTTCTCCCTGAAAATGTTTTATATTTCTGCAAATGTTTTCTTAACTTTGCTAATGATGCCCTCCTATGAAGAATCAATGGTGCTGCTTTGGCTAGGCAGGTACTCTGCTTGTAGAAAACACCATTGGGCTATGAAAGATGGAAACACTAAGTAATCAATCATATGTTAAGTCTACTACACTGTGCAAACTAAATCTATGCCTTAATTTACAATACAATAGCAGAGTTGGAAGGGACCTTGGAGGCCTTCTAGTCCAACCCCCTGCCTAGGCAGGAAACCCTAGACAGTTTCAGACAAATGGCTATCCAACATCTTCTTAAAGTCTTCCAGGGTTGGGGCATTCACAACTTCTGGAGGCAAGCTGTTCCACTAATTAATTGTTCTAACTGTCAGGAAATTTCTCCTCAGTTCTAAGTTGCTTCTCTCCTTGATTAGTTTCCACCCATTGCTTTTTTGACTTGCTCTGTAATGTTATGAACTAGAAAACTGAAGTGCGTTGAAATACGATTGGACAATATTTGCCCATAAGTGACATGCAATCTCTCTCCCTGCCATCATCCTTAAATTGCAGAGCGAGTGATAACCTGATCAATTGGAGGGGGGGGGGAGAATTTAAAGATTTGGATAGGAATCATTTACAGAAATAAGCCTCCCCAAGTCAGCCACTCCTCTTTGTTGTATGTTGTAGTATTACTGGACAACTTGCAATGCTAATTGTTGTGTCTTGTGTGTCAATCTGAGCTGAGAATGAATGCATTTGGTTGAAATTTAAGGAGGGTTCAGGCGGGAAAAGTTGTGTTCTAATTGGTTGCCAGTTTGACAGCAGCCATATAAATAACTGTCAAAAACAGGAGGTTCTATTCTACAGTTGTGTTTGAATAAAAAACAGTTCATGTTCATTTACGATTCGCCTCAGTCAATTATTCCTTCTCAGGGAATACATAAACTAATGGCCAGCTTGTAACCTCACCCTCTGAAATACATATCAGGAATAAAGTATGATTAGGTTAACCATGAATATGTTTGTTATAGAAATAGTCTATAAAATCATTCCTTATGTACACAAGGCAGACACAGTTTCTAAGAAGTTCATTGGTCATTTGAATTTCTATCTCCCAAGTCATATTTCAGGTATTGTTTTAGATTTCATTGAGCTTGCCATGTCCAGTCAAAACCATATATTCTTTTCCACTCCTCTTCTCTTGCCATCCTTATGTAGAAAATAATCTGTTAGGATCATGGAGAGCAGTTACATATTTTTAAAAAGTTGGCATATACACATAAAGGTTAATGTGACTCCTGGGTGGGATAACTAGCAGCTGAAGGATTGTCTTAGCATGATATAGATCAATGGTTCTCAATCTTGGCAACTTTAAGATGTGTGGATTTCAACTCCAAGAATTCCACGCTGTCTGGGAAATTTTGGGAGTTGAATACCATACCTCTCAAAGCTGGCAAGTTTGAAAAACACTGACATAAATTAAGAATGTCATCGCCTTATGGAAGATTCTGTCAATAAAGAGTTGGGCTCATTTAATTGGAAATATTTGGCAAAGGTAGCTTCATAAATCTTTCAAGCTTTATGTCAGTTGTAAAACCCCAGATCACCCACAGATGGCAGCACTTAGTGAAGGTTTCATATCAATTTGCTGCCCTCTAGTGATCCTCTGAATCTTCTCCCCTTTAGGTATATTTCTCTCTGGACAGAGGGGGAGAGCATGCTTCCGTTTGAAGAAAATCCAGTCTGATCAGGAGTAGATGAACACAGCAATTTGTTTTCTTGTCAGTTTATTAACGCAATTAAGAAGTACTCTGTTATCAAACAGAAGCCTGCAGAACAAGACCTGGTGGCTTTAACGCAGTGTTTCTCAACCTTGGCAACTTGAAGATCTTGGAGTCCTAGTGGACAACCATTTAGATAAGAGCCAGCAGTGTGCAGCAGCTGCCAAAAAAGCCAACACAGTTCTAGGCTGCATAAATAGAGGGATAGAATCAAGATCACATGAGGTGATAATACCACTTTATAATGCCTTGGTAAGACCACACTTGGAATGCTGCATTCAGTTTTGGTTGCCACGATGGAGAAAAGACGTGGAGACTCTAGAAAGAGTGCAGAGAAAGCAACAAAGATGATTAGGGGACTAGAGACTGAAACATATGAAGAGCGGTTGCAGGAACTGGGTACATCTAGTTTAATGAAAAGAAGGACTAGGGGAGACATGATAGCAGTGTTCCAATATCTCAGGGATTGCCACAAAAAAGAGGGAATCAAACTATTCTCCAAGGCACCTGAGGATAGAACAAGAAGCAATGGGTGGAAACTAATCAGGAAGAGAAGCAACTTAGAACTGAGGAGAAATTTCCTGACAGTTAGAACAATTAATCAGTGGAACAGCTTGCCTCCAGAAGTTGTGAATGCCCCAACACTGCAATTATTTAAGAAGATGTTGGATAGCTATTTGTCTGGAAGGGTATAGGGTTTCCTGCCTAGGCAGGAGGTTGGACTAGAAGACCTCCAAGGTCCCTTCCAACTCTGTTCTTGTATTGTATTGTATTGTATTGTATTGTATTGTATTGTATTGTATTGTATTGTATTGTATTGTATTGTATTGTACTGTATTGCAGGATGTCTGGACTTCAACTCCCAGAATTCCCCAGCCAGCGAAGTCCGAACATCTTCAAGTTGCCAAGGTTGAGAAACACTGCTTTAATGAATAGATAAGTTCCTTTTTAATAATTTAATAATAATAATAATAATTTAATTTGTAAAACCGCACCCTCTCCCCACAGGGACTCGGGGCGGTGCACAGGTAGAATAAAAACCAAATACATACAACAATTCTAAAAACAAATTAAATATAACCTGCGCTAAATTTCCCATTAAAACTAAATAATACTAATTCCCCATAAAACCCCAGAGGCAGAGAGACTCATCCTAGGCCGGCCAGACAGAAAAAGTGAGTCTTTAATTTAAGACGGAAGGAGCGGAGGTCCGTGGTCGTCCTGATATCGGGGGGGGGGGAGGTCGTTCCAGAGGGCCGGGCCCGCCACAGAGATAGCCCTTCCCCTGGGTGTCGCCCGCTGACAGTGTCTAGTGGACGGCACCCGGAGAAGTCCCTCTCTGTGGGAGCGAATCGGCCGCGAGGATGTATGAGGCAGGATCCGATCCCGCAGATAGCTAGGTCCCGAGCCATGGAGCGCTTTAAAGATGATAATTAACACCTTTTATAGTCATTGTGTTGTTGTTTACTATCTATAACATGGAGGAAGAAGGGGAGAGGGAGGAGAGGAGAAGGAGAGGACCTGGGGAAGGGGGAAACAGCCCTCTCAACTGACCTCCATCAGCTACATTAGCAGCACACGTTTCTCACGCTGTCTGAAGTTGGTCCTGCCAGGGGCTCATGCGGATTACTCCTCAGATCAGTGTACCAGGGTGAAGGAAAACAAGGAGCAGCCTCTCTCCAATTATGGATAAATCAACAAATGTATTCATTTTAGCCTAAAGGGATTTAGTGAGACCACTGGCCCCATGAAAATTGCTTTGAGGATAGATGCAGCCCACCACTGCAGAAGGCAAAAAGACACCAAGAATATACTTGGTTAAAAAGGAAAGAAGGAAAACCTATCTAAATAAAACCTGATTTTTTCCCCCAGAGGCCCTGTGCTTTGGTCATATTTGCAACTTTTAAGAAATAAACTCTCTCAAGGGTCATATGAAGCGTTTGAGAAAGCACTTCCAGTAGTTTAATACTGCTTATTCCTCATTTGCTGCTTTATTTATTGGTTCAATTTGATGCAATAAAAAACATATAAATAAAGGATCAGTAAAGCTTGCACAGTGAAGGCTGGGCTTTAAACGGTAGCCCAGACAGACAGAATCTATTAGGTGTGATGGGACCTGGGATTCAAGCAGCCCTCTCTGGAAAGATTTGTAGACCACTTCTCTCTCCTCCCCCTCAATTAACTGTTGTGGAGGGTCATTTGGGTTTTGTCTTTCAGGCTTTCTGGAAGTGGTCCCTGTCAGAGTTTGTTGCAGAAAAATCAAATCCAGAAAGCACACAAACATAACTGATTCAGCTGAATTCGTTAACTTCTTTATATACATAATAACAGATGAATAAATGTAGAATACCAATAGTAGATTGTTTCAATGTGGAAGAAGTTACAAGCAGAACACAAACAGGAGTGAACAGCTCCATTTCAGAGTTCAGACCAGGCAGAGACTTTAGTTTCTGTTTCAATTCTTTGCATAGACTCAGAAGGTTGCAGGTTCTAAACCACGCCCTGCCCACCACCCCCTAGCTGATTTAGCTCCCATTGGCTGACCTTGTTGCTTTGCCTATTCATTGGCTGACCTTAGTATCATGCCTTTCCCAGTCATGAATATTCTAACAGTCTCTCAGGAAGAAGCAGAACTACTAGATGAGTATGTCCCCAATTCCCATCTGATGGAGAACCATTGCCACAACTGCTGGTATCAAACTCCTAGTCCCTAAGGCAGTGTTTCCCACATTGGCCAATTTCCAAATGAGTAAAGTTTAAAATCCTAGAATTCCACATCCAACGTAGCCATTGATGCAAATAAACACCTGGAAGTTGGCCAGGTTGGGAAGCACTGTCCTAAAGTCAAGGAAAAGAACTGGAGTCCTATAACATTTTTACCTGGAGGATCATAATGTTGACAATGAACCCAGGTCAAAAGCAGGGTGAAATGATTCTAGAAAACCTGTTTCACATAAAATCATTTGAAGCTCATTGGCTGTTCCAGTTCTTCCACTCTGCCTTCAGAAAGTTATTCACTCACCAGGTAGTTGTTATCCTTGGCATTTGTCCTGTTTAGTTACAGGGTCTATTGGTTCTGGCATTGCTTTTGTCTAGCTCTTACAGCAAATGTGGGACGTGATGAGGGGCGTTGTTCATCCCGGTTGCCAAAGAGCCTGATGCTGATTTGGAGCTGAGAAGGAGTGTGCCAGCCCTGGAGGCCATTTTTTTGTTTTTTGTTTTGGATCTTCAGGGTTGCCACACTTGGAAGATGGGTATGCTGTGGAAACTGGGAAGGGGGTTTGATGGGGATGGGGTGAGGTGTACAGCCATAACAACAACAACAACAACAACATTCTTTCCCTGGGAGTCAAGGACGTTCAGCCTGCACCTGCAGAGGAGTGACTGGGAAACTACTCCAGTTAGGATGGTGACCTGATTGGACCACGTGATGGACCTGTGGGTGCAGGGGAAGGAGCTTTGACTTTCCTTTGGGTAGGGAAAACCTGGGAGACTTCAGATTCGGGTTTCCCCAGATGTGCCAATATGACACCTCTAATAAAATGGAACTTTAAGGCAGGTGTCTCCAACCTTTGCAACTTTATGTCTGAAGGACTTCAGCTCCCAGACTTCTCCAGCCAACTACAGCCTGGGCTTTCCCACTCCTAGTCCAGCAGATTAACCACTGCACCAGAAATTTTTAAGGAGAAATTTTCTGACAGTGAGAGCAATCAACCAATAGAACAGCTTGCCTTCAGAAGTTGTGGGAGCTTCATTACTGGAAGCTTTCAAGAAGAGACTGGATTGCCATCTGTCAGAAATGGTGTAGGGTCTACATGGGCAGGGGGTTGGACTAGATGACTTACAAGGTCCCTTCCAACTCTGTTAATTTGTATCTGTATCTACCAGTGTTTGTCAACCTTGGCAAATTTAAGATATGTGGCCTTCAATTTCCATAAATGACCACCTAGCAAGCTGGCTGGGGAATTCTGGGAGTTGAAATCTACATATTTTAAAGTGGTTAAGGTTGATAAACACTGCACTACACCATGCTGGTTCTCACTAACAACCAGTTTAGTATTGCTGCTGTTGCATCCTTTTTGAAATCCTGCTTGCTGCAACAAGCAGTGTAGTGGAGGCCAAAAGAATCAAGAAGCCGAGAACATATTTAAAGGCGGTTATGAAACTCCTTAGGGACGTGGTGGCTAAGACGCTGAGCTTGTCGATCAGAAAGGTCGGCCGTTCGGCGGTTCAAATCCCTAGCGCCGGGTGAGCTCCCATTACTTGTCTCAGCTTCTGCCAACCTAGCAGTTTGAAAGCACATAAAAATGCAAGTAGAAAAATAGGAACTAACCACCTTTGGTGGGAAGGTAACAGCGTTCTGTGTGCCTTCGGCGTTTAGTCATGCCCACGGAGACGTCTTCGGACAGTGCTGGCTCTTCGGCTTAGAAACAGAGAAACAGAGGCTCTTCGGCTTAGAAACGGAGGCGAGCACCATCCCCTAGAGCCAGAAATGACCAGCACGCATATGCAGGGGGGGGGACGGGACCCTTTGCCTTTAACTTTTTTATGAAACTCTTTGAAAGATGATTTCTTATCATGTAGACAGATGTTGCTCTTGAAACCCCCCCCCCCCGGAATTGGTCCTAGTTGCACACACAATTTCTGAGGGATAGTTGAACCACTGTTTCTGATTGAGCAAGTGCCATCTGGGCTTCTAGTATCAGATTTTTATTAATGTCCCCTGTCCCCATAAATCAGTCTTTCATGACAAGCCAGAATAATAGGCTGGTAAAGGGAAGTTACCTGGAAATAATCTGCTCTAAGGTTGACATGCTGGCCTTATTTCTATTGATTTCATTCAGTCCCAGGTCGAATTTCATGCTAGGAGAGTTCTAAATTGAAGAAGCCAGTTCTAGGTATGGCCTTTTAAAATGTTTTTACATAAAAATGCTTTGAAAAGGTTGATTCTCATTTTGCTTCATTTTGCTGCACTGCACACTATAAATCAGGGGTCTCCAACCTTTGCAACTTTAAGTCTGAAGGACTTCAGCTCCCAGACTTCTCCAGCCAGTCAAATGACCTTAAAGGCATTGCATACCTTTCTCTGCTAAGTAGTGAATATTATTTAGATTTGAGAAAAAGAAAATAGAAGATAGGGACATTTGAGAAGTGAAATGATAGTTTCTTTTAAATATGGTTGAATTTCTAAGTTTGTGTGTTTGTTAGGGACAGAATGAAATAGGAATTCCACAATTAAAACAGCACAGAAACAAATTTCTACAGAAACAATTCTTCAACTGAACTAAAAGCAGTTTTGGTTGGTAGACACTTTTTTCGTTTCCCCAAAAAACTGAATGTGGCAAAACTTCAACATTGGAAAGAACTGACAGTCATGAAGGAAGAAAACCCCAAAAGCAGCAACTATAAATGTAAATAGTCATACATAAGAGGGGGTGTGTGTGATTTCTGATGCTTTATTCAAAACAGGACATAGAAATAAAATTCTTTCATTCCTGCTTTTATACATGTGTCCTGTAGGAACTAGAAGAAACTCTTATTTATTTAAACAATTTGCAGTAAAGAATTGACAGGGCAGCTTTTTACAAGGAAGGAGAATAAAAATCTGAGAGTCAAAAGAGAATCAGAGAAGAGAGAAGCTTTTGACAGAGTAAAAGAGAGAAAGAAGGAGACAAATAATTCCAAAAGAAAGAAACAAAGAGATGGTAGTGGATTTATGCCCCATGTTATTTGTTAATAACATGGCATTACTAAATAAAAATTTTAACTGTCTATACAGTTATAGGCAATTTTGTATTAACGGCGGCCACATTATATTTATTGCATCTCACAATAAACTTAGAAGTATGCCAATTTTGATCAAATTTAACCTAATTTTGTCACATGCTTATGGGGCAGAATGAGATAGGGAATTCTTTAAAAAAAAATCTAGACAGAAATGTTAGACATCAGTAAGTCCTCAGTTCTGAATAGTCTTATGACTTTAATTGAATAGGCACATTATAAATGGAAAACTAAGACAAGTGCAACCCCCCCACCTATGTGGGACTATGACAGAAGTCTATTTAGTTCAATGTCCTATCCCAATAAACCTGTAGAACAGGGGCGTCCTACTCAAGGCCCGTGGGCCAGATCCATCCCACAAGGTGCTTAGATCTGGCCTGTGGGCCCACCCTAGAAACAGTGAAGGTCCAGTACGTGGTGCCTCTGCCAGCAAAAACAGAGCTCAGGAGGGCTGCGCACAGCCATCCCAGGCTCTGTTTTTGGCCATGCTTCGTCCCATCCCCCCACCCCCCGAGCTCCATTTTCGCTGACAGAGGGCTGCAGAAGGTCATTGTGGCTGAAAATGGGGCCCAGGAGCCCGTTTTCACTGGCAGAGCACTTGGGTCACCACAGGCACCCCTGATATGAGTGATGTCATGCTGGACATTCCCCCGCAAAGGTCAAACAGAACCCTCATGCAGCCCTCAATGAAAAGGAGCTTGATACCCTTGCTCTAGAAGATAGCTAGGCAACCAAAAAAGCTCCCTAAATCTTTAAAAATAATTTTAGGTTTTCGTGTCTTAATGCTGAGGTGTCTGTGCTCCTTTGCTGACAGCTTGTAGCACTCCATTCCCCCACTTTGCATATGACAGGGTCATGCTGTGATGCTTGTCTAGGCTGCTAATCAATCAGCACTCAATCTTCAGTCTCCAAGGGGACCTATCAGTGGCATCCATCCATCTGCTGATTTGGTTCTAAATTGCATGTGAGACATAAACCAAAATCACTTTACAAAGACCTCACACAAAAACAGTAGCTGACTAGTACTTTCCTCTCCCATTTCCACAGAGATCAAAAGGTGTGCAGTGGATCTTGTGTGGATCTTGATCCTCCTCTCTTGATCATCCCAACACTCTTAGATCTGGGGTTGTTTTTCTTGTCTATCAGCAGCAGTGGTGGGTTGAAACTGGTATGCCCTGGTATGGGCGTACCGGTGCCTGCCAGGAGCAGCGGGTACCGTTCCGATGCTCCAGAGGGCCCACCTGCCTGCCCGCTGTCCTTACCTGTATTTGAGCTCTTCAGCGCTTCTGCGCACACACGGAGTGTATGGCGCCTGCGCAACGCTCCACCGAGCAGCTGGAGCATCATGGAGGCATCGCTGAAGCGTTGCAGGAGGTAAGGATGCATGTGGATGCTGCGTGCGTTCATGTGGTGGACACTGGGCCCCGTTGCACTGTACCAGTTGCAACAGGATCCGGAACCCACCACTGGACAGCAGGCAATTAAAAAGAGAGAAAATGAAGCATTTCAAACATCTTATGCTACGCCTCAAAATTACCATCAATTGAGTAAAGTAATAGTCAAGTCTGGATTTACATTAACATTAAACTATTAAGGGCTTTCTCATACAAGTTGCGAGTTTGGGGGACAAAATTGTTTTCAGACAGATGCAGAATAAAACCTGATCAGGTTTTTTTTATTGCAAAAAGAAGGTAAGGATATCTTTAGTTTGCTCCTTGGTCAGAGAGCAGGTGCCTCAATCTAATTAAAGCTAATCTGCCTTTTTATTTGCTGTCTTGCTGGGAATGGCAAAAGCTGAAAAGGGGAAAGTCAATTTATGAACAATACAGCATTTTTTTTTTTAAAAAAAAACCCTAATCGTCTTTGGGATGAAGATAGAGAACTCCCCCTGAATTGGATAAAAACCTGGTGATCCATTTAGTGGCATAAAAAAGAAATCAAAGCGTGACACTTTATGCTGCCAAAGCACAATTCTCCATGCAGAGGAGAAGGGAAGGGTTCAATCAGCTTGAAGGAAAACCCCAAGGGAAATTGTTAAAGAAAAAAAAAAACCCTAAGAAAGCAGGGATCACTCAAAAGTAATTTATTGAGACACAGCTGAGTATTGAGTGGGCAAGACAAGAAGCAATAAATGGAAACTAATCAAGGAGGGAAGCAATCTAGAACTAAGGAGAAACTTCCTGGGAATGAGAACAATAAACCAGTGGAATGGCTTGCCTTCAAAAGTTGTGGGAGGCTCACTGGAGGCTTTTAAGAAGAGACTGGACAACTACGTGTCTGGAATGGTATCAGGTCCCCTGTTTGAGATTAGAAGACCCCCCAAGATCTTTCTCTTCTCTTCTCTTCTCTTCTCCCCTCCCCTCCCTTCTCACTTCTCTCCTCTCCCCTTTCCTCTCCCCCTCCTCTCCCCTCCCCTCTCCCCTCCCACATAGGATTAGATTAGAAGACCTAGAGGTGGAGCTCTCGCCTCCCAATCAGGAGGTTGTGAGTTCAATCCTAGGTAGAGGCAGGTGTAGGATCGCCTGCTTGGGCAACGGGTTGGACCAGATGACTGGCAAGGTCCCTTCCAACTCTGTTAATCTGTTAAACCCCCAAGATCTCTCTCTCCTCTCCCCTCCCCTCCCCTCCTCCTTCCTCCCCTTTCCTTCCAAGTACTGTAAACCAAGAACTGGAACTGGAGTAAAATATCTTGGGACAAAAAAAATCACACTTAGAACCCTGTACAGAAGCAACATACACTGCCACATAATGTCTACCTGGCAGGGTTGATGCCCTTGGTTTCCTTCCATTAATCAATGCCATGTGCTGGAACCCTAGAAACATGACTTTCTCTGTCACCGTCTCAGCCTTTCCCTGGAGATTTGAATGGCTGTTACCCAACTGGTGATTCAAAGGGCCCTGAAGATTTGGCTTTTTGCCCTGGTTTTCGATGAGCATGATTGAAACCTTCTTTTCTTCTTTTTCCTTGTTCCCATCTGGGTTTGTTAACTCTGCTATGTTCCCTTTTGTTTTGTGTTTGGATGGTTTTAACAATGTGTTAAACACCCAGAATCACTTGGAGTTTGGCAGAGTATACTGTACATTTAATTTATTATTATTGTTATTAATAGTAGAAGTATTTAGTTGCTATAATTACTTCCTAAAGTCTATAGCAGGAGTTAGTAAAAGAGAAGCTCCAGGGTGAGCTAAGGACTTTCATGGGAACATAAAAACTTAGAGTAGTTGTTACTTAAGACTACTAGTCGTAAGTATGAATAGTCGTAACTCACTTTTTTTCAGTGCCATTACATCTTTGGACAGTCATTAAACAAATGGTTGTAAGATGAAGGTTACCAGTACTATGTTCAGGTATGGGATTTTCAATGCTCCACTACTGATTTAACAACACTGCTGGGAATGTTTGTAGGTGCGGTTTGCACTATAATTAATACCACTGGGTTGTCAATTATCAACCAGCATGTTTCACAATCAAATGTTTGCAAACCAAGGAGATGAATGTGCTCAGTCAGATCCCATCTGGGCAGACCGCTCTACCTACTGCCCCAAGAGGGTGTCTTCAGCTTAACAGTAACCAAATAGGCAGCAAATGGGCTTTTTCAAGAATAATGTAATTAAGCTTAAAGGAAACAATTAAGGATGTGCTGATTAGCAACTAATCACACCCCAGAAGTTGAGCAAGGAGCTGGATGTTCCTTGGAAACCTGCAGAGATGCGAGATGGAGATTAGAGCTCAAGATAAACACTTCATCCCAGGGGACCTGCCTTTTTGACAATCTTCCATTAATCTAATATTAAAAAAGCAAGGATGATTAATTTCATCATTTATTGGATTTGGAAAATCGGAGAGTCTGGTAAATAGACAGTTTGCTACACGGAGGCATTTCCAAATAGCTCTAAAATAAGTTTCAAGGATTATTCTTTTAAAAAATGGAATTGCAGCAAATGCTCTTGATTAAAGACTACATCTTTTTTTTTAATAAAGACCAGCTATATTGGCTATAATAAATCTAAGAAGCAAAAATATCCTACTCATTTCCTTCCATGAGTCTGATGTTAACATCAAATTGGCAGTTGACAAAGGCAAACACAGAAGCACCTGCAGATGAGTCAGAAAAGTAAAAGTGTAAAAACAAAGAAGGGACCTTTTATCATCTATGGTGGATGTGTGATAAAAAAAAAAAGTTGGGGTATGATTCATATTTTAACACCGAAAATTTTGAAAATGGAGATAAAAATGAAAACCACAACTTTTCCTTTTGGACCAGGGATGGGTTGCTGCCAGCATTGCTGCCAGTTAGGTGCCTCAAAAATTTTGCATGTGTGCACTCGCTTCAATCGTACATGTGCCAGACATGTGCTATGCGCACATGCACATTTGCAAATAAAAAGGTGTGCTCATGTGCAAAACCTTAAAGAAATGGGGAAAAAATTCCACTGAAAACTATTCTGCGGATGTGCAGAACTGAAAAACAAGATGGTGGCCCCATAGGAGAACTGGTTTGGGGGCGTGGCAGGCATGGGTCGCTGCCGGTTCCAGCGACCCAGGCAGGAAGTTACTACCAGTTTGGCCAAACTGGTCCGAACTGGTAGGAACCACCTCTGTTTTGGGCCTAATGGAAAAAGAACTGGAGAAAAAAGTTGGAACTTTGTTACTATATACGTTGATAGCAGGAAGAATATTGTACAGGCAAAAATGGAAGGGCACTTCAATTGCTACCATGGAAGAATGGTTGCAGAAGTTGATGGAATTGGCAGAAATGGCAAAACTGACGACTTTGAGTAAAGAAAAGAACATAAGTACTTTTGTTTCCACTTGGATACGGCTTCAGAACTTTGTGATCGATGTGAAAAAGAATAAAACTCTGACTTTGGGTTTTGCAGATTAGACTGATAGATCTTTATAGAAATGGCTTGCTTATACTATTATGGAAAAGCAAAAAGTTGTGATTTCATGTCAATGCCATATTTTACTGTAACAGAGAGAGTTGAAAGTCAATGCTTCTTTTTCTTTTCTTTTTCCTATCTTTACTCACTTCTCCCTCCCCCCCTAACTGCTCTTCTATTAACTTTTATATTTTATAATACTCTATAACTCAATAAAAAATGCTTACATAAGAAAAGTCAAAATGGCAGCTGCAAGACTGAAGCTCCAGTTCTTTGGTACAGGCAATACTTGTAAAAAGGGAATAGCCCTTCACTTCTACTGTTGTGGCTGCCCTCTTGACTTTTTTCCCCACACATACTTCAATGTTCTAGGTAAGATTTGCCACAAAACTCAAATACCTCCTATGGCCCAATGGTGGGATGTAAATAGTCGTATACCCAAAGGATCTGCATTGGGACCGACAATTGTTTAGAATAAGATGCATCCAAATCAGTGGTGGGTTTCAAATTTTTTTAGAACCTACTCTGTAGGTGTGGCCTATTTTGTGGGCGTGGCTTGGCAGTCATGTGACAGGGTGGGAGTGGCCACCTTTTAAAATGTGGTGAAACTCATTTAACAACGCTCTTGCTTAGCAACCAAAATTTTGGACTCAATTGTGATGATAAATTCTTTCTTTCTTTCTTTCTTTCTTTCTTTCTTTCTTTCTTTCTTTCTTTCTTTCTTTCTTTCTTTCTTTCTTTCCTTCCTTCCTTCCTTCCTTCCTTCCTTCCTTCCTTCCTTCCTTCCTTCCTTTCCTTTCCTTCCCTTCCCGTTGGGTCACTGGCAGCAGCAGGCCAGATTTACTTCCAGGTACACTGGTGGAACCCCCTCTCACCGGTTCTCTAAATTTCACCAACTGGCTCTCGCGAGTAGGTGCGAGCCTGCAGAAACCCACCACTGATCCAAATATATCTATTGGAATAATAGATCTCAAAGTGGCAAGTTACTTTTGCTGTGAACAAGTGTACTGTGATGCATTTGGATGAATAAACAATTTGAACTTTTTCAGATGCACTAGAGAGATTTGTATTAGCAATAATTTGCCAGAAACACATTGAGGCTAATATAGCTGTGAAAATGCTGCTGTATATTGGGAACCATTAGGGGAAAAATAGAATACAAATACCAATATCTTCATCTTCCTCATCTCCTCTTCCTCCTCCTGTTACAACAAAATAAAATGCAGTAAAAACATCCACTGTAAGAAAATCAAAACATAAATAAGACATCTTCTTAAACAATTGTAAATTAAACAACGTGCATTGACGGCCTGTTTCTTAGAAAAGATCTCGAAAATCAATTTCATTGGTTAAGTAACATGGTGCCCTTCAAATGCATCAGAGATGCTTCTACTCTCAACATTTTGATGTAATTTCTGTCTGAAGCAGGTACACTGCTGTCTAGTACGTGTGAAATGGAAGTTGTGGAGTTATTGTGATGCATTCTCAAGATTTACACATCATAATGGCTATAATGAGTACTCTCTCCATTGTCTCTGCTGCTGAAATAAAATCCAGTACCTAATATTTATGTCTCTCTCGCTTGCACGCACGCACTCTCCCACCCCCCAAAATAAAAATAATTCAGCTTTTGCTTTCTAGCATCAATTATTTGCAATATTTCATTATGAAAAGTACAAGGTATCTATTGCCTAGGTTGTATGATGCTACCAGTAATGTAATTTCTGCACATCATCATAGACTGAAGAATCTTTGGTTTAAACTAGTCTTGGGTGTAAGGACTGGGACTAGGGAGCGACTTTTTTGGGGGGGTTCTTCCTTTATTAATTCAATGGGCAATTCCAGTTGGCAGTCATGGGGGATGAGCAGTTGAGCCCTAAGCTGCTCCAATGTGGAGGATATTGGGGTTGGCCTTTTCCCCTTGGTTATTTAACATTGCTATGTGAACTGTTGGTACATTGCTTTTATGAATATCTTAGATCTTCCACTGTGAAAATAGATAATAATAATTAATAATAATAATTTATTACATTTATAAACCGCCCCCTCTCCCCGAAGGGACTCGGGGCGGTGTACAGGAAAATTAAAAAACTATCTAAAAACATACAAGACATACAAAGTTAAAAACGAATTAAATTACCCTGTACAAGAATTTAAAACATTAAAATTATAACCCATTAAAACCAAATAGATAATTTGCAAAAAACAGACTGGAGCGTCGATTAGGCCAAACCGGCCTGATGGAATAAATAAGTTTTTACTTTTTGGCGGAAGGTGCGGAGGTCCGTGGTCGTTCTAATATCCGGGGGTAGGTCATTCCAGAGGGTCGGGCCCATCACAGAGAAGGCCCTTCCCCTGGGCGTCGCCAGCTGGCATTGCCTAGTGGACGGCACCCAGAGAAGTCCCTCTCTGTGTGAGCGAATCGGCCGAAGGGATGTATGGGGCAGGATACGATCCCGCAAATAACTAGGTCCTGTGCCATGGAGCGCTTTAAAGATGGTAATCAACACCTTGAAACGCACCCGAAAGGCCACAGGCAGCCAGTGCAGCTCACGCAGGAGTGGTGTTACATGGGAGTATCTAGTAACTCCCATAACTGCCCACGCGGCCGCGTTCTGGACCAGCTGTAGATTATGGCTCCACACGTAATATAAGAGCATCTTTCCTCTCCAGCCTTTGTTTAAAGCAGAATTTCCAGGACTGCATTCTCAACATTGCATTTCTAGACCTCAATAGCTGATACCTCTTTGTCTTCATTCTCCTTTGACCTATGAGGTAGATCATCCTATCTGTGCCTCTCTTCATTTTCTTCTAAAACTCCTCTTCTTCACTCCATGTTTCTGTTCCAGTTCATGGATGAAAGCTGCTGAACATCCATACAACCTTTCCAAAGACCCAGATGTTTGGCTTTAGTCTCCTCCAACTGCATATACACGTAGGGTAGTTGCTTGCACATAGCATGTTTAACCCGATTAACTGGATTAACAAAACTGCTGGGTCACTCCATTTATTAGAATAGAGTTGGAAGGGACTTTGGAGATCTTCTAGTCCAATCCCCTGCCTAGGCAGGAAACCCTACACCACTTCAGACAAATGGCTATCCAACATCTTCTTGAAGACTTGCAGCGTTGGGGCGTTCACAACTTCTGGAGGCAAGTTGTTCCACTGATTAATTGTTGTAACTGTCAGGAAATTTCTCCTCAGTTCTAAGTTGCTTCTCTCCTTGATTAGTTTCCACCCATTGCTTTTTGTTCTGCCCTCAGGTGCTTTGGAGAATAGTTTGACTCCCTCTTCTTTGTGGCAACCCCTGAGATATTGGAACACTGCTATCATGTCTCCCCTAATCCTTCTTTTTATTAAACTAGACATACCCAGTTCCTGCAACCGTTCTTCATATGTTTTAGTCTCCAGTCCCCTAATCATCTTGGTTGCTCTTCTCTGCACTCTTTCCAGAGTCTCCACGTCTTTTCTACATCGTGGCGACCAAAACTGAATGCACTATTCCAAGTGTGGCATTACCAAGGCATTATAAAGTGGTATTAACACTTCACGTGATCTAGATTCTATCCCTCTGTTTATGCAGCCTAGAACTGTGTTGGCTTTTTTGGCAGCTGCTGCACATTGCTGGCTCATATTTAAATGGTTGTCCACTAGGATTCCAAGATCCCTCTCACAGTTGCTACTATTGAGCAAAGTACCACCTATACTCAACCTGTGCATTTTGTTTTTCTTGCCTAAATGTAGAACTTTACTTTTTTTCACCATTTAATTTTATTTTGTTAGATTGTGCCCAATGTTCAAGTTTGTCAAGATCCTTCTGTATCTTAAGCCTATCTTCTGGAGTGTTGGCTATTCCTGCCAGCTTGGTGTCATCTGCAAATTTGATGAGTTCCCCATTTATCCCCTCATCCAATCATTGATGAAGATGTTGAAGAGTACTGGGCCTAAAACAGAATCTTTCGGTACTCCACTGCATACTTCCCTCCATGTAGATGCAGTTCCATTGAGGACTACACGTTGAGTGCGATTGGTCAGCCAGTTGCGAATCCATCTGGTGGTGATGCTGTCTAAGCCACATTTTTCTACTTTATCTAATAGTAGGTTATGGTCTACTTTATCAAATGCCTTGCTGAAGTCCAAGTAAATTATATTGACACCATTCCTCTGGTCCACTAATTTTGTCACTTTGTCGAAGAACCAAATCTTATACTATCCACTTTAGTATGTTGTGTAAATGCATCTGGTAGTTCCTTAAATGCCCTGGATAAATGTGAGCACAGCCATAGTCTCTCCAGAGACATTCCTCCTCATCCCTTTGGATCTCAGAAAGGCAAACAAATGTCATGTAATGCTACAGGAGCCAAGAGAGCAGTGGAAACTTTCCTACTATAAACATGAAAGGACCAGTAAGAGGCAGGCTATTCCCCACCAAATAAAATTATTGCCTGGTGAAACCAGGAATAAAGCCCCTTTGTCCCGTGCAGATTGGGCTGTTGGCAAGACATCAGAAGGGATGATTGTTTCGCATCCCCAGGGAAGTTATACTGAAACATCCTTCATGGTGCATTGAAGCAGCAGGCTGACCCCAGATTCACACAGGCAGACACAACGGAGAGACAATAAAGCAGAGGTTTGATATATCCAAGGGAGAAAAAAAATCAGGGTCAGTTGTGTTGTTCACGGTTTAGCCAATCAGGTTGCCACTGACACGTTCGTGCAATTGGGAAACATAAAATATCTAAAATGAGATTATTTATAAAATGAGCTTCTTCTAGTAATACACAGAGGAAAGGTGGGCAACATAGAATTCTTTCCTACAATGTTTCCACTCGACAACAACTCTGAGCTCAACAAGAGAGTGACTGGCTCTAAGCTACCCCATGGCTAACTCCTAATCCCTCATATTAACCCATACACCGCACTGGTTCCCTTTATTCTCAGATCTATTTAGTCTCAAATCTATTCAATTCAAAGCAAATCTATTCAGATTCATTCTCAGTTTGAAGGCTGCTCTAAACAAACAATAGAAATAAGGCTACCAGATCTGAGCTGCAAACTTCCACACACACACGCAAGGTCAGGATGTTGGTTCTTTTTCTCTCTCTCTCTCTTTTGCTATCTACTGGTTAGTTGGATTATTGCTGGGTAGATCTGATAGCCCTAAATAAAAGAATACTAAAGAGGTAGAATGGGTTGCACCCTTGCAGGCTGAAGATGTGACATTACATGTTGTCTTCCCCGACCTTGATAGTCCCAGACAACGCAAGATTGCAGTACCCCATCAGGGCCAACCATTCACATCTGCCTCTTTTGAAAGAGATTTGGGTTTGTCCTAGACATTATGATAAAATAATACTCAGACACATGATGCAAATTTGAATTGAATCTTCCCTTTTATTGATGATTGCCACAACACCTACCACAACACTATATCAGGGTATTGTGGGAATAATTAAATGGTGGGTACCCAACTTCTGACATGCCTATTAGTCCCAAAAGAAGTCTCACAAGGCCACTCCCTGATATAGGAGAAGGTCCACCACAGATCACTTGTGAGATCTTTGGATCCACCACAGACCACTTGTGAGATCTTTGGATCCACCACAGATCACTTGTGAGATCTTGGAGCCAAACCCATTGAATCCCATCTAAGCCATCGCCCTATACCAAGAACAGAACAATATACCGACCTATACCAAGAAACCAATAAAAGAGGAAATAGTGAGATGAGCGTTTTTCTCATTGTTATCTTAGTGTTTTATATTTTCAGGGGGAAAATATTGAAAGGTACATTGAGACCCTTTTATTTTTAAAAAAAGTTTTATTTTTCTTTCTCATATATATACCTTCACGGGTGTAGGTATGCTGGCATAGCTGGCTTCGGGGATTTTCCCGTGTATAAGGCATAGAAATGTTATTGCAACGTTTCGACAAGATCTCACTTGTCATCATCAGGCAGGCTTGTGTCTGTGAGTCTATATATATATATATATATATATATATATATATATATATATATATATATATATATATATATATATATATGTTTTCTGAGGTTTTCGCGGGTGTTTGTATGTAGGTCTTTGGTTGTTCGGGTTTTCTCCCGCGTAGAATTGGAAGTATCTTCACGACGTTTCGATGAAATCTCATTCATCATCTTCAGGCTGGTGCTTCCGGCTTGGTGCTGGAAGCACCAAGCCGGAAGCACCAGCCTGAAGATGATGAATGAGATTTCATCGAAACGTCGTGAAGATACTTCCAATTCTACGCGGGAGAAAACCCGAACAACCAAAGACCTACATATATATATATATATATATAGACTCACAGACACAAGCCTGCCTGATGATGACAAGTGAGATCTTGTCGAAACGTTGCAATAACATTTCTATGCCTTATACACGGGAATATATATATATATATACATATATTGGCTGATGTATCAGAGATACCGGATAGCTCAAGGCATAGAAAGGCTTGCCTCATATGCTGGAGAGCGCCGGTTCAAATCCCAGTAGAAGGAGTATGTCCAGCTGAAGAAGGCTAATAAGCCTGAAATGGATCCATCCTGATCTCTTTATTTTCAGCCCTTAAAAATCTAACACACACACATATATATAATAATAATATAATCCACGAGGCCAGCAATGCCTATATATATATATATATAGGCATATATATATATATAGGCATTGCTGACCTCGGGGATTTTCCCATGTATATAGCATGGAGATGTTATTGCAACGTTTCGGCAAGATCTCACTTGTCATCATCAGGCAGGCTTTTGTCTGTGACTGTGACTGCGGAGGCATCGCCCCTCTTTAAATCTTGGTGGGGTAAGGATAAGTGCACGTATTGCTTAACAGAAGGATAAGTGCACGTATTGCTGAACATAAAAATGCATTAAAATCATCTTAATACCTCATCTCTTTATCAACATTTCAAAACTACAGGACATGATATTGACTTTCAAGGAACTAAAATGATCTCCAAGGCTGAACAGCTGAACAGGAGAATAATCAGAGAAGCCATTGAAATAGAGAAGCAATCTAACAGTATGACACCTCCCGCCTACCAGACATCTGGAAACCAGCACTGACCAACAGACGAGCCCCACCCTCCACCCAAGCCGTTGAAATTCAAAACAAGGAGAAACATACAAATGAGACCAATCAGCATCAATCTACCAGTCATGATGCAGCTGCACAGCCAATCAACCCACTCACAACAATAGTCAGCACTCCACCCACCCCCCCACCAAGATTTAAAGAGGGGCGATGCCTCCTCAGTCACAGTCACAGACAAAAGCCTGCCTGATGATGACAAGTGAGATCTTGTCGAAACGTTGCAATAACATCTCCATGCTATATACACGGGAAAATCCGCGAGGCCAGCAATGCCAGCATACCTACACCCGTGAAAATCTACGAAAACACACACACACACACACACACACACACACACACACATATATATATATATATACACACACACAGTATATATACATTATATATATGTATGAGAGAATATTTTCACAGCTCCTGTTTTTAGGCCCGTTTAAGCCCTTAAAAATCTATATGTATATATATATATATTCACAAATATACATTTTCATGAGTAGTATTGATATTTATATGTTATCCTTTAACATTTATCACAATTCATTTAAAAAATTTAAAAATATAATTGGGGTCGCTTTCCTGCTGTCCTGTACATCCATCTTATACAACAACCCTACTACTACTTTCTGTCCTCCCAATCTCCCTTCTCTACCTTCTTCTTTCCTCCTCTCTTTTCACAATGAGATCCTTTTAGATCGGATTATCTTTCACTCCCTTAATCCGGACAAATAGTTGCCCAGACATCCTCATTGCTACCAACCTCAAAATCTTGAAAGCAAGTCGAAAAGCCAAAAAAGATTGGACAAAAATACATACATGGTTGGAGAAGATGATACAACAACATATTGATTTGAAACCTGACATATGTTTGCTGGGGATTTTACCAGAAACTTATAGTAAAGAAAATGTATATCTGATTATCCATGTAATAACTGCTACTAGGATTGTATTTGCACAATACTGGGACCGTGAAGAGATTTCTATGGATGAGAAGGTGATTAGGAAAATATTAGACTGTGCAGAAATGAACAGGTAACATTTCTAATTAAAGAGAAGGAACAAACTGAATATTATACTATATGGGGACTTTTCTACCAATGGCTAAAGAATAAATACGAAGTAGATAAGTGAAATATAGAAAATATATGAATAGAATTAAATAAGTCAAGAAGAGGATTGTTACAGAATTAGAGATGTTGTATATCAGTATTAAGTTAAGAGTAGATAAGTAATGAATATGGCTGCAAATTCCAATTGCTATTGCACAAGACATTTGTACCCAGAAGACACACTCTTTAATGGAAGATGGATTGCTTGTATTAAAAAAAAGAAAAAAAGAAAAACAAAATTAAGCAAGCAGGAAAAAAGTAGCCATCACTGCCCAACCTAGCTACTGAAGAAAAGCATGGAATTCCCATTCAACAAATACAATAGTGGGCATTCGTATAGGTGCCTCCAAAGTGCCTAAAGACAGAACAAGAAGCAATGGATGGAAACGAATCAAGGAGAGAAGCAACTTAGAACTAAGGAGGAATTTCCTAACAGAACAATTAATCAGTGGCACAACTTGCCTCCAGAAGTTGTGAATGCTCCAACACTGGAAGTTTTTAAGATGATGTTGGATAACTATTTGTATGAAGTGGTGCATGGTTTCCTGCCTGGGCAGGGGGTTGGACTAGAAGACCTCCAAGGTCCCCTCCAACTCAGTTATTTGCATAGGTAGCAAAAAACCTGTCAAACTAATAGTGGCTAGGTTAATGAAGCTACCTATCATTGACTATAGATCTTTTTTATATTGTTAGACTTGTATGTTGCCCATCTTGCCTAGAAGCAACTTATCGTCTTTTTAGAATATATATATTTTGAAACAGTAGCAATAGCACTTAGACTTGTATATCGCTTCATAATGCGTTTACAGCCCTCTCTAAGTGGTTTACAGAGTCAGCATATTGCCCCCAACAATCTGGGTCCTCATTTTACCCACCTTGGAAGGATGGAAGGCTGAGTCAATCTTGAGCCTGGTGAGGTTCAATCTGCCAAACTGCTGGCAGCCGGTGATCAGCAGAAGTAGCAGTACTGCATTCTAACCACTGAACCACGTGGCTCCGTGGTTAGAGTAACACATGAAATAAGAAGATACCAACCATGAAGTATACAGTATACATTTCCAAACATGTATTTCATTTTTATTGTGACCTGAAACATTTCTGGAACAGGAAGAGAGGCTTAAAATAGGAGACACCTCTCCATGTATATATTTTTCTAATCTTTACCTCAATCATTTTTCATTGTCAAACTGCAAGAGAGCCCAGCTGGGGCTGCTTCTCTTGGATCATGAGACGAGATGTCTGTGGTTAGCTTCAATCTAATCTGGACTTCCTGCATACAGATGAATGAATGAATTTCATCTGTTGTTTTAAGTAATGTAAAAAAAGGGGGAAAGAATGAGTTCTAAGAGATCTGTTAACGCCTGCTTGGGCTTGCTGTAGCTTCTGACACAGATCCACCTTAATTAAAGTGTTAACAACTGGAATTTCTGGAACATCTGCTGTTTTTATAAAAAAAAAAAAAACCAACATTCCCAACGATTTAAGATTCAGTCATTTCCAAACATGGCCTTTAATTTCATTGCTTAAGATTTTGAAAAGGGTTGGGCTGGGCATAAATTAAGAACCGTGGTGGGAAAACTTACAAATTGGCTTTTAATCAACATATTTAATATTAATTAATAATGGATAAACAGTGTCAAGAAGAAAGATGCGTAATTATAACTCCTCTTTGGAGCCCAAAACATCTCTCGCAGGCTGCTCAATATGTTCATTAGCATAAAAGGCAGTGAGGAGAAACCTTGTTTAATTGTGTAATTGGGCTTATTACAATGTATAATCAACAAAGGCTTCAAATGAGTCTACTGGTAGCTTTTATCTATGTACAGTTCAATGTGTATGTTCATTTCTCTGTGTTTATTTCAAAACAAGTATTGCTTGAATAACTAATCTGTTTAAACGGACAGATTTTTAATTGTCCATTTCATTATTGTCTAGAAGAATGTAATAAACATGATGAATATTTTTGTTTTACAAATAACACATGAAGCTGTGAGAACAGTTTGCCCATAAGAAAATATTGTGTGTGTGTGTGTGTGTGTGTGTGTATTTGTATGTCTTTGGAAAAACAGATAAATACACACAACACACACACACACATATAGAAACTGGGGCTATAAAAAGTATTTTCTACATAGATTAATTGTGGATCTTCTATTCCACATATATTATTTATCCCTTGATGCTTGACATAAATGAATGGGCTTGAAGACCAAGCCTTCTGTGTGTGGCATCTTTCAGATTAAGTAGTTCAATTGTAACCATCACTTTACAGATAAATAAACGGAATGTGGATTATTTGGGTAGGTCCAACCAGTCTAGGTTTCCTGAGTCTAGGACCTTACTTCAATTTCAAGCCTGTAAGGATCTTTCCATTCTTCTCTCCCTGTCTCCCCCACCTCTTTCTGCCTTTGTGTCTCCCCCCCCCCCTCTGCTCTGTCTGTCTGTCTGTCTGTCTGTCTGTCTGTCTGTCTGTCTGTCTGTCTGTCTGTCTGTCTGTCTGTCTGTCTGTCTATCTATCTATCTATCTATCTATCTATCTATCTATCTATCTATCTATCTATCTATCTATCTATCTATCTATCTATCTATCTATCTATCTATCTATCTATCCTTCCAAATGCTAACAGTGGGTGGCAGCCTCTGGCTGACTTTTGTGGGGCTTAAGATAAGCAGGATTGGCCAGATTTAGCATTTGTGTGAAAAAGAAAAAATGTACAGCAGGGTTTTAAAATAGATTGAGAAACTCGGAAAGCATGTAAAATGGCAAGAGGAAGCCCTTTCTTTAATGTTGCTGCAAAAGGTTCCTGCAAAAATAAGGGGGAAGGAAGTGACATGCTCATAAAGTCACCAGAAATTGATTTGACTTCATGGAGAAAAGCAGAGGCCAATTTTCCTAAATATATTCAGTTATTGTAAGCATTATATAGTGGAGGCATTAATACTGTATTCTAATTTTTTAGCTATTTATTCTCCATATTATTACTTTCTGTTAGGTTAACTGACGAAAAATATATTTAAATAAACAAATGATAATTCTTCTGAATACATAGCAACTATGAAGAGAGAAAAAAAGGAATGGAATTCTAGCCCATAAAATCTATCAGGCATCCATCCATTCAGATAAATTGTGGCTCTCTAGAGAATATCATTCGTCTGAAAGAAATCAGGTCAAAAGGGAAACCAAATAAACTTATAACTAAAAAAATGTGAAGCGTTCCATAGTGAGCTAGGTACTGAGCAATGGAAATTTTATTAAAATAAATTGTGAGTAATTCATCGTCCATATGAATAAAATGAAAATAAAAATAAAATAAAATCTAATCAGGTAAAAAAGGAAAGCCTGCTCATTTTCACTTGGTGGAGGCAGAGAAGGAAGGAAAAGGACGAGTGTCGGGGTGCCCTGGGAACAAGTTGTGGCAACTTAATTAGGGCTTGAACCTCAGCATGGGTCCTGGAGTCCTGACTTGCTTTGGGGCCATTGGCAGGCACCTTCTTTTTCGGTCATCCATCTTAGAATTGTTGGAAGAAGCGTCCATCTGGGTTCAGTTCCAAGTGGGGAGAAAGACACTGGAAACATGGAAGCTGCTGGGAAAGATGGTTTCAATGGTGGACAGGATCATATGGCTTGAGATCCTGGGCAAAAGAAAAAGCACATGGGTGGGAGAGAGAGAGAGAGAGAGAGAAATTTATACCCTCTCTTGGACCCGCCTTGAAGCTTCCAGAAATGTATTCTGATTGGTTGTCAGACTCCCATGGGGCCATGCAGGGGTAACTTTGTAGTGTCTAGAGTCCCAAGCTTGGTTGAATCTTGCTGGGTGATGTAATCTCCCCAGGTGTCATGTGGTGAATTCTGTTGCTACATGGGTAGAGGGCTAATCCTACCTTTGTTGGAACTTGGGTGAGAGCATTTGCTTATGAATAGACCTAGCTATCTCTTTATCTCTTAAGTGCTGACATCTGTTGTGGGCTATTGAGGAGGGTGGGAGCTATTAAGAGTGAGTCTGCTTCCTGCCTAAAAAAAACATATTTCTCCATTTCTCATCCAGGGAAATAGAATATTCTGCCTTTTTAATATTTCCTAGAATATTTCATTTTCCTAGGAGAGGGGTGGGTGCTAACTTCCTACAGAACAACATGAAGTTCTCTGATTTGCTGGAGGAGAGAAAAAAAACACTAGAAAAAGCTTGGTTTCACCTGCATTAACAACTTCAAAGAAAATAAAAAGCCAAAGAGAGCAATTTTCAATCCTCCCTTCCCATCACCACCTTATCTTCCTCCCAAGGAATGTCCATGGAGGAATAAAGCAAACAGTTGCCATTACTCCTGTTTCCCAACAATTTTCCATCCTTGTTATCTAAACAGATCAATAGTCACAGAGCCCCCAAGATTGTTTCCAGGTGATTCTCTAGATTTGGAAAGAAAGGAAATCCTGAGGTATAAATTCATCTCCATTCTCTGCTTCTTACCGGTCTAAATTAAATGCAGCTTTTTCATTGCATCATTTTCTGCTTCTACAAGTCTAAATTAAATGCGGCTTCACAAACATTTCATAAGAAATAAATCTTGGATCTTCTCTCAGGTAAATTCTGCCAGCTCTCATTTGATGTCTCAGACTGGATTATTAATTTAGATTAGAAACAGCAGAACTCCAATTATCTCCATCCTCTGGGGTTCATCTTTAAATACCCCTTTTAGCATCCTTGACAGAAGCTCCCTCTTGAGATTCTTAGCTTTCTAATTTAACATGTTTTTGCCAGCTCTGGCTTCCTACCAGGTGGATGTTTGCACTGCTGGTCTTCCTAGAGCTATTTCCTGTACTATGTTATGCTTTTCCTCCCCCTCCCCCCTCCCCCTCCCCCCCTCACTTCTGGCCCCTGTATTACAGTCACTTTAGTAGATGGGGAAAGTGAATTGTGTGAGCCCTTTATTCTTATTTAATATAGCAAATATTTACAGATTTTATGGCATATTACTTAGTCCGCAATTTCCCCCCTTCTTTGTGTAGGATAGCAAGTGAATAGGAGAAACATAGCATCTGTGATGCAATTTTGCTTAATATCAGCACTTCTTTAATTCTTTTTGCAACTTGGCGGTGCCCTTCGTTAAAGAAACAGATATAAAGTACCTCATTATGATAGGCTGCATTTTTCATGTTTTACCCAATGAGTAGCATTAGAGCCAAAGTTCATAATGTGCAAGCAGGCTATTCCTACATGGATTCCATAACATTGAAGGAGGCTGACAAGTCTGCAGTCAACAGTCATTGACATATGAAGGTCAAACATGCATCTTGTCTAGAGGTGGGTTGCTGCTGGTTCGGCTGAACCGGTAGTGCCCCGAAGCAGCTGAGAAGAAATCAGTATGGTGGCTCTTTTGGCCCTCCCACCCGCCCATGTTCTAGACCTGTTTTTATGGCAAAAGGCAAATTGTGCACGCACGCACAGCGTACGGCACCTCCACGAGCCCTGACAATCAGCTGGTTGTTGCAAGGGAGGCGGATTGCGCATGCACGCACAGTACGAGTCAGGGGTGCATGCGAATGGAATGCGCACGATCACGATTAGCGAACCAGTAGTGAAGGTAAGTGCAACCCATCACTGGTCTTGTCCCAAGCAAAATTCTCCAAAGGGAAAAAAACATTTATTTCAAACAAGTAGCTGGTATCCTGGTTATCCTTTCTATTTCAACTGAAGCTGGGTTGGATATCCTACTATAAGAAAAAGGCAAACTTTCTCTCCCGTCAAGATCTTTCGGTGACTTTCTAAACACATCCACGTTGACGCCTGTACCTAGAGAACGTGGATTTTGGAGATCTTAAAGATAATAGAAGATACTTGAAACCAACTCTTCCTTTTGTTTTGTACAGCACTGGGTGAAATATTGTAAAATATTATAAAAATTTCAATAAAAAAAAAAAAAAACACATCCACGTTGAGACAACAATTCAGAAGTGGTTGGTTAATCTATGTTTTGGAAAACTTTTCCATTTCCAACTCTTTTTAAATAAGATTTTAAAAAACCACCACTCTTCTGTAAAATAAATCACATAGCATCTACTTCACCCAGCTCAAAGAAAATGCCCCGTGATGCAATCTAGTGATGCAATCAGTAATATACTGTTATTACCATTTTTATTACTAGTATATAATATTGCCACACTTTTCCTCAGATTGAAACTTTTAGAGTACAATTAAAGGAATCGACTGGGAAGTCTGGAGCTATAGTCTTAAAGTGGCTGAATGGCTTCAGAATGGAGGAAGCTTACATTACTTCAAACGATATAGAGTTGTTTAGAGTTTTAATCCTGGATTGTATTGTTGGAATGGGAAGAGTTCATTTACCTCTAATGGAGACTAGGTCTTGTTATTTTCCAGTGAAGAGTGTTCCCATGTGCGCCTGAACTGGGTATCAAATTTAGGACTCTAAACTAGCTTTTGGGTTAAAAATATGTGCATCCAGGTTATTATTCCAAGCACAATCCCATCTTTCTTTACCTCTGCTGTACAACGAAAGGCATTCAAAATGAGAAAGATCAAGAAAAGGTCAAGTCAACAAATGTGTAAATTTGCCAACTAGGATAAATCCACCAACTAGACATTGAAAACACACAGTGAAGATTGAAAAAAATGAGTTACAATTTATTTCCAACGGTTAAAATTTTGAACATGGTGTTTGACCTCTGCAGCTTTATAGGCATTGGAACTTGCAACTTGTGATTTATAGGGCTTGATGGATAGCAATTACTTTGTCACCTACAGTACCTAATAAGCTGTTTGGGAAAGCTGGTAGAGGTAATCTGAAAGCAGAGATCTGTTGGGCACAATGTGAGAATTATATGCTGTTGATGGAGAAGGAACAGGGAAAGGGAACAAAGGCAGAATGTTGGCAGACTAGGACCTCAACATCTTTCACTCCTGGCTTTGCGGCTGGGACACCTGAGAGTTATAATTCAGCAAATCCCGAGGACAACATGTTTCCTGCAGCCTTCTATTATATCCTATCAATCAAATGTCCTGCTTTCAGATTCTTTTCTCGCCTCCAATGTTTGCAAAATGGTTTACTTGTCAACGATCAAAACATAATGATTTTTGTCATTTGTGGGCACGTGCCATGTATGTATGTATCAGTGGTGGGTTTCTGCAGGCTCGCATCTACTCGCGAGAGCCGGATGGTGAAATTTAGAGAGCCGGTGAAAGGGGGTTCCACCGGCGTACCTGTAAGTAAATCTGGCCCGCCGCTGCCGGTGACCAATGGGAAGGAAAGGAAAGGAAGGAAGGAAGGAAGAAAGGAAAGAAAGAAGAAAGAAAGAAAGAGAAAGAAAGAGAAAGAAAGAAAGAAAGAAAGAAAGAATTTATCATCACAATTGAGCCCAAAATTTTGGTTGCTAAGCGAGAGCATTGTTAAATGAGTTTCACCACATTTTACAAGTTGGCCACTCCCACCCTGCCACATGACTGCCAAGCCACGCCCACAAAATAGGCCTACAGAGTAGGTTCTAAAACAATTTGAAACCAACCACTGGTATGTATGTATGTATGTATGTATGTATGTATGTATGTATGTATGTATGTATGTATGTATGTATGTATAATGTTTTAATTAACACATTTCTTCCCTAGTCAATTGTTAGGGAACAAAAATTAACTTGCCACAGAGGATGATCACAAGGGGCTGATGCTACAAGAAGCCTCTCTAGGTAAATAATCTTGCCTTCTTTCCTCAATCTATGTTGTCCTTTTGCAGCAATAAACACTCTTCTCATAGGATATTTGCTAAAGCAAAACAAACAGAAGGCGCTCCACTTCTCTTCTCCAAAGCTCTCAGCATTTCTGCCTATGGAATTGCATATGAAGAGCATCAGCTGCCATCATTGCACCCAGCTCTTTTTACAATGCTGCAGACTTCCACCTTTGTTCTCATCTCCCATCTGCTCTGGGCATTTAAATTAGCATTTTCTAAACCCTACCGACCCAACTTCTGCAGAAGCCCCTTAAAAGCTCAGTCCATCATTTTTCAAACCTTTTAGCCTATTAACAGCCTCTGCACCCGTAATCCCAGTGGTAACATTTAAAAGCTTCCCTCCTGCTTTTTCCCATTCATCTTCATTCTGGCTCTAGAGTACTTTGGCAGAATACGTTAAAGATGCTCAGGAAATTGGGGCTATGATCGTGGCCGAATGGCAAAATGAGTTGAAATGGGAGGGCAGGAAAGAAGGGCAGAAGAAGATAAGTTGCAGAAAAAAATGTGGCTATCTTCAATAGAGCCCTAGAGAATAAACCGTGCAGGTTGTAAATTCCAGATAATTCACTTACTGTTGAAAGCAAGAGGAAATTGTCCCGTTTCCAGCCAGAGGATGCCCATAGCAGGAGCATAGATATGTCATAAACAGGAAAAGGAAGTAACTGTAGAGAAGGAAAAAGGAGAATGTAAACAATTCCAGTCTTTTTAGATTCCTAGTTCCACATTGCTTTTCTTAGAGGCAGATCTATTTCTGGTTGACCTCTGTATCTCCAGAGATAAAGGCTATAAGGGGAACTAATTTTTAATTCCCTTGTGCAACGTTTTTTGTCTGTTCCCACCACTGGAAGAGAAATAAGACACTTTTGAAATGCATCACAACTTGGATCACCGGGTTCACTTTTAATTTAGTAAATCTACTGCTGCAAATCAGCCAGAAACGGTACTACACTGTAATATGTGAGATGAAGTTCCCCACAAAAAGGATTGAGTCAATGGCATGAATGGAGCTGAAGAAATCTTAGCCTCTTGAGTGGTTGACATTTAAAAGATAGGCGCATAATGTATTAATTGTCTTTGTTTAGAATAGTAATAGCAATAGCACTTCGACTTATATACTGCTTTACGGTGCTTTGCAGCCCTCTCTAAGTGCTTTAGTCGGCATATTGCCCACAACAATTTGGGTTCTCATCAGTGGTGGGTTCCTAACCGGTATACTACCAGTTTGCTGAGAGGGCGTTTTGTGCATGCGCTGCTCATTTTGCTCATGCATGCCCACGCTACACATTGATGCGCATGCGCAGTTGACTAAAAACTGTTCTGTGCATGCACAAAAACATGCTGGCGATGGCAGAAGAGACCAGGGAACCAGTTTGGGGACGTGTCAGGCCTGGGTTGCTGCCGGTTCCAGGGACCATACCACTGGTAGGAACCCTCCACTGGTCCTCATTTTACCCACCTTGGAAGGATGGAAGGCTGAATCAACCTTGAGCCTACTTCAATTTGAACTGCCAAATTGCAGGCAGCAGGCAGGCAGCAGACGTAGCCTGCAGTATTGCACTCTAACCACTGTGCCACCCCGGCTCTTAGAGAAAGATGTCTCTGGGCAGTTTATAGGACAAGAAGTTAATCAATTAAAAGCAAAGTGATAAAAAAAGACTAAAAGAAAAACAGAATGTTCAATTAAAAGGTTTTTTTCCCCCCATACAAATTTCATATCAAGTTCATAAAATAAAATGAAATTCCCTTTTTAGGTCTTTTTAAAGCCACAAAGATCCTAGTCCTCTTGTATTACTCAGTCAAAGCTCAAGTGAAATTTTGTACAGAGAAGGTCCTCCCCAATTGTCATAGGATAAATCAGGGCAATACACATAGACCTCCCCAGAGGGTATTAATGAGTGATGGCCATCATCAGTATTCTTTTGGCTGGTTTGAGCCCAGGTCAATAAAGTTATATTATTTCAAAGACTGGATTTTGATTTTGGGACAGCTGGTTAACAAATGAAACTTAAAGGCAGAAGGACTTTTTAAATGGATTAAATGGGAGGAGGAAATACCTGTCTTTTCCAAATGTTTGGTAAGCTGACACATATGTCAATATAAGTAATGCAAATGATGCAAATTGCTTCATTTACATGATGACATCATTAAGCAAATGAAGTAAATTGATGCAAACAACTATTTTATCTGCATAATGATGCTAGCATGGAAATGATGCAGATGATCCCACTTGTATAAAGGCATTGTTATGCAAATAGCATAAATTGCAATAGAATTTGGTCTTTTGTGTGTGATGGCTGTTGTGTTACGTCTGGAAATTGATGTTTCAGTTTAAATAGTAATTTTATTACTTATTAGTAAAAGCTGCTGTTAATGGTGAAAGTATTGTGTTGATCTTTTTGAAAGTATTTTTATTTATTGCCACAAATGTGAAGCTTGCCGGTGAGAATAAAGATGTGGTTTTAAGGCTGCTAAAGACTAATTGAAATTTTAAGCAAAACTGCAGCTGTTTTTCATAACCAGTCAGGTGGCTGATAATAGATATTTAGCAAATAGATTTTTGAATTTTTTCTTGCAGTTTTTAGAACTGAAAGGTCAACTCATAAGTCTGAAAGCTGATAAAGATCAAAGATCAAATTGATGTTTATATTTTGTATGCTGATTTACACAGACCATTAGAAGGCTGTAGGATAATATTGGACAGAACTGTGAAAATATCAACCTGCAAAAGTAAAGGGACAGAATTTTCAAGAAATTACTAGGATAGAAATTACTGTATAAAAGTTATAAGAAGAACAGAGGAGATGAACATTTCTAGTGCTTCCAGACAATTTGAGGTACTTGAAAAACAACCTTGTAAATTTTCCAGAACAGATTCTATTTTTCCTGGCATCTTGGTTGCCGTTTCACAGGTTGCCTTACACACTGTTCACTGGCGGACTTCTATGAGAGTATTTATGGAAAGTTTCCTTTTTATGACTAGGAGTCAAGAATAACAATATGCTGCCAAATGTTACACCATCTCTGAAAATACGCTCTTATTTTTTCTGGGCATGCTGTTGCCTCTATTCCTGATATTTTTTTTGAAAGTGGAAGTGATCCTTGGGAGAACAGTCAACCGGTTGGAACAGCTTTCCTTCGGACATTGTAGGAGCTTCATCACTTGAGACTTTCAAGAAGAGATTGGACTACCATTTGTCAGAAATGGTGTAGGCCAGGGGTTCCCAAACTTGGCAACTTTAAGACTTGTGGACTTCAACTCCCAGAATTCTCCAACCAGCTATGCTATGCTGGCTGGAGAATTCTGGGAGTTGAAGTCCACAAGTCTTAAAGTTGCCAAGTTTGGGAACCTCTGGTGTAGGGTCTCCTTCTTGGGCGGGGGGTTGGACTAGATGATTTACAAGATCCCTTCCAATTTTGTTAATCTGTAATCTGAAGTTGGAAGAATTGGAGCCAGGACCCTTTGATTCTTCCAATGTTTTGACTTCCTTGGCACATGATTCTGAATGGTTCTGAATGGCACATAGTCTGAGTAGAATTGTCAGCAGCCATTCCTTGCCTTCCTCATACTAAGAGTAACAATAGTAATATTAGACTTATAAACCGCCCCCTCTCCCCGAAGGGACCCTTTCTTCTCTGACCACTCATCTAATTCGGGGGGTGATCCTATTAGGGAGATAGCGACAGACCCATTGTACTGCAATTTCAGAGAAGAGAGTAATAGATAATAGTAGTACAATTCTTTATTGGCCAAGTGTGAGTAGACACAAAAGGAATTTTTCTCCGGTGCATCTCAGTGTACATTTAAACAACAGTAATAAATTATAAGATACAATCATAAATCATAACATACAAAGTGATAAATCATAAGACATCAGTAGGAGAAGGTAATAGGAAAGATGACAAGGTTAATAGCAATACAGCATACTACATGGGTAAATATCTTTAGGCATAAAGCAGTGCTATGAGAATTAGATGTTTAGCAGAGCGATGGCACAGGGGAAAAAGCCATCCCTGTGTCTAGTTGTTTTGGCATGCAATGCCCTATAGCAGTGTTCTGAGTGCAGAAATGGAAACGATTTATGTCCAGGATGTGAGGGGTCTTTAGAAGGAGGAATAATGAAAAATAATCTACATTTTGATTCATGTTTTAATTTGGAAATTAAATTTGGCTCCAGATAAAAATGCAAAACTAAACAAACTTCTTCCAAGTCAAGACTGCACATTTTGATAAATCACATAAGACTCAATCAATAACTAATAACCGAAGAACAAATTTAGCTCTAAATGGACATGGTCATTTACTTTGCTCATAATGAAACAAGAAACAGTTGCAAGAAATGAATCTACAGTATCTCTAATTTTATATCTATATACGCTGTGTTATTCTTTAATAAAGTTTTAATTGTTAGAGGAAAGGGAAAAAAATCTGTAGGCTCTCTTATAACAAATATGGTTTCTTTGTTAAAAAGAGATTGGAGTTTCCCATTTCCCATTCTCTTCTTCAGCAGGCAGATCCTGGACACATATTTGTTTTCCTTTTTTAATATCATATAAATTTAATAATGAAATAATTAAAAAATAAATAAAACACCACCCCTTTCCAATGCAGTTTCCAGAAAAGCAGCAATTTTCAATGGATTCTCTCAGAATTTTCCTATCTAACTAGTACTCCAGAAAGCTTGCTTAAGTGGCAGAATCTGAAAGAACAGCATCCATGTAGGTTATTAGGCTGATAGTTAAAGTAAGCAATTCCCCCTTGTTTTCCTTCTCTTTTCAGATTGAAGGCTGTTTCAGATCTGAGTGATACTGAAATTACGTTTTTAGTGTTAATTGGAGTCAACTAGGTATAGAACCTTATTTTGTAAAGAAGTAAAATTCCAATTGCCAAATACTTTCCCCCCCCATTTTTGGTTTCTCCTTTGAATACATGTTACTCTCAAGTAAAGTTCAAATTTGTTTGTGGTCTGGGATAACACATGAATAGTTGAGGAATTAACTTTCATGAAATATGGTGTTGTCCACTAGTTTGAATGGCTTTAAGAAAGGGTTAATTTCTGATAGTTTTTGAGAATTCAGTAAGGCCCAAAAACAGTTTCTCCAGTTTTAACCAAATCACCATGAAAAAATTCATTAATGGGTTAATCTAATGTTTATAGGAAATTCACCAAAGCATAAAGCTATTTCATGCAATGCTTGGTCAAATCAATACTTACAAAGACTTTATTGCAAAATCAGCCAATGAGGTATGTAAAAATGATCAACTTTTTTGTGCATGTTCTTTTTGAGATTAAGAATAATTCTAATAATAAGATATATGATTAAAAAATTAAAATTATTCCGCTTCCTATTAAGGGAAAAAATTCCTCAAAGCTTTTTTCCTAGAACAGAACAGAACAGAACAGAACAGGGGTTGGCAACCTTAAAACCTCAAAGAGCCATTTGGACCCATCTCCCACAGAAAAGGAAACACTGGGAGCCACAAAACCCTTTTGACATCTAAACTGAAGATAGTACTGCATATGTTATTTTTTTACTTTTATGATACTGTATTTTTCAGAGTATAAGTCGCACCTTCCCCCCCTAAAGAGTGTGGAAATGTTGGTACGTCTTATACACCAAATACAGCCATTTTTGGGCCCCCAAAGCCTTGCTCCCACATCCCAGTTTTGTGAAAAATGGGCAGAAAATGAGCTGGTTTTCACCAAAATGGGGGTGTTTTTGCCTTCCCCCACCCCTCAGAAACACTCTGCAGGCTTCAACAGGGTTGGGGGAAGGAAAAAACGCTCCCGTTTGGTGAAAAATGGGTCGAAAACCTCAATAAATTGCGTGCTAGCGAGTATCGCACATTGGCAGTTGTGATGCATATTTTGAGCGACAGAGAGCTGCAGCAGAGGAGTGAAAGAGCCACATGTGTCTCCAGAGCTGCGGGTTGCAGACCGCTTGAATAGAAGAATAGAATAGAATAGAAAACTTTATTGGCCAAGTGTGATTGGACACACAAGGAATTTGTTTCCAGTGCATAAGCTCTCAGTGTACATACAAACAGTGATACAAAAGTGATAAGTCATAGATCATAAATCATAGATATATAGCTAGAATCACCGTTGATCACAATAGAACCCATTTTTGTAAAGTGTCTTTAGACTGGATTTTTCTCATTTTTTCCTCATGGCCATGTAATGGAAAATACATCATTCCTCAGCAATTTCCTTTTTGCTCCCCATTCAAAAACAAAGGAAAATATCAATGAACCCTTCAGCTCTACTGAGAAATATGTACCTAGGAAACCTAGGCACAAATGAACTCTCCATTCTGTACACTTGCAGTCAAGTAATCTGCTTGAACTGATGAGAATTGTTTTAACTGCCCTGTTGGGGGGTGGGGGGAACCAAATGTATCTCATAAAGCAATTTCAAACCAGAGGGATGGTACGTGTGGGGGTTGTTGAGGTAGGGGCAGCTTCAGGGAGAGTTAAAAAAAAATCTAGCTAGTAACTGCGATTGTGTGATTGACTCCCCCCTCCTTTTTTTAAAAAAAACCATGTATCACTCATCTAGACATCTCTGAATTGAGGGCATTGGGATTATCTCCTTTTAGGGAAAATGGCTGCATTTGAGTAGATCTGTGACTTTGAAAAGCCTCCTTATTCAACTCGCCACTCTAGCACCACAGCTGGTGATGAGTGCATAAATAAACCTCAGAACAAATGGATCACTCCTTAGCACATTTCCCCCACCCCTCTGGGGAGCCATTAAGAACATCTGCTACTTTCTAAAGCATCTGCTGCCAGCCATCACAGGGGTGAAAACAGTAACAGAGGTTAAAGTGCTGGGGTCAGCAACCAAGCAACATTTTACAGTTGCTTGACTGCAGAATTGAAAGTGTGCTAGTTTAACTGGTTTTATTTTATTTTTTTACTTACAACAAACCCATTGCTTAGAATTTAATACATAAATAAATAAAGGCATTGCTTGGCTGGTTTGGACAATAGGTTGGCTGCAATACAGTTTAGGTAATTTGTGGTTCAGTCTAGGAGACAGACCCAACCACTATGCTTAGTTAAGTTGAGTGACATCACGCAATTGGGTTACTTCAATAAATCATGGCTTGATTAGTCAAGGGGTATTTCTGTGATGCGAAAACACAACCATTGTGGTAAGCCCTGCTTTGCAGGATTAATTCACAGACTAGTTCTGATTTTTCTGTCCAGAAACTACCAGCCTTTAATTTTAGGTGCATTATAAGCGAACCATAAATTAGCTGACCACATTTAAACCTAGCAAACCTAGTGCAAACTCAGCTACCAAAAATTACACTGATCATCTGCAAAACAAGGGTTAGGGAAGACACAAACATCTGGGCACTGATGAGCTGTTTAATATATTTACCCATAAATTATTACTTCATGGTTTATTCAACCCACTTTTCTAGATTTGTACAGTATATGCATGGATACATGACTATAGTTAGAGAAGACCTTGAATTACACTCTATGAAAGAGCAAGCATCCTAGTAGCCATTTTTCAATATCCCAACATGTTCTGAATATTCAAAAGGCTTCAACCAGCTCCAAAACTTTGGGGACCCCAGGTTTAGCCTAAGTGGAATCATACTAAATCTTCTAATGAGGTTTACCTCAGCAGTTTCTAAGAGAAATTCATCTATATCAGCTTTTCTCCCAATGTGGACATTTTTTCAGAATTTCCAGCTAGGATGGATATGGTAGGAACCATCCATGGTAGGAACTGAAGTCCAGAGTTCTATGGACTTCATCAATTCACACATTTTTGTGTGAGCAGATGGATAAGGGATGTGGAAATGAATAAGGTGAGTATCTCTGTGCATGTTGGAATAAAGGTAGGCCTCACCTTATGACCACAAAATTTCTGTTGCTAAGTGAAACCGTTTAATTGAGTAGCAATTAAAGCAGATGTTCATTAACAGGTGAAGGTGAATGTAGGCAAGTATTTTGGAGGCAAAACACTCAATAGGTGGGGATATCTGGTAATCCCAATCTGCCACTGAGGCCTTGAGTAAATGCTTATCATAACAGATTATGCTATTTGATAGTAGGCTTTCATTTTTTATTGATTTGCCAGCCCAGAACTTGCATATATTTGGACCCGAATTGGAAGTAGAGTAAGGACCAGATGCAGCCAGTTTTGACAGGTTCTGGAGAACTGGTAGAAGAAATTTTGAGTAGTTCGGAGAACTGGCAAATAGGCTGCCCCTGCCCCCACTGCCTCCCAGCTGATCTTCTTTTGTTGCCCTGAAAAGGAGAACGGAGCGGGAAAGCGGGTTAGTGGGGTGGGGGTAGGGAATGAGGATTTTGCAGTATCCTTCCCCTGCCACGCCCACAAAGCCACACCCACAAAGCTGTTCCTAGCTGGCTTCCACAGGCAAAGTTAATGGGAGAAGTCAGGCTCACTTAATAACTGAATCTGACATCCCGCATTGACTTTGCTGGTCATTTAACAACTGTGGCAAAAAGGTCGTAAAATCAGGCACGACTCACTTAAGATTGCTTAGCAATGGAAATTCTGGTCCTAATTGTAGTCTTAAATTCAGGACTATCTTTCAATACTTTTATTATGATAGGAGGGGCATCTAAAGCTGTTTAATTGTAACCCAGTAGTATTTTAATGGTTTGTGAGTAAACAGGTGTGAAACAAGAATATTTATTTATTTATTTATTTTATTACATTTATATCCCGCCCTTCTCCACAGAGGACCCAGGGCGGAATATAATATCTATAAAATGGGTTTGGGCTTTTTTTGCATTTGTTACATTGCTGCATATCTGAGATGAAAAAAGCCAGTGATTTACAGTATCTTAGCCCTGTGTTTACTACCCAGAGTAATTTAGTTTTTGCGGCAAAGATGGATTATGTAAAGACAATAATCTCATGGTAGTTCCAAGAACAGTAAAAAGTGAGTAAATAGTATAGTAGAGGTATGGGTGTGAATATTAAATGTTGTGTTAAGAGGCAAAGATATATATCTGATTGGCTCTGGGGAATACATTGCATAATTATCCACTGAGTTCCATGTGTAACATGATATTCTTATCAAAATTTTATGAAATCTCTGTCTCCCTCTCTCTCTCTTTCTGAATTCACAACATTTTGTGTCTGTTGTTAGGGGTAAAAAACACCCCCGTTGGAAAATAAACAGGCGGAATAGTGCAATACACCGGACAGCAAGAGGTACGTTGCTTTAACCACACACAAACTCTAAAACACTGATAGTAGAAAAAATAAATAGTCTTTACTTTTGTAGTAATTAAAATACTTCTTCCAAACAGTGATACTAACTCCTCTAACAATAAACAGTCCTTCACCAAAACCACAGTTATCTTACAGTAATTCAAAACAATGATACTTCTTCTGACTTCATGTTCAGCTTCTTTCTCAGTGGCAATCAGGAAGCAAAGGAAAACAAAAGGGAATGAACTGTGTTTCCAGCTACCTTTTATGGTTGAGCTGGGAAGCACAGCCAATCAGATTCCACATAGTCCTTAAAGTTACATATACTCTTTTATAATCTTGGCTTATATATATTGTCAACCCAATATCAGGATAATTATCCTAACATCTGTAGCACTAGAATGACACATATATATGTTACCCCAACTTCCAAATGCCCCCCCCCCCAAAGAGATGAATCATAGCAATCAGAGGTTAGTTAGCACCAAAACTGTGAGAGTGCACTTTGGGAGCGTGCGCACCTTCCATGCATGCACTTTGTTCATGTGCCCGTCTTGCACTCATGTGCATGGCTTAGAAAACGTGGCTAAATAGGATGACATAGAGCCGGGACAGGTGGGCTGGCCCACCTGTAAGTCGCCACCTCTGGTTCACCTTAACCAGTCTGAAACGGCTGAATATCACAACTGATGACAATGGAAATTACAAATTAGTTCTTCCTATCACAGTCTCATGTTGACAGTGCTTCAGAAGTTTAATCCCATTTTTTTTGGTGCTCTGAAAAAAACATGCCAGTTCTGACCATTGTCTATATGGCATTGTATGTATTGTGTGTGGTATATGGTATTGCAGCAATGTCTTCATGTATAAATCTGGCAAACAGCCCAAATAGCAGACAATGGATTATGCATAATTCAGAGTTGTTACTCAGGATCAGGTGAAGTTTGGGAGTGAGTAAATCTCAAGGAATCTTTGGAGGCTCTGCTTTGCAACACAGGAATCTTTGAAGTTTGTGCCTGGAGTTCCATTAAATATGCAGAAAATAAAAGCCAAACTTTCTAACTGCTAAATTTAAACTCCCCTTGTGAAGGAGAGCATTTTTTGTTCATACTTTACTTTAATTCTGAGCTTCTGGCCTCCCAGTTACGTTCTTGGTTCAGCTGCACAAAGACATTAATATTTCTCTTTAACATGGATACTGAAATAAACATTTAAGAGTATCTAATTCTGATCTACTTCCTAATAAACCCTTGAAAGGTTTCTAGCTAATGCTTTCTAAAACCTCCCTTGTAATTTCTCAGATTTCTTCTATAAAATAAGATGCTTCTTTTCTATTTTATTTTCAGACTATTTGAGATTTTCCCCCCAGATTTTTCTTGGTGAACATTTTCAGTTTATTGAAGACTTAGAGGTACTGTTCTTTCTGTTCTTTCATAAAAAGACTCCTGTTGGATCAGAAGTCCTCATCTGGATCAGTGTAGCCAACCGGATGACTCTGGGAGGCTCATAGTCTTCTTCTGCTACTACTTTTTAGTAAATGCACTGAAATTGTGCTGCCTCTGATACAGGAGATAGTAATTGCCACCAACCTTCTAGCCAGGAATCATTGGATCCAGAGGTGGTATTCATTTGGTTCTGACCAGTTCTAGTGAACCGGTAGTGAAAATTTTGAGTAGTTCAGAGAACTGGCTAATACCATCTCTGGCTGGCCTCACCCCCATCTATTCACTGCCCCCCGAGTCCCAGCTGATCAGCTGGGTCTTCTTTTGTTGCCCTGCACAGGAGAATGGAATGGAAAGCAGGTTAGTGGGGAGGGAATGGGAATTTTGCAGTATGCTTCCCCTGTCGTGCTCACCAAACCATGCCCATGAAGCCACGCCACATCCACCAAGCCACGTCCACCAAGCCACGCCCACCAAGCCAATTTTGAATCCCACCACTGGCTGTATCTTCCCTGACTTTGTTCAATCTCCTTTTAACACCATTCAAATTGGCTGCCACTATCAGGTTCTAATAGCAAATTTCACAGTTTAACAACGTGCTATATAAAACTGTTACACCTTTCTGTCAGTTCTAAATCGCTGTTTCTCTTACTGAAGCCTGAATTCTGTGCGTCATCATAATTCACTGGACACCAGTTTAGGTTGGATCAACTTTGCCATTTTGAACTCAGTTTGGAGAATTTTTTGGGGGTCTCTTTGTAATCCTGTTTGGATTTTACCATGCTGGACAATTTGGTATCATCGGCAAACTTGATCACCTCATCAGTCAGCTGTTACATCAGATGTAGTATTCTACCGGTTCGGACCGGTTCACCTGAACTGGTAGCGGAAATTGTGGGTAGCCCCGTCCACCTACCCGGCTCTACGACATTCCATTTAGGCTCTTTTTATGCCAAAAGTGCAGGCACCGAAGGCTATGCCCACGCGAGGAGGTGGTGCATGTAGTCACATCTGTGAACCATTAGGGAAGGTAAGGGAATACCACCCTGGGTTACATGTACATATATATATATATGTTGAAGTTCGGTTTAAAAACTTTGGAACCAACACTCTGAGTCCCTACTAGCTCACCAAGTGAGAAGAGTCCTTTTTAGCCCTATGTGTCTTGTCAATGGATGATGGTATGTGTCCTCCTACCGTGCCAAACTCATGGCATCTGAGTTTGCTCAGTAGCCTTTGGTGAATTATTCCAACAACATCTAGGTATGCAAAATCTATGTCTGACACACACCCTTAAAAAGTCTAGACCAAGGGTCTCCAACCTTTGCAACTTTAAGTCTGAAGGATTTCAGCTCCCAGAATTCTCCAAAGCTGGCTGGAGAATTCTGGGAGCTGAAGTCCTTCAGACTTAAAGTTGCAAAGGTTGGAGACCCCTGGTCTAGAAAGTCGGTGAGATAAAATGTACCGTTGTGGAAGTCATCTTGACTCCTTTCCATGTGGCTTGTTCTTCTATTTATTTTGTATATTTATTTATCTCCTTCTATTTTCTGTTTAATAACAACAACAACAGCAAGAGCAACAGAAAGGATTTCACCAAAGTATTGTGGGTGTCACAAGCAGCCAGATGGGGCTGTATATCCTTTGGATTATAATTATCCCTGCACTCTGCCGTTAAAACTCAGATATGGCTGGAGCATTAAAGACAGCTATTACGGTATCTATTGGGTAGTGTATTAGAGCATGCCATTTAATTAAAAACCCAATTTATCTGTGCATGAATAATTTCTAAGGGTTGCTATAGTATATTATTTCCTTCGCTTACAAAAAAAAAATCTATTGGCTGCAGATCATTGGCCAACAAAGCAGCTCTATAAGAGATTTTAGTTTGAATTGAACATATCAATAATAATGAACAGCTTCCTTCTTCATGGCACTGGTGGTTTTAGAAGGAAACCGGTCCTCATAAACACGGCGTTATTGTCTAAAGTGAGGATAAATGATGATGGAGTGTGTCAGAGTTTGTTGCATAAATTCAAATCCAGAAAGCAAAAACAGATTACTGATTCAGCTGGATTCATTAACTTCTTTATATACAGAAGAATAGATGAATAAATGTACAATACCAACAGGTGGTTCCTCCAAGTAAACACAAGGCAGAAGAGTTACAGGAAAACACAAGCAGTTAGTTTCATATTAGCAGACAAGTCCAGTGCTAGTTTGCTTCTCAAAGCCACAGAATGCTTTCTTCTTAAGTTTCTGTTTCAATTCTCTGCACAGACTCAGATCTGTTTACGCTCCCATTGGGCGACTTAATTGCTATGCCTATTCATTGACTGACCTTGTTCTCATGTCTTTCCCAGCCATGAATATTTTAACAGTGTGTTTGACGACATGAAGGCTTTTGAACAGACATAAGATTCCCACTGCAGACAACTGCCCAGTACCCATAAATGACTGGCTTTCCAAATACATCACCAAGAGAACTTTACCAAGGGAAGATGACTGCTCACAGCTGTTTACAATTTGAGCTCTATGTACAAGCATCACCTAAACGGGACTCTAGTGAAAAATAGAACAAACTGATTTTGGAGAAGCTAAACTACAATGATAGAAGAAGCCCTTGGACCAAGAAATATGAAGGTACAGATACCACAGTCATCGTAAAACATAATGATAAGATCTCTTTTCTGAGATTTGGAGGACAATTGGACAAAGCATTTTGGACAAGGAAGAAATTATATCTATGTGTTTGACATGAGAATTCTCCCCAGAAAGACCTTGCAATAAGAAAGGCTTCAGCAGTTCCAAGAAGCTTCCACACCCAATTGCACTATTCAGGTGACCCTGAGGGAACAGATAAACCTCCAAGTGGCCTCAAGAGTGCTAACAACCAGATGACTGCAAGGAATATGAATCTTTCCACCTTTCACCATTCAGTCAGAACTGAAGAAGCTTCTTGGATGAGAATTGAAACAACTTCAAGGGAAACAAAGTCTAGTTGCCTTTTGGAAAAAAACTACAACCCACCTTTGGGACAATTGTGACCTGAATGACAATAGAGCACACATAGCTTTTTAAATTAGGTTTATTGCCACAAAAGGAGAGGTAAAGATATACATAGTGGAAATCAAGTCAGCAAGGCTCCTGTCCTCATTTAAGGAGAGACTTCCTTAAGGCAGCATCTATGTAAATGGTTTGAAGCTCTTTTTTTCTTGATTGCAAAACTGAAAGAATAACTGCCCCTATTCCAGAGAAGCTGGATGGTGAAACCGCTATTGGCTGTTCGTTTCCCTAATGGCGTTTTGAAATGCTTCTTTTCCTTCTCAGCCTTAGCAATTTCATTGTAATTTTAGTACAATGACAATAAAGATTATTATTATTAGCAAGTCCTCTTGCATTCATTATTACGGCACTGTAACACAGCAGTGACTGAAACCAGGAAAATCTGTGGGTATGTCACTGAAATTAATGGAAGCAGCTACATGGGAAGACTTCATCCTTAATATGAGATAACTTATAAGCAATAACAACCTATAAATAGGCTGTTTAGGGACCCTGATTTGACACTTTTCTCACAAAGGCAATGATAACAATCACTAGGTAAAGGTAAAAGTTTCCCCCGCACATGCATGCTAGTCGTTTCCGGCTCGAGGGGGTGGTGCTCATCTCCGTTTCAAAGGCGAAGAGCCAGCGCTGTCTAAAAATGTCTCCGTGGTCATGTGGCCGGCATGACTAAACACCGAAGGCGCATGGAACGCTGTTACCTTCCCACTAAAGAAGGTCCCTATTTTTCTATCTGCATTTTTTACGTGCTTTCAAACTGCTAGGTTGGCAGAAGCTGGGACAAGTAACGGGAGCTCACTCCATTATGTGGCACTAGGGATTCGACTGCTGAACTGCCGGCCTTTTGATTGACAAGCTCAGTGTCTTAGCCACTGAGCCACCACGTCCCTGTAACAACCACTAGTCTTGGGTAATTGCTCTATTGAAGGAACAAAATGAAATCAAGATTTTCAAGTTTCATTGTTGGTTGTGATAGATTTGCACAAACCGAATCAGACAAGATAAAAGAAAATAACCAGGCAGATATATAGTGCACAAGCGTTATCTTCTAGTCTTGTTTCTTTTAGCTAAACCTCACAGGATACAGCCTCCAACTTGTCATTCTGCCATTTTTTTCCTCAATATGTAATTATTTATTTTGCTTTACCTCCTATGTTCATTGGGAGAACTACCCAACTCCTTTGATGTTTGGTTAAACATGCTTTTAATATTTCAGCTTCCCAGGAGGAAGAAGAGGCTGCAGGGGGTTGTAGCCAAGTGACAGTCTGAAGTATCACCTCTTGAATACCCCAGAAGGCATTAAAGAGAAGAGGTGAAAATAAATGTGGAGGCAAAGAAAATCCAGATGAGCAAGGGACGAATGGCCTCAGTAAGAATTGTGTCTTCTCCAGGGAAGGACAAGGAGTAAGTAGCCCGGAACTAGTTAGATTTCCAAATGCTGGCTGGGGAATTCTGGGAGCTGAAGTCCTTCAGACTTAAAGTTGCAAAGTTTGCCCACCCCTGGTCTAGTCCCTTGATGGAGAACCTATGGCACACAGAGCCCTCTCTGTGGGCATACGTGCCGTTGCCAGATACTCTTTTGGTTTCTGACACACACATGCACACCGGCCAGCTACTCTTTGTGCACACTGGAATGCCATAAACCCAAAGACCAGCTGGCCAGCGCACACATGTGCCCTGGCCAGCTGGTCTTGGGGTTTATGGCGCTCTGGTGCTCAGGTGCTTCGGTGCGCACATGCACACACATTCTAGTTTGGGCACTCAGTGCTGAAAAGGTTCCCCATCACTGGTCTAGCCAGTTTGGCAAAACGTGCCTCCTGCTTAATTGTCTCCAGGAAGAATTATTGATGGCTGTTTTTATCACTCACAGGTGGGAAGGTAAATAAAACCCTGGTGGATTCACTTTCTTTAAGCTTATCCCACATTAAACTCAAAGGACACCACCAGTCACAGCCTAATTAGTAGAACAACCCTTGGCAGTCAAGGCAGAGTGATTCAGCTGGCATTCTTTTCTACCAGCTCAGATAGGGAGGAACCAATTTCATGCTGCCACGAGGAACAGTCCTTGTGTACAGGCTGGGTGGTTTGTTTAATTAAAGACAAATATAGGACTTTAAAACAAATAAGCTATCAAATCCAGGAGAGCTGGTTCTGTACTGTTTGTCTATTGCTAATTGTTTCTGTTAGACTCGCTATTCTGAACCTTCAAGTTCAGAAGTTTGAAGAGCTTCTTGACCAACTGAGTCCAGCTGCACCTTGAGAATTGGCTGAAAGAACTGTCCCTGTGGGTTGCAATACGGGCAAGATTAGCTGATCTGGAGCCTTAATTTCCCCCATGTAAATTAAGAAGAGAAAGACAATATTCGAAGAGTTCGAATAACTAAACAAAAACTAGAATGTTATTCCTAAATGGAGACTATCACATATTTTTTTGAGGAACATAACAATAAATTGAACAAAAACGAGCTCATTGTTTGAGCCAATTCTTACACTTGGCTACCTAATCAATAATTGCTCAGAAATGGAAATGTGTAGATGGGTTATATTGAACAATTGGCATTTTAAGGTATGGTGAATTATTCTTATGGGAAAGTTAACACTAAAATTCTAATACTGGCTTTTCAGAAGGAAAAATTCATTTCTATCAATTTGGAAAGCTTATCTAATAAATCTTATTTAAGTTACTTAAAGTAATATCAACTCCTCTTTTGATAAATTTAGTGATATACATAAACTCTGACAATGTTGAGCGCGATTTCTTCTGTGACATTACTTTGTCTTCTTGTTTCTTTCTTGCCTTACACAATATTAAAAGTTAAAAAAAAACCACCACATTTAGAAGAACAAAGGAAATTAAGGTGTCGACTTGAAATAAGCGAGGCTGAGCCAGTTAGTCAAACTGATAATAAGTATATTTCAAACTTGGCAACTTTAAGATATGTGGACTTCAAGACCCAAAATTCACCAGCCAGTGGGGGGAAATGCTGTAGCTTGATGGCCTCTTTATGGCAATTAGGAAATTATCATATCTATATGCTGTTTCGAATCCTTTGGATTCTCTTGCTAGGTTTTAAACTAGAACAAGCCAGAATTGGATTATTTCTTAGCTGGGGTTTCGTCTGTCTAGAGCCGTGTCTAGAACCTATGGTGCACGTGCCCAAAGTGGCATGCGAAGCCATGTCACCCGGCACGCATGGCCTTGACGGTTTGTCTTCGGGGTTTCATCTGTCCTTCGTGCGAGTGGCAGTGCTGAAAACTGGTGTGTGCATGCGTGCCAGCTAGCTGATTGTCAGGTGTGCATGCACACTAGAACCCAGAAGTTTGGCTTTTCCGGAGCAGGATTCCTTCGTCCACACGGCAGTGCTAAAAGCCAGTCTGGGCTTTTGCGCTGGCCACTTGATTGTCGTGTGCACATGCACGATAGAACCCAGAAGTTTGGCTTTTCCATAGTGCGGCCCTGATGAGCACACATGTGACATTTTGGTGTGACCTTTTTAGCATTCAGTGTGGAAAAGGTTCGCCATCAGTGGTCTAGACTAGAGCAACATAAAAATAAACATTCATGGTTTCATTCTTTAAGTAAAACGTTTGCAATTTGCAGCTATTTTTTTTAAATGTGCAGTATATGACGTTCTGTTGCAATGATTTAAGGCTGCTTCATTCTACTGTTTTATTATTTCAGCCTTGTGCTAAATTAGTAACAACTCTAGTGCTAAAGGGCATAATATTATGCTGGTTGAGCAGTCTAACTACACAGTGCAATATTGACCAGAATGGCATCATTGGGTTCAATTGTTTCGAGAGAGAACAGTAGAATGAATGGGGTCATGGAAGGGTAATCAGGGACTGGAGAGGAGGGGCAGGCCTATATCAGCCTGAAACAGCCAGTGACTCAGATCCTGCCCATTTTTTTTATCTATATAAATAAAAATGTAACAAGAATTTGTACAAAACCACTAATCTCCTAAAGTACTGCACCGATCACTTCCAAATTTTCACACAACGTTCCTTTGAAATACAGCACCAATGATATATAGAGATTGTGTAGATGTCACACCTGTGCCAGGTACACGCAATGGAAATGTAAAAAATTGTAAAAAAGGTAGGTAGATGGATACAGAGAGAGCAGTGGGCCACAGGTATTATGTCATCCTTTGTGACATAAAATACTCTGAGGGAGAAATACAGTAGGTAGGTAGATAGAGAGATAGAGAGAGGGAGAAATACAGTAGGTAGGTAGGTAGGTAGGTAGGTAGAGGGAGAGAGGGAGAAATACAGTAGGTAGGTAGGTTGGGTGTTATACGGTGGTTGTGGGTACGTGTTTGTGTGTGCAGGTGTAGATCTACACACAGATTGGTTGGCCATTTAACCAGACTGGGCCACAGCAATGCGTGACCGGGAATGGCTAGTTACTAATAATAGAATAACAGAGTTGGAAGGGGCCTTGGAGGTCTTCTACTCCAATTCCCTGTTTTCTGAAAAACAGAAACAATCAGGAAAAAGCAAAGGTACAGGTACAGATTAGACGAAACCAGGCTCAAAAACAGTACAAAGTTGATGTGTTGTTGTTGTGAGATGCCCAGAGTGTGCTCTAAGGTGGATGGTCACACAAATCTTTTAAATATTTTAATTCCCTCTTCTGTATAGTATTTTATCAGATTATTGTTATCTAGCACAGGGGTCCCCAACCTTTTTTGCACCAGGGACCGGTTTCATTTTAAAGAAAACTCTGCGGACCGGCTGAGTGGCTCAGCAGTCATGTGACTGGGTGGGCGTGGCCAATTTGGAAAATGTGAAACTCACTTAACAACGGTCTTGGTTAGCAACCAAACTTTTGGGCTCAATTGTGGTCATAAGTTCTCTCTCTCTCTCTCTTTTTCTTTCTTTCCTTCTGTCTTTCTTTCTCTTTTTCTCTCTCTTTCTTTTTCTGTCTCTTTCTTTCCTTCCCTCTTTCTTTCTCTTTCTCTCTCCATTTCTTTCTCTTTCTCCCTTTCTTTCTCTTTCTCTCTTTCTTTCTCTCTTTCTCTTTCTTTCCCTATTTCTCTTTCTTTCTCTCTCATTTTTTCTTTCTTTCCCTCTTTCTCTCTCCTCTTTCTTTCTCTCTCTCTTTCTGTCTCTTTCTTTCCCTCTCTTTCTCTCTTTCTTTTTCTCTCTCTTTCTTTCCTTTGTCTCTTTCTTTCTCTTTTTCTCTGTGTCTTTCTTTCTCTCCCACTTTCTTTTTCTTTCTTTCCCTTTCTCTCTTTTTCTTTCTGTCTCTCTCTCCTTCGTCCGCCCATCTCTGTCACTCTGTGTGTGTGTGTGTGTCTGTCTGTCTCGCATTCAGGCACTTAATCACTCATTCTGTGTCTCTGTCTATCTTTCTCTCCCTCCCGCCCTCTGTGTGTGTGTGTGTGTGTGTCACTCTCTCTGATTCCCTCCCTCCCCGTCTCTCTCTATGTCTATGCCTCTCTCTGTTGGTCTGTCGTCGTCCCGTCCCATTCCCCCCCCCCACCGCGGAGTCTCCTCAGCCCGGCTCGACTCGTTCACTTGCCTTAGCCTGCCGCACCTGGGCGGCCACCGCTGCGCTTGGTCGCTCGTGCACTCGGTCAGGCTCCTTCCAGGAGCTGAGAAGGCTCCGTGGGGAGGGGGGGGAGGAACCTCCGCAGCTTCTGGAAGAAGACGAGTAGCTGGCATGCCGGTTGGGGAAGCTCTGTGGGGGCAGGGAGGAAGGGAATCCGCGGCCGGTAGGGAGGACTGCTGCGGAGTCCCTTTCTCCCTGCCCCCCCAGGAGTCCCACTGTCGACAAGGGTGGAAGAAGAGGTGCACTCCAAGCGCGCGAACAGCCCCGCCTGCGTTCTCCCGCGCGCTTTGTCCAGGGGGCTGCCCCCTCCTCCCTCCTCCTCCCCGGCCCTGCGGCCCGGCTCCCACCCAGCCACGGACCGGCACCGGTCCGCGGCCCGGGGGTTGGGGACCCCTGGTCTAGCAATTGAGGACAGAGCAATTGTCCTTTGATTTCTACCCGATGTTTCTCAGCATCTCAAAGTAGGAGGGATAAATATAGCCATTGGGAATTTTAAAAAATGTGAGGTGAAGCAAGACTCTACTCTCTCTTCTGATGTTACCTCCACCCTTGTCATATAAAGTCGGTCTGGGAAAGAATGGCTAACCCAGGATTACTCTGTATTTCCATAGCTGTGTATCAGTGGTGGGTTTCAAATTTTTTTAGAACCTACTTTGTAGGTGTGGCCTATTTTGTGGGCGTGGCTTGGCAGTCATGTGACAGGGTGGGAGTGGCCACCTTTTAAAATGTGGTGAAACTCATTTAACAACGCTCTTGCTTAGCAACCAAAATTTTGGACTCAATTGTGATGATAAATTCTTTCTTTCTTTCTTTCTTTCTTTCTTTCTTTCTTTCTTTCTTTCTTTCTTTCTTTCTTTCTTTCTTTCTTTCTTTCTTTCTTTCTTTCTTTCTTTCTTTCTTTCTTCCTTCCTTCCTTCCTTCCTTTCTTTCTTTCCTTTCTTCCTTCCTTCCTTCCTTCCTTCCTTCCTTTCCTTCCTCTTGGGTCACTGGCAGCTGCAGGCCAGATTTACTTCCAGGTACGCCGGTGGAACCCCCTCTCACCAGTTCTCTAAATTTCACCAAGCGGCTCTCGTGAGTAGGTGCGAGCCTGCAGAAACCCACCACTGCACCAGAGGGAAAGACAAGAAACAATGGATGGAAACTAATCAAGGAGAGATGCAACCTGGAATTAAGGAGAAACTTCTTAACAGTGAGGACAATTAACCAGAAGTTGTGGGTGCTTCATCACTGGAAGTTTTTAAGAAGAGACTGGACGGTCACTTGTCTGAAATGGTATAGGCAGTGATGGCTAACCTTTTTTGGCTCGCGTGCCAAAAGCGGGGGGAGTGCAGGGGGAGTCGTGCATGGGCGTGCCACACCCATAATGCTATGTGCGTGACCCCCTGCTTTTGGCACGCTTTTTTCGCCCTCCCCATGCTCCAGAGGCTTCCTAGGAGCCTGGGGAGGGTGAAAACAGCTTCCCCCCTCACATCCAGAGGCTTCAGGAGCTTCCCTGAAGCCCCCAGAGGGCAAAAAACGGGCTCAAAAGAAGGCCTAAATCAGCTGGCCAGCACACACATGCACGCTGCAGCTGACAGGGCAACATCTCGCGTGCCCTAAGAAATGGTTCCGCGTGCCACCTGTGGCACCCGTGCCATAGGTTCGCCATCACGGGTATAGGACCTCCTGCTTGAGCAGGGCACTGGGCTAGAAAACCTCCAAGGTGCTTCTCAGCTCTACTCTGATTCTAATTCTGAAACCTATACTATTTCAGACAAAGGGTTGCCCAATCTCTTCCTAAAAACCTCCACTTCTGGAGCATCCACAACTTCGGGAGGCAAAGATTCCATTGATTACTAAGATCATTTCTAGCATAATGACTGATGAAGTAAGCAGAATTTATGCACCTTGAAGCAGGCCTCTACATGGTCAAAATAAAGGGGGGGGGGGAATACTACTTTAGTACCAGGGCAGCCGCAAATGACTTATGCCTCTCACACTCATTGTAATGGTATTTGAGAATGACCTTGGGAGACACGGGAAAGAGTTTCATCCAGCGCAAACAGTCGGACAAGTTGCATCTGAGGCTGCAAAAGGAATGGGAGCATGGCAAAATCTCAGAAGGGACCCTCCCCCCTCTGATTCTTGAGCTGTAAAGCGAAGAGGAGAAAAAGATACTTTCAGCCCTGCAAGATTCTGTTTGATTTGATTTTGATTTTATTGGATTTATATACCGCACCACTCTCCCAAAAGGGACTCGGGGCGGTGCACAGGAAACTAAACACAATAAAACAATACAAAAGAATAAATACATCCTAGACTGAATAAAATCCTATTAAATTAGAGGTGCCTGTGCTAAAATCAATTTAAAACCCTTATTAAAACTTTGTGTAATTTAAAACCAGTCGATGATATAATCTCGGAAGTTAGGCCAGGCCAGCTAAGTGAAAGAAATGCGTCTTTAGGTGTTGGTGGAAGAGGCGGAGGTCCGTGATGTTTCTAAGATCAGGGGGTAGATCGTTCCAAAGGGCAGGGCCCGCCACAGAGAAGGCCCTTCCCCTGGGCGTCGCAAGCCGGCATTGCCCGGCCGTAAGCACCCGGAGAAGACCCTCTCTGTGGGAGCGGAGCGGTCGAAGGGATGTGTGAGGTAGGAGGCGGTCTCGCAAATAGTTAATGTAATCTTACAATAACGTTAGACCTAGTATTTCATCCTTGGCTGGATGACCTCACAAGACTGACTTTCATGCACTGGGGACAACATAAAGGCCATATCACAAACACACACTTGAAAAAAGAAATGCTCAGGTGCAATAAATCAGGAAGCAAGGGGGTTCAAATGACTATGGGTTTATTGCATGGTGACCCTATCTACAGGAATCTGAACTAGTAGTGATCAAAGCAAATTGATATAGATAAGAGCGAAGGTGGGCTAGACTAACATTTTTTGTGGGCGCAAAAGCACTCGAGACTGATGATGTGCTTGACATTTCCCTCAGTCTGGCCATCTCCTACATCAATGTTAGCACGTTTGTACCATAATCTGCAAGTGGGAAAAGGCCCTCAGTGATCATGAGGAGAGAAGAGAGATGCCACAGTACTAGAAACTTGCCATCCTGACTCACTCATAATTCACCTGCATCCCACCATGGAATGAAAATAGGTAAGGAAATAATGTCCTTTTTTATGCATGAAAAAGGGGAGGAGCTCTGATTGTATTGCTAGGGCAGCTTGCTTGAAATTAGTGATGAGCCCCCCAAGACAGAGGTAGGTTCCTACCAGTTTGGGCCGGTTCCGCCGAGTAGGTAGTAATTCAGCCTTCCACGCCCCCGAACCGAGTGTCTCAGTGGCACCATAGGTGACGCCATCTTGTTTTTTACTTCTGTGCATGTGCAAAAGCATTTTTAAGTACTGCGCATGCGCCTGCACGCGAATCAAGCATGTGCGCACAGCACGTCCCTGAGCGAATCAGCAGTAGCAGCAGCTGGAACCCACCCCTGCCCCAAGGCCAGTTGCTACTATTAGTTGTACAGCCAAAGGCAGGGAAGGAGGAAAGGACCCTCTGTCTGCTTGCCTGAATTCTCTCCATGCCTCTTGCCAAGTGACCTGGGAGAATTACCAGGAATTATCGGATAGGTTTGATGTGGAAAGCCAGGCGGCTGGATGCATTATCTGGCAACAATGCAGCCAACAAAGCCCTGGGATGCTTCCCTCCCCGCTTATTTAACAAGAGCCTTGTGCACATAAGGATCAATGAGGCTTGTTGTGATTTAATCAAAGAGCTGCTTTGTGCGGCTTCGTTTTTGCAGAATTCTCAGCATTCTGCTACCTACTCCCAAGGACACCCACAGGGAAAAGGCAGAATCTCGACCTTGCATTGCAAAACCAGCAAAATAGTTTTTGGCGTTACAGTTTTTCCTTTGCCTTTGAGCAAGATAGCCAGTCGGAAATGTTACCCTTAAGCGAAGGGCTTTCCTTGAGAAGTTGCACTTTCTGGGCACCATTGAAGGAAGTGAACCAGGGGTGGGTTCTGGCTGCCATTATTACCCGTTTGCTGCCTGAAAAATTTTGTGTCCGCTCTCTCACGTCACTGGCGTGCACATTTGCACTTAAAACAATCTGTGCATGCACACAACGTTAAAAAAGAAATAAAAATTACATTTGCAATGAAGATAGTTCAGAAAATCAAGATGGCGACGCTGAAGATAGAACTGGTACGATTACATGTTCTCTGGAGTTCCTACCTATTTGGCTGAACCGGACCAAATAGGTAGGAACCCCACCTCTGAAGTGAACTCATCACATAAGTGAAGGTCCCTACTTTTCAGCTGCACTGGTTTTAAAGTGTGAGCATAATAGACTAGCTAATATTTGAGCAAAGATAGAGAAGACTAGAGTTGATTACTTATTATTCGATTTTTTAAAAAAAAAATTAGATCCCTCTCTTCCTTACGGATAAGTTGAAAACGCCCAAAGAAAACAGAAATCCATAAAAATACTTAAAACCTCAATATGGGCCCATGTGCCACTCTATCCCAAAGCCTATGGGTGAAGATTTGATTCAGCCATGGAAATTTATTGAGTCCATTTTAGCTGGTCACAATTTCTCAGTCTAAGCTGGGTCAAAGGGTTGTTATGCTGAAGAATTTATTTATTTATTTATTTTAATTCGATTTATATCCCGCCCTTCTCCACAAGGGACCCAGGGCGGCGCACAGGAATTTAAAACATATAAAACAAAATATACAAAATTTAAAAGCATATTAAATTAAACAATCATATGCTAAAACCAAATTAAAACCCCAATTTAAAACTATCTAAAATAGCCCCAGCGAGCCAAGAGACTTAGATCAAAAAAATAACTTTGCCTTGACTTTTCTTTTTGAATAATTTTGCATAATATTTGTATTTGGATTTTTTGTAAAGGACTGACAGTATTGAATTGAGAATTTAGATATATGTACACGCTTTCACTTTGTAGTTTGATGAAAAATGTTTTTCTTTTTATTGTTATTAATGTATTTTGAGGTCCCGGAAGAGCCGACGACCTCGACGTGAATGCTTTCAAAATTTCTTTGTATCCCTTACCCTATCCTACAGAAAAAATGTAAAACCAATAAAACTTTTTCAATATAAAATAGCCCCAGCGGGAGGTTAGGCTAGGCCGGCTTGCTGAAAAAGATGTGTCTTTAGACACTGGCGGAAGAGGCGGAGGTCTGAGATGGTACGAAGTTCAGGAGGGAGGTCGTTCCAAAGGGCAGGGCCTGCCACAGAGAAGATGGCATTGCCCGGCCGACGGCACCCTGAGAAGGCTCTCTCTGTGGGAGCAGATCGGCCGTAGGGAATGTTATGTGAGAATGCTTTTGTGTGAAAAGATGGAGGATAAATTTAATGTGTATATATATATTTATTGTTATATATTGATAACAATTTATCTAGCACAAAAATGCTGTAAGGGCAATGCCTCATCCCCTTTCAGATTTCTTAAGGAGATCATAGCATGCAGTTATAGGAATAGACTAAGACTTAGAAGGAAACTGTGGAGTCTTGAGTTGTGAACAGCTGTGAGCCTGTGTAATATGCAGAAGTTTGCCGATTCTCATTCTCACCTGATTTTTAAAATATAAACCTCTTACAATTTTTAGTAGGAAGCTGGCATGCCAACTAGTACAGAAAATGAAAATAATTTATTCAGAAGTCTTCCTACCTGCGCAGCAACAGTCTAACAGTAAATTAGGATGTGAAAGGGGCATCTTGAAGAACTACAGTGAGTGTTGAAGAGTTGTATCTCCAGTTTGTCTTCTAGTAATTTTTTTAAAAGAATTTTTTTTCTTTGTTCTTGCTTATGAGGACACAACACAAGACACCTCCTCCCACATGAAAATCATTCTGTGACAGAGCCCACAGCATGCTCTCAAAATGGTAAATATGCCCACTGCCCCAAAGAACATGGCTATTTGTGGCTGTCAGATAGTCTAGGCCTGTGATGGCCAAGCTATGGCACACATGCCAGAGGTGGCACACAGAGCCCTCTCTGTGGGCACGCACGCCATCGCCAGCTGCTCTTCTGGTTTCTGGCCAATTGATCTTTTTTTATTAGAAGATTTTATGAAGATTATAGACAATTTCTCCCCCCCCCCTGGCCCCCTGCCCCCCCGACCTCTTCCTCCCTCTCCAGACTTCCCAGAACAAGCACAGGGTATAAAATTCACAAGCATAAAACTAAAATATCTTAACAAAAGGATACATTCATGTTATCCCTAGTTCTTTAACTCATAACTCAAAACATCATAAACATACACTACTTAAAAATATTTCATTCATATGCTATATAAACCTTCTTATTTGGATACTTTTTTTTATGGCCAAGTGATCTTTGCGGGCACTGGAGTGCCAGAAAATGACCTGAAAATGGGCTGAAAATTGCCAAAAACCCAGGCCATTTTTCAGGCCTTTCCTGGGCCATTTTCCAGGCTGTTCTTTTGGCCAAAAACAGGCTGAAAAACAGCCTGAAATCGGTCTGAAAACCGGCCATGTGCGTGCCGGCCAGCTGGTCTTCATGTTTCTAGTGCTCTGGCGCATGCACATGCATGCATGTTCCAGTTTAGGCACTCAGTGTTGAAAAGGTTTACCATCATTGATCTAGGACTCTAGGTATTCTGTTGTTATCTGGAAAAGGAGAGGAATGATCGTAGGAATTGTCTATGGAGATTCTCAGTCATCCAGGTCATGGTTGTCCCAAAGGTGCTTTTTAAAAGGCCATTAGATTTATTTTTTGTTTTTTTCCCCATGAAAACATTTCTCTTTTAAGAAGGAGCTTCTTCATTTCTGACTGAATGGTCGGGAATAAAAGGATTTATATTCTTTGCAGTCATCAGATCATTAGCACTCTGGAGGTCTGTCACAGAGAGCTAACAGCTGACATTCAGAGTGCTAACCACCAGATGACTGCAAGGAATATAAATTTTTCTATTCACTACCATTCAATCAGAACTGAAGAATCTTCTTGGATGAGAAGCAAAACGTTTTCAAGGAAAGAACCAAGAAAGTCCAGTTGCCTTTTGAAAAGCGCCTTTAGGACAACCCTAGGGCTTGCTATGCTTTCCCCACAGAGGGCTACCAGAGCCATTTCTGAGGTGTGTAATTTTGTCTCCAGGCAGATTGTCACCTAAACAGTAACTACAAGAATGCACAGATTACCCAGAGAGTGCCAAAGATTTTCTGAATTGTGAGTTGGTGCAGCTTCCATACAGCAAAGTCAGTCGCTTGGAAACCTTTTCGATAAAGCGTTATAGGATCTATATCCCATTTCCATGCATCGCTGAGTTAATCATCTTTATGACGCTTGATTTCTTCATAGCGGCTTTTCATTTCTGCATTTTTCTTCGCCTTCAATTTGGATATGACAAGATGATTTCTGAGAAGAGAACGGTTATATAACCACGGGTATAATAATTGACCAGCAATGCTAAGGAGCCAGGAAGATGCTCCTCGTTGCCCAAACAACGTTGTGTCACTATGTCAGTTGTCTTGACAATGATCTGGAAGGAAGAATAAGCACACATCAATGGTTTTCTATAGTTGTTCATCATCAGTTGTTAGTGAGAGGATGAGCTCCAGTGGGGAACAGCTTTCAGTAAAAACACAGTACAGGTAGCCCTTTGACTTACAACTGGTCGTTTGTTGTTTAACGATCTTTCAGAGTTATGACAGCCACAGAAAGCATGTTTATATTTCACATTTCTAGAGCTCCCATCTCCCTCAAGGAGGGACTCTCTGTTTTATAGCTTATAAAGCACTTCTGTCTTAAAATGTTGTGCTCTGCCCCTTCCCGGTCACACTGTATTTCGGGCACTTGGCAATCAGATCACAATTTGTGCCTGGCTGCAGTGTCCTACAGTCACATGACTGCAGTTGGCAATGGTGTTTTGTGCCAATTTATGGCAAAAAACAACAACAAACCCATTCAGAAAAATAGATTCAGATTTGCAACCATATGATTCATTTCCTGACTGCTATAAAAATTGGGTGTGTTCGTGTAGGCGCCTCAACATGCAATCAACATGACTTACGACCAAAATTCTGATCCCTGTTATGGTAAGTCAAGGACTAGCTGTATAATTCATGATGTCTTTGGCCTGTGTAGCACTCTGGATATGCTTGTTTTGTTCCTTTTTATGTGTGTAGAGAAAATAGGGAAAAGGAACTACAAGTATAGGACCTCTCTTTTGCTCAAGGCAAAAAATGGATTTGGGGCCATCCCTCTTTTATGGACATTTCTTTGTGGCCAATATAGCCAATGTTCCCTGCAATATGCTGGTTATAAAGCATCTGTGATGGAATCATATGAATTTATATCCGAATTTTTAGACGGCACAGTCTGTGGGCTTTTAACAGCCCTCTTCATCATGGCTATAGCCTGTGGCTCTTTGTTATGGAAATACTATATTTCTTCTACAGTAAGGTTCTACATTTAGGCAAGAAAAACAAAATGCACAGGTACAGTATAGGTAGTACCTTGCTCAACAGTAGCAACTGTGAGAGGGATCTTGGAATCCTAGTGGACAACCATTTAAATATGAGCCAGCAGTGTGCAGCAGCTGCCAAAAAAGCCAACACAGTTCTAGGCTGCATAAACAGAGGGATAGAATCTAGATCACGTGAAGTGTTAATGCCACTGTATAGTGCCTTGGTAAGGCCACACTTGGAATACTGCATACAGTTTTGGTTGCCACGATGTAGAAAAGACGTGGAGACTCTGGAAAGAGTGCAGAGAAGAGCAACCAAGATGATTAGGGGACTGGAGGCTAAAACATATGAAGAACGGTTGCAGGAACTGGGTATGTCTAGCTTGATGAAGAGAAGGACCAGGGGAGACATGATAGCAGTGTTCCAATATCTCAGAGGGTGCCACAAAGACGAGGGAGTCAAACTATTCTCCAAGGCACCTGGGGGCAGGACAAGAAGCAATGGGTGGAAACTAATCAAGGAGAGAAGCAACTTAAAACTAAGGAGAAATTTCCTGACAGTTAGAATAATTAACCTCCGGAACAGCTTGCCTCCAGAAGTTGTGAATGCCCCAACCCTGGAAATCTTTAAGAAGATGTTAGATAGCCATTTGTCTGAAATGGTATAAGGTTCCTGCCCACGCAGGGGGTTGGACTAGAAGACCTACAAGGTCCCTTCCAGCTCTTCTATTGTATTGTATTCTATCCTGTCCTGTATTATTTTTATTATATTTAAAGCTGCTGTGGCTTTAAGAAGAAAAATCTCTTATTTTCCTTTGTTTTACTCATGGCCAGCTTGTGTTTTAGAAACCGACAAGCCTACTTTCATAGTTTTTTACCCCTTCTTGATCTTCTACCCTTGTTTTCCCACTGTTGTTCTAAAACCTCCTCAGCATTAATAGAGCCTTTCACTGCTACTGAAGAGATTAAGACTTTTGGAGCTCAGCTGACAGACTCTGACGACAAACATTGTCTAAACCTTTCCTGCTTAGGATGTTGTGTTGTGTCTAGCACATTTCTTAGCTGTTGTTCTTATAGCTCAGCGTCTGATTGTCAAAGAGCATCAAGGTATTCTCTGAACCACAATTTCTACAACAGAGGTGTCAAACTGGCAGCCCACAGGCCGGATGGGTCACGCACAGGCCACGCTCACCCCAGCTCCGGAAACGGGGTGGGTGGGTGGGGGGGGGGAAACGTTGTGAAACTTCATGTAATGGCAACGTAACACTGCGAGGTTGACACCTGTGTTCTACAACTTTATCTCATTTATGTGCACTGCCCTGTTGAGTTTAAGGTTTATCTCTGTATGGGAAGGGATGATATTAGCCTTTGAAGATAGTTCTGAGAAAAGTCAGAAACTTTCTTTATTGTAAAGTTACATTACACAGAATCTTGAACGAGTGAGAGTATTTCTCCGTTTCTCTCTTTCCTTTGGAAAACTAGAGAGGATTCCTTCTGAAAAGCTTCCCATGCTTTCCCCTCACCTGTAGACAAAACGGCTGTTCTGACCTAGGCTTCACCAAATCACGAAGCAGACTCCTTGTCCTGACAAAACCCCTTTTTATTAAGCTAATGTGAATTTTTCTCATTCACATCCAGCAAAGTCCTGGCAAACAGTTTTTTAAAGGTGAATTTATAACCACAGACTTTATCAGGCTTGGAAAGCTGCCAGGCCGATATCTTCCAAACGCAACACTGTACAAGAAAATAGTTGGCAAGGCGCCTCTGAGAGTCACGAACAAATCTTCATACTAATTAAATGAACAAATTGTCTCCTGCAAACTCCACTCCCCTTTTGCTCCTATTTATTCCCCATGGGAGTGGCCATTCACTGTCCACCTGAGCCTTTACTCCCAAGTCGGCCCTTGTTCCTTAACTGTTCCCTTCTCCTGGCAGCTCTGCACATGCACACATCGGGAACAGGCTTCAGCTGTTCTTCTGCCCCACTGATCTCCAACTCAGAAGGCAGCTGATAACTGTCAGACGGCCCTGGCCTCATCTCTGCCTCCAACGCAGAGCCTTCCCCAGACTCCCGGACTGGCCCATGTTCCTCCCCAACCTCCTCACTGTCTGAGTCTGCCGCCAGCTCTGCTGGCTGCTGGAGGGCCACAACAATAACCCCTTATCAGGCTGGCTGTAAGTCTTCCTCTTGCCTCCCAAGGTCATTCCCACAAAGCATCACCTCTGCATCAAAATGCTGTAAGATTGTGAGTGCATAGCAAGACAAAGAGAGAAGTTGCCTGTGGGTCAGGCCCTGTGAGGTAGGCACACCAGTAAGAGCCTCCTGGATTCCTGGAAAGATCTTTCTCGCCAGGAGGGTAGAAATTGCCACAATCCCATAGAAGAGAATATATGTAGCTCAGGGTTGAACTATGGAGTCCTTGGTGCTCTCTGAGCTGAATTGTTTGCTCACAAATGTTTCATTAGCCAACTAAGTAACATCCTCAACGACACTGATGATGTTACCCAGACTAGTAATGAAATGTGTGCAAGAAAACAACAGAGCTCAGGGAGCACCAAGGACTTCACAGCTGACAGAATCAGAGGGCCAGTTGAAGCCGTTCTCCAGCTCAAATTAGACCTAGCATCAATTCAAGCAGAGTTGAATTGCACCTCTTTCTCTTGTTTCTCCTCTCCCTGGAAGTCAGGAAATCTTTTCTACAACAGTGCTTTAAAAAAAAAAAAATTCCTTTAACAATCTTGCTCCTCCACATTCCCAAGGTCTGTAAGACATTCCACCCCATTGTGTTACCTTTCTCCAAATTCCTGCATTTGAAATAAAACTATTGTTGCCATTTGCACTGCCTGCAAGTGCTGCTGGTTTTAACACTCCTCCACTGAGTGAGAACAATGGATGTAGTGCAGCACATCTCAGATGCTTCTCTGGATGGGGAGAATGTGCAGCTCTGCCCTCAGGTGTAGCAGGCCACTGGATGGCTGCATCCCTAACCCTAATTTGAGGCCAAGGACATGTTCAGCAGAGGCTGCGCCATCTTCGTTCTTACTACTTGGGCAGTGACAGCAGTTGTGCTCCTTCTCCTTGGGAAATTTGGGCAGCTGCCAAAAAAGCCAATTCAGTCCTAGGCTGCATCAACAGAAGAATCGTATCAAGATCACTTGAAGTATTAGCATTGCTAGGTACAGCCTTGGTGAGATCAAACTTGGACTACTGTGTCCAGATCCGGTTACTATGATATATAGAGCTTTTCTCCAAAACAACGAAGTTTATGGATGCTTTGTGGTATAAGAAACAGCCATAGCATTTGAAACTCCAACTAAGGATCAATATTAGTGCCTCTGCAATAATTTTGATTCTGATCTTCTGATCTTTGATTCTACTCTTGAGAAAGCGCTCCCTTGTACACACAATGCTTTAACTTCCGACAACAATGTGAGAGGTTTTTGGGGGGTGGGGTGGGTTATAATATTTAGCAGTGTCTTGCTATTTAAAGATCCATGTGATAAAGTTTAAAACTATCCACAAACCTCTGAAATTGCTAAAAATGAACTTTCAACTCTCTGATGATATCTCTAGGCTCCTTTGACTTCAGAAGTCAAAATAATAATTAGAGAGTTGCTCCTTCCTCAGGCCAAAAAACATTGCATAAGATGAATTCTATTGGTTAAGATCAAAGCCCATCTGAGTGCTATTGCTAGTGGTCAGCCAGCAATCTCTGGGATGCCCACAAGCAAAGAAAGAGACATATCCTTCACCCACAGTTATTATTTTGCAATGTTTATCATTTAGAGTAGTATTTCTCAACCACAGCAACTTGAAGATGTGTGCACATCAACTCCCAAAATTATAAACAAAGCTGATGTGTATAAATAGAATTTGAAGGTGTTTGCACTCATACTTTTCTGATGTGTTGTAGGATTTAATTTGAAAATACCTCAGGAGTGAGAGTGAAGAATTTTGTGTGAGAGAGTATGTTCTTCAAAGCAGAAAGCTAACCTGATGAAACATTAATAACTCTTGATGAATCTTTTATCCACAAATTTACCCAATTCCTTTTTTAAATAATGCAAATTACTGGCAAGTACCACTTTATGTGGTAATGAAAATTTCAGATTATTTATGCATTGTGTTAAGAAATGCCTTTGTGTTGTCTGACTAAATCTCCTTCCAGCCAGTTGCATTATATAACCACTGGTTCCAGGCTTTTGAGAAAGAGAAAACTCCCTAGCCATTAAATCCTGCCATAATGTTCATTAGCTGCAAAGTTTAGGATTGTAGGAGTGGAACCACCATTGGAAGACAAGTTTGAAGAGAGCCACACATACACACCAGTCTACTGTGAAAAACCTGATAATCAGAAGTTCTTATCATCTTGACTAAGATAAATTGAACCGCTAGCTGCATGGCTGAATTATACAGGGAGAAGAAATTGATTTCTATGTCTTTGATACAGCCCTTAGCCCACCAGAGTAACTAAAGGCCTTTGCCAACTTATAATTAACTATTATTATAATTAACCTATGTCATCCTTAGCTATACCAATATTAAAATAATAATTTCTCCCATATTCTTTCCATGGGCAGCCTTATAGTCTACAAAACTGTGGGTTTTGTTGTCCATTATAGAGGAAAATCAGAAATTATGATGACTTGATAAAGGGGCAGTAGAGCAAATGAGAAATAGAGATAGCAAATTTCATGGTGGTGTAGTTTTCGGCCAACTGAAGGATGCGTAGGGAACATTAAAACCTTAGATAAAATCCTGCTGTCACACTACAAGTTCCATCCTTTTTGGATGTGTGTGCAACATCTTGTATTGCAAGATTATGAGTCCGCTTTTATCTGAATTATCATTTGACTATACTATAACTCAGTAGTGGGGAAGGATCAACTGTCCATCACAGCCCCAACCTGCATCAAACCTGCAATGTTTACTAACTATTCTGACAGTACTGAGCATGGTTGATTAACTTCAAACTGGATGTTAATTGTACATATGGTTCGCCCAGCCGCTAGTTGCAAGGACTGGCTGGCCCTTCCCAGAAGTCTCCACGTGGCTCATTCATCAGGCCAGGTAAGTGCAGGGCCCGTGCAGGAGCTCTGGAAGGATGAAAAATGTGCCTCCTGGAAGTCTGGAAGTGGGCCTGTTTCTAGCCTCCGGAGGGCCTCCAGAGCCCGGGGGAGGCTGTTTTTGTCCTCCAGGAGACTCAAGGAAAGCCTTTGGAGCCTGGGGAGGGCAAAAAACAGGCCTATCGGAAGTACAGGAAGTCTGAAAATGGACCTCCGGAGCCTGAGGGGGGCTGTTTTCACCCTCTCACAGGCTCAAAAAACCCCTCTAGAGCCTGGGAAGGATGAAAGCGCCCCTCCTGCTGTGGTGCAGGGGGCCGAGTAGGCCATGCCCACCATGTCCATGCCCACCCAGCAACCAGGCAGAGAACCAGTTGCTAACATTTTTCAATTCCACCCATGTATGGCCCCTCTCTCCATTTTTCAAAAACTGGCGAGATTTCTTAAAAGGAGAAAATATTCGTAAGTGTAGAAGCTTTTAAGTGTTTTAGCTACCTACTCTGTCTTGCAAGAACCTCCAGCAGAACAGTTAAATCTTTCAACCGTACTAAATGTGAAAGACACAATCCCCAGTAACACCCTGCCATAATGACACTAGTTTAAAACTCAAAATAAGCTCATCTCAGTCTTGCCAATTAATACAACTGATACTCTAACCCTTAATGTCACTATTACATTTTCTAAGATTTTCTAGTGAACTAAATTAAGTCTGTTTTGGTTGCTTAGCATTTCTTTTGATAATGAGACCTCTCTCTTAATTCAATTAGCATGACATTATGAAGAGGCAGAAAATGAAGACATTATATATGGAGGAGAAAATGGAATGAGCTACAAGAACACACCAGAATTTTAAACACAATGATTGAATTTGCATAAAGTGTTAGACTAGTTTACATCATCGCTCTGACAGCTATGAGAAATCTTAGAATGATGTGTGAACCAGGCCAATAAATTAAACCATAACATTGGTTTATCATTCTGGAGAAAGCATACAAACAAGGCTATTATGTTTCCTTAATCTGGGTTTATTTTAATACGTAAACCCAGTCAGTTTTTCTCAACTCTTTTCTTATTGGCCCTATTTTATAAGCAATGTTTCAGACAACTTGTTCAATACTTGACCCACAGCCTGATCAACAACTGGGGAAACTGGCCCTTGTGGATTGCTAGAGCAGGAGAGCCAAATTGATAGTAAAATAAAACCTGATTCATTAAACATCACACTTGCACCCTTAAAATGCAGTGTCTAAAATTTTTCTTTGAGCTAAACGTCACTAAGATTATTGACTAAAATCAAAGCACATCAGTAAACATGGCTTTTGCAGATTGAAACTTCACCATCTGAACACTTGCATCTCAGAAGTGAGGAACGAACCCCAACTTTTCAGATTGTTTCTTTGGTCTATGACAGGGGTCAAACTCAATTTCATTGAGGGCCGCATCAGGGTTGTGTTTGACCTTAGCGGGGTATGGCCGTGGCCAGAGAGGGAGTGGCCAGCTTAACATCACTCATTGAGGCTCCATTTTTGGTCGCAATGGCCTCTTGCAGGCCTCTGCCAGTGAAAATGGAGCCCAAGAGGTCTGGTTATGGCCCTCCTGAGCTCTATTTTTTGGTGGCAAAGGCATTATCGGCAAATCCTTTGCTGTTTCCAGGGTGGGCCTGCAGGCCAGATCTAAGCAGGATCTGGCGGGCTGCATCCGGGCCCCGGGCCTATGACTTTTTCATCTCACATTATACTGCCTGATCTAGTTGTTCTCTTACAACATTGTGTGACTTCTGTTCTTCCAAAAAAACCAGGAGATCTATATCCATAAGGTGCTTTTGAAAAGGCAACTGTACTTTCTTGGTTTTTTTTTCCCTCCTTGAAAACGTTTCACTTCTCATCTATGAAGATTTTATGAGAAATGAAATGTTTTCAAGGGAAAAAAAACCAAGGAAGTCCAGTTGCTTCTTGAACAGCCCCTTTGGGATAACCATAACCTGAATGATTGAGAATCCTTCATTGACATTCAGAAGAACTGTCGTTTCTTTTTTCCATTAGTCTCATTTCCCCTATGGTCTAAATTCTAATGGGGATGTATACAGTGAAAAGGAATGCACAAACCAGATTTCCCTTCTCAAGCATTTTTTAAGACCACAGAGGGGGAAAAAAGGAAGATTTTTTTAAAAAATCAATCAGGAATGCTTCTTGTAACCTTTCTTATGTTACCAGGAAGATATTTGGGATGTAGGCAAAAGTTGAGATAGTCATACATTTTGACATGCTTGGCAGTCATCTTACTTTAGCCATTATTCTAACCATATACACGATGGCATTGGAGGGGTCTTTTATGTATTCATAAGCATTTATATTGGGAAAAACATTCAATTTTATTCATCGCTGAATGGCAATAAAATAACAGAAGTGTTTAAAAGAGTGAAGGTGTGTTTGCAAAATTACATTTTGTGATTGTGCCTGTCATATTTTAGTTTTATATGTACCATAAACACAACCTGTGAAGTTAAGGCATGGTTAAGTGTGCTGTATGAAGACAGAAAATTGGGATTCAGGTGTATCCCTAAACAGAAAGGACATGATGCCTGCCCAAAGAGGGAAATTTTGACCACGAGGCTGCCATTTTGATTTTTTTTATTTCTTTGAAGATACCTCTGTTGATACAATTTAAGAAACCATGGTTAATTACTCATACATGCACAAAGCCATGTTGTCTCTCTCAATTAGGGGCTAAGCTTTCCCATTAGAAGTTTGTTTCCAGACAAGATTTATTGAACTATTTCATTTGAAGGTGTGCAGTGAACTGGATTCAAAGTGGAAAAGGTGGTTGGAACATGTGTGGGCATGTATGTCACACCAGCTGGCATTGCCTTAAAGAAGCTGCGCCCACATTTTGATGCCAGGTTTCTATTACAATAACCTAAGTGGCAAAGAATATAATTAAAAACTGTCATGCAGCACAGTAGGAATGATTATTACCTTGAAATAATTATAGAGGGTTTTCTTAGGCCAGAGAGTTTTCATGACACTTACTTTATGGTAATTTCAGTTATTCCCAGAACTTTTTAAAATGTGTTTTGCATATATTTTTTATTACCCACTTCTGTCTCTTTACTGAAATGTTTTATCATGCAATTTTTGGAATATTGCTAATGGTCCTTTTAGAAAACTGGATATTTAATTGTATTTTTCTATTTTTTTTTCCTTTCGAGCAGAGCAGACTTGTATAAATATTAGTGAATTGGTGAACAAGAAACATGAATTCTGACAACACTTTCACTCACTATAAACACTGCCTAGTGAATCATTTAAATATGCGACTACCTCCCTTACACTTAATTGCAACACTCTCCTGGTATTTTTCCATGCTAACCACGGTAAAACCAGGTTTATTAGCTCAGAAAATATACAATCCCTTCTTAAATTTAATTTGGAGGACAGGCCATTAACAAGCACTTAAAGACATGACTTACATTGCAAGCTATTTTAATACAATATGATATATAATTTTTAGCAATTGTATTAAAATGGTTTATAATAAAAACTTATAATACTCTATTCTAAAATGGAAAATAGCATGATAGTAATATATAGTATAGTATAGTATAGTATAGTATAGTATAGTATAGTATAGTATAGTATAGTATAGTATAGTATAGTATAGTATACAGTAATCCCTCGTTTTTCGCGATTAATCGGGACCGGACCCTTCCGCAGAAACTGAAAAACCGCGAAGTAGGATTCTGTATATCTATACCGGAAACTTGAATTGGTGGACATCGTTTAAAGCAAGCACTAGGGGGCGCTTGCCTCCTACCGATGCATTTTTTTGCTATTGAAAAACCCGCGAAGCACTGAAGCCGCGGAAAATGAAGCCGCGAAAAACGAGGGATTACTGTAGTATAGTAGAGTAGAGTAGAGCAGAGCAGAGCAGAGCAGAGTACTGTGATGGCGAACCTATGGCAGGTCTGCCACAGGTGGCACATGGAGCCATTTGTTAGGGTACGCAAGGTGTTGCCCTGTCAGCTGGCCAGCGTGCATGCACATGCTGGCAAGCTGAGTTCAACCTTTTGAGGCCATCCTGAAGGCCCCTGAACCGGTATTTGCTGTTTCTCTGAACTACTCAAATTTTCAGCTACCGGTTCTCCAGAACCTGTCAGAACCTGCTGAATTTCACCCCTGACCTGGCCCCCATTAAGCCATCACAGCATGCCTAAGTTGAAGGTACTGTCCTGTTATGAGTTAGTAAGACCAAATTCTTATTCTTATTGAAAAACTAATTCTTAAAATAATCATTACTCATTAACTAATTTAATGTTATGAAATGTTAATATGCATTTCTAGCTCATGTTCGATTTGCCATAGTCTAAATCAGGAGTGTCAAATTGGCAGCCAGTAGGCTGGATGTGTCACGTGTAGTAGGCCACGCCCACCCCAGCTCCGCGAAGGAGGAAAAAAGTCACAATATGTCACATGACGGCAATGTGACACCGTGAGTTTGACACCCATGGTCTAAATAAATAACTAAATAAAAGAAATTATTCTCGTTTCTATCTACATGTTCCAATAAAATATTTTACCACCTATTTTTAAAACAGAATTGTTAGAAACTGTTAAATACTTACAAGGCTCAATATCAAAATCCAAGCTGAACCCCAATGGAGCCCCCAAATTTCCCCCAGCATGCATCCCTGAAAATAAAACACCCTTACTAGTACAATATATATTCATTCACAAACTTAGCAGGCCCGAAATTTAAATAAAAGAATAATAACTTTCCAGTGATGACCGTGGAGGTTGACTCTTTCCTACAATTTCATTCCATGGTCCATAGAATCGGAGCCCAATATTTTGGCATATCCATTTTAATTTAAAAATCATCTCCATCAAACAATAATCTCAATTTAACCGATGTAAGTTTTGGTAAGAAGCTATAAGGGTAATCATAAGTGTTCTTATGCTGATGTTATATTTTATCTTCTCAATAGCGTAACATTTCAGGCCTTGAAAGAAATATTATAAATTATTTTTCATTTATTCAGAAAAAAAAGGTGATTATGGACAGTTAAAACTTTACAGTCGTATTATATTAATAGATCGTGCAGACTTTGTTGTTTCTGCTTCAAGGGATATCAACCAAATTGCTGAGGGTTTCATTATTAGGGTTTCTTTCTTCTGTTATATATTGCTTATTAATCCCTTTTCTTTTTTCTTTATTCAACTGCCAAGTGGCTGCTTCTTTTTTTTTTTTAACCCTTCCGCTTCCTGCATTTTCTGCTTCCATCAAAAGAAACTGACAATTAAGCCTTTATTTGTCTTAATACAGCAGAAAGCAAGTCCAGGATCAAACAGCCTTGGAAATGTAATTTATAAAATAAATTATAAGAGCCAAACTTCTGTTTCACCTATTGTCCGCCCTTCTGTCCAGTTGGCGAATCCAGAAAAAAAACCCCTCCTGGGCCATTATTTTACCAAGAGTATAAACTTTGCTGAATAAGTACAAATTGGCACAAAAGAAGCGAATCAAGCTCTGAGCTTCCCACGCAAATGCATGCATTGTTCATTTCAGAGATAGTTTTTGGCAGGTTCTGACCAGTTCTGGAGAACTCGTAGCAGTAATTTTGAGTAGTATTCTCTGCCTCCTGAGCCCCAGCTGATTGGCAGGAAATAGGGATTTTACAGTATCCTTCCCCTGCCATGCCCACCAAGCCATGCCCACCAAGTCATGCCACGCCCTCACCAAGCCACGCTCACAGAACAGGTAGTAAATAGTTTTTAATCCCACCACTGGTTCATTTCCCCTTTCCCCACAGGCCATCCACAGTCCATTATATCCACCAATCACTTCTGTTCATTTTGTTTTGAGAACCAGCCAATCACGTTGTGGCATCTACTCTAGGTGTCCTTTAGGAGGAAAGTTATATCTCACCAGGAATCAATGATGCCTAGATGCCATTCCTTGGCATTCCAATCCCCTTCCCCATTCTTTGTCAACCTGCGATGAAAGTTTGCGAAGTCTATGAAGATTCTCAGTCATCCAGGTGTTGAAGAAGCTTCTTGGATGAGAAGCAAGAGCTCTTCAAAAAAAAAAAACCAATAAAGTCCAGTTGCTCTAGAAAAAGCTTTGGGACAATATGAAGGTTTGAGTCACTCTTGACAGATCACAGTATTTTTTGGAGTATAAGATGCTCCTTTCCCCCCCACCCCACCCCAAAAAGAGGATGAAAATTTGGGTGTGTCTTATATGTAGCCCCGCCCACCCGCCGGCCCCCACCATTTGGCCTCTACCTCCCAGCAATTTATCTCCTTGCAGCAAATGGAGAAAATGGGGCTTGCAGAGGCAGCAATAGGCTATGGCAATCCCTGCAGCCTGAAAGAGCTGATGATCAGGAGGCCAGTGCTGAAATTGAAAGTGAAACTTGCTGTTTGCTGCACAGAGGTAAATTGCTGAGAGGCAGAGGCAGATTTTTTTTCTTGTGCTAATCAGGCTGTTTGCTGTTTGCTGCAAGGAGGTAAGTCAATAACTATAAATGCCTATAGAATGTTCAAGTTATTAGACTTATTTTTTAAAGACAGCTTTGTTATTGTTCTAGACAACTTAATAAAATGAAGAAACTTTTAAAGTAAATGCTTGATCTGAAGAGGCCCAGAACTATTGTATTTTCTTTTAAATAGCAGAGAATAATGTATACTACCAGAAAGCCACATCAATTTTAACAACTTGTTCAAGTATAGTCTGAAATGTAACATCACAGTGTATATCTTCTCTACTGTTTGCTGTTTGCTGCAAGAAGGAAAATTGCTGGGAGGCAGATCCCCCCCCCCCCTTGTTTTCCTCCCCAAAAGCTAGGTGGATCTTATACTTCGGAGCATCTTATACTCTGAATAATAATAATAATAATAATAATAATAATAATAATAATAATAATAATAATAATAATAATAATAATAATAATAATAATAATAGGTTTTGTATACCGCGTCCTCTCCCCAAGGGGACTCGGAGCGGTGCACAGGGAAATTAAAACATATAAAATATATACAAACAATAAATACAATAGATAAAAGCAGATTAAATTGATCGTCCCTGCGCTAAAAACCCCCATTAAAACTAAATTCCCTAAACACCCCAGAGGTAGAGACTAACCAAGGCCGGCCAAGCAGAAAAAGTGTGTTTTCAGTTTTTGACGGAAGGAGCGGAGGTCCGTAGTTGTTCTAATGTCGGGGGGGGGGGGGGGGAGGTCGTTCCAGAGGGTAAGTAACAGACCCCACTGTAAGACTAAAACTATATCTGAGACAGACCAATAACAAAGTTTTGTAAATCTGATTGAGCTTTACTCCCCTCCCTCTTATACCTCAATAGCTCAGGAAGGATCCTGCCTAAATCTTCTCCAGTATAGTACAAGCAATCCTTGACTTACGACTGGTTGATTAACAACTGTTTGAAGTTACGATAGACTGGCCAAAAGCTACTTATGACCCGATTCTGAAGTTTCAATGGCTGTTACCCACGGTGGACAGGTGACTGCATTTTGGGTGCTCAGCAACCAGCCCGCATCTACACCGGTTTGCAGTATCCCGCAGTGACATGACCACCTTTTACTTCATTTTGCCAAAAATTTATTTACTTTTGGTTTTGGCAAAATGCCCCATAGCGAACAATGGGTTCGCTTGACAACTGTGGCATTTGCTTAACAACTGCAGGTTTGCTCAATAACTGCCGTGAAAAAAAGTTTGTACAATTAAATCAGTCATGTGATGACCCACTGCATGACCATCATGTCCTATGACCATAATTGGCAGGTCAGTTATGGTCACAAGTCACGGATTACCTGTACTATAATATCTTTTCCCCCCAGTATTTAAATGTCTCGGCCCTCTTAGTTTGGGGAATATTTGCTGCCCAATTCCCTCAAGGGTATCTTTCTAATGTTTACACACATCCCTTTTCCAAGTTTCTGTTTCAATTTAAAAACCCTTTATTGACATTTCCGCTTATCTATAGTGATAGAGATTGGAGTAGAGGCATGTGCAGGGAGAGAGGTAAAGAATAAAAATCAAGATGGCAGCTACAGCTATGTGATCAAAGCTTGTTCCCTTTAAAGCTTTGTAATATAGAAACAGGCAGGGCTTCAGTAGCATGGGCCTGGCTGCCATATTGACTTTTTATTTATTTTTATTTATTTATTTTATCATATTTGTATACCGCCCTATCTCCCCGAAGGGACTCAGGGTGGTGCACAGAAGTATAAAAGCAATACATACAAAACAATTTAAAATAAATTAAATTAGGGTCTGTGCTAAAAATTTTGTTAAAAACATCCGAATCAGTTAAGACTATACCCATTAAAACTATGCCAGTCCAGCCACTTGAAATAGATGTGTCTTTAATGCCCGGCGGAAGAGGCGTAGGTCCGAGATGGTACGAAGGTCGGGGGTAGGTCGTTCAAGAGGGCAGGCCCTGCCACAGAGAAGGCTCTCCCTCTGGGGGCCACCCGTCGGCATTGTCCGGCAGATGGTACCCTGAGGAGGCCCACTCTAAGGGAGGTATGTGGTAGGAGGCAGTCCCGCAGGTAACAAGGTCCCATGCCATGGAGCGCTTTAAAGATGGTTACTAACACCTTGAAGCGCACACGGAAGGCTACAGGCAGCCAGTGCAGCTCGCGCAGGAGAGGTGTTACATGGGAGTATCGAGAAACTCCCAAAATCCCCTGCACAGCCGCATTCTGGACTAGCTGGAGCCTCCGGATGCACCTCAAGGGGAGCCCCATGTAGAGGGTGTTACAGTAGTCCAGGCGGGAGGTGACGAGCGCTTGAGTGACCTTGAGTAAGGCGTCACGATCTAGATAGGGGCACAACTGGCGGATCAGGTAGACCTGATAAAAAGCCCCCCTGGTCACGGCTGTCACATGGTCATCCAAAGACAGCCGAGAATCCAGAAGGATGCCCAAATTGCAAGCCCTATCCGCGGGGGCCAATGACTCGCCCCCGATAGCCAGAGATGGCACCAACTGGCTATATCGTGATGCCGGGAACCACTGCCACTTGGTCTTGGACGGGTTGAGTTGGAGTTTGTTCCTCCCCATCCAGACCCGCACAGACATCCTTGAATTAGATCAAAGTATCCATCCTCCACAGACATCCTTGAATTAGATCAAAGTATAGGTACAATACAATACAATAGCAGAGTTGGAAGGGACCTTGGAAGTCATCTAGTCCAACTACCTGCCTAGGCAGGAAGCCCTATGCCATTTCAGACAAATGGCTATCCAACATCTTCTTGAAGACTTCCAGTGTTGGGGCATTCACAACTTCTGGAGACAAGCTGTTCCCCTGATTAATTGTTCTAACTGTCGGGAAATTTCTCCTCAGTTCTAAGTTGCTTCTCTCCTTGATTAGTGTCCACCCATTGCTTCTTGTTCTGCCCTCAGGTGCTTTGGAGAATAGTTTGACTCCCTCTTCTTTGTGGCAACCCCTGAGATATTGGAACACTGCTATCATGTCTTCCCTAGTCCTTCTTTTTATTAAACTAGACATACCCAGTTCCTGCAACCGTTCTTCATATGTTTTAGCCTCCAGTCACCTAATCATCTTTGTTGCTCTTCTCTGCACTCTTCTCTGCACTCTGCATTCTTTCTAGATGGGTGGGGGATACTAATTGAATGGAAGGGCTAACAAAGCCAAAGGAGGATAATAGTATCATTTCAGATTTCTACCATCTCATTTAGACATAAGCGCAGGTTGCACCTGTTCACTCAAATTCAAAATGAGTTGAAATTATCCCAGGAAGATGGATTGGTAACATCCTTTCTGGGAATATTTTCCTAATTTCTTTTTTCTCCATTTCAGTCTTTTCCTTCCTTTTTACTCTGACCTTATTAAGGGAATACACGGGAAAACAGAATAGATGTGAGATTATCTGGAACAGCTGGGGCAGCGCTTAGGAAATCAGTCCAGTGACACAGATAAATGAAAACCGCTCTGAGGAACTGAGGGAGGAGGTGTCTAGTATTCACAAATGCCCATTAAGTCCAGAAGTATGAAATTTGTGTCAATGTATGTCATATAGGTAATGTACACAAAAGAGGTAAACAGAATGAAATTTGTGTAATGATGTAAATTGTCATAAATGTTATAAAATTAAGATGAAATGTACCTGAATGTAACTGCTTTGTGAGAACTACAGATGCAGTTGAGTGGTCCATTGTTTCTGGGGGATGCCTAAATAGATTTTGTGTCTCTTGCACTCACATTTGTACTAAATGGGGATCCGATACCTTTATTGTGTGGGCACAAAACTAGAAGAATGCTGTTTGGTTGGGTTCAGATAAGGCGTTAAACACTAAACTTCAATTAACATACGTGTTGTACTTATTTACATCCCTTCGTCCGATCCGCTCCCACAGAGAGGGTCTTCTCCGGGTGCCGTCAGCTGGGCAATGCCAGTTGGCGACACCCAGGGGAAGGGCCTTCTCTGTGGCGGGCCCAGCCCTCTGGAACGACCTACCCCCCGACCTTCGCACTACCTCGGACCTCCGCCTCTTCCGCCAACATTGTAAATCCGAAGAGATGGGCGAAGCGCGGCCTTAGGGGATTTTTAGTTTTTAACTTATTTAAATTATCTTTTTTAGGGGGTTCAAGGGAGGGGGGTAGATATAGACAGATGGAGATGGAAACAGCAATTAGTAGTAAGGGCCAGGATAGCAGTCGACGGCGGGAAGCGGAAGGCGAAAGGCAGGGGGATACCCGAGTCGTTCCTCAGGAGGGCATACCAATTCAGAGGGTCGTGGGGAGGGGCAGGACCGAGGGGAGACAATTTTCATCCTCCCGGTTGGTGGCACGCAGCCGTTGGTTACAAACGGTCGGGTGCCACATCCCTCGCAGGCTAGGTGGCCAGGGAATACAGAGCCAGGGTCTGCGGCTGATGTTTTGCAACGCCAGGTCCGTTGTCAACAAAGCCCCCCTCATTAGTGACCTTGTGTCAGAGGGGGAGCCGGACCTGGTAGGAATTGCGGAGACCTGGTTGGGCCACGAGGGAGGTCATCCCCTCGTTGAAATGTGCCCACCAGGTTACCGCGCATTTCATCAGCCGCGGGCCCTAGGCAGGGGTGGTGGGGTAGCGGTCATTATCAAGGAAGGCCTGGAGCCGAGAGAGACCATTGTGCCACAGACCTCCGGCTGTGAGTCCCTCTGCATGAAGTGGGGCCTAGGGAGGCAGTTGGGCTTGCTGGTTGTATACCTGGCTCCCCGCTATGTAGCAGCAGCCCTGCCCGAGCTCCTGGAGGTGATCGCTACGGTGGCAGTGGAGACCCCCAGACTTATAGTTATGGGGGACTTTAACCTGCCATCGTTGGGCGAATCATCCGTGGTAGCTCGGGAGTTCATGGCTTCCATGACGGCCATGGACCTGACCCAAGTAATTCAAGGCCCCACCCATGAGGGTGGACATACGCCGGACCTCATCTTCGTCTCGGGCCAATGGAAGAGTGATCTGGGTACAGGGGACATAGACATCATACCCTTGTCATGGTCAGACCACTCACTTCTCCGACTCGACTTTCCGACCGCTGCTCCCCTCCGCGGGGAGGCGGAACCAGAGTTACCAATCTGGTACCGCCCCAGGCGCTTGATGGACCCGGATGGGTTCCAGACAGCGCTTGGGCCATTTCCTGTATCCCTGACCCGCGCCCCGATGGAGGACCTCACGGCCGCATGGAATAGTGCGGCCGTGGGAGCCTTGGATCGGGTCGCGCCCTTGCGGCCTCTCTCGCGGCGGCGAACCACCCTGGCTCCTTGGTTTACTGAGGGGCTGCGGGTGATGAAACGCCGCAAGAGATGCCTAGAGAGAAGATGGAGGGCTAGCCGCTCTGAATCTGACCGGACACAGGTAAGAGCCCATTTACGGACTTACATTGTGGCGCTGAGGGTGGCCAAACGTCATCATTGTGCCACCCTCATAGCATCCGCAGAAAACCGCCCTGCCGCCCTGTTTAGGGTGACCCGTTCCCTCCTTCAACAGAGGGAGCGGGAAGCCCCGTTACAGGGTAGGGCAGAGGAATTTGTGATTTTTCTGCAGGAGAAAACCGCCCAGATACAGAGTGAGCTAGCCCCCATTCATGGCCCAGTGGGATGCCACGGGGGAGATCTTGTTTGGGAGGAGTTTGACCCCGTTACTTCCGAGGATATGGACAGGTTACGTGGGCGACTGCGAGCCACATGTTCATTGGACCCGTGCCCCTCCTGGCTTGTACTGGCATCCTGGGAGGTGACACGAGGCTGGCTCCAAGAGGTTATCAACGCATCCTTGAGTGAGGGTTCCTTGCCTGCCTCCCTAAAAGAGGCTATGGTGAGGCCCCTCCTCAAGAAGCCCTCTTTGGACCCAGCTCTTTTGAACAACTACCGTCCAGTCTCCAACCTTCCCTTCTTGGCGAAGGTTGTTGAGAGTGTGGTGGCACAACAGTTTCCCCGTCACCTGGAGGAAGTTGACTATCTAGATCCGCGCCAGTCCGGCTTTCGGCCCGGGCATAGCACCGAGACGGCATTGGTCGCGTTGGTAGATGATCTCTGGAGGGCCAGAGATGGGGGATGTTCCTCCATCCTGGTCCTATTAGACCTCTCAGCGGCTTTCGATACCATCGACCATGGTATCCTATTGCATCGGCTGGGGGGGTTGGGGGTGGGAGGCACCGTTTTGCGGTGGTTCTCCTCCTACCTCTCTGGCCGATCGCAATTTGTGCGGGCAGGAGAGCAGAGGTCGACCCCGAGACCCCTCACATGCGGGGTGCCTCAGGGGTCGGTCCTCTCGCCTCTCCTGTTTAATGCATATATGAAGCCGCTGGGTGAGATCATCCGTGGTTTTGGGGTAGAGTACCATCTGTACGCTGATGACACCCAGCTGTACATATCTACCCCAAACCACCCCAACGATGCCGTAGCGGTGATGTGCCAGTGCCTGGAAGCCGTGCGGATCTGGATGGGAAGTAACGGACTTAGACTCAACCCGACCAAGACCGAGTAGCTGTGGTTTCCGGCTGCCCGATTCAACCAGCTTTCTCCAACGCTGGCCATAGGGGGCGAACATCTTGCCCCTGTGGATGGGGCGCGCAATTTGGGTGTCCTCCTGGATACCCGGCTGTCTATGGAAGAGCAAGTGACAGCCGTGGCCAGGAGGGCGTTTTACCAGGTTCGCCTGGTTCGCCAATTGCGCCCCCTATTGGATCGGGACGCCCTTCGCACAGTCACTCATGCCCTCGTGACATCCCGACTGGACTATTGTAACTCTCTCTACATGGGGCTCCCCTTGAGGTGCACCCGGAGGCTTCAGTTAGTTCAGAATGCGGCCGCGCGAGCAATTATGGGCACCTCTAGGTTTGCCCACGTAACACCGCTCCTGCGCGAGCTGCACTGGCTACCTGTCGTCTTCCGGGTGCGCTTCAAGGTGTTAGTTATCATCTTCAAAGCGCTCCATGGCTCGGGACCTAGCTATCTGCGAGATCGGATCCTGCCCCACACATCCTCACGGCCGATTCGCTCCCACAGAGAGGGGCTTCTCCGGGTGCCGTCCACTAGACTTTGTCAGCGGGCGACGCCCAGGGGAAGGGCGCTCTCTGTGGCGGGCCCGGCCCTCTGGAACGACCTTCCCCCTGATATTAGAACGACCACCGACCTCCGCTCCTTCCGTGTAAAATTGAAGACCCATCTCTTTCGACTGGCCGGCCTTGAATAGTTCTCTCTGTCTTTTAACTACAAATATTTTAATGGGTTTTTAATTTATATTTTTAGCACGGGTAATTTTATTTAATTCTATTTTAAGTAATGTTTGTATTATTGTATATTGTTTTTAATTATGCCTGTGCACCGCCCCGGGTCCCTGTGGGGAGAGGGTGCGGTTAATAAATCTCAATTTATTATTATTATTATTATTATTAACATCTTAAGACGTATTTATTCCAACAAGCCGGCCTAGCATAGCCCCCCGTTTCTGACTTTTTATGTACAAATTGCAATTTGGTAAGGTTTTAAATGGGTTTTAGCACGGGTTTTAATAATTTAATATGTTTTAATGATATATATTGTTTTTTATTGTGGTTTTAGTAATGCCTGTGCGCCGCCCTGGGTCCTAACAAGGAGAAGGACGGGGTATAAATTCGAAATAAATAAAATAAATAAATAAATAAATAAATAAATTTATACAGTTTTGATATTCTACCACAATCTGACTCTTAACCTTTGATTTATGCTTTTGCTTATTCATTTATGTTATTTAATGCTATTCCCAAATGAACAAAGTGCACCATGGTTTACTATGATAGCCTCATTTAGTCAGCAGGTTTTTACTGCAGAATTTATTCTTACCCTCATTCTGAAGTTCATTAAGATTAAGGAGATGAAACTTGACTTAGTCTACTGGTTCATCGGCATCAATCTATGATCTGTAGAGAAAAGACTAATAATGGTCTGTAGCTGCATATCAGGTCATATGGAGGAAAATCTGAAAGCGGAATCTTCCTAGATAAGACCATACAGAACATAGGGTATGGTTTTTTCAGTGGCCAACCAGATGTTTTGGAGAGGTTCACAAGCAGTTCTTCAACTGGTATTCTAAAGTAAACTGCCACAGAATGTCTAGACTCAGTTTATCTCATCCCAGCGTAACTATAAAGGTGAATCACTTGTAAAACCTAGTATATACAGTGGCCTCCCATCTCATCTGAGCTAATCTCATTTCAGCTAATCTCCGTTCTTTCCGCCAGAAGCTTAAGACACACTTTTTTCAACTGGCCGGCCTGACCTAACTCTACCTAGCCTTTAGCCTGACAACAAATGGTTTTAATTGGTTTTTAAGGGGAATAGTTTTAATTTATTGCAAATTTTTAGCACAGGGCTAATAATTTAATTTGATTTTAAATTTTGTATATTGTTATGTTTATTTATGCTTTTTAATTTCCTGTGGCCCCCCCGAGTCCCTTTCGGGAAAGGGAGCGGTATATAAGTTTAAATAAAACTAAAAACTAAACTAAAACTAATGGCTATTTTCTTTCCTCTTACCATCAAATTGGTAAAGTTCAGAGGTGGGTTGCTGCCAGTTCGGCCCAATCGGGTGCAACTGCTAGTAGCGGTGGCAGGAAGTTCCACCCACCTGCCTGGACGCTTCTGTGCATGCGCAGAAGCATCACGCGTGGGAGTGCATGCAAACCGGTAGTAGAAAAATTGGCAACCCTCTCTGATAAAGTAGGTCTAGGAATCGGTAACAAAAACTATTATTGTACCTTTACTGAACAATATTGATTTCAGTCAACTGTACTATATGTGACTGTGGCTGGCTTCAAATACCAGGAGCACAACTGGATTACCAGTCAAGACTCTCCTGGAACTAACCAAGACAAAGCATTAGAAATATTACTTAGTCCTAGCCGTGAGCTCCAGCAGCTCCTGCTTTTAAAACATCCCATTGCTAATGCTTGATGACATGAGAAATCTCTCCCCAGAATGAACGTCTACTCAGGCTATAAGCAAAGGAAAAACTACTTGGATAATTTCCCACATTTCTTGCTTTAAAGTTCCATCTCTCTTTCTCTCCATACTTACGGTACGTGTGGTGGTTTTGTTGGAGGACAAGTTACCGTGTTCGTGTCAGTGCAAAATGTTGTTTGCAACAAGGCTGTGGACAGTGTCAAGTAGAGGAAGTTGTGAAGTCATCATTGCCCTCCATGAAGTTTCTTGGTTGATATTGATTGATTGAATGATTTTGCATCAGTGGTAGGATTCAAAAATTTTTATTACTGGTGGGCGTGGCTTGGTGGGCATGGCATGGCGGACGTAGTGGGTGTTGCGGGGGAAGTATACTGTAAAATCCCCATTCCCTCCCAATCAGCTGGGACTTGAGAGGCAGAGAATAGATGGGGGCAGGGCCAATCAGAGGTGGTATTTACCAGTTCTCTGAACTACCAAAATTTCCACTACTAGTTTTCCAGAACTGGTCAGAACCGGCTGAATACCACCTCTGTTTTGCATACAGTAAATTTTTTCATGGCTCGCCATTGTGTATTCATTGCCTTCTCAATTTCATTCATTCACAGTTAAATGTATCTCTGCATGGCTTTGGGAACCTAACAGCTATTTCTGCTCCACTAATTTGCCTGCTTTTAGGACAAAAGAGATGGTTTTCCAGCTTGAGGGAGAAGAGCATAGATTTGTTGTTTAATGCTTTGTTTTTCCTTTTCCCCCCTTTTTCTTTTTCTTGTGGTTTCTACAAAACAGGCTGAGAAGTTGCTTAAGTTGATTATACCTTTGGATCAAAGGGACAATGATTGGTTCTATACTACAGAAGATTGTTTATAAAATGTAGAAAACTGCTTTCTACTTTGCCAAATCATTGGGTCACCTAAATTGATGCAGTCTAAGCTAAATGGCAGTGGTTTCCTAGCAATTTTTTTTTTGCAGGAGATCTTCCCTTGTTATATCTGGAGTTAAACCTAATATTTTTAGATTGTACCTATTTTATCAGAAGGGAGTTTTTCTTTCCATGAAAAATATTTGTTAAGAACAAACCAATGGCTTACTTAGTCCAGGAGAAAGCATAGAAAACAAGGAAATAGAAAGTAGCCAATTGCAGATAGTTTGCTTCCTAGAAAAAAATGGTGTTAAAAATACCATAAAGTATTATTAGAGCAAGTAGAAGAACACATTTTGCTATACAATCTTTGGCCTAAGTCATATTAATGGTTTGGAATTCCATTAAAGCAGCATTTCTCATATTCGGCAATTTTAATAAGTGTGGATTCCAATTCCTAGAATTGTGGAAGCATTCTTAGCTTTGTGGACAGTGAGTTGGCTATATTTGCAACATTTACTGTGGGACTAATGGAGAATACAAATGGTGTCACTTTTAACTTCTTCTGAGCCACATTTGACCCCCCAGTTTCAGATTTAGTGGTCTGGTTTCCTCAAACGTGAGACACTGAGAAATTAATGAGTTGTGAGAATATGTATAAAAAAAGAGCCAGACTATTCTGCTAGCTAATCTCCTGGGAATTAAATTTAATCTGAACCAGGCCAAATTATGCACAGGGACACACTAATGCTACTAATCACATTGGACATCTTTTACAAATCCAATCTTCCAAGAAAAAAAACAGCTGAAAAAAATCAAGATATCCATCATGGAACTGATTCTCAAGCTTGTCACACAAAATATGTTTCTTAAGCACAGAGAGACTGCAAAGGGTTTATACACGGGGTTTATGTCATTCTGTAGCAGAGGTGGTATTCGGCAGGTTCTGACCAGTTCTGGAGAACCAGTAGCGGAAATTTTGAGTAGTTTGGAGAACTGGTAAATACCACCTCTGACTGGCCCCACCCCCATCTGTTCCCTGCCTCCTACGTCCCAGCCGATTGGGAGGGAATGGGGATTTTACAGTATCCTTCCCCTGCTATGCCCACCAAGCCACACTCACCAAGCCACACCACACCCACCAAGCCACGCCCACCAAACTGATAGTAATTTTTTTTTAATTCCACCACTGCTCTGTAGCTGTGTATGCCTCCTTTTGATATGGATGTATTTCTCACATTATTTATTTAGTGTGTGGCTATCAAATCTACAAGATGAGCATGCAAGTATTTTGGTTTTGCCCCTACTCTTATCACTGCAAATCTTCATGCTTTCCCAATTCTTTTTTTTTTAATCAGAAAATTCAAAATCTTGATTGTTTGCATCCCACTGAAGTTCTGGGTGGGGTTCCAGTGTTTGCTGCACAGTTAACTTTAGCATGTGAGGTGGGGGCTCTGGGAGGGAATAAGAAAGTATTTCCAGAAGCATTGAAGAATGGCCTTATTCATGGAGAACAAGGTGTGCCAGTGTTCAAAGGGCACTGCTCAGGTTTTAAAATACCATGGCTGTAAGCAAAACCAACATAAGAAGTTGTCACTAGGAAACAGTTGAGCAGAAATAACAACACCAAAAAGAGAAGGAAAAATACAGCCCAAGATATATTTTAAAGGGTGTATTTTAGGTTTCCTGTGTTGTTTTGACGCCATTTCAGCAACAGATGTAGCCATAAACCAGGTGATTAGTTTCTAGGGATGCTGTTTGTTGTGCAAGCCAACCCAGAGAGTAACTAAAATACACAATTCCAGTTGCAGTGATGTGGCAATAAGCTTGGGTCTCCTTTCCCCCTCTCTCTTCCTTTTCCTTGGGTGGGATTGGGGGGGGCAGAGGGAGGAAAACTAAATTTTGTGTTTGGAGACAATCTGTACTGAGAAAAATGTGTGCCTATTAATGTGTCAATGAGAGGCACGCCAGTGACATCAGTTTTAAAAAGAAGTTCTTCTGTATGGTTGGAAAAACCATACTTATGTTCAGCCTTCCCCAACATGGCTGTTTTCCAGATATGGGAACTCCACCTATCAACATTCCCAGACAGAATGGCCACGGTTAAGAAATCTGAACTTGGACAGCCACAAAGTTGGAGAACATTTCCATAATGCATTGTTGTTCAATTGTGGCATATGATGGAAAGCCAAAGAGATTTCATAGACATGAGCTCAGCTAGCCCATCCTTTCTCATTCCAATGTCCTCCTGGTGTCCTCTGGATGCAGTTTTACTGGTGCAGGAATATAGAAAGACTGGTGATACTCATGGCATTAGAACTGTTATGGACCTTGGGCATATCTCCCAATGTTCCCATTAGCTGTGGAGAGCCTGACCATTATAGAAATTGGGATGGGAGTCAGGGTCCAACATCATCTGGAAGTCCATCTTTAATTTCACTGAGGGAGGAATCAAAACAGAAGCAAACCGTTGTTTTCTCTGGGATTAGCAGCAATTGTTTGAGTGGGTGAATGCTGCATTCCAATCCCATCCTTTTGAAGAATTGTGCTACAGCAGGGGTTTCAAACTCAAGGCCCGTGGGCCAGATCTGGCCCATGGGGTGATTAGATCCATGTTCAGTAGCAGAAGGTTGCAGGAGGCCATCGCAGCAGAAAACGGAGCTCAGGAGCCTGTTTTTGCTGGCAGATCACTCGAGGCACCACAGGCGCCCCCGACATGAGTGATGTTGATCTGGCCATGCCCCCCCCCAAGTCAAACACAACCTTGATGTGACCCTCAATGAAATCGAGTTTGATACCCCCATGCTACAAGAAAGGTTACATAATCTTTCCCTCCCCGCTTTCTTTTGCCATCAAATCGCACGTCATCCTATTTTGAACTGGAAAAAAAAAACCAGGGTAATTTGTGAGTTCTTTATTTCTTTAAAACATGCATACTATATTCTTTGGCTTGCAAGTCTCCCAGTTAACGTTTACAGAACAAACAAAGCAAGACAGTCCTCATCTTCAGACTTGCAAACTGAAAGGACACGGCACAAAAGGAAAAGGAGATGGGGAGGAAAAAGGAAAACAGGCATCAGCTCGTAAGGGTTCCTGCTGTGATGGAAACAGATGGTTTTGCTGATCTTTCTCACATAATGGCCGGCCCCTGTGACCTTTGAAGAGTAAGGGGCATCCCTGCTGGAAATGACAACAAGGAACAGAGGTGACCCTGCCTCTGTGGCTGCTGCTTGTGTTTTGACACTTCCCTTATTTAAATACTTCCTAGAAAGATGGCAACCATCATTATATTATTATAACTCTTTCAGAGATTTTCCCTTTGCTGTCATCTTTTTGTCCCAGGGTGGGATTGAGTAAAGAGTTTGTACGATGATCAGAATCCTGGATATTAAACTAGAGTTAAAAACAAGGAGGCATTGTTGCGGGTAGGAAAAAGGTTGCAGGTAGGATAAATGCTCTTCAGAAGCAGAGGTTTTCCTAGGTCTGGAATGGAGGCTTTATATTTGCTCTTGCAAAATGTTCTGGTCCTTCAGACCCTTTTTTGGATCTGACCCCAAAGAGCTAATTAGATGTTACAAAGGCCTTTCCGGAAACACGCATGAGCTTTTGCTCTGTTCAGCTGGCGCACTCTGTAATTTGAGCTAAGAACTCTGTCGTTCTGCCAGTAGCTGATGTCAGTTCATGCTATTTAAAAAGCAAAGATCAGGACTGATGTCCAAATAAATCCAGCTATTCAGCAGGGGTTATGGAATGCATTGAAATCAACATGGGGGGGGGGGGAACAGGCCAAGTTGGTACTGTGATGTTTCTAAAAACAGTGCAGCATTTCACTTCACAATGCAACTGAATGCCTGTTAACTCTGTTCAAGCCTTGCTTTTATTGCCAAGATGCACTTCTGAAATGTACAAGGACACCCTTCTCATACCAGTAGTCATTGCCCAAGCTGTTTCCCCACCACCATCACACATTCTTAATTATGTTTTAATTTCAAGAAAGAGAAGACTGATTGTGTGTGATAGCGCCTGAAGTGGAATGTGGATAAATAAATACACATCTTTCTCCCTCTCTTGAGAATAGAAAGAGGAAGAAAAATAACTCAATATTTGCGTTCTAACAAAAGGCAGGGTAGTGTTATGAAAATCCCTGTAACGTATCCCTGTAAAGATGCCCATAAATTTTTATTTGTAACTTTCAAATTAATGTTGTGACGCTTAAAACTTAAAGTTGAGTGGACAGAAGGTCCAGTATCTGATTTTTTTAAATATAAAAAATGCTGTGTTTCAATGGTTACATGGCCTGGAAGACATTGGTATTTGAACATAGATCTTTTAATTTACTGTGCTTTACTAATCTACAGTAGAAGAAACATTAATATATATTGCTAGTCCATGTATAATATACAGAATAGAAGAGTTGGAAGGGTCTTTGGAGGTCTTCTAGTCCAAACCCCTGCTCAGGCAGGAGACCCTAGCCTAGTCTATACCATTTACAATACAATACAATACAATACAATAGCAGAGTTGGAAGGGACCTTGTAGGTCTTCTAGTCCAACCCCCTGCATGGGCAGGAATCTTATACCATTTCAGACAAATGGCTGTCTAACATCTTTTTAAAGACTTCCAGGGTTGGGGCATTCACAACTGCTGGAGGCAAGCTGTTCCAGAGGTTAATTGTTCTTACTGTTAGGAAATTTCTCCTTAGTTCTAAGTTGCTTCTCTCCTTGGTTAGTTTCCACCCATTGCTCCTTGTCCTGCCCCCAGGTGTCTTGGAGAAAAGTTTGACTCCCTCTTCTTTGTGGCACCCTCTGAGATATCGGAACACTGCTATCATGTCTCCCCTGGTCCTTCTCTTCATCAAACTAGACATACCCAGTTCCTGCAGCCGTTCTTCATATGTCTTAGTCTCCAGTCCTCTAATCATCTTGGTTGCTCTTCTTTGCACTCTTTCCAGAGTCTCCACGTCTTTTCTACATCGTGGCGACCAAAACTGTATGCAGTATTCCAAGTGTGGCCTTACCAAGGCACTATACAGTGGCATTAACACTTCACGCGATCTAGATTCTATCCCTCTGTTGATGCAGCCTAGAACTGTGTTGGCTTTTTTGGCAGCTGCTGCACACTGCTGGCTCATATTTAAATGGTTGTCCACTAGGATTCCGAGATCCCTCTCACAGTTGCTACTATTGAGCAAGGTACCACCTATACTGTACTTGTGCATTTGGTTTTTCTTGCCTATATGTAGGACCTTACTTTTTTCACAATTGAATTTCATTTTATTAGACAGTGCCCAATGTTCAAGTTTGTCTAGATCCTTCTGTATCTTAAGCCTATCTTCTGGAGTGTTGGCTATTCCTGCCAGCTTGGTGTCGTCTGCGAATTTGATGAGTTCCCCATTTATCCCCTCATCCAAATCGTTGATGAAGATGTTAAAGAGTACTGGGCCTAAAACAGAGCCTTGGGGGACTCCACTGCATACTTCCTTCCATGTAGATGCAGTTCCATTGAGGACTACACGTTGAGTGCGGTTCAGACAAATGGTTGTCCAATCTCATCTTAAACACTTCCAGTGTTAGAGCATTCACAATTTCTGGAGGCAAGTTGTTCCGCTTATTAATTAGTTAGTTTCCATCCATTGATTCTTGTTCTGCCTTTGGTGTTTTGGAGAATAGTTTGACTCCCTCTTTTTTGTGGCAACCCCTGAGATATTGGATCATAGCCCTAGTCCTTCTTTTCATTAAACTAGATATACCCAATTTCAGCAACTGTTCTTTATATGTTTTAGCCTCCAGTCCCCTAATCTTATTTGTTGTTCTTTGTACTCTAGAGTCTCAACATTTTTTTAAACATCGTAGCGACCAAAACTGAATGCAGTATTCCAAGTGTGGTCTTAGCAAGGCATTATAAAGTGGTATTAATATGCCATGCGGTTAAGTAAATAAATAAATGCTGATTGACTTATATGCTTCTTTGTCACATCTGGGGCACCACCCGAAGCCTGGGAACACAGCCACATTTTCAACAACCTGTGGCACTTTTGTAAGATGGCATGCTGTTTCAGAGGTCAAGGGCTGCTTCAGACAAGGTATCTGTTTTCTCCAACAGCATCCCTGTGGAGCAGCTGCCCTACAAAGGTTCCTACAAGAGTAAGATTAAAATATAAAACAACAAAATATATGTCAGTGAGGCTTTATTAGAGAATATTTCCAAGGAAATGCAATGCGGTAAATGTGTGTGTGTGTGTGTGTGTGTGTGTGTGTGTGTATGATTGATCAGCTCAAAAAACGTAACACACATATTTAAAAAACCACACAACGGAACTCATGGCTTTCTGTCTAGATGGTCTCTGGTGATGAGCCGAAAGGCAGAAGAGGAAAGCAGTATGCTTCCTCCCTTAATTGGGGCCTAACAGGGTGTTGTGGAAACAATTATATATATGTATGTATGTATGTATGTATGTATGTATGTATGTATGTATGTATGTATGTATGTATGTACTGTCTGTCTGTCTGTCTGTCTGTCTGTCTGTCTTTGGTTGTTCGGGTTTTCTCCCACGTAGAATTCTACGCGGGAGAAAACCCGAACAACCAAAGACCTACATACAAACACCCGCGAAAACCTCAGAAAACAAATATATATATATTTGCCAGCTGATCCAGATTATGAAAGTTGCAATTATTTCCCACTGAAATCTATAAGGTTTAAATTGTGGCTAATTTATAATCCAGCCCACCGTAAGCAATAACAAATATCAATAACTATGTTAATAAGCAGCATTGTGCATCGGATTTGGCCACATCCCAAACTGAACCGGGTTATTTTTATAACAATTCTAAAGCTCTGCCAGGAGCAATGTCTTTTCAAAAGAGGCAGTCATGAGGTTTTGCAAACGTTTCTTGTTCAGAGGGCTGCATAGAGAGTCCCTCCACCTCCAGAGACAGATTTCACTTTTAGATTTGTATCTCTAAATAAAACAGCAAAGAGGGGGAGAGGGAGTTAGAAGAGGTAAAATGTGGCATAACTATCAGGGCTACATTGGGGAAATGGTGATTTGGGACACATCGATCAAGAATTTTGAAGATGGGATATTGAACTCTGCCTTATCTTATTTTGTCTGAAAAGGCCATCTCCTTCAGTGGTGGGATTCAATTTTTTTTACTTCCGGTTCTGTGGGCATGGCAGGGGAAGGAAACTGTAAAATCTCTATTCTCTCCCCACTCCAGGTGAAGGATACTGCAAAATCCCCATTCTCTCTCGATCAGCTGGGACTCGGGAGGCAGAGAATAGATGGGGGTGGGGCCAGGCAGAGGTGGTATTTATCGGTTCTCTGAACTACTCAAAACTTCTGCTACTGGTTCTCCAGAACTGGTCAGAACCTGCTGAATACAACCTCTGATCTCCCTCTATTCCAAAATAAGAGCTATAAATATATTACTTATTTGGGGAGAATGTAATGGGCTGCAAGTAATCCTCAACTTACAACCACACTGAGTCCAACATTTCTGTCATTAAGCAAGATAGCTGTTAGTTTTGCCCCATTTTTATGACCTTTCTTGCCACACAGTTGTTCAGTGAATCATTACCATTGTTAAGGGAGTAACATGGTGGTTAAGTGAATCTGGCTTTCCCACCAACTTCGTTTTGCGACTTTGAAAGTCAAAAAAGATGGTCGCATGACCCTGGGACACTGCAACGGACATAAATATGAGTCAGTTGCCAAGCACCATAGAGATGCTGCAAGTGTGAAAAGCGGTCATAAGACACTTTTTTCAGTACCTTTGCAACTTTGAACGGTCACTAAATGAACGGTTGTAAGTCAAGGACTTCCTGTAAATACCCAGAAACATACCAGTAACCAATGCAACTCATGCTGAAGTAATGTACGGTGTGCCGTATATCTGGCACCACTTACTACTTGCATAGCCACGTTCTGCATTAATTGAAGCTCCCAAATGCTCTTCAGGGGCAGCTGACTTGAGTGTTAGACATATCTAGATGGGTAACTCACATTGTGCTTCATGCTAATATAGATTAGCAAAATACTTCTTTGTAGAGAGCTATTTTTTCAGCTCTGGGAGACAATCATACATCATACATGTAGAGTTGGAAGGGACCTTGGAGGTCTTCTAGTCCAACTCCCTGCCTAGGCAGGAACCTTATACCATTTCAGACAAATGGCTATCCAACATCTTCTTAAAGACTTCCAATGTTTGGGCATTCACAACTTCTGGAGGCAAGCTGTTCCACTGATTCATTGTTCTAATTGTCAGAAAATTTCTCCTCAGTTCTAAGTTGCTTCTCTCCTTGATTAGTTTCCACCCATTGCTTCTTGTTCTACCCTCGGTTGCCTTGGTGAATAGCTTGACTCCCTCTTCTTTGTGGCAACCTCTGAGATATTGGAAGACTGCTATCATATCTCCCCTAGTCCTTCTTTTCATTAAACTAGACATACCCAGTTCCTGCAACCGCTCTTCATATATTTTAGTCTCCAGTCCCCTAATCATCTTGGTTGCTCTTCTCTGCACTCTTTCCAGAGTCTCCATGTCTTTTCTACATCGTGGCGACCAAAACTGAATGCAGTATTCCAAGTGTGGCCTTACCAAGGCATTATAAAGTGGTATTAACACTTCACGTGATCTTGATTCTATCCCTCTATTTATGCAGCCTAGAACTGTGTTGGCTTTTTTGGCAGCTGCTGCACACTGCTGGCTCATATTTAAATGGTTGTCCACTAGGACTCTCACAGTTGCTACTATTGAGCAAGGTACCACCTATACTGTACTTGTGCATTTTGTTTTTCTTGCCTAAATGTAGAGCCTTATTCTTTTTCACCATTCAATTTTCACCAATCAGATTATTTTAAAGTCCTTCTTCAACCCCAGGATCCAACTTGACTTGTCCTCTTTCAATTCATCCTGATGTGGCTGACTCTGAGAACACACTGGCGTCTTTTGTCCTAGCGAAGGAGAACAAGCCTAGGTTGTCCCTTGACCCTGCGCAGCTCTCCCTCCCATCCTGGCATGGCACAGCACAGCACTGCCTGATTTCACACAACAGAGTGTTATTGACAAGAGAAGCGGGTGTGGCTTTTGTGAAAGAAAAGCAAATCATAAGGAGAATTAAGTAGGGTCTGTTGGTTATCAATATTTATTCTTTTTTTCGTAAGTTTGAATAGCCATCACAAAAGACAATAGAAGAAAAAGCGAGTGATATCCAGCTGTGACTGCCAAGTTTACCATTTCTTCCGCAGATTAGACAATATTTATCATTTCTATTTTCATTGTGGTTTTTATTGTGTTTTCATATATATTTTTATGGTTTTATTTTGATGTTGTAGGCCACCCAAAGTTGCCTTGCAGTGAGATGGGCAGCAAACAAATATAATAAATAAATATAATTGAGTTATTAACAGAGGAAATGGATGAAGAGGTTCTATTAACTACAAATTTGAACCAAGGATTTACAGGTAGAGGGAGTCAAACTATTCTCCAAGGCACCTGGGGGCAGGACAAGAAGCAATGGGTGGAAACTAATCAAGGAGAGAAGCAACTTAGAACTAAGGAGAAATTTCCTGACAGTTAGAACAATTAACCTCTGGAACAGCTTGCCTCCAGAAGTTGTGAATGCCCCAACCCTGGAAGTCTTTAAGAAGATGTTAGATAGCCATTTGTCTGAAATGGTATAAAGTTCCTGCCCACGCAGGGGATTGGACTAGAAGACCTACAAGGTCCCTTCCAACTCTGCTATTGTATTGTATTATTGTAATTGAGATAAATTCAAAGGAGTCTCGGGGATTCTGCAAATCATTAGATACTGAACAATAAAACCAGTGACAAAATGGCGTCTAGTTGCTAGAATGTTGACTGCACTATCAGGGCCGCCATCTTGATTTTTTTAAACCAAGTCCTGCAGATACTCCTGGTGGGTTTGGTTAAATAAGCTTGTTTCTATGGTAATCCATGCAAGGTTTAATTTAATACTACATTATACAGTTTCAGTATCACTGTAAATTTAAAAGATGCCGAAACAAACAGGCATAAATATACACCTTCAACAGTGGTGGGTTTCAATTTATTTTACTACCGGTTTGCTCGTGTATGTGTGCAGAAGTGTCCAGGTGGGTGGGCGGAGCCTCCCACCACCACCACTACTGGTTCACCCGATTCAGGGTGAACTGGCAGAAACCCACCTCTGATCTTCAAAATTCCCCTTAATTTTGCATGGCTTTTTATGTGTAAAAATTTCTGATGTACACTGATATTTGTTTTTGCTACTGTTTTTCCAGATACATGGGTATATTGCTCTTCCCCCTTTTTAGAGCAGAACTTAATGTTTACAGTTCAGATTACTTCAGTGTTCAAAGAAGAACTACTACGCCAATCAAACATTAATCTGAAAAGTAGGGGTCAAATAATTCTTCCTGCTCCTGGTTGTTAATCATTTTTGAGTCAGAACCTGCTATGAGGAAGCGGTGAGATGGTTCCGCCCCAGGCGCCTGATGGACCCTGAGAGGTTCCAGATGGAGCTTGGGCCAATATCTGAGACCCTGACCCGCGACTTGACTGAGGACCTAGTGACCGCTTGGAATAGTGCGGCCACGGGGGCCCTGGACCGGGTCGTGCCTCACACCACCTTGGCCCCTTGGTTTTCCGAGGAGCTGAGGGTGATGAAACATTGGAAGAGATGCCTAGAGAGCGGTTGGAGGGCCACCTGCTCTGAGTCTGACCGGACACTGGTAAGGTCGCATTTGAAGGCCTACCTAGTGGCGATAAAAGCGGCGAAACGTAATTATTTCTCTGCTCTTATCGCATCTGCAGATAACCGCCCTGCCGCCCTGTTTAGGGTGACCCGCTCCCTCCTTCACCAGAGGCCGTGGGATGCCCCCTTGCAGGGTCGTGGGGAGGAATTTGGGTGTTATCTGCATGATAAAATCGATCAGATCCAGGACGGGTTGGCCTCCGATTGGACTAGTTCAGACAGGCTGACAGAGGCAGGTCTTGAGTCTGTTATCTGGGAAGAGTTCGATCCTGTGACTCCTGAGGACATGGACAGGATGCTGGGGCGGCTGAACGCCACCACGTTTATTGGACCTGTGTCCCTTCTGGTTGGTACTGGCCTCCCGGGAGGTTACACGAGGCTGGCTCCAGGGAATTGTCAACGCTTCTTTGAGTGAGGGGTTTCTGCCGGCCGCTTTGAAAGAGCCCCCTCCTCAAGAAGCCCTCCCTGGACCCGGCTGTGTTGACCAACTACCATCCAGTCTCCAACCTTCAATTTCTTGCAAAGGTTATTGAGAGTGTGGTGGCGCGGCAACTCCCTCAGCACCTGGAGGAAACTATCTGTCTATCTGGACCCATGCCAGTCCGGCTTCCGGCCTAGGCACAGCACAGAGACGGCATTGGTCGCGTTGATGGATGAGGGGTTGTTCCTCTATCCTGGTCCTGTTAGATCTCTCAGTGGCTTTTGATACCATCGACCATGGTATCATGTTGCGCCGGCTGGAGGGGCTGGGGGTGGGGGGGCACCGTTTTACGGTGGTTCTCCTCCTACCTCTCCTCTCCGGTAGCAATTTGTGTTGGCAGGAGGGCAGAGGTCGACGTCGAGGTGCCTCACTTGTGGGGTACCACAGGGGTCGGTCCTCTCGCCTCTCCTGTTCAACATTTATATGAAGCCGTTGGGTGAGATCATCCATGGTTTCGGGGTAGAATTCCACCAGTACGCTGACGATACTCAGCTGTACATATCTACCCCGGACCACCCCAACGATGCCGTGGAAGTGATGTCCAGGTGTCTGGAGGCCGTGCGAGTCTGGATGGGGAGAAACAGGCTCCGACTCAACCCGTCCAAGACCGAGTGGCTGTGGCTTCCGGCATCACGGTATAGCCAGTTGGTGCCAGCTCTGGCTATTGGGGGTGAGTCATTGGCCCCCACAGAGAGGGCTCGCAACTTGGGAGTCCTCCTGGACTCTCGGCTGTCTCTAGGAGACTATATGACAGCCGTGGCCAGGGGGGCTTTTTATCAGGTTTACCTGATATGCCAGTTGCGCCCCTTTCTGGATCATGACACTTTATGCAAGGTCACTCAAGCCCTCGTCATCTCCCGCCTGGACTACTGCAATGCTCTCTACATGGGGCTTCCCTTGAAGTGCACCCGGAGGCTCCAGTTAGTTCAGAATGCGGCCGCACGGGGGATTCTGTGAGCCTCCAGATGCTCCCACGTGACACCTCTCCTGCGCGAGCTGCACTGGCTGCCTGTGGCTTTCTGGGTGCGCTTCAAGGTACTAGTAACCACCTTTAAAGCGCTCCATGGCAAAGGACCTGTTTATCTTCAAGACCGCCTCCTGCTACCAAATACTTCCCACCGACCAGTTTGCTCCCACATAGAGGGCCTCCTCAGGGTGCCGTCGGCTAAACAATGTCGGCTGACCCCCAGGGGGAGAGCCTTCTCTGTGGCAGCCCCTGCCCTCTGGAATAACCTACCCCCTGACCTACGGACGATCACTGACCTACGCCTTTTCCGTCGGGCCCTGAAGACCCATTTATTTCATGCTGCTGGCCTGTCGTAGTTTTTAAATTGATTTTAGTAGGGGTTTTTAATTTGGCAGGCCAATTTATTTAATTATATCTTAACATTTGATCTTAACTTTTATATTACTCATTTTTACTGTTGGCTGTACACCGCCCTGAGTCCTGAAAGGGAGATAGGGCGGTATATAAATGCAATAAATCTTAATCTTATGTATTAGCTCTCCTTGGCTGTTTGCAAAAACTAAGCAAGATTAGACGTGGTTAATGCTTGGAAAGGAAATCCCCCCCCTCCCAATCCTAAATTTAAAGGCTAGACTAGAGAACCAAAGAAGACCCTGGAAGGAAGGAAAGGCATACCACACCTGGATAGTTTCTCAGCTATCCTCTGTGCATGGGGATATATGTGTATGTCCATGAAGATATGGCTGCCAGCTCAACTTTTTTGACCATACTTTGTAAATGTGCCTGATTCCTATCAATACTTTGCAGCCTTTATTGTCAGTAAGAAAACCAAGAAGACAAATATCTGCCTCCTGCAAATGAAATCCCACTGCTGGATAAGCAAACAGGCTTGAATTGCTTTGGGTGAAGGTGATGCTTAATGAAACATGTAATTTCGTTTCCCAGACTATACAGTCTGCATCATAGTGCAACCCATGGAAAAAAGGCAAGGAAATAGCAAAGACTCATGGGAATGCACTGCTCTCTAAACAAGGCCTTATTTATGCAACAGGGCTTGGCGTTTGCTTCATGACTGCTTTCTTCGCTCTATAGATCAGTGTTTTTCCAACTTGGCAACTTTCAGGTCCATTGGACTTCAACCTCCAGAATTCTCCAGCCAGCGTGGATGACTAGGGAATTCTGGGAGTTGAAGTCCCACACATCTTAAAATTGCCAAGTTGGAAAATCACTGCTCCATAGCCTGACATTGCTGCTCCTGGTTCTTTTTCTCCTTATGTATACTGCAGTGGTGGGTTTCTGCAGGTTTGCACCTACTCGCGAGAGCCGGTTGGTGAAATTTAGAGAACCGGTGAGAGGGGGTTCCACCGGCGTACCTGGAAGTAAATCTGGCCCACCGCTGCCAGTGACCCAACGGGAAGGAAAGGAAAGGAAGGAAGAAAGGAAAGAAAGAAAGAATTAATTTATCATCACAATTGAGTCCAAAATTTTGGTTGCTAAGCAAGGGTGTTGTTAAATGAGTTTCACCACATTTTAAAAGATGGTCACTCCCACCCTGTCACATGACTGCCAAGCCACACCCACAACATAGGCCACATCTACATAGTAGGTTCTAAAAAATTTGAAACCCACCACTGGTACACTGAGAGAAAATGCACCAAAGACAAATTCCTTGTGTGTCCAATCGCACTTGGCCAGTAAATAATTCTATTCTGTTCTGCTCTGCTCTGCCCTGCCCTGCTCTACTATATTCTATATTCTATATTCTGCTCTGCTCTGCTACATTCTGCATTCTACATTCTGTTCTGCTCTGCTCTGCTCTGCTCTGCCCTATCCTATCCTATCCTATTCTCTGAAAGGCAAGCATTTTTTAGCATCCACATCATGGTAACATTGCTGAGCGATACTCAGAGTGCACGCTGGAATTCTGCTGGAGGATTTTGTGGATGTGATGGAAGGTATCTCATTAAAGGCAGCTTGAGAGGAAACACATCACTGGCAATGGAGAGGGGAGGGGGAAACAAATGCAGTAGCAGCAGTATCATTTATCAAATTAAGTGGCTATGATTTTGGCTGTCTATTCTGGAGAGGATGAAAACGATTTTTAAGTTTCAGACTGCCTGAAGATGGAGGTATGATACACATGCATCCAGAATTGTAGAATTCATTTTTTTAAAAGGGATCTTTGACATTCTGATTATTGGTTGGAATTCCTCACCTCCTACGCTTTGTCCTTCTACTCTGCAAGGAATGTTACAAGGGCCTTTTCTGTCCACTCATTACATTAATTCAGCTTATTAGTCAAGATTGGCTACAGAAGCAAATAGCAACAGAAACTTGCATTTCAATAAAATTAAGGGGGAGAGGGGAAAATAGGCTGCTCATATGGAGGGAGATCTTAACACAAAATATACTTAATGTTTCAAATGATCACCTAGTCTCATATCTTCAAGCCAATAAAACCGAACAGTTAAAATAGAATGATGGTTGAAATATGGCACTTTGGTGTTTTCAAACCAGAGTTTTTATTCGAGGCACAAATGACCAGGCTCAAATTATCCTACCAATGTAGGAAAAAGAGTGACAGAGTCTGGGGGGAAGAGTCAAAAGAGGGAACAGGGTAGAGCTTCTTCTTTGCCACAAATGGACTAAGTCCAACCCGCTTGAATTCCAACAATCCTTATCAAGCGCCAAAATAATGCTAACTATTAGTTGTCTATATTCTTGTGCATAAGCATGAGCAATAATTTAGTTTAATTGGAACTTAATTTGTCTTTGGCACCTGACGTCAGCAGAGGTGGGTTGCTACCGGTTTTACTACTGATTCACAACCCGTGCGCAATGTAAATTGTTCTTCGCACATGCAGAACAATTTACAGTGAACTGCGCATGCGCAGTCACTAAAAACCAAAATGGTGGCAACCCAGTGAGAGAACCAGTTTGGGGGTGTGGCAGGCCTAAGGTTGCTGCCGTTTCTATGACCAAGGCCTGAATTTCACTACCGGTTTGGCTGAACCGGGCTGAACAGGGAGCAGCTCACCTCAGATACGCTCTGCAAAGACTTAGCTCTTTGGAAAAGGCAGTTTACCATCATCTTATATATCAAGTTACAATCTTCCATGTGCCAAAGTACTTAGTAAATGCGCCCATAGATATTAGCCTGTGCTGCTCATCACAACTTTGTCCACCTGAAGCTTTTAAATAATATTGTTTAGTAGACAGAGAGGATATATACAAAGCCCCCCTCGTTCATGACCTTGTGTCAGAGGGGGAGCCGGACCTGGTAGGAATTGCAGAGACCTGGTTGGGCCACGAGGGAGGACTTCCCCTCGTTGAAATGTGCCCGCCAGGCTACCGCGCTTTTCATCAGCCCCGGGTCCAAGGTAGGGGCGGTGGGGTAGCGGTCATTATCAAGGAAGGTCTTGAGCCAAGAGAGACCATTGTGCCACAGACTACCGGTTGCGAGTCCCTCTGCGTGAAGTGGGGCCTAGGGAGGCAGTTGGGCTTGCTGGTTATATACCTGGCTCCTCGCTATGTAGCAGCAGCCCTGCCCGAGCTCCTGGAGGTGATCGCTACGGTGGCAGTGGAGACCCCCAGACTTATAGTCATGGGGGACTTTAATCTGCCATCGTTGGGCAAATCATCCGAGGTAGCTCGGGAGTTCATGGCTTCCATGATGGCCATGGACCTGACCCAACTAATTCAAGGCCCCACCCACGAGGGTGGACACACACCGGACCTCATTTTTGTCTCAGGCCAATGGAAGAGTGATCTGGGTATAGGGGACATAGTCATCACACCCTTGTCATGGTCGGATCACTCACTTCTCCGGCTCGACTTTCCGACCGCTACTCCCCTCCGCGAGGAGGCGGTGCCAGAACCACCTATCTGGTTCCGCCCCAGGCGCCTGATGGACCCGGATGGGTTCCAGATGGCGCTTGGGCCACTTCCTGTACCCCTGACCCGCGCCCCGATGGAGGACCTCGTGGCCGCATGGAATATTGCGACCACGGGAGCCTTGGATCGGGTCGCGCCCTTGCGGCCTCTCTTGCGGCGCCGAGCCGCCCCGGCTCCTTGGTTTACCGAGGAGCTGAGGGCGATGAAACGCCGCAAGAGATGCCTAGAGGGAAGATGGAGGGCTACTCGCTCTGAATCTGACCGGACACAGGTAAGAGCCCATTTACGGACTTACATTGTGGCGCTGAGAGTGGCCAAACGCCATCATTGTGCTACTCTCATAGCATCCGCAGAAAACCGCCCTGCCGCCCTGTTTAGGGTGACCCGTTCCCTCCTTCAACAGAGGGTGCGGGAAGCCCCGCTACTGGGTAGAGCAGAGGAATTTGTGACTTTTCTGCAGGACAAAACCGCTCAGATACAGAACGAGTTAGCCCCCATTCTTGGTCCAGTGGGGTGCCACGAGGCCGATCTTGTTTGGGAGGAATTTGACTCCGTTGCTTCCGAGGATATGGACAGGCTACGTGGGCGACTGCGAGCCACCACATGTTTATTGGACCCGTGCCCCTCCTGGCTTGTACTGGCATCCTGGGAGGTGACACGAGGCTGGCTCCAAGAGGTTGTCAACGCTTCTTTGAGTGAGGGTTCCTTGCCTGCTTCCCTAAAAGAGGCTATGGTGAGGCCCCTCCTTAAGAAGCCCTCTTTGGATCCAGCTCTTTTAACCAACTATCGTCCCGTCTCCAACCTTCCCTTTTTGGCGAAGGTTGTTGAGAGTGTGGTGGCACAACAGTTTCCCCGTCACCTGGAGGAAGTTGATTATCTAGACCCACGCCAGTCCGGCTTTCGGCCCGGGCATAGCACCGAGACGGCATTGGTCGCGTTGGTAGATGATCTCTGGAGGGCTAGAGATGGGGGTTGTTCCTCCATCCTGGTCCTATTAGACCTCTCGGCGGCTTTCGATACCATCGACCATGGTATCCTATTGCATCGGCTGGGGGGGTTGGGGGTGGGAGGCACCGTTTTACGGTGGTTCTCCTCCTACCTCTCTGGCCGATCGCAATTTGTGTTGGCAGGGGAGCAGAGGTCGACCCCGAGACCCCTCACATGTGGGGTGCCTCAGGGGTCGGTCCTCTCGCCTCTCCTGTTTAATGCATACATGAAGCCGCTGGGTGAGATCATCCGTGGTTTTGGGGTAGAGTACCATCTATACGCTGATGATACTCAGCTGTATATATGTACCCCAAACCACCCCAACGATGCCGTAGCGGTGATGTGCCAGTGCCTGGAAGCCGTGCGGATCTGGATGGGAAGCAACGGACTCAGGCTCAACCCGACCAAGACCGAGTGGCTGTGGTTTCCGGCTGCCCGATTCAACCAGCTCTCTCCAACGCTGGCCATAGGGGGCGAACATCTTGCCCCTGTGGATGGTGCGCGCAATTTGGGTGTCCTCCTGGATACCCGGCTGTGACAGCCGTGGCCAGGAGGGCGTTTTACCAGGTTCGCCTGGTCCGCCAATTGTGCCCCCTATTGGATTGGGACGCCCTTCGCACAGTCACTCATGCCCTCGTGACATCCCGACTGGACTATTGTAACTCCCTCTACATGGGGCTCCCCTTGAAGTGCACCCGGAGGCTTCAGTTAGTTCAGAATGCAGCCGCGCGAGCAATCATTGGGAACCACTAGGTTTACCCACATTACACCGCTCTTGCGCGAGCTGCACTGGCTGCCTGTCGTCTTCCGGGTGCGCTTCAAGGTGTTAACTATCATCTTTAAAGCGCTCCATGGCTCGGGACCTAGCTACCTGCAGGATCGGATCCTGCCTCACACATCCTCACGGCCGATTCGCTCCCACAGAGAGGGACTTCTCCGGGTGCCGTCCACTAGACTTTGTCAGCGGGCGACGCCCAGGGGAAGGGCTCTCTCTGTGGCGGGCCCGGCCCTCTGGAACGACCTTCCCCCCGATATTAGAACGACCACGGACCTCCGCTCCTTCCGCTTGAAATTGAAGACTCATCTTTTCCGCCTGGCCGGCCTAGGGTAGTCTCTCTCTCTATGGGTTTTTAAATGTATGGGGATTTTTAGTTAATGGGATTTTAGCACAGGAATTAATTTAATCTGTTTTAATTTTGTTATGTATGTTGTATATTTATTGTTTTTATTTCCCCTGTGCACCGCCCCGAGTCCCTGTGGGGAGAGGGAGCGGTCAATAAATTTGGCTATTAAATTTGGCTATTATATTTAGGATACTAGCCTTAGTTATGCCCCATGCAACATTCTCTAAGAATGATAAGGTAAGAACTGTACAAGTCAGTTTGAGCATAGCTTGATCGATGTCAATTTGGATAAGTTTGTCATGGATGGAGTGTGGTTTAATCAGATACCTATTGGCTGTTTTTGTAAGTATGGACGTGAGATGTTTATTTATGATTAATTATATTTTTTCAAATTTTGCCTGTTTGGATAATTCATGATTCAGTTTACTATGAAAACACATCAATGGATTACTTTACTAATCAAACTAAGAGTTTTGTGAGGCTGCAGCCACCTAGACATGAATTAGCCAAGGTGGTATGAGTACAGCTGCCTTTAATTATATGGTTATCACTCCATGGTCTGCAGACTCCCTAGTTTCTCCTGTTTGCTTTAAATCCCATGGGGCCAATTCCTCTCGTAAGTCTTTTTCCTCGGTATTCATATTGCCTGGAGAAATAACAGGAGAATTTCTCTTTTCCCTTGAGAGAGTTGGAGAAATGGTTCCCCTTTACATTTCTATATTCACAAATTGGATAGAAAACTTCAAAAGGCCATTTGTCCCTAACTTGAAACTGTCTCTGCCAAGGGGTTAGTTTTAAAGACAGGCCATTCTCGACTTACAATCACAATTGAGACCAACATTCCCGTAAATAAGCAAGACAGTTAAGTGAGTTTGGGCCCATTTTATGACCTTCCTTGCCACAGTTATTACCGTATTTTTCAGAGTATAAGACGCAGCAAGGTTTTGAAGAGGAAAATTAAAAAAAAGTTTTTGCACTCTGCAAACCTCCCAAAAAGGACACATTTTTCGCGAAAACGCCCCCACCCCCTTAGGAGGCTTGTTGTGTGCTCCTGGGGGCTGAGAGTGCTGGGAAAACCTCCCAAAAATGGCCTGTTTTTCGCAAAAATGGGCCCATTTTTTGTCAAAAAAGGGGGCATGCATAGCCTTTAGGAAGCTTATAGAGTGCTGCTGGGGGCTAGGGGGGCAAAAATGGGGCATTTTTCGCTCATTTCTGCCCTCCCCAGCCCCCAGGAGCTCTCTGAAAGCCTTCTAAAAACTATGCACAGCCATTTTGGTAAGGGACAGAGTTTTGGGAGGCCAAAAATGCTGTATTTCATGTATAAGGCGCACTCAGATTTTCAGCCTCTTTTTTGAGGGGAAAAGGTGTTTCTTATATTCTGAAAAATACGGTAAGTGAATCTCTGTGGTTGTGATGTTAGTAATAGGGTCAAGAAGTGAATCTGGTTTCCCAACTGACTTCGCTTGTCAGAAGGCCACAAAAGGGGATCCCCTGACCCCAGGACACTGCAAACCATCATAAATACATGTTGGTTGCAAAATGTCCAGATTTTAATCATGTGACCCTGGAAATGCTACAACAATTTTAAGTGCAAAATACAGTCTATAAGTCACCTTTTTCAGTGCTGTTGTAACTTCAAACAGACACTAAATGAATGGTTGTAAGTCAAGGACTATCTGTATTTGAGGGAAGAGAAAGAAATTGTGGATAGGACTGGGTTGATGCTGGGTCTGAAAAGATGCCGTAGACCAGGGGTCTGCAAAGTTGGCTCTTTTAAGACTGGTGGACTTCAACTCCCAGAATTCCCCAGCCAGCCATGCTGGCTGGGGAATTCTGGGAGTTGAAGTTCACCAGTCTTAAAAGAGCCAACTTTGCAGACCCCTGCCTTAGACCAAGGGTGAAAGGGTACTGGTTTCGGCCAGTTCGCCCGAACTGGTAGTAAAAAAATGCTAGTTTCGGGTGAACCGGTATTTCTGGCGAACAGCTGTGACACACGATTTATATTAGCTAGAAAGCAGGATTTCCTGCTTTCTAGCTAATCTAAATTGCGTGGCACAGTGGATGTCCTCCCCTCTTTGTTCTACTTACCTTTGCAGATGCACTTGGTATCAGGCTCCGCCCACCCGCCCGCCCGCCCACCCACACATCATCACGTTTGTTTTTGATGCTCTGCGCATGCGCGGAATGTTTTGCATATGCTCACATTTGCGAACCAGTAGCAAAATTAAGTAAATTTCACCCCTGCCTTGGACACTTAACAATCCACAAACACTTTTTTGCAGTCCTGTTTGTTGAAGAGATTGATAAATATTAGTATATATCCAACCACTCCCAATAGATAAATCATAGCTGCATCAGTTAACTGGAGTTCAGTTGGGCTTCTGCCACCACCATTAGCCTCATAGAACAGGCTGGAAAGGTCTCCCAAGAGTCAAGTCATCTTTTTTCTTATTGCTGTCATGGCTGACTGCATTCCAATTGCAGAGATGCCAAGTGAAACCAAACGGCCTTTGTTGAGAGGGATGGCAAGGAAAAAAGATGCACGGGATGTACTAAGACAGCGCCGAAAGGATTAGATCTATTTTTCCCCCCCCTAATGCCCTCTCGGAGTCATGCTGTGATGTGAGACTATAATAAACTTTAATGGAGTTTTGGTATTATCCTTAACCAGACGTGGGCAAGCCATCTGCAGAGTATAAATGTGCAGTGTGTATTTAAACGGTTCTGGTCTCTAAAAACAAATAGCAAATCCCTTAGTATTTCTCAAGCTTGGCAGCTTTAAGATGTGTGATGTTCCACTTCCAGAATTCCTCAGCTAGCCTGGGTTGGTGGAGAATTCTGGGAGGTGAAACAGGGGTGGGCTGCTACAGGTTCGCCCAAGTTCAGGAGAACCAATAGCTAATGTTATGGCGGGTTTGGAGAACCTCCGAATCCCACCCCTGCCTGGCCCTGGCCCTCCCTCCCCTCCTTCCTGCCCCTCCCCTCCCAGGAGTCTCCACGCAGCCCATTTTGGAAGGCAAAGGCTTCGGGAGGGGGAAAAATGGGTGTCCTGGAAGTGGCCGGAAATGGAGCCCAGGGGAGACAGTTTTGTCCCTCCCAGAGGCTCGAGGAAAACCTCTGAAGCCTGGGGAAGGCAAAAATGGTCCCCCTGCGGTGGTGCAGGAGGCCGACTAGGTCACGCCCATCGTGGTCACGCCCACCCAGCAGCCAAGCAGAGAACCCATTGCTGAAATTTTTGAAGCCCACCCATGAGTTGAAGTCCACACATCTTAAAAATGGTCAAGGTTGGGAGATACTTCTTTGAATGGCACAATAGTTTTTGCTGTTGAGGACAATGTCAGGACGTGGAGCCTTTTGGCAGCCCCATAAGCATATTTTCTCTAACATGAACTCGAACTCATATCGTGGCTAGGAGTCTGGGAGTTGTAGGCCCACCATCTATGGAGGGTATCAAATTTAGGAAAGGCTGATCTAAGCCCAATGCCTTTAAAGGCATATTGTCAGGCCTTGAAGCCATCTTTTGCATTGGGCCTTCAGGCTTGCCATACTTAATTCTGTGGGAAAATGGGAGTGGGGATTATATGGAGTATGGGAGATATGTAGTCCAAATAACATTCCTTTCTCAGAGAGTCAAGGACATCTTGCCCTGTACCTGGAGTGGTGTGACTGGGAGGCATCTCCAGTTGGGACGGGGTCCGATTGGACCATGTGATGGACATGTGGGTGCTGGGCAAGGACTTGAGCTTTCACTTGGGTGGGAAAAACCTGGAAGCTTTCAGATTTGGGTTTTCCTAAATGTGCCAATATAACATCTCTAATAAAATGGAAACTCAAGTCTCGGAAACTTCTTTCGTTAGGGGTGTTACTTGAATCCCTGACACATATTTTGATTCTAAGACCAGCAACATACAAGTAGTCCTCAACTTATAACAGTTCACTTAATGACCATTCAACATCTCTAAAAAAAGTGAGTTATGACTTACCAGGACACAATCCTTAGATTATTGTCAGGATGCTACCTCAAGCTTGGTGCTACTTAAGGCCATGGAAGGAGATTAATTGTCCTCCCATTGTTGTGCTTTTGCATCCATTTAAATGGAAAATAACAGAGCAAGGAGCAGGCTGGGTAATAATCACGATATTTAAACTGGCAGAATACCTAGCAGTACAATTTATTTACTGGTATATTCAGGTCATAACTTTGTCCATCCATCACCCATCTTTTTCCAATCTGGTTTCTCCATATTGTTTGATTATAATTCCTTTGGTCCCTGGCCAGATGTAATCCAATAATCTCCCTCCTCCCCAATATCCTATTATTGTCCTTCAACTTTCACAAAGCTTTTGAAAATATAACACATTTTGCAGGTGGTACTGTGACCTTAGATTAACAAAACATTATGGCTAAGTGCATATAAAAGTTAGGGATGGATTTGTCAGTTTCAGTTTATCATAATTTGTCTTCCCCCCCCCTGTTGTTAGATCAGGTGTAGTTACCCATTCCTATGTTAGATTGTTATTTTTTTTAAAAAAAAATCATTTTCAAAAATACAATACAATACAATAGCAGAGTTGGAAGGGACCTTGTAGGTCTTCTAGTCCAACCCCCTGCATGGGCAGGAATCTTATACCATTTCAGACAAATGGCTGTCTAACATCTTTTTAAAGACTTCCAGGGTTGGGGCATTCACAACTGCTGGAGGCAAGCTGTTCCAGAGGTTAATTGTTCTTACTGTTAGGAAATTTCTCCTTAGTTCTAAGTTGCTTCTCTCCTTGGTTAGTTTCCACCCATTGCTCCTTGTCCTGCCCCCAGGTGTCTTGGAGAAAAGTTTGACTCCCTCTTCTTTGTGGCACCCTCTGAGATATCGGAACACTGCTATCATGTCTCCCCTGGTCCTTCTCTTCATCAAACTAGACATACCCAGTTCCTGCAGCCGTTCTTCATATGTCTTAGTCTCCAGTCCTCTAATCATCTTGGTTGCTCTTCTTTGCACTCTTTCCAGAGTCTCCACGTCTTTTCTACATCGTGGCGACCAAAACTGTATGCAGTATTCCAAGTGTGGCCTTACCAAGGCACTATACAGTGGCATTAACACTTCACGCGATCTAGATTCTATCCCTCTGTTGATGCAGCCTAGAACTGTGTTGGCTTTTTTGGCAGCTGCTGCACACTGCTGGCTCATATTTAAATGGTTGTCCACTAGGATTCCGAGATCCCTCTCACATATTTTTTTTTAAAATATTTTTTAAAAATATTTTTTAAAATATTTTTTAAAAATAAAAATAAACTATTAAAATATATTTGCTCATGGAACATATTATGCTCCACTTGTAGCCAGCCACAGTGGGTACATTGCACCCCTGCTGCCGTACAACCCCTTGACATTTACTTATTTATTGGATTTTTAAGTCCACTCAATTCCAAAAACATTCCATACTGCTTACAATATTTTAATAAAAGCAACCTTAAAAACTCAAAATATTGCCTTTGTCTCATTTCTAGCCCATGAATGAGAGGGCTTAAAATGTTCTTAGCTGTACTGGTAATAAAGTATTGCTTCTCTTTTTGATCCCTCCTTATTCGAATGTTGTACAAATATTACCAAAACGTGTAAAATGTTTAAGGCTTTTGCACCTGTCACCTTGGAGAGAAATCAAGTGACTGCAGATATGAGATCAGAATCAATAGATATACAATAGGGATCATTACTAAAGCAGATGGAATCAAGGTATTCTCCAAATCACCTGAGGGCAGAACAAGAAGCAATGGGTGGAAACTAATCAAGGAGAGAAGCAACTTAGAACTGAGGAGAAATTTCCTGACAATTAGAACAATCAAACAGTGGAACAGCTTAATAATTAATAATAATAATAATTTAATTTGTAAAACCGCACCCTCTCCCCACAGGGACTCGGAGCGGTGCACAGGTAGAATAAAAACCAAATACATACAACAATTCTAAAAACAAATTAAATATAACCTGCGCTAAAATTCCCATTAAAACTAAATAATACTAATTCCCCATAAAACCCCAGAGGCAGAGAGACTCATCCTAGGCCGGCCAGACAGAAAAAGTGAGTCTTTAATTTAAGACGGAAGGAGCGGAGGTCTGTGGTCGTCCTGATATCGGGGGGGAGGTCGTTCCAGAGGGCCGGGCCCGCTACAGAGAGAGCCCTTCCCCTGGGCGTCGCCCGCTGACAGTGTCTAGTGGACGGCACCCGGAGAAGTCCCTCTCTGTGGGAGCGAATCGGCCGCGAGGATGTATGAGGCAGGATCCGATCCCGCAGATAGCTGGGTCCCGAGCCATGGAGCGCTTTAAAGATGATAATTAACACCTTGAAGCGCACCCGGAAGACGACAGGTAGCCAGTGCAGCTCGCGCAAGAGCGGTGTTACATGGGTAAACCTAGCGGTTCCCATAATTGCTCGCGCGGCTGCATTCTGGACTAGCTGAAGTCTCCGGGTGCACCTCAAGGGAAGCCCCATGTAGAGAGAGTTACAATAGTCCAGTCGGGATGTCACGAGCGCATGAGTGACTGTGCGCAGGGCGTCCCGATCCAATAGGGGGCGCAATTGGCGAACCAGGCGAACCTGGTAAAACGCCCTCCTGGCCACGGCTGTCACTTGATCTTCCATGGACAGCCGGGAATCCAGGAGGACACCCAAATTGCGCGCCCCATCCACAGGGGCAAGATGTTCGCCCCCTATGGCCAGCGATGGAGTGAGCTGGTTGAATCAGGCAGCCGGAAACCACAGCCACTCGGTCTTGGTCGGGTTGAGCCTAAGTCCGTTACTTCCCATCCAGATCCGCACGGCTTCCAGGCACTGGCACATCACCGCTACGGCATCGTTGGGGTGGTTTGGGGTAGATATATACAACTGAGTATCATCAGCGTATAGATGGTATTCTACCCCAAAACCACGGATGATCTCACCCAGCGGCTTCATATATGTGTTAAACAGGAGAGGCGAGAGGACCGACCCCTGAGGCACCCCACAAGTGAGTGGTCTCGAGGTCGACCTCTGCCCCCCTGCCAACACAAATTGTGATCGGCCAGAGAGGTAGGAGGAGAACCACCATAAGACGGTGCCTCCCACTCCCAACCCCCCCAGCCGATGCAATAGGATACCATGGTCGATGGTATCGAAAGCCGCCGAGAGGTCTAATAGGACCAGGATGGAGGAACAACCCCCATCTCTGGCCCTCCAGAGATCATCAACCAACGCGACCAATGCCGTCTCGGTGCTATGCCCAGGCCGAAAGCCGGACTGGCGCGGATCTAGATAGTCAACTTCCTCCAGGTGACGGGGAAACTGTTGTGCCACCACACTCTCAACAACCTTCGCCACAAAGGGAAGGTTGGAGACTGGACGGTAGTTGTTTAAAAGAGCTGGATCCAAAGAGGGCTTCTTAAGGAGGGGCCTCACCATCACTTCTTTTAGGGAAGCAGGCAAGGAACCCTCACTTAAGGATGCGTTGACAACCTCTTGGAGCCAGCCTCGTGTCACCTCCCAGGATGCCAGTACAAGCCAGGAGGGGCACGGGTCCAATAAACATGTGGTGGCTCGCAGTCGCCCACGTAACCTGTCCATATCATCGGAAGTAATGGAGTCAAACTCCTCCCAAACAAGATCTGTCTCGTGGCATCCCGCTGGGCCATCAATGGAGGGTAACCCGTTTTGTATCTGAGCGGTTTTCTCCTGCAGAAAAGTCACAAATTCCTCTGCTCTACCTTGTAACGGGGCTTCCCGCACCCTTTGTTGAAGTAGGGAGCGGGTCACCCTAAACAGGGCGGCAGGGCGGTTTTCTGCGGATGCTATGAGAGTAGCACAATGATGGCGTTTGGCCACTCTCAGCGCCACAATGTAAGTCCGTAAATGGGCTCTTACCTGTGTCCGGTCAGATTCAGATCGGGTAGACCTCCATCTTCCCTCTAGGCATCTCTTGCGGCGTTTCATCACCCGCAGCTCCTCGGTAAACCAAGGAGCCAGGGTGGTTCGGCACCGCAAGAGAGGCCGCAAGGGTGCGACCCGATCCAAGGCTCCCACGGCCGCACTATTCCATCCGGGTCCATCCGGGTCCATCAGGCGCCTGGGGCGGTACCAGATTGGAGACTCTGGTTCCGCCTCCCCGCGGAGAGGAGCAGCGGTCGGAAAGTCGAGCCGGAGAAGTGAGTGGTCTGACCATGACAAGGGCGTGATGACTATATCCCCTATACCCAGATCACTCTTCCATTGGCCAGAGACAAAGATGAGATCCGGCGTATGTCCACCCTCGTGAGTGGGGCCTTGAATTAGTTGGGTCAGGTCCATGGCCGTCATGGAAGCCATGAACTCCCGAGCTACCTCGGATGATTCGCCCAACGATGGCAGATTAAAGTCCCCCATGACTAAAAGTCTGGGGGTCTCCACTGCCACCGTAGCGATCACCTCCAGGAGCTCGGGCAGGGCTGCTGCTACATAGCGGGGAGCCAGGTATACAACCAGCAAGCCCAACTGCCTCCCTAGGCTCCACTTCACGCAGAGGGACTCACAGCCAGTGGTCTGTGGCACATTGGTCTCTCTCAGCTCAAGACTTTCCTTGACAATGACCGCTACCCCACCACCCCTACCTAGGGCCCGGGGCTGATGGAAGGCACGGTAGCCTGGTGGGCACATTTCAACGAGGGGGAGTCCACCCTCGTGGCCCAATCAGGTCTCCGCGATTCCCGCCAGGTCCGGCTCCCCCTCCAACACGAGATCTTGGATGAGGGGGGCCTTGTTGACCACGGACCTGGCATTACAAAACATCAGCCGCAGGCCCTGGCTCTGTACTCCCAGACCACCTAGCCTGCGGGGGTTGTGGCACTTCACCGTTTGCAACCAACGGTTCTGTGCCCCCAACCAGGAGGATCGAACTTGTCTCCCCTCGGACCTGCCTCTCCCCACGACCCTTTGAATGCCGACATGACACATATCTCCCCCCCCTTGAAGGATCCTTCTGCTCCCCTCCGTCGTCTGCTGGCCTGGCCCTCTCTTTCCCCCTCCGTCTCTACCTGCCTAAACCCCCCCCTCCCTGGTACCCCCTAAAATAGTCACTAATTTATTAATTAAAAAACCCCGAAGACCGCGCTTCGCCCACCTCTCCGGATTTATAAATCCCTCATCAAGGCGGGCCCTCGTTAAAATGGAGGGCCAGACCTGTGAGAGCGGGGACTCTCGCAGCAGCAGTAAATCAGTCCTGGAGTACATTGCGATATAATAAATAATTAAATAGTTAAAATAATTATAAATATATATACAATGTAAGAATAAATTTCATAAGAGGGTCATGGGTAAGATTGTAAGAAAGTATCAATGGCCTTAATTGCCTCCAGGAGTTGTGAATTCTCAAACACTGGAAGTCTTTAAGAAGATGTTGGATAGTCATCTGTCTGAAATGGTGTAGGGTTTCCTGCCTAGGCAGGGGGTTGGACTAGAAGACCTCCAAGGTCCCTTCCAACTGCTATTGTATTGTATTGTATAAATGTTGGCACACTTTTTTCGCCCTCCCCAGGCTCCAGAGGCTTTCTAGGTGCCTGGGGAGGGTGAAAGCAGCCTCCCCCCCACCTCCAGAGGCTTCAGGAGATTCCCTGAAGCCTCCAGAGGGTGAAAAATGGCCTCAAAAAGAAGGCCTAAATCAGCTGGCCAGCGCACACATGCGCGCTGGAGCTGACAGGGCAATGCCTCGCGTGCCCTAAGAAATGGCTTCGCGTGCCACCTGTGGCACCTGTGCCATAGGTTCATCATCATGGGTATAGGGTTTCCAGCCTGAGCAGGGGGTTGGACCAGAAGACCTCCAAGGCCCCTTCCAACTCTGTTATTCTGTTCTGTTTTGTTCTGTTCAGCAAATGTCATGTCAATATAGTTTACTGCTGACTCAGGGATCGATGGATTCAACTCAAAAGTAGGAAAATGTCCAGGGTACTAATGCACTGAAGTAGAAAATGCATAGCTTATGCATCAGGTACATCTTCTAGAACGCTTTATCAAATACTGCTTTTGGCACAGATGGATTAGAGGGAGATTCCAGCAAATTAGAAAACGAGCAAAAAAAAAAAATGAAATATGACATTGTTCTAAATGTATGCACATAGTGGGAATAGAGAGCGTGCAAGCGACGGTTATCATCCTGAGTCCAGTACTGCTGTCACTTTTGTGCTTTCTGTTTCTTTGCTGCAGTTGTTAGCAATGTTGCATTTCAAGACCAGGAGAATGAGAAAGGAAAAAGGCGAGGCTTTGTCTTTGCAACTTCATGGTGCCAGCCATGTTCCATGGGCAAAGGGCAGTGGAGGAGGGAAAGAGGAGAGGGAGCTCCTTCAGTCCCAAGGTCTGTTGAATCATTCATCAGTGCAAACAATGAGAGGCCAAGCATGTTGGATGTGGGCAGCTGCTAGTAGGAAGCATTCATTTATTTGGCAGGTGCACTTATCTAAAACTGCAGAAAGGCCTTTAAATACAGTGGTCAAAAGATAAGTATCAGGAGTATGAAATGATAAATTAGGCTAACAAAGGAACTGTGGTCAAAATGACAGGCATGTGTTGAGTTTTCCTTTGAAATATCAAAGGAAACTATAACTGATCAATTTATGTCACTACATTAGCAGAATCCACATAGGCATTTTTACAAACCAGTTTTCTAAATGACCTACCAGTAACTGCCATTCTTAGCTCAGTTCTAGCTTTCTCTAAATATATAACTGTAACCTATCATATATTCTGAAGCAAAGGCATGTGAAGTCTGACTTTTAAGGTTTTTATCATTCGTAAAGACTCTACATTTGATCACAATTTTTCCTATAATGCATGTTCAGCTTGACGAGTTTTTATTTATATACTTGCAGACAAACCCCTTCCCCATGCAAATCAAGATGCAAATATATAGAACGAATTGACTAGATATTTTGCAGTGTTACGAAGGGTTTCTCAAGAAATGGCCAAGTCTGGGTTGTGATTATAGTCAACTGAAATGTGGTGAATATTTCATCTCCAACTATCTTAGTGTAAAGAAATATCAGTTGCAGAGAAGCAAATTCTAGTGATGGCACGCACTATTTTATTGCTATGGGTCTTGATAAAGGTAAAGGTTCCCCTCGCACAGATGTGCTAGTTGTTCCCAACTCTAGGGGGCAGTGCTCATCTCCGTTTCAAAGCCAAAGATCCAGTGCTGTTTGAAGACATCTCCATGGTCATGTGACCGGCATGACTAAATGCCAAAGGCGCACAGAACGCTGTTACCTTCCCACCAAAGGTGGTCGCTATTTTTCTACTTGCATTGTTATGTGCTTTTGAACTGCTAGGTTGGCAGAAGCTGGGACAAAAAATGGGAGCTCACTCCATTACATGGCGCTAGGGATTTGAACCCCCGAACTGCCAACCTTTTCCCCCCCAATTTTTATTATTATTATTATTATTGTTTTTCCCATTTCAAAAACATTCATTGATATACATTCTTATAAATACTATTTAACATTTATCTATACATCATTAATCTCTATACACATTCTTACATATATACTATATGATACAGTTTGGATTGCTTTCTTGCTACCCCGTGTCTCCATCTTATTTTGCAACAGCCTCACTCCTACTTTCTCAAGCTCCCTTCTCTGCCTTCTTGTTTCCTCCTCTCATTTTTCCTCTCTTCTCCCTTTTCCCCCTCTCTTTCCTCTCTCCTTCTCTCCTCTCTTCTTTCTTATCCTCTCTCCTACTCTTAATTCCCCACCATTACTTTCTCTACTTTATCCTTTCTTCCTTTCCCTCCTCGTCTCTCCTCTTTCCGTTGTTGCCTTTGCTTGTTTATTTTCTCTGATGGGTTCTGGGGATGGCGTTTCAACGTTCCAAACTTAATATATATATATTTTCCCTTAAAATAAATTTCTATTAAACAATAATTCACATAAACATTGAACAAAGACTGAGGAGTTTAATACCTCCTCCAATTTTAGTCTAATTCATCCCAAGCCAACCTTTTTGATTGACAAGCTCAGCGTCTTAGCCACTGAGCCATCTCATCCCTCTATGGCTCTTGAGAAATAATTGTTAATATGTGGGGCAACTACTATTTTGGAAGGAGAGGAATCATCTTTATTATGCGTTTTGGGTAAAAGAACAAGAGGACCAGTTCCAAGAAGGGGAGACAAAACTTGCTGAAATGATTTAACCTCCAACTCCATCTGTAGGCAGTGACCTTTGCATAATTAGAGACTGGTTCTGCATGCAAAATCGAAGGAGTGTGCCTTTGAGTTGGCTGATTGCAATCTTTCCTTTATGGACTCAGATTCCCAGAATGGGAATGTAGGGGTGGTAGTTTGCACACTTCACACATTTGGGAACCCAAAAGGTTACAATTAATGAAATGTGAGAAAGTGAGGAGGGTACTAGAGAGAAGCCTGGCTATAGCTGTACTCTGCAGCTTCATTCATAATAACCGATTCATACAAAAAAGTGTCCACTGGTCTCTGTGGTAAAGTTAAAGGTTCCCCTCGCACATATGTTGATCCAAGAGAAAGAGAAAAACACTAATTTTTCAGCACTGGTGTCCTAGAGGAGCCACTTGATCAACAAGACCTGCTTTGAGATTTAAGACAGGTCTTACCCAGGAGTTAAATCCCTCCATTATTTTAAAAACAATGGCAATAGATTTTAAATTCTCTTTTTCCTAAAAAAAGAATTTGAACAACACTGGAATATTTGATGGAATGCAGTATACCACTCATTTCCCCAGTCCAAAATCCATGATATCAACTGAAATAAATAATAGTAAATTTAACTGAGACCATTATCTCTTTACAGAACAGCAAATATTATGTATGATACAACTCCATGATTCATTTCTGTTCTCATTTTGAACTTAGGTTCACGATTTATAACCCAGACATTAACTGCACGATGTATCTCTGCTTTTGATTATGATTTCAGCTTTTGATAAATTTAGCTAGCAGACCTGTCTTTCTTCTGCAGAAATGGCTTCGATAAAACCCTTTCTATTTTCTTTTTAGTTATAATCGTGAAACCTTGTTATTGCAATGATTTTTAGTTTGATATTTTCATTCATCCTTTCATCTATTTATTTATTTAATCAATTAATCAAATTTATATAGTAGCCTACCTTATGAGAAGTGACTCTGGGTGGTATACAGTGGTCAATAAAACAGACTTTTAAAAATAAAAAATATATCATCATTAAAATGGCGTTAATTAAAACAGTGTGTACGTGTGTGTGTGTGTATGTGTGTTGCGTTTGTGCTGATAAATAAATAAATAAGGGATTATTTATAAATAATTTATAAATAATTGGGGCTTACCAAGGTGTTCCTCCCTTAATTGGGGCTTACCAGGGTGTTGTGACACAAGTATATACTTATTCCCTTGGCCTAGCTGATCAGGAGGAGAACCAGTGGTCTAGTGGCAATTACAACTGCCTCACATGTAACACTTCCCTGGTTCGAATCCCAGTAAGGGTATGGCTAGGTGATGAGAGCTAAATAGCTTGAAATATATCTATACTAATCTCCCTTGTTTATTTATTTATCAGCACAAACATAACACAAATGTAAACAAAAGGCAAGGAAAAAAATAGCTTTCAGTCTGCATGGCCTCTTGTGATGAGCCGAAAGACAGAAAAGGAAAGCAGCTTGCTTCCTCTCTTAATTGGGCTTACCAGGGTGTTGTGACACAAATATATATATATAATAGATATATAGATCTATCATAGATAGAAATAGATCTATCATAGTCTCTCTTTATTTATTTATCTATCAGTACAAATGCATATATATGTACGTATGTATGTATGTTACGTTTTGTGCTGATAAATAAATAAATAAGGGAGACTAGTATAGATCTATTTCAAGCTATTTAGCTCTCATCAGCTAGCCATACCCTTACTGGGATTCGAACCAGGGAAGTATTACATGTGAGGCAGTTGTAATTGCCACTAGACCACTGATTCTCCTCCTAATCATATATATATAATATACAAACCCCAGAGTAGTAGTGGGTTCCTACCGGTTCGGACTGGTTCGGGCAAACTGGTAGTGGTTTGGCGTCCTGGGTCGCTGGAACCAACAGCGACCCAGGCCTGCCACGCCCCCAGATTGGTTCCCCGGGCAGCGCCATCTTGTTCTTCAGTTCTGCACATGCACAGAACAATTTTACTTGCACTGCGCATACGCACTCAGTGTGCACATGAGAGAACCGGCAGTAGTGCCTGCCAGAATCCACCCCTGCCCCAAACAGAGTGTGAGTGAGTGCGTACATCTCAATAGTGGAGCCATCTAAACCAGGGGTCTCCAACCTTTGCAACTTTAAGTCTGGAGGACTTCAGCTTCCAGACTTTTCCAGCCAGCAAAGCTGGCTGGAGAAGTCTGGGAGCTGAAGTCCTTCAGACTTAAAGTTGCAAAGGTTGGAGACCCCTGATCTAAACAATTCTCTGGTTCCCTGCGATCTCAGGCCTAATGGCAAAGCTAGGTCTTGAGGGACTTCCGGAACATCTTGTCCAACTGACCCTCCCATCTTCTCCTAATAGTAGTGCTGTACAGACAGGAAAAAAACTGTAAACACAGTAGAACTGTAAAAAGAAAATACCCATGTCCCACCCTCCCTTCCATTCCACGGGCAAAAGGCTCCCCTGACCCACATACAGGTAAGCCTAGACTTTATACTATTCGTTTAGTGACTGTTAGAAGTTACGATGACACCGAAAAGAAAACTTATGACCATTTTTCACACAGCAGTTGCAGCTTCTCCGTGGTCATGTGATCAAAATTTGGATGCTTGGATATTGGCATGTATTTATGCTTGGATACTGGCATGCTTTAGTGTCCAGGGGGTCATGTGATCACCCTTTGCGACCTTCTGATAAGCGAAATCAATGGGGAAGCCAGATTCACTTAGCAATCGTATTACTAAGGTTAACAACTGCAGTGATTGATGTAACAACCGTGGCAAAAAGTTTGTAAAATAGGGCAAAGCTCACTTCACCACTGTCTGGCTTAGCAAGGGAAAACTTGAGCTCAATTGTGTTTATAAATTGAGGACTACCTGTACAAGGTTATAAAAACCACTTAAAACCGGTTTTCATGCTATATAGGCTGAAATTGACAAAACGTGTCTCCCCAGGAAGTCAGATAATACCTATGAATCAATCAGGAAGCAAAGTCCCCTCAAGATAGGGAAATCTCCTAATCACAAAGCTGCTTCCAATGCCAGACCTCTCACCCAAGTTTTTGATACCAGACCCTCTCACAAAATAAGAACATAAGAACATAAGAATAGCCTTGCTGGAACAGGCCACAGCCCATCCAGTCCAGCATTCTGTCTCACACAGCCCATCCAGTCCAGCATTCTGGCTCACCATTTGCTTCAGGGTATTCCCAAGCAGATGTCTTCACCTGCTTATGATTCCCTGCAAATGGCATTGAGAAATATCCTGCCTATCTCTCTAACCCGGAGGGTGTCCTTAGGCATCCATAATGATAGCCATGGATACCCTTGTTCTCCATGAACTCGTGTAATCCTTTCTTAAAGGTGTCAAGGCTGACAGCTGTCACCACTTCTTCTGGCAGGGAGTTCCATAGACCAGTGATCCTCTGGGTGGAAAAGTACTTCCTCTTATTTGCCACTGGGTTGCCCACTCCCCCAGTGTCAAGAGATCCCTCTAGAGCTCCTCACACACTCTCTCAGTTTTTACTACCCTGTATAATTTAGTGTCGTCGGCGAATTTGGCTACCTTGCTGTTTACTCCTACTTCTAGATCATTTATGAAAAGGCTGAAAAGCAGGGGTCCCAGTACTGAACCTTGGGGGACCCCACTCTTTACCTCCCTCCACCTGGAGAAGTGTCCATTTAATGCTATTCTCTGTTTCCTGTCCCTTAGCCAGTTGCTAATCCAGGACAAGGCCTGTCCCTTTATTCCATGACTGGCAAGTTTATTTAAGAGTCTTTGGTGCGGGACCTTGTCAAAGGCCTTCTGAAAGTCCAGATAAACAATGTCAACTGGATCTCCCTTGTCCATGTGCTTGTTGACACTCTCAAAAAATTCCAGCAGATTAGTGAGGCATGATTTGCTCTTTCAAAAGCCATGTTGGCTCTCCTTCAGCAGCGCCTTCTCTTCTACGTGCTTATTAATTTTATCCTTTAAGATGGTTTCCATCACTTTACCTGGGACACTTGTCAAGCTGACTGGTCGGTAATTTCCTGGATCACCTCTGGATCGTTTTTTGAAGATAGGTGTTATATTCGCTACCTTCCAGTCAGCCGGCACAAGGTCTGATTTGAGGGAAAGATTATATATTTTGGCAAGGACATCAGCAATTTCATCTTTAAGTTCCTTGAGAACTCGTGGATGGATGCCATTTGGTCCTGGTGATTTGTTAGTGTTTAGTTTAACAAGACATGCAAGGACCTCCTCCCTGATTATTTCTATCTGGGTTAATTCCTCAGTTTCCCTCCCTATGAAGATAGGGTCTGTTTTGGGCATGTGATCTCTGTCTTCTTCAGTGAATACTGAAGCAAAGAATTCATTGAGTCTTTCTGCAATCTCTGTTTCCTCCTTAATAATCCCTTGCCTTCCATTGTCATCTAATGGTCCAATGGCCTTCCCAGTTGGGTTCTTACTTCTAATGTACTTAAAGAAGTCCTTGATATTTCCTTGAGTGTTTTTAGCTAAACGCTCCTCAAAGTCTTGCTTTGCTTTCCTGATTGTTGCCTTACATTTGTTCTGCCAGAATTTATGTTTCTGCCTGTTGTCCTCTTTTGGAGAAGGCTTCTATCTTTTAAATGAGCTTTCCTTGCTTTTGATTACTTCCCGAACAGCTCCTGTAAGCCACATCGGAGTCCTCTTGAACCTGGCAGTGCCCTTTTTCCTTTTAGGTATACATTCCAATTGGGCCTCTGTTATTGTTTTTGTGAGCAGTCTCCATGCCTCATGGAGTGTTTGGACTTTCTCAATTCTCAATTCTCCCTTTCAGCTTCTTTTTTACTAGTTTCCTCATCTTCGGGAAATTTAAGGTCGCTGTGTTAGATTTTATCGGTGATTTGCAGTCTATGATTAAGTTAAAAATAATTGTGTTATGGTCACTGTTCCCTATTGGATCAGTCACATTAACATTTTGCACCAGATCCCGTATATTGCTCAGAACCAAGTCAAGGATTCTTGTACCTCTAGTTGGGTCTTCAACCATCTGTTCCAGGGAACAATCATTTAACATATCTAGGAACTTTATCTCTTTGTCATATGCTGAACAACAGTTCGTCCAGTCTATGTGAGGGTAATTGAAATCCCCCATTATAACCAGGCTTCCCTTTTTTGATGCCTCCTTACAACATTCTCCAACTGCCAGTCTCTCTCAGGGGCTTGGGTCGGAGGCTGATAACATATGCCTACTGTTAGACCATTCTTTTGGCCTGATAGTCTTACCCACAGAGTTTCTAGTGGTCTAAATCACCTCGATATGCCAATTCGTATGATTTTATCTCTTCTTTGACATACAAGGCTACACCACCTCCCGTTTGCCCCTTCCTGTCCTTCCTGTCCTTCCTGTAGTTTGTAGCTTGGGATGACTGTATCCCATTGGTTATCATCTGTCCACCAGGTTTCAGTGATACTAATAATATCAATATTTTTGTCTATTGCTAAGTATTCCAGCTCCCCTATTTTGTTCCGGAGGCTTCTGGCATTTGCATACAGACATTTATATATACTTTTCTGATGCAGTCTTTTGAGTCTAGTTGCATCCTTAGATTGCTTCTTGCATCCTTCTGCTAGAGTGCTGGTGACTGGCTCCTCGCTCTGCTCAGTAATTATTGCATCCTCCTCACTATTCAAGTAAACACTTTCTTGAACCGGATGCTGCCCAGCTCCTGTCAGCTTTCCCCCTGTTATCAGTTTAAAAGTTGTTCTGCAGCCTTTTTGATGTTGAGTGCCAGCAATCTTGTCCCATCATGGTTCAAGTGCAACCCATCCCCCCTGAACAGGTTTGGTTTGTCCCAAAATGTTCTCCAGTTCCTGACAAATCTGAAGCCCTCCTCCCGACACCATCGCCTCATCCACGCATTGAGGCTTCTGAGCTCTGCCTGCCTGGTAGGTCCTGCACGAGGAACAGGCAGCACTTCTGAAAATGCTACCTTGGACGTCCAGGACTTCAATCTTCTTCCTAGCAACCTGAATTTGGCTTCCAGGACTGATTGCTTTGCCTTCCCAACATCATTGGTACCAACGTATACCACGACCACTGGCTCCTTCCCAGTTCTCTCTAACAAACTATCTAGATTTCTCGTGATGTCTGCAACCTTTGCACCGGGTAGGCACATCACTACAAATGCTCCACCTAGAAAAGATCAACGTACCCCACAGGGAGGGAGGGAGGGAGAGAGAGAGAGAGAGAGAGAGAGAGAGAGAGAGATGCAGATTTCCTCATTGGACTTTACACGTCTACAGGTTGGCCAACTTTGAATTGCTGATTATCAGCAATTGCTGCCATCCAGCTTTTCAAATAAAATTCAATCTCTATGTTGAGCAATTGTCCTGCATTCTTCATTGATAACTTGGCTCAGAATCGGTCCGGAAATTCTAACAGAACTAATGTGTTGTATGAATGTGGACCAAAGATCAATCTATGACGTTTTTTAAACTTGGCAAAATTAAGATTTGTGGATTTGAACTCCCAGAATTCCCCATCTTAAAGTTGCCATGTTTGAAAAACATTGATCTATGATTGTGGTAGAACATTTTGTTTGAAGCTTACTTACCTTAATTTAAATCAGCTTGTGCCATCCAATCACACGAATTACACCAACTCTAGGGTTAAGTATCTCTTCCACCCTCCAATCACAAAGATGGGAGACTAGAGAAGCTCCAAAATAGGCCCAATTCTTTCCATGCCACTGTCTCCCTTCATTTTAAAAAAAAAATCTTTTGCAGACACATAGGACAATTAAATGAGAGTTTGGAGAAAGGTTTACTCGTATGTTCTTTCGTCTACCTTTCCAAATCCATGGTTCTGAATAACCGAAATCCTATTCATTTGGGATTGGATTACAAGGCAAACCATAAAGATGGGTTGAAGTATGGTGCTGAGGAGGATTGTGTTGATGACTTGCACAGATAAACTGAGTTCTTCAGCTTGGTGGATTTTTGCAAACAAGCCTTTTGTGGCATCACAGAGGTTCATCACAGGCACCAGTGAATTCCTTACAGCACTGCCATAAAACACATAAACAATGTTCAAAGTTCGTCCCTGCGGGAAAGGTGATAACCCTAAGCGGAGGCCTCATTTATTTTGCTGAAATGAAAGCCATTTTTTAAAACTACTGCAAGGATGCCAATAGCTGGGGAAAAGAAGCTTGGCCAAAGCTATTTGTAAATGTCATTGAAGAGGAGAAGCCTTCAACAAAAGGCCTCCTTCACCACTTTAGGAAGTCGGCCTGACTAATCCAAGAGCCCCACCTAAGAGTTATTTAAAGTTCTTGCCGATAATCGACTGCAGCTGCGGGAGCTCTCCTAAATGACTGCTGTTGTGGAGCTGCTGGGAAAGTATTTGTTGCTTCAGTTACAAGGAGGAATGTCTGCAACTGTTAGAAATTGTGGTTCGGTGCTTCGTCACAGGAGGCTGTGGAGGGAGGGAGGGCTCACCCATATGTAGAAAGACAGATTGAGATGTCTAGTTCAACCCATCCTGTGAAATATGAACATATCCCCCCCCCCCCAACCCTTTACAGAAACAGAACGGCCCTGCAAGAGCTCAAAAATGGTGAGGAAGAAGAGGAAAAGAATGGAAACAGTCTCTCTTGACCTGATTGCCCTCTGTTAGTTTCAGGCAACTCGTCTCTTGGACTACAATCTCTGGTATCCTTGACATTACATACGCTGGTCCGAGGTTAGACTCCAGTAGCCATGTATCCAGGGGGTGGGAGGTGGGGTGGGCTGCTGAGGGTTCTATGATTCTGTGCAGTTCGGAGAAACCCCAAATCCCACTTCTGGCTGGCCCCACCCACCCCGCCCGCCCCTCCAGGAGTCCCCATGTGGCCTGTTTTGGATGCAGGTAAGTGCAGGGTGCGCGCAGAGACTCAGGGAGGGCAAAAAACAGGCCTACCAGAAGTTCAGGAAGGCTGGAAACAGGTTCATTTAAGGCCTTCAGAGGGCCTGGGGAGGCCATGTTTCTCCTTCCGGAGACTCGAGAAAAGCCTTCAGAGCTCGAGGAGGGCAAAAACACGCTCCCCGCTGTGGTGCAGGAGGCCGACTACGCCCACCATGCTCACTCAACAACTGGGCAAAGAGCCCCTTGCTAAATTTTTTGAAGACCACCCCTGCATGCATCCTATATTACAAAGGAGACTCTTTTATTTCAGAAATAAAAAATAAAGTCCTTTATATTTATTTCCCTCCCAAAAAACCATACTGTTGTCCTTATAGCACGGGTATCCTGAAGTCACCATACACGTGCTTTTAAACTATCCCTATGACCAGAGCAGCCAACCATTCTTTGTCAACCTGTATTATATAGGTCAAAATGAGAAATTTTATGCTGGTTGGCTTTTTTTTTTGACACAAGAACCCATTTATCCCCTATAATGTTGCCAGGTTCTGCATCACAGCAATTATAATTAATAAAATGACAAGTACAGGGCATGAGTAAGCACACTGTGCTTTTTAAAATCACAATTACAACTCTTGATAGGTGGCATTTTAAACTGAGGTTAACCCTCCTCATTTAGACATAATACAGTACATTTCCTTTGTATTAATCAAACAAATCTTATTGATCCTGGGAAAGCTTAACCGATGGTTGGAGGATTACAAGTTTATTAAAGTAAATAAATTTGATCCTGGATTCTTTGATTACTTCCTGGATATTCTCTGCCCTAATGACCAGCTGGGTAGGCGGAGCTTAGTGGTCATGTGAGTGGGTGGGCGTGGCCAACTCAGCATCACTCACATTGATGTGCTTAGCTGTTACAATGTAATAAGGGTTAACCGGAGAGGCAGTTTCTGTAAGCAGGGCAAGAAAGATTAAGCTAGAAGCAACACCAGAATGTTTCCTTCTTGCCTTCCTTACAGGATTAGCCCTGTAAAGTTGAAAAAAAACCAAAAGGAGATTTCTTCCAACAATTGGTTCTCCGAACTGCTTAGAAAGTTAACAACTGGTTCTCCCAAATAGGTGCGAACTGGCTGAATCCCACCACTGAATTCATGACCTTGTTCTATCTTTTTAAAATAAGTGTCTACTTTGTTAGGCACAAATTATGCAACCACAAGAGGTTCTTATTTTATATCACCTTTTTTTTTGGCTAACTTCATTCCCATAGACAAGGCCATTCTGGACACGTCCCTATCAAAACAATAGAGAAGTGGTAAATTTATCTGGTACTGAATGCCTACTCTCTCTCTTTGAGGTCCAAATCCTGATCTACTGACCCAAAGTGATAATTGGATAGAGACAAAATATTAACTATTTACCCTGAGTCTCCCCCTTCCCTGCCCCCTTTACCTATCATTCTCTCTGTTCCTTGTGTCTGAGTTTGCTAATCTGAGATCTCTTTCTTCTGCCTTCCTTTCTTCTGAAGCACACATTCACAGAACACACATTCTTGGAGTATCTTTGGAATAGGCTACAGCTAACTAGGTGTTAGGTTTTGCATATTTTTATAATGTATTTCCTGTAAACAGATCTCTTCACTAATTCCTTATCTGGGTAGATTCCTACTCTCAAAAGTGCTGGTACATAAGAAACAAAATTTCTATCTCCAACATTCTTGAGGTGTTTCCAAGATGAATCCTGGAACGAATCAGAAGAATAGAAGTCTAAACGCCTTCAAATTCTTTTTTTTTAAAATAAAAGTCAGCTTTTCTCCAGCAGAATTGAGTTTTTGCATTCTTTGTGGTCTATGAAACAGCCTGAATATTTAAAGCTCCAAAACAGAATACGTATAAAGTCTCTTTGCAACAATTCTGATCCTCTTTATCCTCATAAGCGTCAGTGACTATCCTGTTATTACCTTTCACATACTGATGGAGAAGAGGACATTCTTCGACTTATTCCAATGTTGTTGTTTTTAAAAAAGGTCAAATGAGTTAAAGAATATTTATTTTTCTTGGATAGGAATATACCAGAAGAACTAGATTATTCTACCTAATCAGCACTTTTCGTAGCTCAAAATCGGTCTAGCCAATTGTAATGTACAGAATTATATTGTGTGTACACTACAGGGTTCTCTATCCATTGGTATACATTGATGATTATTCAGTGTAGATTTCCTCAAGTTTGGGCTATCTAGATGCACTGGGACTGCAGATGACAGAATACCCAACCAGGAAACATCAGCCTCCCAGAACTTCAACCGCAATAATAGACAGGCAAACAAATGCAAGGTAAACAGCTCCAAACTCGATTGCAGAAAAGATGACTTCAGCAATAGAGTGGTCGATGCCTGGAATGCTCTATCTGACTCTGTTGTTACTTCCTCTAAAACCCATAGCTTTAACCTTAAACTGTCCACCATGGACCTCACCACCATTCCTAAGAGGTCTGTAAGGGGGCGTGCATAAGCATACCAGCATGCCTACAATTCCTGTCCTACTGTCCCCATTTATTTGTACTCATTTCATGTGCTCATGTACATGTTTATATCGTACATGTTTGACAAAACTAACTAACTAACTGACTAACTAACTAACCAAATAAACAAACAAAGTTTTCAACAAATGTGGGTTAGAGAAGACAACTTGCTTAGTTTTGTCTGCAATAGTGTGCAAATCCAGCTATTGGCACATGCAAATTACTCCAAACTCTTGTCCTGGTAGTTTACCACCTAGGGCAGTGATGGCAAACCTTTTTTGACTCACGTGCCAAAAGCGGGGGGGGGGGAGCACGGGGGGGCCGTGCGCAGGCGTGCCACACCCATAATGCTTTGCGCACCACCAGCACTCCCCCCCCGATTTTTGGCGTGCTTTTTTTGCCCTCTCCAGGGGCAAAAAATGGCCTCAAAAGGCCAAAATCAGCTGGCCAGCGTGCACATGTGTACTGGCCAGCTGACAAGGCAACACCTTGCGTGCCCTGACAAATGGCTCCGCGTGCCACCTGTAGCACACGTGTCATAGATTCGCCATCACGGACCTAGGGCTTCCTGATCTAGAAAGGGTACAACTCAGGGATGAAATCCAGCAGGTTCTGACAGGTTCTGGAAAACCGGTAGCAGAAATTTTGAGTAGTTCGGAGAGCTGGCAAATGCCACCTCTGGCTGGCCCCAGAGTGAGGTGGGAATGGAGATTTTGCAGTATGCTTCCCATGGAATGGGGACGGAATGGAGATTTTGCAGTATCCTTCCCATGGAATAGGGAAGGAATGGAGATTTTGCAGTATCCTTCGCCTGGAGTGGGATGGGAATGAAAGTTTTGCAGTATCCTTCCCCTGCCATGCCCACCAAGCCATGCCCACAGCACCAGTAGTAAAAAAATGTCAGCACTGGTGCAACTGGTACACCAGGTGGAGCAGAGCATAGATCATCCTGTGGATATTTCTGGCTGGATTCCAGTTCTTTTTGTAATCGATCCTCAACCATCTACTTGTGTGCTTTTAACTAAAGCAAGATTCTGGCCAGTTAGTTTTGGATTTATCTGATACTGTTTATTGAGACATGAATGAAAAAATAACTATTTTAATTGAGAAAGAAGAGAAATGCAAATCTTTAGATAACTGCATTTGGGGGTCAAATGTGAGAAACAGAAGGAAGATATATGAGTGATGTTCAGCTGTTTGTTTATTTTTTATTCCTTGCTTGTTTTATGCACAAGTGTGTGTTTACTCTGACAGTGAGTTATGGCACAGCTTTCTTAGCTGCAGCAGCCTCATCCTAATAAAAAAGATAACTATGTAATAATTCAGCTCTTGGTTTTAATAAAATCTCATCCTTCTCTTTGGAAGCAGATAGGAAAACTTTCTATGTTTAAAGATTAGCTGCTTTTCTCCATTTCCTCCTTATCGCTGGAATGAGCAACAGAATGTCTGTGCCAAAGAAATTAATGGCCAGATTTTGTTTCAGCCAGGGCTACTTCCCTTACTCTAGTAGATTAATAATTTTGACTGGTGTCAGAGAAATAATTTGGGGTTACAACTTGAATAAATAAAAGACGAGAACCAGACAGCTGTGAGGAAACAAGACTGTATTTATTCCTAAAAGCAAGATAGTATGCTTTTAGGGGCAGGCTGCAGAGAAACGGGGTACAGTGGCAAAATTTTATAGGGGGAGCTTGCCCAGGGTGTGGAAGTGTGTACGTGCTGAGGTGTATGTGTGTGTGCTCTTGTGAACATACAGTTCGGCTGGGAGACTTAATTTAATTAACTCTGTTTGCAGACTTTATCTTTTGATATGTGGATTAGGTCTACTTATTTTGGAGTTTGAGGAAGTTTGCTAATTTGATTAACTTGGAGACACTGATTCTCAGACCATTATGGATTCTGTCAATATTTTAAGGGAAGATGGAAACCGTATAAATAATAAAATACATTTAGATATAAAACTACTCACAATGGTCTGGAAGAATCTGAAACCTTGTGCCTGCATTTTCCTGATGGAAAGGTGCATGTGTTAGGTAAGTGCTGTTGATGAATTAGGGCAGGGGTCTGCAAAGTCGGCTCTTTTAAGACTGGTGGACTTCAACTCCCAGAGTTCTATGCTGGCTGGGGAATTCTGGGAGTTGAAGTCCACCAGTCTTAAAAGAGCCGACTTTGTAGACCCCTGAATTAGGGTATTTTCTCTAGTATCTTTGGAATCCACAAAACTTTTTGTTCATAATTTTATTTTTAAAACATGTAAAGAATAAAGTAAGAGATTATGCAAAAGAAAAAAGGAAAGAACCCACAAATATTGGTAAGGGATATTGAGATGGAGAGAAGAGGCTAAATCATTGAAAAAAAGCTGGACAACCATTTAAAAAGTTATACTCCTACCAAATTTAGTCAGCTTATCTCCCCACCACAATCTGTCCTACAAACATTAATGGAATACGTTTTGGTGCATAAATAGAGGCTGAGGTGTTTGCTTTTGTCTTATAACTTAAAACAGTGGTAAGATTGGAACAGATTTTAAGGGATTTTATTCTCAAGAGAGAAGGAACGCTTTTTGTTACTTGCTGTTACTACTTGGCTCATCAATTCCCTGTCTACTTTTTAACAAACAGCCTCTGAGGGATGGCAACTCTTAGCAGAAAGAATGTTTGTCATTCCAGCCTGGGAGAAAATGGAATAGAAGTCAGCAGAACAACACTGCAGAGCATTGCACAACACTTCATCAAAAGTACTTTTTCTAACTAACAGATGATTTTTGCCTTTTAATAACATTGTTGAATAACACAAAAGGTGCTACCAGACTTCTGATTTGTTGGTAGCCTAGGCTAATGCCTCTCTTCTCCTACAATGTAGGATGAAATGGGTTCCCAGGAGGGAGAGGGTGCATTGAATGCTATTAGCTGCCCAGAGTCTCTTCAAAATGAGTAGGGTGGGAAATAAATAAATAAATACATTCAGAAGACTAAGAGACAAGTTTATTCGGATACTTTGTGTGAGAGAAAGAAAGTGAAGGCAGCCCCTCCCTAATAGTTCCCAGAGTACCTGCTTCATATAGGAAGTAGTCTGCCTTAGTTTGGCAAGATTCTGTCGGTAGGTATAGATATAGAACAATAAAGAAATGTGTTCGGAAGAATCATTATGTATTTTTCTTGATTTTTGGAACCTGACGCAATGTCTAGATTTAGATTTAGATTTTATTAAACTTATATACTGCAGCCCTCTCCCATAAGGGACTCGGATCTACAATGCACAGCGTTCTTGGTTGCTGTTCTTTCCAGGCAGCATGACCAAAGCCTTACTAGGGCAAATTTTAGGACCAGAAAATTTACACATTTGGAAAGCATCACACTGGAGAAGGTGTCCATAAAACAGACAAGCTCTGTTACCTTAACATGAGCTGTGAGTAGAAATGAGGTTATTTTATTAAATCTACACATGCCAGTGATCCCAGTCCTCTGAGTTTATTGGCCAAAATGGTCCCAAGTGGACCCTTGGTGGAATGTACCCTTGGTATTTTTCATGAATGGAAGCAAAATCGATCGCATATGCTTAACATCACATGCCTATTCATCTTTCAAATGCCCCCATTAATTTATCTTACTTCTTTGTAAGTATGCATAGGATTAGTTCAGAATAATCAAGTTTCAGACTGTTCTGGTGAAGATGTAATATCTGGTAGGTTTTTAGTTAATGAAGGTCCACCCAACTCTCATCCTTCATTGGTATGGTTCCATGTTATGTTAAACATGTTTACAGCACGAGTGAAGCATAACATTCGGGTGCGTTTCAAGGTGTTGTTTATCATCTTTAAAGCGCTCCATGGCACAGGACCTAGTTATTTGCGGGATCATATCCTGCCCCATATATCCCTTCGGCCGATTCGCTCGCATAGAGAGGGACTTCTCCGGGGGCCGTCCACTAGGCAATGCCAGCGGGCGACGCCCAGGGGAAGGGCCTTCTCTGTGATGGGCCCGACCCTTTGGAATGACCTTCCCCCTGATATTAGAACGACCACGGACTTCCGCTCCTTCCGCCAGAAACTCAAAACCCACCTGTTTCATCTAGCCGGCCTGGCCGAACTTCATGCTTCCCGCCCCAGTCTGTAATTTTAAATTATTTTATTCGGTTTTATGGGTTTAGTTTTAATTTTTATAAATTTGTACAGAGGACTATTTAATTTGATTTTAGCTTATATGTATTGTTATGGTTTTGATAATTTTAATTTATACCTGTACACCGCCCCGAGTCCCTTTGGGGAGAGGGGGCGGTCTAGAAATCTAATTAAATAAATAACTAAATAAATAACAGAATAACAGAGTTGAAAGGGATCCTTGAGGTCTTCTAGTCCAACTCCCTGCTTAAGCAGGAGACCCTATACCATTTCAGACAAATGGCTGTACAATCTCTTCTTGAAAGCCTCCAGTGTTGGAGCCCACAGCTTCTGCAGACAAGTCATTCCATTAATTAATTGTCAGGAAATCTCTCCTTATTCTAAGTTGCTTCTCTCCTTGATTAGTTTCCATCCATTGCTTCTTGTCCTGCCTTCAGGTGCTTTGGAGAATAGCTTGACTCCCTCTTCTTTGTGGCAGTCCCTTAGATAGTCCCTTAGTCCTTCTTTTCTTGAAATTAGAATACCCAATTCCTGCGTTAAGGAATCTCAGAAATAAGCTGAGCAATCATGATTTACATGCAGCACCAGTGTTTTAGGTCAGGGGTCCCCAACCTTTTTGGCACCAAGGACTGGTTTCATGTAAAAGAAATTCTGCGGACTGGTGTGAGCCTCCAGCGGGTGAGTCGAGTCACATGGGCTGCGTGCACGTTCGGCGGTCACGTGCAACCAGGCGGGAAAGCTGCCAGGGGTCCTGGGCAAAGGATCCTCAGCTGGGGCAGGGAAGGATGGGCTACGTCCTGGGCAGGAGGGCCTGGCAGCCCCTTCCCCCCGTGCAGGGCCGGGTGGTGCCCCAAACCCCCCAATGCAGGCTGTTGCCCCCGTCCTGCCCCCAGGGAGTGCCCCAACCAGCCGCCAGGATAGCGGAGCGTTTGCTACACTTTCCTAAGAGTTGCACTACTCTCTCTACTGCTCACTCCCGCCCGGTTACTATCAAGCCACGGACCGGCATCAGTCCGCGGCCTAGGGGTTGGGGACCCCTGTTTTAGGTAATACATATACCTGTTTTTTTTTCCCAAATAATGCCTAGTATAGGGCTAATGTGAGTTGCACAGAAAGTTCAGGGAACCTTCTAATTATCTAAAATCTAAGATCCATTTATGTAGAATGTGAGAGCAGGGCTCTATAACACAATGCCTACATATGAAAGTATTTTTAATCTGAAAGCAAGCAAAGCAAGAACAGGGTAGTGATTTCAATGGGTTAAATAAAAATAAGACACTGGGAAATAAATTGGAAATCTGAAGAGACGAGAAGAGAAAGCAACGAGTGAAAAAAAGAAGTAGAGGAAGAAGCAAATTGCTAATAAATGGAAGGATGAAGAGGTGGGGCTGGGGAAAAAGTTATCCCAAACCTATGAACAGGGAGAGCTAAACTGGACAAGCAACAGAGCAGAGGTGGGTTGCTGCCGGTTTGGCCCGGATTGGCCGAACTGCTAGTAGCAGTGGCGGGAGGCTCCACCCATCTGCCTGAACGCATCACATGTGTGTGTAGAAGCATGTGGGAGTGTACCAGAGCTGGTAGTAAAAAAATTGGCAACCCACCTCTGCAAAAGACTCTGCACCACTGAATTGTAAACATTGGATCCTAGTTGCACAGAGGGAGGTTATGGATATTATATGCCAATTAAGTAGCCAATGTTCAAATAAATTCAGCACCTCAGGTTTTTAAGAAATAAACAATGCAAGCCAATGACAAAACTTCCTATCTTAGATAATCACTTCTGAAAAACAAAATAAAATAGGCTAAAGATAGGTACTTAAACATGTTTCAGCTAGACATTGATTCCTTTTCCTAATTGATTCCTTTTATCCAGTAGTGTGCAAAATGGAAAGATGAAGAGAAAGTGTTCCTTTTAAAGAGAAAATGGGCATTTACGCAGACAAATCCTTAAAGAGAAAAAAAAGCTAAAATAAAAAGATTAAACAGCATATAAATGACTCCAAAGTGGAAACATGGATTTAAAACATTTTTAGAGTGTTAATAAAAATAGAGTGTTCTGTTTTTTTTAAAGAACACTCTGAACAAAGAAACTAGCAGTTAAGACAATTTATTTTAGTCTCAGAAGATGAAATTGAATAGGTGGGTGAGAGACTTCATAATGTCATTTCCAATAGCTGATAAATTACAATTCACAGAAGATGTATTTTACTTTAGCTGCATGTTCAACAGAGCGATCCCTAGATAAGCTGGGGTGAATTTAAATGGGCACTGGCTTTGAAAACCATATGATCTGCCAAACTGTAGGTTTCTTTTTCCAGATACTGCTACATCTTTAAAAAAAAACCTTGCAGACTGATATCATGAGAAGATGGGTGCCAGGAGAAGAACCATTTAGAATAGAATAGAATAGAATAGAATAGAATAGAATTTTTATTGCCCAAGTGTGATTGGACACACAAGGAATTTGTCTTTGGTGCCTATGCTCTCAGTGTACATAAAAAGACAAGATACATTTGTCAAGAATCATAAGGTACAACACTTAATGATAGTCATAGGGTACAAATAAGCAATCAGGAAACAATATCAATATCAATATAAAATCATAGGGATACAAGCAACAAAGTTAAATCCTATACTTGCCAGGCGTAGGACATTGGTTAGATGACTGGAATTTTGATTAGGCTAAACGTAGACCTACAGTGCCATTAAGCCAAGTAAAACAACTGACTCAGATGGCAAATCATTCTTGTGTGTCACATAAAGGAACCTTCTCGCCAAAGCTAAGCTGTAGATTTCAGAGGCCATAGAGAAGGTAAGGACAACTTTTGGGTGTCTGGGAGTAGCACTTTGGAGAGGGGATGCAGTGACACCCACAAAGGGTCTTCCCCCATTGCTAAACCAAGGGCTCCCCTTTCTTGCTTGAGTCAGCAGAAAACTTCCTAACTTGGAAACTGCTATTCCCTTTATTGATCCCTACACTACCCCAGCTTCTCTCTTTCAACTGACTGCTAATTTTGCCTCCAAGGTGATAAAGCCTAACTAATACTACATGCCTTGAAGTTACTCTTAGACTGTGATGGATTAAGAGGGGAAATAATCCCCTAACACTTAATATGATGATTTAAGCATGTTTCAATCATAGACTGGGGATGTGATAAAGGCAACAACTTGAAGACCCTGCGGAAAAAAGATGCTGTATATGTGGTTGCTCTGGTTGTGCTATTTGGGTGATGACCCTGTTTTAGGTGGATGTTGAGATTTTTAGAGTTGTTTTAGATTATCTGTTGCTTGTTTTTGCAGGGAAAGGATTGTTTAAACTAAAATTTAGTACATTTGTTTTCAGCTGTTTTCTATGGAAAAAACAATAATAGGAAATTGCATCTTATCAATTTGTTGCTGAAATTTAACAGAGAGCTAAACAATAAATTGCAACAAAGTAGGTGTGGAAGGATGGGTGGGAATTGCATGCATTTTAACAAGTTGCTCATTCTGTAAAAGAAGACACAGCATAGTTCTGTGGATACAAACACACACATGCACATTACATTCATTTCCATGTGGTGAAGCTACAGTTATGCAGAGCACAGAGTAAGAAATACTAAGAGCTAAAGAGACAAATAAACATAAGATAAGAAAATGCAAATGAAAGATGTGGGGTAGCTATGGACTGAATGATATTCTTCTGGCTCTGCTGTTGAACTGCTGGAAGAATGAATTGGCTGAAGGCATTCTCAGTTTTTACGGTTGGTAGCAATGAAGCAGACCTCAGGCTGAAATTGCTTGTGAAGGATTGTGAAAGGAAGGTGCACACTCTGTAAGTGCTGCATGTCTATTTTATGTACAAATATTGGTAAAGATCTGACTGAGGCTAAGACATTCTCCATGGATGCCAACCGAATATTTCAGAAAAGCTCACACTTACAGCATGAAGACTAGATCTCTTTTCTTCTATGCTTCCTCAAGAACTAACACTATATAGCAGTTTCTTAACCTTGGCAGTGCGAAAATGTGTGTGGACTTCAACTTCTAAAATTCCCTGGCCAGCATGCCAAGGTTGAGAAAGATTACATTTGAGAAATAATTTATACAATCACTATTCCAGAAGTTTTAATTATTTACAGAAAATTACTCAGTCTAAGACTCACTTATTGGTAATGATAAATGTCATTCCCTATGTGAAATTTTTGCATTAATTTTATCTTCTAGTAGTGATGGTAGTATGAAATACCTCATTGCAGTTCTGAATGGCCACATATCTGACACCAGAAATGACAAGATTAAAAAAGAACCAATGAAGTTCTCTGGATAGTCTGTTATTTACTTCAACGTGGGCATTTTTGAACTTCAGACACCAATGTCAAGATGGAGTAGCTAATGAATTTTATCTCTCTCATTGGCTTAAATGGAGAAACATGTGAGTTTTTTTGAGCCACAATGTACAGTATTTGCATCAGTGAAAGACTCTTAGTATTAGATGCAACAATACCTAATCATACCCAGTTTGGTGTACTGATTAAAGTGTTGGCCTAGAAACCAGAAGATTGTGATTTCTAATCCTGCCTTAGTATGAAAAGCAACTGGGTGACATTGGGCCAGCCACTCCCAGCCCAATCCACCTCACAGGGTTGTGTTGTTGTTGTGGGCATAGGAAGAGAAAAGAGCATTAGATATTCGCTGGCTTGGATGAAATCTAATAAATTTATACAATACAATACAATAGCAGTTGGAAGGGACCTTGGAGGTCTTCTAGTCCAACTCCCTGCCTAGGCAGGAAACCCTACACCACTTCAGACAAATGGCTATCCAACATCTTCTTAAAGACTTCCAGTGTTGGAGAATTCACAACTTCTGGAGGCAAGTTGTTCCACTGTTTGATTGTTCTAATTGTCAGGAAATTTCTCCTCAGTTCTAAGTTGCTTCTCTCCTTGATTAGTTTCCACCCATTGCTTCTTGTTCTGCCCTCAGGTGCTTTGGAGAATATTTTGTCTCCCTCTTCTTTGTGGCAGCCCCTGAGATATTGGAAGGCTGCTATCATGCCTCCCCAGTCCTTCTTTTTATTAAACTAGACATACCCAGTTCCTTCATATGTTTTAGTCTCCAGTCCCCTAATCATCTTTGTTGCTCTTCTCTGCTCTCTTTCTAGATAGAGTCTCCACATCTTTTTCACAGCGTGGTGACCAAAACTGAATGAAGTATTCCAAGTGTGGCTTTACCAAGGCATTATAAAGCGGTATTAACCCTTCACATGATTTTGATTCTATCCCTGTTGATGCAGTGTATATACAGCCACCACTATAAATTACTGTTTTTTACCTTCTCTGTTTACAGTAATTTCTCTTTATCATCATTGTTTCCACTCTCTAAATTTATCCCAGGGTAATGCTTCATGCTACTGTTGTACACAGTCCAGAAAATATTTTGCTATTATACATTTGTTGACCTCAAAGGTATTACAGAATTGTCTTTTTCCCCCCAGCTAGAGTAACTATTGGTTATTACTTAGGTTCTAGAGGTAAATGTCCATCTTCTCCTTTATATTATTAGATAGAACAATGGTCACACTTGTGGCAGTGAGTTCCCTAAATTGCTTATATACTATCGTACTTTCTTTGTCCACTCTTAAACTTAAGCTCATATCCACTAAGTACCATAATCCCGTCCCGACCTATCCGATAACTGAGTACAGTACAGTAGTCAATTATTGTAGACAGATTTTTGGCCGAGAGAGGGACGGACAAAGCCTCCGGTAGGCGGCGCTAGACAACGCCTGTCTTTCCTTATGAAGGAAATATTGATTTAACAGGGCTGTAGCCCTTTAAGAACTTCCCCCTTTCCCTTTTCGTACTCTTATGTTTACATAACAGACTGGAAGATACCATCGCGGTTTTTGACGGAAGGCGAGGGGAGCGTGGAAGGCCCGGAGAAAGCCGAGAGGAGGGGCCGTTCCACGCCTCCTTTCTGGGTAGGCGCTCTAGTTGGTCTTTCCTCATCCCTCCGCCCCCCCCCCCCCAGCCCCCGGGCAGTCGTGTCTGTCGCTGTTGGCTTGAGCGCAGAGAGAGGGGGGGAAGCGAAGGGTCCGCGTCGGCGGGCGCACCAAGCAAAGGCAACCCCCGTCATTTCGCCCGACCGACCGCTGGCTGGCTGGCTGGCTGTCTCCGCGACTATGAAGGAAAGGTCTCCAGCCCAACGTCCTGTTTGAGGACCGCTCTTGCTGCGAACGCCGCGGTTGCCCCGCATGGGATTATAGCAGCGACGACGACCACAGCCGTGGCGGTGGCCCCATGTTTTCTCCTAGCCAGGAGGAGCACTGCGCGCCCAACAAGGAGCCCGTCAAATATGGAGAGCTCATGGTTCTCGGGTAAGGCGGCGGCGAAGAAGACGACCAGGGACGCTGTGTTGCGGTGTGTCGGGGCTCCGGCGGGGCATCTCCCCCCCACCCCCTGCTTTGAGGCTGAGGGGGAAGCCGGCGGCGCGAGAGAACCGCGAGTGGGCACGACACCCCCCCCCCCGCTCCCACCCGCCTTTTGCCTCCGGTGGGCACCTCCGCAGCCCGAGGGGCGCTAGTTACGAGCGGGCGCCCTTTCGGGGGTGGCCAGCTGTGGAGACGCCCCCCGAGAGCGAAGCGAGGCTGGGAGAGAGTTGAGGGGTGCGGGACTTGACCCCCCCCCCGAGGCCTCGGGCCCACGGTCGGGGAGCAGGCGGGCGACGGTTGGCGGGGGGGGGGGGGACGGCGGCGGCGGCGGGCAGAGGTGTAATAAGCCTGAGGAAGGGTCGAGCCAGAGGGCCTGGCAGCTCAGGTCAGCCGGGGAAGAAGGTGCGCGCCTACACGCGTGGAGGGTCGGCCCCTCCGGCTGAGAAGCGGCGGGGCAGGAATTCTTCCTCCCTCGGGGAAAACATCCTGAAGCGGGGAAGAGGGAGTCGGGTCTTTCCCACTCTCTTTCTCTCTCAGGGCCTCCGGGCGAGTGTTGGACGTAAAGGATGGGCGAGAACGCGTTTTAATTAGTGGCCTCTCCTTCTCCCCCCCCCCCCCCAAAAGAAAGAACCCCAAAAGTCCGTCGAGGCGAGAGAAGGCGCGGGTGATGGGCTGGACGGCGAGAGTATTCCGGGACCCACTTCGGACGTGGGGGCGGGGGGGGGGAGAGGCGCCGGAGGAGTCTCTCGCCTTCCACTTTTTGGGAAGGGTTGACGGAGGAGGGGAGAGAGAGAAGCCTGCCGGACGGGGAGGCATGTATCCGCTTGTTGGGAATGGTGAGTCTTGATTCGCAGAGGTCTTCAAACTTGGCAACTTTAAGACTTGCGGACTTCAACTCCCAGAATTCTCCAGCCAGCAGAGCTGGCTGGAGAATTCTGGGAGTTGAAGTCCGCAAGTCTTAAAGTTGCCAAGTTTGGGGACCTCTAGTCTTGAAAGTCAGCGGGGAGAAGTGGGCGGGGAGGAAACCCAACTTGCCCAGTTAGAAGGCCTCCCTGCATGGGCAAAAGGAGTGCCAAGGAGTGCGGTGTTAATGGAGGGGTGGGAGAAGTAGGGGATTAATGGGTGCAGGTGAGGAAAGAGGAAACTTTGTATTGAGAGAGAGAGAGAGAAATTAAAAGGAGGGAGGGTGAGGGGTGAGGAAGGAGGGGCAGGCAAGTATTAGCATGTTTGTACTGTAGTCCCATGCTGAATGCTTAGCAGTGAGATTATTATAAACACTGATTATGGGGGGGGGGGGGAGGCCCTGTTTCATTGGGACTGAGCAGATCCTACTTCTGCCTGTGGCTTACTCTTGCTCGCCCAATATCTTTTTCCCCATATTCTGCCTGAGATGAAAGATCTCAAAAGGGGTGAAATATGGTGATACAGAAGTGTAATGCTGAAAGCCTGCTTAATTGGCTATTGGTCCCATAGATTGGGATCAGGGGATTGGCTCTTGTCGACCTCGTTGTCTTGGGTTGACCTTATGGTATGAAGATATAGTTCATACCATATTGCAGGATACTGTATTTGTTGGGACTAATAATAGCTGTTCCAAAATTAATTAATTTTATTTATTTATTTATTTAAATTTATATCCCGCCCTTCTCCACAGAGGACCCAGAGCGGCGCACAGGAAATTTAAAAACATACAAAATACAATAAATATAATTTAAAAACTATTAAATAATCCTATCCTGCGCTAAAACCAAATTTTAAAAGGCCCAATTTAAAACTACCTAAAAGTCCCCATGGGAGGTTAGGCTAGGCCGGCTTGTTGAAACAAATATGTCTTAAGATTGTCTTGATATGTCTTAATCTTAAATAAGATTGTTTCTTCTGGAGTTTTGTGTCTGCTTTTGTTGGATGGCCAGTGGAATTCTTGGACTCGTTCTATAGGAGCATTCTGGATGGTAAAAGAGAAGCACTGGGCCTTCTGAAATGTGTACTGTACTGTTGGGAGGAGAGCAATATGCAGTATATTTTTTAAAATGAATTGCTTCTAAGTTGGATACTTCTTAGCATGCTTTTTTTTTTTAAAGCATACAGTGGAGATGGTAAACTGACATTACCCATCTGGTTTGGAGAAGTCTGTAGTCTGACTCCGGGGTGCTTTTACAATCTCATGCCATTCTAGAATGTATTAATTATAGTGCTAATTGTTGTTTTACTTCTCTGGTATGCCTTGTGATAGAGAAGAGTGGATGATGTTTTTGAGTATGTGAAATAGTAAACATGTACTTCAGTAGTGGGGATTGGGGGTGGTGGAATCTATGTCACTAGTTTGGTGTTCTTCTCCATCCTTATTGTTTGAATGTGGAGTTTGAGTGCCTGAGTGCCATAAATGTCTGAGTGCCATAAAAATGAATATATTTAAATCTGTTTATTCACTCCCAGCAAACCTTGTATTTAGACATGTTAACTAAAAGTGCATAACATTTGCATGATCAAATAAATAGAATATGAAAACTAACTTTCAAATTAAATTTACTGTGTAGAAATTGTACTATGAAATAGCACTATTGAATGCTTTGTAGTAGCTGTTTGCTTATTTCATAAACAATATGGAAGGATTGGACTTGAAAGAAGTATCAGTAACAGATACCTTTTTCTTAGCATTTTTTCTAAGCAGATCCTTATAGGGTTGTTTTTTTAATCACTGAATGTGACTGTATAAGAAAACTTGATAAAATCTGATCCCAAAGAAGTTGATTGTTTTAAATATTTTTTCTGAGAATATAAGTGAAGTAAATATAAAGGTTCCATCAAATTGAATTCAACTCCTGATGACCATAAAGGAACATCCATATTTAATTTTTTGGCAATACCATGAAAGTGATTTACTTTGGTCACTTTTTTGTAAAATCCATTGATTTTAAGCTTTATAAAGATCTTGAATTTCCTAATAGTCTCCTCTCCAAGAAGTAAACAGATTTAATCAGACTTAGTTTTTTTTTAGGGATGAGGTACATTGGTGATGCTATCTGCTATAGTTGATTTCAGAAAATTATGAAAATATAACATGAGTTTGAATATTTGAAAGGTATCAAACCTTTTCCACAAAAAACTATTTGTAGAAAAGCTGTTTATCTCAACAATAATTTTTGGAAATATCCAGTTTATATCGCTATCAGCAAAGAACAGTTTACTTAGAGAAGAGGTATGATGACAGCATGGACCTCATCTGTGTTATTAAAGTCTTGTCACTTCTAGAACTCTCTGTTCAGCATGTAATCTTTAATTTAGGTAATTGTACTGTAGTTATTTGCTTTATGCAACTGGAAGCCTTGGAACAAGTATTATAGATATAAGTTCAGGATAATTGAATGCAGCTTGAAACATTTCCAAACTTTGTTTGTTTGTTTGTTTGTTTGTTTATTTATTTCATTTCATTTCATTTTATTACATTTATATCCCGCCCTTCTCCGCAGAGGACCCAGGGCGGCGCACAGGAGATTTAAAAATATACAAAATAGAAAATAGATAAATAATTTAAAATACATATTAAATAATCCCAATCCTATGCTAAAATCAATTATTAAAAACCCAATTTAAAACTTTTCTAAAAGTCCCCATGGGAGGTTAGGCTAGGCCGGCTTGATGAAAAAAGTATGTCTTTAGACATTGGCGGAAGAGGCGGAGGTCGGTGATGGTCCGGAGTTCAGGGGGTAGGTCATTCCAAAGGGCAGGGCCCGCCACAGAGAAGGCTCTTCCCCTGGGTGTCGCCAGTCGCATATAACTAGGCCCCGAGCCATGGAGCGCTTTAAAGATGGTCGTCAGAACCTTGAAGCGCACCCGAAAGACCACAGGAAGCCAATGCAGTTCGCGCAGGATTGGTGTTATATGGGAGCTTCTGGCGGCTCCCGTAATTACCCGCGCGGCTGCGTTTTGGACTAGCTGTAGCTTTCGAGTGCACCTCAAGGGAAGCCCCATGTAGAGAGCATTACAGTAGTCGAGACGGGACGTCACGAGAGCTTGAGTGACTGTGCGAAGGGCAGCCCGGTCCAGTAAGGGGCGCAATTGGCGCATCAAGCGTACCTGATGAAACGCCCCCCTGGCCACGGCCGTCACATGATCCTCCAAGGACAGCCGGGAATCCAGGAGGACACCCAAATTGCGCGCCCTCTCCACGGGGGCCAGTGTTTCGCCCCCAATGGCCAGAGTTGGAGTAATCTGGCTGAACCGGGGTGCCGGAAACCACAGCCACTCAGTCTTGGCAGGGTTGAGCTTGAGTTTGTTACCACCCATCCAGATCCGTACGGCTTCCAAACACCGGGACAGCACTTCGGCGGCATCGTTGGGGTGGTCTGGGGTGGATATGTACAGCTGAGTGTCGTCAGTGTACAGATGGTACTCCACCCCAAAACCACGGATGATCTCACCCAGCGGCTTCATATATGTGTTAAACAGGAGGGGCGAGAGGACCGACCCCTGAGGAACCCCACATAAGAGGGGTCTCGAGGTCGACCTCTGCCCTCCCGTCAACACATATTGTGACCGACCAGAGAGGTAGGACGAGAACCACCGCAAAACGGTGCCTCCCAGCCCCAACCCCCCCAGTCGGTGCAATAGGATACCATGGTTGATGGTATCAAAAGCCGCCGAGAGGTCTAACAGGACTAGGATAGAGGAATAACCTCTATCCCGCGCCCTCCAGAGATCATCAACCAACGTGACCAATGCCGTCTCGGTACTGTGACCGGGTCGGAAGCCGGACTGGCGCGGGTCTAGATAATCAACTTCCTCCAGGTGTCGCGGAAACTGTTGGGCTACCAAACTCTCAACAACCTTCACCAGAAAGTGAAGGTTGGAGACCGGACGATAGTTCTCTAGTAAAGCTGGGTCCAGGGACGGCTTCTTGAGGAGGGGCCTCACTACCGCCTATTTCAAGACGGCAGGTAAGGACCCCTCACTCAAAGATGCGTTGACAATGCCCTGGAGCCAGCCTCGTGTCGTCTCCCAGGATGCCAGTACAAGCCAGGAGGGACACGGGTCCAATAAACATGTGGTCGCCCTAAGTTTCCTTGACAACCTGTCCATATCCTCGGTGGTGACAAAGTCAAACTCCTCCCAAGATGGAACCTCAAGACTAGTCTCGGACAGTCCCACAGGACCACTGTCGATGGAGGGTAGCTCATTCCGAATCCGAATGATTTTCTCCTGCAGATAAATCACAAATTCCTCTGCTCGCCCTTGTAGAGGGGCTTCCCGCGGCCTCTGGTGAAGGAGGGAGCGGGTCACCCCAAACAGGGCGGCAGGGCGGTTATCTGCGGATGCAATTAGGGTGGCACAATACTCATGTTTGGCCACACTTATCGCCACTAAGTAAGCCCTAATATGGGTTCTCACTAGTGTTCGGTCGGCTTCGGAGCGAGAGGATCTCCATCTGCTCTCTAGGCGTCTCTTGTGGCATTTCATCCCCCGAAGCTCCTCAGTAAACCAGGGAGCCTGGGTGATTCGTCGCCGCAAGAGAGGCCGCAAGGGCGCGACTCGGCCCAAGGCCCCCGCGGCCGCACTTAACCATGCGGCCACTAGGTCCTCAGCCGAGTCGCGGGGCAGGGTCACAGGAATTGGCCCAAGCTCCCTCTGGAACCTTTCCGGGTCCATTAGAAGCCTGGGACGAAACCATCTAGGAGTATCCGGTTCCGCCTCCCCGCGGTGAGGCGAAGCGATTGGAAAGTCCAGCCGGAGGAGAGCGTGATCTGTCCATGACAAGGGAGTGATGACTAAATCCCCTATTCCCAGATCACGACTCCACTGTCCCGAGACAAAGATCAGATCCAGCGTGTTTCCCCCCTCGTGAGTGGGGCCTAAAACTACCTGGGTCAGGTCCATGGCCGTCATGGAGGCCATGAACTCCCGAGCTGCTCCAGAGGCTTCGCTCGCCGACGGCAAGTTAAAGTCCCCCGTGACTACTAGTCTGAGGGTCTCAACTGCCGCCTCGGCTATCACCTCTAGGAGCTCGGGCAGGGCTGTTGTTGCATAGCGAGGAGCCAGGTATACAACTAACACGCCCAACTGCCTCCCTAGGCCCCATCTCACGCAGAGAGATTCACACCCGGTTGTCTGAGGGACTGTGGTCTCCTTTGCTCAAAGGAGACCACATTTATTTCCTTGCATTGTGAAATGGCAAATAGCTTTCCCCCACAAAATCTTATAGGACTGAATTTTCTTCTTACTTTTGTTTTGAATATCTATATTTCTTGCCTCCCCCACTGCAGTGTCTTTGGGAAGCACTTGAGATTTTTAATGCTAAATGATTACTTTTGCTAGTTATTAAGGGTAATTAGAGAGGCACTTAATATGCATGAGTATTTCAGCTTGAGCAAGAGATACGCTTAATCTTATTCTGTCTGGATTGCAGCATGACACATTTAATAATGCTAAAATTCTATTTAAAGCATGGAACACCAAGAATGAGAATTGAGACTGGAACAAAACCAGCTTACAATAATGTAGAGAAACTGTAGATTTTATTTGTTGTTTTTATTATAAACATCTATATCTCTTCTAAGACACCTTTTCAAGAAGCTTAATCACTCAGTAATTCCATAAATAGCATAATGCTACTTCTTCCCAGAGCTGGATCATTAGTAGAAAATAATCACTGAACAGCTTGAACATCTGTTCAGCATTTTTTTTTAAAGGCTAGAATAAGTAATTGTGTAATCATCTGCTATTTGTTGCCTTTGAGAATGAAGAACTTTAGGTAACAAGGTTGTGAATCAGATAATCACATTCATCATTCATAAATGACTAGAGATGTTGAATAGCTTATGTGTGAAAGATGTGACTATTTTAATTATATTGTGACAAAAACCTGTTTATTGGCAGAAAAATGAGGTATTCAATCAACTTCTTCTTATGAATTTTTCTATATTGTCAAATATTGATTGTGATGGAAATGGCTTAAATTAGAAGTAAATAAAACTGAATCAAATCATCATTTCCTAAATCAAAGAAAGTTGGACTGTGATAGAGGAAGCACCACCTGTACAATTTGGATGGTATTAATTAATTGAATAAAGAAAATCTCCAAGAAAAAGGAAGTAATTATAGAGGTGGGTTTTTTTTGAAAAAAGAATGTCATTTCCGATCATGTGATAAAAACCATTAATATTTCCTACAATAAAACTGACCGTCGTATCGAATTATCTAGTAATGTCACAGCAATGGAACTTGAAGCAAAAAAGAAGAAAGAACATAAAGCGAATTTGGAGGCGGTGTTGAGTAATTCATGATTTGCTAGTTAGGAAAACTTCAAGAAGTGGTAAAAGATTATTAAACTTAGACAGCCAGCTATTCCAAATTTGGGGAAGTATACCAATATCACAGGAAAATATTAATTGATAAACTTATTAGAGACAAGAATATTGTATATTTTTGGATGGGAGAGAATGTGATAATATATCACGTTAATCTGATAAATATCAGGTATGAGATTTGAACAATTAAGTAATGGATTAAAAAGACTTTCTGCTGAAGCTACTAGAACTATCCTAAAAATCCTAGATTTGTGTTACTTTACATTTAGAGAGCTACACTAAGCAGATACATTTTTCAGCAAGGCTTGTAACGTATCAGTGAATTAATCTTATGAATTCTTTGTGCCTTTACAATTTTGTCTATTTTAACTAGTATGGTTTTTAGTTTTTAAAAAAAACCACATTTTTTGCTTTAGTTAAAAAAGTCCACAAAAAAATTGTTTCAAAGAAAGAATGTAGAAAGTTGTCAGTAACTGAAAAGTTTAAAATAGTGACATAAAATGCAGTTTTGTAAGATGCTTAGCATTTTATCCTGATCTGTGTCAAAATAGCAATACCGGTACAAATGTAAACTTGAAGAAACTCAACTGTGTTATAAAGTGATTATTGTAACCATTTTTTTCCTGCTGATTTGTTTGCAATTTTGTAAAATGTTAATGTATTTTAGTAATACAATTATTTAGCAATAATTTTTTGTAAGGATAAGTTATACACCTATTCAAGTCTGCAGATTATTACCTGATATATTTTTAAAATGGTAATTGATATAGCAATAAAATATGTATATGTATACTTTTGGACAGGCAAGTTGAATTGTCTGAGAAGGAAGATTTGTGTGATTAGAGGGGATTAATGTGGTTTACAATTTGCATTGTTAGAAAAGTACTCTGTTTTTGAAAATCTTTTAGATTGTACATGTATAAGTACTGGAAATGCATAGTGGCTATATCTTGATTTTTTTCAAAATCATGGTCGATTGACTATGTCATAATTAAGATAATACTAAATCTATGATTTAAAGATAATATTAATTAAGTTTATAAAATGTGACTTGTTTGGTTTTGGCTTAATTTTTTTAAAATTAAATTTGTTTGCTGCCCATCTCACCATGAGGTATTTTGTGAATCAAGCTTGTGCTAGTTATAAATTATGATGTAGACGATAACCAGGTAAGGATGAGGGAATGGGTCAAGCGTGTCACCAGTCTTGAGTCCCTTCAAGCACACAAAAGATCTAAGTCCAGCCCACCTTGAATTCTGTTGATTCTTACCTACTACCAATTTGCTTTGACTGTTAATAGTTCATATTCTTGTAGAAAGTGTTAGCATGCATTAAACAGGTATTCGTTTAGACCGCCTTGGCTCCTGATTTTTTGCGCCTGACATATGAGTTATAAATTATAGTTATAGATTATAGTTTTTCACTTAGCATTTTATGCCAACCCAATCATTTGTGGTTTTATACTACAAACGATAGTTAAACTGGAACTATAATATATAAACTTTGTCACAATTTCAGTAAGGAGACAAAGAGAAAAAACCCATGTCCTTGTTCTGGCAGTCACATCACCTACATTATCATGACTAGATAAAAACGTTAGTTTAGGATTGGGTATGTATTCTGTAGGGAATGGTAAAGAACAGGTTAAAAGAAAAGGTTTGAAACTTGAGAATGTAGCAACACAGTCAAAGAATACCAATTACTTGGACTGTAAAATCCAGAATCAGATGAATTTCATCCAAGGGTAGTGAAGGAATTTGCTGACATTGAAGAACATATGAAATGCTAGTCACATATGGACTGGCATTTTTTTTGCGAGGGGGGGGATGCTTATAGAATAATGATGTTTTGTACAATTTATATGAAATATATTTTAATCCTGATCCTTACACACAAAAATGATTTACTGGACTATATAAATGCCAACCAATAGCTTATCTCTGGTATAAATCAATATTTAAAATAGACTATATTCCCATTTGGTACATTGTAAAACAGCTAAAGTACTGACAATGGCCTTCTGCCCTGAAATTGTTCTCATCCTGTGGGTCTATTTAAATATTTAGATAATGCACACTTTGCAGACTGCTCAACAACTCAATAGCCATTACCCATGTTCTACCCTCTTCAAATAATTGATTTTTCACAGAAGCTGCAGTATATTAAAGGGGTACTTGAGAAGCTTATACTTTGGATGGACTTTGTCCCCTGGCATAACATTTGATGCAAAGCCAACGTACTCCAAGATAATTTAAAATTTGTAAAATTTGCATTCTATATTCTGTAACACATAGGAAATGGCCATGTTTTATTTGTACCAGGACGCGTCTGTCAGGTGTATTAGATATGTGTGCTACCTTGAGTTATTTATTTAAAAAAAAGGTTGGATAAAAAACAAATCTACAAATCCGACAACCCCCCAGTAATACAAAGCTGTCAGTACAAGAACTATTTATTTTATTTATTTATTTATTTATTTTATTTTATTATATTTCTATACTGCCCTCCCTCCCCAAGGGACTCAGGGCGGTGCACACATACTAAAACAGAGATAATAAATACAATCAAGCATAGTTAAAAAATAGATTAAATAAATTAAATTTTGGGACCCGTGCTAAAATTCATAATTAAAACCAGACTAAAAATCAATAATAAAAACTATGCCAGGTATGCCATTAAAAAGTATGTTTTTAATGCCTGGCGAAAGAGGCGTAGGTCCGTGATTGTACGAAGGTCGGGGGGCAGGTCATTCCAGAGGGCGGGGCCTGCCACAGAGAAGGCTCTTCCCCTGGGAGTCGCCAGCCGGCATTGACTGGCAGACGGCACCCTCAGGAGGCCCTCCCTATGGGAGCGGACAGGTCGAAGGGAGGTATGTGGTAGTAGGCGGTCCCGCAAATAACCAGGACCTATGCCATGGAGCGCTTTAAAGATGGTCACTAGTACCTTGAAGCGCACCGGAAGGCCACAGGCAGCCAGTGCAACTTGTGCAGGAGAGGTGTTACATGGGAGAATCTTGAGACTCCCAGAATCCCCCGCGCGGCCGCATTCTGAACTAACTGGACTCTCCGGGTGCATCTCAAGGGCAGCCCCATGTAGAGAGCGTTACAATAGTCCAGGCGGGAGATGACGAGGGCTTGAGTGACCGTGCATAGGGTGTCATGATCCAGAAAGGGGCGCAACTGGCGTATCAGGTAGACCTGATAAAAAGCCCCTCTGGCTACGGCTGTTAAATGGTCATCCAATGACAGCCGAGAATCCAGGAGGACGCCCAAGTTGCGAGCCCTCTCTGCGGGAGCTAATGACTCGCCCCCGATAGCCAGAGATGGAACCAACTGGCTATGTCCCCTCTAGACTCCAGAAAAAAACTTCAGTGATAACAGTTGTGAAATATTTAGAAGAGTCATAAATCTGTGATATGACACAATAACACAGTATTTATTTATTTATTTATTTAATTAATTAAATTTATATCCCGCCCTTCTCCAAAAGGACCCAGGGCGGCGCACAGGAAATTAAAATACATACAAAAAACAACAGTAGAAAATTTAAAAACCTATTAAATCCCCATCCTGCGCTAAAACAAATTAAAATCCCCAAATTAAAACTATCTATGGCTAGTCCCAGCGGAGGTTATGTTAGGCCAGCTTGGTGAAAGAGGTGTGTTTTTAAACACTGGCGGAAGAGGCGGAGGTCGGTGATGGTTCGAAGTTCTGGGGGTAGGTTGTTCCACAGGGCAGGGCCCGCCACAGAGAAGGCCCTTCCCCTGGGTGTCGCCAGTCAGCACCCTGACGGCACCCTGAGAAGGCCCTCTCTGTGGGAGCGTATCGGTACTATCAGAGCTTCATTTAAATCTTAATGCATTTGTATGTAAAAGTTTAGGCAGCTCTTAAATTGTACAATATGCTTCAATGAATCTTTACTTGAACAGAAGCTGACTCTATCTATATATAGTTAAACAGGATATCTTTCTGCTTATTGGAATCATAGGGCTGGAAGGAATCTTAGAGGTTTTCTAGTTCAACCCTCTACTATTTAAGTATAATTATTTTCAGATTAAAAATAAAACAGCCAATATGATAGATGCAGAAATGTGTACATTCTTTTAGATCATACCTTATAGCTTCTACTGTGACAGAAATAACCATTTCTAAACATTTCCTGTAGCCAGTCAATATTTTATATTCTTACTTTTGAATTTTTTTCTCACTCCTTGCATATTTTTTCTAGGCTAAAAATATTATCTGCAAGATTTTAAGTAGAATTCATTTGTGGAGATTTTGAGAGCTGTTCCAAAACCTCTATCTTTTTTCAAATAATAATGGTTGTTTTGGAGGTAAATTTAGATTTTTGTCTTGCTGAAATACAGAACATAAGAATGTGGTGGGCTATCTATAGTGTGAAAGAAATAATCATAGTGTATTGGGTAATGTAATAAGAAATACATGTTTGGTCTGCTCAGTGACACCAGAAAGAGTTTTGAGACAGATAATCCCTATAAAGAGAATAAAATACAGGTGTGTGATATATCTTGACTGTGAAGTGATCATTGCAGTTATGATTTCAAAATACCATCCATTTTGCTTATATCTAATTTTTTAATTGCAGCAATGCAGTTATAAACATGATGGCTCATTACTTTTTAACTCTTACAGTACTATAATTGTAAATGTACACTTGACATCTTTGATTGGCCTTTATGATGCAATTAGATTTGAAAGTGTTTTAATAATGAGCACTTTTCCGCTTATTTTTGCCATTTTGGAAAAGCGGTCGCTTCTCTTCTCTCCATGGTGCAGTTCTTGTCTGAGATGGAGTGGTGGGAGGCAGGCTTGGTAGCTTTCTTTTTCTGTAGTTAGGTAACTCAAAGTCATAAAATGATTGTTGCTTTCCTAATAGATGGGTATCAGAGGGAAACATTTTATATTGCCATAAATATAAAAGATTTGGTACATAATAATGTTCATGGATGAAATTGTTGGTGGTTGTAAAATTGCATATCTAATTGTCTATAAAAAGTTTGACAGATGACAGTCATTCTACACAGATACAATGTATATTTCTGAAAATAATGATTTTTTTCTTATTGCCATCTGATCTACTCAGTTCAAAAGAAGTTCAATTCATGTCTTTTTTGAAAAAGTAACCCTGAATTCATTGGGACTTATTCCTAGGTAGTTTTTTGTATTGTGTGCTGTTTGGAAGTATGGACAGTCCCTATCTTGCTTTTATTCATTCTGCTTTACTTTCTTTAAACAGTATTTTCAATTGATGTACTTTTACCAGGAGATAAATGTGAAATGAGAATGTTTAACATTATTTTAGTAGTTTAGTGCTTTTGAACTGTGACTTAAATTTTTGGAAGAGATCTAAGAATGAACAAGCATATTTTTGCTTCTAGGAAGACTATGACATAGTTGTTCTGGCGCACTTTTGGCTTGAAGAATCTTAAAGATGTTTTATAGCCCTGAGGCAGAAAGGAAATGCCTAGAGAGAGATTTGGTTTTGCTGAAATTTGCTGTTGGTCCTGCCCCTCCGAAAAACATAAATGAAGGGCAAGCACAATTAAATAACATGATGGGTGGGGTAATATTGCTAATATGTTTAACTTCTTGTTTCTGAATAAAAATGTATATTTTGTTCTGTATGATTCATTAACTTATACTCACAACTTGGACAGGAACTTCTGTTGCTAAACAATGCAGTTGTTAGGTGACTCATGCCTGATTTTATTACCTTTTTTGCCATGGTCATTAAGGGAACCACTATGATTGTTAAACAAATCACGTGTTTATAAAACAAATCCAGCTTCCCCTATTGGCTTTACTTGTCAGAGGGCCCATTGGAAGACAAATAGAAATCACAGTTGTAGCTATGCCCAGGATGCTACAACTGTTGGAAATCTTTGAGGGAGATGGGAAGTTTAAAAATATGAATGAATGAATGAATGAATGAATGAATGAATGAATGAATGAATGAATGAAATATATGCCAGTTGCCAAGCGTATGAATATTAATTCCACGACTGCAGGAATGCTGCAGTAATTACAAGTGCAAGGACTGGTCATAATCACTTTTTTGATTGTTAAATGAATGGTCATAAGTTGATGATTACCTGTATTGGGAATGAGTTCTAAGCCCACCTTAGCCATGAAAGCCATATGGGTTACTTTGGGCCAGTCACAAACTCTCAGCCCAACCCACCTTGCATGGTTGTTGCTGTGGAGAAAATAGGAAGAGGCAAGAATATTATATAACTTTGCCACTGTCATATTTATCAAAATCATACAGGTAGGATAAAAATAAATAAAAATAAATCCCTCTAGTTCCCTCTAGTGTCCATTTTATCTTTTTTTTAAAAAAAAAAATCAAAGCAAAAACATTTTCTCATGAGAAGGTTTATTTTTAATTAATTCCACAATCTTATTTCAAATTCATCTGGATCCTTAGTCAGTTTATTAATAACTTTCTAAAATGAAAGTTTAATTTTGCTGTTTATTCCATTCTTTTTGCTAAGAATTTAAGAACATTAATCTGAAAAACCTGTTGATCCAAAGATTCCTTATAGCTGAAAAGCAGTCAACAAACAATTTCTGAAAGTGATTAGAAAAGAGAATATGCAATCTTAGTGACCACTATGGTCGTCTCATGAGAAGCAGCTATCTGGAGAGAAATTATCAGTGTCAGTCTGCTTGTGACTTATTATTCCATCATAATCAGCTCCACTTTTCACAGAGCTGTCTTTGATATTTATTCCCTGAAAGTCTTATCTTATAGATCTTAAGACCAAGGACAGAATGTATGCAGAAATTAGGTCTCTTCCTTGCAAGCGGTATATATTCCTTCCTTCTATCTTGACAGGGAGATCTATACAATTACGTCTAGTCTCAGATATTCAGTTTCTGAGAATGTTGTGACCATATAGCAATAGCACTTAGACTTATATACCGCTTCATAGTGCTTTTACAGCCCTCTAAGCAGTTTACAGAGTCAGCATATTGCCCCCAACAATCTAATTTTACCCACCTCAGAAGTATGAAGGCTGTCGACCTTGAGCCGGTGAGGTTTGAACTGATGAACTGCAGCTAGCAGTTAGCTGAAGTAGCCTGCAGTACTGCACTCTAACCACTGTGCCAACTCGGCTCATATAGTTTCAAATGTATCTGTTTGATCCAGATTTTCTGAAGTCATATCTATCAGCTTTTAACCAAAATTTGGTACTGAAAAAGCTTTGGTTGCCATAATGGATAATTTGTGCCCGCATTAGTAATATTATCAGATGTTATGTAATCTTCTCTAAACAGATATTATAAGATGAATAATTAAAGGTAAGTTCATTTATCATCTGACCACTAGGATCACTATCAATATTTTTTTATATGTGGAAGTCAGACAAGATCATGCATAGTTAGCAAAATCTTTACCAACCTTCAAAGTCATAGTTACATAAACCTCATTGAAGAAGATTGGAAAAAAACCTTATTACAGGCCTAATTGAAATAAACCTTATTTCAATGTTACGAGATCCCTAACATCATTGGCCTAAATAACTCAATGTATGTCTTATAACATCAAAGGGACAACTATCTTGAATGAGAGTTCTTTCTGTTTTACACAAGAGGCGTAATAAAAATAATCAAATCGGACAGATGCACAAATCCTCATAACTGAGTGCCTGGGAGAACAAACAGGTCTTCAAAGCCTTATGAGAGGCAGGCAGGATCAAGGCCATCTGGATCTCAGGGGTAATACTATTCCATAGGAAGGTACATCAATAGAGAAAACTCATCTCCTGGCTTTCATAAGATTTTTTTTTAAGAGACGGGACCTGAGGCATGCTGGATCTTATTGAACAGACAGAGATAATTACATAGGACATGATCTGATATAGCTAGAGTTCCTACTTACTACGGTAACCTGTTCAACTAAGATACCAGGAAATGTGGAACTGAACACAAAAGTACATTTTTATCCTAAAAATTTATTAGTCACTATACAACTGCTTAATTAACTTCTGATGTTCAAGCTTGCAATATTTTCCATTCTGTACTAGAATTGGATTTAGAAGGAGCAATTTTGTGATTTAATAAAGGATTGACAATTTGATTAAATCTTCTGCCATAATTTTGTAATGCACAGCCAAACTAAAACTATGACTGCTAAGTGAGTGATGCCATGGATGTCTGGATGTCTTGTTTCAGTTCCTGGAGGCTGTAAGGATCTGGATGAAGCGCAGGGGATGTTGACTCAACCCAAGCAAAACAGGATGGCTTTGGGTATTTGGGCCTTCTGGTGATAAATTCTTTTCACCACTACTCCCTGATAGGGCGACACTGCCCCAGATAGGCCCCATGTGTAATCTGGGGAACTCACAGCTCCTGCTAGAAGAGCAGGTAGCAGCAATGGCCAGGAGGGTCTTTGAATACCTTAGAATGTTCCTGGATGGGGAGTCTTGGCTCATAGACACTCTCTTTTGGATTACTGCAATGCGGTCTACATGGGGCTGCCCTTGAAAGAGCATTCAGAAACTTCAACTGGTGCAGAATGTGACTGTGTAGTAAAGTGTGTCAGATATTTGGCACATGTAACACCATTGCTTTGTGAACTGAATTGATTATCAATGTGTTTCTGAGTGCAATTCAAGGTATTAGTTTCTTTAAAGCCCTTCATGGTTTGGGAATGGGTTACCTTAGGAACCATCTTCTCCCAATCATTTCTACCCATCCAATTTGGTCAGGCAGGTTAGGCATGTCATCCTATTAGATGAGAAATGTGACTGGTGGGAGTCAGGAGAAGTGCTCTCTGTCCTGTAGCTCTTGCCCTCTGATATATTCTCCCTTCAGATATCAGGATGATAATGATAATAATCTTTATTGTCATTGTAATAAGATTGTAATAAAATTACAATGAGATTGGTCATGATCCTGACCATGTCGCCTTTTGTGAGACTGCTTTAATTATTTTAATGTTTTATGACGTACACTGTCCAGAGTCACTTGTTGAGATGTGTGGATATAAATCAAATTTTTAAAAATCCTTCTGAATCACTTGCTTTTTTTCCATCAAAAATGTTGAGCACTTTTTAATAAGAGTTATTATCCTTGTGTCTATCAGAATTTTCATTTGTGTATACTTGATCAACCTATCTCCTAGATCAGGGGTAGTCAACCTTTTTATATCTACCACTCAATTTTGTATCTCTGCTAGTAGTAAAATTTTCTAACCACTCACTGGTTCCACAGCAATGGGGATTTATAAAGTAGGGAAGTCAATTAAATTTAAAAAAGGAAAGTGCTTCAGTATGGGACAAAACCCCTAACACCCACCATGAAAGCTGGAACGCCCACTAGTGGGCAGTAGGGACCAGGTTGACTACCATTGTCCTAGATGAAATGCTTATGTGGAAAAATTGGATTTTCCTATCCTTCAGCTTTAGGTTGCCTTCACCTCCTGCTTCCCTTATCTTTGCCACAGATAATAGTTTTTTTCCCTTAGTCTATCATCTCTTCATTTCTCATGCCCCAAATAATGTGTGGATTATTTGAGTTTAGTTCTGTGCATTATCAATTTGAGGAATAGCCAAACTAATTTATTGTCCATAATACTCTACTCATACACATTAACTTTAATATATCTATATTCTTTCTCTATTCTGGAAAGAGCCTTCTTTTCATTACTCAGTACTTTAATCTGATATTAAATATTCTTACACTATTTTTCATGATCTTACCTTGCTTTGATATCACCCTCCTTTCTTCAGCACACTGAACTCCTTTGTCTATTCTTAAATCTAAGAACATTGAATTAACAATTGTTTTTGCCTAAAAAGTCAATTACTATTGCCTTTGTAATATTCAACACTAACCTTGATTTTTTGCTTTCCATTTTACTTTCAGAATGAGTCTTCTTCACTTTAAGATAATTCAATAGTGTTGTCTGATTATCTCAAGTTGTTACTATTTTTTGTTCATTGTGGTGGTTCCGCAGGAGAAGAATATGATATTGTGGCATGTGCATTAGTATCTTCCATATTCTAGCACGAACTTCACAGCCAAAAGTCTTGCTATTGTCAATAAATCAATACATCACTTTCTTGTGTCCTATTGCTCTTCCCATTAGCCAGCAATCCTATTTCTTCCTTTGTGAACAACTGTTTCTTTGTTCTTTGGGTGGGGCATGATATGTGTTTAAGTGTGCATACAAAATTTCTTTCAAGACTGAATATGGAATTTTATTCTGCAGCTAGGTTAACATTTAGTTATTATAGTAGGATTTTAAGTGTAACTATTAACCTTGGAATAAATTGCTATAATCTGTTAGGACAAACTGTTCTTTGAATAGTGAAACCATTATTGTTTGAAAAGGTCCAGTGCTATAAAAAAGATCAAAGCTGTTCTTTGTTAAGAAGTGATTAAGCGCTCTCTCTCTAAATATGGAGAAAGGCAAATCTCCAATGTTATTATCAGAGGTTCTCCATCAAACTCACCAGCCAGAGCAGGGTTGTCAAACTCATGGCCCGGAAATGTCACCCACTGGCCTTACTCACACTCGATTTAGCGAAGAGGGAAAAAGTTGTGATATGTCACGTAATGCCACCGTGACTATGCAAGTTTTACACCCCTGAGCCAGAGGATGATCTGAACTTTAGCATGCACATACAAAATTATTCATTACATCTTATTCTAATAAGAGATAAGCACCAATAATTCACCACCTTGTCTTGATATATTGTAAGTTAGATTTGGAGCTTTTCCTGTCATTTTGTTGTTGTTTTAACTTCTGTTGGTTCCTCAGATATCTTTTCATCTTCCATTGTAATATATTTAATTGCTGTTGGTTTTGTTCTTTGGGAAATAGTAATTTTGAAAAAAATTCTTTACTGGATATTAAAACTCATACAAAATAGAGAACAGAATGTATTTGATAGAAGAGAATATATGCAACTCAGCATTAAACTACTGAGTCCTTGTGAAGAAACAATACCTTAAATAAGGAACAAAGAAGAAGGAAGCCACACCTCCACCAAAACAGGATAAGCAATCCTTACTTTCACTCATACTGAAGTAGTTACCTACTCTGCAAGGAAACAACTAAGCTCAAAGAGCAAGAAGAACCCAACAAAAATGTATTCAGTATTATTCAGCAAAAGTTTAATCCCCTCCTCTGAAGAATCCCAGCAATGGAAATGGTTGGCTATTGTCTTCTTTCAGGATGGAGTCTGTAGCCCTGAGATTTTCTGCTAAGAATTAACGGTCTGACTCTGATCCAGCTTTGATTGTCAGATTCCTACAAGCAAAGTCGGGTGAGGAAGCCAGCATGAGGTCACAGATGGTGACTAGATGATATCCTTGCTTAATGGCTGCAATATTCTCCTAGATGCTGCTTGGAGTGTCCAAACGCGGGTTATCCTCAGCTTGCTGCCCATTGGACTGAGTTTCACTTTGATGTGTAGCCACGCCTCTTGCCTCTGCATAGGGCCAGTTCTAAAAACTCAGTCGCCCTTATCGGACGCGTCTGGGGAGTCTGCAGTCCTTTGCCAGCAATCTGACCTCCCCAGCAGTGAGTTAGTGTAGCCTTTGTTGTTATTTTTGTGTGTAGTTGTGTTAGATAGGTGATTTTTTGTTTTCGTTCCTGTCTTCGTTGTCTTCATTGCGCGGAGCGGGCTGTTCAAACCGCGGCCGTTTCCCGCTTTTTCTGCGGAGCGGCTTGGCACTGGGAGGGCTTGCCAGCGGCTGCTGGTAAGCTTCTAAGGGGGCTAGGTAGTTAGATAGGACCCCCCAACTTGACTATCGGGGGTTTTCCTCCCTAGGGAAGCTTCTACTGAGGCTTTTCAGCCCGTTGTTTCCCCAGTGCCGGTTTGAGCTTAGGCGGCCGTTCGCACAGGAAAAAAGGCGCGCGTTTTAAACTTGCCGCCATTTTTCTGCCGCAGCCCGACTCCTCTTCGCAGATCGCCGCTGCTTCGTTCCTGGGGTGGTTCTAGTTCTGGGAGTCCCGGACAGGATCCCCTGGGGCAGCAGAAGAGATCCTTCCCAGCGGCTGCAGGGAGATTGGCAGATTCTGTTGCCATTCCCTGGTCTACTCCAGCGCTGATCTGCAACGCCTGAGACTTTTGGGTCTGATTTTGGCGCCAAAACCAGGTTCCAGTTTCTTCTTGCTTTTAAAGTGTATATTGTTTCTTCCCTGGTGGGATTGGGGTGCCTTGACTGGATTTAATTGTTTGTTCTTGTTCTTTCAGCCACTCCATGGCTGATTCCAGTGAGCAAACAGGAGAACCTGCCTCCAAGCGTAGCAAGACCAACCCTGCTGCCAAGGGCGATTCTGCACCCTGTCCTGACAAGGGGAAGAGGCCTGCAGCCAAGGCCACCAAGGCTGATGAGAGACTGGCGGATAGACGGCTGAGGATTCTAGAGCAGCAATTCCAGAAGGCTCTCTCTGCCCGGGACAAGGCTGTGACAGATAAGACCCCCCCTGCCCCGCAGCTTCGTAGGGAGACCCAATCCATTCCCTCTGGTGATGGGGATTTTGGGTTTTCCCCCAATCACTCAAGGGTTTCCCTTGCCTCTCCAGTCCCCTCAATGGAAGTGGAGCTAGAGGAGGAGGAACCAGAGGAGGAGGAGTCCTCCATGGTGGGGGAGGGGGAGGAGTCAGTGGATGAGGAAGAGGAGGTTCCGGCCACTCCCATTTCTGCACCCGCTGAGGCTGCCTTGCCCGCGGCCATGCAGGAGGTTGTGTCCAAGGCCATTTCGCAGGGCATCACGGATTGCATGAAGCAATTAGTGGCTTCCTTGCCCCTCCTTTCTACCCCCAAGCCCAGGGCACCTAGGAAGGTGGTTCCTGCCCAGGGGGGTGGCGTTTCCCCTTCTGCCTCTTCTGCAGTCAGCGAGGCATCCGAGGGGGAGGATGATGAGGAGGTGGTTACCCAGGGGGCTCCCGACCTTTCAGGGGATGAGAACTCCACCCCGGAGGCTCCCGCTTCCAAGGGGCTATTTAACCCCATCATGTTCAAGGCTATCTTGACCAAGGCTAGGGAGTCGGCCGTGCAGATGGGTCTACCGGCTCAATCTGATAAGAAGGCCTCTGATCAGGACAATGCCATCGTCATCGGTCCTGGACACCCTGGGGCGGGTCTCTTTAGGGAACCTACACCTCCCCAAGAATTGGTGCCGGCTCCTCAGTTGTTCCTCGACATTATTCAGCGCCAGTGGGTTCAGCCCGCTACCATGGCACACCCCAGCGGCGTGGATAAAAAGCTGTACGCTGTTGAGGATGCTATGGAGACCATTCTGGCTCTCCCGCAGGTTGATGACCCCATTGTGTCTTTGACCTCCACATCCTCACTCCCGGCCGAGCTGGTGGAGGGGCTTAAGGCGGAGGACAGGCGGATGGAGAAGTCTTGCCACAAGACGCACCAGGCCACTGCCTGGGCCATGAAGGCCTCGTCCTCTGCGTCGTACTTTAGTAGGGCAGCCCTATTCTGGCTCAGGAAGCTATTGGCCTCCTTGCCTGAGAGACAGGTTAGATCGAGACAGAGGGTCAATAAGATCATCGCTGCGGTGGAATATTCTTGCGACGCCTCGCTCAATTCCACAAAGTTTTCATCCAGGGCTCTAGCATCCAATGTCACCTCACGCCGTCTGCTGTGGCTCCGCCATTGGCAGGCGGACATGAAGGCTAAGTGGAAGTTGGCGTCGGCCCCCTTCAAGGGTGGCAAGCTCTTCGGCGAGGCCTTGGACTCCTTCCTAATCGAGTCCAAGGATAAGCGGAAGATTCTGCCGGCTGTCACCAAGAAGCAGGACCGGAAGAATCAGTCTTCCTACCGTAGACAGCCCTTTCGGTCTACGGAGGCTCCCTCTACCTCGGGTGGGGCCTCCAGAACCTACCCCCAGGCCCAAGATCGTTCCCAGGACAGGCCGGCCTACAGGGACAGGTCCAGGTTCCAAGGTCAGCGTAGGCCCTTCAAGGGTGGTCAGGCCAACCGTCCCTTCAAGAAGAGCAAGTGACCCCTGGGGGATCCCTCCCATTGGGGGACGCCTACAGCAATATGCGTCCACGTGGGAGGCGACCACGACGGACGCCTGGGTCCGGAATGTGGTCCGACACGGCCTCACCCTCGACTTCCTATCCTTTCCCCCGCGGAGATTCATCCGCTGCCCCCTTCCCAGGTCCCCGCACAAGCAACAGCTCATGAGGGCGGAGATCGGTCACCTACTGGAGATAGCGGCCATAGAAGCGGTGCCGGGGGGGCAGGAGGGCAAGGGGTTTTATTCCATCCTCTTCCTAGTCCCCAAGTCATCGGGGGGGGTCAGGGCCATTCTGGACTTGAAGAAGCTGAACCGGTATCTGCAATACAAGCGCTTCAAAATGCAATCCCTCCAGACGATCCTGGGATGCATTCGACAGAACGACTTCCTGACCTCGATAGACCTGAAGGAGGCGTATCTGCACATTCCCATCCACCCGGCGCATCGCAGATACTTGAGGTTTCAGTTCGCCGGCCAGCACTTCCAGTACAAGGCCCTACCTTTCGGCTTGTCATCGGCTCCAAGGACCTTCACGAAGGTCCTCTCCGTAGTGGCGGCGCATCTTCGATCCAGACCTGTGCGTTTGGTTTGTTACTTGGACGATATCCTGTTGATGTCACCTTCCAGGGACCAGGCCCTGAAGGACTTGGACTGCACCATCCGCTCCCTGGAGGACCACGGGTTCTCGGTGAATCGGGAGAAGAGTCACATGCAGCCCACCCTCTCCATACTTCATCTGGGTGCCGTCATCGACTCGAAGACCTGCAAGGTCTTTCTTTCACAGGAGCGCATCTGCAGCATTGTGAAGTTGGTGGGGTTGGTCCAGAACTCCAGACTGGTCCCACTTGTGACGCTTTCCCAACTGTTGGGGAAGCTGATCTCGTGCATAGCCATTGTTCCCTGGGCCCGCCTGCACGCACGGGAGCTACAATGGTTTCTGCTTCCCTTTCAACGACGCAAGATCAGCAACTCCAGGAGACGGGTGACAGTCCCACCCCCAGTGCTTCGGTCCCTCAGGTGGTGGAGGTCTCCCGCCCTAAGAGAGGGGTCGCCCTTCAAGGAGCCAGACCGCGTCACCATCACGACGGACGCCAGCCTTTACGGCTGGGGAGCTCATCTGCAGCACCATGTGGCCCAGGGCAGATGGTCTCAACGGGAGCTCGCCCACAACATCAACTGGCTGGAGCTCCGGGCGGCCAGGCTGGCTCTGCGGCATTTCGGCAATCTCGTAGAAGGGTCCCATGTCCTTCTCCTGACGGACAACATCGCCACCCGAGCATACGTGAACCACCAGGGAGGCACACAGTCGAGGGCGCTCATGACGGAGGCGGAGGCTCTGGGCAGGTGGGCGGAGAGGCATCTCCTGTCCCTGAGGGCGGACCACATCGCGGGCGAGGAGAACGTGACGGCGGACTGGTTGAGCAGAACCACCATCAACACCTCAGAGTGGCAGCTGCACCCGGATCTTTTCCAGCAGATTTCCCGGAGATTCGGCCTGCCCGTCCTAGACCTGTTCGCCAGCCCGCAGAACACGCACCTGCCAAGGTTCTTCACCCGTTTCCGGTGCCCGCAAGCAGAAGGGACAAACGCCCTCCGGTGCCATTGGCCCACAGGCCTGCTATACGCCTTCCCTCCTCTCCCGCTGCTTCCTCAGGTAGTCCGGAAAATCATCTCGGAGGGGGCGGAAGTCATCCTGGTCGCTCCCCATTGGCCCAGACGGTCCTGGTTCGCCGATCTAGTGGGTCTGTCAGTAGAGAAGGCCTGGCGCATTCCTCCGAACCAGGTGTCACTGATACAAGGGGCCATTCGTCACCCGGACCCTCAGTGCTTCCAACTAGCCGTCTGGCACTTGAGGGGATCGTTCTGAGACGAATGGGCTATTCGGACAAGGTGATAAGAACGATCCAGGCTTCCAGGCGTCCTGCCACCGTTCGCATTTACGAGACTACATGGTCCACCTTCTCTACCTGGTGCCGTGCCAGACACATCGCTGCGGCTGAGGCCTCCACACCTCAGGTGATGGACTTCTTGCAGGAGGGTTTGGACAAGGGGCTCGCCCCCAATACTCTGAGAAGGCAGGTGGCTGCTCTCGCTACCATCCTGTCGCCCGGTGGGTCCCTGCCGCTCAGCAGACATCCAGGGGTTCGTGGTTTCCTGAAAGGGGCCTCGAACATTCGGCCCCAAACAGTCCATAGATATCCGACCTGGGACTTACCCTTCGTCCTCCAGGCCCTGACTGAGGCGCCGTTCGAACCACTGCGCTCCGTGTCACTGCGCCACCTGACCTTGAAGACGGTGTTCCTCATTGCAATCACATCTGCAAGGCGAATTTCGGAACTCTCGGCCCTCTCCGTACGGGAGGACTTGTGCGTGGTCCACGCTAACAGGGTGGTTCTCAGACTAGACCCGACCTTTGTGCCCAAGGTCAACTCCTTGTTTCACAGATCCCAGGAGCTCGTCCTGCCTGACTTTTGTCCGCACCCCTCTCACCCCAGGGAAAGGAGGTGGCACAAGTTGGACGTTCGCAGGGCGGTGCGGATGTACAAGAAGAGAACGGCTGAATTCCGCAAGTCAGAATCCTTCTTCGTGTCCTTTCAGCCGGTGTCCATGGGTCGCAAGGTCACGTCTACCACGATTGGGCGCTGGCTGCGTGCCTGCATTACACTGGCATATGAGCACCGGTCCAGAGCTGTACCTCCACGTATTACCGCTCACTCCACCAGGAGCGCTGCAACCACGGCTGCTTGGGCCACCCAGGCCCCCATAGACGAGATCTGCAGGGCCGCTACGTGGTCCTCGCCTGTGCCGTTTATCAGACACTACAAGCTGGACGTATTTGCATCCTCGGAGGCCTCCTTCGGCAGACGTGTTCTCCAGAGGGTCCTTGATGCTCCCAGTTCCCACTCAGACGAATCTCCCCTCCCTGGGACAGCATAGCGTTGGCATGTCCCGCGTTTGGACACTCCAAGCAGCATCTAGGAGAATGACCATTGGTCTTACCTGTGAATGGTCTTTCTCTAGATGCTGCGGAGTGTCCAAATCCCACCCTAGCCGTGGTGGGAACTGGTCCCATGTTTAGTTGAAGGTTAAGACTAGTGTTGTTCCAGTTGTTCTGCGTTTTTTCTGGTCTACCTTCGTTTTTAGAACTGGCCCTATGCAGAGGCAAGAGGCGTGGCTACACATCAAAGTGAAACTCAGTCCAATGGGCAGCAAGCTGAGGATAACCCGCGTTTGGACACTCCGCAGCATCTAGAGAAAGACCATTCACAGGTAAGACCAATGGTCAATCTGCATAATGACAGCACTGGAAGTGCTTGAATTATTGTCGCTAGGATCCTGGTCATTTTGCTATTGTGCTTTACATTTCTTAGCAATGGAAAATCCAGTCCCAATTACTGTCACTAAATGAGGACTATCTGTAACAAATTTGAAAATCCAATTTAATTAGAAAATCCAATTTAAATACAAATATTTCTTAATTCATTCTGCTTTGATCACTTAATAACTCTGGCCTATGCCTTACCAACAACAGAGATGATACATAGATGATAGAATTTCATCATGGATTATTTTCTTGGTAGAGCTTTATGTTGGCTGTTCCAAAGAATCACATGTACTGGCAAGGATATGCCGTATACAGTTCAATTATTTCTCAGAGGATTTCCCTAAAATCCAGTCAGTTGAAGAATATAATCTACTTTCCTAATTTTAATTATTAATGAAGGCACAAGTATATCTAAAGCATTCTGTTCTGTTCCTAGTAGACCTTTAAGTCTCTGCCAGCCAGACTATCGTTCAGTACACAGAATGCAAATTAAATAGAAGTCCTGAGCCAGGATCTCTAAAAATTTTAAGCAAAACACAAGGCACCAAAACATAGTGTCTAGACTTCCATATCTGAAATACTTCAATAATAATAAATGTTCATTGATCATCACCGAGAAGGAAGCATTTCTTAGTGCTGAGTTCAGAATACCTGTAGGCCACAGGCATTGCATATCTGACACAAATGATTGAAATATCAGGGGTGGGTTTCAAAATTTTTGGAACAGGTTCTGTGGGTGTGGCCTGCTTTGTGGGAGTGGCTTGCTGGCCATGTGACTGGGTGGGAGTGGCTTGCCAGCCATGTGACCGGGTGGGAGTGGCCAACTTGGAAAATGTGAAACTCACTTAACAATTGTCTTGGTTAACAACTAAACTTTTGGGCTCAATTGTGGTCATACGTTCTTTCTTTCTTTCTCTTTCTTTCCTTCTCTCTCTCTTTCCCTCTTTCTCTCTCTCTTTCTTTCTCTCTCTCTTTCCCTCTTTCTCTTTCTCTCTTTCTTTCTCTCTTTCTTTCTTTTTCTCTCTTTCTTTCCCTCTTTTTCTTTCTCTTTCTTTCTTTCTCGCTTTCTCTTTTTCTTTCTCTCTTTTTCTCTCTCTTTCCTTTCTGTCTCTCTTTCTCTGTCTTTCTCTCTCTCTTTCTTCTCTCTCACTTTTTTTCTTTCTTTCTTTCTTTCTTTCTTTCTCTCTCTGTCTCTCTCCCCTTCATCCGCCCATCTATCACTCTGTGTTTGTGTGTGTGTGTGTCTGTCTCGCATTCACGCACTTAATCACTTTCTGCGTCTCTCTCTTTCTCTCCCTCCCTCCCTCTCTGTCTCTGTGTGTGTGTCTGTCACTCTCTGATTCCCCCCTCCGCTCCCTGTCTCTCTCTGTGTCTGTGCCTCTCTCTGTCTGTCTGTCGTCGTGCCCGCCCGTCCCCCGCGGAGCCTCTTCATCCCGGGGCCGCTGTGCTCACTCACCTTAGCCTGCCCTCCCCGCCGCCCGGCCGCCTGCAGCTGAGAAGCGTGTGTGTGTGTGTGGGAACAGGGAAAGTTTTGCCGCGAGTGGCGGGGGGGTGGGGGTTTGCGCAGCTTAGCGCGCTCTTGTTCCGCTGCCCCTAGCCGGCAGGCTTTAAAGGCCGAGCGCTGTCCACTCCAGCCGGCCTCCTCTCGCGACGCCCCCGACCTCGCCAGGCCCTGGCTCCTCCATGCGGCTCGTTCCCGCCGCTCGCTGCCGTCACAGCCCCCGACCTCGCCGGTAAGCCATGCGCTCATCCCATGGAGGCCCTGGCTTGCCTGGCGAGGTCGGGGGCGTCGCGAGATGAGGCTGGCTGGAGTGGACATGGTTCGAGGCGCTGCGCCGGGCGCCGAACGCCGCAGCGTCAGCGTTCAGCGCCCGGCACAGCGCCCCGGAGCGTGTCCACTCCAGCCGGCCTCTCGCGACACCCCCGACCTCGCCAGGCCCTGGCTCCTCCATGCGGCTTGTTCCCGCCGCTCGCTACCGTCACAGCCCCCGTCCTCGCCGCTCCATGCCGCTCACCCCCGCCGCCGCTCCAACCCGATGGCTTCGCACACCGCGCGCGAAGCCCCCCCCCCCGGCAGCTTCAAAACTAAAGGGCCCAGGCTGGGCCTTGAAACTTTCCCTGTTGGCGCAGCTGGGGGGGTGGGGGCGCGGGGGCCTTCGCGCAACTAGAGCGCCTTCCGCCCCCCCCAGCCGCGCCAACAATGGAAGACCTTCAAGGCCCGGCCCCCGCTCTTTACTTTTGAAGCACGCCTTTTGCACGCGGCTAGTGGCGGCGGGAGAGGCGCCCGCCACCGCTAGTCGGGTGCGAAGCCTGCTTTTGGCTTCCACAAGGAAGGAGGCTTCGAAGCTAGCCTCCTGCCCCCCCCCCCCCCTAAGCAAAGTTGCTTACCTGGGGAAGGGGAGCAGCTTGCTGGAAGTCAGATGCTCAAAGAAAGGAGGGCCGCGCGATTAGGAACAGACTCTTTTGAATGGAGTAAGTCTCTGTGGAGAAAAACTCTTTTCAAAAGAGAAGTGTTGCCGTTGGCGCAACACTTTTAAATAGGTCCAGCCTGATCACTGATTGGCTGCTACATTTTTAAATGTAATCAAGCCAATCAGTGAGCGTCGGGCTGGACTGGAGCTAGGGCTGGGTGTTACTTCCGGGTCCACGGTCCAACGGGATCGGCCAGGATCTGTAAATTTTACCATCAGGCTCGCGCGATCCTGGCCGATCCCCCAGGAACCCACCCCTGTTGAAATATGCACATACAATTGTGGTAAATGATTTTACTTTTTTGTTCTTATGCGACTCTTTAGCTGAAGTTTGCAGTATGTGAACACACAGTTTTCACAAAATTTACAGCTTATGTTTACTCATGCCTTGGCCATTACCTCATTGGATTATTACAATATATCCATATGAGGCAGTCCTTAAAGTCTATCTGGAAATTGCATCTGGTTCTAAATATTGCAGTGCATGCACCTCTGGGCAGTCTACAGTTTATTTATATTACATTGCTACTACAAGAACTGTCAACCAATCAGAATAGAGTTGGAAGGAATCTTGGAAGTCTTCTAGTCCAACCCCCTGCTGAAGCCGGAGACTATACCCGTGAGGGCGAACCTATGGCATGAGTGCCACAGGTGGCACGCAGCGTCCTCTCTGTGGGCAAGCGAACCATCCCCTAGTTCAGCTTCACTGCCTCCTGCCAGTCAGCTGACCTTGGGTCTCTGCAGTGCATGCACAGGGTGCATGTGGGGGGCATGTGTGTGGGGGGCACGTGCGGGAAGGTCATACATGCATTTGTGGGGGCAGGGAGCATGTGCAGGGCCGTATGTGCATTGCATTTTGGGGGTATGGACGTGCATGCTCGCGCTTTGACCACTCACTCTGGAAAAGATTAGCCATCACTGCTCTATACAATGTGAGACAAGTAGCTATCCAGTCTCTTCTTAAAAATCTCCAGTTATGAAGCACCCACAACCTTTGAAGGTAAGCTGTTCCACTGGTTAATTGTCCTCGCTGTTATGAAGTTTTTCTTTAATTCCAGGTTGCGTCCCTCCTTGGTTAGTTTCCATTCGTTGTTTCTTGTCTTGCCTTCTGGTGCCTTGGAAAATAAATTGACCTCCTTTTCTTTCTGGCAGCCCCTCAAATACTGGAATATTGCTATCATGTCATCCTTAGCCTTCTTTTCTTTAAACTAGCCATTCTCAGTTTCTGCAACGGTTCTTCATATGTTTTAATCTCCAGTTCTTTAATTATCTGTTGGATAAGTGTCCATTGTTCAAATGGAAGCAGTGTGACTTCCATTTCCCTGCCCCCCAGTGCAATTCAAGGGGAATTATTACTGTTTAAAGCCCTAAATGATTATAACTTTTAAAGCCCTGAATGACTTGCAGGACCATGTCTCCCTGAGGGTATCCCATTCCACCAGGTTAGATATGGTAGGCATACTCCAGGTTCCTTCCTTTAAATGTTGTTATTTGGCAATGTGCTACTCCATCTCTCTCACTGCCCACTAGAATACCCTTCCTCCTGGAAATCCAGCAGAGTTCAATTCACCTGGTCTTCTGGAAGGCATTCAATAGCTGGATCCTTCTACAAGTGTTCAGAAGGAATGAGATTGGCACGCAGAAGGTAGAATGCTGATGTTTGAGGAAGTATTGTCTTAGGGTACCAGGAATTGTTATTGTAATTGTTGGGATTTTTGATATTTTTTATTGTTTTGTCAAGTGCTCAAAAGTTATGGTTCACAATATAAGCAGCTATATTAACATTTTAAAATAAAGTTGAATGCTTATGGGGAGTTTGGGAGACATTAGAAACTGAAGAATGCAACGTATGGTCAGATACTTTATCTGAAATTGTTTCATTTGTTAACTTTTAGGTAATGTGTTCTAGATTTGGCTGGTTGAACAGTCTTTCATTTATCACAGATACCTGAGAGTTGCTGCCCCTGTATGCATGTCTACAAAGACTTTAAATTTTTATTTCACTAAAATGCTCAGCAAATGGAAATAACAAACACATATCTTTTTCATAGGTACAATGGCTGCCTCCCTAATGGTGACCGGGGTCGTAGGAAAAGCAGATTTGCCCTTTATAAAAGACCTAAAGCAAATGGCGTCAAACCTAGCACTGTTCATGTGATTTCAACACCTCAAGCATCTAAGGTATTGTCACTAATTCTCAGAGCTTGGGCCTCAATGCTAAGTTTTGCTGAGCAGCAATGAGTGAATGTGTGTGTGTATGTATGTGTGTATATATATGTGTGTGTATGTGTGTGTATATGTATGTATGTATGTATGTATGTATATTGATCAGCTCATAAAAACTAACACACATAGATAGATAGATAGATAGATAGATAGATAGATAGATAGATAGATAGATAGATAGATATAGATTAGATATAGATATAGATATAGATATAGATATAGATATAGATATAGATAGATGTATGTTACGTTTTTGAGCTGATCAATAAATAAGTCAGGGAAAAACGTAACACACATATATTAAAAAAAAATTACACAACGGAATTCTTGGCTTTCTGTCTAGATCAGGGGTCCCCAACCTTTTTTGCACCAGGGACCGGTTTCATTTTAAAGAAAATTCCACGGACCGGCTGGCGTAGAGGGGGAGCGGGGAGGGAGGGGGAACAGGCGGCGCATGCGCACGCGGGGGTGTGTGAGTCGGCTCACTTGCCCCTCTAGGGCTCCCAACAGCGTGAGCGACCGCGCCTGTGCTCTCCTGCCCCTGGCGCATGCTCTGCCCAGGGGGCTACCCCCTCCTCCCTCCTCTTCCTCTCCGGCCCTGCGGCCTGGTTCCTATCAAGCCACGGACCAGCACCGGTCCGCGGACGGGGGGTTGGGGACCCCTGGTCTAGATGGTCTCTGGTGATGAGCCGAAAGGCAGAAAAGGAAAAGCAGTGTGCTTCCTCCCTTAATTGGGGCCTTAACAGGGTGTTGTGGAAACACAACACCCTGTTAAGGCTCCAATTAAGGGAGGAAGCACACTGCTTTTCCTTTTCTGCCTTTCGGCTCATCACCAGAGACCATCTAGACAGAAAGCCAAGAATTCCGTTGTGTAATTTTTTATATGTGTGTTACGTTTTGTGTGTTACTTATTTATTGATCAGCTCAAAAACGTAACACACACACACATATATATGAAGGAATTCTTAATGCAAAAATCATTGTACTCAAAGACCTAATAAAGTATGCTCAATGCAAAAAATACCTGCTAGCACCAGAAAGGGATAACCACTGTTTGTGTGTGTGTGTGTGTGTGTGTGTGTGTGTGTGTGTGTGTATGTATGTATGTAGGTATGCATGCATGTATGCATGCATGCATAGGTGTGTGTGTGTTGCGTTTGTGCTGATAAATAAATAAACAAGGGAGACTAGTATAGATCTATTTCAAGCTATTTAGCTCTCATCAGCTAGCCATACCCTTACTGGGATTCGAACCAGGGGGGTACTACATGTGAGGCAGTTGTAATTGCCAATAGACCACTGGTTCTCCTCCTGATTAGCTGAGCCAGGGGAATAAGTATATACTTGTGTCACAACACCCTGGTAAGCCCCAATTAAGGGAGGAAGCAAGCTGCTTTCCTTTTCTGTCTTTCAGCTCATCATAAAAGACCATGCAGACAGAAAGCTATTTGTTTCATTGCCTTTTGTTTACATTTAAACTAGTCTCCCTTGTTTGTTTATTTATCAGCACAAAATGTAACACACACACACACACACACACGCACACACAGTGGTTATCTATTTCTGGTGCTAGAAGGTATTTTTTGCATTGAGCATTGTCTTTGAGTACAATGATGTTTGCATTAAGAATTCCTTCATCAGGGCTAATAAATAGATGTTGACAAAAAGTTTCAAATCTACAATTTCTGAGCTTGAATGTTCTTTAAGCTCTGATATTCTAGTTCTAATTCATGTTAGCTGTTTGATGTTACTGGAAATATACAGTCCTATTCCAATTTTCCAGAGGTTGTCCATACTCAAAGAAGTAGTATTTCCAACCCCCAACCCCAGAATCATTTAGAAGGGGTTTAGATCTCACAATATCTTGTTTGCACCCTACCCTTTACCTTATTTGTAAAAAATTATAAAACCCAATAAAACTTTTTTCAATAAAAAGAAGGGGTTTAGGGCATTTTGAGTCTTAGAACAACTCTGGAATGTATTTTACAAAATGACAAAAAAACACCCCCACTGTGTTGAAACGTTAAAACCTCAGACTGAAATGCATTTCAAAATTTAATCCATGGATTCATAGATGCATGAACAATTATGAATCCTGCAATAAAAGCAAATACATTTTATTCAGGTAGACATGAATCCCACTCTAGTGTGAATACTTAGATCTTTCCAATGTTTTCGCAATATGTTGAAACTGCACCCATACTGCTTCAGATCACGCTCCAGTGATGATTATGCTCAAATTAGAAGAGATTATTCATTTACTTAGAAATCATGTTTTAATTTTATAATGCCATGCAATGCATTAGCAAAGCAACAGCTAACTCAAACTTTGAGAAACTTTTTTAAAGAAAATAATATAAATGGAACATTAGTAAGGATGAGACACGATGTTGTCAAGGCAATATTAAGGGAAAATGAGATGAGCACAATTTAAAAAATATGACTGCAAAAAACAAATAAACTTTATTCAGAAGTTAACAATATAGCAAAATACATAACCGAACCGTATCAGTGAGTATAATATACAAACGGATGAAAAATAAAAGGAGAGAGATTATTTGCAGACAGATGAAATCTGCAAATTATTTTCTGCCAAGTAAAGATGACATTCCCAGAATTAATTCCAGAAGATGTACAATTTTTGGATTCTCCTTTCGCTGTTTCAGAAATCTCTGAAGTCTTTAGTTCTATTCAAAATGGAAAACCTCCTGGCCCTGATTGACGGTCAGGATAATTTTATAAAGAATTTAGAGATATGTTAATATTTTTATTTTTATGCAATAGTTTGCACTAAGAGGACTCTTTTCCAGAGTCTTGAACAATCTAAGATTATTTTGATCATTAAAACGGCTACAAATTCATAGAAATTGCATTTTATAGGCCAAATTCACTACTCAATGTGGATTATAAACCATACACAAAATTGTTAGCTAACCACTGATTATGTCACATCGTTCATATATTTAATATATGAATGTAAATTTATATTTAATGTTATTCCAATTTAAAATACAACTATCCAATCAGAAAACTATTGACTACTATAGAAATTAGTAAAACTAATTAAGCTTTATTAGTAATGTATCTTTTTGATATATTTAAAGTTTACAGTCTTTGATTCTCTGGAAATAGCATTTTTAAAACTAAATATTAAATAAATCTACATTTGGGGCTGGCTGTCATAAGATGATTGAACATATATATGGAACAACTAAAGGGCAGATAAGACTTAACAGCTTTGATTCAGATTCTGTTGTGATTTTAAAAACTACCAATCAGGGTTATCTCTTATGACAGGGGTATCAAACTCGATTTCATTGAGGGAGGCATCAGAGTTCTGTTTGACCTCGGTGGGCTGGAGATGGGTGTGGCTGGAGTAGCGTGACCATGATGGGCATGATCATGGTGGGCGTTTGACACAGGCTCAAGATGCATTTTCTCCCTTTGCATACAAAAAGCTATACCAGACAATGGAAGATTTACTTCCTGGCACAAAAAGTCTCAATTGCATAATGTAGAGATTAAAGACATGTAGCGTCCCCTCGCTGCTATGGGGCTTGACTCTTTTGTATAGGAGCAGAGCATAAATGAACTGACAATTTCCCCAAATGTCCCTAAAACCTGCCTGTCCAACAGTCTATCAATCTTTGTTACTACCTGTGACACAGCTCTAGAGGAGGACTTAATATTAGTAATAATTTACAAAATTGATATACCACCCAATTCTTAATTACCCTGGGTGTCTCACAACAACAACAAATTACAATTAAATCAATCACAGGTAAAAGATTAAGATAAAAGATGACAAACTCAGTGATACGAGGGAGTTCACTCTCTCTCATCAAAGACCTGGGTGAAGAGCCAGATGTTTTTGACTCTTCTGAACAACAGCCATCCAGATCTTGGAGAATACCTAGTTCTAGTTGGCAGATGCTGCTAAAGAGAAGGTGAAGAAGGTGCTGCCTCCTGCAGTACTTTACCAGCCAAAATGGGCCATGGGTATTGATGTATCGTCTAATGAGCTTCTATTTAGAAAATGATTTGAAAGATGATATAGACACCTTGCTGAATTGGGCCCTAGTCAGTTTTGACACAACTGTATTTATGTCATTATGCTACTGCCAAATGATTTAGACACTATCTTGGAGGAGGAAAAAGAACAAATGTTAAATGAATCAAATGCGAAAAGATAGATCAGTTGCAGCAGGCAGAGTCTCAAGGTTGAGATATAATACTTAACTCAGTAGTTCAAAGCTTAGCATCTGGTTCTCCTTATCTGGATTTAGAAGCTATGCAGAGTTAAGCCTGGTTAATATTTGGGTGGAAATATGGTGTGTGGTCTGTGTGTGTGTAACCCAATCATATAAGTTATCTAGTTTGGTTGGCAGATGCTGCTAAAAAGAAGGTGAAGAAGGTGCTGCCTCCTGCAGCACTCTACCAGCCAAACCGGCCGCAGGCCCCCTCTCCCCGAATGGCCTGTTTTCAGTCTTCATGGCCTCCTGCATCACTCAGATGGCTGAAAACGAGCTTCGGGGGCCTCTCAAAGCCCCCCTGTGGCCCGTTTTTGGTCTTCACGGCCTCCTGCTGTTAACCCTGAAGCTGACCTGGCCGAAGCCATATCCCTTGCTCTAGTGTGGCAACACTGAAGCTCCAAGATAGCTTTGGCCAAGTCAGCAGGTCAACCTTGACACCTGCAGCAGGTTTTGGCCACCAGAGGCACCGTGGGCTGGTCCTTTAAAATTTCCAGGCCAACCTGTGGGCCAGATCTAAGCAGCCCATGGGCCAGTTTTGGCCCGCAGGCCTTGAGTTTGAAACTCTGTCTTATCATCTGCATTAGGTTTAGGTTTAGGTTTAGGTTTATTAAATTTATATACTGCACCCTTTCCCAAAAGGGACTCGGGGCGGTGCACAGGCAATTTAAAAACATATATAAACATAACAATATACAAAATATAAAACCAGATTAAATTAATATCCCTGTGCTAAAAAATTTAAATATGTTAAGACAATATCCCTAAAAACCAATTTAAAACAATTTAACTGCAGACTATGGGCTAGGTGAGTTAGGCCAGGCCGGTCTGTTGGAAAAAATAAGTTTTAAGGTTCTGGCGGAAGGAGCGGAGGTCCGTGATCGTTCTCAGTTCGGGGGGTAAGTCGTTCCAGAGAGTTGGGCCCTCCACAGAGAAGGCCCTTCCCCTGGGCGTCGCCCACTGGCATTGCCTAGTGGACGGCACCCGGAGAAGTCCCTCTCTGTGGGAGCGAATCGGCCGAAGGGATGTATGGGGCAAGATGCGATCCCGAAGATAACTAGGTCCGTGCCATGGAGCGCTTTAAAGATGATAGTCAACACCTTGAAGTGCACCCGAAAGACCACAGGCAGCCAGTGCAGCTCGCGCAAGAGCGGTGTTACATGGGAGCGTCTAGGAGCTCCCATAATTATTCAATCTAGTTATAGAAGTGCTGGTAATAGCACTATATCCAACAATCAGATTTACTGGATAAAATTGGGAGACACACACACACACACACACACACACACACACACAAAATCCCTTTTTTCACTTGGAGTGGTCATATGATAGAGCTACACCCTTTTGGGGTAAATTTTTTTAGGGATAAGTAACATTACTAAACAAAAAAATGATGTCCCCAAGTTGGCTTATTGCATTTATTTTTAAGCCTAAGGTTTCAACTTGTAAATAACGAAATTATCTGTGTAATTTTAGCAGTCAAAACAATAATTGCACAACATTGAAAAACTAGATAACATTTGAGATTTGAATTAACAAGGTCTCTTCAATTACCACATTAGAAAAAAAATCACAGATAATGTTAAAATTCGTAGTGAGCCATCAGAAGCAGTACAATAGTTTTGTCAAATTTGGATGGATTTTATGGTTTATCTTAATAACAACAGACCAGCATATACTATACTTTACATATATGATACTGTTCATTTGTATATGGAGTATCTGTCTCTTTTATTTATATTGTAGTAATACTTTTTTGTATGTTCTGCATCTTTTTTTCTTTAAATGCAACTTGGATTTATAATGTAGTTACCTGATACTGTTTCTAACCACAGTTTAATAAATATAATGGGAAAACTTGAAGGAGTTTTTAAGCTTTTAAAATTACTGTGTAAGATACGGCTTCTGGGTGTCTGCCCAGAAAACAGTGCTAAAATGAGTTACAACTAGTGCTCTTTCTGAAATGCATAAATACTTCTGAAATCTTTAGCAAAGCCTTTACTTTAGATTGCTTTTCTGGTGGCTTAAGGAGCTGTAACCTAAACCAAAAGAACTAAATGTACTTTTGTATGTTCTATAGTAGCATGGTTTCCAAACACAGAACAATACTGTTCCCTTCTTTGAATAAAATCCACCTTAGAATAAAAGCTTGCATATTTTAGAGACAATTTCTTAGTACTGAATTGTTAGTCTTCTGTTAACTAAATGTAAATTCCTATTTATTTGTTTTATTGAATAAGATCTGTTTGGGGTATGTTTAGTATACCATGGAAGTTATGTGATATAATCAACTGTACTGTACAGGTAGTCCTCGATTTACAATATTTCATTTAGTGACCGTTCAAACTTACAACGGCACTGAAAAAAGTGACTTATGACCATTTTTTTTTACACTTATGACTGTTGCAGCATCCCCATGGTCACATGATCAAAATTCAGATGCTTGGCAACTGGTTCATATTTATGAGGATTGTGGTGTTCCAGGATCATGGGATCACCTTTGTAACCTTTTGATAAGCAAAGTCAATGGGCAAGCCAGATTCACTTAACAATCGTGTTACTAACTTGAGAACTGCTGAGACTCACTTAACAACTATGGCAAGAAAAGTCACAAAATGGAGCAAAATTCACTTAACTGTCTCACTTAAAAATAAAAATTTGGGGCTCAATTGTAGTCATAAGTCGAGGACTACCTGTAATTGGTTGTCTCATTTTCCAGGCATATCTTTTCTCCTGACACTTAAGTAATGATTCCTTTGTGTTTCTTGACTGTATTTGAAAAAGTGCCTGGACAAGTAGACAATTAACCATATCTAATTAGTTTCATGTATGTCCCCTTTCTGATTATTTTCAAGTCTAGATTGGAAACTCTTTTGTTTGGTTTATTTCCCCTCCCCCCCAATTTCATTTTTTTCAGGGTTTTTGAGGGGAGGAGGGGGTCATGCTTTTGTAACCCAATTCCAAAACTAGAATTTCTTTATGTCAAGGTATTTACAATTTAACAGGTCTCATAGATTCATTGCTTTAGTGTTTACAAAATGGTAAACTATAATGTGACATCTGTTTTTGACTGAATGTGATGTGTGACAAAATAGCAGTAAGCCATAACTAGTAAACTGTTGACTTATAAATCTTGATTTATTTTAGTATGTATGAATCCACTATCATAGTTCATTTGTATGTGTTTCTTCTCTTCACTAAGGTCTTCTAGGTAGTCAGAAAAAAAAGAGATAAGAATATGAAATAGGCTAAGGAAGCTATAATTGCATTATCTGCAACTTTGGTTTGTTTAACAAACTGTTAAAATGAAATCTGACTAATATTATATATTATCACAACAATTTATTTCCAAATGTGTACTTTTAAAGGCAGCCTTCCTCAATCAGGGCATTCTCTAATTAGTTAGACTTGCACAGGCAAAATGCCCAGTGATCTCGTTAAACCTTACAGATTAGATCAGACTAGGATTCGAGCATCATGTAGATAAGTACTACTTTTATTGTAAAGTTTCAATAACAGAATCTTTCACTTTACCTTCCCTCCCTTTATCTTTGGGCATATGAGGGCGGAACCTCTTAGACTTTTACTCACATCACATTGTTATCCCAAGCACAGGCTTAAGTAACCATTGCTTTGGCAGTGGCTTTTTCTCGTGCCTCTGCCCATTGCCCATTGCATTCTAAAAGTTGGTCGTGCACATACAATATGTGGATATTGTCCACATTGGCTATGGCTGCTTTTATGGAAGAAAGGGAAGTAGGAATAGAAATTGACAAAATGCCTATCAATTCTGAGTTTCTGGCTCTTCTTTATTTTGAACATTAAAAGGCAGCCTCTTCTACCATGAGTGCCACTATTCCTTTATAGAGATACTTTACTTAAAATAAGTATTTAAATTGATTGCCACTAAGAGACTGTAAACTGACAGCCAAATCCTGCAGAATGTTAGTGAGATATAAATAGACATCACTCCCTGCTTTATAAGTTGGAAGACAGACAGGGGCATAACGCTGCTTTTCTGAATATATAATTATTCTGGAACCAGAAATGCATATTTATGGCAAATGACTAAAAAGCACTCCCAACACGTCATCTGCTTTTCCCAAGTCCTCTTTTTCATTGTATCTTTGTATTTATGTATTCATTAGGCTTATATGCCACCCAATTTGTGACTAGGCAGTTTACATTCAATTAACAACAAGATAAAACATTGCAAACATTAAAACAATAAATAGTAACACTAGAAATGAGTTAAAATTGACAAAGATGGGAGGAAAGGGAGCAAGTTACACACAGGGATGGGTTGGGATTTATCTTACTCCATTAACCCCCTCCAAAATGACATGCCCGAAATGGAGCCCCAGACCAGTTTGCAAAACCAGCTCTTCAGGCCCTGTCAGAAGGGCAAAACCCTTTTTCTGACTGACTATGTTTGTACTCTTAGGAGTTAAATGTGAGCTGAGAAAACTCTAAAACATCATTCTAATCATTTTAAGATTTGTCTCTTTCTCTGACTCAAACACATACACAATTTTCAGCCGAGATTGCGAAAATGCAGCATAATACAGCTGGGTAGATATTTATATTCAAGGGAAAAAAGGTGATTAGGAGGGGTGCCCATGTTGTATTTATTGATAGGGCTTAAGGTTGACTCAGCCTTCCATCCTTCCGAGGTGAGTAAAATGAGGACCCAGATTGTTAGGTGCAATAGGCTGACTCTGTAAATCACTCTCAGTTCAAAGCGGTATATAAGCCTAAGTGCTATTGCTATTGCTAACTCCATAAAGAAGTTAAACCTTTGCTCGGTTCCAGGAAAAGACAGATATATTAACAGACTGAGAAATCAAATGGATAATAATGCAGATTTAGTAGACCAGTAGGAAATTTAGCATATCAGGATGGAAAAATAATCTCTAATCATTAGTAATAAATCACAACTTGTGTTTTATACAAACAACAGACAATGGAAAAGATTGAGGCAATGAACAGAAATTTAGGCAATGAAATGCAAAATAGATTTCATTAATCACTGGCCACAATGTTGGGGATTGAAAGAGAAAGTTGTTATTCGTTTCTTCTTTTTATTTGAAGGTAAATTGAGGGCATTGTGCATTTCTGTTTTTAAAATAACAAAATAGTTGTGCCCAACAGCCAATTGTGCTTTAGTCTGGGAAAGAAATTGAAGAATCAATCATGTTTACGTGGAAAAGAGAATGCCTGTCTTTGAATGACATTGGCAGTTGGAGTAGAGGTAGTCCTTGAGTTACGACTGTAATGGAGCCTGCTTATGATTAGAAGTTAGGAAGGCCATTATACTGGAACTCCCTGCCCTGTTATATACATTTCTCAAGAGATCAATGAGGTATTCTGGGATTCCCACTTTTTTCTGAGCTTTCTCAAATCCAGCATTCATCACCAATAATGGCTCCTATTCCTCAGCCTTTTCTAAAGCCAGCTTGAACATCTGGCATCTCTTTTCCCATGCAAGACTCTAATCTCTGTTAAATTGTCTTAAGCATTATTTTGCTAGCATGTGAAATTAAGGGTATAGTACGATAGTTTACACATTGTTTATTCTTCTTTTTTGGTATTGTAGATTGATTTCTTCTGATTTGTTGGCCATTGTGTCATTCTCCAGATTTTCTAGCATAGCTTAATTAGAACCTTTACTGATTATTCATCTGCTGCATCAGTGGGCATTCCATCAGTTGCTATAGCTGAGTTGGTAATGAATGGAGTGCTGATCTAACTTCATCTTCTAGTACTAGGGGTTCTTGTAAGTAGGGAATTTCTTCTAAAATGTCTTGGATGTTGACATCACAACTGTATAGTGTTTCAATATGTTCCCTCCGTCTTCCTTTGATCTCCTCTGAATAGTTATTATCTGCCTATTGGCATGCTTTAGTATACCAATTTAAGGTTAGAATTTCCTTCTGAATTCAGAAATCTTTTGAAAGAGTCCTTGCTTTCATCTTCAGTGTTTTTGCCAATGTAATACTGGTTTGTGTCTTTTCTAACATCTCTCTAAAACTCTCTGTTAAGTTCATTTCTTATATTTTTTGTTCTTTCTTATTCTGGCTTCTTTTCTCATCTTAGCAATTTCCAACAAATCCTGGATTTGTTCTGAAATCCATTTTTCTTCCCCCCCCCCCTCTTGTCTTCATATTTGGCAGATTCATATCTTTACAGGTATTCCTCATTTAATATCCAGTCATTTAGCAGCTGTGTGAAGTTAAACAGATCTTCCCAAAAGTTATTTGACCTCATTTTGAAATTGTAGTGCCCCCATGGTCATTGGCCCTTACAACTGATCACAGAGATGCTGCAGCACTCCCTGTCCCTCTTCCCCCTTGATCTTGCACCACTGGGTACCTACAAGCTGTGTGTCTGTGCCCCACCTCTCCATCATCCATCACTCTTAACTTCTGAAGATTTCTGGACCTCATATTGGGAAAGGAGGGCAGTCCATACATGTCTGGACTGCTGCATCCTGGAAACAGTCACCATTTTCAGAAAGCCCACAATTCCTTGCAAAATGGCATAACGTCTTTGGGGAGCAAAACCCAAGGGCCTTGGGGACTCCAAGGGCAACAAGTGGAGCACAGGATCTCTCGGGTTGGGAAGGCCTTGGAAGGCCTGCATCAGGCAGTAGGGAATGGTGGCATTCCAGATATTTTGGGTTGCACCCATGGTGCTTATCACTATTATATCTTTGTTTTCTATTGCCACAGGTCTTTCTACTTCTATATTCTACTTCTATTTGCAAGTCTTAGTATTTTGTGATTTCCCCCCCAGTGCTTTCTCTTCTTATTATTATTAATTTTATTATTAATTTAAATTTATATCCCGCCCTTCTCCACAGAGGACCCAGGGCGGCGTACAGGAAATATAAAAACATACCAATACAAAGATAAATATATATTTTAAAATAAATATTAAATAATCCTATCCTGTACTAAAACCAAATTTAAAATACCCAATTTAAAAACTTCCTAAAAGTCCCCACGGGAAGTTAGGCTAGGCCGGCTTGTTGGAACAAATATGTCTTTAGACATTGGCGGAAGAGGCGGAGGTCGGTGATGGTACGTAATTCAGGGGATAGGTCATTCCAGAGGGCTGGGCCCGCCACAGAGAAGGCTCTTCCCCTGGGTGTCGCCAGTCGGCATTGTCCGGCCGATGGCACCCTGAGAAGGCCCTCTCTGTGGGAGCGTATCGGTCTAAGGGATGTATGGGGCAGGAGGCGGTCTCGCATATAACTAGGCCCCAAGCCATGGAGCGCTTTAAAGATGGTCGTCAAAACCTTGAAGCGCACCCGAAAGGCCACAGGAAGCCAATGCAGCTCGCGCAGGATCGGTGTTATGTGGGAGCATCTAGTGGCTCCCATAATCACCCGCGCGGCTGCGTTTTGGACTAGCTGTAGCTTTCGGGTGCACCTCAAGGGAAGCCCCATGTAGAGAGCATTACAGTAGTCGAGTCGGGACATCACGAGAGCTTGAGTGACTGTGCGAAGGGCAGCCCGGTCCAGTAAGGGGCGCAATTGGCGCATCAGGCGTACCTGATGAAACGCCCCCCTGGCCACGGCCGCCACATGGTCCTCCAAGGACAGCCGGGAATCCAGGAGGACACCCAAATTGCGCGCCCTCTCCACGGGGGCCAGTGTTTTGCCCCCAATGGCCACAGTTGGAGTAATCTGGCTGAACCGGGGTGCCGGAAACCACAGCCACTCAGTCTTGGCAGGGTTGAGCTTGAGTTTGTTACCACCCATCCAGATCCGTACGGCTTCCAAACACCGGGACAGCACTTTGGCAGCATCGTTGGGGTGTTTTGGGGTGGATATGTACAGCTGAGTGTCATCAGCGTACAGGTGGTACTCCACCCCAAAACCACGGATGATCTCACCCAGCGGCTTCATATATGTGTTAAACAGGAGGGGCGAGAGGACCGACCCCTGAGGAACCCCACATAAGAGAGGCCTCGAGGTCGACCTCTGCCCTCCCGTCAACACATATTGCGACCGACCAGAGAGGTAGGACGAGAACCACCGCAGAACGGTGCCTCCCAGCCCCAACCCCCCCAGTCGGTGCAATTGGATACCATGGTCGATGGTATCAAAAGCCGCCGAGAGGTCTAACAGGACTAGGATAGAGGAATAACCTCTATCCCGCGCCCTCCAGAGATCATCAACCAACGCGACCAATGCCGTCTCGGTGCTGTGACCGGGTCGGAAGCCGGACTGGCGCGGGTCTAGATAATCAACTTCCTCCAGGTGTCGCGGGAACTGTTGGGCTACCACACTCTCAACAACCTTCACCAGAAAGTGAAGGTTGGAGACCGGACGATAGTTCTCTAATAAAGCTGGCTCCAGGGACGGCTTCTTGAGGAGGGGCCTCACTACCGCCTCTTTCAAGACGGCAGGTAAGGTTGTCTATACTGTTGTCTCCAGGGTCTGCCATATTATTATCATAGGGATATTCTAGGATTTAGTTGTTTTACCCTACTTAGATTTAGCTGACAATTCCATGTTAGAACCTGCTTTAAATAATTCTAGATGCATGCATACTCTGTCTTACTCCAGGCCATTGGCTTTAAATGTATTGTTTGTTTTAGTGTACAGTACACATATTTGTTTACTGGGCTCTAAGCTAGTTTTATTGAATCAATATATAATTATTGTGGTTTTTGTTTAGTTTTTGTTGGTGCTGTGCCATGGTAATAGGGTGTAATTTGTTATTGGTGCTGCTGTTGTATATTAGTACAAATTTCTAGAAGTTTCCTTTAAAGGCAATCCTAAGTAGAGTGCTTTGCTGTTTTCTAGAGGTGGTAAAGGCATTATTTTTTTGAAAAGATTCCAATTCCAATCTGTAATCTACTTCTTAATAGATAATAGCAGTGCTTCGGAAACTTTCCCCCCAAAACAATATGTTTCTCTTGGTGCTAAATCTGTATGTAATAAATCTATATGCAATTACATTTTACCTTTTGTTAATCCCGGAATGTACTCTTGCTTGACTTTCCTAAAAACGTTGTCCTCTCCAATTGCAACTTATAGTCCCTTGTTGATTTATTTGAAGAAAGGTGGGTTTGTAGAATTGTTTGCAGCATTTGTTCATTTTGTAATGTCTGGTCTTTATAATAGGAAATCGGTATGTGGTTGATTTGCACTGACAATGTTTCATTCTCCCTCCCCCCCCTCCCCAGTTTATGATTTCTATCAACTTCTGTCAGTGATAAAATCAATTTCAATAATATTTTAGTTTAGCTGTCATCCTTTCATGTCCTGCAATATAATATGTCCTATAAATTCTGATCCTGTAATTGAAAGACCATAGTTCCATAATTGCAAGAACATATCTTGAGTTTGTCTGGAACAGATGAGAACAGAATAACCATTTTATATTGTTCAGGGGGAAAAAGTCAGTGCAGCTTATCTGCGTATCCATGAACAACAGATTTTTCTGTATTCTGATAATTTGGCTACTAATGTACTTTTGTAAGACTAACTGCTTTTCAGTGTGTACAGTACACTGATTCTTCATTCATTTCTTACCTCTGGATCTCATAATGTCTCTCATTTGTTTTTAATGTAAACTATTTCGTGTATATTGGACTGTCTTATTTACCAGTATAAGTTGTTTTTTTCTGTTTTAATGGATAGATCCTTTGTGTGTTTAGCTACTTCTGAAATGTGCCATATTCCACTAGGGAGGTCTGTTTTCTCTTGGCAATATCTTGGTGCTTCGGGCAAGTTAGGGAACATTCTAATTAGATATGCTGTACGATATTTTGCACAAACATAATGTTATATACTATATGTTATTTTGCACAAACATAATGTTAATATATTTGCCTTTCTAGGATTTTCAGTTTTGTTCATTTGAATCAATATTTTATTTTATACATCTTTTCATCTGCTCCAATAATACCTTTAGAATTATCCATGCACTTCCTGGGCATTCACTATGTAGCTTAGAAGCATTCCTTTAAGGCAGTGCTTCTCAATTATTTTCTGTCATGCCCTCCTAGGAAGAAGAAAACATTTCGCGCCCCCCGCGCGACTGTAAATAGTATCATCTGGGTCTAAAAGTCACACGGGCGGGTTTGGCTAATCAGGATAGAGCATCATGTCTATCCAATCAGGTCTGTTCTCCTCGAAAGGGAGGAGCATGCGCAGTCAAACGCGCCACCCTTTACGGAGCCTCGCGCCCCCCCTGGGGGGCGCCCCCCACTATTTGAGAAGCACTGCTTTAAGGCAAAGTGTTTATTTCTTTGTAATATGTTGCCTAAGGAAAGCTTTCTGGCTTTACATTAGCCACAGGAACAATTAGAATGCTCCCTATTCTGGATGCTGCAGAAGTCCATTCCACTACAGCACCTGTAATGTTGACAGCAGACCTGCAAAGTATTTATTATGTTGCGACTTGGTCTGAAAAATCTATTATCTAGACAGATCAAAACAGGTGCTGGGTTGTTTTTTTGGATGACATATACTCTTGTTTGTGTTTCATTGTTCTCTGCATTGCTTGTAATTACACCTAGCTGTTTTCCTCCATTCACATGTTACAGGGAAACCATAGTGAAGGAGAGAACAAGTTGCCAAACTGTTCTTGTGGTTTTTCTTTTTGAATGGTCATTTAAACCTTCCGCTGTCTCTTTTTAGGAGGATATTTGCATTTCACTAACTTCTAATTTGAAGAATACTATTTATGATGAAGAGTATTAACACTTTTGGAATATTATCTCAATTGATTTTTATTGTAATTGAATGAGACAAGTCTAAAGCATAGTATATAATCCTATGAGGAAAATAATGCATTTCCTAAAATTACCTTGTAGTTTCTATCCTTGTTGAACTGAGAATTAGGGACCAATATGTAACTCCAACATAAATTAGTGTAGTGTTTTCTGTATTACTGTGTGTAGCATTATCTCTCCTTGTGGTTTTCATAATTCGATAAATAGACAGTGTGACACTCCTATCTTTTCAGCTCCTTGAACTTTTGCTAAACATTCAGCATTGGTAAAACATACAGCAATGTTATTTTTTTGAATTGTGGCAGAGTTTTTTGGGGGCGGTGTGTGTTTTTCAATCTGTCTGACTCCTGGAAACTGCCTGGATTTAGTCCCTGCAATTTTCCTGGCAAGATTTCAGAAGTGGTTTCTTTCCAGGGCTGAGAGAAAGTAACTGGCCTAAGGTCATTCAGCTCATTTGTGTGCCTAAGGCAGGAATACGATTGATAGTTTCCTGGTTTATAGCCTGATACCTTAACCACTACACTATATTGGCTCTTATTTTTCATTGATACATAAAGATAAATGATCAAAAGCAGAGAAAGAGATAGGAAAAAATTAAACAATACTATTTCTGTAATTGAGGTAATAATATCCCTACTAACTGTGCATTGTTCATTTTTTTCTCCATTCTGTGATCAGAGTAGGAGTTGCCGAGCAGAAATATAGGTTTGCCAGGTAGTGTAGGATAGAGGTATAACTTGTATGCAGTGCAAGGCTTTTTGCATTTCTGTATTCAGTTTGGGATGTAGGTAAGCTAGTAGGAATTTATGTATCTATATTTTGGGTATTGGCTAGGGTCCAGCGGTCCATATAATAACAACAAAAGTTTGTTAGCTTTGCCTATTGTTGAGTTCTGGTTTCTGCACCTGTCTTGGTACTATTTGAATATTAAAAGCCTTCTATATATAGAAGATAACGGAAACTCCTTTTAAAGCTATGAATAATTCTTTTTTGTTTTCTTCTTAATAGCCACTGAGCTTCCATTTTAAAGAATGTTAACTTAATCATCAAGAATAATGGGTTATCTAGCTCGTAGGCCTTTTAATGTTTTGTATTTAGAAAGAAATGTTGAAAGGAACCTAATAAAAGGCACCAAACTGAATGTGGTTTTTGAATTGTTCAAATGGTTTCAGTGAAATAAGATTAAGTACATGTAGTACTAAATGAATAGTTGTTTTAGAAACACAGGACGTTAATTTTCTGTAATTACCAACCAAGGACACCCTGTATCTATGTGGGAGGAACATATGTATAATTTACCTAGTAGAAAATAGAACTAAAAAACAGGATTGCTAAAGGATATTTCAGAATGGCAATATATGAAGCTGGGGTTGACTTGTAGTCTGTAATCAACTATTTCCAAATAACCTTTCAAACATATCCTAAATTCTAATTGCTTGACTGGAAGTGGCTGAATGTTTTTCAGCTGTACCTGGATTCTTAAGCATATCTGTAGTACAAATATTTGTTAAATATTATCTATCAGTGGCTAAGCATGTGGTAGATTGAATTTAAGAAATGTTTAGGAGATTGTGCCATTTAAAATGAGGAAAATAGCAGGTGCAGATACTGTCTGTCTGGGAACATTCAGATGCATAGCCAGCTCTATAATTGATTCATATAAACATATTTGGTTCACCTTTTGATTTATGGTCATCTTTTGGTTTATGTTTAACGATAGAATTCTGAGTAAGAGGAGCATTGGATACATTTTTCTTTATATTAATGGAAATTATATCTTGAAGCTTTGATAAGTTCCAATACTTGCAAAATAACTAAAATAGATTAATTATATGACTAGACAGTTGCAAAGGTGCTTTTCCAAAAGGAAATTGAACTATATATTTTTTCCTTTGAGGAAGAAGATTGATGTTTCGCTTCTCATCCAAGAAGCTTCATCAGCCAGAATTGCAATAGGATTTGACACCGGATTGCACGTGTGTGCTTGTGTCTTGTAGTCGTGCGTGGCGCCCCCCACCCCACATTCCTCCTTTTGTGTTCCGTTTTTGTGCCTTTGTGTGGAGGGAAGCGGGGCTTGCACGGCATCCTGGCTCTGCGCTGTGCTCCTATCTCCCACCCTTTCCTTCCCATTGTTTCCTCCCCCACTTGCCCGCCAAATTTAAACAAGGCGTGGTCTCTGGGCTGCAAAGTTGAATGCTGCAATTCCTTCTAGGAAACTTATGGGTTTTCCTGGCTCTTCGTTCCACGACCCTCCCAGGCTCTGCTTGGCTGGGTGCCTCCCATCGCCACCGCTCAACTTACCCATTGCAGGAATTTGATGAAGCCGAGCGGCTCCGTGGTGGGCCCCAGAGCCAAACTAAAACCGGACATTTACAGCAGGGAGCGAGTGGGGAGCAAGGGAGGTGTCTTTTCTGGTTTCTCACTCCGAGACTTGGGATGCTGCCCTCTCCTGCTGCCCCTGCCTTTCCAGCAGGCTGCCCCCGTCCCTGCCACTTCTGCAATGGCATCGGCTTCAGGAGACATTGGCCAGTGGGGAGGGGGGCTAGGCTAGTGCAAATGCTTACCTGTGTAGGCAGGAGGAGGCACTTCTATGGATGCAAGTGGCAAAGGCGAGGCAGGGCAAGTGTCAGAGGGGCTGGTTCAAGGGCATGGCCGGCCAGCCATCACTACTGGTTTGGCGACCCGTGCCCAGTGCCCAATTACCACCACCGGTTCAGCCGAACCTAGAACAACCCACCTCTGCCCTGTATATTATAATGCCTTTTTGACTGAAAAAAAAGTTCTTATTATTGTTATTTTGCACTCTTATAAAGTGAGAGATGATCTAAACTGTGAATTAGTTTTGTAGTATTTCACCTATAAAAAGGTTAATTCAATTTACAGGTTATAGAGACATTAAAAATATGAGGTAATTACTCAGAGTGCATTTTCTGTGTAATTTGAATCTCCCCAGATTTCTGTTCTCTGAAACAGTGTGTGTGTGTATGTGTGTGCGCGTATGCGTGTACACAGACAGGCATACATACACAAAAAGGTATATCTAGTAAATGGAGTCTTAACAAAATAGGAACATTTAAAAATAATATCCATACATTTATTATTGTTAATTGCAGTAAAATTAATGTTTAATTTGACAATTGTTATTTAAATAATAATACATGTAATCAGTATACCCAAATGTGGGGTGTGTGATGGCTCAGCAATTAAAGACATTGATCTTGTTAGCTGGAAATTGACAGCCTGGATTCAAGATCAAAGTACTGTATGATGGAGTGAGCTCCCACTACTTGCCCCAGCTCCTACCCATGTAGCAGTTTGAAAGCACATTAATGCAAATAGATAAATAGGTACCACTTTGGTTGGCAGTAATAGCATTCCATGCACCTTGGTGTGTAGTCAAGGTAGCCACATGACCACAGAAATGTCTTTGGACAACACTGGCTATCTCGACGAAGAAATAGAGATGATCAACACCCCCTAGAGTCAGATATGACTGGGAAACATTAACCTTTTACCTTATCCAAACATAGATTTCTTTATTATGGAAGGGGCTACAGCTGATATGTGTAAAGAACAAAGATGAAAAAAGTGTAGTCAGTATTTTACATTTATAGAAATCTTACCCAAAATTAGGTTTTTAATTTCTGCTTTACCAATAGATAAATGACAGCGTTCAACTATATCTATTGGTGCTTTAAAATATTTGATGTTTGATCTATAAGTTTCTTGTGACAGCAAAAACTGTAGGTTTAAAACCTGAAATAAAATGTTGAATACATCTGTAAAAAAAAAATAGATTTTCATATAAAAATATGAATTTCCTCTAGAAAATCTTCACCAAGCAGTATTTCCAATGTAAAATATACAAAACAGAAAATAATACTGTAGAATTGAAATCACAGAAAGGCCCTTTTCTTGACTTTGTAAAGTAGATAATGCTTTTTTTTTAAAAAAAAAACTATTGAAGTATAGATCTCAGTATTTTCTACCTGCTGTACCATTCAAAAACTCATACATGATTATATCTTACATGGGAGATAATTTAATTTTAATTTTATTTGTTATGATTACACTTAATAACTGCAATATATGCTGTACTGTACATAAAATTAAAAACTCAATTTGAAGAGTCATGTTTGTAATTGTATTTACAAGTGTTTTATACTGTTCTTTCCCTGGCAGAAATGTTATTTAAATAACACAGAGATGTTTTATTCCACAGGCCATCAGTTGTAAGGGCCAACACAGTATCTCCTACACGTTGTCACGAAATCAAACTGTTGTAGTAGAATATACGCATGATAAAGATACTGATATGTTTCAGGTAAGTGTATTAACATTACATAAAAGTAGTTGCTTGTCGTAATGTAAAATAGATTTCCTAGACATTTTAATGTTTCATATGTGACTTATGGATTGGAAATTTGTCATATGAAAAGTAATTCTTAGAAAGCTTTTATACTGTACCCTGTCTGTCTTTTATATTAAGAACAAATGTACTACCATGCTGATCTGACCTCTGGATCTAATCCAGCAGTCTGTTCTCATAGGACCAACAAACTACTCAAGGAAGCTTACTGGCCTCCTAGTAGATGGCCTTTAGAGACAGTCACACTGCCTTTAAGGTTAATAGCCATTGATCCTAGTATTGCACTGTTCTCAGATTTTATACAGAAATAATCTGTAAAATTAAAATATTACAATTGCTGAAGAAGAATGTTAATTGCATCTCTGTCCAGTCTTTGTACAGAAAAATATACAATTATGTATAATTATATTATGTATAATTGCAAAAGAGACCTATTTCATAGTTATCTCACAAGTTACAGGAATGTACACTAGGAAGCTGTGGTCAGTTGTGTAGTTTCCTAGCTTAAATGCATGCAACAAAATATTTTCAAGATAGTGATATGCAACTGCATTTCCATGCATTTTCTCCCACTGAAGAGTTTTTCATGTGGAATATTTAAAACATCTTTTTATAGCAGATCCTTTGAACCTTTGAATCCTTTGAATACACGTTTCCTGTTATGTACTTAATGGATCATGCTTTTGAAAATTAGTTGGTTGACACATCAGCAGTTCAGGAATAATGTGCTTGAACTTGGATGGATTTTATTCAAGCATTTTTGAAAGCTCACTCAATGAGAACTAGTGAAAGCTGCATTGTTTATACTTTGGTCTTCTCAATATTATTTTGAAAGTGTATCCATATACACCATATAGTGTACATGGCTAGTATAACAGATCCACAGAAGCACCCCAACTCCCCACTCCATCTGGGAAGGCCTTGGTCAATTTTCAAGATTTGTTTGGAAATAGATGAATTCAAGTTTTTCTTTGGAATTTTTAAATGATTTCCCCTACTTCAGTGATTTTCCAAGCTCAGAACATGAAGTGCTATTTGTTAAATTGATCTCCTATTTATTTTTTTGAAAAGCTCAGACAGGCTTCATAAGACTAGGTCTCCCATCTAGAAATTAATCATGTCATACCCCCCTTGTCTTCACCATAGTTTAGCAATTAAATGCTTCTTATACATTGACTCTAATCCAGAATATAAATCAAAAAGTGTTTATACCACAAGACAAGCAGTCCTGAACCAGCTTGGGCTTTCTGAGAGTGATAATGCTTGCTGAAATTATACAGTCTGAAGGTAGTTGATAGTATCTGATACAAAACTTATGTAAACCTGAACCACACCAGATAAACAAGAACAATCATAGAAGAAACAATAACTAACTCAGAATCAATCCAGAAAGAAGTGATGCCTCAATCAAGGCTGGTCAGACAAGCTTCCTCACCTATACAATCAATAATCTCTGTACATTGATAATGTTACCTAGCTTGGTAATGAAATGTCTGTAGGAAGAAAAGCAAGCTCAGAGAATGCCAAGAACCCAGCACCTCATTCCTGAACTACATATTTTCACTATGGCAACTATCTGATACAGCCTGGTATTAAGCCTCCTTTGGTAGCCTGGGCAACCAGGAATTGCTTCGGAGGCAAGTGAACAGATTGGATTGCCCCATCCCCTCTTTGCCAGTACACTTTATTTCCATGCTAGGACAGGCAGTCTCTTCCTCCATAACTAGAATGGAAATGTAATGGACTGATGGAGAGGGACAGATTGTTCCATTTTTTCACCAATTTGCTTAACAGAAGGCCATTAAAAAGATACCCTGAATTTCTATGTGGGCTATAGATAGGAGGGGATTGTCCCTCCTTCCTGTCTGTTAGCAGCCTAGTTGTTTTTTGGGGCATATTTCTAACACTGGCCTCGTAGTTGACAAAGTAAGTCAGATGGATATTCAAATGGGAGAAAAACTCTGTGTTTGGCAGCACGTTTCACATTTTTCACCTATTAGAATGAAAGCTGTCAGATAAAGTAGTGTCATGTCTGAATGGCAAACAATGCATGAAATTGGAAGTTTGGTCTTTTTTTCTGGTAACTCATCTGGCAAATAACAAATTTAAAAAATGGAATTGATTTTTTTGCCAGCAATAGTACTAAGTTTTGATATGGTTTCCTGTAACTTAATGAGCTACTTTACCCAGAGAGTTGCCTAGATGAATTTTTAAAAATGGATCTAGAAAGTAATACTTAATAAAGTAATTTCTCAGACCAAACAGTTGCTTGGGTGGGGGGAGAGTATGGAGCATTGTTTATGTTAAGCAGAGTCCCGGAAAAGGCATGCAGGATGCCTCAGGGGGTTTGAAGGTCTGGTGCAGGCTACATGTGAGTGGCTACTTGCAGGACCGCCTCCTGCCACATACCTCCACCCGGCCTGTCCGCTCCCACAGGGTGGGCCTCCTCAGGGTGCCGTCCGCCGGACAGTGCCGGCTGGCGGCCCCCAGGGGAAGAGCCTTCTCTGTGGCTGGCCCAGCCCTCTGGAACGACCTGCCCCCCGACCTCCGCACAATCATGGACCTTCGCCTCTTCCGTCGAGCACTTAAAACACACTTCTTCCATGTGGCCGGTCTGGCATAGTTATGTTTATTATTGAATTTTTAGCTGGGTTTTTAAATTAAGTTTTAGCACGGGTCAAATTCATTTAATTTAATTTTAAATTTACTTGTCTGTTTATTTATATTTTATTTTTATTCCTATGCACCGCCCTCCCATTTGGGAGAGAGGGCGGTATAAAAGTATGAATAAAAGTAAAAGTAAAGTAAAGTGTTATTCAAATGAATGTAATACAGATAGTCCTCGACTTACGACACAGTTGAGCCCAAAATTTCGATTGCAAAGTGAGACAGTTAAGTGAATTTTGCCCCATTTTGCAACCTTTCTTGCTACAGCTGTTAGGTGAATGACTACAGCTATTAAGTTAGTAACATGGCTATTAACTGAATCTGACTTCCCCATTGACTTTGCTTGTCAGACAGTTGCAAAAGGTGGTCACATGGGCCCAGGACATCGCAACCCTCACAAATATGAACCAGTTGCCAAGCATCTCAATTTGGATCACTGACTGTGAGAATGCACTGGTCATAAGTGTGAAAAACAGCCATAAGTCCCTTTTTTTTGATGCCGTTGTAACTTTGAATAGTCACTTAATGAACTGTTGAAAGTCAAGGATTAACTGTAATTTTCAGGCCTCAGATCTGTTAACTCTGATCCTCCCAACTATGATTAAATATAAGATGTTCTGCATCCTGAAGCAGCTTTCCCCATGCTGGCTGGGGAATTCTGGGGGATGAAGTCTGCACATCTTAAAGTTGCCAAGCTTGAGAAACACTGATGTAAACCACGCCCATTTCTAGTTGGCAGGGGAGCTTGCGTGAAGTTAAACTGTTCAGTTGTTTTGTTCACAGGGCTTCACATAAGGATTTTTTATACACTATTAATTCTTTCAGGTTGGCAGATCAACAGAGAGCCCCATAGATTTTGTTGTCACAGATACGATTTCCGGAAGCCAAAACAGCGATGAAACTCAGATCACCCAAAGTACTATTTCCAGGTTTGCATGCCGCATTGTCTGTGACCGGAATGCACCATATACAGCCAGAATATTTGCTGCAGGATTTGACTCTTCCAAAAACATATTCCTTGGGGTGAGCATACCAAGTTTTCACATAAGTCAGGACATGACCGCTATATGATATGATGAAGGGCTGCTTCAAGTAATAGCTTCTCTCAGAGCGATGGCTTTTTTTTTTTTGCAAATCCATCCATTTTATAAAAATAGGAACAAAGAGTTCTGTAAATAGTCATACTTTTATATATGTATTTATATACCATATTATCATCCCACTACAATCACACACTAACTCTTGGTGACTCACAAGAGAAAACCAGCAATAACAATGAAAATAAAACCAACGGCCGGAAATAGAGAAACCTGCCTTTCAAAAGGCATCTGGCATCAGCCCCCAAACACCTCCAGAAAAACAGTGTCTTAAGAAACTTCCAGGCTTAAAAGCACATCCAGAGAGTTGGGCAGGTGATGAAAACAGTGCAACTGGGCCTTGAAATCCCCAAAATGAGGGGCAACCAGTTGCTTTTCCCAGCATGACCAAAATGGTTGTGCTGATTTCAGAGAGATGTGGACATGAAAATAACACAGCACCCAACCATAGAAAGCTTTATAGATTAAAACCAGTAATTTAAGTTGCACTTGAAAGCTGATAGGAAGCCATTACAGGCTTCCAAAATAGATAGGTCTGTCCAATAGCAAGCACCCATGAGCACCAGGGTCACTGCATTTTGCATCAGTTGAACCTTCTTTAAACGCAACCCATGCAGAGTGTTCTAGAATGCTTAATTGTCTTATCCAATATTGTGGACTTAAACTAGTAGCAATTCTCCTGAACTTCAGATAGAAATAGATAGTTTGCTAGGTTGACTGGTTGCTCGTTTGCTTTCTTGATTTTTGGCTGTGTTTATGCTGCCCCCATCGCTGCCAACTTAGAGCACTTTAAATATGTTTAGTTTGTATATAGAGTTAGAAACCAAAGAAAGCAGTTAATAATACAATAAGATCATAATAAGATCATTTACCAAGGGTATCGGTACATAGGAGGAGCATTTTTATTTTTGTAAAAAAAAAAAAAAAGCAAGAAATGAGAGCTAAGTTTGACTTACTAATACAAACAGTGCTTGCTTTGAACGTCAGAATTTGTCCATTCTATTTGGTTTATTTTTTAATTGCTATATATCTCAAAATAGACTTCATCTTCTCCTATTCCTTTCCCTATTAATTCCAGATAATTAGTTCCAATTACATATTATTTGTTGACTGTTATTTCTGCATCTCTCATAATAATTGTTAAAGCAGTTTATAGATAAAGCCAAAAATAGGTTGCTGTATATGACCTATTGGAAGGCCCGTAATTAAGACAACCATATTTTCTATTTGAAATGGATAAAGGAAACTTGTTAGCAAAAATTGAACTAGGTGTACAGCATTTAGTCCAAGTTATTGATAATCTGTTTTTGATTCCAAGCTATATTCTTGTTCTTCTATTTATCCTTTGATATGTGGTTGCTAATAATTGACTGTATTAGGCACTTGGTAATTCAAGTATGGAAAGCCTGAATAATTTATTTTTTATTTCTTGTTGTGGCATTTTGTCTAGGAAAAAGCAGCAAAATGGAAGAATCCAGATGGACACATGGATGGATTAACAACTAATGGCGTTCTAGTCATGCATCCCAAAGGAGGGTTCACTGAAGAATCAAAACCTGGTGTTTGGAGAGAAATGTCAGTCTGCGGTGATGTATATACTCTACGGGAAACAAGATCTGCTCAACAAAGAGGCAAGCTAGTAAGTTAATGATGAAAAACATGATTTAAAATTATTTCTAGCCATTAAAGAACATTAAAGTGGTTTTTACTTAAACAAACAATAAAGTTTGTTCAAAAGAATCTTATCGAACAAGACAACATAAAAACTCTGCAACGGTAAATAAGAATGCAGAAAACATAAATCCATCTGAAAACCCTTACAACAGAACCATTTTACCTCGCAAATGAGAAGCCACACAGGGATTTGTGGGAAAAGAAGTCCAACTAGATACACGGTTTAGCAAAAAGTACCTTGAACCTGCCTAGTCTACTGGATCTGGTGAAATGGGTGGGGACCATAAGAGTCGAGGAATCCTTGGGCCTTGTGGATGATAACTAGCACCCTGAGGTGCACCCAGAGGCAGACTGGAAATCATTGCAGCTTACATAAAGATACGCTTAGAATCGTTCTTGGATCAGGAGGTACTACATAAAGTCACTCATGCAGTTGGATTGTTGCAGTGTGCTATATACATGGGCTGCCCTTGAAGACTATGTGGCAACCACATTTGGCCCAGATTGTAGAGTTGTGAATGGATGCAGGTATATCTTGAAACTTTCTAGGTTCACTTCTGCTCCGCAAGCTATACTGGCAGCTAATTGGCAAAAAGGTGGAATTCAAAGTGTTGCTCATCATCTACACCCACTCCTTATTTAAGTCACGGAGTTCCATTCCAAAAAGCAAGTTAAATCATACGGTCATTAGGTCATTGGAATCGAACTCCGTCACTTAAATCAGGGGTCTCCAACCTTTGCAACTTTAAGTCTGAAGGTCTTCAGCTCCCAGAATTCTCCAGCCAGCTTTGCTGGCTGGAGAATTCTGGGAGCTGAAGTCCTTCAGACTTAAAGTTGCAAAGGTTGGAGACCCCTGACTTAAATGATGGAGATAAATCTATAGAACTAATTATTAGACTTGGGTAATGGGGGCAGCTTATAGATCAGATGGACTGATATTGGGATGTGTGTTGGGCTAGGAAATTCTAGTAGAGTGAACTCCCAGCTCTTAAAATACAGAAGTTAGGAAAAACTCTGCTAAAATAATAAAAACATAATTGCCCATTGCTCTAGCTCTTATGTACAATATTTATTGTTCAGCTGTCAATGTCTGAGTGAGAAGGCTGGATGGCTCATCATAACATAAGATGTTAAAAAGGAGAATGAAAGTTTCATTACTTCCAGAAGTGTGGGGGAACATTGCGAAAGGAATCATTTTCAATTTGTTCTTCTTTTCTGCCTGGCATTCTAGGTGGAAAATGAAACCAACATTCTACAAGATGGTTCTCTCATTGATCTATGTGGGGCCACACTCTTGTGGAGAACAGCAGACGGCTTATTTCACACTCCAACTCAGAAACACATAGAGGCTCTACGACAAGAAATCAATGCTGCAAGGCCCCAGTGCCCCGTGGGACTGAATACACTGGCTTTTCCTAGCATTAACCGTAAAGAAGTGGTAGAAGAAAAACAACCGTGGGCTTACCTCAGCTGTGGCCATGTCCATGGTTATCATAACTGGGGACACCGCAGTGATACAGAAGCCAATGAGCGTGAATGTCCCATGTGCAGAACTGTTGGCCCATATGTTCCTCTTTGGCTTGGGTGTGAGGCAGGCTTTTATGTTGATGCTGGTCCACCAACTTATGCTTTCACCCCTTGTGGGCATGTGTGCTCAGAAAAATCTGCCAAATACTGGTCTCAGATCCCATTGCCACATGGTACTCACGCATTCCATGCTGCCTGCCCTTTCTGTGCTACCCAGCTGACTGGAGATCAGAACTGCATCAAACTTATTTTTCAGGGTCCAATTGACTGATAATGCCATTTTACAGATGACCATTATACAGCTCACTTTGTTAACAATTTACTGTGAAGATAAAGAATTGCCACTAACGCTAGATTTTACCTTTTTTTTAAAATAAGATTGTTATTAATGAGGGCTTTGGGGTGGGATCAGCAGCTGGGATGTGAAGTTATTTTGTTATCTGGAACCAAACAGTTATCAGTGGCATTGCAGGCTGAACAGCAGCATGCTCATGATGACATCTTTTTTGGTTAAGCCGTAGTATATTTGTAAGATTTGTAAGATTAGAAGAAAAATACCAGTGTCTTAAATGATTTTTTAATATTGGATTTTTTAACAGAAATGTTTTCTTCTACACTTTGAATGACAAGCCTTTAAAACACATATTTTTTCAATCTAAAAGAAGCATACAGAATGTAATTTGTCCTCTCTTTTTAATTTGCAATATAGTTAACTTGAATAATTCATTCTCAAAGAGGATGTGTCAAATGTTTGAATAAAACTAGGTGAATATTCACTTAATACCATTGAACATAGAGTGAAATAAAGGGTTGGCTTTATCAACATAGCACAAAATAATATGAGATTCTGCAGTGTTGTCTAATATAGCTGTCCAAGAGACACAGTTACTTGAAAGTTGGGGATCTTTGGCTGTGGGTGACTTTCTGTGTTATTTTTCTTTTCTTCAAATAAAAGTTGCCATGTTAAACAACGCTCGTAAAACTAATAGGGGAAGTTAGAGGAATAGGTTATTTGCTCCAACCTAAGTTTAAGACAGTGCATGCAAAATGAGCATTTCTTTCTTTGCTTCTGACTCTTCTGAGCCAACTCTGTTATCTACCGGTGGCAGGGACTGTACTATCATTCTACCCTGTATTTTACTAAATTAACACAGCATAGAATGGTCCTGTAAGGATTAGTATTAGGTCAATTTTCAGAGTAGGACAAGAACCATATTTCTTTTTCCATTGCTCCCATGGCTCTTATCGTGCGCTAATGATCTTTTCATGCATGTTCTTCCTAGCTTGGATGGTCCTGCTTAGGTCTGATTCTTTTATGGTGCTCTTGCAGCACCATGGGCTGAAGCAAAGTGGTTCTCCCACCAGTGTAGTGATGCTAAATTTTATCTCATTTAAATTCAGTGGCCGTAAATCACAATGTATAACAAGTCTTTTTCAGTTTTGCATCTGGTGTCATTTGTACTTTTCATGCATATCTACCTATTTCTACCATCTTAACAGTTTTGTCTCTTTCTAATTCTACCTTTTGGCTTTACTTGTATTAACTTGCCCTTGCATGTCTGAGACCTTTGAGCAAATGAAAATGTAGCAACTTATTAATCCAGTTTTTCAGTAGTTTCACTTTAACCAACTGCAGGAAAATCTGCATAATTCACGTTTAAATTCTTGTTAATCATTCTGAAATAATAATTTCAAATAGGTGTTTTTTTATAACACCTGCTTCTTTTATGTTTCCCATAATGTGCAAATCTTTTCTAATAATACTATTAACTTGTTAATGTTTGGTTTGCTATTTTTCTTTTATTAATTTAATTAAGAAATTGCATTAAAAAAAAACCTTTAAATGTTTAGGATCAATTCATGTCTTAAGTAACTTGAAATTCTTGATTTAGTATGGGAGGAATGGTGGATAGGAAACGGGACAAATTACTGCTCATTTTGAGAATTATTTTACATGTACTTTATTGTTGTTTTGTTATAGAAATTCCATTTTTGTTTTGTTTTTGTTTTATACTCATGCTATCAAATTTATTCAATTTTTCATATTGCCATGAAAAAATTAGTCCCTACCAGAGAGAAATCAATTGCATATCTTGAAGTAAATCCTGCATTTTGAATTATCTGTTAAAATGCAGAACAGTCCATTGGTTTACTTTGTCCTTAGTTAAGTATAGAAGTTATATGATTTTAATATATTAACATACATATATACATATACACACATACACTTGAATTGGCCTGTTCATAGTTAAAACATAATACTTTATAGTCAGTTAACCTTTTAAACACTTCACATGTCCATGCCCATTTGACATGTTTGTTTTTATTTGCTGATGTTTAATACACTTTTCCTGTATAAAAAATTCAGTATTTTTAATTAGAAATAATTTGTCAGAAAGGATTTTACTTATTGCAGTATATTGCATCAAGTACCACACTGTAGCTTGTCTAGCCCATGTGATAGATTGGGAGAGCCAGTTATTTTCAAAACATTTTGTCTTAGTGCCTTCTAAACAAGATAGCACCTTCCTCTGATTTCCTGATAAAACATGTAACTCAAATCTTGATTAGCTGTTATCTTTTAATACAGATGGTTTAGTCCTTTTAATGACTTCTTGTTAATTGGTGAAATGCTATAAAATCAGTTAAAAACTATTCTCCTTGTTACCTTAAAATATGAAAGAAGAAACATAGTTGCCATGTTTGACGGTTTCATATACGACAGTGTTTCTCAACCTTGGCGACTTTAAGTCCTGTGGACTTCAACTCCCAGAATCCCCCAGCCAGCACAGCTGGCTGGAGAACTCTGGGAGTTTAAGTCCACAGGACTTAAAGTCGCCAAGGTTGAGAAACACTGATATACAAGGTTATATGGAGATCCTATGCTCTACTATTTGTTCAGGCAATGAAAGTTGTTCCAGATATATATATATATATTTCTTTTTAATAGGTCATAGGAGCCCACTCATTCTGCAGTACTGAATCCTTTTGTAATCTGAGCAGCATGTATAGAAACAGTTCCATACTGGAAGTGGGGTCTGAATCCCATGTTTCCTTAAACATTACAGAATTTGATTTGGCTCCTCTTTCTGTTTCAGAGGGCTGTTGGCTATATGAAAATTTCCCTATACAATTTGCCAGTACGATTTATTAAAAGAGCATTCTCAGTCTCTTCCTCTGTTAAGCTTTTGGATTTTTTAAAACTATTTTGGATATTGTTCTCCTGAATTCTGTCAGCAATAATATTTTCTACAAGTTAAGATTTCTGAAGCAGCCTCTTTGTCAGTGTTGTCTGAATAGAATCTAAAACTCTTGTTATACAAACTTACGTCAAAGTGTGCTTTGTGTCTTATTTTAAATGTTGTTTATTGGCTCGCATATTATACAACACTCTCATTCCTCATAGGAAAACTTTTTTTTTGCTTGTAATAAGCTTGTAACCTACATGTTCATGTTCTTCCTCTGAAATGTTTAGTAATCCTTTGATTCTTTCCAATCTAAACCATCCAATGATGGTTCTTCAGTGCCTCAGGCTTGCCAGACACATATAGAAGGTATTTATTTTGGATTCCAGGTTGAAGGGGTGAAAGGGAGCATTGAAAATTGTGTGCATTTGTAAGAACAAGCCAACTCCAGTGCAAAGCAAGCCACTGAGTGGCTTTTTTTGCATGTTTTAAATGACTGTTTCATTTCATGTTGAATTTTTCCCCAAAGAGCTATGAATTTGTTAGTGTATTCTTTCAATCAGTCATTTTCAGTCTATATTTGACTTAAATGGACGTATCTGTATCACATGCCTCACCTAACTCTATGGGTTTATAGGGCTCACCTGAAAGTGGTAACACAGACTAAATTGCACAAAACTCTAAGCTAAAATGTGGTTGGATACTTTATAATTTGACATGTCATGCAAACTCAACCAGCATTATGCTCCTCAAAATTTTCTGTGCACTTTCTTTTTCTGTAATTTCTTAATGTCAGATTGAGAAATCTTGACTCATTCCTTGGTGATGAAGTAGTTTATAAATGTTTTGGTACTTTAAAAAAAAAGATAAACACGAGTCTGATCTTTGTTTCAAAACATGTTTGGGGAAGTTGAAAAGCTTTGTTTTAATACTTGCATGATGCCAACACCCCACCCAGTTGGACACAGATTCAAAGTACTATATATACAGGAACTGGCCAAAATTGCTTGAGATAACTGAAATTCATCCATATGATGGATTTTAATGGGTTTTCTCTAAAAACTTACAAATTTATGTATTTTGAAATAAAATTGGAGCCTTTATCCTTAAAAAAGATTATTTAATCTGATACTTCTAGATATGTTGGGGCTCTAATGTCAAGGATACTCAGTCCTTGAAGTGACAAAGATTTTTGGAAATTGTAGTTCTGCAACTGAAGGATGCCAGGTTGAGAAAAACTGCCCTATAATATGAATTTGAAGCATGTGCAAACTTTCTCTTCCCTGCTTTTTCCAATAAATACCTTGAAAAATATTTATTTAAAAGCCAATGCAAGTCATGCTAACCTGTGTTGGGAGATCCACTAATGTCTGTATAAAATATTAATTGATCATCTTGTAAGTCTGGACAATTCCTCCTCTTATACTGTAATCAATGAGGAAATGTTTCTGTGTTATTTGTATTAGCTTCTCTACTCTAGAACCCAATAATTATTTATTTCATTGCTGATGTATTTTGTTCTTTATGAACAGCAGACTTTCTGAAGTCTTAGTTGTCCCTGCAATTTGAATTTCAGGAAAGCTATGCTAGATTTCTGAAACTTCATAAGATTTTAAGAATTTCTATCTGTCAAAAAATTGCAAATGCAAAATACATTTGAACAGGTTGACCTGTGCAAATAAGTCAAGATACATGGTTGCCCTCCCTTTTGTTAAGTAAATAAGAACGTTTTATTATATGCATATATAGATATCATTACCATGGGTCATTAAACAATGCCAGTTTAGAAACTGCAAAACCTCAGATTTTTTTTATGCCATTGAAACTATTCATTGTTCCATAACAGCAATAATTGTTTGTCGGATGATGGATTTTCCTATGCGATTTGCACTAAAAGCAATGCGATTATCCATTTTTGGTACACTAATTCATTACTGTCTAAATGACTTCAGATATTCGAGCTGTGTATCCATTTTCTTGTTTATGCTTATATCTTCTTATAGTTTCCAGACAATGGCACAGGAACAGTTAATAATTTCTATAAAGAGATTATGAATGTTAAGCCATTCAGTTCCCTGTGATGGATTTAAGAAGGCAGACTGTTCCATGGAGATTGCTTCAAGCAAATTCAGATGTTTCCCTCCAGTACATGTGCTTTTACAGATCTGAATCTGATTGGAGAAATTGATAGTTGTTCATCTAACTTAGCATTCATTCCAAAACTTATATTAAAAAATGTCTTAAGTTAATCCTATGGTCAAATATCTCTGAAACATTGAAATAGAATAGTAGTTTCCTTTCATTTAAAAAATCTTAAATAGTCCTAAATTGTTCTTAAGGTGATGTTTTTAATTAGTTGGAAAGCTGTTGTTCTTTAATAAAACAATCTAGATTGTTGAGATATACAAAGAATTATCTTTGCTTCATTGAGAGGCATCTTGTAGTTTTAGTGAGTACATCTAGTAAGCACAGAAGCAGGAGCTAGAGGACATAAAAGGAGGCAGTGCATGGTATGTAGGATATGTGAGACATCTGGGTATCAAAGTATTGTAATTGTTATTGGCATTATGTTATTTTAATAGCAATCAGTATGGCTGGTAAGTGATCAGGATGAATTTCTGGTGGGAGTCAAGGTGAAAATATGACTCATGAAAGATTGCATCAACAACTGGGATAATTACCAAGAAGCTGTTAGAGGAAAAAGAAATATTTTTCACTAGTTCCCTTCCATGTGAATATCAGTAGTCGGTAATACTTATTTTAAATGCAGTCTTATTTACCGTAGTTTTGACATACATTTCTGGATGTCTTTTTCAAACTCCTGGTGTTAAAAATACTTTGAGTAGGAGTGTCGTGGATTGAATCGGGGCTTGTATTACAAAATGGTGACATTAATCAGTTAAACAATAGTTTAAGAACCTGAAAATGGGCATGTAATAGATCATACCAAAATCAGATCTGCATCAAACTTCAGATATGAGTGAAATAGAAAATATATTGTTTGAACTTTTTCATTGTTCTGGGTTTTGGATGAAACAACACTTCAGAAAGAATCCATAAAGATCCAGGAGTGATGTGGGATGAGTAGGATAAGGCCCCCCCTTCTGGTTGCTCTGGGTATCATACTCCAACCGCCTGCCTGCCTCCAATCTCCCTCCTCTTCCACAAACTACTGTGTGGAACAGCATTGTTTTGTTCTGTATATAGTCCAAAGATTACAAAACATGCATGGTTCATTTAGAATATTGGCTACTCAACACAGTTGTTCCATGCATGGTACAGTTTGCACATCCTTACAGAAAATCTATTCTATGCAGGCAACCATTATAGTAACCTTAGAATCTTAAATGATTCTTATATCTTTAAATGATTTGGAATATGCAAAATGTATATTATTGGTTTATTCCATAAAATTCAAGGCAAATTTGTGTTAGACGCATTAGTTACCTGTATAAGTGATACTTTAGATTTGGAAACTCTTTTATACATTATTTTAATGTTGAATTTATCTGATTACAAGTTTCCTGATAACCCTCTTCACCTAGAAATAACTACTGAAAGCCATCAGTCTGCACACTAGAATGGGTATCGATTGGTTTGGGTGTTGGTCAGGCTTTGGGGCATTCTGTCCTATGAAAACAGTGTTCCCTGGAATCTTGATAGGAATCTGGGCCTCTTTTAAATGGTATTTTCAGCTCACTATTATCTATTACTAGATAATGCTTTAATCAGTCCACATCTATAGTAGAGAAGGATAATGCAAGTTGTAGCTCAGCCACAGTTTCCACCTCTGCCCTAAAATATATTCAAGATTGCCTAGTTAGAAGTTGGGGGGATATCAGTAATGATGAGCAAGCAATCATTTAGCATCTTACTAAAAAAAAAAACACCTCTCAGAAATACATGTAAGGGAGTCTCAGCTTCATAGGGGCAGCATATTGAAAATATCTTAGCTGTTCATCAGGCTTGGTAAAACAAATATGCAAGAAACTCATCCTGGTAAAATAAGCTATTCAAATAATTATCCAACTTACATTTTTTAATGTAACACCTTTTTCCTAAGTTAGGTAATTCATTGCCTAGTAAGAAGACTAAATTGTAAGGAGCCTAGATAGAACTCATTAATCAAAACCATTCCTAGAGATCTTATTTTGGACAAATCCACTTGAAAGATGGAAATGGCAATATTGACTTCAGAGTGTTATCAGCTGTTAATGTTCTGAATTATATTTGTGAAATTGGCCTTTTGTACAACAGTGTGAATGAATATTAACATAATTTAACTATTGTATGTTTTGGAAGTACAAGCCATTTTACAGGAGGGGGGGGGGAAATAAAATAGTATTCCAGTATTATCTCTTGACTCCTTTTTTATTCTTCATATTTCAAAGTTGTTACAAGAATCCAGTGTTTGGTTTGTGAATTAAAGTCAGCACTATTCTTTAAGACTATCAAATAAATGGTTATTATAACACTTGGTGCATGGAGATTTGACTCTTAGCAGTTCTGTTGGTCCTTTCGCCATTAAGAATTCTGGAAAGGAATATATTAATGGTGAAGTTCTTATGTATGAGATCTCAAGATAAAAACAGCACAGCAGTGAAATGTACCTTTAACAGCACAGGCTGTTAATTGATGTATGTTAAAACCAAGCAGCAGAAATCTTTTACATTTTATTACAACTGCACCTTCTCACCTGAGAATTTTCTCCAATTGCCATAACAAGATTAAACAGGACATTCAGAATGTTTGTTGCACGTAGTTTTGCATGTACTTTCGTGTACTTGAAGTGAAAATTCATTATGTTGTTCAGGACATTAAAAAATATTCTTAAGAATATTCTTAAGAATATTCTTAATGTTCTTAAGAATACAAGCCAGGTGATTGAAGACTTAACAAAAGCCAGATTTTTGTGGTGTTTTACAAAATTACAGTTGCGAATGAAGAAAAAGCCTTGCGCCAAATGAAACCCCAGAGCAGAAGTCCAGTTTCCATGGTGGCCATTTTGTTCACACACATCATCTTGTCTTCAGTCGCCCTCCAAACTTAATCATACTATTCTTTTTGGGGTAAGTAATATTTCACAAAGTGTAGAAAAAGAGTAAAAAGTATTAAAATTAAAAAAGCAAGAAATAAACAGGAAAACAAATATTGCTTACACCAAGAGTAATCACTATATGTACCTTTCTCTGCCTTTACACCATTCAAGCCATCCTTAATATATTGTTCCCTGCCAGATCCTTTTTCTGAAGCATTTCATCAGGTTCAACCATCATTTTCTCAGTCTTCCTCTTTCTCTTTACTTATTCTGTCTTCCTATATTTGTTTTATAATTCAGCATTAGTTCTTACTAATTTTCTCTATATGATCAAACAATCGTAATTATTTTGTGCAGGCCACTTTTTTAACTCAATTTATTTAAACAATTCATTAGCTGTTATTTTTTTGTTCCTGTTTTTTTTTAACCACAGACACTTCTTAAATAACTCATTCTCGCTGTATTGAGCTTTAATGTTTCTTATTTTATACCTCACCTCCATATAATAAAGTGGCTAGAAATGGAGATATTTTTGCTTCTTTTGGTAAACATTTTATTCCTCACAATAGACAATTTATTACCCCCATCCATCTATCAAAATTGATACATCTTAAATGTTTTGATTTTACTCATCTTAATAAACTTACTGTCTGGGTATATAAATTCATCTATTTACTGTTATTTTTTGCCGTTTATAGAAAACTGCCAATCTTTCATTCCATTTTCCCCAATTTACTTAGTTGTTTGATACATTAATATTGTGATCTACAGTCCTCACTACATCATGCAAACATATTCTATGCAAATAATTCATAAACATACCTAACAATACAGCATTGTTGCATAAAAAGTATGCACATCCACATTTGATCATTGTTGAAGTGTTCACTGACGATTCTATTGTTCTTACACATGCTTTACTTCTACCATTTATCTTGGGTCTCCTTGCTCAGTCGCTTTTTCTATACTCTTGTTTCAGTTCCCACCTACTTTTGTCAACTAAAAGAATAATTATGTTTCTTTCATTATCAGTATTTACTGGTTCAAAACATGTAGCTACCACTAACTTCCGAATGCCTTTTTTAATATGCACCCATAATCGCTTAATATCAATTCACACTTTTCATTCATAATTAAACTTTTTTTTCACTTCCATGTGTGTACAAAATGATCCAACTTTATTTATAGTGCATATTTTTTGTTCATTTTAGGAGAATATACCTACTTTTTTTCATTCATGATTCATGCTCTAGCCTACACTCTTCGTACGTTCAAGTTGGTATATTGTGGAGCCAAAACCAATTCCATCACATCTTCTATATACCATGATCATTGCAGTGTCCTTAGATGGTAATCTCCACCATCTAATAAAACTTTAATCAATTAAGCTGTTCCTACAGCATTTTTTAATAAGCTAGAGATTAATTTACAAGCTTTAGCCATATCCATTGTTCTATGCAGTCTATTCGTTACTATTTTTGTTTAATAAAACAAAAAATAAATGGGAAAATTCTGTAATCACTAGTTTTCTAACACCATCTTTATTTGCAATCCCTGAAATTAGATACGCTTCACATATCTTTTGAAAACAATGCATCTATTGCAGTTCAATGGATTTTTTTTAAAAAAAATGCTCACCTGCCTCCCCTTCCAAAGTGACAAAGATAAACTGAGTTTGTAGAAACCATCTTGCAAACTAGAGAAAGCAATAGTAAGCAATTTCATTTATTTGCCTTTTAATTTAAAAAAATATTCTATGGTGGTTCATGCCTCCAATAGTAACCATTTATCAATTTGCAAACACACCGTGTCAACAGAGATGGGCTGCTGCTGGTTTGGACAGGTTCGGGCGAAACGGTAATTTCGATCAGAGGTTGGGCCCGCTTACCTGCCCTGGGACTATCCCTTCCTATATAATTGTGTTTTTGATGTTGTGTGCGTGCCTGGAAGGCACGCACACAAGAAAAATGAGTGTGCATATGCATGTGCTCACATTTTTGGTTCTGGGCGAACAGGTTGTTACATTATGTGATGCCCACTTCTGCATGTCAAGCTTTTTTAAGAAAGCCATTTTGAAGAAATATTTGGCAAATGCCTTTTCACTCTCTTCTGGAAAGCTTTAAAAGAGCATAAAGGTGGCCAAAGACCAGAAATGTATATTCCAGCAATCATGGGAAAGTCACCATGGGAACCTAGAATTTTAGCAGACACTGAAAAAGGATGAGTAGGTGGTATTTAAAACCTTAAATGTTTCCACAACAATGCACAAAATAAACAGAGAACTAGAGATCTTAACTAGACCAGTGATATAGGCATTATTGGAAGGCTACAAGCACATTATAGGAATAATAGTTGTACTAAATCCAGGAGAGCATTGAAATCTCATTGAAAGTATTTAGGAAAAAGTAAAAGGAGAAAGAAATAAAAGTGACACCATTTAGGAGGGAATTTATAATAGACCACTTTGTGGGCAGAAGATATTGATGAGGCCTCTGAATGAGCCAGTCATATTGAAGCACAAAATGCTAATCAGCAGTTTCAGTTATTCTAACATGCATAGGGATTTAAAGGAGGAAATGAACTCTGGGGATTAATATCTTGAAACCCTGAAGGAGAAAATCATCCAGGAAGAATGGGAAATTTTCTGAAACCGGATGCTAAATGTACAGCTGCAAACTCCCCTCAGAAAAGAAATATGGGAGAAACCTGAAGTGGCCAACATAGATCACTAAGTGGAAGTGTGCTAATAGCCTTTAGGAGGATTGTCATACAGAAGGAATGCACATATTCTCGATAGCATTGTCCCAGGGGGCAGGGCCAGAGCCAGTGGATTAAAATTACAGATTCAAATCAGGCATTGGGACAAAGTTCAGACTAGACATCTGGAGGAATGACTAGATGATCTGTCAGCTAGTGCATCAAGCTGCCTATTAAGTGATTGGTTCTCCTTTGTTAGGTCTAAGTCTTCAGACAAAGGCTGGAGGGTTAATTATTGTATCTAAGATGTTGTAGTGGATCTTCCATTGGGCAGGGAGTTGGATTAGCAATAGCAATAACACTTAGACTTATATACCACCTCGCAGTGCTTTACAGCCCTCTCTAAGCAGTTTACAGAGTCAACATATTGCCCCCAACAATTTGGGTCCTCATTTTACCCACCTCAGAAGGATGGAAGGCTGAGTCAAGTTTGAACCTGGTGAGATTTGAACTGCCAAATTGCAGTCAGCCAGCAGTCAGCAGAAGTAGCCTGCAGTACTGTACTCTAACCACCATACCACCTGTTAATGGCCCTTATAACATCTCTGGGGCTGAATGCAACTTGTTCTGTGGTAATTTTACTTTTGTTGTTACTACAACATCGCCTGTCTGTCTGTCAAGGGAGAGGCAGAGTTTGCTTCTACATGTAGTGGAAAGAACACCTATCACAACTTTCTACCAGCTGGCAACTAATTGGCAAGTTGTCCCTGGAGCATGAAAGGTGAGGCTCTCTTACCCAGAGAAAAATGTAATTTAAAGTCTTCCACAATTTTATTAAAGCTTTGCTGTAAAAAAAGGGCAGGACTCACATCACCAGATTTTGTCATGTTACATATGTATATTTTTATGCTTAGTTCTTCCATTTTTCTGCTGTTACTGTAACAAGTTTCTTCAGATTTGTAGAGAAACACAGACTTCAAGGACTGCCTTCAAATCGCAAGACCGCAAAATGTCAAAAATGTCTTGTGTTTTTCTCCTGTATTTTAATGAAACAGCAAATACCAGTTTGTAAGTTTGTGTGTGTGTGTGTGTGTGTGTGTGTGTGTGTGTGTGTGTGTGTGTGTGTGTGAAAACGAGGTAACAAGCAGGAGTGTACATTTGCCTTAATGTACTGCTTAAGGCAGGGGTCTCCAACCTTTGCAACTTTAAGTCTGAAGGACTTCAGCTCTCAGACTTCTCCAGCCAGCAGAGCTGGCTGGAGAATTCTGGGAGCTGAAGTCCTTCAGACTTAAAGTTGCAAAGGTTGGAGACCCCTGCCTTAAGGGATGGTGGTGCAGTGCAGTAATGCACGCTATTGCCGCTGTCTGCCTGCAGCTGCCTGCAGTTTGGCAGTTCGAATCTCACCATGCTCAAGGGTGCCTCAACCTTCCATCCTTCCAAGGTGGGTAAAATGAGGACCCAGATTGTTGGGGGCAATATGCTGACTCTGTAAACCGCTTAGAGAGGGCTATAAAAGCTCTATGAAGTGGTATCTAAGTCTAAATGCTATTGCTATCTGTCAAAAAAAAGCCAAGCAAGGAAAAACCTCAAGAAAACCTTTTTTTAAAGTAAAATAAACCCTAGCAAGGCTTTTATCTGAGCATCCAGTTTAATTAATTGAGACAAAGTTATATTTGTCAGTTGGGGGCATATTTAATTTTTATCCTTTAGACCAGCCTCAGTTCTGTGGGATCAAATGCCCTAGGGGCAAGTTTGATTATGAGTCTTGGCCCTTTTGTGTTTTTAAAAAAAATATTTTCTTGGCCACTGAAGTTTCTACACTGCTTTGCCTTTTGTTGTAATGCTGCATTAACTATGCAGCTGGCTGTGAAATCATGGGCAGTTGGCTGCCTCATCCTGACAAAGCAATTTATGCTGAGGATAAGGGAGGGGGGGGGAATAAAGCTTTTCAGTTTGCTTCCAAAAATAACCTGACGTTTACAGCTTAATATAGTTGTTGATGTATCCTATTTTGACAGAAGTGGCATTGAAGAAATGGCTTAAAACAGCATGCATACCCTTAAAATAAGTCCTCAGTTTTGATATTTAGTAAAGAAGTGAATAAATAAATAAAATGTTCATGCAAAGATGCTCTTTTCAAGGAGACAAATTCCTTGTGTGCCCTATCACACTTTAATAATGTTGAATTTATTGACCGCTCCCTCTCCCCACAGGGACTCGGGGCGGTGCACAGGGAAAATAAAAGCAATAAATATACAAAATACATACAAATTTAAAACAGATTAAACTTATTCCTGTGCTAAAATCCCTTAACTAAAAATCCCCACTAAATATATATATACATTTAAAAACCGATAGAGAGAGAGACTACCCTAGGCCGGCCAGGCGGAAAAGATGAGTCTTCAATTTCAGGCGATAACTTTGCCAATAAAGAATATTGTATTGTATTATATTTTAATCACCCTTGCTTCTTTTCCCTTCTTCTTGTCCCTTTTAACAACTTAATGTGAAACAGCAAAAAGAAAAGAAGGGGGTGTCATATAAATGTAATAAATCAATGATAAAGATGGTGAAAGAAAGGTTAGTCACTTACCTATAAGAAGAGGCACCACTGTGCCAAGCTCTCTAGTCATTTATTGCTGCAGCAATCTCTTTTGAGGCAGCGGCTCCTCTCAAAAAATTGAGATGTTTGTTTTTCTAAATCTTTCAGAGGGAAGCATCAAGATGGGACTTTTTACTTCTCCCAGTGGAAAGTAACTACATAAGTGTCTTCTGTATATCAAAGGCTAAGGAAGGGGTTGTGTCAGTAGGTACTCCGCATCTTTTAAAGGCTTTACACAGTTTTAAATTGTCACCGGTGTCTGATTAGTTTTCTGAATAGGAAGTTAGTGTTGTTGGGAATGACAAGAGTCATAACTCAACACACCTGAATGGCAATAAATTAGAGAAGGTTGAACTGAATCCCACTTTTAATTTTGTTAATGCAATAATTTTGCCCTCATGTCTATATGATTCTCTTCAGTCAAATTGTAGCGTAGCTCATAAATTAGGAGTATATCCAGTGTGGTTTTTCTGGTTCTTAATGATAGAGAATTAGCCTCCAAAACACTGATCTAAGCAGACAGCTTGTTAGTCATCTGTCCAGATTTGTGAAACTGGCCAAATATTTGCTGAACAACTTATTCTGAGCCTTCAGTTGTGCAGAATGATGTCATTCTGCTACTGCTAAACTTCGACTACAGTTTAAAAAAAAGGTTCTATTTTTATGTAAGTATTCAAAGTAAATATTTTGAATCAGCTTGCAAAAACCTTTCCCCAATTTGTTTCACACGATCTGCCTTTTTTTGGTTTCTTGAGGATTTGTGGTAGATTTCAAGAGGAAAATAACAAGCTAAAACATGTAAAGAACAGTTGCAGGAATTTGGTATGCCTAGTTTAATGAAAAGAAGGACTAGGGGGTTACATGATAGCAGTCTTCCAACATCTAAGGGGCTGCCATAAAGAAAAAGAATCAAGCTATTCTCCAAAGCGCCTGAAGGCAGGAGAAGAAACAAGGGTTGGAAGCTAATCAAGGAGAGAACCAACCTAGAATAAGGAGAAATTTCCTGACAGTTAGAACAATTAATTAGTGCAACTACTTGCCTCCAGAAGTCGTGGGTACTCCAACACTGGAAGTTTTTAAGAAGAGATTGGACAGCCATTTGCCTGAAATGATATAGGGTTTCCTACCTAAGCATGGGGTTGGGCTAGAAGACCTCCAAGGTCCCTTCCACCTTCCCCCCCCCCCCCCATTTGCTTAATGTTGCGTATAACATAACTTGGATCTCCTAAGTCAGGGGTGTCCAAACTTGGGAACTTTAAGACTTGTGGACTTCAACTCCCAGAATTCCCCAGCCAGCATAGCTTAAAGTTCTTAAAGTTCCCAAGTTTGGACACCCCTGTCATAAGTAGACAATATCTTAAGATGCCAGCATTCATTTCCCACAGAAATGAATTGACAAAAATTTCCATCTGTTGTAAACTTCTTATAATCACGTAGAAGGTCTGTCATATTTGTGGCTCTGTGACAATTTCTCAGTGGCACACAGACCAAGATCACTTATCTGATTCAGCAGAGCTCTTCTGAGGTTCTCCATGTTCTCTATCACAAAGAAGAGGGGGACTGATTTATTCTCTAGGGCACCAGAGGGCAGGGCAAGAAATAATGGGTGGAAGCTTGTCAAAGAGCGATCCCACCTAGAAGTAAGGATACATTTTCTGACATTGAGGGCAATTAATCAAATAGCTTGCCTCCTGGGGTTGTGGGTGCTTCATCACTGGAAGTTTTCAAAAATAGACTGGCCAACCATTTGACTGGGATGTATAAGACTCCTGCCTTGAGCAGGGGGTTGGACAAGAAGACCTCTGAAGTACCTTCCAGCCCTACGATTCTACGATTCTATGTCAATTAAAGAGGAAGCATATCCATAGACATTTTTCGAAAAGAAAACAGTCGGCTTGGCTGGTTAGTTGACTACAAAATGTGTTTGCAGTAGCCAGGTTTATTCTGTTTTCCGCTCAGGCTTTTAGTCCCATTCGCTTCATCCTCCACCTCCTGGGGGAAGAATCTTCTTATGAAACATACAATTAGTCATGCAGGAAACCAAAGGGTAGCTGCCTCCTTTTGTTATTGCTACTGTTGCACAATGCTTTATGGCTTGACAAAGCACTGAAGGCCAGGATGTGCTGCAGGGCTTGGGGTCTGAAGGTTAGATGACTTGCTGAGAGTTTTCTGTTGTTTTGTTTGGACTTATCCTCAGCAGCCACTGTACATTTTTAAACATTTGTTGATTCCCCCCCCCCCCACTCCTGTTTTTAACAGGTTAGCCACTCAGGAGTTGGGATGTGGCTTCATATGAATCTATTTAATAAATAAATGAATAATACCAGCAATAAAACCTATCAGGAGGAATCCAAAGTGCTCTTGGAGGCATTCAATGTAGAATTGTGCGTCTTCAGAGCCTGCAAGCAATGTCTGGAAAGCCCATGAAAATCGTACATTTAGCCCAGGGGTGAAGTCCAGCAGGTTCTGACCAGTTCTGGAGAACCGGTAGCGGAAATTTTGAGTAGTTCAGAGAACCGGCAAATGCCACCTCTGGCTGGCCCCAGAGTGAGATGGGAATGGCGATTTTGCAGTATCCTTCCCCTGCCACGCCCAGCCAGCCGCACCCAGCCAGCCACACCATGCCCACCAAGCCACGCCCACAGAACTGGTCGTAAAAAAAATTGAATTTCATCACTGATTTGGCCTTCATTTTGCTTGTTTGCAAAGACAACATAAACGAAGCAGAGACCAGTTATGGGACAAAGACTGACAAAAAGAATGTTGTGCTGTTGCGACACAAGCCCCCCTCCCCTTTGTACAGGCAAATGCCACATGCAGAAAGGGGCAGAGCATCTGTCTTCCTTTGGGAAGCGGAAGGTGACGGCTAATTTGATCAAAGGTGTGCTACATTCTTTGCTCTTTCTGTGATGGTATTGTATCAGATAAGGAATGTAAGGAACCAAGTGATGAAAGCAGCACTGCGCTGTGGTGACACAACCTCCACCCCTTCCTGCGTACGAGATTTACATGTACAAAGAGCCTAAGCTTGGGCAATGTCAGCGCAACAACTTTTTGTTGTTTTCACTATCTATGCCTAGCTCTGCAGAGACAGGAACAAAAATGGGTTAGCGAAAGACAGTCTTTGATTCTTAGGCAGACTTCCCATTTGGAAGGAGGAAAGATATATTTTGGAAGGGGAATTATCTATCTATCTATCTATCTATCTATCTATCTATCTATCTATCTATCTATCTATCTATCTATCATCTATCTATCATCTATCTATCTATCTATCTATCTATCTATCTATCTATCTATCTATCTATCTATCTATCTATCTATCTATCTATCTATCTATCATCTATCTATCTATCTGTGGAATTCAAAGCTTTTTTTACCACCACCAGTCCTGTGGGTGTGGCTTGGTGGGCATGGCAGGAGAAGGAGATGGTAAAATCTCCATTCCCTTCGTACGCCAGGGGAAGGTTACTGTAAAATCCCCATTCCCTCCCAATCAGCTGGGAATTGGGAGGCAGAGAATAGATGGGGGTGAGGCCAGCCAGAGTTGGCATTTACCAGTTCTCTGAACTACTCAAAATTTCTGCTAGCGGTTCTCCAGAACTGGTCAGAATCTGCTGAATGCCACATCTGTCTGTCTGACTGTCTGTCTGTCTGTCTGCCTGCCTGCCTGCCTGCCTGTCTGTCTCTCTATCTATCTATCTATCTATCTTCATCTTCTTCTTTTTTTATTATTTTTATAAATAATACATTGCAGTAAACAATACTCCTTCCCTCTTCTGTTTTCCCCAGAACAACAGCCCTGTGAGGTGAGTTGGGGGAGAGAGATTGACTGACCCAAAGCCATCCAGCTGGCTTTCTTCATGCCTTTGCATGAAATATAGAAATATTTGCAGCACGGGAGGCTGCATCTCCTCCTGGAATAGTGTGGCTGCGCTCAGCTTGCTGATTCCCTGAAAGATGCATTTGATTGACAGAGCTGAAGAGAAGTGATAAGTGTACAGCTCCTGTCTGCTTTAAAGGATCTTTTCACATTCAAAGTGAAGGGCTGCCCTAATTGGGAGTATTGTTTTACTCTATAAAGAATTATGCAATGATATAGATGCTTTAGGTAAGGATGTTTTACAGTGTACAGAGCCTCATCTTTCACTTTTTGACACTCCATGGCAGTAGATCTCCTTGTTCCTTCACTTTCCTTGGCAAAGCCTGCATATAAAGATTGTGCATATAAAAAGAAACACAAAGCTAGGAGAAAAATTTTTGGGGGAAGAAATTGAAAGCACTTGCATTACATTATGGTTTGTTTTAATGTAGTTTGTTGAAGAAACCATAACTTCTTGCTGGGATCACTTCACTCACTAAGCTATAAATCATGATTTATACAACCAAGCGATGGAGTCAGCCTATAGGCAAGCCAAAATGAACAAGCTTCCATTTTGGCTTTGTGTAATGTTTGAACCCAGCCTTTGGACAGTCTCTGGAAGGACTCATTGGTGTTACCATTCTTCCTGGGCCTCAGACAGTTATGATTCTCCATTTTCAGGTCCCAACCACAGGTGGGTTGCTACCGGTTCATAATGGAAATTGCAACTAGGTGCTGAACCGGTAGGGACGGCAAGCTGGTCACATCCCCAAACCAGTTCCCCAGTCGCCCATGCTGTTTGCCGTCATGTATTTTAGTCATTTTTTATGCGCAGAACAATTTATATGCAACTGTGCATGCACACGCAGAGAACCGGCAGTAATGCCGGGAGCAACCCACCCCTGGTCAAAACCTATTTGTTGACGATTGGGTTACTTCATAACATGACGTTAAAACAAAAAGCAGATACTAAAGTGGGCAAAAGCATCTCAAACCTAGAGTTGGTCTTGGTTGACTGGAGAATAGATCATGAGTCTTCTCATCCACTAATTCATAGATACTTATAAAAACCTGTTCTGCCCCACAAGCTTGGCTATTTGCCACTATCTCCTTGGTTGCTTGCCACTATCTCCTTGGCTGCGAGCTCTAACTCACGTAATAGACAGACAGAGAATTGTAGACTCGAACGGCCAGAATTTCCGATGAGGAGTTGTAACTGTTGTTTCCTGCAAATAATCCCTCCCCAAAGCCTTCCTTGTAAGCTTTCTTGGGAGGGGCCACTCAGCAACTAGCTGGTGCTCATCAGGGCTTACGAGCTTGCCTCTTATGTAACTGTTGCCTCCTTTTCTCAGCCCTGCATAATCTAGCATCAGGGACAATCTGCCCCTGATCCTCCCCACTGCTCCATGACCCAGGCGCCTCCTGGTGGCCAACGAGACTCTCTGCTTCCTCAAGGTCTCCCTCCTCCTCCAGGGCAGACTCATAGGACTCTTCACTAGAAGAGTCCATCAGTAGCTCATCCGGAGCCGGCTGGGCCACAACAAAAACCCCAGTTCTTTAATTTCATAAAATGATTGGGCCTTGATAGTTGATGACAGAACTATTAATGTATCATCATTATTTTTATTTTTATCTCAATTATATTCTTTATTCACAACATTTAAAATAGACAAAATAAAGTGCACTGTGTTTAGTCTTGCTGCCATCCTCAATACCACCATGATCAGTGAAGGTAATCCAGCCTAGACCAAGTGAGCTCTTTTCAGCAGGATCAGTTCAGGCAGATAATCATAGATTTAACAGACAAGCTTCTCCTCGACCTATGACCATGTGGTCAGTTCTAAGTTACAAGAGCACTGAACAAATACTTATGACTGTTTTATGGAGTTCTGTCTGCCCCAGAACACTTTATAAAATGGACCAAAATCCATTCGAAAGAAACTGATGTATGTTTTAATTGGTCTCCGGGCATCAGTATTCTGTGCTTTACTGTGCATGACCAATCTAGGGAGCTGATTTGTTAATGTACCGAGATAACTGGGGATAGATTTGGCTTTTATTCGTGGCCAAGAGCCTCAGCAATCCATCTCCCTGTCATTGATTGATTAATGATGTCCTATAATTGACAGGATGCTTATAGAGAAATTCTTCCTTTGCTTGAAACCTCCTGTACGTGTTGGGACTGCAATTCCTGGAAGATGCAGTTCCATTTTATCTGGAGAAAGCATCAAGAAGGCTTTTATAGAAGATAGTCACATCTGGGATTGCAATGGGGATTTTTTTTTAATGGTCCCCTTGCCTGCCCCTCCTTCATTATTAATCAGAAGAGATGATACTTCACAGGAAAGTGTTTACAGGGGCTCTATAATTCATTTCTTTCTTCCCCATTACCTTATTTTCAAGGATGGCCAGCTTTCATTTATTTGTATTATCAAGCAACAAGAAATTGTTTTCACCCTGGAGCTTGGGATGGCAAAGGGGTTAAGTGGCACGTGAAGAATCTAAAACTGTGGATTATTAGTTATTGTTATCTGTTCACAACACTATGAAGTCACAGCTGCCAGTTCTTTATCTGGTGTTGGCCTTCATATGAATTGCATAGCCAAGAATCTAGGTTGTTGTAATGTATTAGTATATATGTAGTTGCAAGCAATGGGGCATTTTGGAAGATGGAAATATTGTGAATGTGCAGATTTTCTACGTGCCATTCAATATTTTTTTTTAATTTGGCATGCAGTGTGTCAGGACCAACATGACTGGTTTATGGTATCATGTTTCAATTTCAATTTTCAGATCTTGACACTTTCTGATCTCTTCCAATTATTCTAGTGTGCTATCCCCTGGTACTTCATGCTACTTCATTTATCCACGTTTTCTTCTTTGCAGCTACAGTTACATCTAGTGGTTTATGAGCCAAAACTTTGTCTACAGTCAGAAATCCCACAATATTTAAACCTGCCCACTTTTTTTGTATTTTATCAGTTATCTGTTCCCAGCAATTTTTCATTACTGGCATATGATAATTTGTACAGATGTTCCAGGGAATTATATTGGTGAATGTGATCCTGCACTAGCAAGAGTATATGTCTGTGATTTTCTTACACTAGCTGAGTATATGATCCCTTGTTTCTTCTGCTTCTTTGTGCAATCTGCACTTTGAATCATTTGATGATTTTTCAGTTCTGCTTTGATTGCATTAGTTTGAACAGTTTGCTCTTGAGCAGCCAAAATCAAGCCTTCATTTTTTTTTTAATGGTGCCCACATTAATCTTTATTCACTTTCATAACTTTTTTTACACTTCTTTAAAAAGAAGGAGATGGTGGTAGTGAGGGCTTGGGGGCAACCACAGCTGTTACTTTCGCATACTCTGCTGTTGCTGTGGAATTTTTCAGTGAGAATATCTGGTGATCCTGAAAAGTATGACAAAACAAAACCTGCAGTGAATGGGGGTGAGGTCACAGCTCTGAGCAGCCTGTAAGATTTGGTTATTACCTCATTTATCCCAATAAATCTTCCCTAGGCTAAAGTGGATGATTATTAGGACAAGATAAAGTTGTCTTGGCTTTAGAATTCTTCGCAGAAAGGATTACTTGGTGCTGAGTTTATTGTCCTCTTTGATTCCAGATTGAAACTTTTTTTAAACCCCAGACCTATTATTTTTCAGTTGCATATTATGTAATTGGATTCCTGCTATTTTTAAAAAGTGGTTTCATATTTTAAAAGGCTTTGTTTTATATTTGAATCTGAACCTCCTCTCTTGTAGAACTGAATATTGAAAGGCTGCACGACATCTGGATGTCTATGGGATGTCCTCCTTCTTCTGGCTTCTGCTCATCCAATAAGATATAGATGAGTGGGTGGGTCAGAGTCCCTTTATTGTATGTGTGTGTGTGGAAGTTGTCATCCCCATCCTCATGGAGTCAAACCTTCTCTGTCGCAGCCCCCTTGTTTGCAACAGCACATCTGCTGAGAGCAGACTTACTACAGTTCCCAATGTGTGACAGTTTTAAACCTTGGGAATCAAAATGCTATGAATAACAAAACCTATATGGCTTTTTGTTCAGTCTTTGGAAACCAAAGTTTTCTTTGGAATTTCTATAGTAATTGTTCATTTTTATGCATTTACACCATTTTTATTTCTCTTTCTTACCATAAGAGGGAAATACAGTCTAAGTGCTCAGTGTCTTTTTGGATTGGAACTCTATATAAGCCCTTGTAAGCAAGTATGTAAATAAATAAGGCAAGTGAGGACAATGAAAATATCTGACTAATTTTTTTTTCTCTTTGCAAAAATACAAAGCAATTACTGCAAATAGAAAGGGAGATGCCGAAAACAGAAGATATATTTTTGTATCCTCAGGGGAAAGCTATATGGTTAAATGAACAATAAGTACTGCCTAATTTTATGAGTTGTCCTGTTTATAATGAATAAATGAAGAGGGATTCAGCCATTCATGATAACAAAAGCCCTAGAAATCTGTGTGAAGCCTGCAGTATATACTGCTTGTTCATCATCACCTCTCAAGAGTCATATTCACATAATATATAAAGCAGCCTTGTCTTTGTATACTCAAGAATATCATATGCGCTGGGAGACTTCAGTGAATAGCTTTCCAGCACATCTTCATTATATGATTCATACAATAAATTAGACATGTGCAATTCCCTCCCACTCTTTTAAATGATCTCACTCATCTGTGAACATCCCTATTTTCAGAGAGGACTTTCTTCCTTTATGGAATGAGGCTCACTGTGTGGTCGAGTGAACTTTGGGTGCCTTCCAGGATAAAAACACAGATACTCCCTGATAATTCTTATTTCCAGCTGCATCCAGTTCACATCACAACCTTGAAATTGGCTTTTGGATAAAACTTTTTCAGGGACACTCAAATATTAAAACGATTAATGCTAGGCAAAGCAAAGGTTTGTTTTCTTAAAAACTGTGTAATGTTTCTTTCTAAATCAGTGTTCTTGGTAGCCGTGAGCTGTGTTGGCCTTATCAAGACCAAATTTACCCATCAGATGTCTCCTTAGCATTCACATGGATCCCAAACTTATCTCTTAGGGGCCAAATTATTACCTGGTTGAAACTTGTCATAACATCACCCGATTCTTCCTACACTGTTCAATATTGTTTCTTTGACAGGGCTGGTGAAGTGCTTGTCAATGATTTCCTGAGGCCAAGCCAGAGTGTAGGGCTGTTTGTAGTTTATTTTGCACACCCATTAAGAACAAAACTTTGGCATATGGCACCCTTACGAGTTTGCTGCGGCTCCCCAAAGTGCCACGTGCATAGTTGGGAGAACTATGTATATATATATGGTATTAGGAAAATTGTACAAGAACATTCAATTTGGAACTCGTGTATAGACAAAAAAATACAATTGAAAATGATTCATAAACTGTGAGGTTGCTACCACAAGCACAGTGACAGCTGCCAACTGGGACAGCTGCCCACATTCAAGGCTATTAGTGATTACTCATCATGTCAGAATAGAACCAGGGAAACCAAATTTGATTTCCCTGGTTCTACATACACAGCTATGGAAATACAGAGTAATCCTGGCTCCTAATCTCCAGCAAACGCCATTACCGCTGACCACCGGAGCTCTCACCTCCGTCTCTGCCCTCGGCAAGCCACAGCTGACACAGCATCGGGGGCTCCCAGGCGCGACCGGCATCCCGCCCCAATTCAGGCGCCGAAGACGCCGGCCTCCGCTCTGCTTCGGCTCCGGCCTCCGCCTCCACCTCCGGCCTCCGGCCTCCGGCCTCCGCCTCCGCTCCAAACGGCTCCAAACGGCTCGCTTCGGACGCTCCCACCGTCCCAGCGTCCGTGGAGCCGTATCCGCTCCCGACGCCTCCGAAAACGGCGCGAACCTCATCCTGCACGCCAGGATGGATTCCCTACCGATACCCAGCCCTCTAAGCCATAGGAGAGGGCTGGGAGCACTAAAAGGCTAACAAAACCTCCGCAGCCCTCACGGAGCTCCGGAGCTAACCCGCCATCTTGCGCACGCGCAGACCTATGCCTACAGAATGCCTGAGAAATGCCTAAAGACTACAGAATGCCTGAGAAAGCCATAAACCTGGTCATGTTACCAAACGCCCGAAATGCAGTCTGTCAGAGTTTGTTGCAGCAATCAAATCCAGAAACACACAGAGGTAACTGATTCAGCAGGATTTATTAACTTCTCTTTATATATAATATAACACATGAGACATATATACAATACGTCTTCCAACGTGGTAGAGAGGAGATATTGGTTTCCAGTTTAGTTCAGAGTTGCAGACCACTTTTAGCTTTTGCACAGACTCAGAGCTATAGAGCTGAGCCACGCCCAGGTTCCAAAGTGTTTCAGCTCCCATTGGCTGACCGGGTTCCTAAGTCCTATTCCAGTTCATGAATATATCTACTCTACACAGTCACATGACCGTGGGGAGACACATCCATCAGAACTTTGGTTGTCTCATTATTCAGGTTGATCGTAACTTTGAATGTTCACTAAGCAACTGGTGGTAACCTGAGGATTACTTATATCTGCCTTTCTCATGAATTGGTGCATTTTTTGACCTTAAATATCTTCTGGTCTTCCTGGGAAAAACTAGAGGATAATTTTGTGACTTTCCTACATCCAGCTGGGAATGATACTTAAAGAACAGGAAGTGGATTGCCCTGAGAATCATTGAGCTAGAAATCTCTAAACCCTTTTGCTACCTCACTTCCTGAAGTTTTGATTTATTGAGGGCGATCTTCTTTCTCTGAAACATAAAGTTTTTTTTTAAAAAAAGAGTAAAAGCCAGGTTGAAAATCACCATATTGATCAAGTTTAAAGCATTTGAAGCAGAGCCTTCTGTTTAATTTTAGAGGCAAATCTCCATGGTTTTTGTTTTAATTTGAGCTTGGAAGGGAGCCTAGAAATTCCAGGGGTGGGGGAAATGAAGGTGGTGGAGGGAATGGTGAAAACAGGAAAGGGAAAAAGAGAGTGTTAATGTTACAATGAATATGCAGAAAAGCTGATCAGATTGTTTTTTTTGGGGGGGGGGAGTTCCTGGTGACTTGCCAAAGTTTTAGGATGTAATTCCCTATGTAAACTTTGACCTAGTAACAACATAGGAAAAGTAATATTTCATATAGAAATAACATAGGAATAGTAATATTCCTAAAGGGCCAAACATTTTAGATTTTATTTTTCCATTTTATGCTTTTATTGTTTTTTTTATCAAGTAGAAATAGGAAATTGGGGAAAGAAAAGAGAGAAAGAGGAAAAGATACAAGGGGAAAAATGTGATTGGTTCTCTTTTGTTAGGTTACATTGAAAAAGGTAACATGTTACATTTTATATATATGTTACATTTTATATATATGTTACATTTTATATATATGTTACATTATACGTGTGTGTGTGTGTGTGTGTGTTAGGTTTTTGAGCTGATCAATAAATAAATCAGGGAGACTAGGATAGATCTATTTCGAGCTTTTTAGCTCTCATCAGCTAGCCATAACCTTACTGGGATTTGAACCGGGGCTGTATTACATGTTAGGCAAATGCCTTAGCCATATATGTGTGTGTGTGTGTGTGTGTGTGTTACATTTTATATATATGTTACATTTTCAAATTTTAGATTAAGACTTTTTTCAATTACAAATATCGAACAAATAAAAATCCATCCTAGATAAGTTTAAGACACTCTTTGCAGCTTGTCTTTATGGAGTACAAACTTTCCACTCTGAAAAGTTTATCAAGCAGTCATAAGCCTCCCTTTTTCGCAAGGATTTCTCAACCTTGTTAATGTCCCAAACTTGTCTTTTTAAAAGTTCTGAAAGCTCTTCTTTCAGTTGCGTTGAGAGATTTATGTTTAAACCATTATAATAAAAGTTGGTGTCAGGTTTGTGTTTCAAAATTGCAACTGACTCCTCTTCATTTTCAGCTATTTGCGAAGATGCCTCGGTAGTTTGGTAACTTTCTACACATGTTTGCATCTCTCCAGTAGTTTGAGAAGTTTTTTTTTTATCATCCTTGGAGAACTGCTGGTCTACAAACTGGTGGATTTTGTTTAGAGAATTTTCAAGTACATGTCTAATAATTTGCTCCTCGATCTTGACTCCTCATTTGGTCAAAGAGTAGGTTTTTTTTTATAAGTCACTTAGAAATTGCTAGCCATCCACAGCAAGGTAGACCAAGCTACAAATAACAAACTACCACAACTTTCTGCCTTTATGTTTCTCCATCATTTTTTTTTTGCTCCACACTTCCTTATTTTGGTTTGCTTTAGCAGCCGTCTTCCTTATTGTTTAATCCCCCAAATGGGGCAGGTCTTCAAAAAGGCATAGCAAGCTCTGACTAAAAGTGAGCATCTGTTAACTTAGTAAAGATTAGGAGTGCTTAAAGATTTTAATTTTTGATGTGTGTTATTCTGCCTACATTATGTACTTTCTTCCAATTGGCCTTCTATTAGATTGGCTAGTCCAGTAATTCCTTGAATGAGAATAACTAAACGAGTCCAGCTAAACCCATGAGCGTAAGAGCAACAGCTGAGCAGGAATTGTTCTTTCTCTGCAAGGAAGCACTAATCTATCTTCTAATCAGGAGGCATGTCCACATCAGCAATCCATAGACTGTGCTACTAATAACACAACAAATCAAACAATCATGAAAGACCATATGGCTCCATTGTGTTACGCCTCTCCCGGTGGTGGGATTCAAATTTTTTACTACCGGTTCTGTGGGTGTGGTGTGGCATGGCTTGGTGGGCGTGGCAGGGGAAGGATACTATAAAATTCCCATTCCCTCCTCAGTCCAGGGGAAGGATACTGTAAAATCTCCATTTCTACCCCACTCCAAGGCAAGGATACTGTAAAATTCCCATTCCCTCCCCGCTCCAAAGGAAGCGTACTGTAAAATCCCCATTCCCTCCCTACTCACTAACCTGCTTTCCAGCTCCATTCTCCTGTGCAAGGCAACAGAAGAAGACCCAGCCGATCATCTGGGATGCCAATCAGCTGGGACTCGTAAGGCAGGGCATAGATGGGGGCGCAGCCAGCCAGAGGTAGTATTTACTCAAAATTTCCACTACCGGTTCACCAGAACCAGTCAGAACTGACTGAATACCACCTGTGGCTTCTCCCCAACTGATGATAAGCAACAAAATTATTTGGTTTACCAAGAACATTGAATCCAGATAGATGGCACCGGCTCTGGTTATGGAAACCAGGATTTGTAGCTATAGCTTGTTATGCTCGTGTTATAAGGCTATAACCATACAGAAAAAGAGATTGTTCTGTGATAAGTTGCCTTCTTGATAAGACCTCATGTTGGTAATTCAGCTGAGAAGTTAAATGCCTCTCAAGAGTGATCTTGTTCTAGGGCACGCGTGACGCACGTGGCACACAGAGCCATTTGACAGGGCACGCAAGGCATTGCCCGATGCTGGCCAGCAAGCATGTGTGTGCTGGCCAGCTGACTTCGGCCTTCTTTTGAGGTCATTTTTCACCCTCCTAAAGGCTCTTGAACGCTCTGGAGTGCTAAAACCAGCCCTACGAGCAAACCGGAAGTCCGTTCCTAAACTTCCAGTTTGCCCATAGGGCTGGTTTTACACACTCCGGAGGCTTCAGGGAAGCTCCTGAAGCCTCTGGAGGGCCTTGGTGGGGAGGCAGTGGCAGCTGTTTTCGCCCTCCCCAGGCTCCTATAAAGCCTCTGGAGCCTGGGGAGGGCGAAAAAAGCACACCCAAAATGGGAGGGAGCACTGGTCATGTGTGCATGTGCGCTGGGGTTGTGTGCATAGCATTATGGGGGTGGCACACCTGCGCACAAAACCCCTGCGCTCCCCCCGCTTTTGGCACGTGAGCCAAAAAAGGTTCGCCATCACTGTTCTAGGGAGATTTTTCTGATTACTTTAGGGCAGGGGTCTGCAAAGTTGGCTCTTTTAAGACTGGTGGACTTCAACTCCACATAGCTGGCTGGGGAACTCTGGGAGTTGAAGTCCACCAGTCTTAAAAGAGCCAACTTTGCATAGCTGGCTGGGGAACTCTGGGAGTTGAAGTCCACCAGTCTTAAAAGAGCCAACTTTGCATAGCTGGCTGGGGAACTCTGGGAGTTGAAGTCCACCAGTCTTAAAAGAGCAAACTTTGCATAGCTGGCTGGGGAACTCTGGGAGTTGAAGTCCACCAGTCTTAAAAGAGCCAACTTTGCATAGCTGGCTGGGGAACTCTGGGAGTTGAAGTCCACCAGTCTTAAAAGAGCCAACTTTGCATAGCTGGCTGGGGAACTCTGGGAGTTGAAGTCCACCAGTCTTTGCAGATCCCTGCTCTAGGGGAGGGTTACTCTAGAAGACATTTCTCCTCCCCTCTTCCCAAATTTCCTAGTCCAGTAAATCTTCTTCTTCTGCTTTAATTTCCCAGGTCTGTGGGGGAGTACAGGTAGTTCTTGACTTACAACAGTTCATTTAGTGACCATTAAAAGTTACATCCCTGAAAAAAGTGATTTGTGACAGCTTTTTTCGCACATGATTATTACAACATTCCCATGGTCATGTGATCAAAATTCAGATGCTTGGCAACTCACTCATATTTATGATGGTTATAGTGCCCCAGGGTCATGTGATCACCTTTTGTGCCCCTTCTGACAAGCAAAGTCACTGGGGAAGCCAGATTCACTTAGCACTTAGCAATCACGTTTTTTTTTTATTTTTTTGTTTTTTTTAAATCAAATGTATACTTGGAATACTGCATACAGTTTTGGTCGCCACGATTTAGAAAAGACGTGGAGACTCTAGAAAGAGAAGAGCAACCAAGATGATTAGGGGACTGGAGGCTAAAACATATGAAGAATGGTTGCAGGAATTGGGGATGTCTAGTTTAATGAAAAGAAGGACTAGGGGAGACATGATAGCAGTGTTCCTGTTGAGTCCCCAAGCCTATGTCCCAGACAACTCGTCTGGTAACCTATGAGTCACCGCATTCCGGAGCTGAGCCAGCAGCTGCAGTGATTAACAGAGACAAGCTGTCTGGAATCTGTCTGGAAAGGAGTTACAATGTTGCAACTGCTTGCTAGGAGTTTCCTGCCTGGTAACTCTATATAAGAGGTTGCCAGAGAAGAAACTTTGCCAGTTGAATCTTGTGTGTGTTGTAAATAGTGTGAATAAACGTTCCTGTTGTTTTGACCATGCCTGAGTCGGAATCCTTTGTCTGATCTAACACTGGCGACGAAGGTGGGATTCAGGCCGTGGCCTTAGAACGCAACGGGTAACGAATACTTCAACAACAGAGCGCAGCGCGACGCACAGCCTCACCATGGCTACGGCGACAATGCCTCCGTTTGCACCGTTCGACCCGATGAAGGAACAATGGGCTTCCTTCTTAGCCCGGTTCGAGTGCTTCTTGATAGCCAGCGACTACGGCAAACTCGCGCCTGCCAGGAAGCTGAGCCTATTCCTCCAGTGCGGCGGCCCTGAATTGTTTGCTACCGCCCGAACCATAGCAGCACCCGCAGCGGTGCACGAAGTGCCGTGGGACGATCTCCTGGGCCGCCTGAGAGCACACTACGCGCCGGCGCCTTCCCGCATAGCGCATCGCTATGCATTCAGGCAATGTGTGCAACAGCCGCAACAGTCGGTAGCCAAGTTCCTGCAGAAATTGAGAGCGACCGCAATCCCCTGCGAGTTCCCTGCTGGCTTCCTGGAGGAATCCCTACTGGAGCAGTTTGTATGCGGCGTAAGAGACATCCGCCTAAAGCGCCGCTTGCTTTCAAAAACTGTCCTGACTCTCGAGCAAGCGGTGGAAGAAGCACGTGCGACAGAATTGTCGGAGATCTCCACATCCGACATGGGCCGCGCGCGCCCTCCTCTTTTCCCCACTCCGCGAGCGTGTCTGGTAGACGAAATAGCGCCGCTGGATGAGCTGGAGGAGGATGACCGTGGGGACTGCATGAGGGTGACCGGGCGCGTGCCGAATCGCGCATTCACACCGCAGCAGAAGTCCGGGAACTGCCTAGGCTGCGGAGGGGCCCACCAGAGACCAGAGTGCCCATTCAAGGCATCGGTGTGCCGCAGATGTGGCAGGAAAGGACACCTAGCAGCTGTGTGCCGTGCTGCCGCTCCAGCGACAACGCCAGCTGCCGCCTCCAGAACCGTTCCACCAGGACAACGAGGGTCGCAGAAGCGTTCAGGACGCTACCAGCCACAGCCGACCGACTGCTTCGCGCTGGCGGAGATGCCCCCAGCTCTAAGCTACGACCAGGCAGAGAGTAGGAGACTGTCAACAGTGGTTTGCTTAGAGGGGGTGGGGGTAAAAATGGAAATAGATTCAGGGTCCTCTAGATCACTCATGTCCTGGGCGCATTTAGTTAAGCTTTGCCCCAAGCTCAGGAAGCGGGATCTCGGCCCCACGGCGACGATCCTGAAAGATTACCAGGGCTCACAAATTCCCATTCTAGGTCTGCACAGAGTGAGAGTAGACTACGGCCCCTTCCACGGATCCCTTCCCATCCTGGTAGTGGCCAAACCCCTAGCTGCCTTGATCGGATTGGACTGGTTTCCAGCCTTGGGACTGTCAGTCCAAGGAGTATACAGCGTGCCAGCCAGTTCTCCGGTAGACGAAGTAATCAGAGAGTTCAACGACGTCTTTGATGGCAGCTTAGGAACGTACAAAGGCACTCCAGTTTCCCTAAATTTGGACCCCCAGGTTGCTCCAGTCCGCTTGAAGGCCCGCAGGCTGCCGTTCGCGCTGAAGCCCAAGGTTGAAGCGGAATTGGATCGATTGGTGGCGCAGGGCGTGCTCGAACCCGTCGATCAGGCGAAATGGGAGACCCCAATTGTGGTCCCCATTAAGCCCGACGGGTCCGTGAGGATCTGCGCCGACTATAAGTCGACGATCAACCTCGGGCTTCAGGCGAACCCATACCCGGTTCCGGTGGTGCAAGACCTACTCCACTCATTGGGACGAGGTCGAGTGTTCGCGAAACTGGATATGGCGCAGGCCTACCAACAGCTCCCGGTGGATGACGAGGCTGCGGAAGCGCAGACCATCGTGACCCACCATGGGGCTTTCCGCTGTCGCCGTCTCCAATTCGGCGTGTCCGTAGCCCCGGGGATCTTCCAGAGCCTCATGGAGCGACTGCTCCATGGGCTCCCTGGCGTTGTACCGTATTTTGACGACGTCCTGATTGCTGCTTCCAGCATATCAGAACTCGCCAAAACGTTACGGAAGGTCCTCAGAGTTTTCAGGGGCGCGGGTTTAAAGTTGAAACGCAGCAAATGTACGTTTGCTGCGCCTAGGGTGGAATTCCTGGGTTTCATGATTGACGCCCAAGGAATTCACCCAACCCCCTCCAAGGTCGAGGCCATCCAAAAGGCCCCCACTCCTGCCTCCAAAACGGAGCTGCAGGCATTCCTCGGCCTTTTGAATTTCTACGCGCCGTTTATTCCCCATAAGGCATCGCTAGCCGAGCCGCTGCATCGGTTGCTCGACCGATCCGCGGCCTGGCACTGGGGCAGCCGCGAAACACACGCGTTCGCGGCTGTCAAAGCCATGCTCACGTCAGATGCGGTACTAGTCCAGTACCATGACAGGCTTCCTCTGACGCTTGCGTGCGATGCCTCCCCTTTTGGCCTGGGGGCTGTCCTTAGCCACGTCTTTCCAGACGGCTCGGAAGCCCCCATTGCTTTTTACTCCCGGACAATGTCTCAAACGGAGAGAAACTACAGCCAAATCGACAAGGAGGCTTTGGCTGTAGTGTCCGGGATTAAGAAGTTCCACAATTACCTCTATGGGCGGACCTTTTCTGTTGTCACGGACCATAAGCCGCTCCTTGGGCTATTGGCCGGTGACCGTCCGACACCCCCCATCCTGTCGCCCAGGATGACCCGCTGGACGGAATTCCTGGCAGCGTATCACTATACGCTGCTATACCGTCCTGGCAAGCAGATAGGGCATGCTGATGCCCTAAACCGCTGCCCTCTCCCGGGGCCGGATCCAGCCCCTGTGCCTGCTCTCTCTGTCCTGATGGTCGCGGAGTCGGACTTGCCCCTGTCCTCTTCCGCCGTTGCCGCTCACACCTGCGCAGACCCCGTCCTCGCCCAGGTCTGCCGATGGGTGCTGAGGGGCTGGCCTTCGGGCAGTGTGGCTGAAAACTTTCGGCCTTACAAGTCACGCCAGCTGGAGCTCTCGCTCCATTGCGGGTGCTTGTGTTGGGGAGATCGGGTCATCGTCCCTTCCCCTCTCCGGCACATGGTTCTTCAGTCGCTCCATGCCAACCACCCAGGCATCGTCCGTATGAAGGCATTGGCCCGGAGCTATGTCTGGTGGCCCGGCATGGACGCTGAAGTGGCGGAATGGGTGGCCGCCTGCTCCTCCTGCCAATCGTCCCGGCCGGCCCCGCCGGTCTCCCCGCCGAGGGAGTGGGACGCCCCCAGGTGCCCATGGTCCAGGCTCCACTTGGATTTCGCGGGTCCCTTCCATGGCCAGAATTTCCTCGTGGTGGTGGATGCGTTCTCACGCTGGGTGGAGGTGATTCTCATGGCTTCCACCACAGCGGAGAGCACGGTGCGTGCCTTGCGCCGTCTGTTCGCGACCCACGGGTTGCCGGACGTCGTTGTGTCCGACAACGGACCCCAATTTCAATCCTCCACCTTCTTGGACTTTCTGGCCACCCAAGGGATCCGCCACGCGCCGGTCGCCCCTTATCACCCGGCGTCTAATGGACGCGCGGAACGAGCCGTGCGCTCAGCCAAGGAAGCCTTGGCCCGTTTGGATAAAGGGGACTGGCAGGCAAGGGTGGCCGCATACCTTTTGGGACAGCATGTCACACCTTGCCCAGCCACAGGGAAAAGCCCCGCGGAGCTCTTGATGGGCCGACGCTTGCGGACCACTCTGGACAGACTGCACCCCGATTACGACGGGTTGCAGAGGGGCAACCTGCAGATTCCCACTCCTCGTTTATTTGAAATTGGGGACCTGGTTTGGGCAAGGAACTTTTCAGGGGAGCCGCGATGGATTGCCGCAACCATTTTGGACGTAACCGGACCCTGTTCTTACAGAGTCGGCCTTCAGGATGGATCCGAGTGGCGGCGCCACCTGGATCAACTGAGGCGCCGCCTGCCCGAAACAGCAGTCACCACGCCAGGCCGTTCCTGCCCGTTGGCCCCCGTTGGGCCGTTGTTCTCTGCTCAAGCCGAGCAGTTGTTTGGAACCCCGGAGTCCCTAGCCGGTCCAGACCTCGTATCGGCGGGAACAGCACGGAAAGACCGCCAGGACCTCACAGCCCAATCTGACTCTCAGCTGGGGGCCTCGCCCATCGGGGAACCACCCTACCAGAATAATACTCGCCAGCAAATGCCAACTACCTCAAGCCCGGTCGCCACGCCCCCTCACCCGGACTTGCTAGGGTCGGCATTGCCGCCTACGGCGACTCCACCTCCGAGGGCAGGCCGCGATGACGTAGGCGAAGGCTCCATGTCCCACAGGGAGGAGCCTCCTCAAGAACTAAGGCGGTCAGGGCGGACCCGACACCGCCCCGCCTATCTGAACGACTACGCGTGCGCATGTACTGTGTTGGACAGAGAACCTAGACACATGCGCACTGACTATGGGGGAAGGAGTGTTGAGTCCCCAAGCCTATGTCCCAGACAACTCGTCTGGTAACCTATGAGTCACCGCATTCCGGAGCTGAGCCAGCAGCTGCAGTGATTAACAGAGACAAGCTGTCTGGAATCTGTCTGGAAAGGAGTTACAATGTTGCAACTGCTTGCTAGGAGTTTCCTGCCTGGTAACTCTATATAAGAGGTTGCCAGAGAAGAAACTTTGCCAGTTGAATCTTGTGTGTGTTGTAAATAGTGTGAATAAACGTTCCTGTTGTTTTGACCATGCCTGAGTCGGAATCCTTTGTCTGATCTAACAGTTCCAATATCTCAGAGAGTGCCACAAAAAAGAGGGAGTCAAGCTATTCTCCAAGGCACCTGGGGGCAGGACAAGAAGCAATGGGTGGAAACTAATCAAGGAGAGAAGCAACTTAGAACTAAGGAGAAATTTCCTGACAGGTAGAACAATTAACCTCTGGAACAGCTTGCCTCCAGAAGTTGTGAATGCCTAATACTGCAAGTCTTTAAGAAGATGTTAGATAGCCATTTATCTGAAATGGTATAAGGTTCCTGCTCACGCAGGGGGTTGGACTAGAAGACCTACAAGGTCCCTTCCAACTCTGCTATTGTATTATTGTATTATTGTATTGTATATCCCGCACCTATCTCCGGATTGGACTCAGGGCGGCGCACAGGAAAGGAATAAAATGTAAAAAACAATAAATACAGGATATTAAAAATAAATTAAATTAAATTTGCACTCGTGCTAAAATTGCCAATTAAAACCCATTTCTAAAATAAGATTAAAATTTAGAGCTATGCCAGGCCGGCCTCGTGAAAGAGATATGTTTTTAGAGCCCGGCGGAAGAGGCGCAGGTCCGTGATCGTGCGGAGGTCGAGTGGTAGGCCATTCCAGAGGGCAGGAGCTGCCACAGAGAAGACTCTCGCTCTGGGGGCCGCCAGCCGGCATTGTCCGGCAGACGGCACCCTGATGAGGCCCACCCTGTGAGAGCGGACAGGTCTAAGGGAGGTATGTGGTAATAACGTTTATTAACTTAAAACTTGCAGTGACTCACTTTTGTGGTACGAAAGCTCATAAGATGCAGAAAAAAAATCTCCCTTAACAGCTGTCTCACTTAGCAGCAGAAGGTTTGGGCCCTATTGTGGCCGTAAGTTGAACACTATCTGTAATCCTTCATATCTGCCAAGCATTTCACAATCAGAAGAAGTGATTCCAATGTGTATTTTTCCCTTTCTCCCGGCCTTCAGTATGCATTCTGTTTCTCAAGCCCCAAAGGGAGAGTCTTTATATAAGTCCAAGTAAACAAGTCATCCAAATATTGATTTCTCTATGTTTTCATCATTATGTGTTTACACTAGGGTGAAGGAATCTTTTATAGCCGAGTTCTGGGAAAGGTTTCCAGGGCCACTTTCCAGGTCTGATGCAGCCAAAGATACAAAGAAAGCCAAAAAGTCCTATGCAAACAAACACACGGGCTTTTCCAAAATAAGCTAAGATGTCGGCCGTAAACACGTTTCTATGGTATGCCTGCTAAGGAAGGGTGTTAGCTGAAAAGGCATATTTTTCTGCAGCTCTACACAACATTTGTACACAACTCTACATTTGATGTAGGCGCTTCTAGCAACCAAGACTTTCAGATCTTCTGATTCCAGCTTAAAAAACACGTGAGATTGAGCCAAATATTCAGCTCAGGATTCTGGGTATGATTGTATGTCCAGAGCCCTTGTGAAGCAGTATGGTCAACCGGTGCTCATCTTTTCTGAGCAGGAAGCAAGCATAGAGAATCATCAGTCAGTCAGTGCTTGCTTGCCAGGCAATAACTCAGAACCTTTGTCTGGCCCCATCAGATCCATGTCTAGGCACGCATTGCTTCATTCTCATCAGAAAATAAAATATTCTCCCTCAGGTTTTCTTTAGTAGAAAATAAATAATTTTGTGCGTGTGAACCTCTTGCTTCAGCAGGATTCCAAAGACTTAAAAGTTGGAGAAGTCAATTCCTTCCAATGAAGAAATTTCAAAAACAGGAAGCAATGCCTCCCCCTCATCCAAATAGAAACCTCTGGTTCAAAACAGATGTTCCTTGACTATTGATATTATCCATATAAATCCAGATGTTTCTTAATTGTAAGCCTCTTCATGACATCATCTGATTACTGTATACCAAACCAAGGCAACACTGAGAAGTGCACATGCTCTTGAGGCTTATTTCCATGTGTTTATAACACTATAGCCTTCCTACAGAGAATTAAACTTATGACCAGTTGCTTAGAAGTTATGACGGACCTCCCTGGGAGAACTACTGACCTGGCTCAGACGTTTTGATGGCCAACCTCCACCTCTGGCCCCTGGGTATTGCTGTTTGCAATGTCTCATGGTCGCGTGTCCGCATTTTACAATGGTTTTGTCAAAAAAACCCAGCATTTACTTCTGTTTTTTGGCCAAAATGGCCCATTGTGAACAATTGGTCCATTTAATAACCGTCATGTTTGTTTACCTTATGTGCGGCCAGAATCTAAAAATAACCTTTAACACAGCACAGTACTTAAGCAAAATGGTTCGGTTGAGATCTGCATATGTAGGACTGATTGGGGTAGATTGTAGGGGTCACACCGAAATATAATGTTATCATATTTTATCTACATCTTATATTATTGCATTTTATTCCAATTTCATTTTAAATTGTTTTTATCAAATTTTAGTAATAATTTGTTTCTGGAACTCTGCATATGGCCTAAGGGCCAATCAATCAATCAAACGACCAACCAACAGTGTTTTTGCTAAAAAGCAGCACTTATTTCTGGTTTCTGGCAAAAATGGCCCATTGTGAACAATTGGTTCATTTAATAAGCATCACATTTAACTGCTGCAAAAAGGGTCATAAAATCAGTCAGGTGAGTGACCTGCTTTACAACCAACATGACTTACAATCTGTAATTGAGTATAAGTTGAGGACGATCTGCATTTTGCTTCATTTTATATATTCCAAAGCCTGATCAGACTATAGGCATGTTTCTCTTTTAACTAAAATCTTTCCTTTTCTCTAATGTTTAAAATTATTCATCTTTGTCTTGCAAAATCTAAACAATTATGTTTCCCAAATTATTCCAAATTTATCTGGACTCTTCACCCATTCTAGGATCTTTTTAGGATCAAAGTCTTATTTAATTTTTTGCTTCTTAAACTCTAAAACCATACTTAAACTTAGGTTTTAAATTTTCTTTCAGTAAGAATTAAAGGACAATTCACTTGGAGATTCAAATGCCTGTAATAGCTTAGAAGTAGCTAATAAGCAATTTCCAAATGTGATTAGAAAAGGAAATTTGCAAACTAACTATCCAGGTGCAAGCAAGATGGCTATTCCCATTGCCACCCTGTATGTTAAAACCCACTGGGGGACATTGTCTTGCAATCTGATTATGAGGAGCAACTGTTTGGAATGCATGTGGGCAGTCTCCTACCTTCTACTTATCTGGAGAGATTTTGAGTCTACTTACCAGCTCTTTGTTCTTTGCTGCAGCCAACAGCTCTGCATTTTGTGGAGCTAACTTCAGTCCATTTCTCCTTCTGGAAGTCAAGAACATAGCAGTTCTGAGAACGTTTAGAACATCTGGCCTGTTTTGTCCACCAGGCTTCTCCCATGTATTCCAAGCTGGACCGAGCTAATCTGATTTCTTGAGGTCTTGCCATTTCCTTATATACTGCTTCACAGTGTTTTACAACACTCTCTAAGTCAGGGGTTCCCAACCTTTTTTGCACCAGGGACCGGTTTCATTTTAAAGAAAATTCTGCGGACCGGCTGAGTGGCTCAGCAGTTATGTGACTGGGTGGGCGTGGCCAACTTGGAAAATGTGAAACTCACTTAACAATGATCTTGGTTAGCAACCAAACTTTTGGCCTCAACTGTGGTCATAAGTTCTTTCTTTCTTTCTTTCTTTCTTTCTTTCTTTCTTTCTTTCTTTCTTTCTTTCTTTCTTTCTTTCTTTCTCTTTCTTTCTTTCTCTCTCTCTTTCTCTTTCTTTGTCTCTGTCTCTCTTTCTTTCCCTCTTTCTCTCTCTATTTCTTTCTTTCTCTCTCCCTTTCTCTCTTTCTTTCTCTTTCTTTCTTTCTCTTTCTTTCCCTCTTTCTCTCTCTCTTTTTCTTTCTCTCTTTCTGTATCTTTTTCTGCCTCTTTCTTTCCTTTCTGTCTCTTTCTCTTTCTCTCTGTCTGTCTTTCTCTCTCTCCCACTTTCTTTTTCTTTCTTTCTCTTTTTCTTTCTCTCTCTCTCTGTCTCTCTCCTTCATCCACCCATCTCTGTCACTCTGTGTGTGAGTGTGTGTGTGTGTGTCTGTCTGTCTTGCATTCACTCAATCACTCATTCTGTATCTCTGTCTATCTTTCTCTCCCTCCCTCCCTCCCTCTCTCTGTCTCTCTATGTGTGTCTGTTGTTGTCGTCATCCCCCCGCCCAGCCTCCTCAGCCCGCCCGCCGTGCTTGGTTGCTCGTTCGCTCGTTCAGGCTCCGTGGCTGGGTAGGAGCCGGGCCGCAGGGCTGGAGAGGAGGAGGAGGGAGGAGGGGGCAGCCCATTGGGCAGAGCGCGCGGGAGAATGCAGGAGGATGGTGGGGGCTCTTCCTCCACCCTCGTCAATGGAGGGACTCCTGGGCGCCGCCGGAGCAACCCTCCCTACGGCCGCCAGTTCCCTCCCCCGCCCGCGGAGCCTCCGCAGCCCCTGGAAGAAAACGAGTGGCCGGCATGCCAGCAGGGGAGGCTCCGCGGGGGGGAGGGAATCGGTGGCCGGTCCGGCGGCGCCCAGGAGTCCCTCCGTCGACGAGGGTGGAGGAAGAGCCACACTCCAAGGGCGCGAACAGCCGCGCCTGCGTTCTCCCGTGCGCTCTGCTCAGGGGGCTGCCCCCTCCTCCCTCCTCCTCCTCTCCAGCCCTGCGGCCCGGCTCCCACCCAGCCACGGACCGGCACCGGTCCGCGGCCCAGGGGTTGGGGACCCCTGCTCTAAGTGATTTACACAGTTAGCACATTGCCCCCAACAATCTGGGTCCTCATTTTACCAACCTCGGAAGGATAGAAGGCTGTATCAGTCTTGAGCCAGAGACCTACTCCTTTGGAAATCCTCATAAATTTGACTTTGATACATAATACTAAAGACAATAAATAGTCTAAAAGCACCTATATTCACTTTAGCAACTTACATAGATTGTAGAGCAGATAGTGAGAATGAAATTAGGATTAGGGGAGACATGATAGCAGTGTTCCAATATCTCAGGGGTTGCCACAAAGAAGAGGGAGTCAAACTATTCTCCAAAGCACCCAAGGGCAGAACAAGAAGCAATGGGTGGAAACTAATTAAGGAGAGAAGCAACTCAGAATTAAGGAGAAATTTCCTGACAGTTAGAACAATTAGTCAGTGGAACAGCTTGCCTCCAGACGTTGTGAATGCCCCAACACTGCAAGTCTTCAAGAAGATGTTGGATAGCAATTTGTCTGAAATGGTATAGGGTTTCCTGCCTAGGCAGGGAGTTGGACTAGATGACCTCCAAGGTCCCTTCCAACTCTGCTATTGTATTGAAATAGGGCTTAAGGCATGCTAAGCTTATCTTTGGGTCCAAGGTTCTTGCTATTATGGTGAGGGAAAGATTATTCTGAACAGGTCAAGTTTGTGGAAAAAATGTTTCTCATGAGGTTGGTGCATGCCAATACCTGTGTAGCTAATTTGGAAATCCCTTCAAAACGATTCTTTTCTCAATGAGAAAAAACAACAACACCCAGTCTGACAAATTTCCAGTAGCCAGACAAGCTTAAACAAATATGGCCTCTTCAAGCCATCCAAGCTTTAGGTGGAGCTGGACAATTGTTTGGTCTGGGCTGGGGTGCTGGCATGCAGCCTCTCACAACAGGGTTCTCACAGCAATGTTTGGTGCCATTGAGTTTAGAGTGCTGATTGCACTAGAGGAAGGAAATGACCTTGGATGGAGGGTTGTTTTCTGGAGGGCATGAGTGACGCAAAAGAAGAGAGGAAGGCACAATAGAAGGAAGGAGAATCTTCCACCAAGTTCCAAGTTCCTGCCTTCTAACAACTCACTTATGCTAATTTCAAACTTCTGTTTTCTCTTCTTTTCCTTTCCTCCCTCTGCCTTTTGGGGAAGCAACAGCCTCCAAACTACAATCTGTAAGGCTTTTATTTTTTTGCCTATGCACCATCCTGTATCTCTGATGCTTCTTTCTTGTATTTTTCATAGCTAAAACATCAGAGTCAAGCATCTGTATTATAAAAAAATAGAACACCAAGTGGTTAGGGACATTTAAATATTTTTGGTGTATGTGGTTTCCGACAGAAATGCTTGATATATGCATGACTCAGCGTGAGTTGCTATTCTAGATATACCCTTTAAATGGAAGGAAGCCAATTTAAAAGAGTAAGTCTCACAGAGATAGACTAGCCCCACAATCTTGTGGCTTGAGTTAAAGTGGGGGATATGAAGATTTTCCACACAAGAGGGTTTACAGCAGCATGTTTTCCCCAAATTTGTGGATTTAAACACCACCGTGCAGCTTTTTAGTCATGCTTAAACCATGAGCTCTTCTGTCAGGTCCTTTTTGTGAGTGAAAAACCAGGGGAGACTCTAATCAGACTCTAGCTCTGTGATGAGGAACCTATGGTACATGTGCCAGAGGTGGCACTCAGAGCCCTCTCTGTGAGGACGCACACCGTCGCCAGCTTCTGGTTTCCAGGTGGTCTTTGCGGGTGCCAGAGCACCAGAAAACGGCCTGAAAAACAGCCAAAAATGACCTAAAAACAGCAATAAACAGCCTTAAAAGCAGGTGCACACACACCAGTCAGCTAGTCTTTGGGTTTCTGGTGCTCCAGCGCCCGCACACTCAGTGCTGAAAAGGTTCGCCATCACTGCTCTAATCCAACTGCTATCTCTATGGTTTTGGTTGTGGAGAACATGGAGAGATTATCACTGGTTTCGTGTTTATCCACTATGACAGTTACTTCATTACTGACTTCCCAGAAGGGAGACATTTCTCCTCTTCCTCTAACTCTCCTTCTTTCTCTCCTTCTTCTTCCGAGCTAGGCTTACGTGGGCTTTGTGCTCGTCTCCCCACTCGCCTTGAGACAAACATCCCTCCCTAAAAAGGATGGTTGTGGTTAAAACCAGCAAATGGTTGGACTAGAGGGCATAAAAGAGAAGGAATCCATTCAGTCTGATTTTCATTCTGTTGAGTTTCTCTATAAAGGTCTAACTGGGCGTGCAAAGTATAAGCTTTGTGTGTACTTTGCTCAGATAGCAGGATCAGCAATCTAACAGAAAACCAATTTTAACCAATTCTAAGATTTAAGCTGCCCACTGGACCTACAAAACAAAGCAAGGGCCACTTCAAGATGGTAAAGATGATGCAACAGATTATTCTCAAAGCATCTGCTTCTTAATTTGCTAAAAACAAGATTGGATATGAATAAGATGTTGTTTAGAAATTTTGTTTATTGGTACTTTAAAAAAAGACTCTGGATTCCAGAGCAAACATAGCAGGTCGTGGGATAAGAGAAAGGGTTCTCTTATGGTCCTGTAATTGGCTAACGATCAAGAAGCAGAATGAAAATAAATGAAACAGGTTAAACAGTTGAAAAAGCTGTATTTTTTAACCTTGAATTTAGATGGGGTATGTGCATTATTAACACAAATTCAATTCAACATTGGAAAGTGTATGCATCTCTTAAAAAATTAACTTCACATATATATTGAGGTGAGTAACTACTATAAGGACTTGATTTATTACATTCATAGGTTGCTCTTTTTTAAAAAAAACATGTAAAATTTAGGATTTCAGAAGAGCTATTATGAGATACAAAATTCATTCAGGGATCATGAGAAAGAAATTAAGAATTGAGATAGAAATGGCTAGTTATATATTAATGTATAAAAGTAAAAAGTTGAGCTTGGAGTGTGTTTATCTTGTACTGTGCTGAGACTTCTGGGAGTTGAAGTCCACACGTCTTAAAGTTGCCAGGTTTGGGGACCCCTGCATTAAACTGTACCGTCAATGGCTTTCCAGTGGTCCATTTATTCATTTAGAACTTATTATACACATTGATATGGCTGCCCAGCTATCCAGTGGAACTCTGGTTAATCATCAATTACAAAGAATAGCTGCATTTTTTTAAACATTCCTTGATATAAAGGTTTGATTTCCAGCAGCTGTAGGCTATATTACAAAACGGCTTTCTTAGGTGATGATCTGCAAACGTTTTTGATAAGAAACAGAAGTCCTGTCAGCAAAATGTTGAGAACTGCTGGAGTATTCTAGAGAGAATTCTTGAGTTAACACTCATTGGAAATCTTAGACTACCCTCTGTTGGATTTCACATGCTTTGCATCAAGCATTACCAACAAATAGCAACCATTTTTGGAGATGAGATCTGAGCTTTAGGCATTTTTCAGAAGTACTGCTATTGTCACTACACCTTTGAGTCTCCTTCCATAAGAATGTACTTGTGAGTTACTCATTACAAATAAGTACAGCCTTTCCTTGGTATAAATACTTTGATCGTATACTATTTACTGGGCTTATAAACCACACCAACCAAACTAACTCTGAGCAGCTTGTAAGTACAAGACACCGTGTTTTCTGGAAATAAAACAGAGTCTTGTTTTCTTTTGATCCCTGAAATAAGCGCTTGGCCTTATTTTTGGGAGGTCTTATTGTTTTTGAGGTGCAGGAGGCAGTGAGCGTGGTCACCTCATGGCTACTGCTGTGTTGCAATATTTTCAGGGAGGGCTTATTTTCAGGGGAGGGCTTATTTTAGTGCATGCGCTCAAAACCTGATTGGGCTTATTATCTGGGGAGGTCTTATTTTTGGAGAAACAGGGTAACTCACTAAGTGTGAAAAGCTAATATGTCAAGGACAAGAACTTTGATCTCTTTTATTCCATGTGTGTGGATTTTTAGCATGCAGAGATGGTTTTTGTAGTACCCTACAAAATGTATATTCAAAAAAAAAATTCAAGATGACAGCCACAACATGTGCAACATTTGTAAACTTCAGGCATGTGGTTGCAGAAGTGTTGACTGCTTTGAACTTTCTTATTGGACACTCCTGTTCTACATTGTGAAGTTTCCCCCACATGGTCACCTAGAAAGTTGACAAATGTTGGATGGAGCAGAAAAGGAGAATGGCTCCAGCGTGTTATTTCAGCAAGTGTTTGACAGAAAGTGTGTGACAGAAAGAAACCGTTTGATGTGATGTTGTGTTTTGATTAGCTTCTTTTCATGTGCATCAATTCGATCATGTTTGCACCTGCCTGCTGTGCACTACACAGAGTTGTATGAACAGAGCAGTTTACAAATTCATTGATCAATCAATAAAATGAAATTGGGTCTGCTGCAGCCTCCTTTGTTCTTATTTGCAGCCAGACAAGTACGCATTTATAAACCTGCTATTTATATTTATTTTATAATTATTATTTTTTTGTATAAAATTTTTATTGGTTTTTCAAAATATATATGGGAAAGGGGATAGGGTATACAATTTTTTTTGGTAGCGCCCATGTCGGTGTTGGTAGCCCCCCCAAACCTCACAAGTTTACAATTTTTAAAAAATAGAGGACAAATACAAACAAAATTGTTACATTGTGTACTATGTGCTTAACCATCTCTTTTTTTGCCATTCTCTATTATATCAACAATTACAATGACATTTGAAATAAAATCATTTTTGTGATCTAAGCCTTTTCGCTATCGTTTCTTCTTCCCTGTCACCAGGTGGCACTGTGGTTCCCTTCGTTCCCAAGTCTTGTGTAATGCTGTCCTTTTCCTCTAGGAGGGAAGAATAAAGGCATCTGCCTCAGTTAATGTTTTAATTTTTGTCCTACCCCCCTCCATGAAGATCAGCATTCCCTCTGGAAATGGTGTTAATTATCATCTTCAAAGCGCTCCATGGCACGGGACCTAGCTATCTGCGAGATCGGATCCTGCCCCATACATCCTCACGACCGATTCGCTCCCACAGAGAGGGACTTCTCCGGGTGCCGTCCACTAGACTTTGTCAGCGGGCGACGCCCAGGGGAAGGGCTCTCTCTGTGGCGGGCCCGGCCCTCTGGAACGACCTTCCCCCTGATATCAGAACGACCACTGACCTCCGCTCCTTCCGTACGAAATTGAAGACCTATTTCTTTCGACTGGCCGGCCTTGAATAATTCTCTCTGTCCATTGATTCCAAATGTATTTTAATGGGTTCTTAATCAGTTTTAGCACGGGTAACACTATTTAATTATGTTTTAAGTATGTATTTTGTATTTATTCTATATTGTTTTTAGTTTCTCCTGTGCACCGCCCCGGGTCCCTGTGGGGAGAGGGTGCGGTTAATAAATCCGAATTTGATTTGATTTGAACCATTTAAACCATATTCCTTTCTTATATAATTTCTTCTGAGTCCCGGAATGGAGAAGGGCGGTATAGAAATTTAAATATTAAATTAAATTAAATTCAACAAGAAGGAATATTTCCTCCTTATTTCTCTGATTTTTTTTTGGAATTTGTTTCAATATGGTTATTTCTTTGTCGATATTTTAAAGGTCCCCCCCTTTGGGCCCCAGTATCCCATCCCTCATGGACTTCCTGATAAATTTAACATGAACCTCTCTTGGGACATTGTTAATTCTAGCATAAGTTGAATTAATTCTATAAACCAGGTCCATGTCCCACCAGAGTCGTTCCTTATCTGTTTTAAGGTATTCTGCTAATATTGTACTCATAACATCTTTAAGATCTTCATTTTCTGTCTCTGGTATATTCTGCACCTGAGAAAAAAAGACATTCTTTCAAATTCTATTTTAGACATATAAGTTTCTAATCCTAAATTTTCCCTTCGAATTTATTTAACCTCTTTCCCCATCTCGGTTACCTCACCCTCCAGCTCCGTAGTTTTTTGTTTATTTTCTGTTACACTTTGTTACGTTTCTCTGAGCCCCATTTTAAAGTCTGACATTTCTTTCCGCAGTTCGTTCATATTTCTCATAAGTTCCTGGAACATTTGAGTAACCAACAATTCCTGCGAACTCTCTCCAGAAGTTTCTTTCTGTAGTAGTGAAGTAATTTTTGATTGTTGCATGCTTGGGCTAGACGTTGTTGAAGGGGGGGCAGATGTTGATTTCCCCATGGGTGGTTTTCTGAAAGTCATTGTCTCAGTTCAAAAATGGTAAAAGAAATGGGGGAAGATCTTCCCCTGGGGGAAGATCCAGGGGGGACGGAGGGGGCCACGGCCCCGCCCGCTCGGGGCCAGGGAGGAGAAAAAGAAGATACAATAGCCAAGAGACTTAGATCGAAAAAATAACTTTGCCTTGATTTTTCTGAACAATTTTGCATAATATCTGTATCTGGATTTTTTGTAAATGTCTGACAGCATGGAATTGAGAATTTAGGTATATGTACTTGCTTTTACCTTGTAGTGTTATGAAAAATGCTTTTTTTTGTTATCTTTTTATTGTGTATTTTGAGGTCTCGGAAGGGCCGACGACTCTGACGTGAATGCTCTCAAAATTTCTTTGTATCCCTTACCCTACCCTATAGAAAAATGTAAAACCAATAAAACTTTTTCAATATAAATTGATTGAACTGGAACTCACAATGATCTGTTAGTTGTCCTCCTTCAGTGATTCAGAAGCGTAGGGAGAGCCTTCCAGCACCGGCATTTTCACTACTCTTTCAATTTGATTTGTTTCTCCCGAGATCCATCTGGTGAAGGGGCAAGCTTGCAAGCTTGCCCCTCCCTTCTGCTTCCCAGCTCCTAGGGTGTTGTTGGGAGTGTCCGACCGGCCACCGCCGATTTGGGGGCTCCCAACTTGCCACCCCTTACAGCAGGGGGTTCCTCCAGAATCCCCTGTTCCCCCAAGGGGGCCCACCAGGAAAACAAGTGGCAGACGAAGCATGTCTGTCGCCTTCGGAAACCGGAAGTCGAGTCTCGGAAACCAGAAGTCGAGTCATTTATTTATTTTATAAATTCTGTTCCCACCACAACTTATTGATTCCCAAGTAACTCTACTGAATATGCTGGTAGCTCAAGTGAACTGATGCAATAAAAACATAAGAACATAAGAATAGCCTTGCTGGAACAGGCCACAGCCCATCCAGTCCAGCATTCTGTCTCACACAGTGGCTCACCATTTGCTTCGGGGTATTCCCAAGCAGATGTCTTCACCTGCTTATGATTCCCTGCAAATGGCATTGAGAGATATCCTGGCTATCTCTCCAACCCGGAGGGTGTCCTTAGGCATCCATCATGATAGCCATTGATACCCTTGTTCTCCATGAACTCGTCTAATCCTTTCTTAAAGGTGTCGAGGCTGACAGCTGTCACCACTTCTTCTGGTAGGGAGTTCCATAGACCAGTGATCCTCTGGGTGAAAAAGTACTTCCTCTTATTTGTTTGAGGTCTAGCTATTAAAAGTTTCATGGAGTGCCCCCTAGTTCTAGTGTTGTGCGATAGGGAAAACAGTTTTTCCTTTTCTACTTTGTCCACACCGTGCATGATTTTATAGACTTCAATCAGGTCACCTCTCAGGCGCCGTCGTTCTAGAGTGAACAGGCCGAGCCGTTGCAGCCTCAGATGGCAAGGAAGGTGTTCCAGTCCCCTAATCATTCTGGTTGCCCTCCTCTGCACCTTTTCCATTTCCATAATATCCTTCTGAAGGTATGGTGACCAGAACTGTACACAATACTCCAGATGGGGCCTCACCATAGATTTATAAAGAGGAAGAATGACACTTGCTGACTTATTTTCTATACCCTTCCTAATAGTTCCAACTCTCATTTTATATAGCAAAACTCCATCTTACTGCTGCAATTATGATACGGTAGCCTAGTTAAAGTGAGTTTCTGATATCAAACAGCTCATGTACCAAAGAATTATCAAAACTGACAAGTTTGTTGGTTCACTTAAGAAATGTAGGAGCTGTTGTAAAAGGATGTTTTAAGAGGAAGAAAAGTGAGAGAAAGAATTGTTTTGACTTGGACTCAACTTCTAGCAATTACAGAGATGAATGCTCGACCCCCTCGCCCTATCTTCAGTTGTTATACTTCCAAGGACTTCCCAAAAGCCTCTCAAATCCCATCCATCTGCCTTTGTAGGGACAGAGATGAGAAAACGTAGTCCTGGGCTTCCTTCTAAAGTAACGCAGATAGCTCTCGACTTAGGATCGCAATAGATCCCAAAATTTATGTTGGTAAGCAAAATGGTTGTGAAACGAGTTGCCCCATTTTGCAACTTTTCTTGCCACAGTTGTTAAATGAATCACTGGAATAGCTAAGTTAGGAATACAGTTGTTAAGTAAATCTGGCTTCCCCTTGACGTTGCTTGTCAAAATGTTGCAAAAGGGAATCACAAGTCACTGCAACCATCATAAATACATGCCAATTGCTACCCTGTTTCCCTGAAAATAGGATCTTAATGGATAATAAGCCCAATCGGGCTTTTGAGCGCATGCACTAAAATAAGCCCTCCCCTGAAAATATTTCAGCACAGCAGCAGCCATGAGGTGACCACGCTCGCTGCCTCCTGCACCTCAAAAATAATAACACCTCCCCGAAAATAAGGCCAAGCTCTTATTTTGGGGGGGGGGGTGACAAAAGAAAATGAGACCCTGACTTATTTTTGGGAAAACATGGTAAGTTTCTGAATTTCAATCACGTGCCCATTGGGGATATTGCAATGGTTTTGTGAACGTTGGTCATAAGTCCCTTTTAGTACTGTTGTAACATTGAATGGTCACTAAATGAATGGATGTAAGTCAAGGACGACCTCTAATTGTGAGCGGAAGGTGGGGCACAAGAAAAACCCGGGTGCTAAAATGATTTGGCTTTTTGAGTCCTCTTGTGGAAGTATTTGAGGGAGCAGTTTTCAGGCCCAAATGAAGCCAATTAAGTCAGCCAGGAAAGAAAAGTTTAAATATTACTGCCATCTTCTGGCAACAAGAATAATACCAATCAACAAAAATGATCTGGTAAACAGATATAAACAATAATGAATAGTGGAAAATATTTCCTATCCAGAGTAGTTTTGATCATTCAAATATTATAACAAGCATAACAACTGAATACACATTTTGGTGTGTGTACATCCATACATGAGCAAACCATTTGGATTTGTAGAAATTGGGGCCTGATACTAGCAAAAGAAATTATGCAAGTTGTAATGGCCAGCTGATCTTGACAACAAATTTAAAGAAAAACTAGCAGCACAACATTAGTTCCAAAATAATTGAATTCCATGGCTGGCTATCAAATCCATAATATGCAGACTGCAACTGGGACAGGGGCAGAGACATAGAGAGCCAAAGAGGGCCCTTAGCTGGAATTCTGAAAAAAAAAATCAAACCCAAAATATTGCCAAGTCTGAAGAATTATGTGAAATAAACAGTTACGGAGAGCATCAGATCTGGAAAACCTAATATAAATTATTAGTGTTAGGTTTAGGTTTTATTGGTTTTTTATACCGCCCTACTCCCGAAGGACTCAGGGCGGTGTTCTGACTGGCCCGTGTTTTTCCCCAGCCTCCTCACTGTCCGACTCTGTTATCAATTCCACAGGCCGCTGGTGGACCACAACAATTAGTTAGTTAGAAAGATGGTACCAGGGGTGAGTTCTGGCAGGCGCTACTGCCGGTTTGCTTGTGTGTTGTGCGCGCATGTGCAGTGCAATAAAAATTGTTCTGCGCATGCACAAAAGCAAGAACCAAGATGGTGCTGCCTATGGCGTCGCCCGGAGAACTGGTTCGGGGGCATGGCAGGTCTTGGTCGCTGCCAGTTCCAATTGCCCAGGCTACCAAACCACTATCGGTTCAGCTGAACTGGTCCAAACTGGTAGGACCACTGGTTGATACCTAGTGTATTGCTTATCATTAAAATAATTAAAATTCATTTTATTTTCTCTTAAGGTTTTAAAATGCATAGATTAAGATATGGATCAGAACTGCAATCCCACTACAAAAATCACTGTCCTCACATTGCCAGGAAAAAAAAAATTCCTTTACCCCATTCTAGGCAAAAGTTAAAATACAATAGAATAAATTAGTTGATTCTTTGCTCCTCAAACCAGGCCGTCTTCAGTGGTGGGTTTAATTTATTTTTACCACTGGATCTCCCCCCTGTCCCCCGCGCTCTCTCCCTTCATGTACACCTTATGCACATGCGCCTGGCCTTCCGTGCATGCGTTTTGCTTGCGCACGCACCTTCCGTGCATGCACCCGGTCTCGAAATGTGGCTCAGTAGGACGGCATAGTGCTGGGGCGGGTGGGTGATCTCCGCTACCGGTTTGCCCAAATCGGTCTGAACCAACTAAATACTACCTCTGGCCTTCTTCCTACTTCATTCTTGCCACCTTATTTTGGAGTTCTTCCCATCTGTCAGTCTTCTTCTTAAATTATGAAGCTTAGAACTGGTCTGGTGTCCAAGCGATGCTGGCTAGAGGATTCTGGGAGTTGAAGTCCACACATCTTAAAGTTGCCAAGGTTGAGAAATACTGTCCAAGATTAATCCTCCTCAGAAAAGGTTTGCTGACAAAATTCTGGAAGCTGCCACATTGCTGTCATGTATCTCTTTTTGCTTCTGATTTTTCCTACTTTTCAGCTGACCATAATATTTACCAGTTGTCTTGATAATGCCAACTTCAACAATGTGGAGCTTCTCCTCTTTTAATGCTATAGAAAGCCTGTTTTTAAGAAACTCAACCCAACATTATTCAAACATTGTCCTAATTTTATTATGTTTACCCTTTCTGGTGTTCACGAAAGTAATTTACTTAGCTGATCATCTGATTATACTTCTCCCTGCCTCCATTGAGAGCTTCAGAAGAGCTTTTGCGGTGCTTCAAGTAAGCAAGTGGATGGATCCTTGGAATGGAGAACCACAGCAAGTTCTACTGTTGTTGGGCATGAAGAGCCATCAGCTCCAGAGACTGTATTCGCTCAGAAATCATCTGTAAGCCATCAATTAGAAAAAACAATTGATTAGTCCAGACTGTCATGTGTGCTTCTGAGGACTTCTTTGAGATCTAGAAATTTTATTTCTTCAGGATCAGGAACTGCATCCTGTTGTAACCACTTGTTAGGAATCTTCTCCAAAAGGAGAGGAGGATTGTTGGAATCTATGTCTCCCTGTGAAAGGAAGACCTTGCAGTGGCCATCATAAGCTCTTCCTTCCATGGGACTTTAAGCAGGGGTAAAATTCAGCCAGGTTCGGACCGGTTTGGGCGAACCGGTAGCTACGACGATCAGCTGGGGAGCGAACCAGTTTGTTCCACCGATCATGTGAGGCTGCCTGCCCCTGCTCTTTACTTACCTATTTCCTCTCAGCTGATTCTGCTGTGCCTCAGCTGTGTTACTCCCCAGAAGTAACATGGAAGGTAAGTTTTGTTAAAACTGCACACACGTGCGTGCCAAGCACACGACCACCGAAATGGTTGTTAAACCGGCAGGATCCCACCACTGTCTTTTTTCCAGCTACAAACTATGCATATGTGCTTCTAATACTTGTTTGGATTGGAGACATGTTTGTGTTTTGTGGGAGGACAGAAAGGAAGAATTTGCAGCTGCCAGAACAAACTATAAAACTTAATAGGTGACTAATATTGAAGGAGGAGCAGATTTCAGCAAACCAAATGTGGATGAGCTGAAAAGGGAAGCCTCACACTCAAATTCAAATTCAAATTTATTAACCGCACCCTCTCCCCACAGGGACCCGGGGCGGTGCACAGGAGAAGCTAAAAACAATATACAATAAATACAAAATACATACTTTAAAATAGAATTAAACAGTGTTACCCGTGCTAAAAATAATTAAGATTAAGAACCCATTAGAATATTTGGAATCAATAGACAGAGAGAACTATTCAAGGCCGGCCAGTCGAAAGAAATAGGTCTTCAATTTTGCACGGAAGGAGCGGAGGTCAGTGGTCGTTCTAATATCAGGGGGAAGGTCGTTCCAGAGGGCCGGGCCCGCCACAGAGAAGGCCCTTCCCCTGGGCGTCGCCCGCTGACAAAGTCTAGTGGACGGCACCCGGAGAAGTCCCTCTCTGTGGGAGCGAATCGGTCGTGAGGATGTGTGGGGCAGGATCCGATCTCGCAGATAGCTAGGTCCCGAGCCATGGAGCGCTTTGAAGATGATAACTAACACCTTGAAGATGATAACTAACACTCGGCAGAGCTGGCAGCATGAGCCTTACCGTCAGCTAACAGCTGGTAAAGCACTTTCTTCTTCATCAACCCCACCACAAAACAGATCAAGAGGCTGTCATGTCAGAAGAGCAGTTGACAGCAACAGGAGCCAACTAACTTAAAAACATACTTTTTCTGCTTGGCTGGCCTAGGTTAGTCTCTACCTTTAGGGTTTAGGGAACACTAGTTTTAATATGGGGATTTTAGTGCAGGGACAATTAAATTTAATTTGTTTTTACTTTATTGTATCTATTTTTGTATATATATTTTATGTGTTTTAATCTTTCCCTGTGCACCGCTCCGAGTCCCCTTGGGGAGAGGACGCGGTATATAAAATAAAATATTATTATTATTATTATTATTATTAACTTAAAAGTGATTAAACAATGGCTAAAGACTTTGTTATAAGCTCAGGCAAGTAAGGAGAATAGAAATGTTCATAGGACTGTGCCTAATTTAGATACATACACAGAGAAACTACCGTAGCATGGATAGAATATAATAAATAGTATAGATTAGTGATAAATATTAACTTTATCTAGAGGTAAAGAAGCAAATAAATGTTTAAAGTTTTTGTAAAATGAAAGCACAGAGAACATAATCAAAGTTTTTTGTTGGTAACTGGATCATTTCCCCAAAGAGCCCCCTTGCACCCTCCCCGGCATGAGAGAGCAGAGATCAATAAGGATGCAGGAGGCGAACGGTCTGCTCCATCTAGTAATGAGACATTTCCTGAGGGAGATGCTCTGCTTGGTAGATTTAAGCCTGCTTGCTGAGTTCCCTCAATCTTTACCTGCGTACCTTAAATTGCCTGAATCCCTTCGAGTACCCTGAATTGTTAAGTCCTCTTTTCTAAACCACTTCCACCTCTGAACTCCTAATATGACCAGGTTATGAACTATGGGCTATATATTGGGGGAAAAAACCCTATATTAAAAGGCATCCTTTCTTTCCTATCTCATAAAAATAAATGTGTTAGTGAATAAAAGGTCTACCAAATTCCACCTGGTTTTTGGTTACTGGAGACTAACTCCACCCCTCCCCTCCCAGGAGTCCCCCTGCAGCCTGTTTTGGATGCAGGTAAGTGCAGAGCGCTTGTGGAGGCTCAGGGAGGGCAAAAAAATGGGCCTACTGGAAGTTTCGGAAGGCCGGAAATGAACCTGTTTCCAGCATCCAGAAGGCCTTGGGAGGCTGTTTTTGTCCTCCCAGAAGCTCGAGGAAAGCCTCCAAAGCCAGAGGAGGGAAAAAACGCCAACGGCTGTGGTGCAGGAGACCAACTAGGCCATGCCCACTGTTAAGTCCCCGCGGTTACGACCGCGGAGAGTCAGCTAGCAACAGGAAGCTCCTGATTGGTCAAGATGCGGCAAGCTCCGGCGGGAGAAAGAATAGTTGTTGATTGGTTGCCTATTTGACAGCTATCGTATAAATAGCTGTCAAACGGGCTCTCGGTTGTTCAGTTCTGATTAGTGTTGTTTAATAAAGGTTGTTTTACTTGCACCAGTCGCCTCAGCTGTTTAGGACAATTAGGAAACACTACACCCACCATGGCCATGCCGACCCAGCAATCAGGCAGAGAACCCCTTGCTAAAATATTTGAAGCTCACCCCTGCTCGTATACTCTTTCCTTTCATATACCATAATAATCAATTCTGGAACCCCACATGTAACACTGGGTCCAGACAGAGCTCCAAATTTACAAGTCATTTTCACACCATTCATTCTTATAACCCCCACCAAGAATTTTGCAAGGAAGATTTGGTGGGAGACTTGGGTCGGAACTAAGAGAAAAGAATCTGCCTCCATGTTTCAATTTGCCTCTGCCACTTAACACAGGGCTTCTCTGCCACAGCAATCCATTTATTCCCTTTTAGATTTAGCTACATTAGGTAAAGTATACAAAAGGAGTAAGAGGAAGCCAAAGAAATTAAAGGCATGAAACGGAGCTATAATCACTTTCATAATTCAAGCCTTTTTCATTATCATGTGTTTTCTCTGCATCAACAAACATCAATAATCTTTCTTCTTCACTTTCATACATTTCTCAATGAGCTGCAGAAAGGCATAAATCCCCCAATTTTACTCATTCTCAGCTGCCATATCTTTTCAACAAGGATTCTGTTAAATACTTTCCAAGCCATCCTTAATTAACTCCTCTCCCCACCATTTATGCATTCACCCTTGCTATCTTTTAATTTGGGTAGAGGAATAATGGTGGATTTTCTCCCAATCGTCAACCACTGACTTCGTTTTCATGCAACTGTTAAATAGGTTGCACTGCCATGCCACACGTAAATAATATTTTCAAAATTCTCTATTTCCACTGTCCACACCCGCAGATCGAACATTTTTCAACATATTCTCACACTGAAATCTTCTTTTTCATCTTTTCTATACTAACCTTTATAACAATGGTTTCAATTCCCATTTGACATTTCACTGTACAGTGATCCCTCGTTTTTCGCGGTTAATGGGGACCGGAACCTTCCGCGAAAACTGAAAAACCGCGAAGTAGGATTCGCACCGGAAACTTGAGTTGGTGGACATCGTTTAAAGCAAGCACTAGGGGGCGCTTGCCTCCTGCCGCTGCATTTCCCCCCCTGTATTTTTGAAAAACCCGCGAAGCACTGAAGCCGCGAAACATGAAGCCGCGAAAAACGAGGGATCACTGTAATTCCTTCAAATCAGCAGTGGGTTTCACATTTTGTTACCACCACTTTGTGTGGGCATGGGCGCTGTGTGAGCACACACACCCCATCTACGCATGCGCCCAGCTTTACGCGCATGTGCTTTGCTCACCCATGCGCCTTCCGTGCATGTGCCCAGTTTCAAAAAGTGCTTAAATAGGACGACACAGAGCCAGCGCAGATGGGAAGACCCACCCGTCTAAACCAGTCCAAAACGGCTGACTACCACCTCTGCTTCAATTACTCCTGCCATCCTTCTCTCACTTCAATTCAATCCCATATAGATTTATCACTTTTATTTGTAATTCTATTTATTCTACTGGAAGCTCCTTGTTTAGTCCTCTTGCCCCACTTCTAATATATTTCTAAAAAATATTTCAACAAAATTGCTCTATGTTTTCTTTGCCTTTTTAACTTAAGCATTCCTTGTTCTCTTTGATTTGCATTTTGGTTTCATTTTTAATCTCATTTCATTTTTGCAGCAACCGTTCTCTTGTATTCATTTGTTTTTATTTACATCTTTTTTCACATTATAATTGTTTTTGTTATAATATTTTTGTATTTTTCCTTCTCTTTTTGCATTTTGCTCTTTTCTTCATTTTCTATTTTTTATTTTTCTCTAAAGCAATCCAATTTTTTAAAAAAATCTGAACTATCTTTTTATATTGAAAAAGTTTTATTGGTTTTTACAATTTTCGAAAAGGGTAGGGTAAGGGATACAGAAACATATTAAGAACTTTCGTGTCGGGATCATTGGCCCTTCTAGGGCTTCATAATAAAACATTAAAAAAAACATTTTTCGAAAAGTACTACAAGGTGAAAATAAGTACAAAATTCCTAAATTCTCCATTCTATGCTAGCAGTCATGTACAAACATCCAGACATAAGGTTAAGCAATATTAATAATAATAAAAGAAAAGAAAAGTTATTTTTTCGATCTAAGTCTCTTGGCAATTGTATCTTCTTTTTCTCCTCCCTGGCCCCCAGCGGGCGGGGCCGTGGCCCCCTCCGTCCCTCCTGGATCTTCCCCCAGGATAGAGGAATGTTTTTTAAGAAAGGCTTCCGCCTCAGCAACTGTTTTAATCCTCACTCTTCCTTCATCCCAGAACACCAACATCCCTTCCGGCATCACCCACTTGAACCAGATCCCGTGGTCAAACAATTTTCTGGATAAGAAGGAATACCTCCTTCTCACCTCCCTAATCTTTTTTGGGATCTGCTTCAAGATGGTGACTTCCTTTTGTTGGTAAATTAACGGCCCCCCTCTCTGCGCCTTCAAAATTCCCTCTCTGGTTGACCTTCTAACAAATTTAATATGTATCTCTCTGGGTACTTCATTTATCCTGGCATATGCTGAATTTATTCTGTAGACTAGGTCAATATCCCCCCTGGTCTCATCTTTAGGTTTCTGTAAATATTCTGCTAAAATTGTGCTCATGAGATCAGGAAGGTATTCACCAGATTCTTCAGAAACATTCTGAAATCTTAAAAAATATGACATCCTTTCAAAATCCATCCTAGACATATGACCAGACAAATCTGCAATTAAAAAAAAATCTGAACTATCTTTTAATCATCCTAATTTTCTTTGTGGGTGAAATACATAGGAAAATGGAAGGAGAGGTACATTACTCACTTTACTTTTCAAGAATAAGCCTGCCTATGGGGGCACATACAAATTGTTATTTACTTCCTTAGGAGGTCAGAAACAATGCAAGCAGTTCTCGACTTATATCCATTCATTTAGTGACCATTCAAAGTTACAATGGCACTGGATATTGTGACTTATGACCATTTTTCACACTTACAACCATTGAAGCATCCTTATGGTCACAAAATGAAACATCCAGATACTTGACAACAGTATTTATGATGGTTGCAGGGTCCCGGAGTCATGTAATCACCTTTTGCGACCTTCTGACAAGCAAAATCAAGATATTGGTTCAATTAACATCTGTAGTGATTCATTTAACAACTGTAGCAAGAAGGGTTGTAAAAATGGGGAAAAGGTCACTTAGCAACTGACTTGCTCAGTGATGGAAATTTTGGGCTCAATTGTGGTCATAAGTCCAGGACTATGGTACCTGTAAACAGTTACTATTCCTCAGGGGTGGGGCTGCTGGAGGTTCGTAGGGGGTTAGGAGAACCTCTAGCGAAGATTCTGTGCAGTTCCGAGAACCCCCAAATCCCACTCCTGGCTGGCCCCACCCACCCACTCCTTCCCGGGAGTTCCCATGCGGCCCGTTTTGGATGCAGGTAAGTGCAAGTTTGCATGGAGGCTCGGGGAGGGCGAAAAACAGGCCTACTGGAAGTTCGTGAAGGCCAAAAACGTACTCTGGGGCCTGGGGAGGCCATTTTCATCCTCCTGGAGGCTCAAGGAAAGCCTCGGGTGCCCTGGGAGGGCAAAAACACCCCCCTGCCCATGGTGCAGGAGACTAAGCCACGCCCATCATGGCCACGCCCACCCAGCAACCAGGCAGAGAACCAGCCCTGCTATTCCTGATGTCATCAGTGTCCTTACAGCACAAAAAAAAACACCTTCCCCAAATGGCAGTCATGATAGTCTGCAGAAAAAAACAGTAGCGCCGACACAATCTTTTAGCATCTTTGAAAAACGTGTCATAACTAAGTTGGATCACAGCTTTATGGCTAATTTACTTACGGCAGAGTTTTGCCCAGCGTGTGTGTGTATATATCAGATCTATGTGCACGTTCATGTATGGCTGTGTTTATATATCCCTGTCTTGGACCGTATGTGTAATTTTCCTTTCTGTTTTTGCATTCTCTCTCTCTCTGCCAGGTTCATCCAATTTAAGTCACAGCTTCTTTTGCAAGCATGAGCCACCACTAGGGGGCAATGCATCCTCTAATTACACCAGGAAAGTCAAGGTCCTTTGGCAAAGCCACCCCTGATGAACCTAAATGGATTTTAAACATTAATATAATAGGTGTTTAGTTAAGAATAGGGAGGGCGGGGTGAGTGAGAGTGTGTGTCTGTGTGTGTTTTAAATGAGCCAGCAGGTTCTGAAGAATGCATTAGGAATGGCAAGTTCTGAGTGGCTACTAAATTTATTTCGGTAGTTGTGAATTCCAATTGTCAAGGAGGCTTGGGGATGCTAATTTAAAGAAAAGCTCATTTTGATAAATGCCGGTGCAATGACCCTCATAAATCGTAGACTTATTTCTGGAGTTAATGGAGGGTTACTAATTTCACAGCAGCAAAAGGAGCTTCTTCATTTACTTATGATGCCTCCTGCAGGCCAAGCAGAGGGACTTAAAAGAATGCGAACAGAGGCGGTCATGTCTCCTTTTGAGAAGAACTGATGTACAATTCTGCTGGAATTACAAATGGAAAGGAAAGGACAAAACCCAACAGGCAAAGTATAAAGTTTTGTGTAGTTTGGCTTGAAGCTCAGGTAAATGGGTTTCTTATTTAAGAGTGCAGAGAAGAGCAACAAAGATGATTAAGGGACTGGGGACTAAAACATATGAAGAACGGTTACAGGAACAGGGTCTGCCTAGTTTGATGAAAAGAAGGATTAATAATAATAATAATAATATTTTTAATTTGTTGACCGCTCCCTCTCCCCATAGGGACTCGGAGCGGTGCACAGGGAAAAACTAAAACGATAAATATACAAACACATTAAAAACAAATTAAACATATACCTGTGCTAAAATACCCCATTAACATACTAAAATTCCCAGTTAAAACAACTAAAACCCCATAGAGAGAGATTACCCTAGGCCGGCCAAGCAGAAAAGATGTGTTTTTAGTTTTAGACGGAAGGAGCAGAAGTCCGTGGTCGTTCTAATATCGGGGGGAAGGTCGTTCCAGAGGGCTGGGCCTGCCACATTAAGGGAGACAAGATAGCAGTGTTCCAATATCTCAGGGGCTGCCACAAAGAAGAGGAAGCAAAGCTATTCTCCAAAGCACCTGAGGGTAGAAGCAATGGGTGGAAATAATCAAGGAAAAAAGCAATCTAGAAATAAGGAGACATTTCCTGAAAGATAGAACAATTAATCAGTGGAACAACTTGTCTCCTGAAGTTGGGAATGCGCCAACTCTGGAAGTTTTTAAGAAGAGGTTGGATAACCATTTGTCTGAAGTGGTGTAAGGATTCTATTCTATTCTATTCTATTCTATTGCTAAACGGGATCTGAACTTTGCTTCGGAGGAGTGGGCTCAAATGCCTTGAACGATCATACTTGATAAATCCCTACAGGTAAGACAATAGGCAAAGTAGCATCAACCAAGTGACTTTCCTCTGTCTCTGCTTATTTATTTAATGAAATGTAGGTACTGCCTATCTCACTCTCGGGGGATAGCATTACACATAGTTCAGTTATAGGAAAGCCTCCCTGTAGACAAGCCCAGTTCAGTTGGCAGCATTTTAGTCAGGTTTTGCTGACCTAGAAAGCTAAGGAGAGTTGAATCTGATTGGTACTTAGGTGGGGAACTGTCTGAGAAATCCAGAACCACACATGAGACTGAGGTTGAAAAAATACCCCGGCAAAGAGCAGTGCCAAATGATTTCTATATTATCATTGGGAAAACTACATGGTTGCGTCACGAGGAATTAAATTCAAATTTAATGTTAATAAGCATTTAAAAACATTGGAATCATCGAATATAAAATAACAGAAGAGACAAAATCTTGCCTTTCCATGATCACATGATTCTCAAATGCCCAGATGCTTGAAATAATAACATACTTTTAATAATGCCCTAGAAGTAGTGAAAAAGCCAACTTTGTGTATTAGTCTAAACTCTAAACTCTAAAGCCATTAGACTAGAAACCGAAAGACCATGAGTTCTAGTCCTGCCTGAGCCACAAACCCAGCTGGATGACCTCAGGCCCTGGGAAGAAAGCAATGGCAAACCATTTCTGAAATCTTGCTTTAAAAAAACCTACGAACTTCTCCAGGAGTAATATCTCATGATGTTCCATTGCTTCTTGGGTCATTATAATAAAAAAATGTAAAATATACTTTCTACCTGTGTCTCCTTTAAGTCCTCCTTCCTCTGATCAGTATAACAGCTCAGGAAACAATGAAATACTGTACATCAGTGTTTCTCAACATTAGCAACTTTATATGAATTCAACATTCATAATCTTCCGTTTCGTTGTATTTATTTTGTACGATGACAATAAAGACTATACTATAGTGTGGAAATTGAACTCCATTTACAATGCAATACAATAGCAGAGTTGGAAGGGACCTTGTAGGTCTTCTAGTCCAACCCCCTGCGTGGGCAGGAACCTTATACCATTTCAGACAAATGGCTATCTAACATCTTTTTAAAGACTTCCAGGGTTGGGGCATTCACAACTTCTGGAGGCAAGCTGTTCCAGAGGTTAATTGTTCTTACTGTCAGGAAATTTCTCCTTAGTTCTAAGTTGCTTCCCTCCTTGATTAGTTTCCACCCATTGCTTCGTGTCCTGCCCCCGGGTGCCTTGGAGAATAGTTTGACTCCCTCTTCTTTGTGGCACCCTCTGAGATATCGGAACACTGCTATCATGTCTCCCCTGGTCCTTCTCTTCATCAAACTAGACATACCCAGCTCCTGCAACCGTTCTTCATATGTTTTCGTCTCCGCACATCTTAAAGTTCCCAAGGTTGAGGACATTGCTGTAGATGTTTACTTACTTTGTCGTCATTTTCATAACATTTTCAATTGCACCAAAGGTGCTTTTTCAAAAGACAATTAGACTTTCTTTGTTTTTCCTTGAAGAGGTTTCACTTCTCATTCAAGAAGAGTCCTCAGCTTCTCATTCAAGAAGCTGTCACCTTTGGGACAACCATGACCTGGATGACTGAGAATCTCCTCAAGCCACACTCCAAATTTTAGAATTCATGTTTTCTGGTGAGATAGAGTCAATAAGAGCTTATGCACCTGGGGGGCTAACATGTCTCTTTGACCCGAGATGGGTTTCTAAAATAAACTCTGGAAACTTCCTGTTGGAAGAAATGTCCATTTGGGTTCATGGAAACATGGAGGCTGTTTGGAAAGATGGTTTAATGGTGGACAGGACCACATGACTTGAGATCCTGGGCAGTTTAGTACACGGAATAGAGAGAAAGAGAGATTTATACCCTCTCTTGGACCCTGCCTTTGTGTTTCCTGTTCCTGTGTAAAAGAAGGTATCCCATTGGTTGATGTAGGGATCATGTGCAAATCCTAGGAGTTTGCCTGAGGTAAGTCAGGGTAAACTGTGGGTTGATGTAATGTCCCTAGGTGATTTCGCAATGCAGTGAGTCCTGCTGTTGGTTGGGTAGAGGGCTAATCCTATCATGTCTTGAGGGCCATGTCTTAATCCCACCATCCGGAGCTGAAGGCCTTTTGTCTTGTAGATAGCCCAGTCTTTCTAGGGCTATTAACAAAGGTGGAGGCTGCTTTCCAAGAGAAGGTTTCTCCTTTCCTCATCCAGGAAGGTATAATATTTTAATATTTCCTAGAATATTTCATTCTTCTAGAAGAGGGGTAGGTGCTAACTTCCTCCATTTCTTTGCTCACTCTTTTCTTACCATTTTAAAATGCAACAGCACACAGCTGACAATGAATTGTGCTGGTATTTGGACCCAAAGCAGAGAAGTGGTAGCCAAGAACTTCACTTTGAGTCTCTAGTTACAAACCAAGGTGACCCAGGAGAGAGAGATTGTGTGTACAGGAGACGGAACATTTTCCTGGTATTTTAATCAAACAGAGAAAAGCCCCACCCAAGGTTCCTGAAAGCAGATTATGCCCATTTGATATTTGGACAGGTTTTTCTGCCCTCACTCTATGGAAAGGGCAGGCTGTGAATTCAAAAGGAAGAATGACTCGAAAGTTGAGAAAGTGATTATTCCGAGGGGGCTCTAGCTCGGATGACATCAAGCAACAAGGCTGGGCAGGAGGTAGAAAGCACCTCTAGGCTAACCCTGGGTCAGCATGAGGCCTGCATGATCTGAGCAATGAGATCTAATGCAGGTTGGATATTAAAGGCTAAATGGGATTAAACAAAAAGAAATTCCCCTTGTAGCAAGTGGGAGGAAGCTTCAAAGTCGGATTTTGTCCTTTCTCAAACAAAGAGAAGTCCTGCTTGCTGGCATAGCCTCTGGGCAAACCACTGGGTGGATTTCAATGTGCTCAAGCGAGAGGCTTCTGTTGGTTTTTGAGCTCCAAAGGTATCTCAGGGGAAGACCTTCACGTTCAAAAGCTCAGGCTGGGCTTATCCTGCTTGTTCTCATTAGTTATTAGTTGTTGGCATGGGGAATGGGTTGGGCCATTCTCCCATCTCCCAGGCTCACCTGGTGAGAATAGACAGGGATGTTCAAGATGCTCATTCAATGGGCACTGTGAGACCAGCTTCCTTGGTATGCTAGCAATGGGGAGAGACTCAAAGGCAATTAACCTTTCAAGGACAATTACATTTTTAAAACTGGGTTTGCATATTGAGCTAAGCATAAATTGATGTAATCTGATTTGGGACTGGTGTGGGAACCCAGCTATTTGTTATTTAGTCAATGTAAATTAAGGTCAAGGTTCCCCTCACACATATGTGCTGGTTGTTCCCGACTCTAAGGGGCGGTGCTCATCTCTGTTTCAAAGTCGAAGAGCCAGCACTGTCCGAAGACATCTCTGTGGTCATGTGGCCGACATGACTCAACGCCGAAGGTGCACGGAACACTGTTACCTTCCCACCAAAGGTGGTTCCTATTTTTCTACTTGCATTTTTACGTGCTTTCAAACTGATAGGTTGCCAGAAGCTGGGACAAGTAACAGGAGCTCAGTCCATTATGTAGCTTTCTGATTGCCACCGAGCCACCGCGTCCCTCAATGTAAATTACCCATAGATAAATCCAGTCTACATTTGGCAGCCTCATTCTTAGCTGAAAATCATATCCAAGGGGATATGAAGTCAGATTATGTTCACATCGAGTTAATGGTGCATAATGGAACACTGAGCATATTCACTGTGGTCTGTAAAGACCTGGATATAAAGGATAAAATGTCTTTATTGTTGGAAATGGCTTAAAAAGCCAATTTGGGGGGCATTGGGGAGGGGGGAAGCATCAAAAAGCTAAGATGGCATCCATGATGTGATGCACTTAAAGTGGGGCATGGATGTGGTTGTGGGCAGCCAGTTTGGCTTTTTTTTACAGCCCCTATGGATGTCCTCAAGGGGATCTTTCCCTTGGCATTTTAATTAACTGCTGGAAATACTGTGGAATAAAAATGCGGAACACTCAGTCCTCATGGCCACCCCATAACTCAATAAGTATAGGAATAACACCTCCAACGTTCCAACTCAATTGTCTCTTTCTCTTCTTAGACATTTCAAAGCACATTGTGGTTCATCAAGTTGATTGAAGACAGGTAGAAGACCCATACAAATTGTGCATGTTTTCCTTATGGCATTACAAAATGGAGTGGCCATGTACCCTATGAAGGAGAATCCTTTGTAAGTGTGGCTGTCAGAGGACAGTTTCATCTGTGAGCTGCTCTTCCTTTCAAATCTGATCTGAACAGATACGTTCAGAGAGTGTGAAGCCTTAAAGCAGGGATGTCCAAACTTGGGAACTTTAAGACTTGTGGACTTCAACTCCCAGAATTCCCCAGCCAGCATAGCTGGCTGGGGAATTCTGGGAGTTGAAGTCCACAAGTCTTAAAGTTCCCAAGTTTGGACATCCCTGCCTTAAAGGGACCAACCTGAATAGGTCGAACAGCACAGAGATGGCATGGCTTGCTTATTCAAAAACCTCTTTCTGTAGGGAAAGATACTGATTTTTTTTGTAGTTTCTGTTAATTCTGTACTTTTTAAATGGGTAACTTATGCAGGTACATTTGCAGACACACTTCTAAACATATTTAGAGTCAAGTTGTAATAATTATTTATCAATTAGTATGCAAATCTGAGCACTCTTCTTTCTTTTTTTGATGCATTTCCACATTGTAGGGCAATTCAAGGCCAGCTTAAAGCCAACTAATTCTTTTTGAAAATAAAACCATGATCTTGAGCAACGGATGCTTCTAAATGCCTGTTTAATTAGTTCAGGTAACCCAATTATTCAATGGACTTTTAACTGAGTGTAAGGAATGTTATTTTCTTTATAATGTCCAGGAATACGAGCCTCTCAAGGTACTGAACCGTGACCAACCAGAATAGTGCCAAGGTCTTCTAACTAATAAGTGATACTGGGACCCACAAACGAACACAAATATACGTGTCCCAATATAATATTGCAGGATCCAATCTGGTGACCCAACAGTGCCAAGGTCACCGGGACCAGAAATTTAGTTTTCCGAGTTTTCGGATTCGTGCTGGTGCCCATCCTCAGGCAACCCCTCTCTACTGGAATATTCTGGTAGAGAGAACTTGCCTGACGATGGGCTCCAGTTTGGAAGATTAAACTTCCAGTAACCGACCCAGATTGGATCCTGTGATATTGGGACTCTAAAGAAGATTCTTTAGTAAACACATGATGCATTAAGTGGCTTTACACTTAATTGCACTAAACCAGAGTTCCCTCACTAACTATGATTTGTTAAATCAGCCATGATGAGAATCATAAACTATTACTTTTCCTAATCCCAATGGTTGGGTTCACTTAATATTTGGAAACGCTAGTCAAATTCATTTTAACTTGGTAGATTTTGGTGAGATGACTGCTCAGTGTTGTATGAAACCATGAAATATGGAGTCTATTCATAAAGTTATGATTACATAAATCCCTGAGTGTGTGTCATGGGAACAGAGTCAAAGGAAGTCAATAAAATTCAGGAATCCCATCAATATCTGATTTTGCTTTGTTTCTACCCATCACTGCTCAATGATGTCATTCTCTTCTCTTAAGGGAAGGCCTGGGATCACAATCTGAAATCAACTAGGTGTTGTGAAACAAGCCAGCAAACAAGATAAAATTTATTCTCTTTAAGAAGAGACCAGGCAGCCACTTGTCTGAAATGCTGCAGAGTTTCCTGCTTGAGCAGTGGGTTGGAATAGAAGACCTCCAAGGTCCCTTCCAATTCTGTTTATTCTGCTAAATAATGGGGTTTAGGAAGATGTCTGTGAAACATGGCTATCTACAACTTCCTATCGAATGGGATTGTACTGCAATATGCAGCTGACCTTTCTAGATTTTGGCCTCTTTGATTTTCCTTCCACATTCAGAAGCAATATGTAAGCACCATTTATAAAAGGACAAGCCAAATAGGGTCCCCAAGAGTCACAATTCAAGCACATCTGCATCTAATGCAGATGGAAAACAGAATGCTGGCTTATAGGAAACAACAAAGATCTACCTTCAAAGTGCGTCCATAAAGCTTGATTTATTTATTTAAACAATAATAACCATGTTATTTCTGATTAATGTCTGATCTACATCACAAAGAAGAGAGGGTCAACCTATTCTCCAAAGCATTTAAGGGTAGGACAAGAAGCAATGGATGGAAACTAATCAAGGAGATAAGGAACCTAGAACTGAGGAGAAATTTCCTGACAGTGAAAACAAATAATCAGTGGAACAGTTGAATGCTCCAACACTGGAAGTTTTTAAGAAAAGATGGGACAACCATTCATCTGAAATGGTACAGGGTTTCCTCTCTGAGCAGGGGTTGGACTAGAAGACCTCCAAGGTCCCTTCCAACGCTGATATTCTATTTCTATTGCTATGAGAGTAATGAGGATCAACAAATCATCCTCTTGAAAGTTCCAAAACATGAAATGACTTTCTGGGGCAAGATGGAAGAACAATCTACGGCAGTCCATTTGGAGCGGTGATTTTCCAGGAACTTGGTGGCACACATCACATTTGCTTGAGCGTCATTTAAATATTACTGGTCACGTTACATTGTAGTTGTTTGGAAATAATTATATCCATATCACAGACAGTAAATAATAGATGTGCTTTCAGTAACATTTGATTCATGTTCTGTTTTAATATGGCAAACTTAGAAGTAATTTAATCTCCCAGTAAATTGAACTGGTAGGGGGTTCTTCACACAGAAGATTGCAAGTTATTAATTCCAGACAGTCTTCATCTTGTACAATTAGTCACTGTTTGCAGCTGGAAATGTTTTATTAATTTTCTATAGCAGTTGATTTTCCACAGTTTTCTCAGTTTAAATTAAGCAGTAAGAGCTGCTGTTCCTTCTTAAATAAATTTCCTTTCTGCAAAAAGACACATGCCTCTGGCTATGTCAATTTCCCCATTTGATTAAAGTGCCAGCAGGCAATTAATAACTTAATGCATTTTAAAGTACTTTTGGAAAAGTAATTTGAATAGCCAAACTTGAGGAGTTGAATTGATTGTTGCACAAGATTTAACACATGCTTTTTATGTGTGTGTACTGTATGATATACAATACATACACACACACATACATCTTGCAAAGGACAAAGAAGACAGTATCACAGACTAGTGCAAAGTAGTTCTTTTCTCCTACTCCATAGCAATAATGCATCACTATAGCTATTAAAAATATAATATATAATAACACAAATGAAGGCAGAATTACCAGATTAAAATTTAACACATCCTGAAAAATGCAAAGCTTAACCTATTGGATGAGAACATGTTCTTGGGACACAAAGTAGCTTCTAATCATAATCTCCTTCCAATTTAACTCTTTTTAATTTTTTACATAAATTAGGGAGTGTACAAGGTAAGTGTTGATGAAACATGCTTGTGCTCTTGCACAGTTGCTTGATTGCTTTAGTCTGTTTATAAATGTTGGAATCCTTGCAGACTCAAATTTGTTCTAGATCAGGGGTCTCCAACCTTTGCAACTTTAAGTCTGAAGGACTTCAGCTTCCAGAATTCTCCAGCCAGCTTTGCTGGCTGGAGAATTCTGGAAGCTGAAGTCCTTCAGACTTAAAGTTGCAAAGGTTGGAGACCCCTGTTAGATAGAACAATGCTTTTCAAACTTGAGATAAGTGGAATTCAACTCTCAGAATGCTCCCGACAGCATACTGTCAGAAAACATCCTCACCAGCAACCAACACCCAAGCAAGCAGGGATTAACACCAGACAGACAATCAAGCAGAAAACAATACCCTAGTCAAGGAACTACTAAGGAAATAAACAAGCAAGTAGGCAGACAAACAAGTAGAAAACAATATCCAATTCATAGGAATCACCAAGAAGGAACCTCCCCCCTCCCCCTGGTCCCAGCACTGGCAAAACAAGTTTCTGTATATAAACAGGGAGTAAACCTCACATTCACTAGCACTGATGATAGTATATAGTTGGGTATTGAAATGTGTAGAAGCAAACAACCAGGCTCAGACAGTATCACAGAGTCCACGGAAAGTTATTGTGTAGTAGCTTCAAAGAACCTGAATGAAGCAGATTATGTAGACACATTTTTGTCGGCTTTCAAGTCTGTACACCTGACCAAAATGGCATTAATCACACTTGTGGATGATCTGTAGTAAGAGCAGGATGGGAGCAGGTTGCGCATATCTTTGCTTTCCTTAATCTCTCAGGGGCCCTTTGATACCCTCAACTATGATAACCTCCTGGATTGGCTATGGGGAATGGAAGTGGGTTGCAGTGTGGTTGGGCTGGTTCTCTTCCTTTTTCCCCAGAGCTGGTTCCAAGCAGTGTTGATATGGATGGAGAGAAGTCTAATTCACAGCACCTGTTTTGCGGGGTATCTTGGAGCCTGCTATTTCCCCATTCTTGTTGAATATCTATGTGGAGCCATTGGGTGAGATTGCCTGATGGCATGGCGTGTACACTGATGACACCCAGTGTTATAGCTCCAATCTGGGCTGACAAAGGGGTACTGTGGAAGCTCTCTCTTGATGTCTGGAGGCTATGAAGGTTTGGATGAGGAAGAACCAGTAAGACTAAATGGGTCCTGGGTTTTAGGGTCCCCTAGTTTGGGGGACTTTTCAACTCTTCTTTTGAACAGGGTTCCATTACCCCAAACTTCATCAGGGCACAATTTGGGGGTCTTCCTGCATTCAGGCTCCTGTTTGAGGAGCAGGCAGCAGATCTGGCTAGGAGAACTTTTGCCCAGCTTCATGTTGTGTAACAATTGCACCACATTTTGCTTTGCTCACAGTCGTTTATGCCATAGTCACTCCTGCCTGCATTCTATATGGGGCTGCCTATGTCAACAGTATACAAAACAAATCAATATTAAAGGTGCATGGGCTTGTTCTTTTTATTGACACAACCTATGAGTTGTATTAAAATTGAATTGAACTTGAATGCAAGTAATTGGAAAATGAAAACTGGTCCTTGAATCAGAAACGGGGCTGATTGGTGATGAATATATTACATGATGATGTTAATGATTACTGGTCTAGATTAATGTTTTTCAGGCTTGTTAACTTTAAGATGTCTGGATTTCAACTCCCAGAATTCCCCAGTTGAAGCCTACAGATCTTAAAGTTGCTAAAGTTGATAAACATTGCTGTACGTTATACAAATACGAATAAAGGAGAATATTTGTAGCTCAAGGTTGAAATGAGGGGTCCTTGGTCCTCAGCCAAATCACTTGGCATCAGAGTGCCATCAAATCAGCCATCAATAGACATTAACAACATCTATAGACAGTGGTGAGATGCAACCGGTTTGATGAGCATGTCCTTTGTGTGCTCACACGCACTTCATGCATCCATGTGCTTAAAGCACTTGTGTACAGTGCTGAAAATGGAGCCTTTAGAAGCCCAGCTGCTTATCTTCCAAGTCAGCAATGGTAAGTAGAACAGCATGAGGGGAGAAATCAGCTGCGCCACATGATTGAGATGATCTAGAAAGCAGGAAATAAAGGACAGGATAGGGCGGGGATGGGTGGATGGGGCCAAGTGATTGTCAGAGCTACTGGTTTGGCCGAACCAGTCCAAACCGGCTGAATACCATCTCTGTCTATAGACTATGCAAAAGAGACAAATCAACCAGCCCAAAAGACAAGAAGACTTCAGCACCACTCCACCAGTAATCATTGGATCATATCATCAGATCAGCATAGATGAACTCCAAGGCCAACTTCAAATTAACAATCAAGTAAGCAACAACCCAATCAAGAAACTGCCAAAGAGCCATCAGTAAACAGCCCAACCAAAGAATCTCTAATACTGCCTCCCACCCACCCAGACAGGCAAGACACCAAACTATGACAGCAAACAGCACTCCTTACTAGCGCTGATGATGTTACCTAGTTAAGGTAATGAAACGTCTGCAAGAAATCAAGCAAGCTCAGAGAGCACCTAGGACCTACAAGTACTAGCTTTAGCTGCCCAGCAGAGGTCGCTATTGTAGAGCAGCCTGGAAGACCATTCTCTGTACTAAATTTAGCCAACAAAGCTTTTAATCGCACTTTTGGGCAAACCAGTCCATTAGGATTACTACAGGCATACTAAATATTAAGCACTTGTTTTATGGCTTTGTTGGATCAAGGCCTAAGTGAGCCTTGATATTATCTTGAATCCATTCCAGGAACTGTCAGTCTGTGAATATGACAAACACTGGAAATGGGAGCCTATTTTTAACTATCTTTTAGAACCAGTTATATTTGCAGGCTCAGAAATGGAAATATTTTCAATGAAACAGCAAATGCTGCTAAGCGGCCAGTCTGGATGATAGTGGGCATAAGGGTCATATGAAAAGTGGGTTGTCTCCATCTCCAGGGGCTCTGGCTCAGACTTTGGTTGAGCTTCTCTACTGTGCTGCCATGTGCACTAGTATGGCACAGACTGGGTAAATTATTGGGTAAATTATAATATATGTGTGTGTACACGCATACATGTTGTCTTTACTTAACAAACATGCATTTAGCAACTGCTCAAAGTTATGATAGCACTAAATCAGGGATGTCCAAACTTGGGAACTTTAAGACTTGTGGACTTCAACTCCCAGAATTCCCCAGCCAGCATCCCTGCACTAAATGAATGGTGCTTTATGTTTGGTCCATGGAGTTGCCACTATCACATTTTTGTCACAGAAGAGAAGGAAAACAGGAAAGGGAGAGGTGAGAAGAAAGAAGGAAGAAAAGGAGGAGGAAGAAGAAATAAATAATAATTGGTGGCTCTCTTGTCTGGAAATATTGGCACTTTTTCCAGGTTAAATTCCTCTGGGAAATAGATGGGATAAAATATTGATTCTGAAGAAGCATGATAGATATGATATCAATGACAGGAATGACAGCAGCTGCCAAAAAAGCCAACACAGTTCTAGGCTGCATAAACAGAGGGATAGAATCAAGATCACGTGAAGTGTTAATACCACTTTATAATGCCTTGGTAAGGCCACACTTGGAATACTGCATTCAGTTTTGGTCACCACGATGTAGAAAAGATGTGGAGACTCTAGAAAGAGTGCAGAGAAGAGCAACCAAGATGATTAGGGGACTGCAGACTAAAACATATGAAGAACGGTTGCAGGAACTGGGTATGCCTAGTTTAAGGAAAAGAAGGATTAGGGGAGACATGATAGCAGTGTTCCAATATCTCAAGGGTTGCCACAAAGAAGAGGGAGTCAAGCTATTCCCCAAGGCACCTGAGGGTAGAACAAGAAGCAATGGGTGGGAACTAATCAAGGAGAGAAGCAACTTAGAACTGGGGAGAAATTTCCTGACAGTGAGAACAATTAATCAGTGGAACAACTTCCCTCCAGAAGTTATGAATGCCCCAACACTGCAAGTCTTCAAGAAGATGTTGGATAGCCATTTGTCTGGAAGGGTATAGGGTTTCCTGCCTAGGCAGGGGGTTGGACTAGAATACCTCCAAGTTCCTTCCAACTCTGCCATTTTATTGTATTGTATTGTATATAGCCCATGCAGTGCTTGATATTTTACACTAGATGGGGATAAATAGTGAAATACAATTCAATTTATTAAATATATATACTGTACATTGTTGCTCACCAGCAACATATGCTTCAGTAAAATATAATATGAAATTATTCAATAAAATGTCATCAATAAAACAGAAAAGGATATAAAGACAGTATACAACAATGAGGAAAACATTGTATGTATGTATGTATCGGTATATGTATTGTATACATTGTGTGTATAAAAAGGAAAAATGTTTCTGAGAAAAAGACTCACTAAACATTTTCAAGGTCAACTTGGCAGGGTTAAACGTAATCAGTGGGAGAAGCATAGCTGAAATAAAGATTTGCACTTTACTTAGAAAACAGCTGCTTTGAACCTGTGTGCCAGAGCCTTGAATTGTTGTATAATGTAATTATTTAAAGTATATCTAAGTTTAGATCTGCAGGGACGCGGTGGCTCAGTGGCTAAGACGCTGAGCTTGTTGATCAGAAAGGTCAGCAATTCAGAGGTTCGAATCCCTAGCGCCACATAACGGAGTGAGCTCCTATTACTTGTCCCAGCTTCTGCCAACATAGCAGTTTGAAAGCATGTAAAAATGCAAGTAGAAAAATAGGGACCACTTTGGTGGGAAAGTAATAATGTTCCATGCGCCTTTGGTGTTTAGTCATGCTGGCCACATGACCACGGAGACGTCTTCAGACAGTGCTGGCTCTTCAGCTTTGTAACAGAGATGAGGACCATCCCCTAAAGTTGGGACCGACTAGCACATATGTGCGAGGAGCACCTTTACCTTATTTAAGTTTAGATCAAGAATAAAATAATCTTTTCTCACAGAAAAAGATGTTGAATTGAAGTTGATTCTCAAGGCTAAAGATATATTACCACTTAATTATGATTTTTTTGTTTCTGCACTACACTAGTATAAATAATCTACATATCTATGGAGAGTCTCAGTCATCCAGGTCATAGTTGTCCCAAAGGTGCTTTTTCAAAAGGCAACTGGATTTTTTTCAAGATGTTTCATTTCTAATCCAAGAAGCTTCTTCAGTTCTGACTGAATGGTGGAAGATGGAAGGATTTATATTCCTTGAAGTCATCTGGTCGGTAGCACTCTTTCTGGGAGTTGTTGAGGCCACTTGGAGGTTTATCTGTGCCCTAAAAGTCACCTGAATAGTGCAAATATGTACGAAACCTTCTTTCAGCAGTTCCAAGAAGGTTCCACCCTCAATTGCACTGTTCAGGGACCCCGAGGGCACAGATAAACCTCCAACTGGTCTCAAGATGACTGCAAGGAATATAAATCTTCCATTCTCCACCATTCAGTCAGAACTGAAGAAGCTTCTTGGAGGAGAGACACAACATCTTCAAGGAAAAACAGAGAAAATCCAGTTGCCTTTTGAAAAAGCACCTTTGGGATAAATAATCTACATTTCCTCCCCCCTCCCAATTCTAACTTACTGTGATGAAATGGAATTAGTTTTAATGGAGCATTTTGAAGTAATTCTTATAAGAAGAGTTCTTTCAGTGGATTAGTTGGAAGCGACAATCCATTTCCAATGGTCTGCAGTTTACCTGACTTTCTGAGTTTCAAGTCAATCCTACGTGGAAACTTCATACAGTTTTTTCAAACTGGGAGATCTTAGTTGCAGGAAAATTTTGAAATAAGGAAACACTATTTTTTTTTTAAAAAAAGGCCAACACTAGCAATAGCTTTCCCACTTCTGATACTAAAGCTCAAAAGTATTACTAAAATAAATCAAAGTTTGAAACTATCTAATAAAATGAAATTCAAATATCTAATAAAATGAAATTCAATTGTGAAAAAATTAAGGTCCTACATATAGGCAAGAAAAACCAAATGCACAAGTACAGTATAGATGGTACCTTGCTCAATAGTAGCAACTGTGAGAGAGATCTTGGAATCCTAGTGGACAACCATTTAAATATGAGCCAGCAGTGTGCAGCAGCTGCCAAAAAAGCCAACACAGTTCTAGGCTGCATAAACAGAGGGATAGAATCTAGATCACGTGAAGTGTTAATGCCACTGTATAGTGCCTTGGTAAGGCCACACTTGGAATACTGCATACAGTTTTGGTCGCCACGATGTAGAAAAGACGTGGAGACTCTGGAAAGAATGCAGAGAAGAGCAACCAAGATGATTAGGGGACTGGAGACTAAAACATATGAAGAACGGCTGCAGGAGCTGGGTATGTCTAGCTTGATGAAGAGAAGGACCAAGGGAGACATGATAGCAGTGTTCCAATATCTCAGAGGGTGCCACAAAGAAGAGGGAGTCAAACTATTCTCCAAGGCACCTGGGGGCAGGACAAGAAGCAACGGGTGGAAACTAATCAAGGAGAGAAGCAACTTAGAACTAAGGAGAAATTTCCTGACAGTTAGAACAATTAACCTCTGGAACAACTTGCCTCCAGAAGTTGTGAATGCCCCAACCCTGGAAGTCTTTAAAAAGATGTTAGACAGCCATTTGTCTGAAATGGTATAAGGTTCCTGCCCACGCAGGGGGTTGGACTAGAAGACCTACAAGGTCCCTTCCAACTCTGCTATTGTATTGTATTGTATTATTGTATTACTACAAAGCAGGTTTCAATACAGCTTTGATTTATATTATGGCCAGAAGTGGGTTTCTGCCAGTTCACCCTGGATCGGTGGCAGCGGCGGAAGGCTCCGGCCCACCCACCCGGACATGTTGCACGAGTGTACATACGAGCAAACCAGTAGTAAAGTCAATTGAAACCCACCACTGATTATGGTCCTACTGGTTTCTTCCTTATCCAAAGGTCGCAAAAGGTGATCACATGACCCCAGGACACTGCAACTGTCATAACTCTATGCCAGTTGCCAAGCGTCCAAATTTTTTATCACATGACCATGCTGCAATGGTGTAAGGCTGAAGGACAGTCATAAGCAGAGTTGTATTCAGCAGCCTTTGACCAGTTCTGAAGAACCTGTAGTGGAAAATTTGAGTAGTTCAGAGAACCGGTAAACACCACCTCTGATTGGCCCCACCCCCCTCTGCCTGCCGAGTCCCAGCTGATCGGGAGGAAATGGGGATTTTGCTGTAACCTTCCCCTGGAGTGGGGAGGGAATGGATATTTTCCTTCCTCTGCCCCACCCACAGAACCAATAGTAAGATTTTTTGAATCCCACCACTGGTCGTAAGCCACTTTTGTGGTCATAAGCCACATTTCTCTCAGATGCTGAGAGTCCCTGGGTTTTATGCCCTCTCCGGGTTTTTCAATTTGAGCTTGTATTCTGATTGATTATCAGACTCCCAGAGGGCCATGCAGGGGCAACTCTGTAGGTTGCCCCATATATCCCTTAGACCGATACGCTCCCACAGAGAGGGCCTTCTCAGGGTGCCGTCGGCCGGACAATGCCGACTGGCGACACCCAGGGGAAGAGCCTTCTCTGTGGCGGGGCCAGCCCTCTTGAATGACCTACCCCCTGAATTACGTACCATCACCGACCTCCGCCTCTTCCGCCAATGTCTTAAGACATATTTGTTTCAACAAGCCAGCCTAGCCTAACCTCCCATGGGGACTTTTAGGTAGTTTTAAATTGGGTTTTTAAAATTTGGTTTTAGCGCAGGATAGGTTTATTTAATAGTTTTTTAAATTATATTTATTGTATTTTGTATGTTTTTAAATTTCCTGTGCGCCGCCCTGGGTCCTTTGTGGAGAAGGGCGGGATATAAATTTAAATAAATAAATAAATAGGTTATCTTTTGAATCCCAAGCTTGGTTGACCTGTTGCTGGGTGATAATGTAATGAAAGGGCTTTGGGTTTCCTATTATGGTTCTGCCTGAAGGTCTGGCTCAGGCCTTAATGGCCCATTGACAAAGGTGTGTGTGTGTGTGAGTTTCTGCCTCCCTTTTAGGGGAAAATATTCGACCCTTTTAACATTTCCTAAAATATTTCATTTTCTAGGAGAAGGGGTGGGTTTTAACTTCCTGCAGATCGCTTGAGCAGGGGACTGGACTAGGAGACCTCCATGGTCCCTTCCAGCTCATTCATTCTAATCTCATTCTAATCCCAATGAATTCAGAATGGTGAAATCTGGGCTCCTAAATTGAAGATAGCTACTGTTGGTGAGAAGGGATTTAATTGATTTCTACTGCTTTCTCTGAAATGTGGAACAGAAGAATTTTTTTGAGACTGAGAGTACTGCTTTCCCAGACCAAAGGCACAAAGTAGGAGAAGCCAGTCTATTTCCCAGAGAATCCATCTAAATGTAACTGACCAAATCCTCAAATCTCCAAATAATGAAAACAAACTGATCCAAGTAACACAAATCTGCCGGAAGGCAACCATAAAGTGCCTTGCATCTCAGCTGGCTTAGGGAAAAATATCCATTAAGGAGGGATTATTAACATTAACACAAGAGGGGTATGCAGACAAGCAATATGAAGTCAGAAAAGAGTTATTTCTACTTTAAAGTCATTTCAGAGCACTGGGGCGGGGGTGGGGAATCCACAGGCTAGATTTTGAGGAACTGACAACCATTTTCTGAATTTTGTTGGGAGAAGCATATATTAGATGTAATTGCCCTTTTTTTGTGTAGTTATTTCTAATTATCTAAAAGGGTGTGTTCATTTTATTTAGATAAATGTTGTAAGGTCATCCCACAGTCACACTGAATAAGGTATGAGTTTGAGCAGTTCAGAAAACTACTCCAGCCCGGAAAATAAGGTTGTCAAAACTTCAATCCAGTGGTTTACAGAAAGTACTGTTGTGAATAATATGATTTGAGAAAACACACACACACACACACACACACACACACACACACACACCAAAAGTTTTCCTGTGAGTTGTGTCTGACTCTAGGGCATGGTGCTCATCTCTGTTTCTTGGCTGAGAGCGCCAGTGTTGTCCAAGTCTATTTCCATGTTCATGTGGCAAGCATGGCTATATGCAAAAGGCACACAGAACACAGTTATCTTCCCACCACAGTGGTACCTATTAATCTACTTGCATTTGCATGCTTGCTTTTGAACTGTAAGGTGGGCAGCAGCTGGGCAAGTGACGGGAACTCACTGTGTTCTGTGGAACGTGGATCTTGAAACTGGGCTGTCAGCTCTCCAGATGAAAACCTCAGTGTCTTAAACTGTTGAATCATCCAGGTGGTGGCCTAGAAGTGAAGACGCTTGCCTCACACTCAGAAGGTTGAGAGTTCAATTCTAGGCAGTGACAGATGTTTATCAGGACACAAAGAGAAAATATTTGCTGCAAACTCTATGGAGGCATCAGGAAGGACATCTGGCCATTCAGCTCCATTCAGTTGCTCTGACTCCATCCCCAAAAAAGGGATTACAGGGTTGTAAAAAGAATACATATACATATGTACAATGCATGCATACACACATAATTTCTGAAAAGCTTCTGTCCATTCCACGTTTCCTGAAATATTTTTTCAGCTTTTAGCTGGAATAACTAAGGCAGGGATGTCCAAACTTGGGAACTTTAAGACTTGTGGACTTCAACATCCCTGAACTAAGGCAATATGGGTTTACACACATGCAGCTCAGATTTCAATTTATTTGATTAGACTGCAGATGTAATGCATTCATAACTACAGCAGCAGGAGTGGGCTGCTACAGGTTTGCCCGGGTTCAGGAGAACCTGTAGCGAATGTTATGGCTGGTTCGGAGACACTCCAAATCCCACTCCTGGCTGGCTTATCTGTTTCTGATCACCTCCAGAAATCACCAGATTTGGATGAGACTGCCAGCCTGCGAAGACTCACCACTGCCTTTAAGTAGTAGCTGGGAAGCAGCCCCTTAGTCAGAGGGAATATGAGAAGGGGAAAACAAGAAGGGGAAAACAAGAAGGGGAAAACTGCCTCCAGCTATTCTATACGTTAATTATCACATCTTCTGGTACCCTGAATGGCTGTTCAATGACAGTGTCAGCAAGTGGAAAGAACCAAATTACTTTAATTATGGAGTAATTGCACAGAGTGATGGTAATTAAATCTTGATCAGTTTAAGTGAGCGAATTAATTGCTCCAACTTGGAATGCAAATCACAGCAAGAGGAGTTGTTTTGTAGTTTAATTAACGCCAGCCACTAAATTCCTCTACTCTATCTAAAATTCAGTTCATTAATAATTTGGGAGATGCGCTCACCTTAATGGGAACTCGGACAGAACGCATGCTGTGCGAAGTAGCTGGGCTGAGGAAAAAGAAGAGAAAAACTTAATATTCTGGTGGGTTGTGGAGATATTAGTTGCGCTCTCCACTTTGCCTTCTAGTGAAATGTGCAAATGGAAATATTTCCATATAATTACCTCCTGCCCCCTTTTAGTCAACATCCTCCGATTTGCTAAACAAGGTACCCTTTCAAATTTCAATTCTCATTCCGCCCCCCCCCCCCCACACGCCACACCATTTTTACATTTGCAACATGATTTTTATTATTTATTTATGCCAGTTCTATTCTCAAATCCACTTTTAAAAGTCCTTTCCATTTCTGGACTTGTATTCCATACTAATGAGGACACTAGATGAAGAGGGCTCCTTGATGATGATATCTAGTGTATAGAGACAGGATGCTTCTGCAAAGACAGTAGAGGACGGTGTGCTTGATGGGCAGCTCCAAATTCCCAAAGCATTCCTAAAAGCTGGATTTAATGTGCTTCTGATATATCTAATGCAGGGGTCTCCAACCTTTGCAACTTTAAGTCTGAAGGACTTCAGCTCCCAGAATTCTCCAGCCAGCTCAGCTAATCTAATGCCTAACTATTCCTTTCTTCATTTCTGCCCAGGGGAAACTCTGAATTACTTGCACAAAGTTTTCAAAATTAGCCCAGGGGACACATAAATACAAATCAATAGCTCTATGACCATGATGTCAAACCTATGGCAGGTGTGCCACAGGTGGCATACAGAGCCCTCTCCGCAGGCACACCAGTCATCACCCCATCCCAGCTCCAACATGCATGCGTGCACACCTCCCGTTGGCCGGCTGGTCTTTGGGTCTCTGCGGTGCATGCGCAGAGGGTGAGGTGCATGCACGGGGTAGGGACTCGTATTGCATTTTGGGGCCTTGCGCAGTGCCCCCATGCCCTGTTTTGGCTTCTAGGTTGGTGCAGGAGGCTTTCAAGGCCCAAAATGGGGTGCGAGGATGGTGGTGTTGTGCGTGCATTGCATTATGGGTGCGGGCTCACATGCACGCTTTTGGCAGGCAACAAGAAAAAGGTTAGCCTTCGCTGCTTTAGGATCAAAGGTTGTCCACCACATTCTGGTGATTGTGCTTCAGGATTTCAGGAACCGATGTGATCACAGTTAAGCTATCAGATCAGATAACCACTGGATAGCAATAACCATTAGACAGCACCCAACAGCTACGTCTCTTTGTTGTCTTACTGCCCTGTTTTCCCCAAAATACGACCTCCCCTGAAAATAAGCCCTCTCTGAAAATATTGCAACAAAGCAGCAGCCATGAGGTGACCAGATTGACTTTCTGACTTGAAATGGAAGGTTGGACTATGTTGTCCTATTGTATTAGAAGCTGGCAGGTTAATTGGATGATTCAGAAATCTATTTCCCAGACTCAATTGGAAAAAAATCAGGTTTGAATTCCTGAAAAACTAAATCAAATCAATCTGTTTTGAAGATAGGAATTCGAAGTATCAATTTCTGATTTTCAGAATGGCACTCAAGCTGCTCAGTCACCTTGAATTGTGAGATGGGTGGCAAATAAATGTGATAAAATATATAAATGAACTAATAAATAAAAATAAATAAATGGGTGACAGATTAAGGGCCACAGAAGCCAAACTGCCCATTGCTGTTTTAGTGCAATTTCTCCTTGGGGGGGAGATGCCTCTCCTATATTTATTGATCCAGTGTTTGCTCCTAGGTTAGTCCGGGACTCAATGCTAGCTCAGGCTGATTAACATGGAAAGCCAGGGAGATGTCCTTGAAAGGAATATTTAAAACCCACTTTATAAACAAAAAGAGGTGGGGTGGAAAAACTATTTGATGTGTCCTAGCAAAGGGAGGTAGCATTAAGCAGAAACTCGGGCTGACACCTCCTACAGACTTTGTGGGGTATAAGAGGGAAGGGTGGAAAAGCGGCCACTGACTTGAAAAATGGTGTTGCTAGAGACTAGTTCCATAAAATAGAGCACTAACTTTCATCTGAAGTCAGTTGCTTTGGCTTGATGCAAACTTGATTTCATCCTTACAACCAGCGTCCAGCTTTGCTGGGGTGAAAGTATGATGAGAAGAAGCAGCTGGATTCTCCAAGAGCATCTTGTTTCTTTCTCTCTTGAGAGATTTGGGTAAGGTTTTTAAAAAAAAATTTTTTTTTAAAAGCATTTTATTTTAGTCTCCTCCAACACATTTCTGCAAAGCTGCTTTGGGCTGAGTGCCTTTTAGTCTCCCTTAGCGTTTCTATTTAAACATATGACAATGTTTTTAAAAGCATGCGGATGAGAAGTTGGGCGGGAGGCTTAGTCAGAGCAAATTGGAGATATATTGCACTTGTTACTCACTTACCACCCGGCTCAACAGCACAATACATGCGACAGATTAAGATTTCCACTAAAATCTCTCTCTCTCTTTCTCACTCTGGGTATAAATTACAAAAAAAAAAAGTCTTTGCAAAGTGCGGAATCTATTAGTTCTGAACCTTCTGCTTTAGTCTGAAGAAAGTGGCTTTGCACTGCATGAAGTGTGTTAATGCATAGCTAGAAGCCTTCTTATCCTTTTTGCTTTCGCCAGTTCCAATCAGCGGAATGGATTATACTTTTAATAATCTGACATTAGTATTAAAAGTGATATTTAAAGCATTAGTCTGTGTAACTGGTACAGAGTGTCAGGGGCGGCTGCTCCCGTTTTCCTCAGGGGACACAACATATGTTTATGAAACAATGCATTAGCGGCGTCCATCCAGATTCACAGAGAGATCAACAGAGGAACTGGATTATTTTACTTCCCCTCTACTCCCGGATGGTGGTGAGAAGGGCAAGATTTGAACATTATGAAACTGACTTTGGAAGTCTGGATTAAAGAGGTTGCAGTGCACGTCCAGTGATGGGATAGGAATACAGGGAGGAAGCCGCTATTAAGGTCGATAAGCTCATATTGACAACACTTCCTAGCCAGCATTCCATGGCAAAGATACGCATCAGAGAGTTGTATCCCTTTTTCAGAATAGTGCAGGGGTGTCAAACTCAAGGCCTGCAGTGCCTCTGGAGCTCCGTTTTCCCTGGCAGAAAGCTGCAGGAGGTCATCATACCCTAAAATGGAGCTCAGGAGCCCAGCTCTATGGAACGACCTACCCCCCGACCTCAGGACAACCACGGACCTCCGCGCCTTCCGACAAAAGCTCAAGACGTATCTATTCCAACTGGCCGGCCTGGCCTAACCTACCTTCCAGCCTCTCAGTCTGAACATTTAAATTGTTTTAATTGGGTTTTTAAGGGGTTTAGTTTTTAGTATTTTGGGTTTTAGCGCAGGGATAAATTGTTTAATCTGCTTTTATATATATTTATGATGTATTTATGTTTGTATGTTTTTAATTCCCCTGTGCACCGCTCCGAGTCCCTTCGGGGAGAGGGAGCGGTCTACAAATTAAATTTATTATTATTATTATTATTATTATTTTTTCACTGGCAGAGAGCTCAGGCCAACACAGGTACCCCTGACATGAGCGATGTCAAGATGACCGCACCCACCCTGGCCACATCTATCCCAGCCCTGAGGTCAAACACAACCCTGATGCGTCCCTCAAAGAAATCAAGTTTGACACCCCTGAAATAGTGGACTGCAGCTGCCAGATTTTTGGGAGAGGTGGGGTAGTCTAGTATTAAGAGGGCAAAACTCCACAAATTATGGATTATATTTGAATTATATTTCCTCTTTGAGCTCACTAGGTGATTCTCAACCTGTGGTCCTTACAGGGGTTCTGCGAAAGCTTGAAGAAATGTTATGATTTAAATCTTGAGTTAAGTCTTGGGGGTCCATGGCCATGGTCTGTGGCCACCAAGGTATTTAAAGGGGGTCTGTGGCAGGGGTTGGTCCCAGCTGCTATTACTACCGGTTCAGCGCCCAAAAAATTTTGTGCATGTGCACTTAAAACGATCTGCGCGTGTGCATATTAAAAAAGGAATTCTGCGCATGTGCAGAACAGAAAATCAAGATGGTGCTGCCAAGGATAAAACTGGTACGGTCGTGTGTCTGCTGGAGTTACTACATATTTGGATGAACTGGACCAAATAGGTAGGAACCCACCTCTCGTCCGTGGTGAAGAAAAGGTTGAAAATCACTACTCTAAGCAGTGTACAAATCTGTTAAAACCCACACTGTGAAGTAACACTTGAGGAAAACCAGAAATGAAAAAGTTACTGGTATGTTTTTACTACCACCGACAATCATTCTTTTGTGGAGTCCTTGGTGTTTTGAGACTTGGTTGTTTTCTTGCCGATGTTTTGTTACCCAACTAAATAACATTATCAGGACAAACAACCAAGTTCAGAGAGCACCAAAGTCTGCAGTTCAACTCTGAGCTACAGGTATTGTCTTTTGTTGGAATCATTCTTCTGTTGGTGCCAATGTCTGTATTTGCACTGCATCGTAGATGATGCTTTGTTTTATTTAGACTGCTTTTCTCCTTCCTTATGCATTTGATATACAGTGGTACCTTCCAGTAATTCATTCTGGAAGACACGATGAATATTAAACCCAACGGGTACCGAGAAAATCAGGGGACTTACCACATGACCTGCTATTTCAGCTGAAGAAGTTATGAGGAAGTTCATGTCAGCAAGTTCTTGCACTTTCACTAATGGGAGAAAGACAAGTGCTGGGGACAAGATTTCTGCTTTAAAATGCGTCAAATAAAGAATTCAATGATTTTTGAAGCAGTCGAGTGCCAAGGTTGAACAGAGATTGGACAGCCATTTGTCCAGGATGGAATAAGGTCTCCTGCTTGAATCGGGGTTGGATTAAATCAGTGTTTCTCAACCTTGACCACTTGAAGATGTCTGGACTTCAACTCCCAGAATTCCCTAGCCAGCATCCGCTGGCTGGGGAATTCTGGGAGTTGAAGTCCAGACATCTTCAAGTAGCCAAAGTTGAGAAACACTGGATTAGATGATCTCTAAGGTCCCTTCCAACTGTTATTCTATAATCCCAGAGGTATGACGGTGTAGTCCATTTCTGAAATAAAACTTTTACCAGGGCTACTTCAAGGCAAACACATTAAACGATGATGAACTTGAATAAAGAACTCCTGCGGTACAAAGCTTAGAGGAAACACTGTAAAAGTAGGATGAAAACTAATTAACTCATGGTTAATTGTTCTTAAAAGGCCTCGGGAAATCAAAGGAACTTTACATTCTACTCCAGACCCCAAAGGGATATTATCAGTGCAGAAGTATCTTTCTGGAGAGAATATAGAGAGACTGAGCTCAGCAAGATTTTATTTTCTAAAGGTTGGGGGTTCAGGAGAACAATTCCTAATGATGGCCTAAAGAAATAACTTTTCTGAAATGGACCATTCACAGCAATGAACCTAAGAAGCCAAAATGCAACCACAACAGTGTAATTAAAAAGAAAAAAAAAACAATAGCAAGAGGATGGCACAGTATTTAACCAAGTATAGACTCACTGAAAACATCCAAACTTTAAAAAAAAATCACAGACTTCATACTTCACATTTCCCCCCCAGATATTATCAGGGTAGCATTTGAAAATAGGCTAAATTAGTTTTCTGAGCCAGTTCCAACGTTAAAGTGGCACAATGGAAGAACAACGCATTTTATATATGCTCACCAAGTCTCTCCATCAACTGTCCTGAGTAGTGTTCCTTAACCTGGGCAATTTTAAGATGTGTGGACTTCAACTTCCAGAATTCTCCAGCCCACATGCCGTCTGGGGAATTCTGGGAGCTAAAATCCACACGCCTTAAAGTTGCTAAGTCTGAAAAACACTCCCCTTGCCATGCATTTTCAGGGAGTAAAAACTGCCTGTTGCATAGAAAGGCATGCTAAGTGGACAGATGCACTGGAAAGTTTTAAAATGTTGATCTAAGAAGAATTTAGCTGCACAAACTGGTCTACCACATTTGCATTGATGGAGGAATTGTGCTAAAATATCTCAGAGCGATAGAGGTGAAAATGGAATAATTTTATTTTGCATTATAAAAAGCAACCCTCCTTTCTTTCGAACAGGTTTTGTCAATCTTGCAACTTTAAGGAAGTGTGGATTTCTGAATGCTGCCTGGGGAATTCTGGGAGTTTAAAGTTCATATTTCTTAAAGTTGTTAAGGCTGAGAAACACTGCTTAGAACGAAATGTGTTTGCAGTGGTGGTATTCAGCCAGTTCGCACCTATTCGGGACAACCGGTTGTTAACTTTCTAAGCTGTTTGGAGAACCAGTTGTTGGAAGAAATCTCATTTTGTTTTTCCCTACTTTACAGGGCTAATCCTGTAAGGAAGGCAGGAAGGAAACATTCTGGTGTTTCTAGCCTCATCTTTATTGCCCTGCTTACAGAAACTGCCTCTCCGGTTAACCCTGATTACATTGTAACAGCTAAGGCAAAGCGCCCACCGAAGTGAGTGACGTTGAGTTGGCCACACCCACCCAATCACATGACCCCTGAGCCCCACCTACACAACTACCCAGCTGGTCATTAGGGTAGAGAAACGGTTGTTAAATTATTTGAATCCCATCATTGTTAAATGCCAACCAGTCTTTTTTCTAGTTACACTGAAAATATAGAAATTAAAAAAGCAATATTGAGTATTTGCCAAGTGCTGCCACTAGCCTCTGATGGAGGAATGCTGTGGGTTTGCTCGCCTCCCTTAAGCCTCTCGTCTGAAATGGAAGCATTTATATTTGTGGTTGCATTCGATATTTTTTTCCCTTTCGATTGCTGTTTGTTAACTAAAGAGCAACGTACCTTTTCCTAGTGGGGTGAAAAATGGCAAGTACCAGATTTTATCCATTCTCAAACTTGCCTACTCAAATGCATGGAAAGGACTCACCTTAGACAACTTGCATTGTCTTGGTGTTCACCAAGAATTGTGAAGAGTATGGTAAATAAAATACACAAAACCCTTAGAAGCCATCCCAGAGCTGCCCTTTCCAGAACTCCAGGTAAATACAGAAGGGCTATTAAACCTATTTAAGTTGGAATATCTTTTGTTTCGCGATTGGCTTGCAAGTTTTCCAACTACTGCTGTCTGCCGCCCCCGACATTCCACCCTGAAGTGTGGCCTCAAGTGTTTTCCTATTATCCTTATCACCTGAGGGACAAAAGAAAGGGTTTGACAGAAGCTTAGGCCTAATTGGATGGTATTTCTGTATTTTCTTATGTAAAACTGGTTCTGGTCCATTGTTTTTATTTATTTGCAATAACTGTGCTCATTGGAGTTTGTAATGACAATGCCATGGGTGAAGAGAATTTGCTCTCGGCATTATTCTCTCTCTCTCTGTGTTATCTTCGGCTTCTCCTCTAAACTGGGTCTCAGGAGAAAAGCTGCAACAGACTCCCGGCTGGAAAAAGACACCTTGCTGAGTACACACAGCTGCAGTTGTTTGGGAGAGATGCCGTTCTCCAGCTGGGTTTGAAATTGCTTTACAAATATCTTGTTTACTTCACCTACCCCGCCCCCCTCACCTCCATTCCACCTGGTGTACTTGCAAATGCGGGCAAGAAAGAAGCCCCTCTTAGCATAACCTCAGGGCTTAGGATGTCTGTCTTATCACCTTTTGAAATTTTCTTCTGGCAGCAGAAGGCAAACTGAGAACAAAATGGGGCTGCCCTTGAAGAGCATCCAGAAGTTCCAATTGGTGCAAAATGCAGCAGCCCGCATGGTTTTGTCCAGACCTCGGTTTGCACGTGTATCACCTTCACCTGCGAGAGCTGCATTGGCTGCCAATTTGCTTCTGGGTGTAATTCAAGGTGCTGGTTATCACCTTTAAAGCCCTTCATGACTTGGGACCAGGTTGTTTGAGGAACCATCTGTTGCCGGCAGGGTGATTTAAATCAACTTGATTTAAATCACGATTTAAATCACTAGTAAAAAAGCTTGATTTAAATCATAGTTTTCTACATAAAGACTAATTCTTGCTGGCATAATTTATAATATGCAAGTAGATGAAGATTTTTAGAATAACAACTTTTCATATTAGTTTTTTTATCCCCAGTTTAATAGGTTAATCATTCATATTTGGACAACTTTTCTATTGTACTTAGGAAGGAGAAAAATAATCATTACCTTAATAATAACAATTTAAATAGATTTATTTAAGTGAAACAATAACATTACAGCATATGTTATTTGCTTAAATAAACATCCATGTTTGTTAACTAGTTTGGCTAAACAAAATATATATATTTCAAGAAACTTAGACTTTCATTTTGTAGTACTGCTTGTCTGCTTGCCCCTTCCTCCTCACACTTAGTTTCAATTTCTTCTTGTGCAGATCTATTCCACTCCAAACAATCAGAAAAATATTGTTTCTATTCTATTCACTGAACTTCTTGAAACTTAGCACTGAAGGGGTGGATTCTGTATTCATAGGTTTGTAGAAGTTAGGATTAAGGTCTTTTTTTCAACTCTGTTCATGTTATAACATTTTTGCTGTGAAGAAGAGGCACATGATCTCTCCTGAGTCAAATTCAGTTTTGAGAACTGCAAAAGTAAACCAAGCATCTATGATAATATCTTGTAGGCAGAGAAACTGCCCAATAATCTTACAAAAACCTCTGGAAGAGCATGACATTGTGAATGGATTAATGGAATTTATTTACCAAAAAAATTAAACGTATACAGCCTTATTCTACATAATTAAAAAGCTAATCTTTATTTCATGATGGAATAACCTTTGGATGGTAATATATTTTCCTCAAAAAGCATTTTATATAAAAAAATCTGATTTAAATTTAAAAAATCCAATTTGTTTGATTTTTTAAAAAAAATCATTGATTTTTATCCACCCTGGTTGGATAAAAGGGAGATACACCTGGTGGGACCCAGAAAAAGGGTCTTCTCTGTAGTGGCTCCCTCCCTCTGGAACATCATTCTCCCCCCCAAGATTAGAATGGCCTCGACTCTAACTCTCATCCAGAAGGCGCTGAAGGCTTCATTCTGCCAGTGGCCTGAGGAACCCAGAACGGGATGGAGCCCATTAAATGGTTTGTGTAAATGTGTGTTGTTTGCTGGGAAGGGGTGGTGGGTATTATTTTATTATTTTTCTTTTTATTATTTTTTCTTTTTTTATACGGTGTTCTTATATCTATGGAAGCCGTCTTGAGTTGCCATGTGTAAGTAGGTGGCACTATAAATTTTCTAAATCAAATAAATAAATAAATAAATAAAACGGCACTCTATCCCAACCTTTTTTGCACCAGGGACCGGTTTCATTTTAAAGAACATTCTGCGGACCGGCTGGCATAGAGGATGAGCGGGCGGGAAGAAGGGGGAACAGGCGGCGCATGCGCACGCGGGGGAGTCAGCTCACTCGGCCCTCTAGGGCTTCCAATGGCACGAACGGCCGCGCATTCGCATGCGCACGCGGGGGGAGTCGGCTCACTCGGCCCTCTAGGGCCTCCAACGGTGCGAACGGCCGCGCCTGTGCTCTCCCGCATCCAGCGTGCGCTCTGCCCAGGGGGCTGCCCCCTCCTCCTCCTCTCCGGCCATGCGGCCCGGTTCCTATCAAGCCACGGACCGGCACCAGTCCACGGACCGGGGATTGGGGACCCCTGCTCTATCCCATCAGCATTTGAAATCCAGCTTTAGTATTGGGCTATTCTTAAAAAAACGATGGTGGTTTAAAGGATACAAGAAATGCTTGATGGCCCTTGGATCTTTCTTCTTATATGTGTTCATAACTTCCAAAATCTTCTCTGAGTTGTTAGCATTATTACTATTATTCCTGTCTTAAGTATATCACAGGTAGTTCTTGATTTACGAGTGTAATTGAGCCCAAAATTTCTGTTGCTAAGTGAGACAGTTGTTCAGTGAATAACTGCAGGTGTTACATTAGTAACTGTTGTTAATTGAATCTAGCTTGCCTTTCCTTTGCTTGTCAGAAGGTTGCAAAAAGAAATCACATGACCCTGGGACAGAGCGATCGTCATAAATATGAATCAGTTGCCAAGTGTCTGCATTTTGATCACATGACCATGGGGATGCTGCAAAAGTTGTAAGTGTGAAAAGTGGTCATAAGTCACTTTTTTCGGTGCTGTTGTAACTTTGAACGGTCACTAAATGAACTATTGTAAATTGAAGATTACCTGTACTCTGGGTAGATTATAAAACTGTTAAACACAAACAAAATGGTAATCAAAATACAATATAAAAACACAGAGGGCCTTATTTTGCTGAATGGCTGAAGAATTCTGGGACCTGAAGTCCAGATCTTCTAAAGTTGTGAAGTTTGAAAAACACTGCTGTAGGGCAGGGGTCTCCAACCTTTGTAACTTTAAGTCTGAAGGACTTCAGCTCCCAGAATTCTCCAGCCAGCTTTGCTGGCTGGAGAAGTCTGGGAGCTGAAGTCCTTCAGACTTAAAGTTGCAAAGGTTGGAGAACCCTGCCTTAGGGTATAGTAACAAAATATTGGGTGCCACCAGAGTGTCACCCTGAGCTCTCCTATGTACAACCAAGAGGATCAAAGGGGTGTTTGTGTGTTTGTGACTTTCCTTCTCTCACGTTACATTTTACAGATCCAGGACTCAGTTGTCAGTGTTCATTTAGTGCAGTGTTTCTCAAACTTGTGAAATTTAAATAGATAGGAACTTTAGAAGGTTGAGAAACACGGTTTTAGGGGCTCCATAAAGTCCTTCATCGAGGTTGCCTCCATTTTCCCTCACATAATATCTACATGGCTTCATTGGGTTGCCATACCTTATCTGCAACAGCTAAGATTTAGATCCTTGCCTGTTACAAGGATGTAATGTCAATTGCTACTACTCTTGTATATGCTTCAACTATTCCAAATGACTCCCTAATTGTTTACATTTATTTGTATTAATATTAGTCATATTAATAGGATGAATTAAAAAAAATCAAAGCTGTTGAAAAGAAGTGATTATGGTGGCCACAATCCCGACTTGCTAGAGGATGATCCTCCGTTTTAAGAGCAATCTAGCCCTAATCCCATTTAAAGATAAAGAAGCATCAGAAAAGAAAATTGATCTGGAAGTTTGCTTATTTATTTATACAGCAATCTATGTAATGCTCCCTTCAAAGACTCTAGGCATACAATAACATCAGCATACAGGAAGACAATCTACAAACAAAGAACTAAAATCCCAATCAAAATCCTATAATAATTCATTAAAAACAAAATTAGGATAGAATAAGTCAACCTAACACCACCATTAGCAAGCAAATGCTTTCAGAAAGCTGGAGGGGGGGGGAGAGGGAGGCGCCAAAACTGCAGAAAGCCTATCATTCCACAGTGTGGGGCAATCCCTTAGGCCAGGGGTCTGCAAAGTTGGCTCTTTTAAGACTGGTGGACTTCTTTGCAGACCCCTGCCTTAGGCGGACCCCTGCTAACTAGGCCTCCATCCACTTCACATCACATGGATTGGGGACACTCAGGGAAAACCATATGAGTGGGACAACATCTGACTGGAACAGATGGTTCTGTAGGAAGGCCAGCCCTTCAAGGTAGTCCAGACCAGGAAACAAAAACTAAGAATACTAATACTATCTTCATTATAAGTGCAGCTGTAGAATTCTTAAAGTCTGAAAGCGCTTCTTCCCTCCCCTGCCTTAAGGGTCTAGCTGGCTGGGGAATTCTGGGAGTTGAAGTCTGCCAGACTTAAAGTTGCCAAGGTTGGCGATCCCTGTTCTAGAGAACATGAGGTTGTCAATTTTGATGTGCTTTCTCTCCACCCCCCCCCCCATTCCTGCTTTAGACTCGGATTTCTCTCATCAGATGGTTGTCTAGGTCAGGGGTCTGCAAAGTCGGCTCTTTTAAGACTGGTGGACTTCAACTCCCAGAATTCCCCAGCCAGCTATGCTGGCTGGGGAACTCTGGGAGTTGAAGTCCACCAGTCTTAAAAGAGCCGACTTTGCAGACCTCTGGTCTAGGTTGTGGTGCTTCATCCTGTTTCTCAAAGTTATTCCCACAGCCCACTAAAATAGCCCAGCGACTAAGCAGTTAGGCCTGGAAGCCTCTGGATAATCCATTTATTTGGTGTAGTAACCAGTATTACACCAAAGCACTACACTGCTGTAATAGGTAAAGGTAAAGGTTCCCCTCGCACATTTGTGCTAGTTGTTCCCGACTCTAGGGGGCGGTGCTCATCTCAGTTTCAAAGGCAAAAAGCCAGCGCTGTCTGAAGACGTCTCTGCTGTTACCTTCCCCCCAAAGGTGCTTCCTATTTTTCTACTTGCATTTTTTATGTGTTTTCGAACTGGCAGAAGCTGGGACAAGTAACGGAAGCTCACTCCATCGTGCGGTGCTAGGGATTTGAACCGCCAAACTGCCAACCTTCTGATCGACAAGCTCAGTGTCTTAGCCACTGAATCACCACGTCCCTTTTTACTACTGGTAAATACTACTACTGGTGTAATACAGTAACACCAAATCAATGTATATGTGCTATGGTAGTAAGTAGGCTGCTGCAATGGGTTCCTTGGGAAGTTTCTGAGCTATGTTTAAGAATAGCACACATGTCTAGCATTAGCTTTGTTCTCTTGTGGAAAGTTATCACCCATCCCTCTCCCAGAAAAATGAAATACTCTAGGAAATATTGCAAAGGCAGAATATTATATTTCCCTAGATGTGAAAAGGAAGAAACATGTTTTGTTTCCTGCAGCCTCCTGCCCCCACCCCCTTTCTCAATGGGCCATTAAGAAGCCTGAGCTAGTCCACTTTACATAATAAAGAGTTCTCCCCTTCAGCTCCAGAGTCATGGGATTAAGGTATGACTGGCTTACCAAACCTGGACTCAGCCCATGGGAGCCTGGCAACCAATCAGAGTACAGTTCTTACACAGGAACAAGAAACAGATAGGTGGGGCCGAACAGTTGATAAAAAGCCCTGCAAGCCCCTTGCTCAGCCCTTCTCTTCCTGTCCACCAACATCGAAGCATGTGAGCACCTTTTCTGTTCAGGACTCAAGCCATGTGGTCCTGTCCACCATTAAACCATCTTTCCAAGCAGCCGCCATGTCTCCAGTGTCTTCTTCCCCACTTGGAGCCGAACCCAGAAGGACATTCCTTCCATCACTCTCAAACTTGGAAACTTTTGGTAACTGAAGTCCATATATCTTAAAGTAGAGTTTGAGAAACGCTGGTCTAATTGCATAGAATGAAGGTTTCTCAATTGAGAAAACCCTGTAATTGGTGCAAGATGTCCCTGGATTCTATTTACCCCTGCTTACCTAAGATGAACCCATGCAACTCCTTTGTTGGAGATAACAATTGTCCCTGGACTGCTGGGGAACAGTAATAACCTTTCCTGCTTTAATAAGGCAGACCATTTCCCCACTTATACAATACAAATGATTTTCAAATGTTCATCTCTACATATAAATCAGTATTTGCAATATTTATGCAAATACACCACATTTCCTTTGGGGGTAGTAATGCATCTTTCTCCCCCTTTTTGTAGTTAATTGATCACCTTAGCAGGCTTTTTTTTTTTTACTGTACTGTCTACTCTGCTGATTTGCCACTAGAGGGTGCTCAAATGCTGCAAGTTGTAAATTGTTGCAGGAGGAGGGAAAAAAGTTAAAAGATTAAAGGCACCTCTTAGGAGCAGCCGTCTGCACAGAGGACCATGAAGGTGGGAAATCTTAGCTTAGACCCAACCTTTATTTTTTTTGCAAAGGTTGTTGTAACCAGAGAAAAGTATGAAAAGTTATCACAATGACAATAAATTATATTAGTCATACTAATTAGTCAAAGAGCACAGTGGGAACATGGGACTAAAATTAGATATAAAGTACGCAAACTAATGACCACGGATACAACAGCCAGCCTTATTGGCAATGGAGACATCCAAGTGGTGGACAGCTTCTTCCTTTTAGGATCAACCATCAACAGTAAAGAGACAAGCCATCAAGAAATATGCCACAGTAGAGCAGCCATGAAAGCATTGGAAGAGATTCAAATATTGTAATATGTTTATAGTTCCAAAGATCAGAACTTGTGCAAGCCATGGAATTCCCGGTGACACTCTATGGAAGCCCAAGTTGGATTTTGGAAGAAACAGTATAGGAAGAGTATGGATGCTTTTGGACTTTGGATGTTGGAGAAGATTCCTGGTAAGACCATGGACAACCAAGAAAACAAACAACAGGATCTTTGAATAAATCAATAAATCAGACATTTTGAGTGCCTGTGGAAGACAACAGGAACCATTTGCGCTTCAGTTTGACATGCAGACAACACAGACTCATCCCCAACAGCCTGCACCTGTCTTCAACAGTGAAGAGACACAGGGCAGAAAACATCCAGCAGCCAAGAAGTTGCCACAGTCATTTGCACTACTCAGGTGACCCTGAGGACATAGTTAGACCTCCAAGTGGCCTCAATGACTCTCTAAAAGGATGCAAATGACTAGCTGTCTGCAAGGAATATAGATCCTTCCATTCCCCACCATCCTGCCAGAAGCTTCTTGGATGAGAACCAAAAGTCTTCAAAGAAAAAACCAGAAAGTCCAGTTGCCTCCTGAAAAAGCACCTTTGGAGCAACCCACTAGAGCAGGGGTCTCAAATTCAATTTACCTGGGGGCCGCTGGAGGCTGAGTCTGGGTAAGGCTGAGCCGCATAAGAGATTCCTTATATTAATATGAATACTAATATTAATACTAACATTATATTTCATATCACGGTAGGGGCCACAAGATACTGTCCTGGCGGGCCGCAATTGGCCCGCGGGCTGCAAGAATGAGACCTCTGCACTAGAGGCACAAATGACCAAATTCAAATTATATTTTGGGCATATTATGCAAAGACCCAACTCTCTGGAAAAAGATCTTAATGCTGGGAAAGACGGAAGAAAAGAGAATATGAGGACAACCGGAAGCAAGGTAGATGGACACATAGTGGTGATGATGCACCATTGAAAGTCTTGAAGAAACAATTAGATCATCATGGAGTTCTATTTATGTGGTCACAAGGAACTGAAAATGACTTGAAGGCAGGTAATCATACCAATCATATCATACAATAGTAAAGCACCACTAAAAGCCGTATCAGTAGATTTCGTTTCAAGAACTGATAGGCTTATGTTCGTTTCAAAGAAATATGATCTTTAATCGAACTATAGTATAAAATAAATCTCTAGCTGTAAATTCAAATCTGGATAAAAATACGTTAATGACATTGAGTCTTTACTGATTAGCCCTTTTGGCACATCAAAGTGCAAATTTGAAAAAATTATTACTAGAATTTGATAAAAGCAATTTAAAGTGGAATTTGATGAAATACAATTTAAAATGAAATTGGAATAAAATACGATTTAAAATGGAATTGGAATAAAATACAATCTAAAATGGAATTGGAATAGAGTACAATAATTTAAGATACAGATACAATATGATAAAATTATATTTTGGTGTCACCTCTGCAATCTACTCCAGTCACTCCCACATATACAGATCTCAACCGAACAATTTTGTTTAAGTCCTGTGCTGCGTTAAATGTTAGTTTACATCATTTTTTTTTGTCCTGGGTCTCCAATGAAAGTCAAATATTAGTACGGCACATTCATAACATTTACCTCTGTGACTTGAAAAGCTGCCTGAAAGGGTGATTTTTTAAAATAGGTTATTTTCTGAGCAATTCTTACTAAAACTTTGTAAGGTTCAGAGAAAATAAATTGTTTGTTGGACGATTCCAGTGGCATCACAGAATATTAGAAATTTATATTTTTCAACTTTAATGTGACCCCTTTAGCAACACCTGGGGTGTTGTACACAAATGAATGATGTAAAATGTTTTTAGTTGACATAAGAACATTTTAAATAGCCAAAAGACAAAATTAAAGGAATGCAAAGTTAATTCCCCAAATATCTCTGATTAAATGTAACCCACGTAGCTGATTTATCTACCCTGATAATTTTCAGCCATGCTACCTTCTGTTACAATTATGTTCAGTTTCTTCTTTTAATCATCTCCCATGTTCCAGATATTTTTGTTACAGTCCCATGATTTTGCTGCCTACTAGTCACATATCAAGACTCTACAATGCAACTGAAAATCCTCTTAAATTTATGGTAAGTAGTTAGAACTGACATGGCAACTTCAGATGATCACTAGAGGGCAGCAAATATATTTGGAAAACTTCCTTAGTTGCTCCCCCTAGCGGTCATCAGGTATCATTAATATGTATATATGTATTTGCTTGGTTTTCTATTCCCCAAGTCCTCTCTCTCTCTCTCTTTTTAAAAGCATGGATTATTGCTTAAATATGGACCAGGCACGTGGTTGAATGTCATTTATATGCATACACATATACCTCATCTTTTATGTTCTTACTCTATTTATGACCTCCCCCCGCCCGAATAATTCAGAGCTGTTAGGTAACCCTAACAACTCCCTGTAAAGCAGGTCAAGCTGAGAAAGATTAATTTAGCTTGTAGATATTGCTTGTAGATAAGAGCTGTGGTGGTGCAGTGGTTAGAATGCAGTACTGCAACCTTCTTCTGCTGACTGCTGGCTGCCAGCAGTTCGGCAGTTGGAGTTTCGCCAGCTAAAGATTGACTCAGCCTTCCACCCTTCGGAAGTCAGTAAAATGAGGACCCAAATTGTTGGGGGCAATATGCTGACTCTGTAAACCACTTAGAGAGGGCTGTAAAGCACTATGAAGCGGTATATAAGTGCTATTGCTATTTTCCATGTCTAAAATCATTGGCCATTAACCAATTACTTAACTACCTTACTACCTAAATTGTCTACAGCAATTTCCTTGTTTGCATTATAGTCTTCTGGATGAATACAGACAGTCCTTGACTTATGACCACAATTGAGCCCAAAATATATGCTGCTAAGTGAGACATTAGTTAAGTGAGTTTCACCCCATTTTATGACTTTTCTTGTTACAGTTGTTAAGTGAATCATTGCAGTTGTTAAGTTAGTCATACAATTGTTAAGTGAATCTGGCTTCTCCATTGACTTTGCTTGTCAGAAGGCTGCTCAAGGTGATCGCATGACCCTGGGACATTGCAACTGTCATAAATATGAAACGATTCCCTAGCATCTGAATGTTGATTCCGTGACCATGGGAATGCTGCAATGATCATAAGTGTGAAAAATTGTCTTAAGTCAGTTTTTTTCAGTCACTAAATGGTCACTAAACATTGCTTTAAGTCAAGGACTATCTGTACAGCCTAAATGGCAAACAAACAATGTACAATTGATTTTAGAAGCCTAATGCCACTAGATGCAATCCATCATTCAAAGATAAGAGGAGAAGCATTTTCAAATGTATGCAGAATAGAAGGTGCATGATTGTGATCTGTTGGGAATGGCTCCTATTTTTTTCTTCTGACTACTTTTGATCTTGAAATGTGAGTGGAGATAACTAGGATTTTCTAAATAGAATAGAGTAGAGAAGAATAGAATAACAGAGTTGGAAGGGACCTTGGAGGTCTTGTAGTTCAACCCCCTGCCTTGGCAGGAAACTCTATACCATGTCAGACAAATGGTTATCCAACAACTTCTAAAAAACTTCCAGTGTTGGAGCATTCACAACATCTGGAGGAGGTTGTTCCACTGATTAATTGTTCTGTCGGGAAATTTCTCCTTAGTTCTAAGTTGCTTCGCTCCTGGATTAGTTTCCACCCATTGCTTCTTGTCCTACCCTCATGTGCTTTGGAGAACAGCTTGACTCCCTCTTCTTTGTGGCAACCCCTGAGATATTGGAACGCTGCTATCATGTCACCCCTAGTCTTTCTTTTCATTAGACTAGACATATCCAGTTCCTCTTCATCCAGTCCATTTAACACTGCAGATTTCAGGGTGTCTGCGGAATGTGGTGGAAACAGTCAAGATGGCCACTGGTACAATTTATTTTTCGTTTATTTATTTTTCACATTTTTTAATTACTCAGAAGAAAACTCAATCAATCAATCAATCAATCAATCAATCAATCAAAGCTCAGCCTGTTTTTATGCAACATTGCTCTGTGGATCTCCCTGATGAGAGGCAGAGAGGGATTTAAACATATGAAGAACTTCTTCAAGGCTCCAGTCTCTCTTAGAATTAAGGAGAAATTTCCTGACAGTAAGAACAATTAACCTCTGGAACAGCTTGCCTCCAGCAGTTGTGAATGCCCCAACCCTGGAAGTCTTTAAAAAGATGTTAGACAGCCATTTGTCTGAAATGGTATAAGGTTCCTGCCCATGCAGGGGGTTGGACTAGAAGACCTACAAGGTCCCTTCCAACTCTGCTATTGTATTATTGTATTATTTTGGTGTCATAAAGGAATCTCCTGATTTTCTCTTGTGGCTGGCCAACCAAAAGTGCTCCCCCCACCCCCAGTCAATAGGTGACTGTCTGAGGGTAGAGATGATGAATAAACATTCAACAGCATCTCTTTCCTGTCTTTCCTACTTCATGTTTTTTCTGGAATGGTCCAAGCCATCTCTTCAGGGCAAAGCAGTGATCATCCTCTAAGCCAGTGTTTCTCAATCTTGGCAACTTGAAGATGCATTTGCTGGCTGGGGAATTCTGGGAGTTGAAGTCAGGACATTTTCAAGTTGCCAAGGTTGAGAAATATTGCTCTAAGCAGCCTTTTCTTCCAGATTCTAGGAGGTGAAAATTGGTTTAGCATAATTGTTGTCTTATCTACAATATTATGCCTGTTTTGTAGGTAAGGTTGGCTGAGAACTACAACTTGGTTGGAAGCAAAAAGTTGATGTTAAAACTAAAGTTTATTTAATATACATATCAACCAGGAACTCAAGCTTTATTCTAACTGATATTAAACAGAGCAGAACACAATAATAGCATTGGAAGAGTTCTTCTAGTCCAACACCCTGCTCAGGCAGGACACTATACCATTTCAAATGGATATCCAACATCTTCTTAAAACTTCTAGTGTTGGAGCATTCACAACATTTGGAGGCAAGTTGTTTCCCTGTTTAATTTTCTAACTGTCAGGGGATTTCTTTTTAGTTCTAGGTTGCTTCTCTCTTTGATTAGTTTCCATCCATTGCTTCTTGTCCTGCCTTCTGGTGCTTTGGAGAATAGCATGACTCCCTCTTGCAATAGCTTGACTCCGTCTAGTAATCACTTTTTTTTTCTCCAAGAAGAACCTAATGTGAAGTTATTTGGATTGAGGAGGACGGTCTCTAAGTCATCCAATGTCCTTTCATGTGAAGGTAGACTAGAACTTGGGTCCCCCTGTTCCTTGTCCAGGACTATAACCAAGTACACTAAGCTGGTCCAGATTTGAACTCAAGACTCATGGAATCTTATAACCTACAGCACAACTCACATTCATGCCCTAAAGTGCACCCCCCCCCCAAGGCACATGTAGGGTTACAACTGATAGGGATAGTCTTAACATTAAATATTGACCAGCTTTTAAAATATCTTCAGGGGTTTTTGGGGACAGTTTTCACAGCAGTAATCATTCAAACGTGCATGTATTGTGATCTTGTAAATTGTCTGCTTCTTTCTCTCTCATCTGTCAACAGTCTAGATTTCCATTGCTTAGTTCCTGATTCCAGAGATCAGATTCCATCCAGCCCCTTTAAATTTATGATCGCTTGATCTGTAGATCGCAGGACTCATCATATGTTTCTATTGTGAAATTCTGAAAAGCTTGTTGTTGTCAATTCTATTTTATTGGCAACACAGGTTCTTGAAAATAAAGAGTTGTTGGAAAAATACTTCAATGTAAAAAAAACCTAGTCTTCTTGATACTGGAACAAGTAATTTCTTGTAGGCCCGAGTAAATTATTTTGCAATTTTTTGCTGTAATATTTGTTACTAGGATATTGAGAAAGTTAAACTGTGTTCCCACCACCATCTCCCTGTTCACTTTTTCAATTATACCCTCCTTTACCTGTTCAACATCTGACAATGCTAGGCACAAGGGACTCTCCAGATGGTCCCTTGATCTTTGATCAGGGTGGATAAAAAGCAATGATTTTTTTTATTTAAATCGGATTTTTTTTTATATAAAATGCTTTTTTAAGAAAATATATTATCATCCAAAGGTTATTCCATCATGAAATAAAGATTAGTTTTTTAATTATGTAGAATAAGGCTGTATATGTTTAATTTTTTTGGTAAATAAATTCCATTAATCCATTCACAATGTCATGCTCTTCCAGAGGTTTTTGTAAGATTATTGGGCAGCTTCTTTGCCTACAAGATATTATCACAGATGCTTGGTTTACTTTTGCAGTTCTCAAAACTGAATTTGACTCAGCAGAGATCACATGCCTTTTCTTCACAGCAAAAATGTTATAACATGAACAGAGTTGAAAAAAAGACCTTAATCCTAACTTCTACAAACCTATGAATATAGAATCAACCCTTTCAGTGCTAAGTTTCAAGAAGTTCAGTGAATAGAATAGAAACAATATTTTTCTGATTGTTTGGAGTGGAATAGATCTGCACAAGAAGAAATTGAAACTAAGTGTGAGGAGGAAGGGGCAAGCAGACAAGCAATACTACAAAATGAAAGTCTAAGTTTCTTAAAATATATATATTTTGTTTAGCCAAATTAGTTAACAAACATGGATGTTTGTTTAAGCAAATAACATATGCTGTAGTGTTATTGTTTCAGTTGAATTAATCTATTTAAATTGTTATTATTAAGGTAATGATTATTTTTCTCCTTCCTAATTAAAACAGAAAAGTTGTCCAAATATGAATGATTAATCTATTAAACTGGGGATAAAAAAACTAATATGAAAAGTTGTTATTCTAAAAATCTTCATCTACTTGCATATTATAAGTTATACCAGCAAGAATTAGTCTTTATATAGAAAACTATGATTTAAATCAAGCTTTTTTACTAGTGATTTAAATCATGATTTAAATCGTGATTTAAATCAACTTGATTTAAATCAAATCCACCCTGTCTTTGATCCTGTCACACAAGGAATATTGTGAAGTGCTTCCCTCAAAGACCACTCAGAATCTTCCAGAATAGAACAGGGTGGGCCCTGGTAGGCGTAGTACATTATGTTCATGTCCTCCCACTCCTCTGCAAACTGCATTGATTGCCAGTTGGCTTTTGTGTGCGATTCAAGGTTGCTGGTTAACAACCCAAAAGTTGTTTGTGTCATGCAGCCTAGTCATCCGAGAGAAAGCCTATCTCCAATAGTTTCTGCTTGTCCTGCACAATTTGTGCTCCGAGTCCTATTAATTTTTCAGAAGCCAGAAAGTAGGCCTTTTCTGTTGAAGTGGCTCCCCTCTGGAACAGCATCTCCACAGAGACTCTCCAGGGCTCCCACCATAACCAAGTCCTTGAGAATGCAGTTGATCCTCCAGGCTGTGGCTTCAAACGGGTCCTTATCTGTCTGAGGATTTTTAAAAAATGTTTCTGATTTCTTTTTGGTGTTTTGTTTTGCTATTTTTATTGTGTGCTACTACAGCGTGATGAAATTGGATTGTTTTCTAAATTCAGCAAGCAAATTATAAAAGGCAGGCTTTGGTGACCTGGGCAACATGATAAAAATCAAAGTAGAATTAAGACAAATATCTTCCCATCATATCCCCCTGTTGCATGGTCTGAGTAGGTTATTTAATATGAAGAGCTGCCGTGTTTTTGTGAGTGCCCAGGCCACCCATGAACTCTCAGCTACCCACATGTGCAAAATAGATACGATACTAATTTACCTGAGAATATAGAATTTAGAATAACAGAGTTGGAAGGGACCTTGAAGGTTTTCTGGTCCAACCCTCTGCTTAGGCAGGAAACCCTACACCACATCAGACAAATGGCTATCCAACATCTTCTTAAACACTTGCAGTGTTAGAGCATTCACAACTTCTGGAGGCAAGCTGTTCCACTGATTAATTGTTCTGTCGGGAAATTTCTCCTCAGTTCTAAGTTGCTTCTCTCCTTGATTAGTTTCCACCCATTGCTTCTTGTTCTGCCCTCGGGTGCTTTGGAGGATAGCTTGACTCCCTCTTTTTTTGGGTGGTCCCTGAGATATTAGAACACTGCTATGATGTCTCCCCTAGTCCTTCTTTCTATTAAAGTAGACATACCCAGTTTCTGCAACTGTTCATGTTTTTGTCTCCAGTCCCCTAATCATCTGTTGCTCTTCTCTGTACTCTTTCTAGAGTCTCCACATCTTGTTTACATCATGGCGACTAAAACTGGATGCAGTATTCCAAGTGTGGCTTTACCAAGGCATTATAAAGCAGTATTAACACTTCTTGTGGTCTTGATTCTATCCCTCTATTTATGCAGTCTAGAACTGTGTTGGCTTATTTTGGCAGCTGCTGCACACTGCTGGCTCATATTTAAATGGTTGTCCACTAAGACTGCAAGATCCCTCTCACAGTTACTACTACCATCTATATTGTACCTGTGCATTTCATTTTTCTTGCCTAAATGTAGAACCTTATTTTTTCCTACCATTGAATTTCATTTTGTTAGATAGTGCCCAATGTTCAAGTTTGTCAAGATCCTTCTGTATCTTAAGCCTATCTTCTGGAGTGTTGGCTATTCCTGCCATCTTGGTGTCATCTGCAAATTTGATGAGTTCCCCATTCATCCCCTCATCCAATCATTGATGAAGATGTTGAAGAGTACTGGGCTTAAAACAGAGCCTTGGGGTACTCCACTGCATACTTCCCTCCATGTAGATGCAGTTCCATTGAGGACTACACGTTGAGTGGGGTTGGTCAACCAGTTACGAAACAATTTGGTGGTGATGCTGCCTAACCCACATTTTTCTACTTTATCTGGTAGTAGGTTATGGTCTACTTTATCAAATGCCTTACTTATATAAGAAGAACCCTGTTGAATTCAATCCTTCCACAATAGCTACTGAGCTTCAGAGACAAGCTTCATTTAGTTCTAGAGTCCATTAGCCACCAAGATTAGTAGCATCTGACATCCCGTTTTCTCTTTAAATTAAAAGCCGTCATTCCTAAATATGATCCAATATGCACTTCCACGGCAGAACCCTTTTGGATCCAAAAATCTTTTTACTAGATTTATTATTTCTATATCTATATAGCATATAAGGGACATTTGCAGCAGCATCTTTCAGGCCACACCTACTGCAACTCAACATATAATTAAGACTTTTGCAAGAAACAAGAAAGCACCAAGCGACAACTTTGCAGCTGGCAGTTGCAGCAAACCTGAATGGGTCAAGAAGAGCACGGTTTTTCTGCAGTTTTCAAGGTTTTTCTGCAGTTTTTTTTTTCCTGTGGTAAAAATTGTGCCTTAAGAACCGCAACTGACTGGGTCACAAAACTTCCTATCAATCCATTTTGGCTTTGAAACAAGATCAATGTAGAAAAGATGTGGAGACTCTAGAAAGAGTGCAGAGAAGAGCAACGAAGTATATTAGGGGACTGGAGGCTAAAACATATGAAGAACGGTTGCAGGAACTGGGTATGTCTAGTTCCGTGAGGGTGAACCTATGGCACAGGTGCCACAGGTGGCACACGGAACTATTTCTTAGGGCATGCAAAATGTTGCCCTGTCAGCTCCAGTACGCATGTGTGCACTGGCCAGCTGATTTAGGTCTTTATTTAAGGCTGTTTTTAGTCCTCTTTAGTCCTAGAAAGCCTCTGGAGCCTGGGGAGGGTGAAAAAAACGTGCCAAAAAGCAGGGGATCGCACACATAGTCTTATGGGTGTGGCACGCCCGCACACATCTCCCCTGCGCTCCCCCCGCTTTTGGCACGCAAGCCAAAAAAGGTTAGCCATCACTGGTCTAGTTTAATGAAAAGGAAGACTAGGGGAGACATGATAGCAGTGTTCCAATATCTCAGGGGTTGCCACAAAGAAGAGGGAGTCAAGCTATTTTCCAAAGCACCTGAGGGCAGGACAAGAAGCAATGGGTGGAAACTAATCCAGGAGAGAAGCAACCTAGAACTAAGGAGAAATTTCCTGACAGTTAGAACAATTAATCAGTGGAACAGCTTGCCTCCAGAAGTTGTGAAGTCTATAAGATGTTGGATAGCCATTTGTCTGAAATGGTATAGGGTTTCCTGACTAAGCAGGGGGTTGGACTAGAAGCCCTCCAAGGTCCCTTCCAACTCTGTTTTTCTATTCTATTCTAATTCTAAATCCTACTTTGCGCCTACGAAACGTGGGAAGGGCTCCAGGTTTCACGGTTACGGTGTGGCATTCCAACATGTCGACTTCCGGAAAACAAGATCCAATGTCTTGCCCAAAGTATTACCTTTTTAAAAAATATGATCGGAGCGGGGGACGGAGGGTGGTGGGGAAAGAGCTACCAACCCAGCTCTCCGATATCCTGCAGCGCTGACCTTCTCCAGGCGGGGGAGCGCACCGCGCATAAGCCGGACGCAACCACCGCGGGAAGAGAAAGGTGCCTCTCTCCGCCCCGAAACTGGGAAATGGAACAATCCAAGCAGAGCCCCGCCCACTCCCCAGCGAACCCGGAAGTGGCGCCCGCAGGCGGGAGCGGCGTGCAGGAGCCGGTTCTTGCTGCTCAATGGGGGCGTTGAGTGGGGCTGGCGCGATGGGAGCGGCTGTGGCGGCCTTTTACGTGACAGCTGCCCCCCGCTCCGCGCTCGGGGGAGACTCTGGTAAAGTATCAAGATCCGGCCTCATGTCCTGCCTGTTTTTTTTTCCCCCTTCCGCGGATATCCCCCGCCCCTAAGTTGTACTGCATACTTTTTTGCATATTCTAATTTATGGTAATAATTCAACCCATTGGTCGGAAACCCAAATCGGCTTTTGTTGTGCATCTGTTGTAGCAATGAGGTGCCTTGGTTTTTGTTTTTTTTTTTAAACACAGCATTCGACCTGTTAAACAGAAATAAACATGGATGACTTTTGTAGCAGAATTTTAATCGGGGTACAGTGGATCCCATGTTGTGGGTTGGGGACAACCTGAAAATTCAGTTCTCCCTTCTGTCGAATAATCTGCACTTCAAGCTTTTTTTTTTATGGGGGTCAAATGAAAATGTGGTCCTGCATGCATTTGATAACTGTCCAAATTTAATTGCTTTGAGCAGATAACTTGGAGTTATATGAGTAAAATGGAAAGGGGGGGCAAGTATATTGAAAATTATACATTTCAGCATGTCAAATTTGTGGTAAACTGTTCCTATAGTCGTAGGTGGCATCCATCGTTACATTTATATTTGTGCCACCTAATGTTTCTATGACACTATAATAAAATACCAGAAAAGATTATTTATTTATTGCATGCAGATTTCATGGATGTGATAACAAAAGGAAATTCTTTTATTTTTCCTCTTAAACATCTATGCACAGGGTGCTGTTTTTTCTTTGATGAAGATATTTAAATTCACAGAGCAAAAATATGATTCGGCTGTTTACCCCCTTCACACAAAATGTAGTGCACATGCCATCATCTGGAATGTACCCAAAACATTTTTTCTTATTGGGGAGTATGCAAAAATGTTGATTGATATTTGTAGTTCAACCATTCTGTGACATCTATGGACGATCTTAATGAATAATAATAATACTCGCATGGCAAGATTATAGTGGAAAAACCTTCCAGTGTGAGCCAATCTAATGCAAATAAGATGAAGCAGTGGTGGTATTATTAAATAGTTGTGTGTGATGATTAGAATGATGCTTGACTGACATACTTCTGAAAATGCTCTGGGTGAGAGAGTGCAATTTGCTTATAATATGATAGTGATTTCCCCATAACAGTTGAGGAGAGATTAAGGTGTTTCTCTAGGATTGGAGAAACATGGGTTCAGGTCTATTCGTAGTTGTGGAAGTTGTCTGGTTGGCTTTAGGCTTTTGCTTTGTCTTAGCCTAAACTGACCCTAACTTTAGCCACAGAACCTTGGGGAGTAGGGGGGTGGAGGAGGAAAGAATGTTTACAAATGGCATGTTGAGAGCCATATTGAGAAAGGTTAGGATATAATTCAAGGAAGAGAGGAAGGAAGGAAATCTCTTCTCATAGTTTGATTTCTGCACCATTCACCATCTGCACCATTCACCATCGTCCTTTGCTTGTTGTCTTTTAAAAGAGCTAGAATCCAGTATAAGCAACCATAAAGGATGAGAACATCCCGAGAGCTTTGTTATAGCAGGCTAGACTTCCAATCAAGGAAGCCCACCCAGACAAAATGATTAAAAAGCAGCAGAATAACATCAACAAAAACAAAAATCCATCCATCCATTGTTCAGAAATATAAAAACCGTTTTAAAAGTATTCTTTTAAATACTTTAAAAGAGAAGCAATGCAAATATTGGAAACTCCAGCAAAGTTCTAAGTAGCAATTTAAACCGATTTAAACGGATTTTTTGTTGTTGAAAAAATAGCATATTCAGAATTAATGGCATTTTCCAGAATTGTGGGAGTAGATATTTAGTGGTGCAGCAGTTGGAGTTAATTCTTTCTTTCGCATAGCATCCTCCAGATACGCTCTGGAATTTCCCCCTAATTTTCTGGTATGCTTTTGGAGGGTGTACAAGCTGCTATAGAGTGGGAGAAAGCCCTTTTCCATTAGCAACATCTGTTTTGTTCATGGCTACGGACATGCGGACTGTTAAATATAATCTTATGAGTAAATCTGTATCGAACATGAAAAGGAATATGACTCAGGAAATGCTCTGTGGAGCTTTGACAGTTTTAAGCTAGGGACAGGCAAGCTGCTACGCTCCAGATATTTTGGACACAAATCCCATAATCTCTAACCAGCATGACCAATGGTCGGGGGGGAATGGATATGTGTCCTCCAGATCTTTTTGTTCATATGCCCTATATACCCCCATGTATTTTGAAGGTATCCTCTCTTTGAAAAGCTGTCTGATCAACACCCATAAACAAGATCTGGGATCTTGGCTGTTGTCTCTTAATTTGCAAGCAGGATGTGCAGCAAAACATACAGGTTACTTCTAAGTAGGCTATCTTTCTTGTTACAGCATTGATAATAATGATGATAACAACAACAATAATAATGATAATATACCTGTACCAAGGCACAATACAAAATAAGCAACACCTCCTCAAATAATGACAAATTGCTCCAATAAGATTTGCTTAGAACTCAATAAGCAAATATTATTGTTCTAGCAGTATACGTAAAACAGTTGTTTAGGATAAGACTAAGTGTTCTGCATTCATAATTATTTAAAATGGGTGTTAATCTGGACCTGGAAGTGAAATAAAAGTAAATTAGAACAATCAGGACCTGTATGAATCTACTAATCAAATAAAAAAGGTGTTTAACCCTTTATTAAGGCTGTCAGATTTCCCCTAAGAGACAGGGAGTCAATCCCAGTTTTATGGGGTCAGATCCCTCAAGAAATTTAAGATGTGCACTTGTACATATGAATCAATGTGCAAATTCTATGCAAATTGAAATCATCTTTACTGCCCCTCTTCCCTTTTACTTAACAGTGTAGAAATAGCACTGCCTTTTGATTCTTCCCCTGAACCAATGAAGTAGATTATGATGTTTTGGCTGTGTGTGAGGAGTTAATGATTGATTGTACCAATCCTGCGTAGCAGTAAAGGCCAAAATAATCCTAATAGAGAAAACTCCTGAAGAACTGTGTTGACAGGTTCCTTCAACAACAGTACAGATCTGTCTAGAAAAGGGGAAGAACGGCTTGGAGAGAGTGTAGTTGCTGTCTAGTTTATACTCCCCCCGCCCATAACTGAAATATTAATTGCATGGAAAAGTTTTTGATGTGTGGCCATTAGACACTAGATGAATTATCAGGCAGGTTGTGCAAGGACATTGGGATTTAATCCTGCCAACCTGATTTCAAGAAATAATATAAAGGAGTCAGGACAATGGTGGAAAAACTGATTGATTCCAACCAACGACTGGAGAGATCTAATAAAACCGGTTTATTTAAGCTAGTATAGGAATACAGTGATCAATCAAGGCAGAACTCCTAATATCAGAGAGCATTGGCCCTATGTTTAGATCATATTCTAAAGGTATTTGAATACTTATTTCGCAATTATCAAGGTAAGGAAGTAGAATTTGAAAAGTGAGGCTCCTTGTTTAGAGAAGATGAATCACAACATATAGGCAAAAACATATCAAGTTAAATTGGACTTTTATGCTGTGAGTCTCCATGTTCTATAAACATGGGAAACTCTGAATCAGATGATCGCCTTTATCCTTGAGTAAAATTTGGCACAATTGGGAGGCATATGACACACATCTCAAAGCCTCCTTTAGATCCAGGGGGATAATATCATAATGATGGCAGTTTAATTTGGCTTATACATGAAGTGAGAAAGGCTGCATAGCACAGCAAGCAATTTTATGCAAGATGGCCCAACTGCTACAGCCTTCTAAATTCTTATGAAATCATTGTAGGGGGCTGGACTAGAAGACCTCTAAACCAGGGGTCTGCAAAGTTGGCTCTTTTAAGACTGGTGGACTTCAACTCCCAGAGTTCCCCAGCCAGCCTAGCTGGCTGGGGAATTCTGGGAGTTGAAGTCCACCAGTCTTAAAAGAGCCAACTTTGCAGACCCCTGCTCTAAACTATTGACACTATTCTTCTATGTTCTACGTGCTATTACTTCTAATGCTACCACAGGACGTGCCTGCATTAGCACTTTCTTCCTGCTCATATTTAATCTGTGACGGAATATTTTATCTGTTATGAATTTCAGACGTTCTTCGATAGATAATTCTTATCAGAAGTTCTTGAATTTTATGTTAGCTTGCCTGAATAGTTTATAAATAGTTAATGTAGCTACTCTAAACGGTTGCCTGTAGGTTGAAAACTGATCCCTAATCTCTAAAATATTTTTCTATACAGGAAAACCTCTGGGCTCTGTGTAGGCTACAAACGATTTTACACAATTAAACTTCTGGGTATATTGCAGCAGGTCCCACTCTCAGTGATGATATTAGCATTATATTGATATGATACAATTTCATATTCCCTTTAAAAAAAATTGTGCTCTTGAACCAATTTGATACTGAATTTAGTCTGGCTTTATTGTCTCTCTGTATCTGTTCGTGGCACATCCCAGTTCAGAATAGTTTGATCTATTTTATTTTATTATTTATGAATCAAATTTATATAGACACCCACCCATCTTGCAGAAAGTGACTCTGGGTGGCGTACAACAATCACACAAATTGATTTGTGTATGAACTTTGCATTTACTTATAATGTTTTTTTCTTTCAGTATTTTAAATATATATGTTTTATAACCAATGCTTTACTTCATATTGCAATTTACTTCCCTGAAAATCTCCCAGCATTTTCATTAGGCTCCTGATAGGTTGCTTCAAGTTCTTTTAAAGAAGAGGTGGAAGTAAAGAAATATATCAAACAAAGATATCTTTGAAAGTTGGGCATCTGCCATAGCATGAACTTGTTAAGTAGCATTAGGCATAACACCCCTCTCCTGCCTTCAGCTTCTGAGTTTTAGCTGTCCCAACAGGATTCATTTAGTAGGGTTGATGCAACATGATCTGCAAAGGGTTGAGTAGGGAGAGGTTATTCACCTGAAGCTTGGTCTCTAAGCTGGCTTCTAGAGGTACCTGGAAACCACTTGGGTTGGAAGGGTGGTTGTTGCATCTCCCCTTCTTTGCAATTTTCCTCAATTCAAGGCCTCATTGAAGTGAAGGGCCCTTTTGAATCTCCCAGAAGTATGGGACTTTTGAGAAAGAAATTGTGGACTGAAGATGGCTCCACCAAAAGTGGATCTGACAACCTCAATGGAATGAAAAATGGCTCTTTAATCATTCCTTCCTGGATAAGGAGAGAGGACTTGAGATAGCCCACAAATGCTCCATACAGTTGCTTCTTGTAAGGAGATTTCAAGGCAGCAGTCTCCAACAGGTTCAGAGCTCTGGAGGATGTGGGAATAACCATCCTGATCAAACTTGGTCAAACGGTAGTCATTGCCTTTGAAAGGACACTAAGTTCTCACCTTTCTTTTCTAATTGGTTTTGGAAATGGACTGACAAGTTTTATAGCATCAGTTGAGTTTCCTTCAATCCTTCTTAGCAAAAAGAATATTAACTACAAGTTTAAGAATTTAAGACTTCTTTTTTAAAAAAAATGAGATTTAGGAATACATTATAAATCATCATTCCTGTAGGAAAATGTTTTTTGAATTTTTCTTTTAAAAAACACAAATAGATAAAGGCTTTAAAAATAGGACATGAGGTAACTAGAAGGAACTAAAGATTACAATTAAAGGAGAAGAATATTCAAACTTAATTTATAATTTCAAAATGAAGCAAAACATTTTAACATTGGACACATTGAAGGATATTTTTGAACAATGATTCCAGAAGTTAGTGGTATATGCCTTGTAGCTAGACTGTGCCTAAAACGTTATGGAAGAGGAACAAGTTCTATCTGCAAGACATGAGACTAAGTTGACAGGTGATTTAAAAATAACAGTCTAAAAGAATCACATGAAAAAAGATGTTATTTGGACATGCAAAAGAAACTGGCTGATGTCTTAGTAATAAAAAAGAATATACAAACAACAAATCCAGAGTGTGAGTTGGATAATTTTTCTACATTGGATTTATAAAATAAACTTGTTAAAATTTCAAACAATTTTGTGAGAAGGAACAAAGTAGAAATGAAAATAAATATATAGTATTACTTGATGACAGTAAAGATCAAGACTATTAGAAGTAAGAGGAAGGAATATCAAGCTGATCAAATAAACCAACTTGGTTAAAATACATATTTTGTTATCTCTGGTAATCCTTAATGAACTTTTGCTGACATCAGGATTTAAATGATGAGGTTTTATGGATTTGTTTATTGATAAAGGATGGGGTGAAAGGAAAAATAGATCATATGTTGTATTTTAAGCGACAGTAATAAATTACTAAAATTATTTGCACTTGAGGATGGGAAATTATTTCTTTATATATCTACAATACAATACAATAGCAGAGTTGGAAGGGACCTTGTAGGTCTTCTAGTCCAACCCCCTGCGTGGGCAGGAACCTTATATCATTTCAGACAAATGGCTGTCTAACATCTTTTTAAAGACTTCCAGGGTTGGGGCATTCACAACTGCTGGAGGCAAGCTGTTCCAGAGGTTAATTGTTCTTACTGTTAGGAAATTTCTCCTTAGTTCTAAGTTGCTTCTCTCCTTGGTTAGTTTCCACCCATTGCTCCTTGTCCTGCCCCCAGGTGCCTTGGAGAAAAGTTTGACTCCCTCTTCTTTGTGGCACCCTCTGAGATATCGGAACACTGCTATCATGTCTCCCCTGGTCCTTCTCTTCATCAAACTAGACATACCCAGCTCCTGCAGCCGTTCTTCATATGTCTTAGTCTCCAGTCCTCTAATCATCTTGGTTGCTCTTCTTTGCACTCTTTCCAGAGTCTCCACGTCTTTTCTACATCGTGGCGACCAAAACTGTATGCAGTATTCCAAGTGTGGCCTTACCAAGGCACTATACAGTGGCATTAACACTTCACGCGATCTAGATATCTATTTTTCTTTACTTTTTTTTTCTTTTCTATTTCTTTTTCTCTTCTTCTCCCCCCCCCTTTTTTTTCCAGTATAGGTTTTTATTGTTGTAATGACAATTCTTGATAAAATTACTATAAAAATATCTCCCAGCAGTATGACTAATATGTCTTTATATAAGTAGGTCGTGATTAGTGCCTGTTCAAATGTAGGTAGTACTTGCTTAGCGACCTCAATTGGGACCATTAATTCTATTGCTAAGCAAGTGATGTAGTTAGTAAGGGAAATATCACGTGTCTGACATACTTAACAACTTCACTTTGGATTCGGTTTTTCAACAAGTCATTGTTAAACAAAACATTAGGTGACCATAACTCATAGTTGTAATCCTGGCTTCTTTATTCACTCTGGTTGTTTGAAGCTGGTTGGAAGTCTATAAATGGCAATCACAGAACCTTGGGATCAGTGGTGGGTTGCTTCCAGTTCAGTCCAGATTGGGCAAACTGGTAGTAGCAGTGCAGGAACGCACCCGAAAAGGTAGTAAAAAAAATTGACAACTCACTACTGCTTGGGATGCTGCAAAGATCATAAATGCCTGGTGATTGCAAAACTGTGACTCCTACCCTTTGGACTATTCTTCACCCTTATAACCTTCTGAAAGTGCCTGAAATCTTGGCTTTGTCAACTGGGTTGTAGCCCTGATGAAGACATCAGATTTTGGAGATGGCTAGTAGACTAGTACATGATCTCACTTTTATTCGGTCTATATATTGGCTTTTTATCCATTTTAATATTAATTTTTAATGTTTTAACTTTTAATGTCTAATGTTTTATCCTATAATTGTTTTAGTCTGCCATTTATGGTTATTGTAAACTACCCTGAGTTGCTTGGCAGAGAGATGGGCAGCATAAACTATATAAGTCTTGATCACATGACCATGGGGATGTTGCAACAGTTATAGGTGTGAGAACTGGACATGTGTTACTTTTTCAGCGCTGTCATAAATTCGGAGATTCATTAAACAAGGAAGTTGTTAAACAAGGTCTTCTTGTAATGCAATATTCAATTTAGTGTGATTGTAAATTGATACCAAGTTGCATTTAATCCAAGCAAAAATTCACTTGATTCAACACTAGCGCATGCACAAAACAATACAAGTTTAAACATTGTTATTAAAGGTAAAGGTTCCCCCGCACATGCATGCTAGTTGTTTCCGGCTCTAGGGGCGGTGCTCATCTCCGTTTCTAAGCCGAAGAGCCAGCACTGTCCGAAGATATCTCTGTGATCATGTGGCTGGCATGAGTAAATGCCGAAGGTGCAGGGAGCGCTGTTACGGTGGTCCCTATTTTTCTACTTGCATTTTTTACATGCTTTCGAACTGCTAGGTTGGCAGAAGCTGGGACAAGTAACGGGAGCTCACTCCGTTATGCGGCACTAGAGATTTGAACCGCCAATCTTCTGATCGACAAGCTCAGTGTCTTAACCACTGAGCCACTGCATTACCTTAAAATTGTTTTTTCATTTGACCCCAAAAAATTGATGTAATTGAACTATATGATTGTGGTCATAGCAATGCTAAAATAGGACAAGATGTTGGAATGCCGGAATCTATAGTAGAATTTATTTTTGCTTTCTATAACTACTCTATGACTTTGTTAATCATTCATTTAAATTTTATGTAGGTTCTTTGTATAGAATAGAATAGAATAGAATAGAATAGAATAGAATAGAATAGAATAGAATAATAGATTTATTGGGCAAGTATGATTAGACACACAAGGAATTTGTCTCTAGTGCATAAGCTCAGTATACATGCAAAACAAAGGATAATCATAATAATGATACCAGTAGAGAAGGTAGTGAAACAGATGAGAAGAATGAGACTGTGGAAAAAGAACTGTTTATTGTAACGTTTCCTTAGTATACATATAAAAGTTTAGGTTAAAAAATTTCCAGTGCCCATTTCCATTGAACCAGTTATCATATTTTCCATAAAAATATCGCTTCAAATAGCGCAAATTCAAACAATGTGACCAGTTTGCAGACTTCATGAACTGTATTAATTGAGAACTACCTTGACAATCATAAACATTGCAAAAATTATCCCTGAATCTTTGGATTCAGTCCTTAAGGATAACAATGTTGTTGTCTCATGTGGATGAATCAAAATTTGAAAAAAATAATCTGATATTTGGGTTAGGCTTTTCTTTTTTTTAAAATATCACAACAAATCCCCCCCCCCCCCCCCGGGAAGTTGTTTGTAAAAACATAACCAAATTTATCTTGGGCCGTCCGACATACCTAATATTTTGAAGGTGAGGAGGATATTAATGAAGCTGAACTGTAACACGGTTACATTATGTTTTTTTCCCTTCAAAATAAAATGATCAGTGGAAAATTCAGTAGGGGCAGCTGATGGGTAAAAAACCCTGAAAGCTAGGGAAATTGTAGGTATAAAATTTGCAAGGCACTTGGGAATAAGCCTATATCCTTATTAGGATAATTGTCCTGCTCCAAAATAGAAGTCCGCATTGATTGAAAAAGAACAGTATCAAAGAATCCATAATACAAAGTCGGAGGCTGAGCTGTGAAATCAAATTCTCTTGGTTATTTTGCCTTTTTCACGTGGCCTCTGCCCTGACGTTAAATTGCTCCAAACTTTAAAGAGCGATGTTGATGTTTTTGTTGTTGTTATTCTTCCTTCCTAGCTACAACTCACCTTCGCTTTTCTGCTGGTAGGAGAGTCAAGAAAATACGACAAAAGAATACTTTGTGCATTGACATCAGAGGGGAAAGAAAATACTCTTGGAAAATTTCATGCTGCTAAATCTCCACAGATTTACACTTTTATGCAGTCAAATTAATGCAAAACCCCCAACGTAAGGGTTTGCATTTTGAAAATTTGGGAGGAGTGTCATTCCATAATAGTAATTATTGGTTTTATATTATTTTTTCACAGGGGAACTGATCACAGCTGCCTATGAGCTTGGAGTGAGTATTAGTTGTATTGTTTAATCAATGCTCTCATTAACAGTTTTAGGAATTAAGGAAGTTTAATTAAGCATGGAGTTAAAGTAGATTAATATATTTTCAAACCACAGTTTTTCTAACTTATAAGTACGGCACACGACAATTTACTCCCAAGTTTTAAATCCAATTAAACTAAATTATAAAGTAAAGGCTTTACTGTATATACAGTAGCTGGCTTATTATCAATCCAAATTTTGTATAAGCTGGAGAGAATAAAAATAAATCGGGTTAACAATTTTAATAAGTTTTATTATTCAATAAACTTTATTAAGGCGCATGATCCCCTTTAGGCAAAACCTTAAGGACTGTCATCACGGTGGTAATCCGATAGCAGTGTGGTCTTTCAACTTGCTAACCAATAAAATAGTTCAGCATCTGTTTTTCCCCTCTTTTCTCTCTTTTATAATTGTATAATAAAAAGAAACCCAGCCTTTTGAATGGCCGGAATACATGCTGAATCCAGACTTCAAGCCATTTAAGGGATAATAGTAATACGTGTCACCACTTTTTAAAGTGATCTCTCATCTATATTTTGTGCATCCACATATGTTAAGGCAAACATTTTGCTGTATTTAAAATTAGCACTTAACAGAAGAGTGTGTGCATGTGTGTGTGTGAGAGAGAGAGATAGAAAGAGAGAAGCTTTTTAAGGCATAGTACTCTGTTTATGATTAAAGCCGTTTCTCCATTAGATTGCCATTGTGACCGTCTCAAAACAGAAACCTTTTGTTTGTTCACAGGTTGCACATCCTCCCGGCTACCCCCTCTTCACTCTTTTGGCTAAACTGGCCATTGAACTTTTTCCCTTTGGTTCTGCTGCGTATCGTGTCAATCTCCTCTGCGCCTTGTTGGGGGCAGCTGCAGCATCGCTTCTGTTTTATACAGTTGTCAGGTACAGTAGATCCTATGGGTGCCTTCCAATTTTATTTACACACACACACACACACACACGCACACACACACACACACACTACTGAATTGCAGACTGCATCATATGCAATATATTCGTTGAATCATCCTTATGTTAAATGAAACCTATCGAGTGAAATATCTTTATGGTATACCAGAATGGGTATTTCTCTCTAATAAAATATTGCAGTTAGATGAAAAAGTTCATAATAATTTGATGGCTTTCATATCTAGTGGGCCATTAAACTAGCAGTTCCTACAGCGTTGGCTCCAGATTGTTAATTGATTCAAACTGCCTACTGTTTACGTAATTTCAGTTGGGCATTTGACATTGAACTTATCGGGGAAAAAGAAAAAGAAAAAAAATTGTGAAACACCCAGAGCATAAAACTGCCAAACTAATTTATTTCAGGAGAGTGATAACATTGTTCTCTCTTATTATCATACATCAGTGACCAGGTTTATCTAACCAGAAGTAACAAAGTTTGTCACTAAAAGAAAGATGCAGATGGCTTTAAAATATTAAACAATACAAGTGTCAACTGTACTGACAAACTTTTTAATTGTTAGCATTACAAAATGGAGGCAGATGCCTCTTGATGGTCTTTATTCTGTCTTTTTTACCTGTCTTGAGTACAGTAAGCAAGAAGTGGGGCTGACTGAACTGCACGGAATTAAATTAAAATATGAGAATTGTGGTGTGAAAAAGGCCCCCACAGATTACGACTATGTAGCTGTGTGAGCAGGATTGTTGGACATTTTCAACAAAATCTGTCTTTTTCTGCATTGGATGCTGTGTTCTAAGCATTCAAAACCAAGAACATAACGAACAACTGGTACTTTGTTACTTTTGCCCATCCTCCTTTCTTCTGATCCTCACATGAGGATGTTTCTCTGCACACTATTGTAATTCCTGATAAGGATATCTTTCCCCAGAGTTTGAAGGCCTCTCTTATGCTGCTTTCATTTGTATTTTGCACACGCAAGAGATGATTCTCTCTGCTTTAATTCAGCAGAGCAGATGCAGGGGTGACTTTCCCCCTTATAGTTGGGGATGACCTGTGCCATATATATACCAGACAAAATTGAAGTCGTTCAAGAGGAGCTCCGATGCCTGGTGACTTTGTGGTTATAGTGACGTGTCTTCCAGGCAGACTTGACTCCCGGGGGGTAGCATGGATAAGTCCATGCACTTTTCTAGACATCATTTTTGAAAGTGATTTGCCACGGTGGTCTTCTTGGGTCTGAAAGAGTGTGAGTGCCCCTTCATCATCTAGTTGGCTTTGTGGCTAAGGTGGGACTAGAACTCAAATGTCTTCGCTCCTAGTCCAGTGCCTTACCCAGTGGTGCAAACTAGCTCTCTGACTACATGGACACATCTGTGTAGGATTTTTTTTGGGGGGGGGTAACAATAGAAAACTGGATTCCTTAGTGATCTATATAAATACTAACTGAGTCCAGCCCTATTTAGCTTTAGATTTACATAAAATTTGTTTGGGTCCACCTAGATGGAATGGACAACAGTTCACAGTGAAATTTCTTTCTTTAGTAAATTTAAGTAAATTTAGCTGCTGCTTGGCTCCCAAATAACACTGAGTGGCTTACGTTATCAGTCTTACATTATCAAGTAATAATACTGTAGTACTGAAATGTTTAGAGGCCTCAACTGCATTGCCTGACTGTGAATTGTAGACAGCCTTTCAAACTACAGTTGTGCTAGTATGCCCCTAATTTCAAATGGGGAAACTGAGGCTGGGAGAGACAGCCTTGCCTAAATTACTCTACTGAATTCTTGATATTCGAATGGAGGACTATATAACTTTCCAGTGTAATTATCTGTGTGCATTCTGGGACCATATGGATAAACCCAATCATAATAATCCTGTCTGTCCAAATGTGATCTTTCTTCTCAGTTGATCGTGGATTGGTCAGGAAAGACAGATAAAACTGAACCTATGTACAAATGTTGGGGATTCTTATGCAAACCCCAAGTGAGAGAGATTGTCACGTAAGAGAAGCAGCTCCTATTCCTTTGTGATTAACCGTGAAAAGCATGTTTTATTTGATATAGTGAACATTTTAGAACATTTAGATAGGGGAATACTAATGACTTGAGGGCAGAGCCCTTCAGTGTTTAGGATATCCCAAAATTCCACTCCAATCACTTTAACTTGTCCCACATTTAATGGAGAACTGGATTGTTTTGCAGACACTAAACATTATCACCACATAAAAAATATTCTGAAAGCATTCAAAATACATGAAGCTCGATCACTTTCACATCCTCCCCCTACTCTGTAATGTTGGAGAATATTTACTTTTATATAAATACATTGGTCTTAATTAAGGGATTGCAGAAACCTCTTGGGCAGACTTTCTAATCTTATTTAGAAAATGCAGTTAATCGTTGCAATAATCCCATTTTATGGGTTGGGAACTGAGGCTGACAGATACTGCGTTGCCCAAGGCCAGTCTGTAAAAAAAAAAAAGTTCTTGGCCAATTAACGTCCAAGCGTTGAGTTGCCACTGTCCACACGCCAACACACTGGGTCACCCTGGCCGTTATGATAGGTTTCTGTACTTTTGTGAAAAGATGAAAATAATGCCCCAACAATGCCTGGGAATATTTTGAGAGGAGTCAGATTTCTCAATTATTAGGAGGAAAAATATGTATAATAATTAAAATCCCACGGTGCATAAGAGATAGCCTGGAATTTCTCAGGAAGGTGAATGCCACCTCTAAGTAGAGGGATGGGAAGAGTTATCAGTCTTTGAATGTTCCTTATTACACACACGTCCTTTTCGGTTGAATAAGGATTAGCATCTCGTGTAATGTTAATTTGAAATCCAAACCTGTCCTGTACTTTGCCAAGCACTCTTGCGATCTTTGTTAAAATTAATGCAGGGCGAGCGGGGAAGAAGGCTCAGTGGATGGTTTCCTGATTTTCTTTCCTTGGCTGGGTTAAATGCTTTCCATACTGCCTGCCTGCAGGGAGAACTCTCCTCAGTCCCTTATTTGCTTAAGTACACTTCCTTAAGATTTTATGAATAGGACTTCCCCTATCAGATAATTCATCCTTAACTAATTTTCAGTTGTACTGTAGTGCAAAGAAAGAGGGTTAAAAATAATAAAAGGCCCCAAAGCTTTTGAAGGAAAATATTTAAAGCAGAAACTCTCAAGGCAACGATGCTTTTTGTCAGTTAGTAACAGCATTGAGCATATATGTTAGAGGAGAATAAATAACGGCTCATATTCCATTAGTGGGCGTGATGATGGAGAAATCGCATTGAACTCATTTAAATTAATCTTTAATGCATTCCAACTAATACTACTCCTTGAAGCGATCCATCTTCGTCCTTCACCTTTTTTAAATTCACAGGCTGCAACCTTGCAAAGGAATGGCATTGGAAGGGGGTAATTTTTGTTGCATTTCAGTTGGTTCATGGGAGGTGAAGAAACAGGCAAATAAATTGGAGGGAGTGTTTAAAAATAATGCCATTAATATTTACTTATACCTGCATTATGAATGCAAAGCTGTACAAAACTGGAGGCATACTTTAAAGTTGTAGAAGAAAATGCTAGTTTCCTTCCTTCCTTCCTTCCTTCCTTCCTTCCTTCCTTCCTTCCTCCCTCCCTCCCTCCCTCCCTCCCTCCCTCCCTCCCATTACAAAGATAGGTTAATAGGTATGCATAGGTATGCATCTAGTTCCTGATTAGGGAGTGTCACCATTTGCTGGGCTGATTTTGTGTGTTTGTGTCTGTGTGAAAGAGGGAGGAAGGGAGAGGGGGAAGAGAGAGAAAGCGGGGGGGGGGGAGACTTTAAAACCTTCAGAACTAAATATTTGTGCATGCATTTTTGATTTTGAGGGCTGGAAATATTCCCTTCCAGCAATGTTTGCTGGCTGTACTGTGAGTCCCAATGGTTTATAGATCATGCCAACTCTGTGTGCTGCTGCAAAGGAATTTGCATTAACACTATAGATGCTTAAATATTGCTAATATATTTTCAGATTTGGTTGTCAAATCTGCCTTGAGATGGCAGCTGCTGTTTGCACGCACATTGCGATAATCTCTTCTTAAATAAATAAAAATTCAAAGGACCTTCAGGTTCCTTTGGAATGGCTCAACCAGTTTGTTTTCCACGTCTGAAGAGTTGCTTCCTTTCCTCTCTACTTTAATGGTTTAGACAGATCATTTTAACTGGAAAAAATTCACTGGGGTCTAAATATCCTGGGGCCAATTTATAGACTTCAGACATTCCTAACCTTTACATGAGGTAAATCCCCCCCCCCAAAAGACTTGAAAGGGTTCCCCCCCCCGCCTCCTTGGGGAGGTAGGTGGGATGATTTAAAAGAAACACCCCTCTCCATTCTGTATCCCGATAGATAGATGCTGTGAATATGGATGGTCTCTCATTTCTTTTAAAGATGAGAAATAATAAAGGATGCATCCTTCAGGAACAATGCAGTTCAAGTGGGAAATCTGTTGTCTCATCAAACAATACAACCCCCCCCTCAGAAAGGAACAAGCCATCTCTAGGGCAATTTGTGGAGAGAGTGGCCTATTGATTCAGTGGAAGAAGACATTATACAGTGTCACTCGGGGTTGTTACAATTTCATTTGCCGGGTGACCTGAACTTAACCTTCTAAAAACCTTTTCTTCTTTGTACATAACACCGTCCTCTCGTGGGTTTTCTGCACCAACGATGGAGTACAGTGAGGAATTACAGCTGGCCTTGTTGTGGGGTTGTGTTTCTTAAACAAACCGCCCCTCCTTGACGTACACATTTTTCTTCATTGATACGCTATGTAAATCAGTTCTTGTAATAGATTTTGTTCCTTTTATTGGCATCTGCTTTGAGACATCTCTTTAAGTTTCATGTTGCTTGCAGATCACGATAGTTTCATTTTAATGTTTAATTGGGCGACACTCTTGTAGTTTAATTCATTCCCGCTTAGGAGGACATTGTTCTACATGTGGATTAGTGTTAAGTGAATTCTGACACTTTGTTCTTCTAATCAGAATTTCAATCCTGCCAGGTAGCAAAGCTTTCTTTTCTCCTCCCCTCCTATTTGATGTTTGTGTTTTTTAAAGCCTCTCAATTGCCTTCTATATTTGTCTGAAATTGATGATTTTCAAAAGATACTTTTAATCCCCCCCCCCTAAGATTTAAGATTTTAATTTAGGCTGTGGGAGAATGTTCTATATTGCTCAGTTTTAAAACCGCATATTGTCCTTTGCTTCTCTAAAATTTGGTTGCTTGTAAAATCACAGTTTATATGGCATTGATTTACATGGATGCATTGATGATTTTGTTTCTTTGAGACAAAGCAGGAAATAAAATTTAAACATTGTTTTGGGTGTTGTGGCTTTAGAAGTTTTGACAAAGCGATGGAGTGTTATTGAAATCTGAAAGTCTTATTTTGCTGACAAAAAATGTCATGTTTTTATGTAAGAGACGTTTTGATTGCTTTCTCTTAGCTGGGGAGGATGCGGCTGGTAAATTTGTGTTATCACTTTTAGCAGATGAGAAATAGACATTATATCCCAAATAGCAAAAAAAAAAAAAAAGTCTTGCCAGCATTTTTCAGAATTAAGTTGTCATTGTTTAATAAATCTCTTGTTAAGGATTTGCAGTTATAGCAGTATATTTAGCATTTTCCAAGGATGCTGAGAAATAGCATTTTCATTCATTCCATGTACATTTGGAATTGCATAACAGATATTAGAACATCAGAACATTTTCATGATTGCTTAACAGCATGAAAGGAAGGATATAAGCATAAATTGAAAGTATGCGTAACTTTTTGCTGTAGCTCAAGCCCTGTTATGAAATTCTCTTTATTTTGAAAAAGATTCAGTTGTTGGCTAATATAGAGAGATGAAGAACCAAATTTAAAAAGGCTTGTCTGGCTTTTGTTTTAATTTTTACTTTCTATTTCTTGCAAAAAAAAAATATGGAAGTCTGAAGACTGAAAATGAAGTTTGCTTCGTATAATAGCAAGGATTTACAGGGGCAGTTAAGCAGAATTGATTCTTTTGCCTGTTCGCACACATAGCCGAAGTCTGAAGCAATAGGAATCATAAACATTCTGTTGGTCGCATGTATGTGAATGAAGAACAATAGGGAAAGTCTGATCTTTAAAGTTAAGGCAGAACAAAATACGCTATAATTCAGTGCGGTTTTAAAGCCACAATTGACTCTGAATTGTGTTCACTTACTAAATGAAACGTTGTTTCTCACTGGGTGCAGTCACACATCACTCTATAGCTTTTATACATTTGTAATTCACTGAGTTGTATAAACCCAACCATTGGCATGCAGTCAATAATATATTGTTAAGAAATCATATCTGAACATGTTATTTGAACCCTATTGTTACATCTGTGGTTAAATCTTTTGCATGAAGATTTCAAATCTAATAGGATGAACTTATAGTTTATTCTCTTCTGTAACAGTAACAGAGTTGGAAAGGACCTTGGAGATCATCTGGTCCATCTCCCTACTCTCGCAGGAGACCTAAACTATTTCTGATAAATGACTGTCCAGTCTCTTCTTAAAAGCCTCCAGTGATAGGACACCCACAACCTCCGAAGGCAATTTTTTCCACTGGTTAATTGTTCCCAGTATTAGGAATTTTCTCCTTAGTTCTTGGTTGTTTCTTAACCTTAGTAAATTTCAGGTGAGGCTTTACATTTGGCTTTCTTCTGGTGCTTCTTCTACCATTAGGACTTCTGCCCACAGGACTGTGGTCTTCCTTTCTTCCGCTTGGCAGAAGGTTTGTCAGTCAGTGGGCTGGATGAGGCCTCTGTGACATGCTTCTCCCAATTTCCTTCTGTTCTTACCTGCTTACTGTGAGGGGAAAGTGATTGGTCAGGTTTTCAACTGTTCCAGGTGTGTGAGTTCCTACTTCTATTTACCAATACAATTGTCTTCCTTTAGCAAACACATTAGGGGCCGAAACCTGTTTGATATGTTAATAAGTGAAGCCACAAGTTTGCTTCTGATCTTACTTCAACTTTCCTTTGCTTTACAGACGTATGAAGTTTGTAAATGTGGGACCTGGTCACAAAGTTATTTTTTCATCATGGTTGTAATTGTGCACTGTCATTAAATGAGATAGTTGCTAAACAAGGGCTACCTATAACCTTTATCCAAAAGCAGATAATTTATTCCTTTCAGAGGTTGCATTTGTGGCTATTATCCCATACCATCGGAAGCAGAAAATTAAAAATGATGTATCTGAAAAAATTGTAGCATATTCCAAAGGTATATTTGGAAACATTTCTTCAGAGATTATTCTAGATAAAGGCCTTTTTCTGGTGTATTGCAAGCGCTAGTGAAAATTCCCGAAGAAGCTCATATTTAAATGAAAGTACATTCTTAAGTTTAACAAAGCAAGGATGTGGAATAAAAGACTACTGAAAGCTCGTGTATTAATTTCTTTCTTAGGTGACTATCTACCGTGACCTTTTGGCTAATTGATCTCTCTCTCTCTCTCTCTCTCTCTCTCTCTCTCTCTCTCTCTCTCTCTCTCTCTCTCTCTCTCTCTCTCTCTCTCTCTCTCACACACACACACACACACACACACACACACAGAGTTTTATGCAGCAAATTTGCATTGAATTAGACTTAAGAGTTACATTAAATAAATCTTACCCCCACCCATCCTAATTTGCATTTACTTAAAAAAAAAGACGCAGTTTAGGTTTGGGGATATGAGCCTCATTTTGAAAGTGGGCGAGTGGAGGGGAAGGAGAGGGGGAAAGAAAAAACAGGCCAACTTATTCCCTTTCTCTCCTTAAAATAAAATTAAAAAAGAAAGACTGAAGAGCCCTTTCATGACAGCTAGTCAGAGTTAGAATTAGTTCAAGGAAATGTTAATAAAGCACTGCCTAGTCTAATCCTCTTGATATCACCAGGTATCCTCCTGTTCATGGGTTAATTGCTTTAAAAGCGGAGGCAGTATTCTGAACGGTGGGCCGCTTCACCTTTTCACAGCTGTTCCCATTGAGTGACAACTAAATCCCATGTGTAAGATGAGGAAGAGCTCAGTCTCCAATTGGGAGAAAATTTATGTAAACCACAATCCCTTCAGAATGTGTGGAAGTCATAGACTTTCTTGATTTACTCTGCTTTTCCCAGAAAGCTCCATTGTTCCCTTCCCTAAGTCCCATCAACCCTTTGTAGCAGAATATCACAGCCGCGGCAGATAGCTTGAAATATATAAATGCTATCATAGCTCTGATTAATAGCACCGCTTATGAGTCAGGTCTGATAACGGAGCTGCTCTCCACTCAATTTCAGATACCGCTAATGGAATCTGTCTTCTGCAATTGTAATGTGAGAAGGTCTAATTTGCTATGGAGCTTGGATCTGTCAGCAGTAGGGGATTGTGGGGTCAGGAGGGAGCTGCCAGGTTTTTGCCCTGAAGCTTGTATCTCTAGCTTTCAATGGAGCAGTCCCCTGCCTGCCAGGGAGCTGATAGGCCCTCTGTGGGGTTTATGCCACTTCTCACAATAGGCCAGGGCTTCCGAGCTCCACTTCATAATTGTGAAGCGAGCTCATATTTCCACAGCTACTCTGCTGCATAATTTCTAATAAGTTGCTGGGTTTTTTTAACAAATGTCAGATTATGAAAAGTTTCCTCAATTATCGGGGGAGAAAAAAACCCCACCCCCACTTATAAAACATTTAAATTGCTAAATCTGTTTCCTGCCAAGTTCATCCCCTTCTCCTCTCTTCCTCCCTCCCTGCCTTCACCTTTCTGTTCTGTGACTGGCATCCAAGCTCCGCTTAAAGTGTGCCAGAAAAAAAAAAGCCTGCATTTCAAATGTATATGAGAATGTGCGTCTCAAATGATGGACTGGGGTCATAACGCCTCCTGGGCTGCCTGGAGAGATCCCTGCCACCTGTAGAGGGATAGGAACCCCATCCGATGACATAGTTTTCATCACATCTGCCAAGGGAAAAAGTGGATTTCACTGCCGTGTCTATTTTGATGGTGCCCTTACTTTACATAATACTTCTCAGGAAATGTCCCATAAAGGAGCATTCAGGTAGAAGTAATTATGTCCAAGTGTAGTATATTTTCCCCAAAGAATTTCTGGGCTTTGAATTTGCAGCACTTGGCTTCATTGTACCAAGAGAGCTGTAACAAAACAAACAAACAAACAAAAATGTAGAAGGCTAGAACCAAGCTTTGTAAACCTCGGTTGTATTTACCAGGACATTTCTCCAGATTTGAAAGAAAGTGGCTAGAATGTTATACAGAATTTTGGGAAGAAGGTGAGCAGAAAGAGCAACAAATGGCCGTATAATGTCAGAAATACAAATATACAGCTAGTCGTTGCTGTAAGGTTTCCTAAAAATGCCCTAATTGATTCATGAGTATCGAGTCCAGTTTTGATACAAAACTAGTCATTTACTAGGAGGATTTTAGGCAAGATCTTTTCTCAGTCAAGTCTAAGCTTTGTTTGATTTACAGCTGAACTTTAACCCTGTTCCTTCCCTCCCCTCAGTCTGTGTCATAAATCACATTCCCCTGTGAGATGCTCCCCTCCCAAGCTGATTGCAGTAATCTGAGATCCGACTTCAGCCTGTGGAATGCACTCTCTCCCGCTTCTCTTACTATGACGATGCTGGGAGTTGACACTTCACTTATGAACACAATTGAGCTCAAAATAATTGTTGCTAAGCACAACAGTTGTGAGCTTTGTTTCATTTTATGACCTTTCTTCCCACAGTTGTTAAGTTCAGTGCAGTTGTTAAGTTAGTAACATGGATGTTAAACGAATCCGGTTTCTCCATTGACTTTGCTTGTCAGAAGGTCGTAAAAGGTGATCACATAACCCCAGGACACTGCAATCATCATAAATATGAGTCAGTTGCCTAGCAGCCAAATTTTGATCACATGATCATGGGGATGCTGCAACCCTGAAAAATGGTAATAAGTCACATTTTTCAGTGCTGTTGGGACTTCAAACAGTCACTAAATGAATAGTTGAAAGTTGAGGACTACCTGTATATAATATTTCAGAGATTTGAAGTCAGTCTGCCTTTCAACTAATCACCCATGAGTTAGTCCAGCTAGATTTTCTTTTCATGAAGTAAAAATAAGCTAAACACTCAACAGCCAACAGTTATTGCCAAAATAATTTTGTGCTCAACCTGCTTATCATTTACCTGTGATTAGATATCTTTCTCTGACTATTGCTCCCCTTTGACTTATGTTGGTCGAGCTGTGCTGATAACGCAGGACTTAGCCTAAGGAACAGGTTTAGTAAATCCAAGCAAGGAAGATTTCTGAGAGATGACTTCTATAAGTTTTGTCAAGGCTCTTAAATGTAACTAGTCTGCTCCCGACGCCTTAATTTCGTGAAGAATTCCTCAGCTATCTCACTATATGCCTTGGGTTCCTGCTTTCTCCTGTTGTCAGTTTTTCTGCATAGTGCAGGGGTGTCAAACTCAATTTCATTGAGAGTCACATCAGGGTTGTGTTTTGACCTCGGGGGGGAAGGGGGGCATGGCCAGGGTGGTACTTATTCTACCATTCTCTCCCAACTGTAGACTTAACCCTTCCTTTGACTTCTTTCTACTGATGAAACCAAATAGCCATTTGTATTGTTTCTACCTCCTCTTGCAAACATAAAACCTCTTTTAGTATTTTTTAGCCTTCTTTCTATAACCATGTGCTCTTTGCTATTATACCTCCTTAGTGATTATACTGATTTTCCCTGTTCTGTTTCTGCCCTTTTTAACTTTTAGCACAAGTGAACGTTCCCTATGAATTCAGAATGATTTTCTAAGCTTCCTTTCCCCCGCTTTTTTCCCTACTGGAATGAGGTTCAGTTGTACTTCATTTAAACTGAGAATATCTGTTCAGAAGATCCCAATTATTACATCTCTGGTTTTCAACTAGCTCTTCTCCATTGGTTGGGATCAGATCTAGGATCCACTTAACACTGTTTCAGCTATTTGGAAAATAAAACAATAAGACAATTTTTGCCATCTTGGCCATGACAGTTATCCATTTCATGTCAGTGTAATTAAAATTTCCATTATTAATAAGTTTCCTCTCTGAAAATGAATGCCCAGAAGAATAATATCCTGATCCGCTACCTGCTTCAGTTTCTATAACACAACCTCATCATAACATACCGTATTTTTAGGAGTATAAAACGAACTGGAGTATAAGACGCACCAAGGTTTTGAAGAGGCAAATTAAAAAAAAAAAGGTTTTGCACTCAGCAGACCCCCCAAAAATGGCCCGCTTTTCACGAAAATGGGCCCGTTTTTTGTCAAAGGACATGCAGAGCCTTTAGCAGGCTTATAGAGGGCTCCTGATGGCTGGGGGGGGGAGGCATATTGAGCAAAAAAGGCCCATTTGTTGCCCATTTCTGCCCTCCCCAGCCCCCAGGAGCTTTCTGAAAGCCTCCTAAAGGCTATGCATGGCCATTTTGATGAAGGGGGCAGGGGTTTGGGAGATAAAAAAGGCTGTATTAAGTGATTTTCAGCCTCTTTTTTGACGGAAAAAGGTGTGTCTTATACGCTGAAAAATATGGTATTTATTGTTTCCCTTCCATTGTATTTTCCCCAAATATTGGTCATTCATGCTGAGATTTCTGGATGTCAAAGCATGGCTACACCTCCTTCACATGTGACATTCTATCTTTGTGTGTGGTCTGTTCCTTTCAAATGCATTGTACCCATTCATTCAATCCTTGCAATTCCACTTATGAATTTCCTCCCCCTATGTTGCACCATTGCCCACTAAATCATATTCATCTTCCTGCATTAAGACTTCTAGTTCTCCCCATTTGTTCTCTACTTGTGAAATAGAAGATTATTGTTTCCCTAAGGAAAGTTTGCCCTGAGCTATTTGGATTCAGAATAAATACATTTTAAATACATTTAATAGCTTGCGACTGAGGAGGTTTCTGCTCTATTAAGCTTCCTTTCGAGATTTCCTATATGGGCCATCCAGAAAACCTTACAAGAAAAAATATATATGGGAATAATATGTTTTGTCCTTGTTGCATCCCGAGATTGTTAATTGCAGCAAATTTGGCTTGTACCAAACTTTCAACCCGGAAAGACTTTTTTTGAATCTGTTGGTTGAAATCAGTTCTAGAAGAGATGATCCTCTCGTCTTTTCTTCAGCTTTTTGGAAAATGAAATAGTGTGACCACCGAAGATTTTTTTGAGCTTTGCAGTCTTAGCTATGAGGGTTGGCCAACAGAAAATATAGCCCAGATCCTAACACGAATAGCAGTCAACCAGATGCATTTTGGAAGCTCACAAATACAAACAGTCTTTAGTGAGTGGTATTCACAATATGCTGCCCTTTTTTCCAGAGATGTAAATACCATCAAGTAGCTGTTGATACTCTGGATTTCCATAAGTATAATCTTTATTGTCATTGTACTTGTACTTGTATACAATGAAATTGGTTAATACTAATAATATTAATATTAATGTTAATAATAATAAATACTCATCCCCCTTGAGAACTGTGTAAATTAGTGGCTAACACCAAATTGTATAACACCAAGTGTATAACATACTAACACCAAGTGTATAACATACTATAGTTAATGTTGTACGAAGGAATACTATTTTCTTTCCAATCTCTAAAAACAAAATACAAAGCACAACTTTGTACATTGGACTTTGTAAGCTTTTCAGAAAATTTTGAACTGGAAAATTTTTCTATGTAAATAAGCATAAATAAATTAGTATATTTGTCTCAGTATCCATAGCCTGTGTAAAATTATTTAGATTACAATATTTCATGTGAAGGAAAAAAATCTAGTATATTTTGAGCTTTGAATGTGGCATTTAAATAAACTTAAAACGTTGATGTATAGAGTGAAATATATAGATGTTTTAGACTAGTTTTAGATGTTTTAGACCCATAAACAAATAAGGCCAGTGTGGAACACAGTTAAAGTATTGGACTAACGTTGAGGAGATCCAGATTCTGCACACTCAGCCACAGAAGCTGACTGGATGGTTTTGGGAAGGTCACTCCTTCAGCCCAACTACCTCATACGGTTGTTGCTGTTGTGGGAAAAATCAAACTTATACCGGCTGTGGCTTAGAGCAGCCATCTCCAACCTTTCTGGCTTTGCAGACCGGTGGGTGGGGAGGGATAGGGAATGCTTGTGCGCAGCTGGCTGGCAAGTGCGTGTTTGCATGCAGCTCCATTTGCACAAGCAGCAGCCACACCTACCCACCTCTTGCACAGATGGAGCTGCACACCCGCACTCATCCACCACTTCTGTGGCCCAGATCTGAGCGGGCTGTGGTTCAGTAGCTTTTAATTGGTTATTTTAAATTGGTTTTATTCAACTTGAATTTTTAGAACGGGCCCAAATTTAATTTAATATTATTTTAAAGTGTGTTATTTATTGATATTTTTATATGTTTTTATTGATGCCTGTTCACCGCCCTGAGTCCCGCAAGGGAGAAGGGCGGTATACAAATTTAATAAACCGTAAACCGTAAACCGTACAACCTGGAGATTGGGAATCCCTGCCTTAGAGGTAAATACGATAAACATCCTAACATAAAAATATTGTTTATAATATTTGTAAAAGTTGTAGTTCACAGTATCTAGGCACACTGTGTTGTTGGTTTGTTGGATAAAGGCATTTAATGGGTTCATCAAATTGGTAGTGACCATTGAAATCCAACCTCGGCTCAAAGCAAAAAATCATTGCGTTAGAACAATTCAAGACAGTTAGGCAGTTATGTATGCTTGGACATATCCAATGAGTGAGAGCCCCCATCACTCCAGGTCAGTGTTTCTCAACTTTAGCAACTTTAAAATGTGTAAACTTCAACTCCCACAATTCCTCAGCCAGTAACGTCTTAAAGTTGTGGTTGGTTGAGAAACACTGACTGAGGTAATTGATCCTACACCCTGTAACTTGAATCTGTAATTCCATATCCAGCACTCTGACATAAGAAAGAATAGGCCCTGACCTTCTCCTTGTGATGCCTTTCAGGCATATTGAGGAGTGTATTACATTTCTCTCCAAACATTTTTTTCTCTGGGCTAAGTCTTCCCTTTGCCTTGCCACTTCAGTCTCCCTTCACAGGGCTTGGTTTTTAGTCCCACATTATTATTATTGTTTTTTGCCAGACCTATACTTGAATAGTGCTCACCTGCCTGAAACCCACACTGCATTTCGGACATTAAAACATTAGAGGGGGTCCAGAGGTATTTGACAAGAAGAGTACTCAACTCCTCTGCTCGTAATAAAATTCCGTATGCCACCAGGCTTGAAATTTTAGGCCTGGATAACCTTGAACTACGCCATCTACGTTCCAAACTGAGCTTAGTGCACAAGATAATCTGCCATAACGTCCTACCTCTTAATGACTACTCTTACTTCAACTGCAATAACACAAGGGCTATCAATAGATACAAACTAAATGTAATCCGTTCTAATCTTGATTGCAGGAAAACCGATTTCAGCAATAGAGTAGTAAATGCATGGAACACCCTACCTGATCCTGTTGTTAGTTCCTCTAACCCCCATACCTTTTACCTTTAGCTGTCTACCATGGACCTTACGCATTTCTTAAGAGGTCCCTAAGGGGGCGTACATAAGCACACCAGTGTGCCTACTATCCCTGTTCTACTTTCCCATTTATATGTACTCTTTTTATTTGTTTATGGCTATGTTTTGCTTATTTATATCCATTTATTTGTGCCATTTTTTCATGTGTTTTTATACTTGTTTCCTTGTACTTGTTGACAAATAATAAATAAATAAAATTATCACGTCCATGTTTTGTTGGCAACATGAATGTGGTTTGCCCTGGCCTATATCCAGGGGGTTCTTTTCAACTTTCCAGGGCAATTAGAGCTCTGGTGGTCCCAGGCACTTTCCCCCCTCAAGGACAAAAGCAGGACCAACCTTGTTCATCTTCCAGAAAGAGCAGAGCTGACTAGATCTGCGTTTGTGAAGACTCTCCAGATTGGTGTTTCTGAAACTTTAGCAACTTTTAAGATGTGTGGACTTCAACTCCCAGATTACCCAGCATGCTCAAAGTCCTCACAACAGCTGCTGAGGTTGAGAAACACTGATCTAGATAGAGGCTAATAAAGGCAGGTGCCTTACGGTGCACCTTGTCTCATAGCATTTTGTAGTTCTGTGTGTGAAGCTTCTGTAGTTTTGATTTATCAGTATCTCGGGATTCTTTTCTTCTGTAATAACAACCTAATTAGTTATTAATTTAAAATTCAAGTGTTAAAAAATATGCCAGCAGCCTAGGCTTTGGTGGGATCCTGCCAAAAGAAAGATATTTTTTCCCCCCGTGATGCTACAGTATGGGTTTTGGGGTGATAGCAGGAGAAGCACCATGAAGGTGGCATCTGTTTGTTTGTATTTAATTCTGAAGAGTGGGGACTAGTAATAATGGAGGAAAAGATGCATTTTCTTGTTATCTATGTTTGCAGGCTTTCTGGCTCGCAGGCGGCAGGAGTCTTTGCTGTGGGGATGTTTTCGTTTTCCCGCCTAACGTGGCAATGGTCTATCACAGCAGAGGTTTTCAGCTTAAACAATCTGTTTGTGGGGCTGCTGATGGCGCTTTCCGTGCATTTCGAGGAAGCAACAACTGCAAAAGAGAGATCAAAGGTAGCCAACTCAGGATCAAAAGGCTTCAGGAATGGTTTCCCTTCCCCTTAAGCCTCTGGGGAGTAGGACCAAACTGCATAGTGTGGCTTAAGCCAATTGTTCCTCACACTTGGACTCTTTGAATATATTGGGGTTGTAACTTGCCAGATACTGCATGGGAATTGGACAGGTTTGTAGCTTTCACTGGCAGTAGCAGCAAGATCTTGACCTAAAGTCCTTCCCCTTCATTGATCTTTTAAATGGAGGTATGTGGGCCTCTTTGTATGAAAGATGAGAGTATAGTCCTGCCACCAGTGTGACAGGACTTGATGTATGAGTGAAAGTAATTTTTCAAGTTGATCAGGAACTTTTCTCTTTGCTAAGTTATAGCTTCCCGAAGTCTTTCTTACTATACCATATTTTTCAGAGTATAAGATGCACCCTTTTCCCTCAGAGGCTGAAAATCTGGGTGCGTCTTATACACTGAATACAGTATTTTTTTTTGCTTCCTGAAACCCTGCCCCCTTTGCAAAAATAGCCTTTAGGAGCCTTGCAAGAGTGCTCCTGGGGGCTGGGAAGGGCAGAAATGAACAAAAAAATGGACTGGTTATTTTATTCAATCCCCCCCCTCCGCAGGCCCCAGGAGCAGTCTATAAGCCTCCTAAAGGCTTATGCATGCCCTTTTTTGACAAAAAATGGGCTGTTTTTTTGCTTGTTTTTGCCCCCCCCCTTCCCAGGAGCACTCTAGAAGCCTCCTAAAGTCTATTCATGCCCCCTTTTTTGAAAAAAAAAATAGGCCCATTTTCACAAAAAACGGCCTCTTTTTGGGAGGTCTGCAGAGTGCAAAACCTTTTTTTTTAATTTGCCTCTTCAAAATCTTAGTGAGCCTTATACTCCAGTGCATCTTATACTCCAAAAAATATGGTATGTCCCCTCCCCCTCTTGTTTTCCTGATATGCAGAAGGGAGCCCAGTTTGAGGATGGGGGAAGCTTGTTCACCTAGGACAGGGGTCTGCAAAGTCGGTTCTTTTAAGACTGGTGGACTTCAATTCCCAGAATTCCCCAGTCAGCCAGGCTGGCTGAGGAATTTTGGAAGTTGAAGTCCACCAGTCTTAAAAGAGCCGACTTTGCAGACCCCTGACCTAGGACAAGATAGGCAGCACATGAGAGTACATGGCTCCAGAACAAGCAGTTTTTGCAACCTTAGAGCCCTTCAGTCATGACTGTCCCAAATTTGTGCTGTAGTTTTTCAGTCTCCTCTTCCAATCTAAGAAAGCAACAAGATTACACCTACTGCAATCTCAGCCTACCCACTGAAGCCCTCAGTTCTCCAAATACTGTGTGCAACCTCTGGCCACCTAAGATAACTTCTGGTTGTCTACTATTGTACAACCCTTGGATTTTCTCGTAATCCTGATCAAGTACTAACCTGTGTACCTTTTATGAGACCAGCCAAGGTCATTTTGGCTTCCAGAATTGTAAATTTGGAACCATGTGAACAGATGTGCTCATCCTCCACAGCTCTGGCTGCCTTTTGTCCAAGAGACAAACACAGTATTGGGCAGTGGTGAAATTCAATTTTTTTTACTACCGCTTCTATGGGCGTAGCTTGGTGGGTGTGGTGTGGCTTAGCGGGCGTGACCTGATGGGTATACCAAAACCTCCATTCCCACCCCATTCTGGGGCCAGCCAGAGGTGGCATTTGCCGGTTCTCCGAACTACTCAAAATTTCTGCTACTGGTTCTCCAGAACCTGTCAGAACTGGATGGATTTCACCCCTGGTGTTGGGCCATTATGCTGCAGACTCCACCCTTTGGAGCTTGAGAAACCTGTAGATGCTGCAGTGAGAACCAACTGCTCCATGCTCCAGAATCACTGTAAGAGCAAAAACAATTTGGAAAACCAATTTAAATCCATGGTTAGAATTGATGTTTTCCTTTTTTTTTTTTTTTTTGCAGATCTGTAAAGTGGGTGCCTTCTCTTGTGGACTTAGCATGTGCAACCAACATACCATTGTGATCTACGTGCTTTGCATTGCTTTGTGGGTTTCCTCTCACTTGTTCAGAGAGCGTGTGAGTATTTGGAAGTCTAGAAATATGCTTGGAGAGTTCCTTCCCGCAATCTGGCCAACTCTATGAACAGTGGACGGTTCCAAATGACAACAATCAACAACAATAATAAACGGGAGGATACAGAATTAATAAGAAGTCTGCATCTGTCCGTTTCACATGTGGAGATAAGAAAAATGACTGCAAAAATGTATCCTGTCTTTGAGTTAAAAGGCAGAGTTGGAATTTTAAGAATAGTCCTTGCTTAATAACCAAAACCGAGACTGCCAACCCCGTCACTAAGTGATGTGGTTGTAAGGCAAGACATCCTTTATGCAAATTTGCTGCATAAATTTGCATAAAGCTTCTCCATTGATTCTACTTTTTGGAAGCTGATTGTGAAGCACACTTATGGTGATCATATGATGATCTACGGAGTGCCCAAATCTCTCAATTATGAGACTGCGACAGTAGTAAATGCAGGACCAGTCATAAGAATACATTTTCAACACCATTGTAAGTTCAAAAGGTTGCTAAACAGGGCAGTCATTAAGCAAGAACCATCTATATGTGAGAAAGATGCTGGGTTGGAGGTTGCTCATTCATAGAATAGCTGCTAGTTATATCTTTCTTTTTGCTTCCTGCCTGGGACATGCCTTGCTTCCATGTCAGTTTCTGGTTCTTTTAATTTTTATATGTTGATGTAAAAAAATAAAATGAGCCAAGAAAATCTGTTGGTGGCTGAAGATGATATTTGGAGCACATTGACACTTCTGAATACTTTGGGGTATTATATTATTAATGCTAGAATTGTTATATTTTTGAACAATGTAAAATATATTTAACTACACTACTTGGTGTTATAGTTCTTAGCCGCCACCACCATAGCAATTTGGAAGCATCTTTCTGCTCAGCCTTAGTTTGAGAAAACCAGCTTCTGTTGTGTCTATGGAGATTCTCAACCATCGAGGTCATGGTTATCCCAAGAACTGAAGAAGCTTCTTGGATGAGAAGTGAAACGTTTCAAGGAAAAAAAACAAGCAAGTCCAGTTGCCTTTTGAAAAGCACCTTTGGGACAGTTTCTGTTTTACAAATCAGGACCAGAAAATGAAGAAGGCTCTCAACAAATCTGCAAAAGCAGAACTGATAGCCAAGATCGCCTTTCTCTTTCCTAAAAACTTTATTGAGATACTTAACGTCTTCATCCTCTTGTTGCATATTTAGAGATTCCAAAGTTGGTCTTTTTGTTTGAGGCTCAAATCCTCTCTTGAAACAAGGACCAGTGGATTCCCTTTTTAAAAACACTTCTAAATGGAGATGTATTGTGCAGGTAATGCTTCTTGTAAATTATATCTAATGGTTACTCCCCTTCAGTATCCTTGGTTGGTTCTTATGCTCTTCCATGAGACAAGTCATGTGGTCATGATGACTTGTCACTCATTTTAACAGAAAAAAAAGTGACTTTACTCCTTTCTACCCTCTCAAGAATTTTTTAAAGTCTGAATCTCTCAGGAAAGGTGATGTGAGATTGTTACGGTAATATCACTATAAATTCTACCGTGATCTTATAATATTTAATAATTTAAATTGGTCAACTCAGATTATGCCCCTGTATAATCCATAGTTCTCAGAAGATTAAAGGTAAAGGTTCCCCCGCACATACAGTATGTGCTAGTCGTTCCTGACTCTAGGGGGCAGTGCTCATCTCCGTTTCAAAGCTGAGGAGCCAGCACTGTCCGAAGATGTCTCTGTGGTCATGTGGCTGGCATGACTAAATGCCAAAGGCACACGGAACGCTGTTACCTTCCCACCAAAGGTGGTCCCTATTTTTCTACTTGCATTTTTTATATGCTTTCGAACGGCCAGGTTGGCAGAAGTTAGGACAAGTAATGGGAGCTCACTCCATTACGTAGAGCTAGTGATTCGAGCCCCTGAACTGTCGACCTTCTGATTGATATGTTCATTGTCTTAGCCACTGAGCCACCGCGTCCCACCTCAGAAGGTTAGTTGCTATTTTTGGTACCCCTAAGAGTAGGCCTCATGGGTTTCCATGGAGGCGAGGGTATTGGCAACAAAGAGTATTGTGATTGTAGTCCTGTCTCTTTTGTATGTGACATCATTGCACAAAGAAAATGGGTGAAACATCCATCACAATGTCCCAAAGATGCTTTTTGAAAAGGAACCCCATCCCCCCCCCCCGCCCCCCGCCCCCCCGGAGACGTTTCTCTTCTCATCCAAAAAGCTTCTTTAGTTCTAACTGAATGGTGGAAGGTGGAAGGATTTATATTGCTTGCAGTCATCTGGTCATTAGCACTCTTTCAGAGAATCATTGAGGCTGCTGGAAGGTTTATCTATGCCAGGGATCGGGAAACTTTTTGGCTGAGAAAGCCAGGAACGCCATTGCGTGAGAGCCATACAATATGTTTAAAACTAAATACAAGTAAACGTTTGCATTTTATGTAAGACCAACACTTTTAAAGTACAATAAGTCTCTTAATTCTTTTTCTTTCTTTCTCTTCCTCTCTCTTTTTCTGTGTGTGTCTCTCTCCTCCTTTCCTCTCTGTCACTCTGTGTGTGTCTGTCTGTCTGTCTTTCTGTCTCTCACTCACTCACTTAATCTCTCTCTCTCTCTCTCTCTCTCTCTCTCTCTCTCTCTCTCTCTCTCTCTCTCTCTCTCTCTCTCTCTGTGTGTGTTTCTGTCAGTCTCTCTCTGATTCCCTCCCTCCCTCCCTCCCTGTCTCTCTCTCTCTGTGTGCCTGTCTCGTCTTCCGGCCGCAGCCCCACTCTGTGGAAAACATAGCCGTGTGCAGCCGCACAATTACAGCCTGGAGCAGGACCACAGCCCCTCTCCCAACTGGTCCTTCCTTGCTCGGAGGGCTTCAGAGGGAAGCTTCTGCAGAAGCCCAGGCGAGTGAGAACAACTTCCCGCCGTTACAAACTCTCCAAGGCTGTAATTGTATGGGTTGTGCGTATGCACCTATGTTTTCCACGGCGTGAAGCATTGGCTGTGGAAAACATAGGCGGGTGCGCACAGCCCATACAATTAGCGCCTCGGAGCCTTCGTAACAGCGGGAAGTTGTTCTCACTTGCCTGGGCTTCCACAGAAGCTTCCCTCTGAGCAAGGAAGGACCAGTTGGGAGAGGGGCTGTGGTCCTGCTCTGGACTTGTGCGACGCGAGCACAGCTATGTGATTTATATAGATTTGTCTGCGAGCCAGATGCAGCCATCAAAAGAGCCATATCTGGCTCGCGAGCCATAGGTTCCCAACCCCTGATCTATGACCTCAGGGTCACCTGAATAGTGCAAATGGTTGTGGAGCCTTCTTGGAAGTGCTGAGATTGCTGGCAACCCTGATCTGGACGCCTGAGAATCTCCATAAACATCCATCACAATGCCATTCCTGCCACCTTGCAGATTTCGTTCCCCATCTACAGACGCTGCTGAGAAATCTTCAGCTCCTCTAAATATGGATGTTCCAATTGGTAATGGCCTTTAGAAGATCAGCACTAGACTTTTAAGACATTAGATTTTAATTTAATTATTGAGGTGGAGAGGGGAAGCACTGATCAAAAACCATCCAGTTTTTAATCATTGCAAAGTGGTTTATCTCCCCTTTGCAGCATTTCTGCTATCTGGTCCTGTCATGGCTTAATTTCAATGGCCAAAGGTGCCAGTGATGTGATCCTTGGGAGCCTCAGATACTATTTGTTTCAGTCTGAAATTGCATCCTGCCATGCAGAAAGGATCAGGGTGATGTCATCCTCCAAGAGTAATCCACGGAGAATGCCATTTTTAACATCATGTTTTGAGACTCCACATGCAAATTAAGATATCAGCTCTATGCGTCAGTATATTACTTGTTTGCAGCCTAATTTAGAAGATTTGTGCACTCTAGGCATCCAACTCAACATATTTGCAATTCCAGGGGATATATTTCAAAACAATATGGCAAATTAAGAAATAATACTAAAAAGGCATAAGTCAATCTTAAGTCCATTTCCCAGAAGGTGGGATCATCTATTATCTTGGCCCAATATCTGGGGGGGAGCCATCTTTTTCAAACTTTTCAAAGATTAGCAGGATCGGGGCCAACTGAAGCTTAGACAAGATTTCGCTCTTCTCTGTCCACTTTGCTGCCCCTTTTGAAGTTGCAGCAATGTAATGCAAGGGCAAACAATACATACAAACGCAAGGCAAACCATTCCAAACTTGACTGCAGAAAATACAACTTCAGCAGCAGAGTGCTCAACACTTGGAATGCTCTACCTGACTCTGTTGTTACAGCCTCAAACCCCCATAGCTTTAACCTTAAACTGCCCACCGTGGACCTCACCCCATTCCTAAGAGGTCTGTAAGGGGGTGTGCATAAGCGCATCAGCGTGCCTACCATCCCTGTCCCACCGTCCCCATTTATTTGTACTCCTTTCCTGTGTTCATGTCCATGTTTATACTTATACCCGTTATCTCGTACATGCTTGACAAATAAATAAATAAAAACAAATGCAAACAGAGGACTCATGCAGTGCTGTAAAATGATGTTGTTGTTTTTGGTGTAGGAGCTGACCCTGAGCAATGTGCTGAAGTTAGGCTCCTGCTTCTTGGCTGGTTGCCTGCCTTATCTCTACTTGCCTATCTCTGCCTACCTCAATAAAGCCCGCTGGACCTGGGGAGACCAGACAACCTTGAAAGGATTTATGACCCATCTTCTCCGGGAAGAGTACGGCACCTTCAATCTGGTAAATTGGAGTTCTCCTTTTAAGAAAAAGAAGTTTCCCTTAAATGGCTAAACCTGCGGGATATCGCCTCTTCTCAACTTGCAGGTCAGGCTCTGAAAGGCGGAAGGGATTTCGAATCGTTGCCGTTTTTGTTACTTGTCACTTGCGGTTTGATAGTCCTCGCACCTGTTCCTTAGGGTAGCTGTAATCACTTGGTGGCTGGAGAAATCATTTAAATCCCCTCCAGCTGTTCAAGTCGTGGCATTTTCATTTAACACGAATGTTAAGGCAACCCAGAGGCAGCCTGGAGCTCTCCTGGCAGAGGAGCATGGAGGCTGTATAGATCTGTACCATAGCTTTCCTCCTACCCTAGAAATCCTCTCTGTATCCCATTGCCAACCCTCTTAGGTGGGCTGAGCCAAGACAGGGCAACTGGTCACCCACTACCCTTCCTGCCGTATATTCCTTCCAATAAACTCCAGTGATTTATATTAAACTGCGCTGGCTCCCTGTTTGCTAACTGTATGATTCATATTAGGTAGGTGCATCTTAACTGCTTTTATGTTTTGAAGTCGGTGGTGATATTATAAACTTACTACAGTACATAATTGATGTGTAGCTTGTCCTTGAAGTGATCAGAGGAACTCAGGCGTTGGACAGGATTATGTTTGGTATTAGCATTTCCCAAAAGGGGTATTTTGTGTGTTAAGGCCAGTCTGATTGCAGCAGTCAAGCCAGCTTCGGGTCTATCTGGCCATGAATATTCAGTGGATTCTCAGTTTTTCTGACTTAGGACTTTTCGGTGAGTAAAAATGACAGCCTTTGGCCATGTGCAGCTGGCAGGGTTTATTCGCATGACAGCCAGAAAGTATTTCAGATAATTTCTGTTTGAACTGGGATGGCGCTTACAAACAGAAAATGATTCCATCAATTATCCTGTCCCCTTGCTTGTTTTACTGGTAGAGGTTGCAATCTCTACAACATTGTTGTGGTTGCACGGGGTTCATCAGTTGTCATTAACTCTATGTGTACACATACTTGATTGGCATTAATGAAATCCAAGTAAGGAAGCAACTATTAACTGGGAATCTAGAATTCCTTTTCAACCATTTGTCATTATATAGCTGTTCCATAATGATTGGCACATACGATGTCAGGTCTGTAGGACTATAGGTATATGTTGGGTGGATGGGGAGGAAGTAAAAGGTGAAAAAAAATGCTGAAACAATTCCAGTCAGAATTGAGCATGTTCAGTATTGAGTGTCTGAAGATATAGGGCCATGATAACGAACCTATGGCATGTGTACCGGAAGTGGCATGTAAAACCATCTCTCCGGGCACGTCAGCATGTGCTGTCCCATTTCGGCACTAGTGCCGAAAAGGTTCGCCAATAATGATATAGATGGCGAACCTATGGCACGTGTGCCACAGGTGGCACATGGAGCCATTTCTGAGGGCATGTGAGATGTTGCCCTGTCAGCTCCAGCATGCATGCACACGCTGGCCAGCTGATTGTCGGCCTTGATTTTCAGCAGTTTTTTGTCCTCTGGTGGCTTCAGGAAAGCCTCCAGAGAGTGAAAAATGGACTTACTGGGCCCATCAGAAATTGGAAAATGGGCTGTTTCTGGACTCCGCATGGCCTCTGGGAGGGGGGCGTTTTCACCCTTCCCAGGCTCCAAGAAAGTTGTGTGTGTATGCGCAGGGCAGCAGGGCGGGGTGTCATGCACGCATGCACAGGGGGCATGGCATGGGGGGGGAATTAAATCATGGGGGTGGGCACCCGTGTGCATGCAATATTGCACAAGTGCGTGCTTTTGGCACCTGAGGCAAAAAAGGTTCGCCATCACTGATATAGGGGAGTTTTTTTAAAGGGGAAAAGGCTGGGATGGATTGGCTGGAGCTCTGAGCAGGAATCCTTAACTGCAATATTTTGCTGCAGAGCCCTTGAAGTTGGTTTGAATAATGTATTGTTTAAATTAACATTGCATAGTGTGGTTGCAGGCCAGATAGTGACCAAATCTATGACCATAGCTCGGAATAAAGATCCTGGATGTCAGTTGGGTTAACCAAAATGGACTATATAGCTAGACTTACACTATATAAATAATCCTGATTTTCTTCTTTACTGTGCAGGCAAAATTGGAAAATGGATCCAGTACGACTGATGTATTGCTGTAAGTGAATGCAAATTGTATGGATTATAGTGTAATTATAAGCGTATCTGACACAAACATTTCCTGTTGCGTTCAGTGGAGCTTATTTGCAGTAAGTGGGTGCAAGATTGCGGCTTTAATTTGTCCTTTAGGCAATTGGAAGATTTAAAAGACTTTGGGGAAAGTGCTGTCTTGTGATCTTCATCCTATATTCCATTTCGACATCCCAAATGTTTCAAGATCTTAGCAGAAAGAATAAGAGACGTTTTTAAATGTATGTATTTACAAATAACCATTGTATCTCGCTTTCCATTAAAAACAATCCCCGAGTGGAGTAAAATAACCAAATGCAAATGCAAGTGTGGATTAAAAAAGGATGGATTGCAATAACAAGATGGAATCAATTTAGGGGTTAACCTGTGAAAGCGACATGGGTAGGAATAACTATTCTCCTGTGACATTGTGAGTCATTTGATTGTGATAGCTGGTGGACCCCCAGCCATTTCTGAATGCCAGATTCAAGCAAATATTGGAAAAAAGGGAGAACAGGTATGACCCAGGCCCTGTTTGGGTGTGCTGTTAGACTAGATAAGAGCTCAGCACTTCCTTTCCAGGCACCTAATCCCTGTCTGATCCAGTGGTTTTGCTCTGCATTGGGAAAGCATCCAAAGAGCCGTACTGGCGCAGTGGTTAGAATGCAGTATTGCAGGCTAATTCTGCCAACTGCCAGCAGTTTGATCCTGACCAACCCAAGGTTGACTCAACCTTCCATCCTTCCGAGGTCAGTTAAATGAAGACCCAGATTGTTGGGGCTGATTCTGTAAACCGCTTGAGAGGGCTGTAAAGCACTATGAAGTGGTATATAAGTGATACTGCTTTTGCTAGATGCTCTAACTAATCTGCCTTTAGCTCTTATGCAAGAGATGATTTTATAATGTGTGGCCCCCTTCATCTTTCCATGAACTTTTGCTGTCATTATAGTTGCCAAATACTCTTGTTCTCTGGCTTCCTTGCAGTTTTCAGTTAACCCACATGAAGATGGAACTTTCCCTCATTGTCCTGGCCTTTGCAGTTGCTGCATGTGTGTGCTGTGCAGTGAGGTACTGGGGTTTATTTCAGGCTTAAATATTTCCAAATTGGAGATTTATTTGGAGATCCAGAAAGTTAGACTGAACTAAGTTTCTCCCTGACATGTATGCGTCTTGCTCTGCCTTTTTTAGATTATAGCTTTTGGTGGAAGTGTTTACATATGTGTGTGCACACAAGTATGTCACATACATTTATTGTAGAAGACAAAGTCTTTAGGATTGGTTTCATGTAGAGTTGGTAACCCTAGATCAGGGGTGTCAAACTCAAGGCACACAGACCAGATCCAGTCCGCTGGGTGCTTAGATCTGGCCTGTGGGGCCACCCTGGAAACAGCAAAGGACCGGTCCACGGGGCCTCTACCAGCAAAAACATGTGGCCCTCCCAAGCTCAATTTTTGCTGGCAGAGTACTGAAGCAATGGCTCCCCCCCAGACCCACTTTGGCCACCATAGACACCAGTGACACCACAGGTGCCCCCAATACACACGCTGCCCTCCTGAGCTCCGTTTTCAGCTATGATAGCCTTCTGCATGCAGCCCTTCTGAGCTTCATTTTCAGCTGCATCAGGCTCCTGCATGCAGCCCTCCTGAGCTCCGTTATTGCTGGCAGAGTACTGCAGGATCCTCCCAGCCCCGCCTGGGCGTCCATAGACGCTCCGACACAAGTGATGTTGAGGTGGCCATGCCCACCCCAGCCACACCACACCCCAGCCATGTCTCCGCCGCCCCCCAAGGTAAAACACAACCCTGACATGGCCCTCAATGAAATTGAGTTTGACACCCCTGCCCTAGAATAATAAAATAGGAAGAGTTTGCCCAGGGTTGCAGATAGATAGATGTAGATTTATCTGTTCTTAGATTGTGGTACAGGATCATCTTCAGTTCAGACTCAATTTTCATTTTGGTAAATTCAGTATATTTGTTATATTCAATTATTTTTTTTAAAAATTAACTTTTGAAAAAACTTGTTCATCATGCAGAAACAATCATTCCCAGCTCAGGTCTTCTGCCATAGTTGGGAGTAGCAGAATTGTAGTATAAACATACCTGGAGGGCACTAAGTTGGAGAACAGCTTTGTATGATTTTATTGTTCATGATTTGTTCCACTTTCTGTCACTGCTCTTCACCTCTGCTTTTAATTTGAGTTGTAAGTAGAATCATGTAAGAAATAGGCATTATTCATTTTGTATTGTTGCATGCGTAAGCTGTCTTTATAAAGTTTTCAAATTATATTTTTTTCTCCACTTTAGGCCAAAGACAGAGAAGTCACAGCTGATTTGGCTGTTTACGTCAATGTTATTGACATACTCTTTTTTCTTTGCTTGGAGGGCAAATTTGGATATTTCAAAACCCCTGTTTAAGGGGGTGGTGAGTTTGCTTAATTAAAAGGGATCATTTTAATTTAAAAACAAAAGTGGGATACTGAAAGGAGGTACCATGCATTTTAGAAACTTGCTTTCATTTTTCTATTTTGTTATTTTAACCAGCCTCCAAACATTGTTGTTTAAAAGCTGGAAGCATGTAAATAAAAAATACTTTTAGTCCAGGCTAAGATATTTGCCTGATTGGCCTCAAATGGATCACAACACTTCACTGAGGTCTCTGGCAGAGGATGCTCCTGCTATTTGATCCTCTTAATGGGGGGAAGCTGGAAACCAATTTGAAAGTGAAGTTGTAAACCACCCAGGTTAGATGGGCAGTGTAGAAATTTAATAAAATAAAACCATCTTTTAGACTGGGCTACATCATCTGCAAAATCTATCATCCCCTAGAACAGTGTTTCCCACCTTATCCATTTCTGGGTTTGTGGACTTCAACTCCCAAAAATTCCACAGCCAGAATAGCCATTTATAAGAATTCTGGCAGTCCACATCCCTGGCTATGGCTAAGTTTGGGAAACACTGCCCCAGAAGCACAATATTTTCAAAAGCTGCATTTATGCATGAGAAATGTTGGAAAAGTGCAATAAACCACCACTCTTCCAGAACAGGACAAGACCACAATATTTCCTGTGGTTCCAATATTCTGTGGTTCCACTGTTCCAATATCTCAGGGGCTGCCACAAGAAGAGGGAGTCAGGCTATTCTCCAAAGCACCTGAAGGTAGAACAAGAAGCAATGGGTGGAAGCTAATCAAGGAGAGAAGCAACCTAGAACTAAGGAGAAATTTCCTGACAGTTGGAACAATTAATCAGTGGAACAACTTCCTCCAGAAGTTGTGAATGCCCCAACACTGGAAGTCTTTAAGAAGATGTTGGATAACTATTTGTCTGAAGTGGTGTAGGGTTTCCTGCCCAAGCAGGGAGTTGGATTAGAAGACCTCCAAGGTCCCTTCTAACTCTGTTATTCTGTTCTTCAATAGGTCGAGCGATTCTGGATGCAAAGCAATGCAGTGATTGTCGTTCTAGCTGGCTTTGGCTTCTCTTTCCTCTTTTTTCTTGGTGAGATATTTATTGGAAACAGCAGAATGGTTTACAGTTTGGAATGGCTTCTGGCAGCTGTTCTTGTTACTGCTCAAATCTATTCCAATTACAGGTAATTAACAGGGAGGCAGCAGTTAATAAAGTTTAGTGGACTGAGCACTAATGCCCATGTATTTTCTTTCTCTATATATGTACATAGGATATAGAACTTCTGCTGTCATCTTCTTTTTAAAATAATTTTTATTAAGCTTTTTTTAACATTAAAAAACAAAACACAAATTTCCACTCATTACAGCGAGTCCATATCAGTATCGATATCATTCGTATTTACATAAGCTCTGTTTCTATACTCTCTAATATATTCTATATTGTATAATATATCATATAATCACTTAAAATATTATATTTACAGATTTATAGTGTTATCATAATTGTCATAAATCATATTTAGTTCTTATACAGTATTTCACGTCTATCGTCCAACCATTTATACCATCTATTCCACACTATATAGTATTCCGATTCTTCTCTATCCTTCAGTTCCATGGTCAACCTATCTACCTCTGCACACTCAAGTATCTTTCTTATGATCATTGCATCTGGAGGGATATTGTTCTGCTTCCAATTTTGAGCAAATACTATTCTTGTTGCAGTTAATATGTGTACTGTTAAATACTGAGATTTTTACATATTTTATCACCTAGTATGCCCAGTAGAAATAGTTCTGGTTTCCATTCAGTCTTTTGTTCTATCATCTGTTCTAACCATTTCTTTATTTTAAGCCAATATTCTCTGGCTTTGCCACAGTTCCACCACATATTTATTTATTTATTTATTTATTTATTTAAATTTATATCCCGCCCTTCTCCACAAAGGACCCAGGGCGGCGCACAGGAAAATTTAAAAACATACAAAATACAATAAATATAATTTAAAAAACTATTAAATAAACCTATCCTGCGCTAAAACCAAATTTTAAAAACCCAATTTAAAACTACCTAAAAGTCCCCATGGGAGGTTAGGCTAGGCCGGCTTGTTGGAACAAATATGTCTTAAGACATTGGCGGAAGAGGCGGAGGTCGGTGATGGTACGTAATTCAGGGGGTAGGTCATTCCAAAGGGCTGGGCCCGCCACAGAGAAGGCTCTTCCCCTGGGTGTCGCCAGTCGGCATTGTCCGGCCGACGGCACCCTGAGAAGGCCCTCTCTGTGGGAGCGTATCGGTCTAAGGGATGTATGGGGCAGGAGGCGGTCTCGCATATAACTAGGCCCCGAGCCATGGAGCGCTTTAAAGATAGTTGTCAAAACCTTGAAGCGCACTCGAAAAACCACAGGAAGCCAATGCAGCTCGCGCAGGATCGGTGTTATGTGGGAGCATCTAGTGGCTCCCATAATCACCCGCGCGGCTGCGTTTTGGACTAGCTGTAGCTTTCGAGTGCACTTCAAGGGAAGCCCCATGTAGAGAGCATTACAGTAGTCGAGTCGGGACGTCACGAGAGCTTGAGTGACTGTGCGAAGGGCAGCCCGGTCCAGTAAGGGGTGCAATTGGCGCATCAGGCGTACCTGATGAAACGCCCCCCTGGCTACGGCCGCCACATGGTCCTCCATGGACAGCCGGGAATCCAGGAGGACACCCAAATTGCGCGCCCTCTCCACGGGGGCCAGTGTTTCGCCCCCAATGGCCAGAGTTGGTGTAATCTGGCTGAACCGGGGTGCCGGAAACCACAGCCACTCAGTCTTGGCAGGGTTGAGCTTGAGTTTGTTACCACCCATCCAGATCCGTACGGCCTCCAAACACCGGGACAGCACTTCGGCGGCATCGTTGGGGTGGCTTGGGGTGGATATGTACAGCTGGGTGTCATCAGCGTACAGGTGGTACTCCACCCCAAAACCACGGATGATCTCACCCAGCGGCTTCATATATGTGTTGAAAAGGAGGGGCGAGAGGACCGACCCCTGAGGAACCCCACATAAGAGAGGCCTCGAGGTCGACCTCTGCCCTCCCGTCAACACATATTGCGACCGACCAGAGAGGTAGGATGAGAACCACCGCAAAACGGTGCCTCCCAGCCCCAACCCCCCCAGTCGGTGCAATAGGATACCATGGTCGATGGTATCAAAAGCCGCCGAGAGGTCTAATAGGACTAGGATAGAGGAATAACCTCTATCCCGCGCCCTCCAGAGATCATCAACCAACGCGACCAATGCCGTCTCGGTGCTGTGACCGGGTCGGAAGCCGGACTGGCGCGGGTCTAGATAATCAACTTCCTCCAGGTGTCGCGGAAACTGTTGGGCTACCACACTCTCGACAACCTTCACCAAAAAGTGAAGGTTGGAGACCGGACGATAGTTCTCTAATAAAGCTGGGTCCAGGGACGGCTTCTTGAGGAGGGGCCTCACTACCGCCTCTTTCAAGACGGCAGGCAAGGACCCCTCACTCAAAGATGCGTTGACAATGCCCTGGAGCCAGCCTCTTGTCGTCTCCCAGGATGCCAGTACAAGCCAGGAGGGACACGGGTCCAATAAACATGTGGTCGCCCTAAGTTTCCTTGACAACCTGTCCATATCCTCGGTGGTAACAAAGTCAAACTCCTCCCAAGAAGGAACCTCAAGACTAGTCTCGGACAGTCCCACAGGACCACTGTCGATGGAGGGTAGCTCATTCCGAATCCGAGTGATTTTCTCCTGCAGATAAATCCCAAATTCCTCTGCTCGCCCTTGCAGAGGGGCTTCCCGTGGCCTCTGATGAAGGAGGGAGCGGGTCACCCCAAACAGGGCGGCAGGGCGGTTATCTGCGGATGCAATAAGGGTGGCACAATACTCACGTTTGGCCACCCTTATCGCCACTAAGTAAGCCCTAATATGGGTTCTCACTAGTGTTCGGTCGGCTTCGGAGCGAGAGGATCTCCATCTACTCTCTAGGCATCTCTTGTGGCGTTTCATCCCCCGAAGCTCCTCGGTAAACCAAGGAGCCTGGGTGATTCGCCGCCGCAAGAGAGGCCGCAAGGGCGCGACTCGGTCCAAGGCCCCCGCGGCCGCACTTAACCATGCGGCCACTAGGTCCTCAGTCGAGTCGCGGGGCAGGGTCACAGGAATTGGCCCAAGCTCCCTCTGGAACCTTTCCGGGTCCATTAGAAGCCTGGGGCGGAACCATATAGGAATATCCGGTTCCGCCTCCCCGCGGTGAGGTGTAGCGATTGGAAAGTCCAGCCGAAGGTTCCTTATTTATATCCACATCTCCAACATTCCAGTGAGCGATTGAGAAACATTTTGGCCAATCTCTCTGGGGCTAAATGCCAACTTCTGCTATCTTCTGTTATCTCCATAGGTTGTAGTATATTTTATATTTTATTAAATTTCTATCCCGCCCTATCTCCCAAAAGGGGACTAAGGGCGGCGCACAGGAACTTAAAATCCAACAATACAAATAGTACAAATTCTACAAAATTTAAAACTACTATTAAACAATTTAACTCATGCTAAAAAAGAGACAGTTAATTTAAAACCCAGATCTAATAAAACATGGTTGTAGCAGCTATGCCAGGCCGGCCATATGGAAGAAATAGGCTTTTAAAGTCCGACGGAAGAGGCGAAGGTCGGTGATAGTCCAGAGGTCTGGGGGGAGGTCATTCCAAAGGGCGGGACCTGCCACAGAGAAGGCTCGTCCCCTGGGCGTCGCCAGCCGGCATTGTCCAGCGGACGGCACCCTAAGTAGGTAAAGATTTACCCAAAAGTTTCTAGCTGGGGATTTGATTCTTGCACTTCTCTATCATATTCCTTTTTTTTTTTTACTATGGTAAGGACAACCAGTGTAAGGTAACTCACTGAGGTTAGGAACGATGTTTAGAACCAAGAACAAATGGATGTTGCTTCTTGGGAAAAAGCAGCTAGTCTTTCTGTTCTGCACTTAGGGAAAAAGAGGTTCAAATCTCACACAGAGAGCTTTCCTTTAATGAATTGATTCGTCAATGAGAGCAGGTAGTTTGCTTATTCAGTTTCTGAGAGTCTACATCCTAAGCCCTCGTATCCTAACATTAGCTCTGATGAATGAAACTTCATGTCAGTCTTACTTTCTTGGTAGCGTTTTCTCATGTTAGGGTCAAGTTTGGAAGAGCAAGCTTTTGACATGAGTAAAAAGGGCTACCTTCCCTGGGGAGGATTCCTAATCATAAAATGGCTGTCAACTAGCAAAGCAACGAATCAATTCATTAAAGGAAAGCTCTCTGTGTGAGATTTGAACCTCTCTTTCCGCTCTTGAGTTGCCATAGGCAAAGGGGATGGGAAAATAGCGAAGCAGCACTGCAGCCAAAAACAGAAGCACATTCCAGAGGTATCTCTCTCAAGGCTGTCTCCCATGGTTATTCACAGCGGCCGGAGGGGAGTGGCCTCTACAGCCCACGAAATTGCTGTTGGCAATGACACACCCAGGGGGGAGGAGGGAAACAGGGTCAGGTCTGGGCCATAAATTACATAGGATTCAGAGTTGGCTTCACTTGGAACATGCCGACATGAAGCTCCTAATATATAACTGGATTTCTTTTGAAGCTTGGCTTAAGGCTCATGATTCAATTAGGGCAACCGTTGGAACCGTGACAATGGCTATTATAGGCAGAAAAATGTGCAATTTATCAGCAAACCAGTAGGAGAAACTCCTGTATCTTGGTCATTTTTTGTGCCTAAGCAGTATTTCCAAACAAGATCTTGGGCTATCGCCATCGTGGTTTTTTAAAAAACCTTTCAAGAATGATTTTTTTGGTTTTTGAATTTAGTTTTGAAATAAAAATGATGATATAAGAATGGGGTGCTTCATTTTCTGCTTGAGTGTGGGATTGAAATCTGGGCACACAGTGCTTCAGGTTTAACACTGTATCCATTGCAGCACACCTGGGATGTCTGATGGCCCATTGTTACCATCAAAGTTCTTCTCCTGTGCATAGCTTCCTTCCTTTCAAAGGCTGTAGTTTGATGTAGCTACCTGGGGTTGGACTGAAAACAAAATGTTTGCTTGATAGGTTGACAGATCTTTCTTTTTCTTTTTTAAATTTTCCCTTTTGAAACAGTGTCTGTGACCAAAGTAACAACAATGTGGTTGACCGGTTTGCCATGAATCTTTTGTCCTCCATGCCTCCAGATGCCATCATCTTGCTCAGAGGGGACCTGCCTGGGAATTCTCTTCGCTACATGCATCACTGTGAGGGTATAAGACCTGACATCACCTTAGTTGACCAAGAGGTCAGTAGAATATCGTAGAATGGCTGCAAATCAGAAGTCCCCAGTTTGAATGTTGCTTCTGCCATGGAGATGCTAAATACGAGATAACTCACTGCGTCTTACTACCTTTAATCACAACTGACTAGAGCTCAGCATAGAATAATACTGTCTCTATTGTCAATTCCTATCCCTCCATATTGCATCTGTTCTGGGTCATTGGTGAATTGTGTTTTCTTGATTTATGAATGTGCTTCTTGTTACAAGATCATTATTGTGCAACTAACTGGGTCTTGTAGTACTGAATAACTGAAACTAGCCTCTGGGCTAGTTTCTTGCTTCTGAGAGAGTTGGCAAAAACAGCAGGCAAATTCAACAGCTGTCAGTCTTCTTTGAATGTTGCAATGATGGAAAGCAGGAATCACCTTGTCTTTAAATGTGGTTCACTTCTCCAAAGTAGGCTGGAAATATCAAAAGAGAAACATTGGGTAATGATATTCTATGAGATGTTGTTCATACATGTCCTATTTAAAGAATAAATTCTCTCCCTCCCTCCCTCTGTCTCTCCCTTCCTCTATCTCTCCCTCCCTCCCTCCGTCTCTCCCTCCCATCCTCCCTCTGTCTCTCTCTGTCTCTCCCTCCCTCCTCTGTCTCTGTGTCTGTCTCCTCCCTCTGTCTCTCTGTCTCTCTCTCCCTCCCTCTGTCTCTCTTTCTGTCTGTCTCTGTCTGTCTCAGTCTCTCTCTATCTCTTACTCTCTCTCTCTGGCACACGTTTGTGTGTTGGCTAAGTAATGGTAGCCAGAGTGGTAATTAAATGATTCAAATAAATACAATTTCTTCCATGTGCTAGATGATGACTTACCATTGGTATTTGCCAAAGTTGGCTAAACATTTACCTGGTGTCACCTTTCCTGGCCACCGTTGGAATCCTGTGGAAGGGCCATTACCGGATGGAACAATCACATTCAACCTTCATCATTTCCTCAAAGTAAATAGACAGTAAGCATTCCTTTTCACCTACTAGCATACATTCACCTACATTCACGCATTCCTAAATACATATCTGTCTTCTCTTGCCATGTTTAAACTGTGTTATGCAGTGTTGATGAAAAGGAGTAAGTGATGTAAAGTCAAGGATATTAAAAACTTGAGATAAAATAGAAGGAAACATGGCAAGCCTTAATTTATGTTTACTCTCACTTCCATATAACAATGAGGGCCATTTTTATATGTAGCAGTATGTTGTCCCAAAGGTGCTTTTTTTCAAGAGGCAACTGGACTTTCTGGTTTTTCTTTGAAGACGTTTCACTTCTCAACCAAAAAGCTTCTTCAGCTCTGACTGGATGGTGGGGAAGGGCAGGATGTATGCTCCTTGCAGACAGCTGGTCATTTGCATTCTTTTAGCAAGTCATTGAGGCCACCTGAAGGTTCATCTGTGTCAATGGTTGTGGAGCAGGATGTCAAACTGGTGGCCCACAGGCTGGATGTGTCACGTACAGGCGATGCCCACCCCAGGGGAAAAAGTCGCAATATGTCATGTGATGGCAATGTGGCGCTATGAGTTTGTGGTTGATTTGAGAGTATGGGAGGATATCACACAAAAATTTGCTTTCTATCATTTCAGACATAGAATAGTTGATTTAAATCAGAGTTCTCTAAACTTTTCAGGTTGGTGGCCCGTGTGGCCTACAGGTTGGGGACTCCTGATTTAAGTTATAGAAGAAAAATATATTTGAATATTAGGGAGGAAAAGCCTTCCCAATAGCAAGACCCGTTTGTAAGAAAACTGAATAACAGAGTTAGAAGCTACACCTTGGAGGTGATTAGCCCCTCCCATAGGAAACAAAAGAGGAGCGAACAGGGAGTAGGATTTTGCAGGAAACGATTTGTTCCTTCGATCGTTTCAAGAGTGGAAAGTTCTGTTTGTGACTATAAGAGACTCTGCGCCAAGTGTTGCCTTGCCCTGTGTTTGGAAACTAGTTATCTGGCAACTCTCCAAGCGAGATAAGGTTCATGTTGATAAATATTCCTCTGAAAAACTGTTCGCCAAGCCTTGCTGACTGAATGAATGAAAGGAATTCACAGTCGTGTTAGAGGTTTTGCTGGGACCAAGACTGTGCTTCATGCTTTTTAAGGAAGCCTAGGTCAGAGCAACTTGGAGGTCTTCTAGGTTAGATCAATTACTGTGAGAGATGGGATATTCCCATCACTGGTGATGTTCAACTGGAGGATTATTGGGTTGTTGCCTGGAGCAAAGTTCAGTAGCCTAAATGGCCTTGTCCTGTTCTGAATTTCTCTGAAGCCTTGAAGTAAATGTTTGTTCTCGTCCTGTATCCCGAGTTTGACACGGGGTGGGGTAGGGTGGGCGGGTCAAATTCGCAGCGTCACATTGCCATCACATGACGTTTCTTAATTTTTTTTCCCTTTGCGGAGCTAGGGTGGGTGTGGCTTGCACATGACGCATCTGGCCCATGGGCTGCCAGTTTGACACCCCTGATCTAGTACAGGATTAGGCAAATATTTCTAATCATTTACACAACTGAAATCGTTTACACAGCTATTCAACATAAAATAAACCAACCATCGCTCCTAGCTTTATTCGTATCGGTTGCTGTTAGTGCTATCACAGGCACGCACCATTGTACAAGTCCACTTACCCTTTTTATTATTAATGTGTTTGTTTCTTTGTGATAGCAAAGACACCTTTGTTTGTATTGGACTCCATGAAGGTGACCCTACCTGGAAAAAAGACTATTCTCTTTGGCCCTGGGGCTCTTGTGATAAACTTGTATCTTCAAAAGTTCCCTTTGATCCTGAAATGTGGGTTGAGCGTACCCAAAATCTCTACAACTGGACTGAGGAATATGGAAGGTAAGTGACACATAGTTGACTGTAGCTTCGAAAAAGTTGCAAGAAGGGAGTTGGAAGAGTGCAAGTGTGAAACCTCCTACCATTCATTCTTTTTGTCAGTGAAGATATAGTGGTAGCATCAAAAGTACTGTATTTTTCGGAGTATAAGACGCTCCAAAGTATAAGACGCACCTAGCTTTCGGAGAGGAAAACAAGAGAAAAAAAATCTGCCTGCCTCCCAGCAATTTGCCTCCTTGCACCAAACAGCAAACAGTTCAAAAGATATACACTGTTTGTGGCATTACATTTCAGACTATACTTGTACAGATGCTGTTAAAATTGATATGGCTTTTTGGAAGTATACATTATTCTCTGCTATTTAAAAGAAGATGCAATAGCACTGAGCCTCTTCAGATCAAGCATTTATTTTAAAAAGCTTCTTCATTTTGTTAAGTTGTCCAGAACAATAATAAAGCAGTCTTTAAAAATAAGTAATAATTTGAACATTCTATAGGCATTTATAATTATTGTCTTATCTCCTTGCAGAAAACAGCCTTTCAGTTTAGCTGATTAAAAAAAAAATCTGCCTCTGCCTCCCAGCAATTTGCCTCGTTGCAACAAACAGCAAGTTTCATTAAGCCCGGGGCTCCCGATGATCAGCTGTTTCAGGCTGCAGGGATTGCCATAGCCTATTGCTGCCTCTGCAAGTCCCATTTTCTCTGTTTGCTGCAAGGAGGTAAATAGCTGGGAGGCAGAGGCCAAAGGGTGGGTGGGGCTACATTTGGTGTATAAGACTCACCCAAATTTTCACCTCTTTTTTTGGGGGGGGAGGGGAAGGTGCATCTTATACTCCGAAAAATACGGTATGTTTGGTATGGATCCAGAGGGGGTTTGGATAGAATTGCCAATGGACATGACTGAAGGGGTCATCTTACTTGTTCCCATTTCCTCTACTTTATCTGGAAAGTTTTAGTTATCCTGTTTATGCTCTGTCTTTGGGGGACCTCTACCTGGTCTTGCATATTAATTCACCTCTTTCTTTTTTTAAGGTTTGACTCATCTTCCTGGGAGTTGGTAGCAAATGAAGAGATGTGGCAAGCCAGGTGAGAGCGTGTTTCCTTCCCATGTTTCAGAAAAGGTCTGAAAGAGAGGATCATCATTGTCAATCTACATACAAATTAATTATATTGCACATTGGCAAGACCTCCAAGGTCCCTTCCAACTCTGCTATTGTATTATTTGTATTATTGCAGCACTGAGCAGGTAAAACTCAGAGGAAGCAAAGTGACAATCTAGGAAGCTGGTGTCTAGCAGAGGAATGGAATATTAATTTCAGTTAATGAATTAAGGCAATTGGTGCCCTTCAGATGTTCTGGAGTACATATGCAGTAAACACCAACTCAGTATAGTGAACTGGGGTACAATCATTCCATGCGCCATCCCATATTTGGGTAGACCCAGGTTTCCCTGATAAAAAACACTTAATCTTCCCCCTGGTATAGCTGACAAAGCAAGGAGAACCTGTGGCTTAAAGGTTATATGTAAGTAGCCCGGGTTTGAACCCCAGAAGGTATGATTAGCTGACGAGAGCCAAATAGCTTGAAATAGATCTATACTAGTCTCCCTTTATTTCTTTGTTAGCAAATATAAATTCAACACAATCATTCCATGGGAAAGTGAATCCTACCTCCTCCTTCATGGATGTCAGTTGGTGTTTAAAGAATATACAGTTCACTTCTGTTGTTGTTTTTTCCTCCTAGGATGAAAACAGCCTTCTTTCTTTTTGACCTTGCAGAAACTGGTTCCACATCTGTGGAAGAGAAAGCAAAGCTTTACACCCTTGCTTATAAGGTGAGAACTTTCCACTTTGGGATAAAAAAGCTCAAGCTGTCTATATGTTTCCACAGGGATAAGTCACAATTTTGGGGCAGGAATCATTTGTCATTTTGCACTATGTAATGGGTGCAGTCAGAAAATGGCTGCAGTAGGAAACCTGGCTATACACCAAATGGGTGTCAGAGTAGGTCAGTGTTAATGCACCTGCTTAGACCGTGTGTTTAGATGTGTGAACTTCAACTTCCAGAATTCCCAAGGCAGGTGATGGCTGGGAATTGCTGGGAGTTGAGATCTACACATCTTAAAATTGTCAAGGTTGAGAAACACTGCACTAGATTATTATGCCCTCAAACATCCCTGAAAGTCATTATGTTGCTAGGGGCTGAGGCATTTGGGCCTGGGGTCTGGGTGGTATCTATCCCTGTGTTTATATGGTTGATTAGTGTTGATCTTTCCACTGGTTCCAGTCATCATATCAATTTATATGAAACTAGCTGATAACCTGCCATTGCCTGAGTATTTATTTATAGGGGGAAAATGTCCAGACCAAATGTAATTTCTAATGTTGGATTTTCCTCCTTACCAGAGGGAGCCCCCTTGTGGAGTACTGTTAAGCCATTACCATGGCAACTCCACTGCGCTGTACAGTAGAAGCCATTTTATGGCAGTATAGTAGAAGCCATTTTAAGGCACAACAGAACACCCCCCACCAAGGGATGTTAGGAATGTCTAACCCCCACAATTTGTTTTCCCCAGAGAGCAAGTCATCTATGTATCAAGTTTGGATGAAATTGCTCGAGGCGTTCCAGAGTTATGCTGGAACATTCACAAACACACACGCATACACACACAAACACACAGTCATTGATAGATAGATAGATAGATAGATAGATAGATAGATAGATAGATAGATAGATAGATAGATAGATAGATAGATAGATAGTACAGATGCAACCAGGAGATCTATTTCCATCTGTCTGGCCACTAGGCATAAGTCCGGGTTGGTATCTTTTCCTCCCGGCCTTTACCTGCTTTAGGGCTCCGAATAAGGCGGGACAGCTACAGAATCCAATCTGGGTCACTCCCAGGGACCAGAGTTTTAGTCTTCCAAGCTTTCAGATTCATGCTGAAGCCCATCCTCTGGGACCTTCTCTCTAGCAGAATGTTCCTGCAGAGAGAAGTTCCCTGAGGATGGGCTCCAAGTCCCAAATGACTGACCCAGATTGGATCCTGCAACATTATCGTGGGATACGTATATTCGCCTTCATTTGTGAGGGCATGATAGCTATTTCTACCTCACTGCTCTTGAGTACTACCTCTAAGTAGCTGGAGAGATTGTCCTTCACTTTGCCCCAGAACTGTGGGACCTTTTTACTGTCCTGTGGTAGCAAAGCTAGGTGCCACAGCTAAGCGTACTTGGGGAGGTTATCCAGTGGTGGGCTTCAAACAGTTCAGCAACAGGTTCTCGGCTGGGTTGCTGGGTGGGCATGGCCATGATGGGTGTGATCTAGTCGGCCTCCTGCGTCATTTCGCCTTCCCCAGGCTCCTGAGGCTTTCCTCGAGCCTCTGGGGAGAGTGAAAACTGCCTCCTCCGGGCTCTGGAGGCCTTCTGGAACTTCCAGGAGACCCGTTTCCCCCCCTCAGTGAGCCTCTGCATGGGCCCTGCACTTACCTCTCATCCAAAATGAGAGGTAAGTGCAACATGGGCTGCATGGAGACTCCAGGGAGGAGTGGGGTGGGGTGGGTGGGGCCAGACAGGGGTGGGATGTGGAGGTTCTCCAAACCGGCCATAACGTTAGCTACGGGTTCTCCTAAACCCAGGCAAACCCATAGCTGTCCACCCCTGAGGTTAGCAGACTAGTGGGATGGCAACTGTGAAAGCCTGCTTAAGGTACCTTGAAGTTCCAGTAGAAGAGTAGGACCAAGTTCTTGTCTACAACTTGTAGAACCCAAGCAGAAGCAGGAAGCTATTTCCAGCGAGCAAAGGCAGACCGACCCCTGGGCGATTAGCTAAAGAATAATATCACAGCAAGTTTTCTATGTCTCCTCCCTCCCTTTAGGAACTTTGCTCATGGTTTGCTACCTGCAGGTCTCGTAATTGTGTGAATATGAAAAAGATGGGTGTTGATTCTGTCTCAGTAGCAACTCTAGCGCACATACTTTTTTTCTTTCCACTCTCCCATGTGGCTTAGCAATAAAATGGATACAATTTAGCAAAATAACCCAAGTTCATTTCTTTTCTTTTGCTGCGTTCATAGGCAGAGTGGCTCCACTAGAAATAAAACGCATATCTTCAGTTCATTGTTGCTCATTCCTCACCCTTTTTTTGCTCTCTGGCTTCTCTCTCTTACTTCTCTCTTCCAGTTTACCTTTCAGATTTATCCTTGGGATTATTATTCTTTAGTTTCCCCTTGAGAATCCTACATCTTTATTCCTCTTTTCAGTTGGATGACATCAGAGCAGTATGCCCAATCATCAGCCGCACACATGAAACCTCTTAGCTCAAATCCTATGCACACCGACTGGGGAGTGCTTAGCAGAGCTTATTTCTGAATAGAAATGCAGAGAGTTGCATTTCATGGTTTAAAACATATGCTCATAAACGGTGTCCTATTTTACTTCACTTGCAGAGACTTTATTTTATATAGATGCTGTTTATGCCAGGCTTGACTGCTTAAAAATAAAAAAGTGAGCAAAAACATTTGTAACACGGGGAAATGATATCTCGGAGATTTCTCTTCAATCCTGAACCGTCTTCTGTGATTTACAGCTGTACAAGGAAATTGTAAACACGGACAAAACTCATCCAGTGAACTGGCACAAAAACTACGCCATCGCCTGCGAGAGGATGCTGCATCTTCACCCAGCGAGGGATGACCCAGAAGTGCTACTCTTAGAAATCGTCAAACACTTCCGCCTTTACTTGGAGGAAGCTGCAGATGATCCTCAGCAGAGCAGTATTTTGCAAGCCATAAAGCATATGAAGAAAGAACTTCGGGAAGTGAGAAAACGGAAGAAGGCAGCGAGGCGACCTGCGTAGGACGTGCTGATGAGCTCCAAGGGAAAAATCTGTTGGAGAGGAAATGAAGAGTAAGAGAAAGATTCCGTAGACAGGAGGAAAAAAAACAGGCTTAAATGGAGCGTTTTAGTTAGGAGGAAAAGACTAAATCAAAAGGAAGGTTTGGTGGTATAGAGAAGCATAAACAAAGGCTGTGGTGACATGAATTGGGATTTTTCTCCCTTTTGATGTTACAATGTGGTGGTCATTAATCAAAGCTGAACGTCGGAGAGTCTAACTCAGGGATGTCCAAACTTGGGAACTTTAAGACTTGTGGACTTCAACTCCCAGAATTCTGGGAGTTGAAGTCCACAAGTCTTAAAGTTCCCAAGTTTGGACATCCCTGGTCTAACTGAAAACTTCTTAACACAGTATGTTGATAATTAGAGCTTTGGTGGCGCAGTGGTTAGAATGAAGTATTGCAGGCTAACTGCCCATCGTCTTGAGTTCGATCCTGATTGGCTGAAGGTTGACTTAGCCTTTTATCCTCAGGTATGGTTGACTAGGCACTGTCATTTGCTGTGAACGCGGCTACCAGATAGAATAGGGATATCAAACTCAATTTCATTGAGGTCCGCATCGGGGTTGTGTTTGACCTTGGTGGGCTGGGATAGGCATAGCCAGCTTAACGCCACTCATGTTGGGGGCGCCTATGGTGGCCCGAGCACTCTGCCAATGAAAACGGGCTCCCAAGCTCTGTTTCCGACTGTGACGGCTTCCTGCAATCCTCTGCCAGTGAAAACAGGCTCCCAAGACCCGTTTGTGGCTGTGATGACCTCCTGCCACCCTCTGCCAGCGAAAATGGAGCTTGCGAGGCCAGATCTAAGAACCCCATGGGCCGGATCTGGCCCAAGGGCCTTGAGTTTGACACCCCTGAGATAGAATAAAAGGTAGATTTATATTGACAGAGAGTTTGATCAAAGGCTAACAGTCATTATCACTTTTGGCCTCATACCAAGCATGGAGTATCACAAAAGCATTCAGTTGAGTACTATTGGGAGTACAATGTTGGACTTGAGATGCCTCTAATTAGGATATTTATATGTTCTGTTTCGATTTATCAATTTGTATATGTTTATGTGCTACTATTTAGTGTTAACAGCAGAGTCAAAATCTTAACTCTTAATAGCAAAAACTTAATAGCAAAAACTGACCTGATGGAATTGGGCATTTGATAATCACAGAATGCATAGAAATTAATGGACAGCTTACCTCTTGAAAGCCAGTGGCCTCTGAACCACCAACTTCTTTCCACAAGATAAAAATTAACACTTCTTGCAGCTTTTTCTGAATAGACATGATCTGACCAGAATTAGTACTACTAAATAATCCTTATTTAGTGACTGCCTTGTTTAGCAACTGTTCGCATTTATGATGGTGATGAAAAAGTAATTTTGCTATCAGGCCTCACATTTACGATTTTCATAGTCTGTAAAGCAAAAGAAAGCTGAAGTAAGATCATAAACAGATGTGTGGTTTCATTTAGTGACCATGTCATTTAAGGACCAAGTTGCTAGTCCCAATTGTGGTCACTTAACGAGGACTACATGTTCTCTAATCCAGGGGTCCCCAACCTTTGCAACTTTAAGTCTGAAGACTTCAGCTCCCAGACTTCTCCAGCCAGCAAAGCTGTCTGGAGAACTCTGGGAGCTGAAGTCCTTCACACTTAAAGTTGCAAAGGTTGGGGACCCCTGCTCTAATCACCTCGGAATTAGATTATTGTAGAAAAATTCAAACAGGATGGACCCTATTTTATAAATTGAGTAAGTATTATGAACATCAAAGGTCTCCGCTTCAATCACCTACATTTCTTCAAGAAAAATCAGAGATGCAGCCGACAGGAAATATATTTGTGTCAGATTTTAGAGAGCCATTGATTACAGTTTCAGGTATTTAAAATAAGTTGGGAGGGGGCTGCTTCACAAACTGTAGTAAGAAAATGGATCACTTCTTACACTTCCGAGAAGAGCTGTCCTTTCACCCAGTTTTTCCCTCACAAAGTGCTGATTTTGAGCATTATAATTCTCTACCTCTATCCTTTTTTGCCCCAGATAACTTTTAAGGATTGATAATTTCTGTATAAACTTCTCTGATTGCTGAGATCTTCCTTGGATACTGCCTGCCAGTTGAAGTAAGATACACTCAAGATGGGGTATATCTGAACTTGGATATCATGTGCAACTGTATATCCTTGAAAATAGAAATGTGTACTTCCAGTCATAATGTTGTAGTTCTGCCACAAGAGCAAAGGCAACCCACCAAATGGTTTTCTTACCATTGTCACATGTCATTAGTGGCAGAGCTCTGATAAACATCTTTTTATTGTTCCACACATTTTAATTGTAGATTTTTATATTGTTCTGATCCAGATTTGTTTTATTTAACCCTCTTTTGTAGCTTTTGAAGGATGCCCTTGATGTTTGTTTTATTTATATAATGCTGTCCTTTTGTATTTACTAGTTGCACTGAGAGATTTTTAGCGGAATAACAACATGAACATGCTTTTAATAAATAAGTACATTCTTGCATTTCCAGTCTATCTTGTTGATAGTGCTCTTGTTATAAAAATACCTGGATTTATTTGATAATTGGACTGAAAGAAAATTAAAAACAGTTTCTTGTTCCGTCATTTGCAATCTCACCAACTATATATTTTCTCAGGATCATCATATTTTTGCACCAAGTCATAAAAGATATATTTGCATCATAGAAAATGAAAATCTTTTATACAATGCAATTCCATGTAAACAAGATGAATGAACTTCTCTGGAATATTATGATATTTTCCCCCCTTTAGAGATAGCGCTCTTGGGGTGCAACCATCACATCTTTTCAGGAATTTCATCAAAGATATAAAGGCCACATTGTTAATTAGAAATTAACTAACAGCTTTTGGGGGCAAGTGGTTCTGTCAGGAAATTTCTTCTTCGTTCCAGTTTGCTTCTCTCCTTGGTTAGTTTCCATCTATTGCTTCTTGTCCTGCTTTCAGGTGTTTTGGAAAATAGGCTTGACCACACACACACACACCCTTTTCTTTTTGGCAACCGCTTAGATCAGGGATGTCCAAACTTGGGAACTTTAAGACTTGTGGACTTCAACTCCCAGAATTCCCCAGCCAGCTATGCTGGCTGGGGAATTCTGGGAGTTGAAGTCCACAAGTCTTAAAGTTCCCAAGTTTGGACATCCCTGGCTTAGATATTGCTACACTGCTATCATGTCACCACTGGTCCTTCTTTTCATTAAACTAGCATGTCAGGAACAGGCTGCTGTCTCTGAACAGGAATCATACTTGCAATAAGTAAGTTTCTCAGCTGCCTCTCCCCCTTCATCTGCTACAAACGGATCGGATCAATGGCAAACCTGGTCTGGTGCGTGTTTGAAAGGTAGCAAACCGTCCCGCCAACAGACAGAGACCTGTTAATTCCATATTTGTTTGTTTGTTAATTGGACTTATGTGCCGCCCTTCTCCCAAAGGACTCAGGGCGGCGTACAACATAAGAAACACATAATACAAAAGTTTAAAAAAGATTAAATAAAGAATCCAATAAGCAATAAATTAACAATGTACACATTAGATTTAAAATAAATTAAATTAGCAATTAAAATTAATACGTTATTTTGTTCAGGCCAGGCCGGCTTGCTGAAAAAGCCAACTTTTTAGAGCGTGCCGGAAGGACGGGAGGTTGGGAATTATGTGAAGCTCCAGGGGTAGCTCATTCCAAAGGGAAGGCGCTCTCACAGAGAAGGCTCTCCCCCTGGGGGTCGCCAGCCAACACTGTCTGACATGACGTGTCTTTAAAAGTTAAAGGTTCCCCTCGCACATATCTGCTAGTCGTTCCTGACTCTAGGGGGCGGTGCTCATCTGCATTTCAAAGCCAAAGAGCCAGCGCTGTCCGAAGACGTCTCCGTGGTCTTGTGGCCAGCATGACTAGATGCTGAAGGTGCACGGAACGCTGTTACCTTCCCACCAAAGGCGGTTCCTATTTTTCTACTTGCATTTTTACATGCTTTCGAACTGCTAGGCTGGCAGAAGCGGGGACAAGTAACGGGAGCTCACTCCGTTATGCAGCGCTAGGGATTCGAACTGCCGACCCTCCTGATTGACAAGCTCATCATCTTAGCCACTGAGCAGCCCTATGGCATGTCTTTAGATTAGCAGAAACCTGCCGTAAATTAGCAAGGAGAGATAGGAGCTCTTTGGCAGAAATTTAATTCTGATTGCTCTCATGTAGCATCGCTCTGCTAAAGATGATCAAATGCAAGGTAAGGAGGGGGGGGGGGGGAGAGAAAGAGAGAAAGAAAGAAACTCTTCCACTAGGCTCAATTGCAAAAACGGGTTGCCAAGTAAAGGCATTTTTGCATTCTTCCTCATTACTTTCCTATTTGTGTTTCCAACCTCCCTGTTTGTTCACTTGGAGATCTGGTCCTGTAATTAGCTGCAGAACCTACAGCTTACATTTGGAAAGGGGGGCTTTTCATGGCAAGCTTTGCCTCCCACCCCTCTTTTCCCCTTCTCCCCACCTTCTTTCTCTTTCTTGTGTGTGTGTGTGTGTGTGTGCCTGCGCGTGCGTGCGTGTGTTTATTCCAGCCTTAAATTCATTTTTTTTGTTTTGTTACAAGAATCTCTCCCTCCTCCACCCCCACCTCCGCACATGAACGAAAAGGGAACAACGTTAAGAAATGCAAATAATGGCTCTTTCTTTGATTATGACAGTTAATTAATAGCAACCTGTTTTAATGAATTAAGTCACTCACGGCCCTTCAGCACTTCCTAAGGAGTAGCCAGAATCTGTAGGGATTCTTTCCCCCCTTCCAATTGTATAGCGCCTAGACTCCCGAGCTCTGTGTAGGCCCCTGTATAGAAATGTCCGCTTAATGATGAGGGAGGGTTTTCCAGCTTGCCTGCATTCAAAGATCACTGGTGAGCTATTCAGGGGCAGAAAAGGCCCCTTCTCCCCTGGCGAGGAGTAGTCACAGTTCCGCACCATTGTGTTAGCCGAGGTCCTTGATCAAAGGCCTCCTAGTGAACTCAACTGGGCTCTCTTTCAGACCACGGCCATAATTAAAGCCACTAATTCTCTTTTAAAAGTGCTGCAGGATGCCATGTAGGCATCTGTTTGGAGTGCCCTTTGTGATGTCATAAGCTGTTCAGGGCTGGGGAAGGGGGCAGGGAGGGAGCTTTTCTGAGCCAGATGCCAGTCACCGAGGTGCTTCATGACAAGGGTCCCTGGGAAGACCTTGACAAGGTCTTGACTGCACAATTCCCAGCCCTGAATTTTCCTCCTTCATAGCTGCTGGGAACCGACCCTCAAAAAGAGGTCTGGACGTTTTTAGGAGGAGGTGGGGGTGGGTGGAGAAGTGCCAGTTGTGGTGGTAGAAGGAGAGGTGGCATCAAGGGCAGCAAAAGAGCTCCGTTTTCATCATCCCCACCTTGTGGGTCCCAGGGAAGTCCTCTTGTCCTCCCATCCTCCATGGGCTGAAGGTGCCCAGTGGAGCTTGCAGAGGGCAGAGGAAGACCCTTTGAAGAGCCTCAATGGATGTAACAGTTCAGCTGTTAAGGAGACAAATACATGGAGGAGGCTCATTAATTCCTTTTGGCTGTCTCTGTGCCTTTTGCCCTTTTATCGCAGCCTTATTAGTCTCCTACTCATCTTGAATGGGGAGGGGCTGGGGGGGAAATGAATGGGAGCTGTTGAGTGCTAATTGGAAAAGGCTTTTAATCACAGGCTAAAGACTTTACATTGACTTGAAAGTTACTTCTGCCTGGGAAGGGGCCCTCTCTACACACACAGAGAGACAGTAATTTTAATCTATCTACCAAAGCATTATAAAACAAAACTCAACTGGCTTTAAAGGAAACTGCTGGTCTTTAAGGTAACACAAGAATGCTGTTTTGCTCTTAATTGGGTATCTTATGTTAATAAGTATATTTATAGAAAATGAAGTGAGATGCAGGTAAGGTTGCTGATATGTATAGTAATATATATTTATATAGTTTACAAATATACTATAAAGTATATTTACAGAAAATAAAGTGAGAGGCAGATAAGGGTTGCTGATCTGTATAGTAATATATATTTATATAGTATATACATATATTAGAAAGTATATTTATATAGAAAATGAAGTGAGATGCAGGTAAGGTTGCTGATATATATATTTAATTTCCCCCCTCCTATTTACATACCCCCTTTTCCCCAGGAAATTGAAAAAAATCTGTGTACAGTTTAGGGTAAAGCAATAACAGAAAAAAAATTGTAGTAAGGAAGGTGAAATAAGGGAGTAAGGTGAAAGAGATGTATCTCCAATTTGACTTCTTCATCCTACCTTCCCTGCATTTATGGGAAAAGTAAGAGATCCGAGACCTGTATGGCCTCAGCTGACTTAATATGTTCAAACTAATGTGAGATGAGAAACTAACATGACTACAACTCTTCAGTAATTATATATAGATTTAGATGGAATTTGCATATGTAAAAGAAAAACTGTCTTTTTCTTGTAAACCACCAGGAGATTAATAGGGATCTAGTCAGAAATCAGATTGTGGGTTTTGTGAAATATAAGTGTGACTATTTCTCCTGTAGGGTACCAGAGTCAGGATCTTCAAGGTTCAATTATCTTGACATTCAAGTATTCTCTCTCCTGCATTGCTTCTTTTCCATCACTGTTATTTTTACCTGGAATAGGCAGAGCATCTGTTTCAATCCTGAGAGCTTGCAAGCAGACAAGATTTTTTTGATTATTGTTATCTGTTACTGGATCATGATTAATGTTACCTATTACTGGCTCAGGGTAGTGAGTAATAGACTTCTTCCTTTGGGGTTAAATCACCAGAGAATTTCAACAGGAGTATCATCTGTAATAACGGGACTGTCCAATTACCATGATTTTGTCAGGCACAAGAAATCAGGAACCAGAATTATTCAAATGAATACAGGTTTATTCTGTGCTATCCCTAAACAAGAAACTGAACTACTGAAAGTCAAGGCGAATTAGCGGTAGATAAGAGTTAATGGAATTCAAGGGGGGTTGGAGTTAGATCTCTTGACCTACCCCCTGAACTACGGACGATCACGGACCTACGCCTCTTCCGTCAGGCCCTGAAGACCCATTTATTTTGTGCTGCCGGCCTGTCGTAGTTTTTAAATTGATTTTAGCAGGGGGTTTTAATTGGCGGGCCAATCCATTTAATATATTTTAACATATGATTTTAGCTTTTGTATTATCCATTCTTACCGTTGGCTGTACACCGCCCTGAGTCCTGAAAGGGAGAAGGGCGGTATATAAATTCAATAAATCTAATCTAATCTAATCTAATCTTGTGGGCACGAAGGGTCTCTAAACTTAATCCCTCCCTCAGGCTGCTCCTCGTCATCTCTTACAGATTTATCCAGAAACTATGAAACTATTGAGAAAGTCTCAACCTTTAGAAATTACTTCTTGTTATTGGTTTTCATTCTTCAATTTTCACAGTTCCTTGTAAATCTAACCATATACAGGAAATGGCATAATCTATATATAGGTAAAAGCCAAATATAGTTCACTCATCATGAAATCTCCAGAACCATTAACCCTACAAACTTGAAATTTGGCACCTATGTTCCTCTTGGTGCTTGCTAAGAAAGGATTTTTCGAAATGACCATCAGATCATTAGTATTTCTTATATAGAAATTAACGCTCTGATGCTAAGGAGTTCTACTCTCCCTCCCCACATGAAAAGAACTCTGTTCCAACTGCCAGTTGCCTTATATTAACATGCTCTGATGCTAAGGAGTTAGATATTCTACTTCCCATCCCCACCTGAAAAGAACTCTGTTCAGATTGCCAGTTGCCTTATATTAATATGCTTTGATGCTAAGGAGTTAGACATTCTACTTTGCATCCCCATCTAAAAAGAACTCTGTTCCAACTGCCAGTTGCCTCACATTCCATTACCTCAGTTCAAACTCAGTTTGAAATGACCATCAGATCATTAGTATTTCTTATACAGTAATTAACATGCTCTGATGCTAAGGAATTCTACTCTCCCTCCCCACCTGAAAAGAACTCTGTTCCAACCGCCAGTTGCCTTATATTAACATGTTCTGATGCTAAGGAGTTAGACATTCTACTTCGCATCCCCATCTAAAAAGAACTCTGTTCCAACTGCCAGTTGCCTCACATTCCATTACCTCAGTTCAAACTGACAGACGTTCCGCTCCTTCACTCAGGAGCAGTCTGGGACTCATTACAGTACAAAATGTCAGTACCTCACCAAAATGTCTACACCTTTCACCTATGGAACTGCTTCTGGGCTCAAAGCAGCAGGAGTGATATTCCCTTATGTGTTTCAATCACCGACCACCACTGAGTCAATGGATTGAACCAGAGTGAACTGGATTTCTCCTGCATTGCCCGATCACATAGTTTCGTCACGAAGCACGGGTATCCAGCTAGACCATGATAAAGGATTACAAAATAATTTCCCTTTTGTCTTTGAGACCTATATATTTGCCACATACAGAAAACCAAAGCAAATTATAATCCACGAAGCTGTCTCATCTGCCTTAGGAGAGAAATCTTCAGCGATGAAGATCTAGATGCCTTCAACGGTTTGTGTAGAAAAGGATACCCTAAAATATGACATCTCTAGTCTGTCCCATATTCCAAAATTTCTCGTTGATGCTTCACAAATTGTTCAGATGACTGGCCTGCCGCTTATCACTCAGCCAACCTGAAAGGTGACTAAATCATCTGTGCCAGGCAACTACGGGCAGTTGCTTAGCTCTTCCCTTCCCAGGTGCAGAAGAATTGATAGCTGCTTTATCCACCAGCTGTTAGTGGGAGGGGAAATCAACCTGAGGGAATCCACCTTTTGTTTTCCTTCACTTGACACACATTAGAAGTGTAAGGATAACATTATTTACTGGCCTTGTTAGGGAGACATAGTAAGACTTGACCACAGGAATAGTACAATTTATGCCCACATACTTTTCAGGGATTGAAAGATCCTGTGTTAAGATAGCCACAAGGAAAGCTTCAATTCTTCATGAATCCAGAAGGCTGGAGGGGAAAAGATTAATGTTAGGAAGATTGCAGAGAGATGGTTTGTGGCTCTCATATATTGCAGGAAATGTCAACAAGATATGTAATTTGGGGGAGAAACAGTGATGGATTTCCAACAAGCCAACATTCATTTAGAAATGAGCAGAGGGACAATGAGGGATGTGGGATGCTTTGCAATGAATTTCTAATTGCGCACAGTTAGTTTAGGGAGACAGTGGCTCAGTGGCTAAGATGCTGAGCTTGTCAATCAGAAAGGTCAGGCATTTGGCGGTTTGAATCCCTAGCACCACATAACAGAGTGAGCTCCCGTTACTTGTCCCAGCTTCTGCCAACCTAGCAGTTCAAAAGCATGTAAAAATGCAAGTAGAAAAATAGGAACCACCTTTGGTGGGAAGGGAACAGCGTTCCGTGCGCCTTCAGCATTTAGTCATGCTGGCCACATGACCATGGAGATGTCTTTGGACAGCGCTGGCTCTTCAGCTTTGAAACAAGATGAGCACCGACCCCTAGAGTCGGGAATAACTAGCACATATGTGTGAGGGGAACCTTTACCTTTATTTATATGTCACTAGAATTACACCGCAGGTATCCAGGATCCTTTTTAAATGTGAAAAAAATGAATGACTCCTATTTAATTGGGGTTAACTCAGGCACCTGCTAACCATGGGTTGCCTGCCCATTTCTCATTAAATGACCCCCAGTGATTTATGCATCATGCTAAGCCATAAAGCATGATTTCCTAGCACCATGGCTGGGTCCATCCAACATACTGAAACCTCACCAAACATCACATGGTTTACAGTAATGGGTAAAACCAGATGGTTTTTAGGAGCTAAAAACTTCAGTATACAATGGATGTTTGTGTGTACAAGGTTTCCAATACAGTTTCTGGCATAGCCAGTTGGGAAAGCCTCTGCTTAGAAACAGATCTTCTGTTCATCTCAGAAGGTAAGATTTGGCTAGGAGAGCCAAAGGGATGACTCAGTTAAAGTAATTCTCAATGCCTCTGTGTGCCCTTTTTAAAAGTTTCTTCGTTTGCCTTGTCCTTTTTCATATGCCTCAATAAGCAAATAATATAAATCTGGCTACATGGAGTCAGCAAACATAGAGGGCTGTCATATGTGGATTGCAAAAACGTGAAAGTTTTATTAAATTCATGCAAAAAAATAAAAAATAAAATAAAATTGTAGGTTGCCATAAATCTTTCTCAAGTTCATGGGTGTGTATGTAAAGTGTGTCATCAGCAGTATTCAAATAAGAGCACACTTTTTAAGCGATAATATGCTAAGCAATAAGTTGTACTATGTGGGAAATTATTCCATGAAATTATTCCTGACATGTATTTATTTTGGTGACAGATAGTTGGGTGCAAAGGGAACAAAGTACAGAGACTAATAGCCTTCCTCCAAGACTCTACTCTAAGTAAACCCTCCTTGCATTTTTTTAGGAGGGGGGGTGCAGTTGAACCAAATTTTACATGAAAGCAGATGCAGCCAGATGTTGGCAGGAGATGCCAATAATTAATTGGAGGTGCGGTACCCTGCTTTGGGTCCATGCATCCAGCAGAGGGCACACCAGAGAAGAATCAGGCAAAGGGGCCAGCCTTGTAATTGTTTCCATCAAAATATGTAGCTCCATGCTTTTGTGTGCATATTTACATTCTGGAATGTGGTTCAGAATGCAGGCATCAGATTTAAAACTTTGTTTCTACTTATCGACACACTGGAGACCCTGGTTGATTTGCAAGCTGCTCTATTTACAGATGCAAGCTGTTAAATGGTTGGATTTAATTGTCATACTAGAGTGAACCGGGGCATGTTACTTATTTATTTATTGCTCCCTTGCTTTCTTTTCAAATGTAAAACACGGAGTTGTGGGGAGAAAAAAACAACAACAGAGAAGGGAAACTGGCATTTTATTGGGGTGGGTGGGTGGGTGGCCGCAGTTGTTGAATACTATGAAACTTTCTACATGTTTAGAAATATATATTTAACATTTATATTAATATTTCTGCTAGAAATATTAAATTTGGCATTTCACCCACATGAGAATCTTTAAAATGACTTTATGTACATCAAATCCACAGCGAAACGCCAAGGCAACAATCCTACAAGATTGACTAGCATGGTTTGGAGAAAGTAGGTATTTTTTTTAACTGAAAGATTTAGATATGCCCCTGTAAAAAGGATTACTGCTTGTGGGAGGTACATTCATTCTTTTCTTTCTTCAATATATTATTTTAGCTTGCTTTGTGTAGAATAGTAGAGTTGGAAGGGACCTTGGAGGTCTTCTAGTCCAACCCCCTGCTTAGGCAGGAAACCCTACACCACTTCAGACAAATGGTTATCCAATCTCTTGTTTAAAACGTGTTGGAGTGTTGGAGCATTCACAACTTCTGGAGGCAAGCTGTTCCACTGATTAATTGTTCTAACTGTCAGGAAATTTCTTCTCAGTTCTAAGTTGCTTCTCTCCTTGATTAGTTTCCACCCATTGTTTCTTGTCCTGCCCTCAGGTGCTTTGGAGAATAGCTTGACTCCCTCTTCTTTGTGGCAACCCCTGAGATATCGGAACACTGCTATCATGTCTCCCCTAGTCCTTCTTTTCATTAAACTAGGCATACCCAGTTCCTGCAACCGTTCTTCATATGTCTTAGTCTCCAGTCCCCTAATCATCTTTGTTGCTCTTCTCTGCGCTCTTTCTAGAGTTTCCGCGTCTTTTTTATATCGTCAAAAAACCACCAGACAGGGGTGGGATTTGGAGGTTCTCCGAACCAGCCATAAAGCTAGGTATGGTTTCTCCCAAATCTGGATGAACCTGAGAACATTGCTGATTACTTTTTCAAGTGCTAGATTGTGCCCATCATCAGAAAGAGGGGCATTCACATTCATTTGCTCCAAAATGGAGATACCTCCTTATAGCACAATGCTGAGCTTTTGCCAATAAAAAATCGTTTACTTTGGTGGAGAGGACCTCTTCAGAGTCTCCGGAAGCAAAAAGTTGTTTGCCATCAACTTGCAATTCTTTGAACTGTTTTTCATTCAGGCTTGGATAAAAGCTTGTCTCTGTTATTTTCTCTCTCTCAAAATGACACTACCATGTCATGTAAATTACAAAAAAAACCTATAGGTAGTCCTCAACTTACAACAGTTCATATAGTGACAATTGAAAGTTACAACAGCCCTGAAAAAAGTGACATGACCATTTTTCACACCAGCATCCTGGTGGCCACCTGATCAAAATTCAGATGCTTGGCAAATGTCTCATATTTATGACATTTACAATGAGATCAACCTCTGCAAACTTCCGACAAACAGAGTCAATGGAGAAACCAGATATGCTTAACAGCCATTACTAACTGAATAACTGCCATGATTCACTTAACAATTGTGGCAAGAAATAGGAAAAAATGAACTTAAGAAATGTTTCGCTTAGCAACAGAAATGTTGGACTCAATGGTGGTCGTAAGCAGAGGACTTCCTATATTTGCACCCTCCATTGTCAAGAAACCAGTTTACCTAAATTTGGTCTCCATGTTTGACTTTTGATCATCACCCTGACTCTCTTTTAAGTTTCATGTTGTACAACAGTTTTCTGTTGTGAAGCAGGGATCAACTCCCAATTGCTTAACAGCAACAACAGGAATATAATATTTGCATTTACATTAGACTGAATTGGTTCTAAATAAGAGAGTAAAAGAATTTGGATATGCAGAAATCGGCTCAAGATGGCATCAACAGGACAGCACAAAGATAACTAGATTTGCTTTTATCACCAATAGTGACCAAGAAGAGAACTTTCCCCCTCCTTCAGGACTTCCTTGGAATAGCAGAATATGCCAAAAAAAGACAAAACAAAATCCTATCCTGATGTCAAGTTTTTCGAGATGAAAAGACCTTTGATAAAACCCTTCTGCTGCACAATTTCAAAGCCAGAGGCATGAATTGCATTCAAATATTTCTGTTTCTACTTACAATCTAAATTGGTGTTTCTCAACCTTCCCAAACTGAAGATCGGTTGGCTGGAGAATGCTGGAAGTTGAAGTCCACCTATCTCCAATTTGGCAAGGTTGAAAAACACTGATCTAGATGATCCTGCATGGCAAACCTGATGACAAATTTTAGCTCTGATACACAATTGTGGAAATAGAAGTCCAGCCCACACCTGTACAAACCCTGTTAGGCAAAGAGTATTTTAAACACCCCAAAGGCAGGATTAGTTGGCTTCTTCTAATTGCAGAAAGAATGACATCCATTGGAGGTAAAGTCAGAGTAGGGCTACGTTTTGCTCAGGAGGTGAGAAAATCTCTGACAAAATGCATTTCTCCAGGGCTGAAAATAATAGGACCCCACTGCCAAACCAGGGTTAACTCACAAAATTAGGAATAATTATTTTCCCTGTTAAAGGCAAGCGGCACTCTTTCCTCCTTGGAAATTCTCAGAAGAGTCAGGGTGGCGCTGTGGTTAAGATTAAGATGCTGAGCTAGTATCAAGAAGAGCCAGGATCAAGTCTGTCTACATCCATGGTAGCTTTCTGCAAACAATTGGGCTGATCATTATTAGCTCCTGACCTACTTCAATGAGCTTTTGCTGTGATAAAGGAAGGAAGGCAGAAGGATATACTAGAGCAGTGGTGGCTAACCTTTTTGTTGTTGGGTGCCAAAAATGTTAGGGCCTGCGCATGGTAGTATGCGTGTGTGCTGGCACCCATAATGCAAAGCATCCCCCCACATGTGCATGCATGCACAACCCTCCCCCCCTACCTGCACTGTGCTACTCGCCTCCAAGCTGAGCTTGGCATTTCTTCTGGGGGGACCGTGGGAAGCTGTTTTTGTCCTTCAGCCTAGGGAAGGTGAAAAACAGGCCCAACGGGCCAACCAGAAGTTTGGTTGGCCTGTTCGGCCCATTTTTCACCCTCCCCAGGCTCCAGAGGCTTTCCTAAACCCTGGGGAGGTCAAAAACAGCCTCCCATGGCCCTCTGGAAGGCCGAAAATCAGTTGGCTGGTATGCACATGTGTGCTGGAGCTGGCAGCTCGCGTGCCAGCAGATAGGGCTCCGGGTGCCACCTGTGGCACCCGTGCCATAGATTGCCATCATGGTACTAGAGTGATTTCCCAAGCAATGGTCCAATAGTAATCTAACAACTGGCATCAAAGCCTGCCAGTTCGGATCTCACCGGCTCAAGGTTAACTCAGCCTTCCATCCTTCCGAGGTGGGTAAAATGAGGACCCAGATTGTTGGGGGCAACATACTGACTCTGTAAACCGCGTAGAGAGGGCTGTAAAGCATTATGAAGTGGTATATAAGTCTAAGGGCTATTGCGATTGCTTTCCTTGGGCTAGTCACATTCTCTCAGTCCCAGGAAGGCGGCAGTGACCATCCACTTCCAAAATTTTGCCAAGAAAACTGCAGGGACTTGTCCGGGCAGTCTCCAGATATCAAGAATGATTTGAAGGTGTGTGCGCGCGCACATGTGCACTCACTCACACACACACACACACACACTCTCTCTCTCTCTCTCACACACACACTATTTCTATTTTGTGATTTGATGAACCCATGCCAGGGTGTGGAAACGTCTGTGCTCACTAGATAGGCCCGCTGTGCCTCATTTCATTTCTTTTAAGGAGCTTTTTGGGAAGAGAATGTGTGATTGCAGCCAGACCTTTCTGCCAATTGGCAGGAACAGTTTCTACCTGGAGTATTTTACTTTCATCCCTTGTTGCAGAGGGCAACGCAACTACTGACTAGGACTCTTCCTACTTCCCGTTGGCTGGGGACCCTGAATCTGCTGGTAATCCCAGTTGTTTTCTTGGCTCAGCACAAATTTTGCAGATTGTCCAATCTTCCTTTCAAAGTCTTCTTTTTATGCTGGGGCAGCTTTCAAATGTATCTGTCTCTCTCCGAAGAGCCAACATGTTTATCTTCTGCATTTGTGTATAAACACCATATGCTTGGTGATGATTCTTGATATGGCTGGAAATTTAATAAAGCTGCTCAAATATTGTTGCGGTTTCAGCTTTTCCTCTTCTTTTGCCAAAAAGGAGGACTCTTCTGGTTTCATAGGCATCTTTCAACAACTTTAATTTCATTTGTAGATTAAGAATGGAAGTAGTATTTCCACTTGGTTGGCTGCTGGGGTTGAAGGAAACAAAAACATTCATTGTTTGCAACATTTTGAAATGTCTTTCTTTCTTTCTTTCTTTCTTTCTTTCTTTCTTTCTTTCTTTCTTTCTTTCTTTCTCTTTCTTTCTTTCTCTCTCTCTCTTTCTCCCTACTTTCTCTGTCTCTTTTGCTTTCTCTTTCTCTCTCCCTCCCTCTATCTTTCTTTCTTTCTTTCTTTTTCTCTTTTTCTTCATTCTTTTTCTTTCTTTTCCTTGCTTTCTCTTTCTTTTTCTCTCTTTCTCTCCCTTTCTTTCTTTCTTTTCTCTCTCTCTCTCCCTCCTCTCTCTCTCTCTCTCTCTCTCTCTCTCTCTCTTTCCCCCTCTCTTTTCTTTCTTTCCCTGTTTATTTCACTTTTCTGACATGGGATATTAAGCTGTAGGTGGCATTGTATCTGATGTTCAGAGCACTTTTGTCAGGTGTTGAGTTGACAGGATTACTTCAAGCTTATGTTAGATTTGGGAAGCACTGGAAGGGGGAAAGTGCTGCTCTTTCAGAAGGACAAATGCAGAAAGCGTAAGAACGATTGAGCAAAACTACTTGGGTAACTACTTCTCCCACAGAGAAATGGCAGATATTTAGTGAAAATACATTGACCAATCATAGCACTAAAACACAGTGGGTGATCAAAAGAGTAGAAGCAACCTTCTCATACATCACTTAGGGCTTTTCAGGTTTGTTAATGAGAGAGAGATTATCAAGTAATATTGTGACTGACAGTTTGGTGGATTCTATGCTCCAGGGACTTAAAAAAATATCACTCGAGTGGGCAAGTAGCTGAGTCCAGATTCTTCGTAAAGATAGAAGCAAAAGAGAAGGAAGAAGACCAAATAGTACCTTTCACTGTTTCCGCCCTCTTTGTTCCCAGGATAAAGACAAGACTGGAAGAAGGAAGATCCATTCTCCAAGACCCAAGAAAGTAATAACAGCAAAACAACAAAATCTCATTTTAACATATGCTGATTAGTCTACATTTAAAGTGACAACAAAATAATTATTCTATCAGAGATTATTCAACTAATTTCAAAGGAATCTTGGAATGTTCTGTTACTCATTCGCTCGGTATCATGGATGCTTTTAGTGAGTGTTTTTGAATCACAATAACTTTAAGATCTGTGGACTTTAACTGCCAGCATGCTAGCTTGGGAATTCTGGGAATTGAAGTCCACACTTCTTAAAGTTGCCAAGTTTTTAAAAATTGCTTTAGATGGACTAATTCCAAACTCAATCTCATTCCCTCTCCAAGACAGCAACAAACAGGGAACAAAATCAACCCCTCCATCAAACAAAATTGAGAAATATGCCAGAGGTCCTAATAGACAGGTGATTCATTTGTATGCTAATTGTCAGCCATAATGAATCTCTAAGCAGCTTAATATCCTCTTTAGAGGAAGTCGATACTTTCCTCCAAAGAGTGGACCTGAATACCAGGTGCAGTTAGTGGAATCCAACAATATTCTCCTATTCAGAGTCCCTTCTCCAGCCAGGAGTCCTGAAAAATGAAAAGCATTTAAATCAAAGCAATTATAATGATTGCAGCAGGGGTAATTCGTTTCAAATCCCATGCAAGAAAAAAAAATATTCTGTGTTAAAATATGATAAATGCATACCAAGGCATTTAGCTCTGGTGCCTACATTCACAGGTGATGAGAAGATTTTTTTTTCTGTATCATCTCCAGAGTAGTCAGTTAAGCCTTCTTGCAAGCTGGTTCGAAAGACTTGTGGTGCATAGTTTTTAACAGATCTGCAGGAATGGGAGTATTGCAAAGGGCGGTTTCAAGATCCTTGAGGGAGGAAATTAAAACAAATCTTCATGATTTACCTAGCAAAGACTATTTCGACTTCTTGCAGATTTTCACGTGGGCTGCTTCCAGTGGGTTTTGTTTGGTTAATGCAAGCAATTTCCTCAGGCTGTTCGGTACCTCAAGCCAATGGCTGCCCACTGCAGTTTCTCTTTTGTCTTGTCTTGTTTGCATTAATTGACAGATAACATTTTGACTCAAGAGGAGCAGGAACACTTTATTGTGTCCCATAAAGCGTGACAATAAGATACATATCTGCTCATCTTGACATTCCATCTACTTGATAGAAGTGCCAATTGAAAAACTAGAATAGAAGCCAAGGATGAATCAGTGGTGAATCAACAGAGAAATGCGACCAGCAGCTTTTGATAGTCTATGTGCCATAGTCTATAGTTACATTTTCTGTGATGTCAAATATGATTTGTATAATATATGTACTCTATGTATCTGATCTGCCTCTTTTCTATTCTCTCTGTTTGACTGAAACTTTTTGTTTAAACCTCTGAGCTAAAGTTTGTAAAATTGGATTTAATCTGCTTTTTCAGTTTCACAGCTAATTGTAACCATTCAACTTTGGTACGAATGGTAGGGTGCTATATTTGTTAAAAGCCTAGAAATTAAGAATTCAGCCTGGATAGCTTACATCCTATCACTCCTTCTTGCATTTTGATATTATCATTCAAAGCAATAAATTTAGGAGTTCACCTGCTAATCCTTAAACTGCTGATATTCCAGAACCAACTGGATAGGATTTTGTGGTGGTGGTGGTTGTTAATGTTGTTGCTGCTGCTATTATTATTTACTTTATTCATAAAACATGAAACTCAGCCAACTGAACATTTAAAAATGCATTGCAAATATTACTGACCGGTGCTAATGGTTGATACAGTTTGCTGCCAGCATCCTAGGTATCAACCAAGTATCTTTGTAGAATGTAAGATGTTCCAAGTAGCGCCATCCTTTGCAGATTATTATTATTATTATTATTATTATTATCATTATCATTATCATTATCATTATCATTATCATTATCATTATCATTATCATTATCATTATTATTATTATTTTGTTCTTAATTTTGTTCTTAATATTTATAAGCATTGGGAGAGTCATATATCTATGGAATTTATATGAATAGAAATGAGAAAGAAACCACTGGAATTGCTATATTGAAATACCGTATCTAATATAATTAATAGCCTTTTTGGACCATAGCAACAAATGGAGATAAACTGGTTTCTGAACCACCCATTTGGTGCTCATTGGAGCCTGTTGTTTCATTTACATGTCTTTCTCTGTGTGGCCAGATCAACTATTTCAGATGTGTTGTTAGCAGTTGCTCTCTTTAGATCAGGGGTCTCCAACCTTTGCAACTTTAAGTCTGAAGGACTTCAGCTTCCAGACTTCTCTGGAAGCTGCTGGGGTGAGTGTGACCAGGGTGGGCATGGCCAGCTTGACTTAATAATAATAATAATAATAATAATAATAATAATAATAATAATAATAATAATCAAATTTATTAACCGCTCCCTCTCCCCACAGGGACCCGGGGCGGTGCACAGGGAAAAATAAAAACAATAAGAACAGTAAATACAAAAGTACATAACTTAAAACACAATTAAACAATTTATCCCGTGCTAAAATTATTGACTAAAATCCCATTTAAAAATACATTTGAAATCTATAGACAGAGAGACTATCCAAGGCCGGCCAGTCGAAAAAGATGGGTCTTCAGTTTCATACGGAAGGAGCGGAGGTCCGTGGTCGTTCTGATATCGGGGGGAAGGTCGTTCCAGAGGGCCGGGCCCGCCACAGAGAGAGCCCTTCCCCTGGGCGTCGCCCGCTGACAAAGTCTAGCGGATGGCACCCGGAGAAGTCCCTCTCTGTGGGAGCGAATAGGCCGTGAGGATGTATGGGGCAGAAACCGATCCCGCAGACTTCACTCGTGTCGGGGCGTCTGCGGTAGCCCAAGTGCTCTGCCAGTGAAAATGGCCTCCTACCGCACTCAGCCAGTGAAAATAGAGCTTGGGGGAGGGGGTCCTACAGGTGGTCCCCCTGAGCTCCATTTTTACTGACAGAGGGGGGCAGGAGGCCATCGCAGCTGAAAATGGGAGGGAAAACTCTGAGGGACACACATGACCCTCCCAAGCTCCATTTTTGCTGGCAGAGGCACCACATGCTGGTCCTTTGTTCTTTCTATGGTGGCCCCACAAGCCAGATCTAAGCACTCTATGGGCTGGATCTGGCCCCTGGGCCTTGAGTTTGACACCCCTGGCCTAGCAAGACACAACCAATTACAAAAAGCAGACTTACTGTTGATCTGTCTTCTTTAGATCATCTGATAGTTTTCCCTCTCTCTTCTTTTCCTGGGCAGGTAGACAAATGAGAGTGAAGCCATTTTTTATTTTATTTTATTTTATTTTATTTTAAAAGAAACTTTAATGGTTTCAAAAGAATTAGTAGAAGGAATGGTAAAATTGGAGGCTGGTGTATTTTTTTGTAGCATATTAGCTTCTTATTTAAGTTTATTTTTAAGTGGAGCAGGAAAACTTTAGGGGGTAAGGAGATAGTTATGCTGGCATACCCAAGTGCTATGTTGGAAACCCAACTTTTATTCTAATTATATGTAACCCAATTGTATACTTTTCTCATCTCTAGTCTGTTCCATTTTTCCTGATGTCCTTTTGCTTTTCCTATTTGAAATTTTAGATTGTCAGTTCTTTGGAACTTAGAGTAATATGCTCTTGAATTGTGTTAAATGCAATACACAAGAAATGAGAAAAAGCTTTGCACAGATCCCATGGACACACTTTCATTATGTTCCCATTGTCAGGATTTACTTGCTAGAGAAAGTATAGAAACTGTAAACCTGTGTAGCCACAATGACAACAACCACTACTACAAAGGGATATGTGAATTTTGCATAATGCTTTCAGCCGACCAGATAAACATGAGCTGCAGGCTGTAAAGTTGTTGTCATTCAGGGCACAAGGGAGATAAAAAATCATAAAAAAATATAATACTGTTAAAAGCACAGATTACAATCAAATAACATCTTTTTTATTCTTTTCAAATCAACAGCATACAGGAAAGAAATTATGTCAAGTGGCTTAGAAGAACTGTATCAGAGAACAATACTCTGAAACGTGAACATAATGGGGCCAAATTTGGTACAAGGGGAACAAAAGAAAAAAATGGGTGTCAAAACTCTTTTCTGTGTCACACCCCCCCCCCCCAATATAAAGCTGAATCCGAAATTTTTTTGACTCCATCCAGAATGTCCATATGGAGAAACAGCTGGGCTGTGATTCAGAATACTGCCAGCTGCCTTATTCTAAATACAACTACTTTCTGGTCATATGGCCTAGAGCAGGGGTGTCCAAACTTGGGAACTTTAAGACTTGTGGACTTCAAGTCCCAGAATTCCCCAGCCAGCTATGCTGGCTGGGGAATTCTGGGAGTTGAAGTCCACAAGTCTTAAAGTTCCCAAGTTTGGACACCCCTGGCCTAGAGTAAAGAAGGTGCAACTACCCCTGTACTTCTGAGCACACATGTGTACACAAACACACAAATGCAACAAGAGGGGAAAGTAAAAACATCCTCTACCATTACTTCATTACATAGAATAAAATATGGTTTTCCCTATGGCACCTGGGCTCTGCGTACTTTCCTTAATCTGCATGTACATAATTTTGCATGTAGATATGCTTATATTTATTTAACTTGTATAACATCAGGTTCAATGAACTGATTCACAATTCATAGCAAAAATATAAAACATACAAAGTTAAAGAATTAAAACATCCACAGTAGGTTTAAAAGAATCATATTTACACATCTAAGATGTGAATCAAAACATTATAACAAACCTGATGACATCTGTATGCTAAATACTGTATATTTAATGTATTATTACATTAATTATTCTGAAATACTCTTACAGCTCAACAGAATGTTGGGGGAAAAATTAGCAAAACACTTTAGAACCCTGTTACCAGGATATTTCCAGAAAAGAATGGCATAAGCTTTGGTGAGGTGGTTGAGACTAACAAAAGAAAGACTCAGTCTGAAAATACCTCAAATCCAGGTGGCAAATTTAGAAGAAAAAAAAAACCAGAATAAAACTCCTCAAATATTTCTTAGTGGGAGAAGCAGTTGGGCAGCGACTCTTCATGTTGCTGACTGCTCCATTCTAGGCCATCTCTCTCAATCCTGGTCATGTGGCTCAGAATGGTGGTGGTGGGCCTTAAAAATAAAGGCAAAGGTTCCCCTCGCACATATGTGCTAGTTGTTCCTGAATCTAGGGGGCGATGCTCATCTCCGTTTCAAAGTCGAAGAGCCAGCGCTGTCTGAAGACATCTCTGTGATCATGTGGCCAGCATGGATAAACCCCAAAGGCACATGGAACACTGTTACCTTCCCACCAAAGGTGGTCCCTATTTTTCTACTTGCATTTTTACATGCTTTCGAACTGCTAGGTTGGCAGAAGTTGGGACAAGTAACGGGAGCTCACTCAATTACGCCACGGTAGGGATTCAAACCGCTGAACTTCTGACCTTTCTGATCGACAAGCTCAGTGTCCTAGCCACTGAGCCACTGGGGCCTCTTAAGTGAGTGAAAAGAATCTGAGAAGCAATACTCTTCATGCTTTCACTACCTTGTAAAGAGAACATTAATCAAACCATGGCATTTAATTTCATGACAATGAATTAATAATGTCTTAAAAGCAAGTTTGAAAATCACTGATCTATACAGTAGTTGAAGAAGAGAATGTAGCAGACAGTCAAGAAAGCAAATAAACAGATCATTGGACAAATCAAACCAGAGTTTTCACTTGAGATGCAAATAGCCAGGTTGAAATTATCCTTCTTCAAATACTTCATACAAACTCTCAACTCTCTGGAAAGGGCTCCATTGCAGAGAAAGGTGGAAGCAAAGAGAGGAAGAGGATGACCAGGTGGATATACATAATTGCAACAGCAATGGAGGCACCATTGGAAGAGTTGAAGGATCCAAATAACAGAGTTGGAAGGGACCTTGGAGATCTTCTAGTCCAGCCCTTTGCTCAAGCAGAAGCCCCTATACCATTCCAGTTTCTTTTTAAAAGCCTCCAGTGTTGGAACATTCACAACTTCTGGAGACAAACTGTTCCATTGGTTAATTGTTTTCACTGTTAGGAAATTTCCCCTTAGTTTTAGGTTGCTTCTCTTCTTGATTAGTTTCCATCCATTATATATTCCTAACATTGATGTTAGGAAAAGACCATTATGGGGGAAAATTTGACCACGTGGTTATAACAACTTGATGGTACCTAAACAATCATATAGTTGAAGTGAAGAGTAGTGCATAGCTGCCTTCTCGAAGACACAAACATTCACTAGCATTTTACCAATGGGCTAAGAAGAAATCTCATTTTATTTTATTCTGGTTTTCTTAACTCAGCCTGAAGTTTGGGGATGGGAGGTTGACAAATCTAAATAAATAGACCTTGAGCCGTTCTTTAGTCCGATGATAATGATGGCCTCTTTGTGAACATCTGGAAAGCTACCTAGTTTTTTCCACTGTGGCTACTTCTGCACATAATAACATGAAAAGAGATTGAATTTCTACCATAAGCACCAAACTATAGGTAAGTAAGGGAGTAACTGAACAGTTTAAGCAATAATACACAAGGATTTGTTTTACAGTTTTGTCACCACCACAGGAGCTGTTAATCTGAAATGATTTTATCCCAAAGATAATGGAGTTTACTGACAGCTTTGGCCAAAAGCCCACGGTAGCAAAACTCACTCCTCTTAAGGGGAAACAATTGGGGAGGGGGAGTAATTAACTGTCTAGGTGAGTTTTGTCTTCTGTGGAAATTTTTGGTTTTTTTGGGGGGGGGTTGTTGTCTTTTTTTAGAGGTAAAATTAATTACCCAGAAAAACAATAATATACTAAAAGAAGCATTTATGTTCAAACACCCTGTTTGTTTGGTTTTCTCATATGGGGGCATGTACACGATGAGCTTTTCTTTCAAATCTTTGTGTTTTCTCCCCCTGGCTCTGCATAGCAGGAGCTGCTCACTGAATCAGAAAACTGGGTAATCTGAGCTGAAGTCCTGCCCTCCAGCATTAACCAATACCTGATACTTTAGAGGAGAAACATGTCCACTTATCAATAAAGTGCCCAATGATGAGGTCTCTCAGTGGGAGAATCAGTTTACTCCCTGAAGCAAAAGAGCTGATTGCCTTCATTAACCTGCTTTCTCTAGCTGCAAAGATTGCTGGCTGCCAATTAATCTTGCCATTACTTCCAAAAAAAATCTCCATTTTTGTATTGAAAGCAAACTTGAGATAGGTATGCTAAAGTAGCCTCCACCATCCCACAAATTGTATTAACAATATATAGTGTGAAGAATTGTACCACGGAGGAAAAAACAGAAACACAAGCCTACTGAACAGCTATTTAGTTTATAAAGTGTATCTTGGTTCAAATCTCTTTCCTCTTTTATAATACGAAAGCTAGAACAACCTGTAGTTCAGTTTCCAAAGCGAAAAAGCAATGTGTTCTATGTAGAGATATGTAAGGATAGATAATGTATCCAACTTTGGTAAAACCCTGTGGTGAATCTTGGGGTTAAATTCAATAAAGGCATAAACTCAATATTTGATTGTTTCCTCAGAACAAATAACCAATACTTCTTAAAATTGTTGGTATTTTAAAGATGCAACAATGTTAAATTCCACTCTACAATATTTTTAAAGATGAGTGGAGAAGCTAATAAGTAAATTAGATGAAAACCTTGCACAAAACCTTTTTCTTTTCTGTGATCCCTTTAGCTACCTTCAAAATACAGCACTACAGTTTCTGACTTGTCTTGCCCCTATTTTGAGCATCATGCAAAGCTGTGGTTTAACTCTCTCATTGGCTTCATACAATCTAAAATAATAAATAACTGCGTCAATTGATTATGTACCTTCTTAGTGACCTATAAAACTATATAGATAGTTCCTCCCCCCCCCCCCATGAAAATAATATTCTACATATCTATTCCCCTCCAAAGGGAAATATCCAAGATTCTTCCATATGAGGGATCCTTGGTGCTCTGCGAACTTGGTTGTTTTGTTGTAGACATTTCATTACCCAAACTCGGTAACATCATCAGTGAGTACTGAGGACCCCACATCTCAACCCTGAGCTACAAGTATTCTCCTTTGTTCATATTCATCCATATATAAGATATAACCATATCCATTTTGCATCAGTTAAATGTGGGCATTCCAACAATCTAAACAGAAGCCTTCTCAGCCAACTATTTTATGAAATTGATTTTATTTCAGGTTCTTCAATGTGCTTATGGGTTTTTTTTTTAGTTCTATTACTTATAATTTAAATTGTGGTGAGCTTATAAAGCTTATAAAGCTTCTTCAAAGCTCGGGACCTAGCTATCTGCGGGATCGGATCCTGCCCCATACATCCTCACGGCCGATTCGCTCCCACAGAGAGGGACTTCTCCGGGTGCCGTCCACCAGACTTTGTCAGCGGGCGACGCCCAGGGGAAGGGCTTTCTCTGTGGCGGGCCCAGCCCTCTGGAACGACCTTCCCCCCGACATTAGAACCACGGACCTCCGCTCCTTCCGTCTAAAATTAAAAACACATCTTTTCTGCTTGGCCGGCCTAGGGTTAATTGTTAGCGCAGGGTTAATTGTTTAATTTGCCTTTTAGTTATTTATGTATATTTATTGTATTGTATTTTTAACTTCCCTGTGCACCGCTCCGAGTCCCCCCAGGGAGAGGGAGCGGTCTATAAATTAAATTTAATAATAATAATAATAATAATAATAATAATAATAATAATAATAATAATAATAATAATTATTATTATTATTATTATTATTATTATTATTATTATTATTATTATTATTATTATTATTATTATAATGCTTGCAGTTCCTATTTTTTATCATTTACTAATATGGTGAGGGGAATGAAATGGTGACATGGGAAAACACTTATGATTAGTTTACACTGCGTTATCTTTAATCTGAAGGGCTTTTTTTACAGTTTGTGTCCATTTTAAGGAAGAACAGATCATGTAAAATCATGAATCAGATCATGAGTCAATATTGTTCCTTTTCAGAAAATATTCAGCGAGTTGACTGTCCAGGAGCAAATGCAATGAGTGGTAAAAAAGAAAAAAAAATCAAGGTGGCTGCCCCAACAGGATGATCAAAGCTTGGCCCATATGTGACACACATATAAGAGTTACCTTTTTGATGACAAATCTTCAAAACAGTATTTTAAAAAGCCATGACAAAACAAAGGTAACACGATTAAATACAATGCATATTGCATTACAAAAATATTGTAATTACAATGTTATAATAATGTAAATGTATTGATTAAATAAATTAAATTATTAATAATATAATAGTTTTGAAATCATCAGGGACCAATGAAACAGTTTTTATCACAAGTGTAAAATTAAGGGTCAACTTGGGGATGAAGAAAAGGCTCATCTTAAGAACTGCAAGATTTTCCCAGTGTTTGTAGTAGAATGTACTCTGTAATTTATTTTACGAGCCCCTGTAGTTGGTTACTTTTCTTGGCCTCCCAGTTTCCTCATATTTCAGGTGGACATCTTTACCTGCTTTGCCACTTGGGATCTTGTCAGATCGTGGGTAGTGAAGAAAGTATCTTGGGTATACCAAACATTACTTTAAGAATCAGCTAGTATATCTGATAATTATGCCTTTTCTAAAAGGCTGTTCTAAATGAATTTGAAATAAACCCATCTCTCTCTCTCTCTCTCTCTCTCTCTCTCTCTCTCTCTCTCTCTCTCTCTCTCTCTCTCTCTCTCTCTCTCTCTCTCTCTCTCTCTCTCTCTCTCTCTCTCTCTCTCTCACACACACACACACACACACACACACACACACACACACACACAGGTTTCATCACAATCTCCCTTGAAATCATAAATAAGAAACAAACAAATAAGCTCTGAATTCAAACTGAAATGAAATGGTGCTACGGGCAATTCCCCCTCTCTCCTTTGGTTGAGTCCCTCATGGCTGAGGACACATCAAAGGTCAACGAGGTTAGACAGTAATAATAGCTAGAATGGCAGTGCTAAGGAATGGGGAGGGGACGGTACAAGGGTCGCTCTGAATAGCAGGCTGCAGCTCTTTTCATCTGTTCATTGAGAAAATGATGCTCTGGGTGGGACAATTTTTCTTCCCGCTTCCCGTACTGCCTATCTAATGTTCCTCCCACCCCTCCAACCTATTCATAAAAGAGGGTGAAGGAAACAGAAGACTTGTATTCCCCACCGGCCCCAGTAATGAGAGGGGTGTGTCCACGACAGAGAGTGTGTCTCAGATGTTGTGCAGAGATGCATTTGCAATGTGAACGTCTGGCTTGGTTGGAAAGAGGTCTGGTGGCTGGGAACATGAAATGAGAAGCAGAAGAGTTTTTTCTGGGAACAAGAAGATGATGAACTGAGACCATGAAAAGAGGAACAAAGGAAATATATTTTTTTCTGTTAACAATGGGTTCTTTTTATCAATATACATAAACTGCAATAGGGTCTTCCAGGTTTTTTTTTTATTTAAAAAAAAGATAGTTTGAACTGCAGCCAAATGAGAACTGCCTAAATCATCCATCTCAGAAATGGTTTCTCTATAAAAGAGAGGCAGGGGCAATGAACAGGATGAAGTCAAGAGCTGCACTCTGGTTTTCCACACAATGCCATGGGGCTTGTAGAAGACTTCACTACCTGAATTAATTAGCCTCAGCTAAAATGACAGAAAGATAGTTTGGGACTATTGCTCTGGGACAGGTGGCTTCCATTGCATAGATCAGGGGTCTCCAACCTTTGCAACTTTAAGTCTGAAGGACTTCAGCTCCCAGAATTCTCCAGCCAGCAAAGAGAATTCTGGGAGCTGAAGTCCTTCAGACTTAAAGTTGTAAAGATTGGAGACCCCTGGCATAGATGACTTGATTAGCCTTGACTTGCTTTGTGTCCATCTCAGCACAATTCCCCTGAAGTAAAGAAGCTGATGCATCACACATCTCTCCAAGAAAAAAAAAAGCTTTAGGTGGATATTGTTTCTCCTTCTCATAACAAGAAATTATGGGACAGAAGAACAGCATGGAACTACACAATAAGTACTTTTGGGAGGCAATTCCCTATTAACTAGCTAAGAACTATTAGTCTACCAAAGGACCATAAAGTAAGGGTAAAGGTTCCCCTCGCACATATATACTACTCATTCCCAACTCTAGGGGGCGATGCTCATCTCCATTTCAAAGCTAAAGAGCCAGCGCTGTCCAAAGATGTCTCCGTGGTCATGTGGCCGGCATGATGAAATAACAAAGGCGCACGGAATCTTTAGGAAACGGTTTGTCAATCTTACAAACCGGACAGATTAATATTACTCTTGATAATCACATAGACAGATTTTCTCCAGACTGATCTGTCCTCCATCTTGGCCTTTCAGTCTTCCAACAGTGCATCTATCATTGGTGTAAATAAGGCCACCCACCTAGTGGCTGGTAGTTCTCTTTTTCCTTCCACCTTTCCCAGTATTACAGAATTCTCAAGGGAGCTAGTTTTTGTACAGTATGTCCAAAGTGTGATAATAAGTTGACCCTGGTCATCTGAGCTGAAGAAGCTTCTTGGATGATAAGCGAAGCATCTTCAAACAAAAACAAACAAACAAGAAAGTCCAGTTGCCTCAAGAAAAAGCACCTTTGGGACGTCTGTATTTGATGTTTCATTTGTTTGTCATCTTGGCTATCCATGGTATTTTCAGAAAAATTCTTTCACCAAAGTTCAAAGCATCAATATTGTATCTTCAAAATCCAATTTTTCCTTCCACAGAGTTACATAGGGAAAACCATTTACTATACAATTCTGATCTTTGTAAATAAGGACATATCAGGATATTTGAATATTTTTTCCTTTACTGGAGGCCTTTAAGGTTATTCAGTCAAGTACTGGCCTGCAGCATATTTCCTGCCTCACCACTGGTTCCTTTGCTATTGAAAATCCAGGAACTGTCTAACACTGTAGTATCTTCATTGCCAATTCTACAGGTGGTTGCTATATCTGTCCTTAGTATGATCTTCTTTATGTATAATCCAAGACTAGTTTTTCACTCTGCTCCTTGAATTTCAGCACAAGATCCTCCAGATCATTAGCCTTTTTAGTTTTCAAAATGATGTTATCAGTTTAGGGCAGAGTTTATTATTGATTCTCTAATTTAAAATCATATTGAACTTGCTAACCAGCTCTTCTCACTCTATATATAAAGAGGAAAGAAGGAAGGAAAGAAAAAGAAAGAAAGAAAAATAGGTAGGTAGGTAGGTAGGTAGGTAGGTAGGTAGGTAGGTAGGTAGATAGATAGATAGATAGATAGATAGATAGATAGATAGATAGATAGATAGATAGATAGATAGATAGATAGATAGAGATAGATAGATAGATAGATAGATAGATAGATAGATAGATAGATAGATAGATAGATAGATAGATAGATAGATAGGTCCTTGGAAATACTATTTGCACAATACTCTTAGCTATACTAAAAAACCAAAAACAAAATAGTAGAAACTACCCAGCAGATCACTTACATTTTAGAAATAGCAATATTACTTTAGGGTTACAATGAAATGTTTTCAAAAAATAACTTCTGAAAACTCCTTTCTAGCATGTTTGTTAAAAAATCACTTTTCCCACAATTTTGGAGGGCTTCTCTGCTTAGTTAATTACTCATCACACAGAAGTGGGAGGTGGTGGACAGTAGAGTGGATTGCATGTAGGGAGTTTCTGTAGTCATCAATATCCTTTCCAGCTTCCCAAGAACAGAGAGTGCTGTGCACATGAATCAATATACCACAAATGACAGATGGTGATGTCCCTAAGAGGGTGTCACTAGGTTTGCTTACCTCTTTGTTTCTCTGTAGCACCAAAGTGTGGTAATAGCAACTACTGTGTTAGTCTTTGGAAGAGGCAAACTATGGGATTCAAGAGTCAGCCAGAAAATCTCTCCTCAAACAAATAGATCAACTTCTTATTAGCAAGGCAAGGAAAGAAAAGGAAACCGATGAGCTATATAATGTAGGGAGCAGATTAGCAATTATTCTAAGACAGTCTGGTTTGGTGTGTCTTTAACTCCCTCCAAGATAAAAATCTGAAACTCATTCTGCCCTCTTTATGAAACCCAAATGCCTGCAAATCTTGGAAGTGACATTTGGCCTGCTGATATTTTTATTCACCTCACACTCCAAGGAGCTCACTGACTGGAATTCAATAGAAACTGTTCTCTGTGTGAAAGTAATTTCAGAAAGTAATCTAGTTTATGGAAATGAAAGGCATCAAAACACACACAAAAAAGCCCACTGTTTCTGTAGAAGTGCTCCGCTTCAAATATTTGACATGGAAATTTATCTAATCCCTCTGGGGCACACAGGTTTCACAAGTGTTAACGTCTTTCAAAATGGATTTCACAAATGTTTGTTTGGGATTCCCAGGCATACAAATAATGGAGAATATCAAGGCATCCTATGAAACAGTCTTAACGACAGAGATCTTGGCTATTTCAGAAGGTTAAAGGGTATGAATTTTAATTTGGGAAGAGGGAAGAAGCCATTCCCTTGTCCATTTATTTAGCGTGCATGCTGAGGGTAAATACCATTCAGCCCTCCTGCATCCTAGACACCATTTTTCTCTGGTTCCTCACGAAGGGTCTGAAAAATCTTGTAACAGAGATGAACAAGGCCTTTAGTTAGATGCCATAGCAAGTCAGAAGAAAGGAACAATTCAATTTGTGAAATTAGAAAAAGGAAAACCCAGCTCAGGAACAGCTAATGAAGAATACTCCACTCTTCTGCACACAACAGAATCCCATATGTCACCAGGTTTGAAATCTTGGTCTTGGACAATCTAGAACTACACCGCCTATGGTCTGACCTAAGCATAGTGCACAAAATTGTCTGCTACAATGTCCTACCTCTCAATGACTACTTCAGCTTCAACTGCAATAATACATGGGCCAATAATAGATACAAACTCAAGGTAAACAACAAGCCGGGCTGGCATAAAGCATGATTTAAAAAATTTTAAATTTAAAAATTTAAATTTAAATTTTTATTATTTTAATCAGGGTTAGTTTGGTTTTTTTCCACGTTTCGGCCAATATTTTAATTATGTCTTTTAAAAGCTTTCTGTTAACTTTTATATATTTGTTTTTATTTTGGCTATACACCACCCTGAGTCCTTCGGGAGTAGGGCAGTATAAAAAACCAATAAACTAAACTAAACTAAACTAAACTAAACTAAACTAAACTAAACTAAACTAAACCGTTCCAAACTCGATTGCAGAAAATATGACTTCAGCAACAGAGTGGTCAACACCTGGAATGCTCTACCTGACTCTGTTGTTATATCCTCAAACCCCTATAACTTTAACCTTAAACTATCTACCGTGGCCCTCACCCCATTCCTAAGAAGTCTCTGTGTCTATCGTCCCTGTCCTCCTGTCCCCATTTATTCGTACCCATTTCCTGTGTTCTTATTTATGCTTATACCTGTTATCCAGTACATGTTTGACCAACTAAATACAAACTAAATAAACACATATCCATATAGATACTTATGACCACTTTATAAAACAGAATTTATTATTTTGTTCTTTTAAAGGAGAAGTTGCCATGTTTCAAACCAAATTCCTTTACTCTAGCAGCATCTTCATTTCAATAGAAGCTCAGGGTTGAAGTTTGGGGTCCTTGGTCTCTCTGAGCTTAGCTGTTTTCTTGCACATTTCATTACCCTAACTCAGGGGTGAAATCCTTCCTGTTTGGCCCAGTTCGGCTGAATTGGTAGGGATGATTGTCCTTGGTTCTGTGAGCTGCGCGATCATTGGAAGCTTTTTTCCTACTTTTTAAAGCATTTCCCCCCCAGTTCGGGTGAATAGGCAGGAACAAAATGCTTTAAAAAGCAAAAAAAGAGTTTCCAATGATTGTGTGGCTCACAGCTGATCCATGCAATCATCGGAAGCTTTCCCCCCCCTGTTTTCACATATAACAAAATGGCTGTTGAAATCAACATAGGTAACTGTGCCATCCAAACCTTAATTCATTACCTTCTAGGTCAAGTTGCCTCTTATTCTGAAGGTTCACTCATTCTTTTAGCCAGACCAAACACCAAGCATCAAAATACAACTTCAAATCTGATAAACCTAACCCCCCTCTTTCCTTAGTGCCTTGCAGTAGTCTGTATCTAATTCTTGGGTTTCACCCCCCCCCCTTGCCGTATTAAACTACAGGTATCCCTCCGCCATTGTTTAAATTGCAAATATTGGTACTGTCTGAAACAGAAAGAGCATCTGTGGTAACTTCAGCCTCTGTTTTCTTATGGAAAAACCTTAACTAGACTTGGGTTTGACATATGTATCTAAGCAGACTCTCAGGTGTGAAGAATCATGATCACACATTATGTTCTAGTCAAACTGATTTATTTCTCAAGCCTATATACAAGAATCTAGTTAACTAATGGTGGGCAACACTAAAATGGAACCAAACAAGAGTTAATAGAATTCTAGAAAATTCTAAAAGAGTTTAATGCCAGGAGGTACCACCTTTCCCAATATGAATTTTTGGAACTTTTTGATACTGGTAGGAAAGGCCTTTTCAAAGATACCATGCTGTAAGAAACTCATCCTTATAATAATAATAATAATAATTTAATTTTATAACCCGCTCTCTCTCCCCAAGGGGACTCGAGGCGGGGCACAGGCAATTAAAAATACAAAGAACAAAGTACAGAATACAAACTACAAAATTAAAAGTAAATTAAATTATTCCTGCGCTAAAACCCATATACTAAACTAAAAATTACCCCTAAAAACCCCTAACCTAAAAAGAGACTACCCAAGGCCGGCCAGGCGAAAAAAGTGTGTCTTTAATTTTAAGCGGAAGGAGCGGAGGTCCGTGGTTGTCCTAATATCGGGGGGAAGGTCGTTCCAGAGGGCTGGGCCCGCCACAGAGAAGGCCCTTCCCCTGGGCGTCGCCCGCTGACAAAGTCTAGTGGACGGCACCCGGAGCAGTCCCTCTCTGTGGGAGCGTATCGGCCGTGAGGATGTATGAGGCAGGATCCGATCCCGCAGATAACTAGGTCCCGAGCCATGGAGCGCTTTGAAGATGATAATTAACACCTTGAAGCGCACCCGGAAGACGACAGGTAGCCAGTGCAGCTCGCGCAAGAGCGGTGTTACGTGGGCAAACCTAGAGGTGCCCATAATTGCTCGCGCGGCTGCGTTCTGGACCAACTGAAGCCTCCGGGTGCACCTCAAGGGGAGCCCCATGTAGAGAGAGTTGCAATAATCCAGTCGGGATGTCACGAGAGCATGAGTGACTGTGCGAAGGGCGTCCCGATCCAATAGGGGGCGCAACTGGCGTACCAGGCAGACCTGGTAAAAGGCATTTGACCTTATGGCACAGGGGAAGGGTCTAAAATCCCTCAGAAGCTGCAGTTAGTCACAATCCTGTCAGTATTTATTTTACTGATAATTTTCTTTCGAATTTATACCTTTCTATATTATATCTTTTTTATTTTCATTGTTCTTTTACTGCCTTTTGTATTCATCAGAACATTTATAAAATGAATGAATAGACCCTGTCATCATGGCAGGTACAATTTATTCTCTTCAACTGGAGCTGTCTTTTGACTCCCAAATGGTGGACCAAGACTGATAAGGCCCTTCATGCCAATAATATAAGTCAGGGGTGTCCAACCTTGACAATGCTTAAGACTTGTGGACTTCAACTCTCAGAATTCTGAGAAATGGGGAATTCTGGAAGTTGAAGTCCACAAGTCTTAGAGTTGCCAAGGTTGGACATCCCTGACATAAGGGTTAATTGTACACGACACAATGCTACTTCTTTGTTCCCTCATATCTACGCATCTCACCAGGAGCATCCATGAGGAGGAGATTGAAGTAGACAAGATTCGGGCCACAATTGTATGATTAAATCCCTTTGCCACTTTTGCCAAATAAATAAATATATATATGGCTGGAGCTTTAATTGAACCCACACCCATCATCTTGACTTTTTTTAATAACTTCCCCTGTCCCCCCACCCCCAAATTTGCCACTGCTCTCCCAGCCTTACCTCAATGGAAAACGTGTGGTGGACTAAAGCCATAATTGCACACAGCTCAGGAAGCTGCCCTTTCTCAATGCTTATTTCCAAAATGTTACTTCATTCAACTGTTCCACTTTCAGTTACAAAATTAGAAATCAAAGATTAACTTTCTAGGTCCAACCTCCCCCTCCCCTAGGTCCATTTATCTCTGTCTATAATCAGTTAATTTTCAAAATTAACTGATAAAAATTAAGAGACAGGCCATTTAATTAAAGGTCTTACTTTAAATAATGCCACAGCCAGTTGGTTTATTGTATATCAAATTACCTTATCTTCCTGCTCAAATGAAGAAATGTATGTATAGTGCTTACAATGATCCTATTTGTACTTAACAATTTTTTTAGAGAGCAAAACTCGGATGAAAGGTTTCTGAAGGTGGACCGGCACCCACAAAGCAAAGCCAGACAAATAACTGAGAAGAATTAGTACTGAAATTATGAACTGTGCCAATGAATTTTTATACTTTTTATACTGTCTTTGGGGAATCAAACATTTTCAGTTTCTCATTTTTCTATCCTTAAATTCACTAACTCAATCACTTTAAGCTGTTTAAATATTTTCCCAAAGGTTAACACAATTTTGGCTAATAATTCATTGAAATATATATCTCAGTGTACCTATTTTTGTATGTTGTTATAATACTATATGATAGTAAGATGGATTTTTGATAGGGTAAAAGAAATAAAAATCACAGCAGTGCAGATTTCAAAGAAAAACAGCATTCTGATTTATACATTACTTTGAAAACATCAAATTAGTCAGCTTGTAGAAAATGTAAATTAAACCAATCTTTTCATCATTCTCCTGTTTAACTTAGCTCATTGTATTCAGTCTTGAGTTGTATGGAATTCATTAGATATTCCCTTATCTTTACCCTTTCTTAGATTTAGATTTATTGGTGTTTTTACATTACTTGTGTTTTTTGATTATATATATTTTTACCACACAAGTACTACACAAAAGATGCAAAGCTTGAATGAAGACTGCCTTTTTGCATTATTTTTTTTTCATGGACATGGATGCATCGGTAAGCAATGATTAGAATGTGCTGATTGCTATTGCAAATAACTCATGTTCCAAGACTGCAATTAATTATTTTTAGAACTTCTTTTAAATGTATTGAGGAGTCGTGGAACTCTCAAGGCACAATAAAGTGTAACACCAGAAAGGAAAGAGATAGGGGTGGTTGGACCTGTCATCCCTACTGTAGGTAATAATATCGCACAGACATTTCTTGCCAAGCTCTGAATCTAGGAAAGACTTGATTTCCAACTTCAAGTTCTTCTGACCTCTTAAATGCAATATATGCATTTCTGGCTTTGTATGTTTGGTTTATTTCTAGCACTTGTGCATTTGAATGTTGGGATTCATAAGCAGAAGCTTCCAGCTGGTTTTCCTCTGATCTCCATCTTTTCTGTCCAACTGGCTGTTCCACTTAGATTTGATCTTTACCCCCTGCGGACAGTGTGCTTCAATAATCTTCTGATAAAGAAGCACTTGCTGGAGAAGGATGAAGTTGGCCTGTTCAACGCTGAGTGGAGCTCTAATTATGAATTAAAGAATAAACAAAAAAGGTGGCTGGTAGTTGCCACTAATGATATGTTTGGTAAACCTGTTTAAAACAATGCAGCGTGTGTCCTTCCCCCATATGCAAATTGGCAGTTTAATGGTATGTCCCCTGTTGAACAGCAATTAGAAATAATTTGGTCCTAAGATTTCGGCATTTGTCTTTATGTCACCAAGTTTACGATTAAAACCCCTTCATGTTGATTCAGGGTGTGACTTAGTTGCTTAAGCCTTCCGCATGCAATCAAACCATTCACAAGCGCAGCGGCGTGGAGACACGGCGGATCAAAACATTGCAAGCCTTCCATAGTTAGCCGCTTAATGGCCCAATCTTAGGCTTTCCGTATTAGGCCCCAGAAATAGAAATGAAACAAGAAGCAAGGTTTCCTCCTGAACCAGAAGGCTCTCTTCTTCACCAGGGTCCAAGGGACAAGCAACCATTAAAACCAAAAAGGAATATCAACTATATGTTTAAATTCCATCTTCCTGGAGAGATAGCATGCATAAGTGCAACAGTGTGCCTAACATTCCTGTCCTACTGTCCCTATTTATTTGTACCCATTTCCTTATTCATGTTTATTCTTATTCCTGTTGTACACGAGTGACAAACTAAATAAATAAAATAAATAAACTGTCATGCCTGTAAGCCATATTTCCTTTTTGGACTTCAGGCCTGCCACACTTTGTACTGTGGGAAAATGGGAGGGGGGATTATATGGAGTTAGGTGATATGTAGCCATAATAGCATTCTTCTTAGAAAACCAAGGTCATCCTTTGTTTTTGTACCTGGTCTGCACTGGATGGGTGGACCCTGTCTTTGAGGCAGTGGAAGATTGGACTATGTGATGAACTTGTAGGTGTTGGGGTAGGATCTTGAATTTTTGACTGGGTGGGAAAACCTGGAAGCTTTCAGATTTGAGTTTCCCCAGATGTGCCAACATGGCTCTTTTAATAAATTGGAACTTTGAGGAAGCTTTTGCCTGGGACTCTGAATTTATTTTGGATGCTATTTGGAATCCTGACATAAAGATTACATTGGAATGGAAACATCTACTCTTGCTGTAGCATTCATGAGCAGCGAAAAGAGAAGTATATAGGCTAATGGAGGTGAGCGCCTTTTGGAGATGAACCTGCACTTTGCTTGTCTTTCCTAGCATTAAGGTTGCTGGCCAACAGTTATCCTTATTTCTTTTCCAAATCATAATTCAGTTGATACATCACGTTTTCACTTAGATGTGACAAAGCAGGCCAAATCGTGAGACACATCAATGGGCTAATTGTATTCTGGCACCAGTCCATTGCAAAAACAAACAGAATGAGCTAACTAAATAATAATTCATTTTGTAACATTGTCCCAGGCAGTAGTCTATAGGAGAAACTGCAGTTTTTCTATGCCTGCCTTTTTCCAGATGTTGCCATGATCTTAAGCTAAGTCATTGTTCTCTTTGCAGTTTTAGGCAACTTGATTTGCTGGCAAAGGTACATGTAGGAATCAATCCTGAATGCTGATAAATTTGAATACTGGAGAGCAGGACTGATATTTAAGTTCTGCTTACACAAGATTTGGGCAATATGGCGACCCCAAAGCTCTCTGTTGTTACAGTGGATTATACGGTTTACTTCATCTTTTAATTCATTTCAGGTGATTCCACTGGTTTTGAACTTCCATAAGCACGTGAGTTGAAAGATGTATAAATATTGTAAGGAGATCTACATCTACATATTACTAAATTACTCTGAGGAGATCTGAAAAGAATTTCAGTTCCTGGTTCTGGAAAATTCCGGGGGGGGGGGGGAGGGGTTTCAGGCTTTTATTTTCATCTGAATTCTCTATTCTCTGAAAATGTGACTGATATTTCTCTTTCCAATTTTCAGGCCTCAGATTTGTGTGTGTGGGGGGGGGGGAAGTTTTGCGTATGCTAATGATATGTAGCTGAACCATCTGTTTCCAACATTAGACAAGAGTATTAATAATTTCCAATCACTGAATTCCAAACACCAAAATTAAATTAGGTATCATTTCAAATAACAATGCCACACATTTACTTTAAATGAATTTAGTGTCATTTCAGTGTTTGGTGTGCAGTGGGTGGAAATATGACTCCAGCAAGAAGTGTCAACATCTGCTTTATTAATTTTATTGAAGCAGCACATAGAGTTACATGGACCATTTCTCCGTGTGTTTGGTTAATATTTTTAGTGGAAAATTGGTGTTAGCTTCAAGTTAGGTAAACTTACATTTGCCTTACAAAAGATGGTGTGGGAGTGGAAAGTCAATTTTACAACTCAATAACTAGTCAACCTTGATCAGAGTCAGATTCATCTTTAAGTTACACAGATAATCAGGAAGGTCATGTCAAAGCCAAATTCTGTCAAAGAAGATCTAATCTGTTGTCTGTATGCAAATGAGAAGCAGATATAGCACATGCATAAACTTTAATTTTAATACTATGTTCAGATGTTGTTGCATGATTGGGAGTTTTCAATTTCTTGATTTATGAAATGTTACTCAATTTTTTTTTCTTTAAAAAAAACATACATTAGTCTGGGTGCCTAATGAACAGAGTGTGTAATTTACTGTATGTGTTAAAAAATACAATTGTTATCATTTTGCAATTTGTCTTGATTATGAGATAGGAAAAAGACTGTTCTGAAGTTACATGAAACAATAATTTACTGTAGCTTTGTTGAAGGTCAACAAAACTGCATTTGGAAATAGTATGGATCGGAAATCTAAAAACATAGTGGATTCCATGTGAGATACTTTACAAATAAAAGGATTTCAGAAGTGTCTGTAACCAATTTCATTGTAATTTTTACAATGACAATAAAGATTATTATTATTATTATTATTATTTGCCTCTAATCCAGTTCAACCAGTCTTCCTGTCAATTATATTTTAGCAAGAATTTCTTTCACATCAGGCCATTGCTATTTTCTTAGTATTTATTAATTTATAAATTAAATTTATACCCCGCCCTTCTCCTTGTTAGGACCCAGGGCGGCGCACAGGCATCTTAAAAACACAAAATACAATAAATATTGTATATAGTAAATTTTTTGTGTCTTATGGTGGCATCCAACCATCACTATTACTGTGTTCTAATAAAAGTAATGAAGACAAATTTTACATCACCATAAAAATAACTAGTGGCAGTAAAAAGCACTATAAATATAACCTTGGGGCCATCATCACCATATTTCACTGCCTTTTGACCAGGACCTCCTTGTCCAACAGAGACAATACTCCAATTTTCTCTTCCTTGTTCTCTTTCAGTCTTCCCAATCCTATACCAATAGTAATAGCACTTAGACTTATATACCACTTCACAGTGTTTTACAGCCCTTTCTAAGTGGTTTACAGAGTCAGCATATTGCCCCCAACAATTTGGGTTCCCATTTTACCCATCTTGGAAGGATGGAAGGCTGAGTCAACCTTGAGCCTGGTGAGAGTTGAAATGCCAAGTTGCAGGCAGCCGGTAATCAGCAGAAGTAGCCTGCAGTACTGCACTCTAACCACTGTGTCACCACAGCTCTGATAGGTTTGCACTATATGGACATTTAGGCATTTATAAGAAAGAGGTGCCAGGTATGTATGTATATACTGTATATATCTTTAGGGTTTCCCCCCCCCTGAAAATAATCTGGAGAGTTGCTTGTGTGAGAGAGACACAGAGGGGGATTATTATTGTTATTGATGTTATTGTTATTATTGTTCGGCTAGCAAAAAAGTGGTCAGATGTATTCATAGTTGGCGGAGAAAAAAAACATGAATAATTTTACATATTAGGTGCAGTGTCTTAGAATGTTTTGTGTTACTGTACTACATATTAAAGTTTCAAAATGTTTCAGTTAATTCTACATATTTAGTAATCGTATTGCATGTGGAAGGGAGTCAGTCATGAAAAAACCTAGATCTAGAAATGTAGTATTTAAACATTCAGTTTTGCATCAGAAGAAAGGATGGATAATGAGGGGGAAATCTATTTTTATAAAGTTAATTAACCTTTTAATTTTTCCATGGGGAGATGTCTCTAAAGAGTATATTAAATATTTGGAATTAATATTTCAAGAAAGAGAGTGAGAGTGAGAAAGAGAATGGATGTGTTGAATTTGAAGGGGGTAGATCCAGATTCTAGTTCTCTCTTAGACATGGAAGTTAGATGGTGGACTTTTGGCCAATCACACACTGTCTCTTGGCTAGGAATTGAAAAACATCTATCTAGAAACCTGCACAAGATCTCCATGGCAGATTATGGCCCATGATCTTCAAAAGAAGCATTTCACTATTGTTGCAAGTTCACAAGTTTAATTCATGGAATTCCAGATACAGCTGTATAAATTCAAACACAACTGTATAAAACCCAGGAGGACATCAAGGATCAATCTGGGATGTTATTTGAGACATAACCCAAGTCCAACTCATCATCATCCTGAAATAGATTGTTCAGCTACATATTATTAGCATAAGCAAAACTTAAAAAAAAATCTGATGTCTGAAAATTGCAAAGAGAAATATCAGTCACATTTTCAACCCAAGTCCAAATCACCATCCATCATTCATCATCCTGAATCAATCTATTGTAGTACAACTATATTCCTTCTCTCTTTATTGATTGCCTCCATACCACCTTCTTGACCACTTTTGGAAAAAAAAAAATATCCAGAGCAAAGTCTAAGAAGTTGTCAGCTTGATTTGAAAAGCATTTAGTTTGAGTAAGATTAGATGAATTGATTATATTGGACTATTTGCATAAAGTTCAATGCAGAGCAGAATAAAGACTCTGAATCCAAGGTCACATCAGGAATAAAGTGCCTGGATCATTGGACAGAAAAGATAATGATAGACGTGTTTTTGTAATGTTTATGTTTAGTTTGGCAGTCAACAGAGGTCTTGTCTATTAATCTTAAAGTAAAGAATATACTTGATTTGCAGGGGGCCTTCAAAAATTGACTCTCTCTGTGTGTTTTCTACATAGAATTCTAATCAAAATAAATATTCACACACACACACACACACACACACACACACACACACACACACACACACACACCTCAAAGACTAGAGGGTTGTTTATGATAGCCTTTTCCACGATTGTATTTTTTTCTTTTAAAATTGCATTAGGTTACCTTGGAAGAAAGTATTAGTACAGAAAATAATAATGCCAATCAACCACAACAAAAACAATAATAATAATGTGAAGATCTTGTGGGACTTTTGAATACAGACATATTGTCATTTGGACATAACATGTCAGATATCACAGTTGTTGAAAACCAAAGCATACAATTTATTGATATCACTGTACCAGGAGATGCCAAAGTCGACAAAAAAGAACTGGAAAAAATCATATAATATCATGACCTGACCATTGAAACTACGTGATTATGGATGAAACATTTAACAGTGATGCCCATTGTCATCGGGGTGCTTGGTACCATGTCCAAGAATTTTACAAAATACATCAAGAAATTGCAGGTTCCTGCTATAACTCAGTAGAATTGCAAAAGACTGTGCTACTCGGAACAACATACATTTTAAGAAGATACTTGGTTGATACCAAGCCACAACAATCATCAGTGCCAGCCAATGATATTTGTGACACATTTTTGACATATTTGTAACACATTTTAGTCAAATGTTCAGTTGACCGAGTTTCATGTTTAATGATTAAAAGAAATAATAATAATAATAATAATAATAATAATAATAATAATAATAATAATAATAATAATAATAATAATATCATCACCATCTACCAAGAGTAGAGGGTGGTCAAGGACTCCTACAAGTAAACCAGACTGTGGAAGACGAAAGACACAGCTTGAATGACTACATCCAGAAAAGTGAAGAACCAATGATTAGGGAAGTAAATAAAGGAGGCCTTCTGAAGACAACTAAGTCGAAAGCTGAATACAAGAAAGAAGTAATTGAGAAGCGAGCTGAAAATTGGAAACGCAAAGCTATGCATGGCCAATACTTGAAAAATATTGAAGGTAAAGATGACCAAAAGCTACCTTGGAACTGGTTAAGATCAGGAGTACTGAAAAAAGAAACAGAAGGCTTTATTTTGGCAGCTAAAGAACAAGCCTTAGCCACAAATTGCATGAAAGGAAAAATTCAGCATGTTACTATCCTCTGGTACATCTATCAGCAAATGTCGCCTCTGTAATGAGAAAGATGAGACAGTCGACCGTTTGATCAGTGGGTGCAGCAAAATTTCACAAACTGACTATAACACCATGACCATGTTGTTAAAATCATTCACTGGAAATTGTGCCAGAAGTTTGGATTTGAGTACATCAAAAACCACTGGGAACATCAGGTTGAGAAGGTTCTAGAGAATGAAAAAGTCAAGATCTTGTGGGACTTCAGAATTCAGACTGACAGGCACTTGGCCTACATCACACCTGACATAACAATAGTTGAAAAGAAAAAAGTTTGGTTCATTGACATTGCAATACCTGGTAATGCATGAATTGAAGATAAACAGCAAGAAAAAAAAAAATCACAAAGTCCCGGGACTTGCAAATTGAAGTTGAGTGACTGTGGAAAAAAAATCAAGTGTTGTCCCAATTGTAATTGGAGCCCTGGGAGCAATACCCAAAGGGCTACCTCGCTATTTGGAAATTCTTAAATTTACCTGACTTGAACATTCTGATTCTACAAAAAACCACCCTACTTGGAACAGCTTATATCCTCTGATGTTACCTTAACAGTTCCTAGGTCCTTGGTTAGGACTCAAGCTGTTGAGCTACCAACCAAAGGCTGTGAATCTCACCAAAGATAATAATAATAATGATGATGATGATGATGATGATGATGATGATGATGATGATGATGATGATGATGATGATGATGATGATGATAGCCTAGCCTAGACCCCGAGACCATTCCTACAGACTGAGTTTTAATTGATCTTAATTTTTGGTAATTTTTAGTTGTATTTTTAGCACAGGGTATTTTAAATTTAATTAGATTTTAATATTTGTAATTGTATTTATCTATATGTTTGTATGTCTATATTTTAACTTCCTGTGCACTGCCCTGAGTCCCTTCTGGGAGATAGGTGCGGTATAAAAATTAAAAATATATATAAATAAATAAATAAATAAATGATGATGATGATTATTATTATTATTATTATTATTTCTTAGGTGAAAATGGTCTACAAGAAAGATCAAATGAAGAATAAAAAAGAGGCATGGGAGAAGAAAGCATTACATGGCCAGTACATAAAAAAAAAACAGCAGACCAAATAAGATAATAATAAAAACCTATCAAGTTCTGCTTATCTTCCAAACCTTTCTTGGTGTTGTTTTTAAGGAGACCCTCTTGTCCCACTTAAACTTGGGCATTGCAGTCACCCACATGCTCACTTTTGTCTGGCAGTGCCGGTGGGACAAAATCTGGCAATGGCTAAAGCAGGAAAGTTGAAGAAAGATATAGAGCAGGGGTCTCCAGCTGGCTGGAGAATTCTGGGAGCTGAAGTCCTTCAGACTTAAAGTTGCAAAGGTTGGAGACCCCTGATCTAGAACAAACTTGAGTCTGCAAGGATTCCAACATTTATAAACAGACTAAAGCAATCAAGCAACTGTGCAAGAGCACAAGCATGTTTCATCAACACTTACCTTGTACGCTACCTAATTTATGTAAATAATTAAAAAGAGTTAAATTGGAAGGAGATGATGATTAGAAGCTACTTTGTGTCCCAAGAACATGTTCTCATTCAATAGGTTAAGCTTTGCGTTTCTCACTTAGCTGGCTGGAGAAGTCTGGGAGCTGAAGTCCTTCAGACTTAAAGTTGCAAAGGTTGGAGACCCCTGATATAGAGGGTATAATTCTGTCTTCATAATACCAAGCCTAAAAAACAAATGCATACAAAGCCAGAATTGAGAAGACAACAACAAATAGAAACTCTGAAGATGCTGAAGAAACATTGGACTTACCTGGTTAGCTGCCGCAAAAAGATCACACAGACTGACTATAAGCAAAGTAGCAATAACGGTGCATTGGAAGATCTGTAAGAAATATCAGTTGCCTGCAAGCAGGAACTGGTGGGGCCATAAAATACAGAAAGTAATAGAAAAAGAAGAAGCTAAATTGCTCTGGGACTTTGGAATTCAAACAGACAGGCATGTGCCACATAACAGACTTAACAATTGTCGAAAAGAAAGACAAAAAAAGTCTGGATAGTGGCCATAGCAGTAGCTGGAGACAGCAGAACAGAAGGGAAAGAACTAGACAAAATAACAAAATACTAAGACCCACAAATAGTAACAGAATGATTAGGCAATCATTGAGTGCAATCCTAAAACAACTGGAGCACCACTTGAATACCATCAGCATTGACAAATTCACAATCAGTCAATTACAAAAGACAGCTTTACTCAGAACAGCTTACATTCTATGACAATATCTGTAACACCATCAAACTTCAACATCTGCCTATCCAAATTCTTGGGAAGGACTTGATAAGTAGATTAAAAATACCAAATCCAGTCTGAACATCTGTCTGACCATGTGATGAATTATAAAAATAAACAGAAGAAACTGGAGAAAATCATAAAACACAAAGACCTGCAAAATCCAGTCTAAACATCTGACTGTGTGACCAACTGTAACAACAACAATAACAACAACACAACACACCAGATATCACAGTTGTAGAGGGCCGAAATGTACAATTTATTGACATTGCGGTACCAGGAGATGCCAGAGTTGAAGAAAAAGAACTGGAAAAAAAATCACAAAATACCTCAACCTGGCCATCGAAACTACCCGATTATGGATGAAACATGTAACAGTGATACCCATTGTCATCGGGGCACTTGGTACCATGTCCAAGAATTTTATAAGATACATCAACAAATTGCAGCTTCCTGCAATAACACCAGTGGAACTGCAAAAAACTGTGCTACTCGGAACATCATATATTTTAAGAAGGTAATTGGTTGATACTTAGAACGCTGGCAGCAACCAGTATCAACCATAAGCACCAGTCAATAATATTTATGATACATTTTTGAATGTTCAGTTGGCTGAGTTTTATGTTTAATGAATGAAGTATACAATTAATTATATAAATATATAGTAATCATAACTTGTAAGTCACCCAGAGTCGCCTTGTAGGGAAGAGAGGTGGCATAAAAATTTAATAGTAATAAAAAATAAATTGTCTGGTACCACCAATGCAAAGCAGATATCTGGATGTATCAAAATGCAAATAAAGTAGAAAATGTTATTGAGGGAATGGGAGGAATCAAAGCTTTCTGGGTCCATCTTGTTTTAATTTTTAACAGAAGCGAATATTCTCTTTCCAGCAATCCTTTACTTACGAAAAGGTTCTCAGAAAATATTTATTTCAGAAATTGAATACTGTATAACGGGAACGCAGCAACTATGAATTAGCTCTCCTTACTGGAAATGAATTTCCAGCCCTTTCACATAAAACAGCAGATGGCAGCAACTAGCCAACCTTAGTTGACCTAGAAAAAGCTGAGCAAGGATGGCCCTGGCTTGTACCTGGAGGAGAGTCCATCAGCTGCCCTGGAAGCCAGCAATGGTCAGCCATTTTTGTACTGCTGCCAGGACAAGGCAGGGTATAGTCACCAGGAGTCAAGCTTGACTCAAAGCAGTCCTTGCCATTTTATTTCACACACAAAACCTATTCCTGATCTTTCACTTCCTAGCACATTTCCTAATGTCAATAGCTAATTGAGAGTCAAAAATACTTTCAGTTTTGTCACTCTTCCATAGTTGGCCACCAGGAACCTTTTGTAGATTCACTGTAAAACCACTTAGTTGTTTAGCCATAAACTTGTCTGAACTTGCCTGTTCCCCTCATATAGCTTTGGAAGAAGTTCATCTCAAGATGGAACTCTCTCTTTGGAATTTGGATTGAGCTGCTTACTGAAATGTGTAAATTAGTTGTTTGTTTGCTTGTGTATTTGCAAACTACTTTCTTTCCCACTTGGCTGTATCCATAGTATTTACTACCATTGACAATTTATCCAGAGTGCCTTCCTGTAGCAGGGCTTGATGAATTCCTGGCTCACTCCATCTGTTTACTCTCTACGATATTATCCTGGCTCCTGCTAGGAGGGTCTCATACATGCAGAATCACCCACATGATTTCTTTTGTTACTTTGAGCAGCAAACGAACAAAACATAAAAATAGTGATTCTTTCTTTCTTTCTTTCTTTCTTTCTTTCTTTCTTTCTTTCTTTCTTTCTTTCTTTCTTTCTTTCTTTCTTTCTTTCTTTCTTTCATTTTGGTTCGTCAAACATTTAAGAGAAAACAAGTATAGGTATGAATATAACATGTAAGCATAAAAGTATAAGCAGGCATACGTATGTATACATAGGAAATGAGTACAAATAAATGAGAACAGTAGGACAAGGACGGAAGGCATGCACACTGGTGCGCTTATGCACGCCCCCTTACAGACCTCTTAGGAATGAGGTGAGGTCCACAGTAGACAGTTTAAGGTTAGAGTTTGGGGGGTTTGAAGATGTAACAATAGAGTCAGGTAGTGCATTCCAGGCATTGACCACTCATATTTTCTGCAATTGAATTTGGAGTGGTTTACTTTGAGTTTGTATCTGTTGTTTGCCCATGTATTATTGTGGTTGAACCTGAAGTAGTCATTGACAGGTAGGACATTGTAGCAGACAATTTTGTCTAATAAGCTTAGGTCAGTCTGTAGACAATGTAGTTCTAGGTTGTCCTGGTCCAAAATTTCAAGCCTAGTGGCATAAGGTATTCTATTGCGAGCAGAGGAGTGGAGTACTCTTCTCGTGAAATACCTCTGGACTCGCTTGATTGTATTAATGTCCATTATACAATGAGGATTCCACGCAGATGAGCTGTATTTGAGAATTGGTCTGGCAAAGGGTTTGTATGCAATGTTACCTACCTTTCTTTCTTTCTTTCTTTCTTTCTTTCTTTCTTTCTTTCTTTCTTTCTTTCTTTCTCTCTCTCTCTCTCTCTCTCTCTCTCTCTCTCTCTCTCTCTCTCTCTCTCTCTCTCTCTCTCTCTCTCTTTCTTTCTTTCTTTCTCTTGTATAGTTATATACTCAATAAGACTCTAGGCAACAAATAATATAAAATAACAACAAAAATAATTAAAACCATAAATATGAAAAGTAAAGTGTATGGCAGCTTGGGAAAGCATCACAATCAACAATGCAAGTAGAGCGAGGTGAGGGGTCATTTAACTCTGAGCCCCAGATCTATCAAGTTGGGATACAAATCCTTACGTTCATGTGACTTCAGTTTCCACTGTACAATATAGAGTACAACAACTGAGATCCACTTCTAATAATAATGCACCATTCTGAATGTTATTAAAATAATTTAAAAAAAAACAATTCTATGTGAAAAAGGGGGAAAAACAGAAATGTAGTCATCATCAGTACTGTATATGCTATAAAAATAACTTCAAATATAATGTGTCTTGTAGGGAAAACTGCCTCCATGTAGTAGAGGGGTGCTCAACATTGGCAACTTTAAAACTTGTGGATGTTAACTCCAAGAATTCTGTGGAATGCTGGCTGGGGAATTCTGGGAGTTGAAGTTCACAAGTCTTAAAAGTTGCCAACCTTGGACACCCCTGATCTAGTAGATTATTATTCAGACTGTAACTAATAATCGGCAGTTTGATTTGTGATATACAGTATACCATTGTTCTTGTTTATATGTATCTTTGCTCTGGGTTCTTGGCACATTTGACTACAACATCTTAGAGGGAGAAGCTGGCTTCATCCCCCCAAATTCCTTGCCCCAGACAGGTGCAGGCAGGCTCCTTTAGTACAGACAGACAGAAACTTTCTTCTCCTTTGATATCCTTAGATGGGGTGTAATTACTACTTAGAACAGTGTTTCTCAACCTTGATGACTTGGTAAAAGTGCATAGCTGGGAGTGGAATGTGAAGTCCACTCATCTTCAAGCTGCCAAGGTTGAGAAACATTGATTTAGGGCTACTTATACTGAGTGAGGAGGACTCCTTTATCAGAAGATATGCCAGAAATCATTGCCATCTGTGAGAAACCATGCAAGTGGAGATATCTGGCAACCTCTAAAATCCCAGAGAGTAAATTGGTTTTCTTAAGGCACCATCATCATTATCAGGAGCAGCAGAAGTGGGAGCTCCAGTTCAGTTCTGCTCAATTCAGAATCACTTAAATAAAAGGAATTTGACTGAGCCTTGCCTATTTTAAATTGTTCTGGAATTGAGAAGCATCTGAATCAAAGTGAAGCTCCTCCAGATCAGGTCAAATGGAACTTGAGATTTTGTAAGCATTTTGCAGATATCCAAGTGTCATAAAGTAAAACAGTGTGCTTGCCTATGCTTGCACATTTCCTCTCATATAAAGTGAGGAGAGTAAAGAAGAAGAATAGAATAGAATAGAATAACAGAGTTGGAAGGGACTCTGGAGGTCTTCTAGTCCAACTCCCTGCCTAGGCAGGAAACCCTACACCCCTTCAGACAAATGGTTATCCAACAACTTCTTAAAAACTTCCAGTGTTGGAGCATTCATTCACAACTTCTGGAGGCAAGTTGTTCCACTGATTAATTGTACTAACTGTTAGTAAATTTCTCCTTAGTTCTAGGTTGCTTCTCTCCTTGATTATTTTCCACCCATTGCTTCTTATTCTATCCTCAGGTGCCTTGGAGAATAGTTTGACTCCCTCTTCTTTGTGGCAGCCCCTGAGATATTGGAACACAGCTATCATGTCTCCCCCAGTCCTTCTTTTCATTAAACTAGACATACCCAGTTCCTACAACCGTTCTTCATATGTTTTAGCCTCCAGTCCCCTAATTGTCATGGTACTTTATAGGAGGATGTTGAAGTAGCATCCGGTGGGTGTCCACCAGTATTTAATTTGCTTTGATAACCTCTTCTCTCCCAGGTGTACAGGGGGGGTGCCATGGATAAATCATGATAGTGGCCCCAGCAGTGTGATAGAAGCGCTCCCTATATTATGTATATATTTTATATATATTTTATGTATGTATACTTCAAAATAACAGAGTTGGAAAGAACTGTGGAGGTCTCTAGTCCAACCCACTGTTCCGGCAGGAGATCCTAAACAATTTCAGACAAATGGTTGTTTAATCTCTTCCTAAAAACCTACAGTGTTGGAGCACCTACAACTTGGCAAGGGACCTGGTTACTTGCAAGACCGCCTCCTGCTGCCAAAAACCTCCTACCAACCAGTTCGCTCCCACAGAGAGGGCCTCCTCAGGGTGCCGTCGGCCAGACAATGTTGGCTGGCGACCCCCAGGGGGAGAGCCTTCTCTGTGGCAGCTCCTGCCCTCTGGAATGACCTACCCCCTGGACTACGGACGATCACGGACCTACATCTCTTCCGTCAAGCCCTGAAGACACACTTATTTTGTGCTGCCGGCCTGTCCTAGTTTTAAAGTAATTTTAGTACGGGGTTTTTAAATGCAGGCCAATTACATTTAATTCATTTTAACATACTATTTTAGCTTTTGTATTACCCATTTTTATTATGGCTGTGCACCGCCCTGAGTCCCGAAAGGGAGAAGGGCGGTATATAAATTGAATAAAACTGAAACTGAAACTTCTGGAGGCATGTCTGCTTTTCAAAATATCATTGGCTTCCTAAAACGGGCCACAAATAATCATATATCCTATCCTATTAATCTAATGGCTCGGGGCCTAGCTACTTGCGGGACTGTCTCCTGCCACATACCTCCCTGCGTCCGATACGCTCCCACAGGGAGGGCCTACTGAGGGTACCAACCACCAGTCAATGCAGGCTAGCGGTGCCCAGGGGTAGGGCCTTCTCTGTGGCAGAGGGGTAGGGCCTTCTCTGTGGCAGGGCCGGCCCTCTGGAACGACCTACCCCCCGAACTTCGCACTATCACGGACTTTCCCCTCTTTCGCCGTTCACTTAAAACATATTTTTTTCAGCAAGCTGGTCTTGCGTAATAGTTTAGACTTTTGTAATATAACATCTGCCAAACACGTAAATGGATGTTAGATTTTAGGGGAATTTTAGCATAGGCTGGGTTGTAATTTTAATGTTCTTAAATTTTAGTAAAGGGTAATTTAATTCGTTTTTAACTTTGGATATATTGTATGTTTTTAGATGGTTTTTATTTTATTTTCCTGTACACCGCCCCGAGTCCCTTCAGGGAGAGGGGGCGGTTTATAAATCTAATAAATTATTATTATTATTATTATTATTATTATTATTATTATTATTATTATTATTATTATTATTATTATTATTATTAATGCTCTGAGACCAATCAGCATTATTCCGTGTAGCCGAGCTTTAATGGTGCATTTAAAATTTAGATTAAATGGTTTCCTATATGCAACATATTTTTATTGTTACATTTTATGCTGATTGTATTATATATTTATATTTTATTGTTTGCTGTTTTCCTTCTTTTAATGATGTCTTGTATATTAAAATCAAAGTTAAATACTATCAACATTATTTTTTCAAATCGGTTCATATCGGCCATTTCTAAATAATCTTCATATCGGTCAGTTCTATAAAATGTTATAGACCAAAGGGCCATCTTTTTGACCACATTTCACAGACAGCCCTGTTTACAGATAAAGCCATGCAAATCCACGTGAAACAGAATTGGTGCCCTAATTATGGAATTCTCTCTGAGGGACATATGGCCCTGACCCTCCCCCCACCCAGAAGTTGCCTAGTTAAAGAGGCTTTGCAAAAAGCACCTGTAAAGTAACAACTCGGCAGGAATATAGTGCTTTCAAAATGGATATTATTTTCACTGTTGTGAATTTATCGGCAGATTGCTTTGTTGTCTTACAAAACCTTTTTTTTAATGAATATTGTTTGATTTTACTTATTTCTTTCATTTATAGGCTGCCTAGCTCCATTGAAATTCTGGTCAGTGTACAATATTAAAACAATTTACCAAACAAGCTAACAAAACAAAGAAATATTCTTTTTTTTGGTGGGGGGGAAGACATCAATGCTAAAAAGAGCCACATAAGCACACAAGAGCTCTGTCACACCCCCTACCCCTTGCACAAGGTCTGGGGGAAGGACCAGGTTTTAAGACTTCTTGAACAAGGTCTGGACCAGGGATGAGTTGCTCCTGGCATTACTGATGGTTCAGTGCGTGCAAATATTTTGCGTGCACATGCTCTCTGGACACGTGCACATTTTCACAAAAATAGGTCTGCACATGCACAAAATATTTAAAAAGGGGGGAAATTAAATTTGTGCAATTATAATTGTTCTTCGCATGCACAGAACCAAAAATCAAGATGGCGGCCCCAAAGGAGAACCAGTTTGGGGGTGTGGCAGGCCTGGGTCACTGCCACTTCCAGTGACGCCGGCCGCCAAATCACTACCAGTTCGGCCGAACTGCTCCGAACCAGTAGGAACCCACCTCTGGTCTGGATGGAACCAAACAAATCTCTGGAGGTGATGATGTTCCAGAAGGCTGTGATAGGGAAGGCACATTTTCTAGGTCCTGTGAGACATGGTTAATCGATGGGACTTGGAGCATGCCAACTCTGCCTGATTCTATAAACCAGAGGTGTCAAACTCAAGGCTGGATCAAGTAGTGGGGTATTTAAGTCTGGCTTGGGGGGGGGGCACCCTGTAAGCAGCTAAGGCCTGGCCTGCGGTGCCTCTGACAGCAAAAATGGAGTTCATGTGGCCCTCCCGAGCTCCATTTTCACTGGCAGAGGGTTGCAGGAGGCTGTTGCAGCCAACAACAGAGCTCAGGAGCCCATTTTCTCTGGCAGAGTGCTCAGGCCACCACAGGCACGCCCAACACAAGTAACATCGATCTGGCAACCCCCAAACACAACCCTGATGCAGCCCTCAAAGAAATTGAGTTTGATACCCCTGCTATAGACCAAAAGAAACTATGGAAGATAGCTCACTTTTGAAGACAACCAAGCCCTATTTGAAGTGCCCCCAGAAGGCTACTGATAACCAGTGCAGATGTCTGTTCTCCCCATCCAGGCCCTACAATGTCCAGGCATGGAGACAGGTTTTTCATGACGTTATCTGGTTGACCTAGCTTTTGAGATACAAAAATATGTATCTCAGCCGCCTGATAGCCCTTGACCCCAAACCAACCGATGATCTCAAAGCATCTCTCACTTGACTTAATCCAATGACATTGTGTTAAACAGGAGAAGCAATAATTTTTTAAATTTTTTTAAATTTTTTATTCTCTTACATACAATTATAGGTATACATTCACATAGTTATTCTTCTTTACATATGTCATTCTTGTACATTTGTTATTTCATTTAAAACAGGGGTCCCCAACCTTTGCAACTAAGTCTGAAGGACTTCAGCTCTCAGACTTCTCCAGCCAGCAAAGCTGGCTGGAGAATTCTGGGAGCTGAAGTCCTTCAGACTTAAAGTTGCAAAGGTTGGGGACCCCTGATTTAAAAGGTTATAATATACAGTTTGGGTTGCTTTGTTTACCATCCCATCGACCTGTTTTAACACCACCTTATATTACCTTTCTTTTCTCCCTCCCTCCTCTCCTTCCCCTTCTTTCTTCCCTGACCTGTCCCCTACTCTTACTCTTCTCCTTCCTACCCTCTCTCCTTCTATTTCTCTCCCTTTCACCCTCATCTCCTTACCTCTTTCTTCTTTCCCTCCTCTTCCTCTCCTCTCCTCCTTTCTTTTTCTGTTGTTGTGGGTGTCAACAGGAGAAGCAACAATATTGAGCTCTGTGGCACTCCACACATCAGATAGAAACAGGTTTGTTTGCTCCCCGACTGGCAATGCTAGCCCAACCACAGAAGAAGGAAGAGAAACCTGCAATGTAATACCCCTACTCCTAATCCATGCAGGTGATCCAGAGGGATCCCAACGTTGATGATATCAAAAGTCATTGGGAAAGATAGGAGAACCAAAACAGTTTCAGATCCACCAGAATTCATCAACAAGTTCTGTCTCAATACTATATCTTGCCCTGCAATCTAATTGAAAGAGGTCTAGATACAGTGGTGGGATCCTGCTGGTTTAACAACCAGTTTGGTGATTGCATGCTTTGTGTGTGTATGCACTCCATGCCCACCCATGCCTGACGCATGCTCTGTGCATGTGCACAGTTTTAACAAAATTTATGTTACTTCTGGGGAGTAACACAGCTAAGGTGCAGCAATCCACTCTGGTGCGCAAATCAGCTGAGAGGATATAGGTAAGTAAAGTGCGTGGGCAGGCAGGCCCACCTGATCATTGGCATGAACCAGTTCACTGCCCAGCTGATCATCGGAGCTACCAGTTCACCTGAACGAGTCCGAACTGGCTGAATCCCTGTCTAGAGAGGTTTTCTCCAAGGCCTCTGAAGCTGCAGCTCAATCACCTTCTCCAAAAGGAAAAACCTGAAGACTGAACCTTTGTATCCAGTGATAGCATATTAAGGAAGGGGTCTGCCATCACCTCTTCCAAAGCAATCAGAAGCACTCAACAAAGCAGATCCTACCACATGGACCCATGTCTTCATCACCCAGGAGGGGGATGGATGTAATATGTGGTTGGGTTAGGAGACATGAGGATCCTGTGTATCTATCTTCTCATGATTTTCAGGTTCAGATTGACCCCAGCTATACGAGTTGCCCAGTCAAAGATCATGTCATGGTAGGTGGAAACGACTTTGGGAGACAGGACAATGATGCACAACCAAGGGAGCAATCAGATAAAAAGCAGCTAACAGAAAGGTGGCAAGAGGCTCAGAAGGAACATTTTCTAATTTGGAGACTGTAATAGGAATGTGGGAAGAGAAGTATCTTTAGACTTGCAAGCTTGATGTCAGCCTTATGATAGGAAACACAATTAGGTGAGATAATTCTACTTTACTGTAAGACTACATTATTGTAGGTTTACATTGATAGGACTTCTAATCTAATCCCTGCTCAGGTCAAAAATCCCTACACCATCCCAGACAAATGGCTGTCCAGTCTTTGTTTGGAAATCTCCAGTGAAGAAGCAGGAAGGCTCTTAATAGATCTCATGCTCAGACTTATTTCAAGTTTTAATCTCCCTCTGGAAAGCTTTTTTACCTTTTGGTCTTTGTTCTACTTTTGATTGCTACTAGCTTCTCATTCTCTATCTTTATACTGGCGTGCAAGGCCTGGCATCTATTTAACCCTAATTTGTGCAGCAATCTGTCTACTTTCCCAACCCTTCACAGAATTTCACATGCATTGTTAGACTAACCCAAGTCTCGGTGTTAAAAATCATCGAAGCTATTCAACAGGGTTACCAAGTGAGGCACCCAGGCCAGAAGAAGACCCATTGGAGAATATTTTGGCAAGATTTCCCTGAAACCTGGAAGCAAATATTTCTAACTGAAAAACAGATGGCATTTATTACATATGGGAACACACATTGCAATTTTATTTATTTATTTACTTATTTTAAAATTTAATCTGCTTTGCATTAAAAGTACTCCCAAAGTGGGATGTGGATTTATTTGGTAACTTGCTCCATCTTGATTCTTCCCCCCTCCCAAGAAATTAAACAAATAGCAATACTTCATCATGGACATGAAGGTCAATAATTGTGGGGGGAAAAGACACAGTAAAATAAAATAAATTATTCCCTGCATAAGGTACTTTTTAATACAGCACATACAGAAATAATACACCCAAAGGATTTTTTAAAAAAAAATTATACAAACGTATTTGATAATCTAGATCAGGGTTGCTCAACTTTGCCAACTTTAAGAGGTGTGAACTTCAACTTTAAGAAGCTCACACCCTTAAAACCAAGAAAAGTGATCTAGATCCCTTGTAGAGTGTAACTTTGCCTATATGGATAAAACAACTTTGGAAATTCTTCTTGGACCTGTCCAGGTAGGTGAAAATGATCCTATGTTTTTATTTTGGCCAAATTTCATGCTTTCTAACACACAGAGCTCTTCTGAAGATATAATTTTTGCCTGCCTAATTTGAAAACATTAAAAATATCAAGGATTCTAGCTATTTAACTAAAAGCCACTCCCCCCTTTCAGATTTCATGGTTCTACAAAAAGAACAACAATCTTGAACAATAAAAAGCAATAATTGACCCAGAATCCAGAATCTATTCCATGGGAAGGAAATTATATCAGAGGACTATCTATATAAATAAAAATGTAAGAAGAGTTTGTTCAAAACCACTAATCTCAGAAAGTACTGCACCAATCGCTTCCAAATTTTCACACAACGTTCCTTTCAACTACGTCACCAATGATATATATAGATTGTGTAGATGTCACACCTGTGCCAGGCACACACAACGGAAATGTAAAAAATTGTAAAAAAAAGGTAGGTAGATGGATACAGAGAGAGCAGTGTGCCACAGGTATTATGTCATCCTTTATGACATAAAGTACTCTGTCCATAAGATTCAAGGAGAAATACGGTAGGTAGGTAGGTAGGTAGGCAGCTATAGGGATAGAGAGTGGAAGGGAGAAATGCAGTAGGTAGGTAGGTAGAGGGATAGAGAGAGGGAGGAATACAGTATGTCGGTAGGTAGGTAGAGGGATAGAGAGGGAGAGGGAGAAATACAGTAGGTAGGTAGGTAGGTAGGTAGAGGGAGAGAGGGAGAATTTTTTTTTTTTTATTAAATTTATACCCCGCCCTTCTCCTTGTTAGGACCCAGGGCGGCGCACAGGCATTATTAAAACCACAAAATACAAAATACAAAATCGATTAAAATATATTAAATTATTAGACCCGTGCTAAAAACCCATTTTAAAACCATACCAAATTAATTTTAAATTTAAAAGTCAGAAGTAGGGGCTATCCTAGGCCGGCTTGTTGGAATAGATACGTCTTAAGACGTTGGCGGAAGAGGCGGAGGTCCGAGATAGTCGGGGGGTAGGTCGTTCCAGAGGGCCGGGCCCGCCACAGAGAAGGCCCTTCCTCTGGGTGTCGCCAGCCGGCATTGCCCCGCTGACGGCACCCGGAGAAGACCCTCTCTGTGGGAGCGGATCGGACGAAGGGATGTATGGGGCAGGAGACGGTCTCGTAATATAGTAGGTAGGTAGGTTGGGGGTTATACGGTGGTTGTGTGTATGTGTTTGTGTGTGCAGGTGTAGATCTACACACAGATTGGTTGGCCATTTAACCAGACTGGGCCACAGCAACGCGTGGCTGGGAACGGTTAGTTTATTTATATAATTAGTTCTTAGATTTAAAGAGCATCTGATGTTCCAACCGTTCTGGGTGCTCTAGTTAATAAAAAGCCAGAACAATTAAAGAAGAAGAAACAGGTATATGCTTACCCAGCTTTCAACACCTTCCAGATTGCCATCAGGGTGGGAGTCACCTGGATCTTTTGGGTGGTGAGGGTTTTATTCCAAAGCACAGGCACTGTAACAGAATAACAAAGTTGGAAGGGACCTTACAGATGTTCTAGTCTGACCCACTGCTCAAGCAGGAAATCCTATACCATTTAAGACAACTGCCCAATCTCTTCATAAAACTGTGCCGTGGTCCATTGAGGTTAGGTTGATAGGCAACCAGTGAATTGCCAGCTCCACTCTAGTATAATTTCAAAAAACATTCTTCTTTTAATAATAATAAAAATAAAAAATAGGAAATTGGCATATCACAAAGTAAAGCTGTCCAGAGTCACTTTAGATCAGTGGTTCTCAACCTTCCCAATGCCTCAACTCTTTAATACAGTTCCTCATGTTGTGGTGACCCCCAACCATAGAATTCGTGTCTCGGTTCCTAAGACCATCGAAAATATGTGTTTTCCGGTGGTCTTTGGCGACCCCTGTGAAAGGGTTATTCGACCCCCAAAGGGGTTGCGACCCGCAGGTTGAGAACCGCTGCTCTAGAAAGTTAAATGGATGGCATATACATTTAACAAAAATAAATAAATAAGCCAATTTAGTAAATAAATAAATAAACTTCTCAAGTCCTTTTTACAATAATAATATGGATCACACAAAGAGCCTTAAGATATCCTAAAGACTAATGCATGTATTATTTCATAAGATTTTGTGGATCAGTATCTACTTTATGGTAATAGGTCCCCCTTATGTGTTAGACTTCAAGAGCCACATGCCTCTTTATTGATTTTATTTCAAATAATAGCAACAAAGTTCCTGTGAAAATACTCTCCAGAGAAATGATTAAGCCAGATTATTCCAACTCTGGCCATTGGGGGCGAAACACCGGCCCCCGTGGAGAGGGCGCGCAATTTGGGTGTCCTCCTGGATTCCCGGCTGTCTATGGAAGATCATGTGGCAGCCGTGGCCAGGGGGGCATTCCATCAGGTACGCCTGATGCGCCAATTGCGCCCCTTACTGGACCGGGGTGCCTTACGCACAGTCACTCAAGCACTCGTCACCTCTCGACTTGACTACTGTAATGCTCTCTACATGGGGCTCCCCTTGAGGTGCACCCGAAAGCTGCAGCTAGTCCAGAACGCAGCCGCGCGGGTGATTACAGGAGCGCCTAGACACTCCCACATAACACCTATCCTGCGCGAGCTGCACTGGCTCCCTGTGGTCTTTCGGGTGCGCTTCAAGGTTTTAACGACCATCTTTAAAGCGCTCCATGGCTCGGGGCCTAGTTATATGCGAGACCGCCTCCTGCCCCATACATCCCTCAGACCGATACGCTCCCACAGAGAGGGCCTCCTCAGGGTGCCGTCGGCTGGACAATGCCGACTGGTGACACCCAGGGGAAGAGCCTTCTCTGTGGCGGGCCCTGCCCTTTGGAACGACCTACCCCCTGAACTCCGCACCATCTCTGACCTCCGCCTCTTCCGCAAGTGTCTGAAGACACACCTATTCCATCTAGCCGGCCTAGCATAACCCCCATTACTGACTCTTAGATAGTTTTAAATTTGGGTTTTTTAAATTCGGTTTTTAGCGCAGGGTCTATTAGAATAAGTTTTTTAAAATTTTATATGTTTTATATGTGTTTTAACATCCCTGTGCGCCGCCCTGGGTCCGTTTGGAGAAGGGCGGGGTATAAATTTAATAAAATAAAAATAAATAAATAAAATAAATAAAGAACGAAAAATGATGAGTAGCTTCAGCAAAGTGCATTGTTCGTAAGAGTGCCCACTTGGCCAAAAGGTGGGTGAGTGGATGCTTGCTCAGCCTGTCCATTGTTTTTATCTAAACAAGGTTTATTCCATCTATATGTACGTCATCTCTTTCATCTAAATTTGATAAATAAATAAATCTAGGCATAATTTCCATTGATATAAAAAAGTCTAATTTCCAAGTAGATGCAAAAGAAAACACAGACTTCATTGGGCCACCAAGCTTCGAAAAGAAAACATTCTCCTTTGTTCACAAAAACAAAGAACACACAAAATGAAAATACGGGATCATATGTTGGTGCCAGTTGTGGGCATACGTGCATAACCCTATTCCAGTTCTTTAGGCCTGTCCTAGATTTAATGCAGACCCCTTTGGAGCTATTTGTGAAATTCACTCAACGATTTCATTTGTGGGTGTAGGTTGCTAGATGCAACAGGTGGACTGCTGTGTGCTAGTTTTATTTTTAGGCACAATTTCATTTTGAAATTAAAAAAAAAAAATGAACCCGCCCTCCACTCTCAAGAAATGACACAATCAAAAGCAATTTCTTCTTCAGAGTAATTTCCAGTAACCTCTGGAGCAGTTCCTCTCTTTTTTTTTTAATTAAATAAACTTCATCCCATCTAGCTTTGTGGTCAGCATTTTGAACCCCCTGCAGATGGGTCTAGAGGATTAACTGCAAATCCTTCTTGACCCCAGCAATAGCAGATGGGCGGCATGTGTCTGATAAATACTAGGACAAGGTCTGCTTCCTCTGGTTTCTGAGAGATACAGCAGCATCAACAACCATGCAAATTACTTTTGTTTAAAAAAAAAAAGGGAGCCCTTTCGCCCTTTAGAACTGCATAGGGCACAAATGAGATTTCACCTGTTTGCTTATGTTGTCAGTCTTCAGCATTTGAACCCAACTTCCCCTATGGGGAAAATGTGACTCTGGGAAGGATTCGGGGAATGCTGAAATTTTTTTCTCAAGACCAGAAAGCATGCCAGGTTGCATCTGCGCCTAAAATTCAGCCTTGCAGAACCCAAGCACTTGGGTTCGCATCTATTTGATACAAACAGGTACTTCATACCTTCATACCTGCTGATAAAATAAATGTCTTTCTGGGTTCAGTTCCAAGTGGGGAAAAGACACGGAGACTGGAGACACAGAGACTGCTTGGAAAGATGCTTTAATGGTTTAATGGTGGACCACATGGCTTGAGTCCTGAACAGAAAAGGGAAGGAAAAGAAAGGAAAGGTAGGAAGGAAGGAAGGAAGGAAGGAAGGAAGGAAGGAAGGAAGGAAGGAAGAAAGAAAGAAAGAAAGAATTTATCATCACAATTGAGTCCAAAATTTTGGTTGCTAAGCAAGAGCGTTGTTAAATGAGTTTCACCACATTTTAAAAGGTGGCCACTCCCACCCTGTCACATGACTGCCAAGCCACGCCCACAAAATAGGCCACACCTACAGAGTAGGTTCTAAAAAATTTGAAACCCACCACTGGATCACATGCTTCAATGTTGGTGGAGAAGAAGAGAAGGGCAGAGGGAGGGGTTTGCTAGACATTTTATAACCTGTTCAGCCCCACCTTTCTGTTTCCTGTTCCTGTGTAAGAAATGTATTCTGATTGGTTGTCAGACACCCATGGGGCCATGCAGGGGCAACTCTCTAGGCTGTGTTTTGAATCCCAAGTTTGGTTGAGTTCTCAGATGCCATGTGGTGAGTTTCTGTGAAAAGCTGACATTACCTTTATTATGTAAAGTGGACTAGCTCAGACTTTAATGGCTCATTGACAAAGGGGGCAGGAAACTGCAGGGAGCTATTCTGCCTTTAAAACATGTTCCTCTCTTTTTCATATCCAGGGGGAATGTAATATTCTGTCTTTTCAATATTTCCTAGGATATTTCATTTTTCTGGGAGAGGGGTGGGTGATAACTTTCCACAATGCTCTTCCTGAAAGGAGAATATTTGTAGCTCGGGGTTGACATGAGAAGCCCTTGGTGCTCTCTGAGCTTTCATGCTTTCTTAGGAGTACCACTGATGATGCTACCTAGTTTGGGTAATGAAACGTTTGCAAGAAAACAAGGAAACTCAAAGAGCATCAAGGACCCCTCACTGGTCTAGAAAGGATGAAACCAGAACTTGCTTCACTTGAGTCTTTGCTTTCTTGTATTTGAAAAAAAACACAGCAATAAACCTTTATTTTAAAATACCGTGATGGCGAACCTATGGCATGCGGGCCACAAGTGGCACATGGAGCCATATCGATGGGCACGTGAACTCAGCTCCGGCAGTTGATTTTTGGGCCTTCTGGGCCTCCTAGAAGTCAGGAAACGGGCTGTTTTTGGCCTCTGTTGGACCTCCGAGGGGGTGTGGAAGCCCATTTTTGCCCTTCCCAGGCTACTAGAAAGGCCCTGGAGCCTGGGGAGGGTGAAAGATGGGTCCTATGTGCCATTGTGTGCCAAAAATGTAGGGAGCATGGGGGGATGGGTCGCACACGCATGCATGGTGGGAGTGTGCATAGAATTATGGGTGTGGGCCAGTGGTGGGTTTCAAATTTTTTAGAACCTACTCTGTAGGTGTGGCCTATTTTGTGGGCATGGCTTGGCAGTCATGTGACAGGGTGGGAGTGGCCACCTTTTAAAATGTGGTGAAACTCATTTAACAACGCTCTTGCTTAGCAACCAAAATTTTGGACTTAATTGTGATGATAAATTCTTTCTTTCTTTCTTTCTTTCTTTCTTTCTTTCTTTCTTTCTTTCTTTCTTTCTTTCTTTCTTTCTTTCTCTCTCTCTCTCTCTCTCTCTCTCTCTCCCTCCCTCCCTCCCTCCCTTCCTTCCTTCCTTCCTTTCCTTCCTTCCTTTCCTTTCCTTTCCTTTCCTTCCCATTGGGTCACTGGCAGCGGCAGGCCAGATTTACTTCCAGGTACGCCGGTGGAACCCCCTCTCACCGGTTCTCTAAATTTCACCAACCAGCTCTCGCAAGTAGGTGCGAGCCTGCAGAAACCCACCACTGGTGTGGGCATGCATGCGCTCGACCCCCCCCTGCACTCCCCCCCCCGCTTTCAGCACATGATGGCAAAAAGGTTAGCCTTCACTGCTTTAGCAGATCAAAGGACAAGTGTAGGAGAAGTACCCACATGGTCCATTGGGAGAACTTCTTCCTGTTTCATGGTGAAACCCCACCTTTAGTGTGAGGCATCTAGACAAAACCTGAGCACATATTGACCGATGGCTAAACCTGACAGTCCAGACTTTTGTCAAAAGTTGCCTCATCGCCCCCCATCCCATATAAGAGAGAATGATTTATAGATGCTTTCGGATAGCTGGTGAAATCGAGGGGGAGAAAGCTAGAGGAATCCATCAGTATCTTTCATTAATATATAACTTGCACACAGTCATTTTTTTTTTTAATTTAATTTTATTTATTTTATTTTATTTTATTTTTATACCGCACCTATCTCCCCGAAGGGACTCAAGGCGGTGCACAAGAAAATTAAAAGCGGAAATACAAACATATTAATAAAACGGATGTATAATAAATTAACGCAATTGCTGAAGCTGATGAGATACAAAAGATGACTACAAAAGCATTGAGTAGATGGTTCCAGTCTTCGGGTTGAAAGAGCAGAGATAACCAAATGTGATGACTCAAAAATGGGAGGAAAAGGACTAGAATTTAAACCTGGGGCAGACATAAAACTTAATTCCTATATTTACAGGAGGTTGATCTTCTGAATACAAGTTGCTTCTGTCTTGTTTACTATAAGGAAACTTATGTAGCTTCTGCTGTGACCAGATCTCTGAATCTCAGCTGATAGTTGAGATTTATTGTTCAGTAAGCCATGTAGTCTGACAAAAAAGAACACCATTCTTTCTAAGCATTATACCTGTGGCTGGATAGAGATCAAGCAATGAGGTCAGTAAATTTTATGCCAGTATAATTTTCTACCAACTGAAGGCAGCATTTTAAATAAACTATGAGAAAGAGACTATTTGGACAGTGTCTTCCATCATCATTCTGTATTTTGATTGATTGATTATGTGCCAACATTGTTGACTATTATCAACCACAGAGATCAATTTTCTCCATGACAATCTATCCCTAATCCAGTATTTCAGGTCTTCCAGCGCAGTTCATATTTTAGCCTCTTCTATTCTGCTAAACAGTTCCCAGAATGTGTAAGTTGCTATCAAAATATAAGAATGATACCAACAATATTAAATGAAGTTGGCATAAAAAAACAACAACAGCTGTAGTGTTAGAAAAAGTAATAGCAAGAGGAAGCAGATGTATTTGATTTATACTGAGTGAGATCTGGCTGATGTAGCCATGGTTTTTTTTTCTACCTGGCAACAGCTCTGTGGGTCTGATTCTTTTATGTTGGGTCCTTTTACTTGCAGATTAACCTTCCAGATGCAAAAATCCCTGTCCCCATTAAGCCAAGTATATAGTATTCTGTTGAATACTATATTCCCAAAGGAATGCAAACATACATTTGTTATTCTTTACAGTGTCACAATACCCATTGTTATTAATCTCCCCAAGTATTTGCTGTGAAGCAACTCTCATGTTAATGGTTGGAGGGCAGGAGAAAGGACTGGCATGGATCTACCATTCTCTCTCTGCTTCTCCTTTCTAGCACTCCCTTCCCAGCCCTCACTTCGCCCACCTCCCAACATGACCACAGTTTTTTCTGACATTTCTCTCTCTGTCCCCCCTTCAAGAAAGAGCTTGCTCATACCAAATGTCTGAACTGGTTGCTTGCAATGAGCTTTTAAAGTTGGGCCATGGGTGATTCAATATATAGGCAGCGGGCCACTTTAGTCCTGGATGCCACCAGTTGCCTGTCTCAACCCTCAACGATATCCTTATTCAGCAGATAATGTATGCAGAGCTCTGCATATGGACCAGTTCTATTTGTCCGAGCATTCTACTTCTCATGGTGAAAGGTTGCCCGTGTAGTTTAAAATGATAGCCATCCTTCCCTATCCCTAGAAACATTGAAAACTGACCACAGAAAAAGATCTAGTGGTTCATCAGATCTGTCCTTGTTTTTTTGTTTTCTTAACCAATTTCATTGTAATTTTTACAATGACAATATTAATATTATTGATATTTTATTTAGTTTAATTTTTAGTTTTTTCATTTTTGTAGGATGTCGGATATGGGAAGTTATCCCAAGCATGTTTAAACTCAGTCACTGAGGACTGACTCGCTATCTCCACTGGAAGTTGGTTTTAAGCTTCCACTACTCTTTCGGGTGAAGTAATACTTTCTAACTTTACTTTTGAAATTCCCTTCTGCCAGTTTAAGGTTCTGCCCCTGATGAATGATTATTATTATTTTGCTTCATATTGAAAATGCTGTGTTCCAGAACCTTATTCTCCAGTCATTTCCTTAACTGCTGGAGAACACATACTGCAACATTACATTGAATATAGCGGGTTTGATTTTGGATGAGTACATAAGCAAGTGAAGTTTAATAATCTTTAAAAAATAATCTGGACATACTTCCTATTTGGACCACTCCATCGACAGTCAGATTCCCAAAACATTTACCAGACTCACGTGTGACCTTTGAGATAAAACAGGTTCTGCACCCAATTTGTGGTGATGAAAATGACTGAAAGGTATTTCTTTGCCGATCTACATTATCTCTCTTGCCAGCAAAGTATCTAATGATATGTTTTCCCGAATGCCATCACTCTGCTAAACAACTAATTCCCACAACAGTGTCATATTACCTATTAAGACTGAATTACTATTATTCTTCTCTTCCTTCCTAGAACTATCTCTTCCCACTTATGACTATAATCATGTTGCTAGTATCTTTAAAATTTGTATTGTTTTATTTGTTTCCTAACATAATTTGATTGCTTATTAGTAACCTATGACTATCACTAAGTGTTGTATTTTATGATTCTTAATGAATGTATTTTATTTTTCTTTATGTACACTGAGATCTTTTGCACCAAAGACAAATTCCTTGTGTGTCCAATATCACTTGGCCAATCAAGAATTCTATTCTATTCTGTTTATCTTTTTATATACGTATATTCAGACAATCTGATTCCAAGCACAATTCCTGGAACAAGTCAATGAAGGGGATGCTATAATAGACTCAAACAGAAACCCCTTTCCCCTTTTTTTGATTAGCAACTAGGAAATATTTGTTTGAATAGAAGGTGATAACAAAAATAAATGTAGTACTTAAGCTTTAGTAGCAAAAATAAATACTGAAACAGGAAAAAGCACTCAGCTTAGTCTTTTAGAAACCGGTCAGCAACTAAACATGCATGAATGTCTCTATAGCACAATTTTTGTGTTTGCTTAGGACTCTGGGAATATCTTATAAAATCGATACCTGAAAAAATATATTATAGTATATCCATTGAACCCAAGTAGTCTAATATACACTAAATACAAGGCGCCTGGATGAATTAGATCGAACCCCCTAACACTGCTTACACTTGATTAATCAATTAGTAAATTTCAATTCAAAGATCCATAATTTAGTTTTACAGTTCTTCCACAATGAATATAGTCAACTTCAGGATTTGGTAAAAGTAATTTGGATCTTTGAATTGAAATTTACTAATCAAGTGTAAAAGATCCATAGTTTAGTTTTACAGTTCTTTCCAGAATGAATTTACTCAACTTCAGGATTTAGTAAAAGTAATTTCATCAACAGCCCAACAGACAAGTGGATCACCAACAAGCATTCTCAATTGAGACACAAATGATCAGGCTCAAATTATTCTACTTTGGACCCTTTATATAAAAACCTAGTTCTCTGGAGAAGGCTCTGATGTTGAAATAAATGGAAGGAAAGAGAACAACCAGCAGCAAGGTGGATGGACTCAGCTACAAAGCTCTTTCGCTACTCCATTGGAAGGATGAAAGAGCAAATTTAAGGCCAGAACATCATGAAGAAAATCTATCTGTGTAGTTGCTAAGAGTTGATACAGTCTTCATGGCACATAATTGATCAGTGAGTTTCACCACTGGGTAAATAGATTCTGATTCTCTATTTTCCTGAGCAGTCGATTTCCTCCCTAAATCTTAAAGACAAAAACTACATGGTTGCTGAGCACTCCTGGCTCCAAGAGGTTGTCAACGCATCCTTGAGTGAGGGTTCCTTGCCTGCCTCCCTAAAAGAGGCTATGGTGAGGCCCCTCCTCAAGAAGCCCTCTTTGGACCCAGCTCTTTTGAACAACTACCGTCCAGTCTCCAACCTTCCCTTCTTGGCGAAGGTTGTTGAGAGTGTGGTGGCACAACAGTTTCCCCGTCACCTGGAGGAAGTTGACTATCTAGATCCGCGCCAGTCCGGCTTTCGGCCCGGGCATAGCACCGAGACGGCATTGGTCGCGTTGGTAGATGATCTCTGGAGGGCCAGAGATGGGGGATGTTCCTCCATCCTGGTCCTATTAGACCTCTCGGCGGCTTTCGATACCATCGACCATGGTATCCTATTGCATCAGCTGGGGGGGTTGGGGGTGGGAGGCACCGTTTTACGGTGGTTCTCCTCCTACCTCTCTGGCCGATCGCAATTTGTGCGGGCAGGAGAGCAGAGGTCGACCCCGAGACCCCTCACATGCGGGGTGCCTCAGGGGTCGGTCCTCTCGCCTCTCCTGTTTAATGCATACATGAAGCCGTTGGGTGAGATCATCCGTGGTTTTGGGGTAGAGTACCACCTGTACGCTGATGACACCCAGCTGTACATATCTACCCCAAACCACCCCAACGATGCCGTAACGGTGATGTGCCAGTGCCTGGAAGCCGTGCGGATCTGGATGGGAAGTAACGGACTTAGGCTCAACCCGACCAAGACCGAGTGGCTGTGGTTTCCGGCTGCCCGATTCAACCAGCTCTCTCCAAAGCTGGCCATAGGGGGCGAACATCTTGCCCCTGTGGATGGGGCGCGCAATTTGGGTGTCCTCCTGGATACCCGGCTGTCTATGGAAGAGCAAGTGACAGCCGTGGCCAGGAGGGCGTTCTACCAGGTTCGCCTGGTTCGCCAATTGCGCCCCCTATTGGATCGGGACGCCCTTCGCACAGTCACTCATGCCCTCGTGACATCCCGACTGGACTACTGTAACTCTCTCTACATGGGGCTCCCCTTGAGGTGCACCCGGAGGCTTCAGTTAGTTCAGAATGCAGCGGCGCGAGCAATTATGGGGACCACCAGGTTCACCCACGTTACACCGCTCTTGCGCGAGCTGCACTGGCTACCTGTCGTCTTCCGGGTGCGCTTCAAGGTGTTAGTTATCATCTTCAAAGCGCTCCATGGCTCGGGACCTAGCTATCTGCGAGATCGGATCCTGCCCCACACATCCTCACGACCGATTCGCTCCCACAGAGAGGGACTTCTCCGGGTGCCGTCCACTAGACTTTGTCAGCGGGCGACGCCCAGGGGAAGGGCTCTCTCTGTGGCGGGCCCGGCCCTCTGGAACGACCTTCCCCCTGATATTAGAACGACCACAGACTTCCGCTCCTTCCGTGCAAAATTGAAGACCTATTTCTTTCGACTGGCCGGCCTTGAATAGTTCTCTCTGTCTATTGATTCCAAATATTTTAATGGGTTCTTAATCTTAATTATTTTTAGCACGGGTAACATTGTTTAATTCTATTTTAAAGTATGTATTTTGTATTTATTGTATATTGTTTTTAGCTTTTCCTGTGCACCGCCCCGGGTCCCTGTGGGGAGAGGGTGCGGTTAATAAATTTGAATTTGAATTTTTTGACTCCTCCTCCCCCAATTTTGAAACCATTTTCTCAGAGTTGTGTTGCCAAATCCCTCTGAGAAGCCTTCATCCTTAAGATAATTAAGAAAAATGAAAAAAAGATCACTTTAAAAGCCTGCATCTATCTCAGTTATGGCAAGCATGCTAAGAACATTCTCTACAAATCAAATGACTTCCTTCAGGCAATCTTATCCCTTTGAGCTAGAAAGAATGATTACTTGGAAAGAGTAGGAAGTGATTGTTGCTCAGTGTAAAAGATACTGCATCGAAATTATAGGATTCTCACCCCAAACCTTAAGGAGCTGCCTTTGGCCACATTTACTGGGGATGGCGGGAAGGGTACTTTGATACATCTGGAGAGCTTCAGGATGGGAAAATACAAGCACTATGTTGGAAGTGCTTGAGCAATGAATTCTACACCCAGGCCATCATCAATTTAGTATAAGAACATTTCTTAAAACCTCAGGGAGTAATGCTAGCAGTAACAATAGCAATAGCACTTAGATTTATATATTGCTTCATAGTGCTTTACAGCCTCTCTAAGCTGTTTACAGAGTCAGCATATTGCCCCCAACAATCTGGGTCCTCATTTTATTGACCTCGGAAGGATGGAATGTTGGCCGAGTCAACCTTGAGCTTGGTGCGATTCGATCTGCCAAACTGCTGGCAGCCGGTGATCAACAGAAGTAGCCTGCAGTATTGCCCTCTAACCACTGTCACCATGGCTCAGTCGAAAGTCAATTCTTTTATTCAGCAGGGGGATAAAGTCCTGCAACTCTTCCACGGATCCCTAGCTACAACTTGGCTTAGGCACAGGTCAAAGCTATTATGGCGGGAGCTTATACTGAAGTCTTTGATTACATATTCGGTTGCTGCTGCTACATTTATTAATATAGCATACAACCTGACTCGGGCTAAAGAAGCAGGCCTGATTAATTTGCAAAGGCATGTAGATAGCAGATTGCAATCAAACTGGGTGGGCAAGAAGAGATGAAAAGAAGAGCTGCTCCAATCCGAATGCGTTGTGCTTCCTTCTCTGCTTCGTGAAGGACATCATCAAGTCGTCTGGTTTATCTTTATCAGCGTTTCCCTCTGAAGGGAAGGAACAAGATTGCATATATTAATCAGTGCTAAAGCAATGCCACACAGCAAATTACCTACCATCTCTACAGAATTGTGCAAGTAAACCCCCAGTCCCCAAAGATATATCTGCCTCTGTTGTGTATAGCTAAGCCATCTATGTCTTAGCTATTGATTCTGCATATCTGCAGTGTGATTTATAGGTTGCCAATTAGGTTGACTGACATTGATTTCCTTTTGCCTTGGTTTGTGAATTATTCTTCTCATCCATCAAGGTACTCAGAATTTATTTACCTTATTTATTTGGGTTATGTACTTGATATATATCTCAGTCTCCATTTGCAGAACACCCAGGATAACCCAACCAATAAAAATGTTTCAAAAGAACAGGTATCCAAAAGAATTACTATTTAAACCTAAACTTCCAACCTGTCCCTGTGATTTCCAGCTATTTCTGTATAATTGAAAAGTTAGCAAAAGTGACTGTGTGTCTGTTTATGAAGAGAAGATGAATATAACCAATGGAATAGCTTGCCTACCGCTGGAACAGCTTGCCTTCAGAAATTGTGGGCTCTCCATCACCGGAGGTTTTGAAGAAGAAACCAGACAGCCACTTATCTGAGATAGTATAGGTTCTCCTGCTTGAGCAGGGGGCTGGACTAGAAGACCTCCAAGGTCCCTTCCAGCTCTATTCTATTCTATTCTATTCTATTCTATTCTATTCTATTCTATTTTATTCTAATATTGTGTACATTACCACTTTATAATGCCTTGGTAAGGCCACACTTGGAATACTGTATTCAGTTTTGGTCACCACAATGTAGAAAAGATGTGGAGACTCTGGAAAGAGTGCAGAGAAGAGCAGCAAAGATGATTAGGGGACTGGAGACTAAAACATATGAAGAACGGTTGCAGGAACTGGCTATGTCTAGTTTAATAAAAAGGATTAGGGGAGACATGATAGCAGTGTTCCAATATCTCAGGGGCTGCCACAAAGAAGAGGGAGCCAAACTATTATCCAAAGCACCTGAGGGCAGAACAAGAAGCAATGGGTGGAAACTAATCAAGGAGAGAAGCAACTTAGAACTGAGGAGAATTTTCCTGACAGTTAGAACAATTAATCAGTGGAACAGCTTGCCTCCAGAAGTTGTGAATGCCCCAACACTGCAAGTCTTCAAGAAGATGTTGGATAGCCATTTGTCTGACATGGTATAGGGCTTCCTGCCTAGGCAGGGAGTTGGACTAGATGACCTCCAAGGTCCCTTCCAACTCTGCTATTGTATTGTATATTGCATTGTACATTCTGAAATGAATTTGTTTAATGTTTGTTTGAAAAATGCAGGTGGGCAATGTCCTAATTTCAAGATTCTGTGCAATTTTGAAACAAACTAACATAACTTACTAAATCGGTTTTATTTAGTAATACTCAGTAAGCGGCTTTTGTGTCCACTTAAAAAACGGTTGATGTTTTTTGAATATCTCCTACACTTGTGAACTGATGTTCAATCAGGCATTGCGCATCTGATGCATAATTTTCCACGATGTTAATAAATAACATTTATAACCATATTGCACAATTATAATGTGTATAATGTCCATTTAATGTTTTGTTATCTTAGAATATCTTTTCACATGTCACATATCACAATCAGAGATCCTTGATTTGATTTATCAATCTGAATTTTAAAATCAATTTTGTACTTTCAATGTCAGAAATCATCAAGATGAAAAAGCTGATTTGTTTGGTCAGAGAACAGCAATAAACACAAATAAAATCTTATAAGACATTTTGCCAAAAGAAAGGGGGGGAAAGCATATAATGATGTGTTGTGTTTGAGGATTAAAAAAGAGCTGGACTAAGTGAGTTGCTGAAGGGATTTCTATAATGACTAAAAAGTAAGGGAGGATATGACATTGTAATTATCTGTTGAAGAGAAAGTCAGAAGTCATTATAAGTCATAACTTAGATTTCCTGTTTTCTTTTCCTTCACCTTCTTTTTCTTTTTCTTTAGATTTATCATTCATGTCAAATTCTCCATAAATATCTTTTAAAAAAAAATATTTTATCCACTTGTTACTTTAGGACCATTTCTCTAGAAACTTGAATCTCAAGTTTTCAAAAGCAAGTACCGGTATTTGCAAGCATCGTTTCTGCCCTGTGCTGGGATCACATAATTCTGGGACATTGCAACCACTGTACGCACACGCCAGTTGCCAAGTGTCTGAATTTTGATCATGTGACTGTGGGGATGCTGCAGCAGTAACCACCACGGACCTCCGCCTCTTCCGCCAGCGTCTGAAGACGCACTTTTTCCACCAAGCCGGCCTAGCCTAGTCCCCGAGACCATCTTATAAAGACCGTGTTTTAAATTGATATAAGGTTTTAATTAGTGGGATTTTTAGTGATTTTTAGCACAGGGTATTCCAAATTTAATCAGTTTTTATTGTGTTGTATTATTTATGGCGTGTCTATTTATTTATATGTTTATACTTGTTTTAATTTCCTGTGCACCGCCCTGAGTCCCTTCGGGGAGATAGGCGCGGTATAAAAGTCAAATAAAATAAATAAATAAATAAACAAACACATGTGAGGATCAGTTGTAAGCCACTTTTTTCAGTGGTGTAACTTTGAATGGTTTCTAAACAAATAGTTGTAAGTTGGGCACTATCTGTAAAGGGGGGGGGGTTTGACTCTATGATCATTTCCATCACTTTAGCTTTTTTTTACTTCTGCAGAAGCATTTGTTGTTGGACAAATGATAGGCTGAATTAACATAAAACCCTTGGCACAATGATTAAGCTTGCCAATATTCTGCATTTGCACAGTATATTGGATCATGAATAATCAAATGAGCAGATGATAGAAACGCTGAGTCACAAAAACTCAATCTAGCATACTCTGCAAAGACTTTAACTGACCTGGTTGTGTATGTCATGTGAATCCATCTTCAATATACGTTGATGGAATACTCAAATATTAAAAAAATATAGAAATAGAAATAGAAATAGAACAGAACAGAACAGAATAGAATAGAATAGAATAGAATAGAATAGAATAGAATAGAATAGAATTCTTTATTGGCCAAATGTGATTGGACGCACAAGGATTTTGTCTTTGGTCCATAAGCTCTCAGTGTACATTAAAAAAAAAAGATACATTCATCAGGAATCACAGGTACAACATTTAAAGATAGTCATAGGGTACAAATAAGAGATCAGAAAACAATCAATATCAATATAAATCGTAAGGATGCAAGCAACAAAGTTACAGTCCTGCAGTCATAAGTGGGAGGAGATGGGTGATAGGAACAATGAGAAGACTAATAGTAATAGCAATGCAGCCTTAGTGAATAGTTTGACAGTAGTGAGGGAATTATTTGTTTAGCAGAGTGATGGCGTTCGGGGAAAAATTGTTCTTGTGTCTAGTTGTTCTGGTGTACAGTGCCCTATAGCATCGTTTTGAGGATAGAAGTTGAAACAATTTATGGCCAGGATGTGAGGTGGTCTGCAAATATTTTCACAGCCCTCTTTTTGACTCGTGCAGTGTACAGGTCCTCAATGGAAGGCAGGTTGGCCATAATTGTTTTCTCTGCAGTTCTGATTATCCTCTGAGGTCTGTGTCTATCTTGCAGAGCCAAACCAGACAGTTATAGAGGTGCAGATGACAGACTCAATAATTCCACTCTAGAACAGAATCAGCAGCTCCTTGGGCAGTCTGAGCTTTCTGAGTTGGCGCAGAAATAACATTCCTTATTGTGCTTTTTTGATGACCTTTTTGATGTTAGGTGTCCATTTTGGGTCTTGAGATATGAAAGATACGAAAGAAGAGTCACCGGCTATCAAGAAAAGGCAAAGAGTTCAGGGATTAATTTAGAGCAATGATTCTAAAACTACGAACAACAGGAGAGTCCATGAAGAAAGAAGATAATGTAATAATAATTACCATGAAGATAATGTTATCTCCCCCCCTCCCCCCAATTGATTGGCCTATTGCAGGGGAACATAATGTGATGAATGCAATGTCTTCTGAGTGAGCATAGTAAATTATTAGAAATACCTGAGGTTTTAATGCCCTTTGATATATAAATAACCTCCATCAGCCACAGGCTATGTTTAAAACAGCTTGCTTACACAGAAGTCAGCAAAAGCTTTCAATGATGATGTAGTGGCCTGCATAAAGAAAAGCTTGGAAACTGCTGATTTAGAAGGTGCATGGGTTATTCCTGTTGTAAATTATTTACTGCAAGCTGCTTTAAATCTCTATAAGGAAAAGAACTGAAGTACTGTTCTAAAGAAATCATTGCTTTTAGAGTAACGACTGTTTTTCCCCCCACCTCTTTCTCTCTGAATAAACTTTTGTATCCCGGTTCCACTATAATTGGTGATTTAAAAAGAACTTTAAAATGTGAATTGTTGGCTGGTAGAACAACTTGGTGTTTTTCTAATATTTCGAGCAGGAGACTTGTGGAAGTTCAATAGAAATGGGGAAAGAATTTTCTATTAGGGAAGTGGATCAGGGGTGAAATGCTACTGGTTCAGGCTGGTTTGCCTGAACCAGTAGTAAAAAATGCTATCAGTTCGCCCGAACTGGTAGTAAAACAAATGCTAGAAATCGGGTGGCACAGCTGATTGTCGCACAGCTGATCATTGGAACTTAAAAAAAATTAAAGCTTTTTTTTTTTACTAGCGGTTCTGGTGAACCGGTAGTTCTGACCGTCAGCTGTGTGACAATCGCTGTGCCATGTGATTTATATTCACTAGAAAGCAGGAAATCCTGCTTTCTAGCAAATATAAATCATGCAGCACAGCTGTTCCCCCCCTCGCTGTTCTACTTACCTTTGCAGACTCAGAAAAGGCTTCTTAATCAGGTGTGCATGCACACGAAGCACGCATGCCTGTGCGAAGTGAACCAGTAGCGAAGGTAGCAGACTTCAGAGCATTTCACCCCTGAAGTGGATGAATGATAAAGAAATAAACTATGATAAGGATCAGTTATTAAGTCACTTTTTTGCGCATTCTTGAACTGGTGTGATTTGAATAAACACAAATTAGTTGGTTTAAGATCTGAACTAAGCCAGGAACAGATGAACCAGTTCTCCTGAAACAGCTTTCATGAACCCAATGTCCTTAATATGATTTCACTATAACTTCCATTTCTCCAGCTAGCCCAACTAACAGTAGGTGTTCTAGCTAGGATTTATAATAGCCAGAATACATTTGGAAGACCACAACATGGGGTCATGATATTTGGCATGGAACTCTTGTCAGCATAATTAGGTCCAACATTGCAATTGATGGTTCTTTTTTATGTTCTTTTTGGAAGAATGTGCATTATAAATTTGATGAATAATCAAATAGTTTAAAGTATGATTTTGTTGTTGTTGATTTCAGTAGATGGCAGCACTGGTTGATTTGGGCAGGATAGTGAAGCTAAGTAGGGTTCAGCCTGTTTCGTGCTTGGGTGGGAGACTTGCAGGAAACTCTAGAGCTATACAATTAAATTGGGAAGTCTTAAAAACATCCAGGAAAATAGCCAACTACTTCACCGCTGTTGCCAAGAGAAGAATACGGTTGTGTCCCTGAAATCACTGGGAATTGAATTTAATGTGAAAGAGATGTTTTGTTTAGGCCAGTTTTTAGTATTTATTATAAACTATGTTTGTTTAAATAATTTGTTTCTCTTCTAACAGCCCAGAAAGCCTTTCAGAGTAAGTTCAATGGGACTACTGTATGTATGTGTGCGTGCGTGCGTGTGTGTGTATTTATTATATATAGGGCACAATCACAAGCCTTAGAGGGAAGTTGAAAATAGCTTAAGCCATAGTACAAAATGGCTACAGAAATGCTTGAAAGAGGAAAAAGAAAATCTGGAATGGAGTGATAGGGGATGAAATAGTTGAAATCTTATACAGACACACTGTAGACAGGCCTGTCAAACTGGCGGGCCATGGGCCAGATGCGTCACACACAGGCCACGCCCACCCCAGCTCTGTAAATGGGAAAAATATCATGAAACATCTCATGACAGCAACATGATGATGTGAGTTTGACACCTGTGCTATAGAGCAATGTTTCTACTGTGTGGATTTCAATTCCCAGAATTCCCCAGCCAGCAGAGGAAACTTATCAAGGTTGAGAAACTCTGCAAGGTTGAGAAACTCTGTAAATACTGTTACAGATGGCTAACAATTTACGGCCGGGAGTTGAAGGCCACACAGCTTAAAGCTGCTGTTTAAATGTCCTATGAATCACTTCTCCATGTATGTATTTTAAGGCACAACTTAAGAATTTATAGGTAGTTTTCATTTACCGTCTACTTGTTCAGCAGCTATTCAGAGTTATGATGGTACTGAAAAAGAAGGTATACAATCAGTTCTTGAACAACCTCAGCATATTGTCCCTAATAATCTGGATCTTCAGTTTACTGACCTTGGAAAGGTGGAAGGGTTGGTCAGGATTGAATGCCTGGCAGTGGGCAGAGTTAACCTGCCATTACTCTGCCACGTTGGCTCTCTCTCTTCTCCTACTGTAGTTACAGCTGCTTCTGTTTCTTAAATTAATCAGTTGTGGGTTCCTACCTAATCAATACTGATTGCAGAATGATGTCATGTAATCTACATAGCTAATTTGACGTAGCTACATGATGGCATTTTTGAGGACAAAGTCAGTTCAGAATAAGGGACTAAAACATATAAAGAACAGCAGGAATTGGGAATGTCTAATTTAATGAAAAAAAGGACAAGAGTTGACATGACAGCAGTGTTCCAATATCTCAGGGGCTGCCACAAAGAAGAGGGAGTCAGCCTATTTTCCAAAGCACCTGAAGGCAGAACAGGAAGCAATGGATGGAAACTAATCAAGGTGAGAACCATCCTAGAACTAAGGAGAAATTTCCTGACAATTGGAACAATTAATCGGTGGAACTCAAAACGTTTTGGGTGCTCTAACCCTAGAGGTTTTCAAGAAGAGGTTGTATAACTGTTTGTCTGGAACAGCATGGGGAATCCTGCTTAGGCAGTGGGTTGCACTACAAGACCTTCAATTCTATAATTCTTTTATTTACTTAAGAGCATCGCTGTCTGAATAGGCACTTCAAATCCATTCCTGAAAAATCTAAACGTACAGCCATGTGTTTTTGACTCAATAAAATATTTGCAGAGACGTGATGGGTGTTTTAAACAGTCATAACTAAAGAATGTCAATAAATATGAACTGGCTCTCATGTTCTTGAGACATTTTCTTCTGCCACCTATTCCATCCTGGAAGTTTTTTGTTTAATTTTATTATTAGATGTCATGGTTGAGGGATATCAATGTGGCATAGTGGTTTATTTAGTGTTCTACTTGGATAAAATTGCACATCTTGCATTTGGTGCATTCATGCCAAGATTCCATCTGTTGTCTTTGCATAATGTACCAAACAGGCACACATTACAATCGCTTGCTCTGTATAAAAAATCAGTATCTGTTACTTTTTGTTTGATCCACAAACAATAATTTTTTTAGATTTATTTTTGAAAGGTTCGCTTTTTATCGTAGATTTCAGGTCTTACAAATACCTATTTATGATATTAGTTCTATGCATTTCTTGGTTAGATCTTCAGGTACTTGTCAAAACACCATCCTTTGACAATCTTCAAAGTCCTATTTGCGATCCAGCAAATGTTTTATTGGATCTCTTGGGGAATGAGGTGCAAACTAGATTGTGGCAGGCACAAATTAGCACTTGTGATGTTATCTTCATGATGCTGCAACATAGGGATTCTTACATTTTTCAGTGCCATGACTTCCTAAAATGTTATGCAAATTTCTGCAATAATTAGAAATGTCATTGGGGTAATGCAGATGGAAAATAAAAACACCACTTATTTTTTTAATAATTCATTTTAATCAATGTATTGCAGTTTCTAAAACACTGTTGTACCAAAATGACCCACTATGATATTCTGCAAGGAAACTGTGGTGAATAAACTAGGTCAAGATTCACCACTACTCAAGCTTTGCTAGCAAGCTGGGGAAACAAGTTTTTCCAAACTCCTTCTTTGCTTATATGTCTGATCAGTGTTTTTTTTTTTTAAATTTAAGCAGAATCCCTCTCAAATTGCTTGTGACCTCCGAGGAGATCTTGAGTCCCAGCTTGAGAATTCCCTGTTGTAACATCTTTCCTCTTAACCTTAGCCAATTTTGATTTTTGGATGCATTTCTATCTATGCAGCCCACATGTTTTAAAGTACCTTTTGCCTGCATTCAAATTTTCAGAAATACGCTTAAAACGTTTAATGGAATGACCTAGAACTCGATGACTAAGCATCCATTTCTTATGGAGAGCATTCTAGGTTTAGTCTCTGGTTTCTCCTGTTATATCAGCCTTTTATTGTATTGGTGTCTTTGAGAGATATATCGGTACTACAACACAAGAAATTCCCAGTCATCGTTTTGCAGTTCCCATCCATTTGGAAGGCAGCAGATTAAGTAAGGCCACGTTACAGTCATCTTTGTAAGACCCAGGATAAGACAGTTTTATTCATAGGCTGGTGTTTCATTAGGAAACTAGAAGTGTTAAGAGACTAAAGTAGTTGGCAACATTTAGACTTGAAAGGACTTGCAGTGGATTATACTGTAACTGCACACTGCAAATACATACAGGGATATCTCACGGAAGAGACAGAGATTGCTTTTCTCTCATTTGTTTCGAAGTGCAGAATGAGGAATAATAGGGTCAAAGTACAGAAAAATAATTCTAAGAAAAAACCTAAACCTTTCCTAACAGGAAGAGCAATTCAGTTCAGTTCACTCCTCTGCTGGCAGTAGAATCCCTTATGCCAGGGGTCTCCAACCTTTGCAACTTTAAGTCTGAAGGACTTTAGCTCCCATACTTCTCCAGCCAGGAGAAGCTGGCTGGAGAAGTCTGGGAGCTAAAGTCCTTCAGAGTTAAAATTGCAAAGGTTGGAGACCCCTGCTTTATGCAACCAAACTTGAAATGTTGGGCTTGGACAACCTAGAACTACGCCACCTATGGTCTGACCTAAGCATAGTGCACAAAATTGTCTGCTACAACGTCCTACCTGTCAATGACTACTTCAGCTTCAACCGCAATAATACACGGTCAAACAATAGATACAAAGTCAAGGTATACTGCTCCAAACTCGATTGCAGAAAATATGATTTCAGCAACAGAGCGGTCAATGCCTGGAATGTACTACCCGACTCTGTTATTACATCCTCAAACCCTCAAAACCTAAACCTTAAACTGTCTACCGTGGACCACACCCCATTCCTAAGATGTCTATCAGGGGGCGTGCATAAGCGCACCAGCGTGCCTACCGTCCCTGTCCTACTGTCCCCATTTCTTAGCACCCATTTCTTATGTTTATATTTATACCTGCTTATAGTTATATGTTTATATGTTAGATTCATACTTATACTTGTTTTCTCATACATGCTTAACAAACCAAATAAAAAATATTTTTTAAAAAAATGAATCAAGTTACCCAGGTAAACCTCCTTCATTGCATATACACGATACACTTTTATTTATGGTCACAGACCAGAACACAAGTACTACAGGAAAAAAACGTTAATAATAATAATAATAATAATAATCATAATCATCATCATCATCATCATCATCATCATCATCATCATCATCATCATCATCATCATCATAGTATCATAGCAATGGATCGCCAATAGCTTAACTAAGGAAGGTTACAGCGTTCTCCCCTGATGGTTACAGCTCTTAAGAAGAATTTTGAGACCTGAAAAGTGATATATGGAGAGCCATCTCCTAGGCAGTGGGCCATCAAGTTACAACCATTGAGTCTAGAAGGGATGATTTCAAGCAGAGACAGTAACTTAGATCTGTCTGCGTTATACATGGGGCAAGATAGAAGGACATGCTCTGCAGTTTCAACCTCGGTTCTGTCGCAAGGGCATAGTCGCTCGTTAATCGGGAGCCTCTTGAAGCGACCATCCAAAAGTGCTGAGGGCAAGACATTAAAGGAGCTAGGGAGAAAGCTCTTCTATACTTGGGAATGGTTAAAGTATAGAAATAGGAAGCCATCCTCAGTCCGTAATTATTGAATTGATTGAAGGTCAGGGGGGAGCAAGTTTTATTGGCTCTGGCTCGTAAATATTGTAGATCAATGTCCACGAGTCGTTGGACTACTCTAAATTGGGCGTCCTTAAGGCCATAGTTTCCCAAATCATCCCCCGTGAAACCTAGCAGATGTAGCTTTTTCGGCAGCTCTTTTCCCCAGCAAGAGATATGGGAGTCCGCAAGGACTCCTTCATTGCATATGTTCAGGGGGAAACTAGACTGTCACTGATGGTAATGAATGGACTTCTGCATGGAGCACAGGATGGATCTTGATGACCTAAATAAGAAACTCCAGCTCTGATTCTGTATAATCCTCATTTGTATAGGTTCATTTCAGTGGTGGGTTCCAGATCCCATTCCAACCAGTATGGTTGGAACAGGCTTGGTGGCATCCACATGGATGTGCGCAGCACGCGTGCACAGCGCGTGCATGCGTCTTATCCTGCGATGCCTTTGCAAGCCTCCAGGACGTTCCAGCTGCTCACTGGAGTATTGCGCAGGTGCTGTACACGCCGAAGACTTTAAAGACAGGTAAGGAGCACGGGCGGGCAGGTGGGCCCTCAAGAGCACCATACCGGAGCGGTACCCAGTGCTCCGGACAGGCTCCAGTAAGCCAGTACCAGGCCGTACCACCTGCAACCCACCACTGGTTCATTTGTAGAGGTTCTAGATTCTCTGTAATCATAGGCCATTATTGTTGCGACATACGAAGAAAAACAAATCCAAGGCCTGATTTATATAGTAGAGAATCCCGTATTAAGCCATATCTGTGTGACGCTTTACTTTGCCCTGTAGTTACACATGGCACAACTTGCTAAATGGTTCACCCTACTAAATTATTCTAACAGACTGTCAATCTGTTCCACAAACTATTGAATTTATGCTACATGAAGAATTCAAATGCAGTATTGCTGACTGACTCTGCCCACAGTCAGGAGTTTGATCCTGACCAGCTCAAGATTGACTCAGACTTCTATCCTTCCGAGGTTGGTAAAATGAGGTCCCAGATTGTTGGGGACAAGAGGCTGACATTGTAAACTGCTCATTGTAAACTTAAATCCCTGTGGAATTGTGTGTAAGTCTAAATACTATTTCTATAAGAGTCTCAAAAGTGTGTTCACTTTCTCCAACTGTTAATTTTTTAGCTTGTTTCGGCAGCTTTCGACCTCATGGTCTTCTTTCAAACAATATACTTTATACTGGCTACTTGGTACCTAAACATGTGATGAACACATTATGTAAAAACCTAACTCTCTTGAGAAGGCCCTAAGGCTGGGAAGTTGGAAGGAAAGAGAAGAAGAGGATGACCAGCAACAAGATGGAGGGACTCAATTAAAGTAATGATGGATGTACTATTGAAAGACCAGGTTGGAGACATATCATCGTGAAGAAAATCTATTTATGCGATTATTAGGAGTAAAATAAACCCAACTTGATGGCATAAAATCAACCAATCAGTCAATAACTAAAAAAGCAGATGGTTGTTAAGAATCAATAGTTCTCTGAATGTAGAGGCTTAAGAGTCTGACATCCATGCACATCATTTTAAAATATCTGCTGGTCTCCTAATGAGTTGTCACTGCCCAGCTCTCCATACCAGGTGGCTGTGAAGTCATTATATTTATACCATTACACTGTCCAGAAACAGACTCTTGTTCCATAAATGGTGATTCCTGAATGCCTGGCATTCATACAGAGAATCTGCCATACTAACATGGCTGCCAGGGGTCTCTTTACATGTTCTGCAACCCTGATGAAGAAGATAGATGATTAACAGATTAACAAGAGTTGGGAGGGACCTTGCAGGTCATCTAGTCCAACCTCCTGCCCAAGCAGGAGATCTTACATCTGCCTCTACCTAGGATTGAACTCACAACCTCCTGATTGGGAGGTGAGAGATCTACCTCTAGGCCACTAAATGAAATAGACGTTCTCTAAATTGGTCTTAATCCCACTCAGCCACTAAATTTATTATTACAGAGTTCCCCTTATCTATTTATTTTCAGTAATTCGGGAAGCATTGGATGATCTGCCTCCTCTAAATGCAGTATATCAAAAATTTACATTAGCAAACTTCATCATTAACAGGATGGAAAAAACTTCATATAACTTTCATAAGAGAGGAACAGATTTGTCCCTCTGGCAGAGATGGCGTTCCATGCTTCATTCTTCAAATTCTGACTTTCAGCCTCAGTGGGGTTGACCATATTTACGCTGCTGAATGAAAATAACCACTTTTCCTCCCCATTTCTCTTTTCTTTAGAATTACATATTGTACATTTAGAAGTAAATTATGACCGCACACAATGTACTGAATCTGTCAACTTCATTTTAGTCTGCAATTTGGTAGCCAACCTCAGTTTAGTACTCATGATGCTATAAGAACCTAGAAAATGGAAAAACCATAATCACAGGTTAATCCTATTATGCCAGGGATGTCCAAACTTGGGAACTTTAAGACTTGTGGACTTCAACTCCCAGAATTCCCCAGCCAGCTATGCTGGCTGGGGAATTCTGGGAGTTGAAGTCCACAAGTCTTAAAATTCCCAAGTTTGGACATCCCTGTATTATGCAAACATATTCTTGGATTTTTCTAGGCTGCAGCTATCGAAGTACAGCCACACCAGATGGTAACTGCCCATGACTAAGAATGTGCTTCAGTTTATGTTTCGATAAAAACTTCCCAAATATAACTTTCTTCCTAAATGTGACAAAACTTGATTTCTTTTGTTTTAATGCGAGAGAATGCAAAAATTGAGAGATTTGATCATACTCCTTCAACAGCTGCAGGTTTATTCCACCCCTTTCCTCCAGGAGTTGTAGAATAGGTGGTTAAATACCAAGCTCCAATGGGTCAATGTTAATGTAAGCAGGTGATGAGAACTCAAGGGACCTATAATAAGATGCATTGCTATGCCTTGTATAAAGTTGCTCAGCAGTGTATCTTGGTTCACTAGCTCATTTTATCTTCACAGCAGTGGTGGGTTCTAGATCCCGTTCTAACCGGTATGGTTGGAACGGGCCCAGCATCGTCCACATGGACGCATGCAGCGTGCGTGCACACACGCACAGTGCGTGCATGTGTCATACTGTCCACAATGCCTCCGTGAGCCTCTGCGACCCTCCAGCTGCTCCACGGAGCATCACACAGGTGCTGTATGCGCCATGCGCGGAAGCACCAAAGACTTTAAAGACCGGTAAGGAGTGCAGGCAGTCGGGCAGGCAGGCCCTCTGGAGCACCGTACCGGAACGGTACCCAGTGCTCTGGACAGGCTCCGGTATGTCCATACCAGGGTGTACCACCTGCAACCCACCACTGCTTCACAGCCACCTTGTGAAGTAAGCTAGATGGATAGAAAACGACCGGCCCAAAATTTCCCTGTGGCTCAGATCAGGGATGGGCAACTATGACCCCTTTTTGACCATGCTGGGTCAGGAATTGTGGGAGTTGAAGTCCACAGGTTGTAAAGGAACTATAGTTGCCCACCCCTGGTTCAGATGGTAATGTCTGGTGCCCACTCCAACCACCAGCTCCTCAGAGGCCTTCTTGAAGTGCCTGTGAGATAAAGAGGTTTAAACGCCGGTTTCTTACTATCACAGCAAACCATTGGCAGGCTCTGACAAAAGAGGGGAGAGTTGGAAACTCAAAAGCTGTAATGTTGTGCTGCAATAATCCCCTGCTTTTCAAAAGTTTGCATTGGCCAGAGAATCCACTGTCAGCGAGGCAGCATTATCTTATGGATACATTTCTAGCCAATGTGTACTTTGCTTTGCAATTAACAGCTTTTCAAAAGCTCTTTGATTAAGCTGCCTTTTATTTATTTATTTAGGTGGCAGGGGGAGCCCTGCTATTCACTGCCCATGCCAGCTGAGGTTACTCATCTCCCAACAGCTACCAAATAGGTTTGTAATTGTAAGGCTTGGCATTTAATTACACTCATTCTAAATACTTACATTTTTATCAATTAGTTAACAGGCTAGAGAGAGACTTATTTCCGGGGCCAGATCATTTGGAAGTTCCTGGGGCCTTTGTGAGAACAAGAGGTCGGATTTGGGGTGGGGGTGGGAAGCAATGTTAATATCTGTAATTAACCTCACGAGTCCTGGATTGCTCAATTAGACTGAACCCCTTCCGTCAGCCGTATCGTCCATGTGTCTTTTGTCAGATAGGCTCTTTTAATGTAAAATAATAGTTTAGAAAATGAATAAATATTAGCGTTAAAAATATTTTATTTATTTATTTATATCAAATTTATACCCCGCACCTTCTCCTAAAAAAGGACCCAGGGCGGCGCACAGGCAATATTAAAACAATACATATATACAAAAATAAATTATTTTAAAAACTATTAAATTATGACCCTGTGCTAAAACAATTATAAAACCCTCTAATTAAAATTTATAGCAGTAAAAGTCAGAATCGGAAGGTTATGCTAGGCCGGCTTGTTGAAATAGGAGCGTTTTGAGATGCTGGCGGAAAAGGTGGAGGTCTGAGATGGTGCGTAGTTCGGGGGACAGGTTGTTCCAGAGGGCGGGGCCCGCCACAGAGAAGGCCCTTCCCCTGGGTGTCGCCAACCGGCATTGCCCAGCCGACGGTACCCGGAGAAGGCCCTCTCTATGGGATCAGATCGGTCGAAGGGATGTATGGGGCAGGATATGTATGGGGCAGTATATTGCAGATATATAGTGGAACGCCCTCACCCCAAGAGAGCTGTCAGGCCCATGTCTACCAGGCAATTTATTAATGCAAATAATTAATTCATATCTTCCACCCACACTTCTGTTATACTAGGTTTCCTATTATATGGTATTTAAAGACTAAAAAAAAGCTTCCGCATTAAAAAAAAAAAGCGCACATATTATAAGAGATCAAGTTTGCGTATCTGATTATGCTAAATAAAATGTAGAGGTGAGGTTTGTGCAGTGTGCTAAGCCGTACACGAACTGTGGTTTTCAAACCACAATTGACTGGGTTCACACAACAGATTAAATCAAAACCAGAGACCAGAATGGGTTGTGACCTGTTTTGGAAGTGTTATCTGAACCATGTCTGAATGTGAAAATTTTCCTAAGACATCATCTAAGATGGAGAATCCCATTTAAAACATATTTTCTAGTTATTACTACATTCATGTATATCACCTGAAGCCCTACAATATATGTGCATATCATGTGCAATTGTGACAAGGCCCTTGAACAGATGATCTTCAGAAACGTCACAAACCTATTCCAAATATTTTACCTGCATTCATACAACACACTTAATCTGATCATTAGATTAATCTAGTGTCTGAGTTTGCACATTGCATTGAACCATAAACTACTGTAAATTGCTAACACTGTAACACCAATGGTGTCCAGCTAAGCATGCTGTTGGAATACTACCACTGAGCATAAAAGATTTATAACAGTAGCATCAAGCATTATAAGATGCAAACCACACTTGACATAAACAAATTTGCACCCTCAAAGAAGCAAATGTCTTTGAGGTTCACAGGTGGCTTCTTGTCTGGGAGATTCAAAAGTCACCCGAGTGGGGAACTTGTGGTCTATATGCTACATGGACAAATGTCCCATGTGAGTCATTTGGACTGTGAAGAATTGTCCTTCTCACCCTGGACAACAGCATCAGCCTTCATGGCTCAAGCATGCTCTGCTTTGATCTTCATTCTGATCTAAACATCTCTGAGATGTGTTGGTGCATCTTGAGAGGGTACTGATAGCCACCTCTCCTTCTGTAGCTCTCCATCTCTTCATTCTTTGCTGTCTTCTTCCTCTTGTTACCCAGCTACTAGCACGGAGTGCCTCTGAACATAAATTTCACTGTGACCCCTTTAACCAATCTCAGCTCCTCTTCCTAGCTATGCTTCTGTTTCAATTATGATGAAGCAGGGAGCAACCTGACAGAGATTATATGAACATAACAAGTCAATTATGTGAGACATTTTCCCCCATGCTAATCCAGGCTTCCCTCCACAGCGATGGATGAAGATGTTTCTATTTTCTCCTGGGGCATTTGGATAACTCCATAGCCCTAGACTAATCATAGTCAGAAAATCCCAGATGATTGGATGTACTTTTGTTTTTCTTTCTTAGCTTTTAGAGCCATTGTGATGACAAGAGCGATGTGGCTGAAACAACAGACCCTGCTGTCTGCTAGGATGGCTTTGAATCCCACTTTACTAGCTGACTAGTCCCAATCTCTCCCATTGTAAGAGATTCTTTTTATACAAATCACAATAATTATTGCCACATCTGCGGCTACACAAAAATATATTCAAATTTTAATGCAAATCCTTAAGCCATTTCTTCTCTATGTGGATGATATGCCTCACAGTGTTTCCCTCCAAAACATTCCTAGATGCTCTGTTGAAGCACTGCATCCCATTTGGAGCACAGCTACTGCTGAGAAATTGGAAAGTTGTTCAATTGTCTAGGCTTCCCTTGTCAGTTTTTGGTCTTCAGGTGCCTATATTCTGGCCTTGTGACATAGGATTTTGTAGGAACAGAAGAGAGCATCTTCAGTTTGCTCATGCATTTGGATAATTATTCTGCTCACATAATATTATAATAGTGTAGCATAGTGGTATACCAAAATGGCAATATTTAATCACAGATACATTGGGAATTCAGATTCAGTACTGCAATACATTCCTCCTTCTAGCAAACCTTCATGAACATTTGCCTCTGAAATATATGTTGCTGAATATAAAGTATATTTCAGGTAACCGAAGACAAGCCATGAACAATTCATTAGAAGTTAAATGCATGCCTAATCTGAGGTTCCACAATGAGTTTTAGCAACAGAGGTTTCTGATAGTCCTAGACACTTTTCTTAAATACGTAGTCTACACGTGAAGAAATGGCTTAATACAATACAATAGCAGAGTTGGAAGGGACCTTGTAGGTCTTCTAGTCCAACCCCCTGCATGGGCAGGAACCTTATACCATTTCAGACAAATGGCTGTCTAACATCTTTTTAAAGACTTCCAGGGTTGGGGCATTCACAACTGCTGGAGGCAAGCTGTTCCAGAGGTTAATTGTTCTTACTGTTAGGAAATTTCTCCTTAGTTCTAAGTTGCTTCTCTCCTTGGTTAGTTTCCACCCATTGCTCCTTGTCCTGCCCCCAGGTGCCTTGGAGAAAAGTTTGACTCCCTCTTCTTTGTGGCACCCTCTGAGATATCGGAACACTGCTATCGTGTCTCCCCTGGTCCTTCTCTTCATCAAACTAGACATACCCAGCTCCTGCAGCCGTTCTTCATATGTCTTAGTCTCCAGTCCTCTAATCATCTTGGTTGCTCTTCTTTGCACTCTTTCCAGAGTCTCCACGTCTTTTCTACATCGTGGCGACCAAAACTGTATGCAGTATTCCAAGTGCGGCCTTACCAAGGCACTATACAGTGGCATTAACACTTCACGCGATCTAGATTCTATCCCTCTGTTGATGCAGCCTAGAACTGTGTTGGCTTTTTTGGCAGCTGCTGCACACTGCTGGCTCATATTTAAATGGTTGTCCACTAGGATTCCGAGATCCCTCTCACAGTTGCTACTATTGAGCAAGGTACCACCTATACTGTACTTGTGCATTTGGTTTTTCTTGCCTATATGTAGGACCTTACTTTTTTCACAATTGAATTTCATTTTATTAGACAGTGCCCAATGTTCAAGTTTGTCTAGATCCTTCTGTATCTTAAGCCTATCTTCTGGAGTGTTGGCTATTCCTGCCAGCTTGGTGTCGTCTGCGAATTTGATGAGTTCCCCATTTATCCCCTCATCCAAATCGTTGATGAAGATGTTAAAGAGTACTGGGCCTAAAACAGAGCCTTGGGGGACTCCACTGCATACTTCCTTCCATGTAGATGCAGTTCCATTGAGGACTACACGTTGAGTGCGGTTGGTCAGCCAGTTACGAATCCATTTGGTGGTGCTGCTGTCTAACCCACAATTTTCTACTTTATCTAATAGTAGGTTATGGTCTACTTTATCAAATGCCTTACTGAAGTCCAGGTAAATTATATCAACAGCATTCCTCTGGTCCACTGATTTTGTTACTTTGTCAAAGAATGCAATTAGATTCGTCTGGCATGATCTGTTTTTGACAAACCCATGTTGGCTTTTGGCTATTACTTTGTTTGCTTCTAGGTGTTCACTTATTTGTTGTTTAATTATCTTTTCCAGAATCTTTCCTGGTATTGAGGTCAGGCTGATGGGTCTATAGTTTCCTGGATCTGTTTTTTTTCCTTTTTTGAAGATGGGAACCACATCTGCTCTTTTCCAGTCTTCTGGCAGTTCCCCGGTGCTCCAGGATCTCTGAAAGATATAGTTCAGTGGTTCTGAGATCTCGTCTGCCAGTTCCTTCAGAACCCTGGGGTGTAATCCATCCGGTCCTGGTGATTTGAACTCGTCCAGGGCAGACAGGTGCTCACTTACCATTTTCTTCCCTATTTCAACTTGTGTTCCTAATCTGATATTTGTGGTGCTGTTTTTGATTGATTGGACTGTTTTATCCCTTTGTGTAAAGACAGATGCAAAAAAAGAGTTAAATAGTTCTGCTTTCTCCCTGTTGCTTATCATCTTCTTGCCATTTTCTCCCAGCAGTGGACCAATTGTTTCCTTAACTTTTTTCTTATTTTTAACATGTTGGAAGAAGCTTTTTTGTTATTTTTTACTTTTTTGGCAAGCCTTTCTTCATTGTGAGCCTTAGCTTTCCTCACTTCATCTTTACAGGCTCGGGCTATTTGCTGATATTTTGCCTTGGTTATGTCCCCCTTTTTCCACTTTTTATATTTATCCTTTTTGTCTTTCAATTTGTCAGAGAGTTCTTTATGCAGCCATGCTGGCTTCTTTTGGGAACTGTTATTTTTCTTCTTCATTGGTATTGCGCTGGACTGGGCTTTTATAATCTCATTTTTCAAAATTTCCCAAGCTTCTTGAGTTGTTTTCCCCTTGAGGATTCTCATCCATGGAATCCTTCCCAAGCTCTCTCTGAGTTTATTGAAATTAGCTCTCTTGAAGTCTAAGACTCTAGTTTGACTTTGTTCAACTACTTTTGTTTGCATAATGTTGAATTCCAGTATTTCATGATCGCTTGCCCCCAAAGTTCCTGTAGCTTCTACACCTTCTATCATTTCCTCTCTGTTAGTGAGAATTAAGTCCAATATTGCTGATCCCCTTGTTCCCTTCTCTACCTTTTGGGAAACAAAGTTGTCTGCTAGATTTGTTAGGAACCTGTTGGATCTTCCACTTGGTGCAGAGTTTGTTTCCCAATTGATGTCAGGGTAGTTAAAATCTCCCATTACTATTGCAGTGTGCTTCCTACATACCTTAGTTAGCTGGTTAGCAAAAAGTACATCCACTTCCTCTGCTTGGTTGTAAGCTTGCTCTTCTCTCTCTCCCCTCTCTTGTATCCCAGTGAGAAAGTTCAACTTTAGAGTAAATCTTGGTTTACATAGCAGAAATGCAGTCTGTCTTGGGATAGAATGGATCTTTAGCCTCACCTTACTACTATCTCTTCTACCACTTTCTAACTTCAGACTTTAGCCAAGCTGGCCTCCTACAATAGGACCTGTTCTTCTAAATTTGGATATTTCCTTCCACTTACAATAGTGGGAATCCAACATATCCTTTGGTAATTTTGACACTATTCTGTGGAACTTTGTACTCTAAGCTTTTTGAAGAAGCTTTGATCTTTTCTCTAGAGAAGTATTGTTTTACGCCAAACATTTATTTAATAAGCCAGAGTGTTGGTGGCTATAGCACCAGATTGAATGTGTTGTGGTTCCAGAGTAAGCAACAAACAAAGCTAGATCTAGATCTAAATAAATAAGTTGAGAAATTGGGATACCTAATCAGTTAAAAGATGGAAGACTCCAGAACAGAATAAAAGAAAAACATGGAAATCAGAACATGTGACAACAAGGTGAACCTAATCCAAAGGTTACTTCAGTATCTAGCTACTCTTGAAAATTGTATGTCTCAATCTCAAAACCAGTACTCAGATTCAGATGATGAATCTGAATCACTTAAGCTTCAGTTCACTGTCCTGCATAGGAGTAAGTAGAGCTTATAAAACTTACATTAGACCAGGGGTCTGCAAAGTTGGCTGTTTTAAGACTGGTGAACTTCAACTCCCAGAGTTCTGGGAGTTGAAGTCCACCAGTCTTAAAAGAGCCAACTTTGCAGACCCCTGCACTAGACCAATCTTAGAGGACGGTTCAACTGTTTGGAATCCCTACCGTATATCTGACATTAATACAATCGAGTGGGTTCGAATGAGAAAAGTTTTGCACTCTTCTGTACATAATAGAATTCCCTATGCTACTAGGCTTGAAATTCTTGATTACTTGGAATAACTTGGAACTGTGTCGCTTGCAGTCAGACTTGGTTATTACATACAAAATTATACATAGTAACGTTTTACCTGTAAATGACTTTTCTGTTTTAATCGCAATAATACCGCTTTAAATTCAATATAAATCGAACTAAATTTGACTGTAAAAATATGATTTTTGTAATAGAGTTGTCAAGTCTGGAATGCTCTAACTGATTCAGTTGTCTCATCTACACATTTTCACAGTTTTAGTCGCAAATGGACTTCCGTGAACCTTACTTCGCACTTAAGAGGTCTGTAGAGGGGGCATGCATAAGTGCAGTAATGTCATTGTATTTTTATATTATTCCTGTTTTTGTTTCTGTTTGACAAATTAAATAAATAAAATAAAAATAGATATCTGATAGTTTACTAGGTGACATGGAATGTGAGTTAGATGGGCCTAGGTCTGATCCAAGGGTGAAATCCAGCAGGTTCTGACTGCCCCTGTGGATGGGGCGCGCAACTTGGGTGTCCTCCTGGATACCCGGCTGTCCATGGAAGATCAAGTGACAGCCGTGGCCAGGAGGGCGTTTTACCAGGTTCGCCTGGTACACCAGTTGCGCCCCCTATTGGATCGGGATGCCCTTTGCACAGTCACTCATGCTCTCGTGACATCCCGACTGGACTATTGTAACTCTCTCTACATGGGGCTCCCCTTGAGGTGCACCCGAAGACTTCAGCTGGTCCAGAATGCAGCCGCGCGAGCAATAATGGGGACCGCAAGGTACGCCCATATAACACCGCTCTTGCGCGAGCTGCACTTGCTGCCTGTCGTCTTTCGGGTGCGCTTCAAGGTGTTGGTTGTCATCTTCAAAACGCTCCATGGCTCGGGACCTAGCTATCTGCGGGATCGGATCCTGCCCCATACATTCTCACGGCCGATCCGCTCCCACAGAGAGGGACTTCTCAGGGTGCCGTCCGCTAGACTGTGTCAGCGGGCGACGCCCAGGGGAAGGGCCTTCTCTGTGGCGGGCCCAGCCCTCTGGAACGACCTCCCCCCCGACATTAGAACAACTACGGACCTCCGCTCCTTCCGTCAAAAACTGAAAACACACTTTTTCTGCTTGGTCGGCCTTGGTTAGTCTCTACCTTTGGGGTGTTTAGGGAATTTAGTTTTAATGGGGGTTTTTAGCGCAGGGACGATCAATTTAATCTGCTTTTATCTATTGTATTTATTGTTTGTATATATTTTATATGTTTTAATTTCCCTGTGCACCGCTCCGAGTCCCCTTGGGGAGAAGACGCGGTATACAAAATTAAATATTATTATTATTATTATTATTATTATTATTATTATTATTATTATTATTATTATTATTATTATTATTATTATTATTATTATTATTATTATTATTATTATTATTATTATTATTATTATTATTATTATTATTATTATTATTATTATTATTATTATTATTATTATTATTATTAATCTGTTAAAGGCTCTGGAGAACTGTTAGCAGAAATTTTGAGTAGTTCAGAGAAACAGCAAATGCCACCTCTGGCTGGCCCCAGCGTGGGGTAAGAATGGAGATTTTGCAGTATCCTTCCCCTGCCACGCCCACCAAGCCATGCCCACCAAGCCACACCCACAGAACCGGTAGTAAAAAAAAAAATGTCACCACTGTTCTGATCTAGCAAAATTATTGAGGTGTTCCTTGATTTTTGAGTTGAGTTCTTCCAAAAGTATTTCCCCACAAAGTCAAGTGCTTCTATGTTTTAGTCTGTTTACTCATGAGCTTTCTGAAGTTATGAAGGCTTAGCAGGCAATTCTTGGTTATAGTGATGGACTCACTTGCCTGGCTTTCAGGAACTCCTAGTGTAGTCTCCTCACAGAGACTTTTCAGGTTCTATGAAATCTGCTTATTGTTTAGGGGTCTGCAAAGTCGGCTCTTTTAAGACTGGTGGACTTCAACTCCCAGAATTCCCCAGCCAGCTAGGCTGGCTGGGGAATTCTGGGAGTTGAAGTCCACCAGTCTTAAAAGAGCCGACTTTGCAGACCCCTGGTTGAGGAGATCTGTCCCTGGACATCGTAAATAATAAATGAAAAGACCCAAAGAAGAATTGGATATTCCATTTAGAGGTTGGGAGACTCAAAGCTGTTTGGTCTGTTGATCTCCTAGGGATCATTAGGAAACTATGGGAGGGTATAAATTAATTTTGACATTTTATCATTTTATATTTTACATAGTCCTCTAATTTCCCTTGTCATTTTTCAGAACTTAAACAAAAAATACAGAACCCAAATAACCAGATAGCCTTTGTTCTGTCCCTTTTTCCTTTTCTGTTTTCTAAAAAAATCTTGTTACTTTTCTTCTTCTTTTTCTTTTAAACAAAGCTGAAGAAGGAAAGGCATAAAGTGTTGTGTAAAAATATGCAGAATATAATAGCACCCTTGCAAAGTGTGTTTTTCCAGCTTCTGGCTGTTTAAAAGAACTGTTGACTACTGGGAAGCAAAGAGCAAATTTGCAAGAAAGGGCACGACACAATAGAGCTGTGATTATTAGATGGAACGATTGGGCTTTTTAATGGCAGGAACTTTACAGTCATTTTCAAATGTGATTTTATAATTGTAATAATAAAAAATAATAAGAGTGCAAGGATAATAATAATAATTCTGACAATATTTTAAAAAGCCGCTCCTTCCTTCGCTCCACATTTAACTCAGCGCAGAAACCAGTCTCGTGAACAACCGGGAAAAGCAGCTGGGCACATTGCGTGTTCCTCTTTTGTCATCGCAAAGATGTTTCTGAGTTTTTATTGAGAGGGTCAGCAATTAATATCTGTGCATCCTCTGTCAATAGGATGCTCTGGGTAGCACTCCATAAAGACACCCTTTGTCTCTTTAATAATGAGGCAGACAGTTCAAGCTGTACAATGTCCAAGTTCCAGACAGGTGGAATAAGGAGGTGGCATCTGTCTAAATATTGAATGCCACGCTTCCCCCATCTGCTATGATAACAGAGCGAGGCTGTTTGGCTTCAGTTTATCCCATTCTGCGTGCAACTAGCCAGCCATATGCCCCATAGGCTCCACGTGCCACCAGAGCTACCGAAGCAGCCTTGGAGCTGGTAACCAAACAAGTCGGGGGGGAGAAAAAGAAGCTGGGAAGGGGAGGGGGGTGGGTTCAAAGGTCAGGCACGTGCTGGAATCAGCAGGTGACACTCAATACAGCTACTGAGTTGTCCTGAAAGGACCAATAGGACAGAGGCCTTCAAAGTCAATTGCCAGAATGAAGGGAGCTGCCAATCAAATTTTCCAACCACATACCTTCCAGGCTAGTCAAATAAGAAGATTTAGCGCACATGGCAGCTCTTCATTTATAATCCTGACTTAGCCCAGCATGGCTTAGTTCTGTTGACAGATGATGGGCACCAGCCAGCTGGGGTGGATCTTAGACAAACTAGCACTGTAAAATTAAAATTAAATTAGTGCCACACTTGGGCACATTAGTTAGGCAACAGTTATGCAATCTGTTCAAGAGTCATCTTCAGTGTCAATAATGATCTAAACAGATGCAGTTTATTTATTTATTTAGCTAGCTAGCTAGCTGTCTGGGCAGAGGTATAAAGCATTTGCGAATTCTCATTTTTCTCTCTCCTCTTTATCAGCTCCCATTAAAACAAATATCACTCTGGTATTGGAGGGGGGCCCCCTCCAATGTCGAAACCCTTCAAAAGTACCCCTCATACCTGTAAGATTCAAGATGGCTTCCTTTTCTTTCTTTAATCAGGAATTAGGATTTATTAACAAGAGATCATCCCTTCATCATTTACTCCCCTTTCAAATCTATTTTGGCATGAAGCCTTATAAAATATTTATTGGTTGGCAAAAGTTTGGTTTCAAATTTTGTTTCCCACATTTCTTATATGTAGATCCTCCCCAAAACAAAGCAAAAATAAAAAAGGAAACACCATAAACCCACTCCTCTTTTTAAATCTGCAAATGTTTCTGTTATTATTTAATGACCAGATGTTCCAGTGAAGTGAAAAGGGTGGACACGTGGGGCAGGATGAGGTAGGACTGCAAATGTTTGGGACAAAAGCATAGCTGCCTTTTGTGTAGCTGCTTAATCTGTTAATCGTGTTGCTGGTGTCTGCTGTGGGGTTAAAAAATAAAGCAATAAATCTTGGGCTACGTATGGAGGCCCTGATCCAAATGCATTTGCAATGTTGTCCATAAAAATAAAAAGGGGTATTCTGTGCTGTAACATAGCTGCCTAGTTAAAAAGACGATCCTATACAATAAGCACTCTCTCTCTCTCAAAAAATGCCAAGATTGTGAATGAATGCATAAAAGGGTGGGTGGAGTCAGGATGAGGCTTAGTCCTATTCCTGATCTTTGCTACCCTTCTTAACTAACAGTCTGCACCACGCAGTGTTTTTCCCATGAGATTGGTCTGTCAGGGCTACCCAAATATGGGACGGGGCATACTGCTTCCGCTTTCGTCTTTCAGCTCCAATCCAGGAGTATTTGCAGGCAGTTGCTTCCACAACAAACTATTTTTGTGTTAAATTTAAATTTACCGACAAATAAATATACTAGTCCCCCTTTATTTCTTTGTTGGTAAATTTTTATTTAAAACAAAATAGTCTGCACCACTCTACACAGTATGTGCACTGGATGTGCACCTATGTCATCTGGTCCTTAGATGTAAGGATACTGATCCTCCCAAAAAAGTGTTTTATGTATTTTAACATCTGGTAGCAAAATTGGAAACCACTTACCATAACCATTACAACATCCATGTTGATACAGTTTCTGAATATTATGAGAGGTCAAGATAGTAAGTAGCTGATGGGCCTGATTGCTGAGATTAGTCCAGATCACCGCCAGTTACTTTCATCAGATGGCCCTTACTAGGGAGCCCTGAAAAGTCAAGTCAAAGCACTACTGGCTTTGTCATCTACACCGGGTTGCTCTGGCCACCCCTTTGGTGTAACTAAAGCACAGCCCCACAACATGTAGAGAAACAGGATTCCTACATCCCACTAAACCACAGTGTGCTCATTCATGTTTTATTCAACCAATTTGTGCAACATGCTGAGCCTTGTATCCCAATTTATAAGCCCTAATGATTAAGTGCACGTAACGTATTAAGTCAAAAACAAGTCACACTGTAGTTTAGGGCAGGGAGAATCCTGTGGTAATCCAGATATTGATGTTCCTAATAGGCTTCATCACTACATATGCATGCTACTCAGGATTATCAGAGGTGGTATTCAGCTGGTTCAGACCGGTTCGCCTGAACCGGTAGCGAAAATTGTGGGTGGGCTGGTCCACCCATCCCATCCTATTTAGGCATGTTTTTGAGGCCAGGTGCATGCATGGATGGCACGTGCATGAGCAAAGCACATGCGTGGAAGGCAGGTACATTTGCAGAAGGGACGCACATGGGATGAACCAGTGGTAACAAAATGTGAAACCCACTGCTGAGGATTATGAATTGTAAATTGGGACCATCTAGAATGCTGATAGTTTCCTACTCTGCAGTTGATGGAAGAGAACTCTTTTCAAAAGTGGTCCAAAGTAACTTGAACGTCAAAAGCATCAGAATGGCATGCAGGGTCTCAAAACTGCCCAGCAATAAAAGTGACTGTTCAGCAAACCAAGCAGTGACATTTAGTGATCTTCCCCACTGGGGTGTTTGTTAAACATTTTGAAACGCATTGTTCACTTTTAACACTACAGAGATGGTCCCTGCCATTTCCTGCCTTCATGGTCTGGGAAGCAGAAGTTCTACCATTAACTGTAAAAGTTCAGTGGGGTCTGCAGGGTATAAAAAAATCAATATGGTATCCATGGCAGTACAACTGAGGTTTTGTCTGATTCTTTTTTTTTTTTTTTGAAATAATTTTTTATTAGTTTTAACATTTTATAAAAGGAAAGGGGTAGGTAAGGTATTTTAACAATATTTTAGAGCTTCCACATCGGGGTTGGTGACTGCCTCCGAGTCTTCTTAAGTAAGTTCCATTAGGAAGTAATAAAAATAGGAAGGGGTACATACATTTTAAATCATAAGTTTCATAATCAAAAGTAAATTTTCATACATTCAATTACTTTGTTTCTATTAACATCCATACAGGAATTACCATACATCAAAAAAAGGAAAAAAAAGTTATTTTTGTGATCTGAGCCTCTTTGCTATTGTTTCTTTCTCCTCCACCCCTCCAGTAGGCGGAGCCGTGGCCCCTCCCGTTCCCATATCGTCATCATCCAGGATTGAGGAATGTTTGTTAAGAAAATTCTCCGCCTCTTCCACTGTTTTCATTCTAACTCTTCCTCCCTCCCAGAATACCAGCATCCCTTCGGGCATCAACCACTTGAACCACGCCCCCTTTTTATGTAATTTTTTTGATAGGAAGGAATACTTCCTTCTTATATCTCGTATTTTTTTAGGGATCTGCTTCAGTATGGCCACCTCATTTTGCTGCTATATCAAAGGCCCCACTCTTTGTGCTCTCAGTATCTCATCCCTTGTTGACCTTCTTATAAATTTAATATGTATCTCTCTGGGTACATCATTTATTCTGGCATATGCTGAATTAATTCTGTAAATCAGATCAATGTCCCCCCAAATAAGTTCCTTATTTTTTTTTAGTGTAATCCGCTAAAATTGTAGCCATTAAATCTCTTAAATTCTCATTATCAGCTTCTGGAACATTCTGAAATCTTAAAAAGAAAGACATACATTCAAAATCAATTCTAGACATTTGGCCGGTAATATCTGTAATTTCCTTCTTAAATCTTTTATCTCTTCCCCCATCCCAACTGCCCCCACCTCCAGCCCCTCAATTCTTTGCTTATTATTTGTTATTTCTCTTTGTGCCTCCAAAAGTTCCAGTCTTGTACTTAAATTGTCTTTCCGAATTTGTTGTATTTCATTCATTATTTTTTTAAACATCTCCTCTGTAGTTGTTGGCTTGGGATCCTCTGCTTCTGTTTCTCTCTGAAGTAAAGCTGTAATCTTTGGTTGTGAGGTTGGACTGGGCTTTGTAGATGCTGGTGCAGAGCTTGATTTCCCAGAAGGAGGCTTTCTCGATGCCATAATTAAAGTTTTAGATGTTAATATAAAGAAAGAAAAAAAATGGCGCTGTAGGGCAGGCAGTCCGTGAAGTCCGAGACAAAAGCAATGGTAGTTCAAATTAAGTTTGCGATCTCCAGAGAGAAAAGTGAAATATAATTTTCCAAACAAAAATAGAAGGCTTCACAAAGGAAGAAAACACTGAAAGTCACTAGAGCAAGCCCTCTTATATTTATTTTGAATTTAATCTCATTTAGTTTGTTAAAAAGGAGGAATGCTTGTTTTCAAAAGGAAAAGTTCCATCTGGGAACAAAGAAATGCCATCTTTCCACCCTGCTGGCGGCGGTGAAGAAAGTAAAAGTTTAAAAACAGTCAATTTTAAATGTAGCAAGGCTCAGGATACATTGTTTAACAGCAATTCCTTATTTGGCAATACATTTCCTTTTTCAATTAATCCATCGGATGTCACTTTCACTCTCTCCGCTTCACGGGGTTAGTTCTCTAATGCCGCTTTTCTTTCCAGGGGGTTGTTTCTCCCAACTCCCCCCTATTTCTCTCTTTCAAAAGTTGAACGTAGAAATTTCACATAAGTCACTCACATTACTATTTCTTCTGATCGAGAAGATGGGGGCCTCACCGCAGGCCGTCCTTCCGGGGGGGACTCTTCGTGTCCCCCCCTGCACCCGAAGGCGCCCGCTAAGGAAACACAGCGGCGGACGTGTAGAGAACACGTCCGTCCGCGTCCAAAGCCGGAAACGATCTCCCAGGTTTTGTCTGATTCTTATAGGTGTCACATTAAGAGAAAATATGATTCTTGTAAGAAACATATTAGCAGATATGCTGATTTCTCAATGGGATGAATAGAAATCAGACAGAAGGAATGAGGATGCTGAAGCTACTTGGCAGAGTGAAGAAAACTATATTATAGAGCAGTGATGGCTAACCTTTTTTGGCTCATGTGCTAAAAGCGGGGGGAGTGCAGGGAGATCGTGCATGGGCGTGCCACACCCATAATGCTATATGCACAACCCCCTGCTTTTGACACACTTTTTTCGCCTTCCCCAGGCTCCAGAGGCTTTCTAGGAGCCTGGGGAGGGTGAAAACAGCCTCCCCCCCACCTCCAGAGGCTTCAAGAGCTTCCCTGAAGCCTCCAGAGGGTGAAAAACAGCCTCAATAGAAGGCCTAAATCAGCTGGCCAGCACACACAAGCGTGCTGGAGCTGACAGGGCAATGCCTCGCGTGCCCTAAGAAATGATTCCGCGTGCCACCTGTGGCACCCGTGCCATAGGTTCGCCATCACTGTTATAGAGCATGTTTTCTCATCCTTTAAGGAATTGATGTGAGAACAACAATTCCCAGAATACCCCAGCATGGTAATGGGGGAATTCTGGGAGTCGAAGTTCCCAGTTTCTAAAACTTTTGAGGTTGAGAAAACTGTGTGTGTTTGTGTCTGTGTATATATACTGTATATATAAACATGGATGAGAAAAATGTGTATAAGAGAGTGCTGAAAAAATGTGGTTAGAGAAAGATATTGTATATAGTATTGTATAGAGAAAGAAAAAAGAAAGAAAAAGAAAGAAAGAAAAGGGATGTGGTGACGCTGAGCTTGTCGATCAGAAAGGTCAGCCATTCGGTGATTCCAATCCCTAGCACTGCATAACAGAGTGAGCTCCCATTACTTGTTCCAGCTTCTGCCAACCTAGCAGTTCGAAAGCATGTAAAAAATGCAAGTAGAAAAAAAGGAACCACCTTTGGTGGGAAGGTAACAGGGTTCCGGAAGGTAACAGGGTTCCGTGCTCCTTTGGCATTTAGTCATGACCACATGGCCACATGACCACAGAGACGTCTTCGGACAGTGCTGGCTCTTTGGCTTTGAATTGGAGATGAGTACCACTTCCTAGAGTCGGGAACAACTAGCACATATGTGCGAGGGGTACCTTTACCCTTAGAGAAAGAAAAAGTTAGTTGAAAAGAATTAAGGCAAAGAGAGCAAATCTTATTTAAGATTAAAAGAAATGGAAAAATGCAGTGATTTTTAAGGAACATTTTTTAAAAACATGTTTTGGAAGTGGATGAAAAGGACTGAACAAGAATTCTTTAGTAAAAAATGATGAAATTATTTGAGATGAAACTTAAATGAGAAGTAATTTAGAGATATACAGTGGGAATTATAATGAATGCTATTTTGGTATTCAAGCAAATAAATGGTGTGAGAATATTGACAAAATTATTGATTTGATAAGAGTATTTAAATTATATATTTATTATTTATATATTATTATGTATTTGATACACTTTTCCTATACCAATAGAAGAGAATTTTTGTGGCTCTCAGTTGAATCCTTAGTACGTTATGAGTTTTGTAGTTTCAGTGCAATACTAAAAATGTAGTTTTAGATGCAGATGTAGATTTAATTGATAATGACATATCTGCAGGAAACCAACGTTCAGAAAACATCAAGGACCCTATTATTTCTAGTGTTTTTCCCATTAAGTTCTAGGATCCACTTTTTCCTGTTCATATAGCAAAGTTATCAATGCCTGGTGGAATATATTTTGTTTTTCAGCTGACTTCTCATAGTAAAGACTTCTCATAGGAAAAACTGTTTTCCCTATCGCACAACACTAGAACTAGGGGGCACTCCATGAAACTTTTGGAAGCTAGACCTCAAACAAATAAGAGGAAGTACTTTTTCACCCAGAGGATCACTGGTCTATGGAACTCCCTGACAGAAGAAGTGGTGACAACTGTCAGCCTCAACACCTTTAAGAAAGGATTAGACGGGTTCATGGAGAACATGGCTATCATGATGGATGCCTAAGGACACCCTCCGGGTTGGAGAGATAGGCAGGATATCTCTCAATGCCATTTGCAGGGAATCATAAGCAGGTGAAGACATCTGCTTGGGAAGACCCTGAAGCAAATGGGGAGCCACTGTGTGAGACAGAATGCTGGACCAGATGGGCTGTGGCCTGTTCCAGCAAGGCTGTTCTTATGTTCTTATGTTCTTATCTATAGAACTAAGAGGAAGAAGTGGCCCAAAGCCACCCACCTGGCTTCTGTGCTTAAGGGAAAAGTAAAATTTGAGGCATCCTGCTCCTGGTCCAGCTTCTTAAGCATCACTCCATACTGGTTCTCTTTTATGATATTTAATACTTGATATATTTAATGATTTAAATAATTGCATTCATAGCATGCTTGCTTTAAGCCATTTAGACTGAAATAGTATAGACCAGGGGTTCCCAAACTTGGCAACTTTAAGACTTGTGGACTTCAACTCCCAGAATTCTCCATCCAGCATAGCTTTCATAATTAAACAATACATAATAAAAACAATAAGACCTCCAGGGGTGACATCTGTAACTGAAGAAGTGATAAAATATGGGTATAATTTATTATGAACATAGAACATAGAATAATACAGTTGGAAGGGATATTGGAGGTCTTCTAGTCCAACTCCCTACTCAAGCAGGAGACCCTATATCATTTCAGCCAAATGGTTGTCCAGTCTCTTTTTGAAAGCCTCCAGTAATGGAGCATCCAGGACCTCTGAAGGCAAGCCATTCCATTGGTTGATTGCTCTCATACTTAGGAAATATGTCCTTAGTTCTAGGTTGCTTCTCTCCTTGGGTAGTTTCCACCCTTGTCTTGCCTTTCTTGTCCTGCCTTTGCTTTTGAAAATAGTTTAACCCCCGTGTCTTTGGAGGAGCCCCTCAAATATTGGAACATTTTGATCATATCTTCCCTAGTCCTTCTTTTCACTAGACTAGACCAGGGGTCTGCAAAGTCAGCTCTTTTAAGATTGGTGGACTTCAACTCCCAGAGTTCCCCAGCCAGCATAGCTGGCTGGGGAATTCTGGGAGTTGAAGTCCACCAGTCTTAAAAGAGCCGACTTTGCAGACCCCTGGACTAGACAAACGAAAGTGTGCAAATGCTTGAATAGGGCATCCAATAAAAAGAAATACTGTACCCAGTTTGGAAAATGCAGCATAGCTTCATGCCAGGTAGGGGATGTCTAAATCAGAGGTTGCTCTCCAGCAGGTCATTGCAGAATGTATCAGTGTAAGAAAGAAAGTATATTGTATGCACGTTGATTTAGAGACATTGTGGAATAAGGGGAATAGATTTGAATTATGGAATGTTTGCTTATTAAATGATTCAACACTGAGCAAAGAATGAAGCAAGCTTGTGTAGTGTCTGCTTGGCTATTTAATATATCTATTAGTAAAGATGTAAGGCATGCCTGTGATGACAATATAAATGTGTTGATTGGGGAAAATGAATATATATGTTTGTTTCTATGAAAAGGATTGTTACATTGTTGAGAATTTTTATTTGATTTCATTTTAATGATTTATAGCAGTGATGGCTAACCTTTTTTGGCTCGCGTGCCAAAAGCGGGGGGAGCGCAGGGAGGTTGTGTGTGGGCGTGCCACACCCATCATGCTATGTGTGCGACCCCCTGCTTTTGGCACGCTTTTTTTGCCCTCCCCAGGCTCCAGAGGCTTTCTAGGAGCCTGGGGAGGGTGAAAATAGCCTTCCCCCCACCTCCAGAGGCTTCAGGAGCGTCCCTGAAGCCTCCAGAGGGCAAAAAACAGCCTCAAAAGAAGGCCAAAATCAGCTGGCCAGAGCACAAATGCACACTAGTGCTGACAGGAAACGCCTCGCGTGCCCGAAGATATGGTTCCACGTGCCACCTGTGGCACCTGTGCCATAGGTTCGCCATCACGGATTTATAGAGTCGTCCAACTCGCAGCAATAACTCTGGATGTCTTACAAAGATGGAAACCACCCCACCCATGACACCTTTCCTAAAATAACCCCCACCCCCACAAACAAACAAAAAACACCAGCAGAATTTATTTAACTTCCTTGTCAAAATGCCTGGGGAACAGCCAGATCTTTAGAGCCTTATAAAAATAATAACAGAGTTATTATGGCCATCTGGTTTACAGCTAATATTAGGTACGGCTAGCCCTCGATGTATGGCCACAATTTATTTTATTTTTTATTTTATTTTGAGTCAAAATTTATGTTGCTAAGTGAGACAGTTGTTGAGTGAACTTTTTCCCATTTTAAGACCTTTCTTGCTGCAGTTGTGAAGTGACTCACTGCGGTTGTTAAGTAGGTAACACAATTGTTAAGTGAATCCGGCTTCCTCATTGACTTTTCTGGTCAGAAGATCACAAAAGGGGATCACAACTCTGGGACACTGGAACCGTCATAGATATGAGTCAGTTGCCAAGTGCCTGAATTTTGATCACGTGACCATGGGGATGCTGTGACCGTCATAACGGTGAAAAAAATGTCATGTCAATTTGTTCAGTGCTGTTGTAACTTTGAACAGTCACTGAATGAACTGTTGTAAGTCAAGGACTACCTGTATATTATCTGATCAACAAGTTATAGAGATTGAAGTAGTGAAAAATGAATTGAACAATTATAAGGGGTGGAGTTCTTGGTGCTCTCTAAGCTTCCTTACAGACCTTCCATTGTCCACCTAGGTCAGGGGTCTGCAAAGTTGGCTCTTTTAAGACTGGTGGACTTCAACTCCCAGAATTCCCCGGCTGGCTGGGGAATTCTGGGAGTTGAAGTCCACCAGTCTTAAAAGAGCCAACTTTGCAGACCCCTGACCTAGGTAATAGGAGCAATGTGGGAGTTTCAGTATGTACCTGGCTAATGGAAATTCTGCAGCAATTAACCATGCTCAGAGGGCATCAAGAACAGTTCAACCTTGAGCCACATGTATTCTCTTCTATTGGAACAAAATGCAATAAATGGGGATAAATTAAAAACAAAAATAAATTAGTGTACCTTTGTCAAGTGATTACTAAAAATGGTGGTACTCTCCAAGCTTGGTTTTCTGCATGTAAGCATTTCATTACACAGTTATGTAACGTTGTCATTGCTGGTAAGTGTGGCTTTGTTTCATATTTGTATAGAGTAGCTTGCTCTGCCAGTGATGATATGGTTTTCTCCTCAATAGTTCCTTGTTTATTTCATGTTCATCCTTGCCTACCTGGTATTGGCTGCTAGAAAGGAGGCATACTGGACCTTTTGTTTTCTTTAACTTTTTTTTTTTAATTCTCTTTTAAATGTCTTGTAAATGTGATTTATCAATGCATCTACTGATGCTGATTTGTCTGAATGCCAATCTTCCAGGAATTCCCTAACATTTTTGGATTTAGCTTGGTCCAGGATGCTCAGTTTCCCAGCTGAAACTATGGTTGAGTCTGTCCATGTCTTTTGAGATTAAAGAGTTTTCATAATGTCTTCTAACTGCAAGTGATGTTCATGGATGCCCAAACTAACTGAACTAGTAAATACATTGAGATTATTGAAGGAAAGCAGAATCTGATAACAACATGAGGTGATTCTATTTTGGGTCAACCCAACACGTCTACTTTCTGCTCTTAGGAGGTTCCAAGCCGGTCCTTTATACTGATACCCGCACCTTCTAACATAAACAGGGTCCTTTTTTGTATCCTTATATTGACTCCCTTCACACCAGAGGAGAAAACAACAATAACCTGGTTTTTGTTGTCTGTCTCCTTCCCCTCCAGGGCCATCACCAGTTTCAATTTATCTACTTTGTCTCATATAAGTCAGAATAGAATATTATTTATTCCTCACACTATAAGGCACTGAACAAAGAACGTTGGAGCTTAGAACACATCCACTGTCCCCAGCATATCAGCAGTTTACTTTGGTTTTCTAATGCATGATCAAAGGCTGTAAATATAGTCTAAACAGCATGAAATAATCACTAGGTGTACAATACAAACTGATTTTTAAAATGCGCACACACAAAACAATATAAAACCCACTAAGCAAAACCCTACAACCAACCAATGCCTTTATGCAAGAAGTGAATGCAAACTAATTTTGTGATGCGCAGCCAAACAAAGCTGGTGGTATGGAAATTAGGGTTAAGAAGCTAACCTCCCTCCTACTTCTTCTTTGAAGATTCTTTCCTACTAGGGGAGAAGGTAATGAAAATATTTTACCTCCCCACTAATAATAGGGAAGGGCATTGAGCCAAAAAAAAAAAAAGTATAATCCAAAAGAATAACCCTTGAATGAAGCATACTTTTGTACAATTATAATAAAGAAAACGTTGTTGTTATTCTTCTACAAAATATTCAGAAATGAACAATTCTATTACAATTATCTTGAAATGTAAACCTCTACATATTCTGTTGTAGCATAGAAAAATTAAGTGCATTCTTTGCAGACTTCAATTTCTGATATCATTTTCAGATGAGAGAAGAAAGAGAACCTTTTTAGCCATATGGGAGCTAGTCATGGCTGCTGCTAGTGAGGCTTAGATACAAGAGTTTTTAATATTATATGTACCATATAGTCTCATTAATCTAGAATTGTTCTCCATTTTCCAGCCCTGCACCTATAATTACTGTATTTTTGGAGTATAAGATGCACCAAGATTTTGAAGAGGAAATTTTTTAAAAAAAAAAGTTTTTGCACTCTGCAGACCTTGCAAAAACGGGCCTGGTTTTTTTTCAAGAAAAGGGCATGAATAGCCTTTAAGAGACTTGTAGAGTGCTCCTTGGGGGGTGGCCCCCCCAAAACGAGCAAAAAATGTCCTGTTTTTCGTGAAAAGGGGGCCATTTTTTCGTCAAAAAAATGGGCATGCATAGCCTTTAGGAGGCTTATAGAATGCTCCTGGGGGGCTGGAGGGGCAAAATTTAGCATAAAACGGTCCATTTTTTGCTCATTTCTGCTCTCCCCCGCCCCCAGGAGCACTCTGGAAGCCTCGTAAAAGCTATGCACGGCCATTTTGGTGAAGGGGCGGGGTTTCAGGAGGCAAAAATGCTGTATTGAGTATATAAGGCGCAGCCAGATTTTCACCCTTTTTTTTGAGTATAAGTATCCTCAGGGATACTTATACTCTGAAAAATACAGTAAATTTCTGATATCTGTATTTAAAAGTTTTCTCATTGTCTCAGAGTACCATCCATCTTTGCTATCCATTGCTTGAATGCTAGTAGCATCTCTGAATAGTCACACAGAGTTGGCTTTCTCTCTCATTGGATTACAGTTTGCAAAAGCATCTCAGTTTGTTTGCAATTCATCTCTCTTCTTTCTTCTCGACACTGCCAACTGATGGCCCTTTTGCTTCCCCTCCTAGCCAAACTTCTGTTTCCTAATTACTCTTTGTCTGGATTACTGTAGCTGCTTATCCACCATGAATTTGTTCTTGTCTCTTACAGACTACATAAATACTATACTACAGGCCACCCAACCAAGCAGAGGAAGTGGATGTACTTTTTGCTAACCAGCTAACTAAGGTATGTAGGAAGCACACTGCAATAGTAATGGGAGATTTTAACTACCCTGACATCAATTGGGAAACAAACTCTGCACCAAGTGGAAGATCCAACAGGTTCCTAACAAATCTAGCAGACAACTTTGTTTCCCAAAAGGTAGAGAAGGGAACAAGGGGATCAGCAATATTGGACTTAATTCTCACTAACAGAGAGGAAATGATAGAAGGTGTAGAAGCTACAGGAACTTTGGGGGCAAGCGATCATGAAATACTGGAATTCAACATTATGCAAACAAAAGTAGTTGAACAAAGTCAAACTAGAGTCTTAGACTTCAAGAGAACTAATTTCAATAAACTCAGAGAGAGCTTGGGAAGGATTCCATGGATGAGAATCCTCAAGGGGAAAACAACTCAAGAAGCTTGGGAAATTTTGAAAAATGAGATTATAAAAGCCCAGTCCAGCGCAATACCAATGAAGAAGAAAAATAACAGTTCCCAAAAGAAGCCAGCATGGCTGCATAAAGAACTCTCTGACAAATTGAAAGACAAAAAGGATAAATATAAAAAGTGGAAAAAGGGGGACATAACCAAGGCAAAATATCAGCAAATAGCCCGAGCCTGTAAAGATGAAGTGAGGAAAGCTAAGGCTCACAATGAAGAAAGGCTTGCCAAAAAAGTAAAAAATAACAAAAAAAGCTTCTTCCAACATGTTAAAAATAAGAAAAAAGTTAAGGAAACAATTGGTCCACTGCTGGGAGAAAATGGCAAGAAGATGATAAGCAACAGGGAGAAAGCAGAACTATTTAACTCTTTTTTTGCATCTGTCTTTACACAAAGGGATAAAACAGTCCAATCAATCAAAAACAGCACCACAAATATCAGATTAGGAACACAAGTTGAAATAGGGAAGAAAATGGTAAGTGAGCACCTGTCTGCCCTGGACGAGTTCAAATCACCAGGACCGGATGGATTACACCCCAGGGTTCTGAAGGAACTGGCAGACGAGATCTCAGAACCACTGAACTATATCTTTCAGAGATCCTGGAGCACCGGGGAACTGCCAGAAGACTGGAAAAGAGCAGATGTGGTTCCCATCTTCAAAAAAGGAAAAAAAACAGATCCAGGAAACTATAGACCCATCAGCCTGACCTCAATACCAGGAAAGATTCTGGAAAAGATAATTAAACAACAAATAAGTGAACACCTAGAAGCAAACAAAGTAATAGCCAAAAGCCAACATGGGTTTGTCAAAAACAGATCATGCCAGACGAATCTAATTGCATTCTTTGACAAAGTAACAAAATCAGTGGACCAGAGGAATGCTGTTGATATAATTGGACTTCAGTAAGGCATTTGATAAAGTAGACCATAACTTACTATTAGATAAAGTAGAAAATTGTGGGTTAGACAGCAGCACCACCAAATGGATTCGTAACTGGCTGACCAACCGCACTCAACGTGTAGTCCTCAATGGAACTGCATCTACATGGAAGGAAGTATGCAGTGGAGTCCCCCAAGGCTCTGTTTTAGGCCCAGTACTCTTTAACATCTTCATCAACGATTTGGATGAGGGGATAAATGGGGAACTCATCAAATTCGCAGACGACACCAAGCTGGCAGGAATAGCCAACACTCCAGAAGATAGGCTTAAGATACAGAAGGATCTAGACAAACTTGAACATTGGGCACTGTCTAATAAAATGAAATTCAATTGTGAAAAAAGTAAGGTCCTACATATAGGCAAGAAAAACCAAATGCACAAGTACAGTATAGGTGGTACCTTGCTCAATAGTAGCAACTGTGAGAGGGATCTCGGAATCCTAGTGGACAACCATTTAAATATGAGCCAGCAGTGTGCAGCAGCTGCCAAAAAAGCCAACACAGTTCTAGGCTGCATCAACAGAGGGATAGAATCTAGATCGCGTGAAGTGTTAATGCCACTGTATAGTGCCTTGGTAAGGCCACACTTGGAATACTGCATACAGTTTTGGTCGCCACGATGTAGAAAAGACGTGGAGACTCTGGAAAGAGTGCAAAGAAGAGCAACCAAGATGATTAGAGGACTGGAGACTAAGACATATGAAGAACGGCTGCAGGAGCTGGGTATGTCTAGTTTGATGAAGAGAAGGACCAGGGGAGACACGATAGCAGTGTTCCGATATCTCAGAGGGTGCCACAAAGAAGAGGGAGTCAAACTTTTCTCCAAGGCACCTGGGGGCAGGACAAGGAGCAATGGATGGAAACTAACCAAGGAGAGAAGCAACTTAGAACTAAGGAGAAATTTCCTAACAGTAAGAACAATTAACCTCTGGAACAGCTTGCCTCCAGCAGTTGTGAATGCCCCAACCCTGGAAGTCTTTAAAAAGATGTTAGACAGCCATTTGTCTGAAATGGTATAAGGTTCCTGCCCATGCAGGGGGTTGGACTAGAAGACCTACAAGGTCCCTTCCAACTCTGCTATTGTATTGTATTGTAATAATCTCCAGGATGATTTGTCTCTAACGTGGCCTTCCAGGTGGTAAGAGTGTTGCACCCATTGTCACTGCAATCAAGTCCGTTGCTTCTGGTCATCCTCTTTTTCTTCCATTTCCCCCAGTATCATAGAATTCTTAAGAAAGCGAAGTCTTTGCATAATGTGTCCAGAATATGGTAATCTGAGGCTGGTCATTTGTGCCCTAGGTGAGAACTTTGAACAAATGGTCCATTTGTTTCCTATATCCTGTCCATGATATTGTCCAAAGCTTTTTCCAACTTCAAACTTCTTCAAACTGATTGATACTGGCAGTCCTTGACTTACTACCTATTGTTTAGTAATCAACGTTCTAATGGACTTCCCTCAGGGATACTTATAACCTGGTTCTGAAATTCTAATCACTACCCCCCCTCATGTTCACATGATTACATTTCTGAACCGCCCACATTTACAGATGTTTGCAGTGCTCCATGGTCACATGACTGCATTTGCTGAAAACCAGCGTTTACAACCCCTAACAACAATTAGTTTGCTTAACAACTGTAACGTTTGTTTACCAGCCCAAAACAAGATCATAACATTGGATTGGTCATGTGGTTTCATTACAGTTATAAATCGAGGAACTACTGGTATTCTTTCTATTCTGGTTTTTCAAATTCCAGGTTTGCTTCCTGGATTGTCACAATTTTAACCTTTCTAGTTAGAGGCATGTGATGGTATCTCAGTATTATACAATACAATACAATACAATACAATACAATACAATACAATACAATACAATACAATACAATACAATACAATAGCAGAGTTGGAAGCGACCTTGTAGGTCTTCTAGTCCAACCCCCTGCGTGGGCAGGAACCTTATACCATTTCAGACAAATGGCTATCTAACATCTTTTTAAAGACTTCCAGGGTTGGGGCATTCACAACTTCTGGAGGCAAGCTGTTCCAGAGGTTAATTGTTCTAACTGTCAGGAAATTTCTCCTTAGTTCTTAGTTGCTTCTCTCCTTGATTAGTTTCCACCCATTGCTTCTTGTCCTGCCCCCAGGTGCCTTGGAGAATAGTTTGACTCCCTCTTCTTTGTGGCACCCTCTGAGATATCGGTACACTGCTATCATGTCTCCCCTGGTCCTTCTCTTCCATCAAACTAGACATACCCAGCTCATGCAACCATTCATCATATGATGATGATGATAATAATAATAATAATAATAACAACAATAATAATAATAATAATAATAATAATAATAATAATAATAATAATAATAATAATAATAATAACTTTTATTTATAGACCGCCTCCTCTCCCCAAAGGGACTCGGAGCGGTGCACAGGGAAGTTAAAAAATACAAATATAAAAATACATAAATAGCTAAAATAGAAAATTAAACAAATTATCCCTGCGCTAAAACCCACTATACTAAAACTAAGCCCCCCTAAAAACCCAATTAAAAAACGGAAGACTAATCTAGGCCGGCCAAGCAGAAAAAGTGTGTTTTCAGTTTTTGACGGAAGGAGCGGAGGTCCGTAGTTGTTCTAATTTCGGGGGGAAGGTTGTTCCAGAGGGCTGGGCCCGCCACAGAGAAGGCCCTTCCCCTGGGTGTCACCCGCTGGCATAGCCTAGTGGACGGCACCCGGAGAAGTCCCTCTCTGTGGGAGCGAATCGGCTGCAGGGATGTATGGGGCAGTATCCGATCCCGCAGATAGCTAGGTCCCGTGCCATGGAGCGCTTTAAAGATGATAACTAACACCTTGAAGCGCACCCGAAAGACGACAGGCAGCCAATGCAGCTCGCGCAAGAGCGGTGTTACGTGGGTAAACCTCGAGGTTCCCATAATTGCTCGCGCGGCTGCATTCTGGACAAGCTGAAGTCTTCGGGTGCACCTCAAGGGGAGCCCCATGTAGAGAGAATTGCAGTAGTCCAGTCGGGATGTCATGAGGGCATGAGTGACTGTGCATAGGGCATCCCGATCCAATAGGGGACGCAACTGGCATACCAGGCGAACCTGGTAGAATGCCCTCCTGGCCACGGCTGTCACTTGATCTTCCATGGGCAGCCGGGTATCCAGGAGGACACCCAAGTTGCGTGCCCCATCCACAGGGGTAAGATGTTCGTCCCCTATGGCCAGTGATGGAGTCAACTGGTTGTACCGGGATGCCGGAAACCACAGCCACTCGGTCTTGGACGGGTTGAGTCTGAGTCTATTACTTCCCATCCAGGCCCGCACGGCTTCCAGGCACTGGCACATCACCGCTACGGCATCGTTGGGGTGGTTTGGGGTAGATATATACAGCTGCGTATCATCAGCGTAGAGATGGTACTCTACCCCAAAACCACGGATGATCTCGCCCAGCGGCTTCATATATGTGTTGAACAGGAGAGGCGAGAGGACCGACCCCCGAGGCACCCCACAAGTGAGGGGTCTAGAGGTCGACCTCTGCTCTCCTGCCAACACAAATTGCGATCGACCGGAGAGGTAGGAGGAGAACCACCGTAACACGGTGCCCCTCACCCCCAGCTCCTCCAGCCGATGCAATAGGATACCATGGTCGATGGTATCAAAAGCCGCTAAGAGGTCTAATAGGACCAGGATGGAGGAACAACCCCCATCTCTGGCCCTCCAGAGATCATCAACCAACGCGACCAATGCCGTCTCGGTGCTGTGCCCGGGCCGGAAGCCGGACTGGCGCGGGTCCAGATAATCAACTTCCTCCAGATGACGGGGAAACTGTTGTGCCACCACACTCTCTACAACCTTCGCCAGAAAGCGAAGGTTGGAGACCGGACGGTAGTTCACCAATAATGCTGGGTCCAGAGAGGGCTTCTTCAGGAGGGGTCTCACCATCGCCTCTTTAAGGGAGGCAGACAAGAAGCCCTCACTAAGAGAAGCGTTGACCACCTCCTGGAGCCAGCCTCGTGTAACCTCCCAGGATGCCAGTACAAGCCAGGAGGGACACGGGTCCAATAAACATGTGGTGGCTCGCAGTCGCCCACGTAACCTGTCCATATCTTCAGAAGTAACAGAGTCAAACTCTTCCCACAAAACTGTCTCAAGATCTGCCTTGGGGCATCCCACTGGGCCACTATCGATGGGGACTAACTCGCTCTGAATCTGAGCGATTTTATCCTGCAGATAAATCCCAAATTCCTCTGCTCTACCCTGTAAAGGGACTTCCCGCACCCTCTGTTGAAGGAGGGAGCGGGTCACCCTAAACAGGGCGGCAGGGCGGTTATCTGCGGATGCGATGAGAGTGGCACAATGATGACGTTTAGCCACTCTCAGTGCCACAAGGTAAGTCCGTAAATGGGCTCTCACCTGTGTTCGGTCAGATTCAGACCGTGTGGATCTCCATCTCCTCTCTAGGCATCTCTTGTGGCACTTCATCACCCTCAGCTCCTCGGTAAACCAAGGAGCCTGGGTGGTTCGTTGCCGCAAGGGCGCGACCCAATCCAAGGCTCCCGTGGCCGCAATATTCCATGCGGCCACGAGGTCCTCCATCGGGGCGCAGGTCAGGGACACAAGGAAGTGGCCCAAGCGCCGTCTGGAACCTGTCAGGGTCCATCAGGCGCCTGGGGCGGAACCATATAGGTGACTCAGGTTCCGCCTCCCCGCGGTGGGGTGTAGCGATTGGAAAGTCGAGCCGGAGAAGTGAGTGATCTGACCATGACAGGGGTGTGATGGCTATATCCCCTATACCCAGATCACTCTTCCATTGGCCAGAGACAAAGATTAGATCCAGCGTATGTCCACCCTCGTGCGTGGGGCCCTGAATTACTTGGGTCAGGTCCATGGCCGTCATGGAGGCCATGAACTCCCGAGCTACCTCTGATGATTCGCCCACCGATGGCCCACCGATGTTTTAGTCTCCAGTCCCCTAATCATCTTGGTTACTCTTCTCTGCACTCTTTCCAGAGTATCCACATCTTTTCTACATCGTGGCAACCAAAACTGTATGCAGTATTCCAAGTGTGGCCTTACCAAGGCACTATACAGTGGCATTAACACTTCACGTGATCTAGATTCTATCCCTCTGTTTATGCAGCCTAGAACTGTGTTGGCTTTTTTGGCTTATCCTTATTTCCAAGGATGTCATACGCTATCAAGTATCTGGCCTGTGGCATGTTTTATTGCTTTCCTGTTGATAGTGAATCCAAAAGGCAGAAGCTATTCATCACTTCTATAATTTCTTTGTCAGTTTTAAGGCTGATTGATGTACCCGTTGTCATTTCTTTGGTCTTCTTTGTATTTAATCTTAGTCTGCTCTTGTCACTGTGCTCTTGCCTTTCATTATTAGGGCTTGCAGATTATTTTAGGAAGAAGTAAAATATTAGGGCCCTTCCTTGCTATGTTTACATAATAATAGGATAAGAGGAACTAGCCATGAAACAACATGGCCACCGAAAAGTGATCAGGAACCGACTAACTACAAATACAAAATATGAGAACTAGAGTTTCAAAGGAAGAGGGCAGAAAGATTGCAAAGAGTCCTGACTCGACTACTGTAATGCTCTCTACATGGGGCTTCCCTTGAGGTGCACTCGAAAGCTACAGTTAGTCCAGAATCACCGCGTGGGTGATTACGGGAGCCTCTAGATGCTCCCATATAACACCGATCCTGCGCGAGCTGCACTGGCTTCCTGTGGCCTTTCAGGTGCGCTTCAAGGTTCTGACGACCATCTTTAAAGCGCTCCATGGCTCGGGGCCTAGTTATATGCGAGACCATCTCCTGCTCCATACATCCCTTCGGCCGATCCGCTCCCACAGAGAGGGCCTTCTCAGGGTGCCATCGGCCGGGCAATGCCGTCTGGCGACACCCAGGGGAAGAGCCTTCTCTGTGGCAGGCCCTGCCCTTTGGAACGACCTACCCCCTGAATTGCGTACCATCTCAGACCTCCGCCTCTTCCGCCAGTGTCTAAAGACACATCTTTTTCAGCAAGCCGGCCTAACCAAACCTCCCGTCGGGGCTATTTTAAACTGGGGATTTTAATTTGGATTTTAGCATAGGATTGTAATTTAATATGTTTTTAAATTTTGTATTTATTGTTTTGTATGTTTTTAAATTCCTGTGCGCCGCCCTGGGTCCTTTGTGGAGAAGGGCGGGATATAAATGTGATTAAAATAAAAAATAAAAAATAAAAGAGGCTGGCAGAGTAATGAAAGCGAGATTAGACATAAATAGTCAAGAGGTGAAAGGGAGTCAATTCTTAGCTTATCTTATAAATGGCAACTCAGCCCAGGTAGCAAGAAATCTGAGGAGAAGCATTTCAAATTATTCCAAAAGACGGTCTTAATAAATTCTCTATAAATGAAGGTCGAAAATCCTGTTGCAGTTTCCACGATTCTATATTTGCTCCAAATCTGCTTAAATTTATTTTAAGTTTACATTACTGAAAGCATACATTACTGAAGTCTGCATAAGTTTTGCTTCACTGAGCTTGCCCGGCTGAGTGGAAGCTGACATGGGCAAAGGGAAAAAGTAAAGGGATAATAGTCCCCGGAAAACTTAATACTGTGGCCCCCTTGGTGTTCTTTGAGCTTGTTTGTTGGCTTGCTGATGTTTCATTACCTGACAGGGTAACATCTTTAACAGGCGTGACTCAAGGCAGGCGAGGCGAGATAAGGAGTGAATAGGAGGAGTGGGGTGGGCAGCACAGGCAGGTGGGTGGGGCCAGCCAATGGTGGCATTTGCCGGTTCTCCAAACTGCACAGAATCGTTACAACCGGTTTGGGAGAACCGGTCTGAACCGGCTGAATACCACCTCTGGCTAGCACTGATGATATTCTCAAGTTGGACTATGCAAGCAAACAACTGAGCTCAGAGAACACCAAGGATCCTGAGCTACAGATATTCTCTTCTATTCAAATCTTAATACCTTTTCTATAGTTCATATCAAAGAGACTAGTGCTGCAGTTGCATTATTAACAGTGGTGGGTTCCTACCGGTTCAGACCGGTTTGGTCAAACCAGTAGTGGTTTGGCAGCCTGGGTTGCTGGAACTTGCAGCGACCCAGGCCTGCCACGCCCCTGAACCAGTCCTGTGGGTGGCACCTATGTCACCACCATCTTGTTTTTTGCTTCTGCGCATGCGCAGAGCAATCTTTATTGCATTGTGCATGTGTGTGTGGTGTGCATCAAGCGCAAAAGTGTGGCACATCCACGAGTGAACCGGCAGTAGTGACTGCTGGAACCAGGGGTGGGTTCCTGCCAGTTCTAACTTCTTCTATAGAAGAGGTTCCATAAATCTACAGTGCCGTTTAGAACCAGTTCCAGCTGCCTCCCCCCCACCTGTCTGCACATCATCAAGATGAAGAGCGAGAGGAAGAATTCTGGGAGTTGTAGTCCACAAGTCTTAAAGCTTCAAATGCCAGAGTTTCTGAGCCAACATTTTGGTTGCTAAGCAAGAGCGTTGTTAGGTGAGTTTCACCACATTTTACAAGTTGGCCACACCACCCAGTCACATGACTGCCAAGCAACTCCCACCCAGTCACGTGGCTGGCAAGCCACTCCCACAAAGCAGGCCACACCTATAGAAGAGGTTCTAAAAAAATTTGAAACCCACCACTGGCCGGAACCCATCCCTGATTACTAAGATAAATGACTGAATAGTAGCAAATCAGATCTGAAAAAAGTTCAGTTCAGAAGAGATTGAATATAACAATTCAACAACATTGTCCTCTGGATTTCTTTTGGTAAAAACTGATTGAAGGACTCAGAAGTACCTTGCGGGGGGGGGGGGGGGAGAAAAACAATAATCATGGCTAGCAGAGAATAGCCCTGAATATGGAAATCGGTTCAGAACTCATTATCCTTGAATGTAGACGGTGGTTACGTAACTACGTTATCTTTATCTGTGTCCAGCAATGAGAAAAACAAGGGAGGGAGGGGAGGGTGAGGAGAGGAGGAGTTGGCATGACCTCTCCTGTAGATGGAGCAGATGTGAAATGCAACAAGCGGTTACATAAAATGGAAAGAAACTTAATGAAATGGCTCTAAATGTGACAGCAATTCATGAAAAGATTAATTACCAAGAGTAAAGACAAACCGATGCCAGGAATTGATAGGATTGATGTGAGTATCCCAAATCCTGCTGTGCAACTGGGGCCAGAGAGTACAGCCTTAATCTGCGGGTCTATTGTTTTTCTCCATAGAAAGAACCAGATTCAGCGGCCGAAACAAGGAGGATTATGATCCTGTTTTTGTGGGAGAAGGAAAAAAGATTTGTAGGACTAAAATGACTTTGTTCCCAAAAATTCTTCTCGGAAATTGGTTAAGCCAACATTTACCAAGCATTCAGCACATGCCAACATTTTTCACATATTGCCTAAGATGTGTGGTTGGTGGAAGGGGATATTTTTAAACGTGGTATTTGATGGAAATTCAGAATTTGTTTTACAGGATTTATCATCTGATGCATTCACAAATTAAAGGAATCAGTATATCCCCAGAATATTCTTAGTCACATATTCATCGCAAAATTTCAAGTGATAACAGTGTAAACTTCAGGAAATGTACATTAACATTTCAGCCCTCTTTGGTAACAACTATTAGGGTTTCTCCCCCACTGACTCAAAGTTCTCTCTACTCATCCTTGAGTAAGCACAAAATAACATCAACTTCAAATCTTCTGTTCCCATTGCCAATCACTATGCCAGGGTTCCAAATAGCATCCAAAATTAAAAGTATTGCTCAAAGTTCCAATTTATTAAGAGAGCCATGTTGGCACATCTGGAAAAACCCAAATCTGAAAGCTTCCTGGTTTTCCCCACCCAGTTGAAGTTTAAGATCTTGCCCCCACAACCACAAGTCCATCACATGGTCCTACCTTCCATTGCCATTCTGGCAGTTCCACCCATCCAGTTCCGGTTGGGTTCAGAGGTGCAGAGACAAAGGATGACCTTGGCTTTCTTGAAGGAATTTTGTTTTAGCTACATAGCATCTAACTTTGTACAACCCCCCCCCCCTTCCCATTTCCCCACAGTAGAAAAGGCATAGTAGAATAAGAGAAAGTGTGGCAGGCCAAAGATCCAAGAGGAATATGACTGCAGGCCTGACACACTATCCTGTCTAAACTTCCAAACCATGTTCCACTGGCTTTAGAGAAGATGATTGGTTTTCTGCTCTGATTTTGCTGGGACTCCCTTCAGCTTGTCAGCAAACAACCCAGGAAAATATGTCCTAGAACAGGGTTGTCAAACTCGTGTCATCATGGTGGCATCACATGATGTATCCAGACTTTCCCCCCCTTGCTAAACCAGTATGGTCAGCACATGACGCATCTGGCCCATGGGTCACAAATTTGACAGCCTTGTCCTAGAGCAGAGATTCCCAAACCTGGCAACTTTAAGACTTGTGGACTTCAACTCCCAGAATTCTCCAGCCAGCATAGCTGGCTGGAGAATTCTGGGAGTTGAAGTCCACAAGTCTTAAAGTTGCCAAGTTTGGGAACCTCTGTCCTAGAGGATCGCTGCTGGTGGGAACTGATGAACCTAGTGCTTTCTCCACCTGTTTTTCCCTAGATTGCGTCATTTGCTTTTCCATTCAGTTCTGACATCGCACAAATTGCATAATACATAAGCCAATGTTTTTCAAGTTGTTAATTTTAAGACATTTTGATTTCGATTTCAAGAATTTTCCAGCCAGTTTCTGGAGAATTGGAGAGTTGAAGTTCACAGATTTTAAAGTTGACAAGTTTGAAAATCACCCCTGTAAAAAAACAAAAACAAAACTGCACTAAAGAAGCTGAGTCACTAATACAGGTTCTTGGGACAAAATCCTTTCATTTAGGATTTCTCTCCACTTCCTGTAGTTTCTCTGATTCTGGGCCATCTGTGGGGAGAAATGGTATGATCAAAGTCAGTGAGTGCACCAAACTGGCAAGACTTCAGTTGCACAGCTGCAGACATCACTCTGACTATGTCATTCGTCCTGTGGATTTTGCTATTACATTTTGTTTGTACAGTTACAGCAAGCTAGATTTTTCTAATGTCTATTGTATTAATCCAATCAACTGTCAAAACACTAGTAATCCTTGCTTCGACCTATTAGTTACATTGAAATAAGAACAAGCATAGTTGTCTGCAAGGAAGGTGGTCAAAAAAGTCAATATGGCAGCCATAACCATGCAGTCAATGCCACATTCCTTTGTATAATAATAATAATAATAATAATAATAATAATAATAATAATAATAATAATAATAATAATAATAATAATAATAATAATAATAATAATAATAATAATAATAATAATAATAATAAATAATTTATTAAATTTCTAAACCGCCCCCTCTCCCCGAAGGGACTCGGGGCAGTGTACAGGAAAATTAAGAACATCCGGAGCGACGGATGCGACAGCCGGACTAAAACGCTCACTGATGCACTTTTTAAAACTCTGATTGTATATATATTTTAGTTATTTATTAAGATATATATCATACTTTACATCTGGAATTGCGGCCAAACGATGCTTTTTAAAATCTTAGGACCCATGCTTTTATTTATGTATTTACATCATTGACTGTATATTTATAAATAATTATCTATTTATATTTAATTATTTATTAATACCATGTACTCGAAGCTAGACTTGCTACGACTGCGAGAGGCCCCGCTCTCGCAGGTTTGGCCCTCCATTCTAACAAGGGCCAGCCTTGATGAGGGACTCATTGATCCGGAGAGGTGGAAGAAACGTGGTCTTAGGGGTTTTTTAAGTCGTAGGTTGTTGTCTATTTTAGGGGGTACCAGGGAGGGGGGTGGGCATTATAGACAGGTAGAGACAGAGGGTGAAAGAGAGGGCCAGGCCAGCAGGCGACGGAGGGAGGCGGACGGTGCCGTTAGTAGGGGGGAACTAAGAGTCGTCCCGGTGGAGGGCATACCTATCAATAGGGTCGTGGGGAGAGGCAGGTCTGAGGGGAGACAAGTTCCATCCTCCCGGTTTGGGGCACGTGGCCGTTGGTTTCAAATGGTCGGGTGCCACAACCCCTGCAGGCTAGGTGGTCAGGGAGTACAGAGCCAGGGCCTGCGGCTGATGTTTTGCAATGCCAGGTCCGTTGTCAACAAAGCCCCCCTCATCCATGACCTTGTGTCAGAGGGGGAGCCGGACCTGGTAGGAATTGCGGAGACCTGGTTGGGCCACGAGGGAGGACTCCCCCTCGTTGAAATGTGCCCACCAGGTTACCGCGCTTTTCATCAGCCCCGGGCCCTTGGTAGGGGTGGTGGGGTAGCGGTTGTCATTAGGGAAGGTCTTGAGCCGAGAGAGACCATTGTGCCACAGACCACCGGTTGTGAGTCCCTCTGCGTGAAGTGGGGCCTAGGGAGGCAGTTGGGCTTGCTGGTTGTATACCTGGCTCCCCGCTATGTAGCAGCAGCCCTGCCCGAGCTCCTCGAGGTGATCGCTACGATGGCAGTTGAGACCCCCAGACTTTTAGTCATGGGGGACTTTAACCTGCCATCGGTGGGCGAATCATCCGAAGTAGCTCGGGAGTTCATGGCTTCCATGACAGCCATGGACCTGACCCAATTAATTCAAGGCCCCACCCACGAGGGTGGACACACACCGGATCTCATCTTTGTCTCTGGCCAATGGAAGAGTGATCTGGGTACAGGGGATATAGTCAGCACTCCCTTGTCATGGTCAGACCACTCACTTCTCCGGCTCGACTTTCCAACCGCCACCCCCCACCGCGGGGAGGCGGAACCTGAGTCATCTATCTGGTTCCGCCCCAGGTGCCTGATGGACCCTGATGGGTTCCAGGCGGCGCTTGGGCCATTTCCTGTATCCCTGACCCGCGCCCCGATGGAGGACCTCGTGGCCGCATGGAATACTGCGACCATGGGAGCCTTGGTCGGGTCGCGCCCTTGCGGCCTCTCTTGCGGCGGCGAGCTACCCTGGCTCCTTGGTTTACCGAGGAGCTAAGGGTGATGAAACGCCACAAGAGATGCCTAGAGAGAAGATGGAGGTCTACTCGATTTGAATCTGACCGGACACAGGTAAGAGCCCATTTACGGACTTACATTGTGGCACTGAGAGTGGCCAAACGTCATCATTGTGCCACTCTCATAGCATCCGCAGAAAACCGCCCTGCCGCCCTGTTTAGGGTGACCCGCTCCCTCCTTCAACAGAGGGTGCGGGAAGCCCCGCTACAGGGTAGAGCAGAGGAATTTGTGATTTTTCTGCAGGAGAAAATCGCTCAGATACAGAACGAGCTAGCCCCCATTGATGGCCCAGTGGGATGCCACGAGACAGATCTTGTTTGGTAGGAGTTTGACTCTGTTGCTTCCGAGGATATGGACAGATTACGTGGGCGACTGCGAGCCACCACATGTTTATTGGACCCGTGTCCCTCCTGGCTTATACTGGCATCCTGGGAGGTGACACGAGGCTGGCTCCAAGAGGTTGTCAACGCTTCCTTAAGTGAGGGTTCCTTGCCTGCTTCCCTAAAAGAGGCTATGGTGAGGCCCCTCCTTAAGAAGCCCTCTTTGGATCCAGCTTTATTAACCAACTATCGTCCAGTCTCCCACCTTCCCTTCTTGGCGAAGGTTGTTGAGAGTGTGGTGGCACAACAGTTTCCCCGTCACCTGGAGGAAGTTGATTATCTAGACCCGCGCCAGTCCGGCTTTCGGCCCGGGCATAGCACTGAGACAGCATTGGTCGCGTTGGTTGATGATCTCTGGAGGGCCAGAGATGGGGGTTGTTCCTCCATCCTGGTCCTATTAGACCTCTCGGCGGCTTTCGATACCATCGACCATGGTATCCTATTGCATCGGCTGGGGGGGTTGGGAGTGGGAGGCACCGTTTTACGGTGGTTCTCCTCCTACCTCTCTGGCCGATCGCAATTTGTGTTGGCAGGAGAGCAGAGGTCGACCTCGAGACCCCTCACGTGTGGGGTGCCTCAGGGGTCGGTCCTCTCGCCTCTCCTGTTTAACACATATATGAAGCCGCTGGGTGAGATCATCCGTGGCTTTGGGGTAGAGTACCATCTATACGCTGACGACACCCAGCTGTATATTTCTACCCCAAACCATCCCAACGATGCCGTAGCGGTGATGTGCCAGTGCCTGGAAGCCGTGCGGGTCTGGATGGGAAGTAATGGACTCAGGCTCAACCCGACCAAGACCGAGTTGCTGTGGTTTCCGGCTGCCCGATTCAACCAGCTCACTCCATCGCTGGCCATAGGGGACGAACATCTTGCCCCTGTGGATGGGGCGCGCAATTTGGGTGTCCTCCTGGATGCCCAGCTGTCCATGGAAGATCAAGTGACAGCCGTGGCCAGGAGGGCGTTTTACCAGGTTCGCCTGGTTCGCCAATTGCGCCCCCTATTGGATTGGGACGCCCTTCGCACAGTCACTCATGCGCTCGTGACATCCCGACTGGACTATTGCAACTCTCTCTACATGGGGCTCCCCTTGAGGTGCACCCGGAGACTTCAGCTAGTCCAGAATGCAGCCGCGCGAGCAATTATGGGAACCGCTAGGTTTACCCATGTAACACCGATCTTGCGCGAGCTGCACTGGCTACCTGTCGTCTTCCGGGTGCGCTTCAAGGTGCTGATTATCATCTTTAAAGCGCTCCATGGCTCGGGACCTAGCTATCTGCGGGATCGGATCCTGCCTCATACATCCTCACGGCCGATTCGCTCCCACAGAGAGGGACTTCTCCGGGTGCCGTCCACTAGACTTTGTCAGCGGGCGACGCCCAGGGGAAGGGCTCTCTCTGTGGCGGGCCCGGCCCTCTGGAACGACCTTCCCCCCGACATTAGGACGACCATGGACCTCCGCTCCTTCCGTCTCAAATTAAAAACTCATTTCTTCTGTCTGGCCGGCCTAGGATAGTCTCTCTGTCTTTGGGGTTTTATTGGGGTTTTATAATATAGCTTAGTTTTAATGGGAATTTTAGCGCAGGGTTAGATTTAATTTATTTTTAATGAAATGTTTATATGTATTTATTGTTTTACTGTGCCTGTGCACCGCCCCGAGTCCCTGTGGGGAGAGGGTGCGGTTTAGAAATATTAAAATTATTATTATTATTATTATCTAAAAACATAACAATACATACATAATTAAAACCAAATTAAATAATTAACCCTGTACTAAAATTTGTAAAACATTAAAACTGTATCCCATTAAAAACCTGATTAAACAATTTAAGCTACAGACTGGGGTGAGGAGCATAAATTAGGCCAAGCCAGCCTGATGGAACAGATAGGTTTTTTACTTTTTGGCGGAAGGAGCGGAGGTCCGTAGTAGTTCTATTATCGGGGGGAAGGTCGTTCCAAAGGGTTGGGCCCATCACAGAGAAGGCCCTTCCCCTGGGCGTCGCCCGCTGGCATTGCCTAGCAGACAGCACCCGGAGAAGTCCCTCTCTGTGGGAGCGAATCGGCCGAAGGGATGTATGGGGCAGGATACGATCCTGCAAATAACTAGGTCCTGTGCCATGGAGCGCTTTAAAGATGGTTACCAACAACTTGAAACGCACCTGAAAGGCCACAGGCAGCCAGTGCAGCTTGCGCAGGAGCGGTGTTACGTGGGAGTATCTGGGAGCTCCCAAAATTGCCTGCGCGGCCGCATTCTGGACCAGCTGTAGTCTTCGGGTGCACCTCAAGGGGAGCCCCATGTAGAGAGCATTACAGTAGTCTAGATGCATGCTGCTTATTTTCCCTAATACTACTTTGTGATTTTCTCAACTCTTTCCAGAAGTATAACAAGATGGCGGCAAAAAGGACTGACCAGAGATCTGAGGGAAGGCAATATTCTTTTTCCAGCCTGAAATATCCATAAACACTAGTTTGATCAAGTTTGTTTCTTTTTTTTAAACATCTTCTTCTCTTAAAATATAAAAAAATAATCTCTTATTCCCATATTTTATCTATTTTAAAGTTTTTAAAGCCTCCTCATTCAGTTCTGCTCAGTAAAAGCCCATTAGGAGGTGCCAGAGATAACATTGTATCTGTTTTCATCTTGATCAATTAAACCAATTTTATATTCCTTCCTTTTACTCTATATCTTTTTATATACCTTCACTTTACTGTTAACAGTCTTGATCCTTAGTTTAAATTTAAAATATTTTGTTGCATACTATATTGGTAAGACAAATTTAAGTGCTTTAAGCCCTCTGGAAACCACTCTTTTGTAGGCTGTTCACAAAGAACAGCTATTAACAGAACTTGTGGGTGATTTCAGTTGCCTCATTGGAGGCAGAGGAATTGCGAAAGGTTGGGTCTTCAATTCTGCTAAGGTCATTGGCTCAACAGAACCATCTTCAGTTCGCCATTTCTTTCCCTGAAGTCTACAAAGGTCATCAAACTTATTTCTGGTCACCCAACTTCACTTTTAAGATGGTGAGTAGTGAAACAACAGATTTTACTGGCCTTGAAGCTGTTATTGGATGGTATCAGGGTAACATGGAAAAATCCTTTTAATGTTGGTACAACTTATTATTACCTAAGGCAGTTTCCCTATTTCCCTATTATGTTCTTCCCTAAAAGGAAGAACATAAGATAGTCAGGAACACAGGAATATCATGGGACAAATCTAATACAGTATACAGAACACACAGAAGAAAAAGGAGAGGGAAAAGAGAAAGTCCCCCTTTATACTTACAGCAACTAATCATAGCATAGATGGCATCATGCATGAGTCAGCACCCTCCAACTTATCAACTACAACCTGCGTGTTCTGGCCTATTGTACACTTCTACTGTTCCACTCCTAAATTCAATATCCTAACACAGACAACGTTAGAACTTGAAAAAAACAGATCAGAATGGAAGTGTTGGGACAAATCCATTAGGACTATAGATGCTGGAACCACATGCCCAGAGCAAAGGTTTTCTGAGGGAAAGAATCAAGTCCTGTCTCTGTCCCAGGACTTGATAGGCCTTTTCCCTCTGTTGTTAACACTACATTGATGCCTTTAATGATAGGATCCATTTGACCGGATTACATGTAGCTGCCAGAGATAAAGAGGAGTTCAAGTGAAGAATCATGGTATATCCCAAATAACAGCAAAAACATATGATGAAGAGAAGGACCAGGGGAGACATGATAGCAGTGTTCCGATATCTCAGAGGGTGCCACAAAGAAGAGGGAGTCAAACTTTTCTCCAAGGCACCTGGGGGCAGGACAAGAAGCAATGGGTGGAAACTAACCAAGGAGAGAAGCAACTTAGAATTAAGGAGAAATTTCCTGACAGTAAGAACAATTAACCTCTGGAACAGCTTGCCTCCAGCAGTTGTGAATGCCCCAACCCTGGAAGTCTTTAAAAAGATGTTAGACAGCCATTTGTCTGAAATGGTATAAGGTTCCTGCCCATGCAGGGGGTTGGACTAGAAGACCTACAAGGTCCCTTCCAACTCTGCTATTGTATTATTGTATTATTGTATTATACTGTATATTTCTCATTTCCTCCTTATTACTTACCTTGCCCAAACATTTACCTAATCTTCGTAAAATACTTAAATAGCAGAATATTATGTATGTTACAGGACAAGACAAGGGCTAAGTCAGGGGTGAAATCTACTTGTCTTTGCTATGGTTCACAAATGTGAGCACATGGACCATCCCCACGCATGCGCAGGAACTTTTGTGCATGCGCAAAGCATCAAACACAGACATTATGATGCCCCGGTGAGTGGGTGGAGCCTGCTATCAAGCACACCTGCAAAGGTAAGTAGACCAGCGAGGGGGGGGGATCCATTGTGCCCTACAATTTAGATTAGCTAGAAAGCAGGAAATCCTGCTTTCTAGCTAAAATAAATTGCGTCTCACAGCTGAGTGTCGGAAATACCAGTTCGCACAAACTGGTAGCATATTTTTACTACCTGTTCTGGTAAGCCAGTAGCTGTTTCACCCCTGGGCTAAGTATAAGAGATATATTTTTATATTTCAAAAGAAAACTTTATAAAGGCACCAACTTTTTCATGGATATGAACAAACTTGCATAATATTGATAATTCCACTAAAACAGGGGTCTGCAAAGTTGGCTCTTTTAAGACTGGTGGGCTTCAACTCCCAGAGTTCCCCAGCCAGCTGGCTGGGGAACTCTGGGAGTTGAAGTCCACCAGTCTTAAAAGAGCCAACTTTGCAGACTCCTGCACTAAAAGATCACAAATTTATTTCTATTGAAAGATGGAGAATCACACCTGAAAGCTGTGAGTGCTATTCAGACACATTTTCTTCTTACTCAGCAATAAAATATCAAAAGTAACCTAAGCTAACCACAATTCTGCTATATTTAATTTTAATTTCACAATGTCAAATACTTAGTTATTCCTAAGTATTTATATTTATACTTTTACAGCTGAGACTGATAGCCTCTTACTGGGTTTTTAATAGAATTCCTTTTTATTACAACTTCTAACAATCCAAGACTAAAGACAGGGGCATCTGTCATAAGAGGGTGGAAGAGATTAAAGAAAAGTGAAGATGGTAGCACAACTATGTGATCAAAGCCCCACCTTTTTTTATTGCCTTCCCTTTTGACCTCCCACTTACTGGAGTGCTCAACTCCAGAATATATTTTCACTTTAATTAACAAGCATGCTTTTTGCAAAATCCCATTTTTTTTAAAATTATATTTGTTCCTGTTGTGTGGAAAAGTGAGGTATACATTTAAGTAATAAATAATAAAAAGGTAGCATGGCACATTTAGAATGTAGTGATCTGACATCTTTCCCTCCCTTATTTAATTCAAGCCCAGAAAAGGTAATGGTTGAAGAGGAATGCAGTAAATTCAGAGAAAGACAGTGTCAGATTCTGGTTAATGCCAAGGTTCCAAGTAACACCCTTAATGAAAGGAGACTCTGAGACTTGAGTTTCCTCAAAGTTCCATTTTATTAGAGGTGTCATATTGGCACATCTGGGAAAACCCGAGTCTGAAAGTTCCCAAGTTTTCCCCACCAAATGAAAATTCAAGTCCCTGCCCAGTACCCACATGTCCATCACATGGCCTAATCAGGCACCATCCAAAACTGGAGATGCCACTCCATCACCTCTTCATGGCTGCAGGGCAAGATGGCCTTGAATTTCTGAAAAAGAAGGCTATTTTGACTATATATCTCCCAGACTCCATATAATCCCCCCTTCCATTTTCCCACAGTAGAAAATGTGGCAGGCCTGAAGGCCCAAATGTAAAAGATGGCTTCCAGGTCTGACAGACAGTTTTAATTGCAACTGTAATCATGTTTTTTTTTTAATCTCATCTTAGTAAAAACAAAAAGCAGAGTTAGGAAAGACCTCAAATATTATCCCGGCCAATCCCTTACTATTGCAGAAGACTTCATTCCCAGTAATGAAGGAAAAGACTCTAATGACAAAGCAGCCTGTTTCGCTCTCAATCAACTTGTATCATCAATCTATATAAATAAAAATGTAAAATAGATTGTACGAATCCACTAATCTCAAAAACTACTGAACCGGTCTGCCTCAAATTTTGACACAATGTTGCCAAGGACTTCCGATAATAGAATACCTACTCATTTACAGTAGGTAGGTAAGTAGAGGGATAGACAGAGAGGGAGAAATACCGTAGGTAGGTAGGTAGGTAGGTAGGTGTATAGATAGATAGCGAGAAATACAGTAGGTAGGTAGGTAGGTAGGTAGAGGAATAGAGAGATAGGGGGAAATACAGTAGGTAGGTAGGTAGTGGGATAGAGGGGGAAATAAAGTAGGTAGGTAGGTTGGGGGTTATATGGTGGTTGTGTGTATGTGTGCAGGTGTAGATCTACACACAGATTGGTTGGCCATTTAACCAGACTGGGCCACAGCAACGCGTGGCCGGGTATAGCTAGTACTACATATAATCCTTTCTAAAATATAATTGAAATCCCTCTTTTAAAAAAAACAGTTTGAGGCCAAACTGTTGGAACAGAAAACAAAACAACTTCATCAGGTATGTCACAGGCAGGCAACACTTTTGTGAATGGATGCTCTGTTCTTTTTCTTCCAAGGCGAACTGAGTCTAATTTCCTTCTGCAGTGGGATTAGATGAACATATTTGATAAAACTTGGCTTCTGATAGTGCTTGTCATGAAGTTGCATAGAAGCCTTAGCTCTAAGCATAAGCTCTTCAAGATTGTAGGGTTATTCTTATACTAACACACTGCTAATAATTTCAGCCTGGTGCCAGGTGGATGCCAGTGAAGGAAACATAGCAAGTCTTTTCAAAATCTGTCAATTAATATTTTTTTTTGAAGTGAAGCCATTTCTTTACTGTTGCAGAACAGCTTAACATCTTTGTCCAAAATAGCAGCTTTATTGTCAGGGAAGTCCAAAATATTCCACCATAGTAGCCAAATGTGTAATAAACAGTACCCTGAGAGCAGGACAAACGCCATTGCTTGCCGATGCAGATGGTTTCCGTTCCAAGGTCCTAAATTCAATCTCTGGGTTCGTTTCTGAAAGAACACCAACTTTTATTGGGATTCAAAATAATAGAATTGGAAGGGACCTTCGAGGTCGTGTACTCCAGAGGTCTCCAACCTTTGCAACTTTAAGTCTGAAGGACTTCAGCACTGGAACGTATTGATTCCCTCTGATTTGAACTTCCATCAAACTGGAACAAAGTGTTCTTGTGCAATATAAATGACCTTTCAAATCACCAACGTGATTCAGAGGTGTTGGGATCAATGATTTTATTTGAATTGTTGATTTGATTCAGAAAGTTAGTTCAATTTAAAAATTCACTTGAATTTCTGTCCAATCAGATCTTCAAATCAAAACTTTGCAGAAGTCTAATAGACTGGGCTGGTTTTGGAGAGGCTGAATAGACACAAAAGAGAAAAATGAGCACAATACTCACAACTTTAGGATAAGAGTTAAAGCAGGAGTCTCCAACCTTTGCAACTTTAGGTCTGAAGGACTTCAGCTCCAGCTTTGCTGGCTGGAGAATTCTGGGAGCTGAAGTCCTTCAGACTTAAAGTTGCAAACGTTGGGGACCCCTGGTGTACTCCATCCCCCATGCTCAAGCAGGAGTGCTTATACCATTTCAGACAAATGGTGGCCCAATCTCTTCTTTAAAACCTTCAGTGTTGGAGCATCCACAACTTCTGGAGGCAAGTTGTTTCACTGCTTAATTGTTCTAATTGTTAAGTGAACCTGGCTTCTCTATTGACTTTGCTTGTCAGAAGGTCGCAAAACAGGATCACATGATCTCGGGACACTGCAACTGCTCCATGACTCGGGGCCTAACTATATGTGAGACCATCTCCTGCTCCATACATCCCTTCGACCGATCCGCTCCCATAGAGGGGGCCTTCTCAGGGTGCCATCAGCCAGGCAATGCCGTTGGCGGCACCCAGGAGAAGGGCCTTCTCTGTGGTGGGCCCTACCCTCTGGAACGACATGCCCCCTGAACTACACACCATCTCAGACCTCCGCCTTTTCCACCAGCGTCTTAAAATGCACCTATTTCAACAAGCCGGCCTAGCATAACCTCCCGTTCCTGATTGTTATTAGCTATAAATTTTAATTAGGGGGATTTTACATTGTTTTAGCACAGGGTATGGGTTTAATAGGTTTTTAATAATGGTATTTTGTATATTTGTATTGTTTTTTAAATTTTCCTGTGCGCCGCCCTGGGTCCTTTTTTAGGAGAAGGTGCGGGTTATAAATTTGGAATAAAGAAATAAAGAAATAAAGAAATAAAGAAATAAATATGAACCAGTTGCCAAGCATCTGAATTTTGATCACATGATCATGGAGATGCTGCAAAGGTCGTAACTGTGAACACAGTCATGGGTCATTTTTTTCAGTGCTGTTGTAACTTTGAATGGTCACTAAGCAAACTGTTGCAAGTCAAGGACTACTTGTAACTGTAACTATTATAGAAACGTTGAGAAATGAGAGTGGTAGAATCGTTTTATTAGAAGATTAACTATCAATTTTGTATGAAAGAAGATAGACATATCTTATTTTTTTTGTCCCCCTCAGTAAGAATCCTGCTTGGCCAGAGGAGCTTTCCAGATTTCATTATTTTAAAACTATCAGATGCCTCCTTCAAAGTTAACGTTGCAGTCAAATCTCTTGAAATGGACTTCTGAAATCCTTGGAAGATTTATTCCATGTTAAAAAAATAAAACCCATCTGCTCAGTGGATATGTCTACATTTATGCAACATAGACTTAAATAAAACTCCATAAACTAAGAATTAATTACTTTATAATCTCTCTGAATTAGCCATGCAGAATCTCTTATTTTAGGTATTTTATTTTGAGTCAGTTGTTTCTGTTTTTTCTCCCTGTTCCCCATGGATCTGTACACATTCAGTCATGAATATTCAATGCATGTAATTGATCCAGCTGCAATACCACAGATCTAAAAATATGTATGTGTATATATATAAGGCACACACACACACTCCCTCACACACACACATATATATACATACACACACTCACACACACATATCAAAATCAAATCAAATCAAGTTTAATTTGTAGACCGCTCCCTCTCCCCGAAGGGACTCGGTGTGGTGCACAGGAGATTAAAAAGCATACAAACATAGAAACACTATAAATATATAAAATCAAATTAAACAACTATATCCCTGCGCTAAAAACCTAAAATCCTTAAAAACCCAATTAAAACAATTTAAATATTCAGACTAAAGGCTGGAAAGGTAGATTAGGCCAGGCCGGCCTGCTGGAAGAAATGAGTCTTAAGCTTTTGGTGGAAGGAGCGGAGGTCGGAGGTTGTTCTGAGCTCAGGGGGGTAGGTCGTTCCATAGAGTTGGGCCTGCCACAGAGAAGGCCCTTCTTCTGGGCGTCGCCCACTGGCATTGCCTAGTGGACGGCACCCGGAGAAGTCCCTCTCTGTGGGAGCGAATCGGTCGAAGGGATGTATGGGGCAGGATGCGATCTCGCAGATAGCTATGTGTGTGTATACATATATATGTATGTATCTTTCTATGTATATATACACACACACACATATACACACATGTGTATATGTATAGATGTATATATGTGCATATATATATATATGTATATATATGTATATATGTATGTATATGTGTATATATATGTATATATATATACACACACACACATACACACATGTATATATATATATATATATGTGTGTGTGTTAGTTTTATGAGCTGATCAATAAATTAAATATATATATATATATATATATATAAGCTTAACAAGCTTATATATATATAAAAGCTTAACAAATATACCGTAAATACTTTAATACTTTAAAGTCATTCCTTACAATTTTCATTTGTCAATAGTCTGTTTTTTCAAAAAAAAAAATCAATTTCTTTTATTGATTTTTTTTGTAAATTAACAAACTGAAGGACATCTAGCAATGACAATATTGCAGTCCACTAATATGGATTTTCCTGCCTAAACCACTTGATTTCATTACGAGAGGATGATCAAAAATTATACAGCAAGTGAACCAATGCTAGAGTTCACAACACAATTAATCATCAATCAAGAAATGGAAAAATAATCCAGTCATAAGCAGGTTTCCAATATGACTGAAAAAAAGTATTCCTGTTTAGATTTAGTTGTCAACTGAATGAAATTCCTGCATACTTGCACGAAGAGCATAGACGAATTTGGCTTTTGAAATTTTATTTTGGTGACAAACTGAATCCAGCTAAAAATTCCCACGGTTATCTACTTATGCACCACCAGGATTTGCAAATCCTAGCTTCTATCTATGTGATAATTTGGAATAAAAACAAGGCTTGATGGCCTTTAATCAATCATACAGATTTATCTGAGACATTTCAAGCCCATCAAGACTACATAATGTTTGTTAGTATCCAGAATGTCTTGGTCAATGTTGACATTTGAATATGTATAGATTAATGTTGCTAATCCTGTGACAATTTTCATTTTGCTATTATAAAAAATAAAATATTAGAAATATGTTATGCTATATATCATATATAATAAAATGTATATTTTACATAATAAAATTATAACAAAATTATATATTATAGAATTAAATGTTTTCACTGGGGTGTATGTGGCTTTCTTGCTAAAAAGCAAAAGCAAAAAATAATCTCAGAGCTGAAAAGCTTCAATTTATATTTTTAAAAACTTTCTTTTTTTAGATATACTTCTCAATGCTCTAATATCAAAAACACCTTCATGAAAAAATTAAATCCAGAATATTCGAAAATGTATGATTTAATAATGAAAACAATGGATATGGTGGGATCCTTTTAAAACTGTAAAATAATGGTAGATTTAAACAACAAAACCTGAAACTTAGTTCAATATACAAACCATAATAGCATATAAAAAAGAGAACAATCCTGACTGGGGATATCCCTACCTATATCATAAAAACAAAGAAAGCCATAATAAATGTGGAAAGAATATAGTAGGAAGAAGTGGGATTTTTAAAAGAAATCCCGCAATGCTTGCAAAGGCTTGTGTTGATGGCATTGACATTCTGCACTCCTCCAGGTTATAGAAGATAGATAGATAGATGGATAGATGGATGGATGGATGGATGGATGGATGGATGGATGGATAGATAGATAGATAGATAGATAGATAGATAGATAGATAGATAGATAGATAGATAGATAGATATAGGCAAGCAGGCAGACTGCGTGGATAAGCAGATGGATGGACAGACATGATATAGAGCCATGATGGCGAACCTATGGCATGCATGCCACAGGTGGCATGCAGAGCCATATCTGCCAGCATGCGAGCTGTCAGCTCCAGTGTGCATGCGCGTACTGGCTAGCTGATTTTCTGCCTTCCAGAACTATTTTTGCCTTCTCGTGTATAATTAAGCCTGATTAATCTTCTAGTTAATGGATGTAGGGTTAAGATATCAGTTTTAAAGTAGTTATTTTCTCCCTTGGTCTGATACTTAAGAACAACACTGTTGGATCTGGCCAGAACCTTCTTAGCCCATCTTTATTTCTCATAATGGGCAACCAGATAGTAACCTCCTTTCTTCCAATATTCCTGTGCCACTGAAATTTGGAGGGATGCTCTCTCTAAGTCAGAGGTAACTGAGATTTCAAAATTAATGGACTGAAAGAACTGCCCTTAGTTAAGGTAGCCAATCCCTGTTCTAGCCAAGGGCTACGTCAAAGTTAAAATAACTTAGGCTTTGTTACCCATTAAGTTGAAGGAAAGGCAGGTGATTGGGAATGATGAACAACAAAGGCAGGATAGCAATTGGCAATGAAAACAGTAATTTTTTTCCAAATTAGTCCTTAATGAAAAAAAATTGCCCTTTGTGATACAATGCCAGCGGGCGACGCCCAGGGGAAGGGCCTTCTCTGTGGTGGGCCCAATTCTCTGGAACGACTTACCCCTGAATTGAGAATGACCATGGACCTCCGCTCCTTCCGCCAGAACCTTAAAACTTATTTTTTCCAACAGGCCGGCCTGGCCTAACTCACACCACCTAGCCTATAGTCTGCAGTTAAATTGTTTTAAATTGGTTTTTAGGGATAATGTTTTAACATATTTAAATTTTTTAGCACAGGGATGCTAATTTAATCTGGTTTTATATTTTGTAAATTGTTATGTTTATATATGTTTTAAATTGCCTCTGCACCGCCCCGAGTCCCTTTGGGGAAAGGGTGCGGTATATAAATTTAATTAACTATAACTATAACTAGATATCAGGCCTCCAAATTATCTTTTCTTCTGGACCTTAGGCCTACCACACTTTCTATTATTCTACTATGCATTTTCTATTGTGGGAAAATGAGAGGGGGGGATTGTACAGAGTTAGATGATATGTAGCCATAACAAAATTCTTTCTAGAAGTCAAGGTCATCCTTTGTCTTTGCACCTCTGCACCTGACCGGAACTGGATGGGTGGAACTGCCAGAATGGCAGTGGAAGATTGGACCACATGATGGACTTGTGGATGTGGGGGCAAGATCTTGAACTTTCAAGTGGGTGGGAAAACTGGGAAGTTTTCAGATTTGGGTTTTCGCAGATGTGCCAACATGGCTCTCTTATTAAATTGAAACTTTGAGCAATACTTAGCCTTGGACTCTGATTTAATTTTGGATGCTATTTGAAACCCTGACACTAGAACACACCCATTTTTCCCCATTTTCTAAAGGACAGCTTCATATCTTCACCAAACATGTAAGAAAAATGGTCAAGAAACATGAAGAGGCATGCTGAAGAGAAGAAATAGCTGCGAAGAAACAGCAATAACAACAATTGGCAATTTCTAACAGTACTGTTTTTAACCTATGTTTGTTAAGGATTGAGGATTTCCATCTACTTCCTCATCAGAGACTTACAAATCAAAGGTACAGATACAGATTATCTCTTAACATCAACTTGTATTTTGGATTTCAAAAATTGGTGGTTTGAAGCCATGGGAGAACTTTTGTAACCTGATACCTTGCCATAGGCGTAGGAAGGAAAATGGCATACTAATAAATGACTAATCAGCACCAGGTTACTGTTGCTCTCTTCAAATTCCCCTGTTTATAATCTCATCTCCTCCTTCCTTCACTTAATTAATTTCCACTTTGCCTGCACGGGGGCATTCTCTCTTGTTTGGAAGAGATGAACCATCACACACTTCATTAGCAAGGTGTAAATGATCAGGCAGGCTCTTCTCCATCCACCTGCTTAATTGGGTTAATGAAGCATCTCTGTGGGCCTTTGCTGAAAGTGGTTTTCTCTAAGGCTGCTTATAGACTTCATCCAAGGTTATCTAGAAATTTAGGGAGACATTTTAGAAAGAGTTGTTTGCTTTTCAAGTCCTGTTGTGCTCGCCAGAAAGCAAGAAGAAGACTGGAAGAATTTGGATATTCCTTGCAATATACATTTAAAAAAAAAACTTGGCTGGCTAATCTTTGCCAGACACACAGTAAAGCATGCAATGCCACAATTAAAATTAGTGTGCACACCTTCAGATGAAAGTACTTTTGGAAGGTGCATTTTTCAGTAGAGCTACATAAAAAGAAACATCTGTTTTCCCCCTCGCTATTCCTTTTGGGGGGGGGGTGTCTCTGAGTCAGTGTGGATTTCTGGCGATTGCCTGGACATGTCCCTGCAGTTTTCTTGGCAAGGTTTCAGAAGTGATTAGCCATTTTCTCCCTTCTACCTGTTTCCCTGAAAATAAAACCTCCCCAGATAACAAGCCCAATCGGGCTTTTGAGTGCATATGCTAAAATAAGCCCTCCCCCAAAATATTGCAACACAGCAGCAGCCAGGAGGTGACCACGCTCGCCACCTCCTGCACCTCAAAAATAATAAGACCTCCCCGAAAATAAGGCCAAGTGCTTATTTCGGGGGTCAACCTATCATGTTTTGGGGAAACGTGGTAGGTTGAGAGAGATGGACCAAGGCTGGCTTCATGGCCAGGGCAGGATCAGATTTTAGCCTTCCTTAAACACTACACCAAACAGACTTTTGTTGGTCTTGTTTTCTCATTGGTTGTTTTCAAAAGGAGTAATCTGCCTTTCTTATTCTAAAGCAGTGCTTCTCAATTATTTTCTGTCATGCCCCCCTAGGAAGAAGAAAACATTTCGCGCCCCCCGCGCGACTGTAAATAGTATCATCCGGGTCTAAAAGTCACACGGGTGGGTTTGGCTAATCAGGATAGAGCATCATGTCTATCCAATCAGGTCTGTTCTCCTCGAAAGGGAGGAGCATGCGCCCCCCTTTATGGAGCACTATTCTGAAACAAAATGTGAAACTGGAACCAGCATTTTTTTTAAATCTAGGAATCTGTAAGGATGGGGAGGGACTGGAGATGAGTAGGAGAAATTGATACTGTGATCAAGATTATCTACGAGATCACTTGGTAATTTCTCGGGACCAGGGATCCCAACATTCAACCCTGAGCTACAAATACTCTCTTGGCACCAAGATTATCTATCCTTCTCTTCTTTATGGAAATGTTTCATGACAGGGCATGTTGGCAGATGCTTAAGGCCTGCCAGCCTCACTACCATCACTTCCTGCAACAGCTGGTTGGTATACTAGCTATTAGCTCAGCTCTGTTGCCAATCAACTCGTGAAATTCCTGAAAATTTCACAATATGCTCTTGTGAGCTGATAGGAGCTGGTTTTACATACCACTGCTTCAAGGGCACTTTCAATGGAATAAGACAAAAAGCTATAGCAGCTCAAACCCATGGGACAGTGGCCTATGGAACATCTAACATTCTGGCCCAGAAAAGAACAGTGACAGAAGCACAGGGCTGCTTCCACTCCAGCAACCAGCAGATAAGATAATGTTGTTGAAACCATCCTTGATGTAATGATTTTTTTTGTACTTATTTACTTTTGATGTGACTAAGGCTTAGTTGTCTCTGGCCAACCTCCCTGTACCTCTCAGAAAAGTAATGTGCATTGTTGATTTGAATTTGTCAGATATAGGTATTTAAGCTGAAGGATTGGGAACATCCCTTGCCCTACCAGTTCTCCCGTGGATGCTTAGGACTGAAGGTATGAGTTTATGTCTAGCCCAGGGGTGTCAAACTGGCAGCCCGCAGACCAGATGTGTCATGTGAAGGCCATGCCCACCCCAGCTCCGCAAAGGGAAAAAAGTCACGAAACATCACATGATGGCAACACACACCACAAGTTTGACAGCCGTGGTCTAGCCTATCTTTCCTTGCATCATCATCTTGCGTCTCCTACCTCATACATCCCTTCGGCCGATTCGCTCCCATAGAGAGGGACTTCTCCGGGTGCTGTCTGCTGGGCAATGCCGGTTGGCAACCCCCAGGGGAAGGGCCTTCTCTGTGGCGGGCCCAGCCCTCTGGAACAACCTGCCCCCCGAACTCCGGACCACCACGGACCTCCGCCTCTTCCGCCAACATTTGAAGACTCATCTTTTCCAACTAGCCGGCCTAGCCTAGTCCCCGAGACCACTTTTGTAGACTGAGTAGCAAATGATCCTGAGGGCTTTAATGTGTAGGTATGTTTTAGGGAATTTTTAGCACAGGGCATTTAAATTTAATTAGATTTTATTCTGTAGTCTTATTTATTATACGTCCATTTTTATAGACATGTTTGTATTTCCGTTTTTAATTTCCTGTGCACCGCCCTGAGTCCCTTCGGGGAGAGAGGCGCGGTATAAAAAATAAAATAAAATAAAAAATAAAATAAATAAATCATCTCCCCATAACTCTGTAGCTTCCCTGGCTTCCCACACTCCAGTTCACGGATGTCAAACTCGCCGCATCACATTGTTGTTGCATGATGTTTCGTGACATTTTTCCCATTCGCAGAGTTGGGTGGGAGTGACCTGCGTGTGACGCGCCTGGCCCACGGGCCACCAGTTTGACATCCCTGCATTCAATCCTATGGAAAGAGATCCCAAATTATTCCTTCCACTGGGCCTTTTTTATTTATAGAGAAAATAGATTTTGGAATTCTTTTAATTCATGTGATATTTCATGGCACTGATACAATTAAATTGGGGGTTGCTGCTTGGAAGAACATACAACTTCAAATAATTTAGAGAAATGATTTCCTTTAGATCAGTATTTCTCCACCTTGTCAACTCTGAGATGTACGGACTGGCTGGGGAATTCTGGGAGTTGAAGCCACCCTTCCCAAAGTTGCCAAGGTTGGGAAACACTGTTTTAGAGCATGTGTGATAGGCAGGTCATACACAATGACTACCTGAAATCCCTTAGCATCCCATTTGTGGCACTCTCAGCCAAGTATTACCAGGTTTTAAAGCCCAAAACTTTGTGACTATTTGGAAAAGGGTATGTCGAGGGTTAGAATTCAAGCCATTTTTCCTTTTAAAGATTTCCTTCACCCATTTTCACCACCACAAAACAAGTTACAAATTGAATATTTGAGGCTTCTTTGATAATGCATTTAGTCTTAGTTTGCCTTCTACTCAGCCATGGGTTTCTCTTATTTTTAACACCGGTTCTCCTCGGGCGGGCATGCACCTTCCATGCATAACCTGGCCTTTTGTGCATGCACTTTGCTCATGTGCATGCCTCTGGGTGCAAAAACATGGCTAAATGGGACGGCATAGAGCCAGGGTGGGGGCGGGACAGGGGCAGGGCGCAATCTCCACTATTGGTTCACGCAAACCAGTCCGAACCAGCTGAATACCACCTCTGCTTCTACTCTCACTTCCATTTTTTAAATCCCGCAAAACGCCAAGAATTAAGCTGGACTTTTTCAGTTGCTTTTCCTTCTGCTGGCCTCACCATGTAACTGGATGTTTTCCTGCAGCCTTGTAGAACAGTTTTTCTCCATGTTGGCACAGTTAAGAAGGATGGTCTCTAGCGAGAGTCATGAAAAATAATTCCAACATGGCAGACTATTCATTAGAAACAAGAACAATTTACAAGACATTCAAAACAAAACAAAAATAATTTTAAAAAACCACTATAATCGTGTTTTTAAGTTTGTTTTATTTATATTCAGGGGCTGAGAAATTAATTTGGCTGTTATTTTTTTAATCCTTTCCTGTAACATATTTAGCCTAGAGCTCTGTGAGTTTCTAACTGTGATGCACTTCCTTGTTATTTATGTTTCTGTTTGATTGTGTAGACTGGAGGGTTTTCCCTTGAAGCAAAGCATTCAACAATATCTTTTTATTTCCCTCATGGGGCTGCCAAGTGCAGTACTGATTGTGAATAAGCCTCCTCCTACTCCTCTGTATGGAATTTGATGTTTTCTTTGCTATAAATTAAATTATTTTAATCTTCTTAGCTGACCAAAACATCTAAAATGTTGGCCATTTCCAAAATAATAATAATAATAATCAATGACTGGCTTCCTTGTTAGGCATTGTCCCGTGTTGTAATATAAGCAGGAACTGCATTATCGTTTATCTCAATGTTTGCTGGCCTACATACTCGTTTTTATGAAAAGAGCATGCAACCAACAGGTGGGCAATTCAGTCTTTCCATCTCATCTTAGGAACGTGGGAACGATCAACCTGGCAGCGGATGGCTCAGGTGTTGTGTAAACGCCTCTATTGTACTCTTTTCTGAGGAAACATTAATAGAAGTTCTAATACCACACCTCAAACCTCAGCTATTCACTTTTCCAAAGTGTGTGCGTCTGTGTGAAATTGAGGCAACATTCCCTCCCTAAGTATTGTTAAGCCCTTGATAATTTTCTTGTGTACTGCTTACACCAGGACTATGGGTATATACACTCCTTTTTAAAAAAAACAAAACCCAAGTGAATGGAAGATGCCTGAGAAAAGGTATGCAACGATAGATTGAGAAGTGCTAATTTTCCTGTTTAATATCCAGAGCAATCCTGGCAGTGATTTCAGTGGTTGGGCCTTGTTACAGAAACCACAAAACATCTGGAGTTCAATGCCCTGAATGCAAAAGAATCTTAGCTCGATTGCTGTTGATGAGGTAGAACATACTTTCCCACTGATGCCCGAAGAACCACTACCAAGTCTTAAAGTCTTTCCCCACTGTTGCATTGTGTGTTCTCCACCCATCCTTAAGTCAAAGGATAATTATACCGGTATGATGCTTTCTGCCTACTTTGCCAAGCCCTATCCTGCCTACTGCCTTTATTTCAAGCCCTGTCAGAGATCTAAAGGAGTGGAGAAATAAAATCCTATTAGATCTTATGGATGTTGATTGAGGCTGATCATAGAATGGGGAAAAAGTATTGTTTTAATGCAAGGGTGGGAGTCAGCCTGTTCGGACTGGTTCAGGCAAACCAGATGTTAATTTTACATCTGGTTTGCCGAACCAGTAGTTGCAAGGCCTGGCTGGTCCTGCCCCCCCCAACTTCCCCCCCCCCCCAGGAGTCTCCATGCGGCCCGTTCATCATGCCTGCATGGAGACTCTGGGAGGGCAAAAAACAGGCCTCCCAGAAATTCCGGAAGTCCAGAAATGGGCTTTTTTTTCTGGCCTCCGGAGGGCCCCTGGAGGCTGGGGGAGGGCATTTTCACCCTCCCAGAGGCTCAAGGAAAGCCTCCAGAGTCTGGGGAGGGTGAAAACGCCACTTGTCATGGTGCAGGTGGCCAAGTACCCAAATCTGAAAGCTTCCAGGTTTTCCCCACCCAAATGAAAATCCAAGTCCTTGCCCAGCACCCACATGTCCATCACATGGTCCAATCAAGCACCATTCCAACGGGAGATGCCTCCCAGTCACGCCACTCCAGGTGCAGGGCAAAATGTCCTTGACTCTCTGAGAAAGGAATGTTATTTTAACTATATATCTCCCATACTCCACATAATCCTCCCTTCCAGTTTCCCACACCAATAAATGTGGCAGGCCTGAAGGCCCAACACAAAAAATGGCTTCCAGGCCTGACAAATTGTACCTGAAAGCCAGGGGTGGGTTCCGGCCACCGTGACTATTGGTTCGGTAGTAAAAAAAAAAAATGTCACTCTCAGAGCAGTAGTGTCATATGATAGGTTGGAGAACCTGTGCCTTTTCAGATTTTATAACCTTCAATAATATCTCTTTTAATCTGGCCAAGGTGACCCCAAGAAGAAAAGTAACCTTGGCTTCCTTTTCTGGTTTTCTTTGGTGTTTCTAAAACCACACTTCAACATTCAGTATTTCACTTCAGGACAGTTTTTCAAGAGTTTGTCAGGAAAGAGCAAACTTGCACATCTGGCATTGTTTCTCAATGGGGAAGGAACGGGGAAGTCAGCGCCAGAGGACAGTAGAAAGAGTATGGATGAGGTGATGCTGGACTGAAAGGGAAGGAAATAAAACAATTCCAAGATATTATTTGACATTGCTTGGTGATCAGGTTTCATGATAAAGGACAATTGCACAGGCTTGAGGAATGTGGAAAGATAATACGTGAGACAACCTCCTTGTTGAATTTCTAAATACCGCTTCTGAAAAAAGAATGAGAAAGAAATAAGAAACGAAGCAAGCCATATAGGTAATATATAACTTCAGAATAGATTTGTATTACACAAGCCTGGCAGTCAAAGGAATGAAGAAATTATAGATTTGTAGGCTCAAAAAACCTTTGGTAAATCATCAACTTCACAACTTTGTTCACAAATTCAGTATCATACTGAGGTTAAAGTGGACTTTGGGGATTTAAGATTGTCTTAAAGAGAGACAAGTTTAAGTCTCCACTCAACCATGGAATCCACAAGGTAACTTTTTCATTGACCACCTACCATATATGATTGTTGAGAGGATGAAATCAGGATCCAAACCTGAGTTTCTATACAAAAGAATATAAATATAACAAACCAATAATATAAAAAACAGAATATCTACACACTCAACAACCGCAAAATCTGCCCCATTGCAAATAATATGTCAAAAATGTCCATCCTATGTTGAGGTTTTTGGTGGTTATTTACTTCAGCTTAACTATATTTCCTTCCAAGCAACAACTGAGGCACTGAAAAAGAAGCAGAAAAAAAATTGAAGACATCTAGTTATGAAGCATTAACTTCATATTAATGTTGGAGTGGAGTGGACCACGATGTAGGACTTTTGTAGGACCACGAGCCAGACCACGATATAGGACTTTTGTCAGCAGCTTATAGTTTCCCAAAGTAGGGAAAGATATTTATGCAAAACATTCTCCATATTTATACAAAAAATATTACATTGACAATTCTACTGCAATGCTAATATTTTCTAAGGATGAGCTTTTTGAAGCCCCATCCATTTCCTGAATCAATCCGGATTGGAAGTCAGAATTTGAAGACTGTGGGTGATAATCTCCCTTCTCCAAAAATCCTGGCAAAAGTCTTGTGTGTTTTCTCCAAAGCAACTCTGTTGGGTTGCTGTTGCTTTCATAAAGGCTTGTTCTGCCTTCCATTTGTTTCTCCTCTAATGATCTTGCCTCATGGCTTCCAAATTGTTTAATTGGTGAGCAATTATCCATTACATACAATGATTCCATCCTGGCAAATGGCTGGTGTCACTAAAAGGTATTTTGAGCCAGTGAACGCATGTTTTCCCTGGGTGCTGAGATACTGAATGGAGCCTGTTATTTAGAATACTGTGTTCCATGGATTGCCCCTAAATAATTACCAAGTGCCTTGAAGCAGTGAGCTGGTGAGCCACAGGCTGGTAATGGAAGCAACCTGTAGCTTGGAGAGAGAGAGAGAGAGAGAGAGAGGTAGGAGAACAGCTTTTAGCTGTCTCTGAGCAACACCTCAGTGCCCCCTTTCCCAGCAGTGATAGGCATTATTAATATAACATCTTCAGATTGCTGCTGTAGCTGCTGTCCTGTGGTGCCATCTTAGACATCACTTACCATCACTCGGCATTGGCACTCCCCAAATCAATGCTATCCAGGTATGTGGGAGACCCATGGACGTATGTTCTGGAATTCATAACCTCAGTAAATTTGGAGAGCATTGGGTACTCATTTGAGAAAACTTGCATGTGGTATCGGTGCTCATCATTTTAGGGAACCTATTTTCTCTATAGCGAGCCAACAAAGAGAAATACAGAAGAGACAGATCTTTGGGGTGGAAAGACAATGGTCCTAATTTGCCCCTTGGATTTGCCTCTTAAATTTATCTGAAGAGGATGCATTAGAGTAGACCAGGGGTCTCCAACCATGGCAATTGGGGAATTCTGGAAGTTGAAGTCCACTAGGCTTAAAGTTGCCAAGGTTGGAGACCCTTGCTTTAGACTTCCTCCTGCCAGAGTCAGCTATGGAAAAACCATGTCATTTTGATTCCAAAGCAGCTTGTGATTTCTAAAAAGATTTTCTCAGGTTGAGCCATTCATTTCCTGTGACATCAAACTGTTCTTCTCACCCATTGTTGTTACCTCTGATGTATTTATACAAGTGCTGATATTGCATGATCAAGTTCACCAAGGACAAAAATGTTCTAGCTGATGGTTCTTATTATTATTTTAAAAAAAATATTGAATAGAAATGACCACAACTGGTCAGCTTGGATTTCTAGTGGCTCAAATTTACCAATGATCAGACCAAATCATGTAACAGGTTTTGTTCAACTCTGCAACTTTGACATCTGGGAAATGACATCAGTTATTCTACCTATCGCCTATCATGTCAAGTGAGATGTGAATTTACTACTGAATGTACACTGATTTTTTATACAACTGAGCTGTTAAGGCTAGAATATATACACTGAAAAAGTCTGGATGAACACCAGAGGGCAGGAGTTTTCAGTATCACTCTAGTGGTCTTCTGGGTTTTTGAAGCCCAAGTATGGCAATGAATAGTACCAATTATACTGTTGTTAGGAAGTGTCAGATATTTGATCTATATACACAGAGCAGTGTTATGAATCCTTAAACTGCTGGTGCTACTGGACAGACTTCATCCACCCAAGCTGGCCTTTTGATCCTTCTGAATAAGAAGATTGAGACAATTTCCTATTTTGATTGAACGTTTCTTGAATATAATGGTCAATAGCTAAGGTTGTATAATCATGGCCAAACGTATTTACTCAGGCTAGTTTCATGGGTATGCATGGCAACTGCATGAAGGATTACTTTTACAGGATGGGTTGCTACAACATGCTGGGGCTAAAATGTGGTTGTTCGTTTGTGGATTACTATAAATATAACATACTCTGTGTGAGTCCTGGTATGCGCCTGCCTTTTTCGTTATTTTTCAGATTGATTCTGCTCTTCTCATTAGTCCTATCTTCTGCCCTAAGTAACAATGGATTCTAAAGTGAAAGCAAGCAGGTATACTGCAATTTTTAGGTCTTTTATTTCATATCCTCATTCATTTCATATCCACATCCGTACTATTAGGAGCACTGACTACAACAAATTAAAAGAAAGAATAGGAAGGATGCCCTGGCTAGAAATCCTATAGGATGCTTGGGAAACTGAAAAACAAGATAATAAAGACCCAAATAAAAACAACAGGTCAAAGACAGAAAAACAAAATGGCTGTATAAAAAAATTATCTGAAAAACTGAGGGACAAATAGAACAAGTGTAAAAAAAAATAGAAAGGGATCATATAACTAGAACAGAATACCAGCAAATAGCCTGAATCTGCAAGGGTGGAGTCAGGAAGGCTAAGGCTCAGAATGAACTTGCAACAAATGCCAAAACTAACAAAAATGTTTCTTTCGATATGTAAGGAACAACAACAAAAAGTCAAGGAACTGACTGGTCCTCTAATGGGAGAAGATGGCAAGAGAGTGACAGGGAGCTGAGAAAAAGTAGATTCCTTCTTTGTGTCTGTCTTCACACAAGAGGGAAAAAATAGTCTAACCTACCCAAAGCAGCAACATGGGAGACAGACAAGGTATACAAATAAAAATAGGAAGAAATCGCTAAGAGTGGATTCATCCCCTCTAGAGAAGTTCAAATTGCCAAGACCAGGTGATTTACCTCCCAGGGTACTGAAGGAGCTAGCAAATGAGATCTCAGAACCCCTGAACAAAATCTTTCAGAGCTCATGGAGCATGGGGGAACTGCCTGAGGACTAGAAAAGAGCTGGTATAGCTCCAATCTTCAGGAAAGGTGGCTCCAAAAAACTACAGACCAATCAACTTAACATCAGTAGCAGGGAAAATCCAGGAAAAAGATAATCAAACAGCAGATTTGTGAGCAACTAGAAACAAGCAAGATGATTACTAGGAGCCAACAAGGGTTCGTTAAGAACAGATCATGCCAGACAAATCTTATTGCCTTCTGTGATAAAGTAATTAAATTAGTGGATCAGGAAAATGCTGTGGACATAGTGTGCTTGGACTTCAGTAAAGCATTACGCTCCCACAGAGAAGGCCTTCTCAGGGTGCCGTCGGCCGGACAATGCCGACTGGCGACACCCAGGGGAAGAGCCTTCTCTGTGGCGGGCCCAGCTTTTTGGAACGACTTACCCCCGAACTCCGGACCATCACCGACCTCCGCCTCTTCCGCCAATGTCTGAAGACATACCTATTCCAACAAGCCGGCCTAGCCTAACCTCCCATGGGGACTTTTAGAAAGTTTTAAATTGGGTATTTTAATAATTTGGTTTTTAGCATAGGATCAGGATAATTTAATATATATTTTAAATTATGTATTTATTTTTGTACTTTTGTATATTTTTAAATTTCCTGTGCACCGCCCTTGGTCCTCTGTGGAGAAGGGCGGGATATAAATATAAATAAATAAAATAAATAAATAAATAGACAAAGTAGACTTGGGTGGGTTCTGGCAGTCACTACTGCCATTTTGCTCGTGGTTGTGTTGTGCGCTGTGCATGCATGCACAGTGCAACAAAAATGTTCTGCGTATATGCAGAAGCAAAAAACAAGATGGTGCCACCTGGAGAACCGGTTCAGGGGCATGGCAGACCTGAGTCGCTGCTGGTTCCAGTGACCCAGGCTGCCAAACCACTACCAATTCGGCCGAACTGGTCCAAACCAGTAGGAACCCACCACTGAAGTAGACTACAGCCTACTTCTTGGTAAGATCGAACAATGTGAGCTGAACAGCATCACCGCCAGATGGATTCACAGTTGGCTGATCAACTATGCTCAGTGTGTAGCCCTCAATGGAACTGCATCTACCTGGAGGGAAGTATGCAATGGGGTACCTTAAGGGTCTGCCTTAGACTCAGTACTCTTCAACATCTTAGTAAATGTTCTAGATGAGGGGATAGACAGGGAACTCATCAAAGCTGCAGATGACACTAAACTGGGGAGAATTGCTAACAATTTGGACAATAGACTCAAGATTCAGAAGGATCTTGACAGACTCGAATATTGAGCCATAGCAAATACGAAGCAACGCAGTAGTGAGAAAAGTAAAGTCTTGCATCTTTCCTTAAGGTGGAAACGCTTCCTTTTTATTTCTGCCCGATCCAAGGATCTCCCCCCAACAGCTGAGTTTAAGTGCTCTGTTCTTCCCCTGGAATGTCAGAAAACTAAACCAGAACCAAATTTGCCAGCTCCTATCCTGCCACTATTTCCTTTATTCCCAGTCACTCTCATAACTCTCATAACTTCTTCCTAGCAGATGGGTAACAAAGCCTAATACCTTGTGTAACTTGAGCCTCTTTCTGGACAGAGTCAGAATTAATAATATTTTGTAAAGCTGGCACAGTAGAGAACAACTTAAGCCTGTCTCACTCATTACTTGGAATGAGATGAAGGTAACATCCTAAGCACACAACCGGGAAAAATGTTCAATGCAGTTGTGGAAAAGCCATGAAGAATCCATTTTCATAATAGTGTTTTTATACCGTAGATCTCTTGTGGGCCCGAAGGACTCAGGGCTAGTGATGCATTTGACCCCTCCCTCTGGCTTAACCTCATCATCTCCTACATCCATTTGACTAAGGATCGAGTCATATTTAGACATACTATAAAATTAGATATACTGTAAAACTATAATTTAAAACGACATATTGGATAGAGTCTATCCATAGAAAAACCCACCTTTTGGATGGGGTACAAATCCACATATTAAATTATAGTCTAGGAATTGAATTCTGTGTCAAATGTATTTTATTCTAGACTTCAATGGGTCACCATTCTTGTATTAAGGAGCTCTAATAACTTTTCCACCATGTAATATCCTTGAAGCAGCCAACATATAAAAAACTAATTTGATATACTGTAAAGGAATACATGGTTTAATAAAGTTTGGTATGAACCTTATGCATTTGTTTCATTCTAGTATTATTTTCTAGAATTATTGAGCTTTACACCATTGCTGTCAAATGTGAAAAATTGATCTGATTTACTCATTACATTTCCAGCAATTTTGGAAAGGAAGGAACTATTTCTTTTAGCAATCAGGACTGGAAGAATATACCAATGGTAAAATATGTCAACTTTTTTTTTCTAGAAAGCCAGTCTCTGAAGTTTAATACAATACAATAGCAGAGTTGGAAGGGACATTGGAGGTCATCTAGTTCCCTCATGTACATAGACAATTGATATATGTCAATTGAGACTAGCAACATAAAGGGTGCTCTTTAGCCAGAGTGATTCTACTATTTGATTCATCTACTGGAAATTTAATTAGGTGCACCATATTATTGATTAATACAATTTCAAGACCACCCAACTCCACAAAGACTCTGGATAGCTTACAACTTTAAAACAAACAAACAAATGGAAAACACAAACATCCAGGCAAACCCACATAAATAATAACTAAAATTATTAGTGAATAACTATGCCGCCTTCGGTCTGACCGGAGCATAGTACGCAAAATTATCTGCTTCAATGTCCTATTGTTAGTGACTACTTCAGCTTCAACTGCAACAATACACGAGCTCATCATAGGTACAAACTTAATGTAAACCACTCCAAACCTGATTGCAGAAAACACAACTTCAGCATCAGAGTGGTCAGTGCCTGGAATGCTCTACCCGACTCCGTTGTTACATCCTCTAACCCCCATAACTTTAACCTTAGACTGTCTACTGTTGACCTCACCCCATTCCTAAGAGGTCTGTAAGGGGCATGCATAAGCGCACCACCGTGTCTACTGTCCCTGTCCTACTGTCCCCACTTATTTGTATCCATTTCCTGTATTCATAATCATGCTTATACTTATATCTGTTATCTTATACATATAAGATACTTATACTTATAATAAAATTAAAATTAAAAAAAGTAAAAATAAAAAATAACTAACTAACTAGGGGCTCCATAAATGCCACAAGTCCATGTTTGATCTTCAGAAACGTATAGAAGGTATGAAGTCTTGAAGCCATATGTATCTCTGAGAGGAGGGGATGCTGTTCCAGAGGAACAGGCTTGTGCTTGCTGTTGTTCCCATTTAAATTTGCCCAGATATTTTATGTTTTTTGGGTGTTCAAATCAGCAGGATTTGAAGATGGAGGGAAGAAGGCATACAGCTTTACATCTCCGCCTCGAGTCCCTTCGGGGAGAGAGAGCGGGATATAAAATTAAAATTATTATTATTATTATTATCTTTGCAAAAAAAAAAAAAGTGCTTCCTTTAATCCTTCTTTGATCTGGCATCTCTCCTATCAGGCTGGTTGAGTTTGTGTTTCCACCACCAGCTTTGGTGCCTCATCCCTTCCCCGGGTTGCTTCTTCTTCTTGCTGATGTTGCTTTAATTTAATTTTCTTTTTAAAGCAACCCCCAGTCCCAGCTCAGGAAAAAAAAAACGTACGTGGAGGGACGCCCCACTGGTCCACCTATACTTGTTTCTTTCCTTTTTTTCTTCTCTTCCCCAGATCCAGGAATGGAGTGAACTCAAATTTCTGAGCAAAAGGACAAATACAAGAAGGCAGCCAGGAGTAAATAACACCGGATTTAAAATAAATAAATAGCTGTTCTGCGCGTCTCCTTGGAAACGGACAATACTCCTTAGCGCTGGGTGGAGGGAAGGGATTTATACCGCTTTTGTTTCAAATGAAAACAAATGATATTAAGGAAACTGGAGAGGGAGGGGGAGAGAAAGAGGGGGGGAATATGCATGTGTCAGGAGAAGGCAGCTAAGAGCAGGGAAATCCTTCTGCAGTGACTCACTGGCAGAGCTAAAGGGGCCTTTCTTCCCATACTTCTCCTACCTTTCTCCCCCTGCTTGGAAGACCAATTGGGGCTGAAATTGTCCGGGTTCCAGGTGAATTTTGCTTTTCCCAAGCATGCAGAGAAAAGAGGAAAACGAAAGTTCTTCCAGCCGACTTTTGAGGGCTGGATATCAGCATAATAAATAAATAAAGACATGAAAATAAATGTATTAAATAAAAACATAAATAAATAAAATTATTCAAATTAAATAGCGACCTCCAATTCATGAAATGTTCTGAGTAAGGGAGTGACTGTGTTCTCACAATCCCTTTAACCAGGCACAGCATCTTAAGCTTGGTCAGTTTTAACCTTAATTTATTTTGCTTGCTCTCTCCCCACCCAGCCCTCTCTCTGCGTTTGTGTGATTAGAGTTCAACCAGGCTTCCAGATCTAAAAACTGGGCCATCCCTATCAGGATAAGGAAGTTATAGTGTGTTGTGTGAACACAGCCAAAGTTTCTTCAGCAGTCCCAGCTGGTTTCACTTGTAGATCAGGCAGATGCCTTCATCTTCATTGTCCCAAAGGTGCTTTTTTTTCAAGAGGCAACTGGACTTTCTGGTTTTTCTTTGAAGATGTTTTGCTTCTCACCCAAGAAGCTCCTTCATCGCTAAAGGGTCAGCCATGACCAGGATGACTGAGAATCTCCATAGAACTTCATTTCCAATGCACCACTCTCATCCTCCAACAAGCAGAAGTCAGCTACTTTCTGCCCTGTTCTGCATTTTTTGGCTGCCCTTCCCACAGTCATGGGGAGTGGAAGCGCAGATACCAGGCTGAGTTCTCTTGCAGCTGTTGCAAATAATGCTGCAGCTTCAGAAATGCAACATCTGGAAAACAGGAAGGTAGCCGTGGCCCACTGGGCAAAAACACTTCCGGCCTGTTAACCTGCCTTTGCCAGTGCAGCAAAGAGCACGGTGATATTCTAGAGCAGTGTTTCTCCACCTTGACAACTTGAAAAACGTGCGGACTTCAACTCCCAGAAATTCCCAGCAAAGTTGGCAAGGGAATTCTGGGAGTTGAAGTCCATAACTCCCTAGCTTGAGAAACACTGTCCTAAAGCCTAACCCAGGGGTCTGCAAAGTCGGCTCTTTTAAGACTGGTGGACTTCAACTCCCAGAGTTCCCCAGCCAGCATAGCTGGCTGGGGAATTCTGGGAGTTGAAGTCCACCAGTCTTAAAAGAGCCGACTTTGCAGACCCCTGGCCTAACCAATTGTTAGGACAGCATAGCTTTCCTGACTACTGCCTGGTTCACCAGTGGCTTAGTTCTTTTTAAGAGGGAAATATTGTCACTACCTGTATTCAAACAACTGTTGAAAGGGGGGGGCGGGAGGGAGGAGAAGGGGCAGCTGTGTATACAGGCAACATTTTCAGCAGACATGTTTGTACAACACTCTTAACCTATTTTTAGATGGAGCACACTAGATAGAATCATAAACTAGCAAAGAGTTTGCCTTCTGTGCTTATTCAGGGGGGGGGGGGAAACTAGCCATGCTTCAGCCTACACAAGCATGTGTGAATGCAGCCCATCAGTCTTTTCCTGACCTGGCAAAGTGGGTTCTGTGAGCACACGCATTATATGCACACGCACAAGGCTACACATGTGCCTGGATAATATTGATCCATGACTGCTTCTGAGGTGGTTCCACATTGGCCTTTGAGTGTCATCCCCAAGGAGAAATATATGCAGGATTCCTTCTCCTTGTGAAAATACATTGGCCAAGCAACATTTATCTCCCATTTCTTTCCAATGTGCCAGACTTCGGCTGCTCCATTGCATGTACCCAGCACAGCAATTCCACTCTCTTTTCTCATTGGTTGGTCAATGCAGGTTAATTATTCTTTTTCTTTTATCTACATCCCACCTGTATTATGTTTTACAAATAAGATGGCAAACACATCCAACACACCTTCCTCCTCCTGTTTTCCCTACAACAACCCTGTGAGGTGAGTTGGGCTGAGAGAGAGAGAATGAGTGACAGGCTCAAGGTCAAGCAACTGCCTTCCATGGTTAAAGCAGTGCTTGAATTCACCGTCAGTGGCTTCTTAGCCTGGTGCCTTAACCACTAAAACCCAACTGGCTTGGCTAGGAAATGGGAGAAGCAGGTCCTAGTTCTTCCTTACCCACAAAAGCCAACTGGGTGCTTTGGCGATTTCTTAATATTCTCCGTCTCTCAGCCCTAGAATTCTCCCCTCCCACCAACAGAAAAATTTCTACCAACCCAGCTAGAATACAGCCTCAATCTAGAGCAGGCGTCTCCAACCTTTGCAACTTTAAGTCTGAAGGACTTCAGCTCCCAGAATTCTCCAGCCAGCAAAGCTGGTTGGAGACGTCTGGGAGCTGAAGTCCTTCAGCCTTAAAGTTGCAAAGGTTGGAGACCCCTGCTCTAGAGGCTTCCACCCTCCAGTAGACTGATTTGGAGCCATTGTCATCATCTGGAGGGGTGGAGGAGGATGGCGACAATTTGGCAATTTAGAACTGAAAGCAATGGAAAGAGAAGGGATGTGGTCCCGAAGGCAGGACTGGGCAAAAGTCAAGAGACTAGTTCTCAGTCTTTAAGCATCCTCTGAATCTTGTTCTCGTTCAGCAGTTGTGGGCATCCAATTTACAGAGAGAGGGGATTCCAAGTAGGGAAGGAAGGAAGCCAGGACTTTTTCCACGCCAAAGGAACTTACCTCTCCCGTTTCTTTCCCCAAACTCAGGGGTCTCCAACCTTTGCAACTTTAAGTCTGTAGGACTTCACCTCCCAGAATACTCCAGCCAGCTTTGCTGGCTGGAGAATTCTGGGAGCTGAAGTCCTTCAGACTTAAAGTTGCAAAGGTTGGAGACCCCTGCCCAAACTCATTCGACTTTCGATCTAGTTTGTCTATTCGATTATCCAAAGGCTTAGGGTTCGGTTTGGTTTCAAAGTCCCCTTCTCACCCCACCCTCCCATCCCCAAACGGACCACAAACAGACCAGGCCTCTGGCACGGCCAGAAGGAATCCCCGGGGCAGGCGCAAGAGGCTAGGGTGGCCTCCAGCTTCGATCAGAATAGATGTAATTGCGAGCCGAGTGACTGGGGCCAAACGGTAGCCGATAGGGCAACTTCTAATGCCCTTGGCGAGTTTATTCAAGCCTTCCTTTCCTTTTTGGGTGGATAGAGGCAGCCAAGGCTCGAAAAATAAATGTTTAAAAAGGGAGACCTATGGTGACGGCCATAGAGAACTGACGTTCTCGCTTAAAATGACAACCCTTTAACACTTAACGAATCCCACCGGAAAGCTTCCCATCTCACGCTCCCCGCGCACACAGTACGCGCTTTTATTGTAACTTAATTGTTTAGAGAAAAGTAAAAATAAGAATAAGAATAAGAATAAAACTGTTGCTCCCCTTTGATCTGCGACCGCTGGCGGAGATTTTCTGCCTTTTTGCTTCCTGCCTGAATTAAACCAATAACAGCTTTTCTCTCAACCCAACCCAACCTTCAGCCCCCCCTCCCCCCCCGGCAGTTTCCCCCCCGCACCCCCCCCCCAAAGGCGTCCGTGTATTTGCGCTGGGAGCGTTGAGGCTTTGTTTATTTGAAAAGGATAATCTGGCTCCGCGTTTACAGGGCACGCATCAACCGAAGTTTCCATTTCTTAGAGGAAAAAGAAGCCAGCGGTCAGGAATTGCCACCCGGTCCCTAAACAACATCAACAAATGATGATGATGATGATGATGGTGGTGGTGGTGGTGGTGATGATGATGATGATGATGATGATGATGATGATGATGATGATGTCCCGACTGTAATTGGAGTCCTTGGAGCAATACCTAAAGGGCTATCTCGCTATTTAGAAATTCTAAATTTACCGGACTTGACTCTACAAAAAACCACCCTACTTGGAACAGCTTATATCTTCCGACGTTATCTTGACAGTTCCTAGGTCCTTGGTTAGGACTCAAGCTGTTGAGCTACCAACCAGCCCCAAAGGCTGTGAATCTCACCAAAGATTAACCACAGAATAATGACCATTAGCATCAACCATTAGCACCAGTCAATGGTATTTGTGATGCATTTTTGACTGTTCAGTTGACTGAGTTTCATGTTTAATGAATAAAGAATAATAATAATAATAATAATAATAATAAATTTTTTAATTATTATTATGATTATTATTATCCTTGTAGCAATACCTAAATGGCTACCTCGCTATTTGGGAATTCTAAATTTACCTGACTTGAACATTCTGATTCTACAAAAAACCACCCTACTTGGAACAGCTTATATCCTCCGACATTATCTTAACAGTTCCCAGGTTCTTGGTTAGGACTCGAACTGTTGAGCTACCAACCAGCCCCAAAGGCTGTGAATCTCACCAAAGATTAACCACATAATAATAATAATAATAATAATAATAATAATAATAATAATAATAATAATAATAATAATAATAATAATAATAATAATAATAATAATAATAATAATAATAATAATAATAATACCACCACCTGGCCATCGAAACTACCCAATTATGGATGAAACATGTAACAGCGCTATCCATTATCATCGGGGCACTTGGTACCATGTCCAAGAATTTTATAAGATACATCAACAAATTGCAGCTTCCTGCAATAACACCAGCGGAACTGCAAAAAAACGGCGCTACTCGGAACACCGTATATTTTATTTCAAGAAGGTACTTGGTTGATACCTAGGACGCTGGCAGCAACCCGTATCAACCATTAGCCGCAGTCATTGGCATTGGTGATGCATTTTTGAATGTTGGGTTGACTGAGTTTCATGTTTAATGAATAAAGAAATAATAGTAATAATAATCCAGATTCTAGGAATATGAGCAAGCTAAAAGGGGGAAAAAAAGTTTTGTAGATATAATTTTAAAAAAAATAGAACGAAGTTCAAAGAACTTCTGCGTTTGGAACAAATCTGGCTAAAAGTCCGTTCTTATCGAGTTCACTTCAAAATCAGCAGCCTCGTGGGCCAAAAATATTTCCAGCTACAGACAACGCGCGTTGCGCGCGTTGTCTGTAGCTGGAAATATTTTTGGCCCACGAGGCTGCTGATTTTGAAGTGAACTCGATAAGAACGGACTTCTTTTGCGCCAAAGCCTCGGGAGAAACAAACCATTCCTTTCAGTCAAACCTCAACCTTAAATGCGATCCCCTCCGAGTGCAAACAGTACCTAAGCCTTACATTCCACCCCTTTCGTTGGGTTGTGGGTTGTTTGTTGTTGGGTGTTTTTTTTTTGGTCTTAATTGCCACTTTATTTGCAGTTTCGTTTTGTAGGTCGGCCATGGACGCCTGGTCATCCCCGTCCACTCCGTTGGGAATGACCGGGAATATGATTAATATTCATATGAAGAAATCCCTAACGGGACACACACACACACACACACACACACACACACACACACACACACACACACACACACACAGGTCAGCGCCCCGAATCAACCCCACCCGAAGAAGCACAAGCAGGAGGTTGTGAGTTCGATCCTAGGTAGAGGCACGTGTAGGGTCTCCTGCTTGGGCAGGGGGTTGGACTAGATGACCTGCAAGGTCCCTTCCAACTCTGTTAAAGGTGAAAGAAATGGGGTTAAAGAAATAGGGGGCAGTGCCAAAGGGGGGGGGGCAGTGGCGATAGAGGGGAGGAAAGGGAGGACTTAGCTGATTAAAAGAAAACCAGGGGAAAAAAACGGGGGGAGAGAATTTCGTTTGCAACGCAGGTAATTCGAAGGGGCTGTTTATTGCTATGCGGCTGCCCCTTAAATGCCTCCCACCCACCCACCCCCATTCCAAAACGTTTAAGATATTCTAATTGGAGGAAAGGAGAGGAAAGGAGAGGAAAAAGAAGGCTGAGGAAGGGCGGGGGATTCAGGCAGGCTATTTCTCTCCCCAAAGAGGCAACAATTTTCCTGGTGATTTCAGGGGGGGGGAGGCAGGGAGGAAAAGGGAGGGGGGGCGGCAGGGTGCTCTAAGTCCTTTTGTGTCCAGCTGTAGAAATCATAGCTTTCAAAAACTTTACCCCAACTCTTTTGTCCACTCATCATTTGTGCGTGACTGCATCTGCTGTTTGCGCCTATATCCTATATCCCTTCTTCTCAGGACGTTTTATAGGAGAGGCTCAAACACCCCCTGAGCCTCCAAAGCATCTCTTCCCCCCCCCCCCCCCGCCGCCCTTTAAGTTCTTTATCTCCTTTCCTCTGCTTTTCAGCCTCTAAATTAATCAGCAAAAAGCCCGAAACGAAATAAAAGACAGTGGGAAGGGGCTGGGGGTGGGGGGGGGGGCGAGAGGGAAAGTGGGGGACAGCCCACCACCATTTTCTATTCTAGCACACAGTGGAAGAAATTCGGGTTGCTTCCTGAGTTAACCCCCCAAAAGAGAGCAAAGATCTGGATTCTTTGTAGTTTGCGGAGATGGCGAAGCTAAGCTGGTTTGGGAATGCCACAAAAGGTTAAATCAAAACCCTGGAGACAAACACACACACACATCCCCCCCCCCCCCGCCACCACTTTAGGTTCAAGAAACAAACTCTTAAAACCTTTCGCTTTATGGAAGTTGAAACGAGCTTTTTGAGGAGGGGGCGACTCTTGCAAGCACATGGGGAGACAAAAGACTATCACTTGTGCTAGAACCATTTAATAGAATTATACATATCTGCCAAATCCAGGGAAAAAAAGGTTTATGCATATATATCTTATTTTTTTCTCCATTTCACATCTGCAAGCAATTAAAAACAACAAGTATTTTTGCTGTTTGGAAATTCAAGGTCAGAGCAATTGACCGATGTCTTAAATATATATACTTCTTTCTCCTTACTGCTAGCTTTTCCAACAGTAGGCTACTGTAGTACAGGTGAATGTAAAAGTCCAAGTGTATTTTTATTTAGTGACTTTTTTTTAATATATAAAGATCTCAGTGATGTTCATTCAGCCACAGCTTGCTGTTAAAAGTTGCTTTGTTTTTGTTTTTTCAGTGCAGTTTACCTCTGGTAAAAGGCAATTTTAGAGCAAGAGAAAGACAGAAAGAAAACCAGAGACGGGGAGGGAGAGGAAGAGAGATAGAAAAAGAAAGAAAGAAAGATGGTCATATGTAACTCAGTTGCTCAAATTTCACTGTTAATTATAACCTCTGTAAAATCGCAGCAGAACCGCCTGCTGGTGTGGGGTTTATAATTGCATACAATACAGGAGATCACAGTTTTAAAGTCTAGCACAGATTAAAAACCACAGATGTACCATTTATATAAGACGCACACTGATTGTCTCTTAAAAACTACATATTGACTCCTTATTGACATTATTCTTATTTCCCCCCCTCTTAAATAAAGTAGTGCAGCTAAGACAATCAGTCCCATGATCCACAGAGCTCTTAACCGAGTTCTTTGTTCATTTTTTTTTCTCCTATGGCCAACTTTGCCAAATGTGGCCGAAGCAAATCGAAGAAGCTTGAGAGATGTATATGGATGTATTGTCCCATAACACAAACTTTTTAACCAAGGTTGGATGGAAGGGGAAGGAGAAGAAGGGTCATTCTTGCCATACCAAAAATAAGGTATCTAAGTGTAGGAAGGAGAGAGAGAGAGAGAGAAAGAGAGAGAAGAAAGAGAACGAACGAAAGAGAGAGAGAGAGAAAAAGGAAGGAAGGAAGAAAGGAAGAAAGAAAGAAAGAAAGAAAGAAAGAAAGAAAGAAAGAAAGAAAGAAAGAAAGAAAGAAAGAAAGAAAGAACCCAATAACCTCTACTCTGGGTCATAGAATAAACTTCCATCCCTATCCAGGCAAAGAAACCCAACAATTGGCTAAAACTATGGAGCAACGAGAAACTAAGTGATGTGATTCTGTTCTTGGTCTACACAACATGTCTTTCCTTCTTGTCTTCCTTTCCAGAGCATCTGAGCAAGAGGTTAAATTGGGAGGTATGATCACGGTCACTGAATTTCTTGCCTTTGTTATTAATTTGTGTCCTGTTCACAATTCTTTTTAACTTAAATCAAAGATCTCAAAACTGGAAATGTCAGCCTACTATGGCTATTGTCTTGTCTGTTTCAACATCATCATTGTGGTCACTTATCGTTTATCAGCATTAGCATCATCACCATTATTGTTTATCACAAAGGGTTCCTAACAGGTCTTCACAAAACCTGAAACTTCCATGAAGATGTCTGGTCTTTATAATCCAAGCAGTCAGCGTTGAAGTTTAGCTTCCAGGAGGCTGTTTGATCCTTATAATCCAAACAATCAGTAGACGAGTTAAACCCCAAACTCGAAGCTCCATAACCTTGAGTGGAGAGTGAAGCTGGAGACTGGTTGAGATGGCTGGCCACAGCATTGGTACCCATGGGGCTAAGGGTGGCCCCTGGTCCAGGGAGCTGGTGATGCATAGGGGTCAGGTAAGATCCACAATCCATTCCTCCAAAATATGAGGTTGAGCCGGCATATCCTTGGCTATAGCCTGAAGCCTGAGTGTAGGTCATAGGGTAGGACCTCTGCATGCATGAAGAAGAAGTGGACAGGGGGTCTGAGAGAGGAGAGATGGATGCTGGGCTCCAGATAGACACTGGGGCGCTGCTGCTGGAAATGGCAGGGACTGAGGTACTGGCTGGAGGTGTGAATTGGCCGCTGGTCCCACTCTCTGAACTCACTTCTCTGGCTGGAGAGCTCTTCTTCTTCGCAGGCCTGACTTTATTCTGGCCCCCGTTCTGCTGCTGTTGCTGCTGCTGGCGGCATTTGGCCCGACGGTTTTTGAACCACACCTGGAAGACCAACCAGGAAGGAGGAGAAAGAAGAGCGAAGGGGGTTAGCTATATGGATCACAGCAAGGACAAATGGGAGGAGAATAATTATCACCAGGGAAAAGGACCCCACTGAGGAGGATATGGCGTTTTACGGAGGAATATCATATTAAGCAAAAGTTTATTATATATTATATATCATAGCTATATAACCTCTATTAAGCAAAAGCTCTCAGGCATTTAAAAGTTGCTACGGAAATGTTGCTGGTCCTCTTGATTTCCCTCTGGGCTTCCCACAACATCCCTTGCACCTTTTGCTGATGCACTATGGAAAAAACCTTGTCTGATTTTTTTTTAAATCCAGGTGGAACACGGTAGCAACTTTTATAATGCAGAAACCCATACCAACATTGAGCATCACTAAAGCAAGGCATTACCAGACTTTATCTGGGAGTCCTATCAGTATTTCGTTTGAGGCCTACCCCTTGCTCCTTAAAAATGGGTTCAGAAAACTGAAATATATGACTAGGAGCAAAAAAAATATATATTATGATTTAATTCATGGGTGCCAACAAAGATAACCATGGATCTACTGCAGAGACATTGAGTTGCCCATTGTTTAACTTTATCCATTCATCGTCTTCTTCTGTTCATCCCTGCTTTATTGCATCTACTGCAACCCCAGGCTGAAAAATATGTGGTTACATTTTATTTAAAGGCGGCCACTCAAAGGACTGCTGTTTTTATTGGCAACCATGAAGCAATAGCGTATATGGAAAACCACTGCAGAGTGTCAGACTCCCAGCCCTTTCAGAAATGTAGAGCCAAGCCAACCTTTAATACGAGTACTTTGAAGAAAGGGGAAGGAAAAGTTCTTTGCAAGCCTCTGAGCCTGGCAGCTTAGGTACCCCAAGGACTTCCACTTAAGTCCTACTGAAGTCAAGCCCTTAATTAAAAAGAATAGAACATTAGAAAGGAGAGGTTATCAATTAAGAGAGCAACTGAATGGGAGGGAAACATGCTTGTCCAATTAAATGAGCTGTATCTTTTCTTTCTTTCTACCTCTCTCTGAAGGGCAATTAAATAGTAGGAAGTTCCTCAGAACCTGTTGATAGATGTTAAAGGTCTTCATTTACTTCATCTCATGGAAGTAAGTCACGTGGTTTGTTTTCAAATCACGTGATTTCCAACCAGAGCATCTCTCTCTCTCTCTCTTTCTGTTTTTTGCCCTCTAACTCCTAACTCCTTAACTCCAGTTGCCTTTTGAAAAAGCACCTTTGTGATCCCTAAAATTCTCTTCATCCCAACGAAGAGGCATAACTCCTCTGAGGTCTATCCCTTGCTTCTCAGATGTTCTGTTTTCATTTATGATCAGAGTAGCCTTTGATTTTCTACTAGCTGGGGTATGAAGAGATCAGTAAGAGATACAGGCATGCCACTCAACAACGGTTTCCAGTTTGGTGATGGAGGTGCTCTCTTGCACAACAGATGCCATTTACATCTTAGCTGTTTTGGACTCTCCAATGCAAAGTGGAATTGATGTACATTGTTATTAAACACGTGGATATCTATTTAAAAACACACAAGCCACATTTGCTCCAAAGTGGAGCACTGCATGCAACTGACACAACATTCTCTCATCTCTTCTTAGATGACATATTTCTGACTTTGTCTTTTCCTTCATCCCCACTCAAATACTCAATGGCAGTTCTAGCAATGGCAATGCCTTCCAGAAAGGAACCAGGCATCTTTTCGGGTATCACAAAGTAGCTGCTATCAAGTGCCACAATTTTGGTGCTTGACTGGAGTAATTGTTGCAAAAAAAAAAGGAGCATCAAATGTGCTTTTCTTCTGGTCTGATCTCGTTTCTGTGACTTTTATCCAAATGCTAAAACTATCTTTACTAAGGGGTGGTAATGAATAGGAGAAAAAAATGAAAAGGAGAGTTTTTCAAGAGAAGGAGATTGTATTCATTTATTTAAAAAATGTCTATAGCTGCCCAATTGGCACACAGTTACACAATAAAATATTAATCTTGGTTCCTCTCACCTACCATTTACATTGCCCTTTAACCACGTTTTGTGAAATCATCATATTTAAATGTGTCATTTTTCATTTAAAAATATATATTAGTGATACGTTTTTCGTATTCTTTTATTCCTAACCTAGCCCGTAATATTAACTACGGTGAGCGATATAAATCGTATTAAGGAAATAGAAAAGTAGATAGGAAGCCATGAAACAAACTACACAGCCAAGATGCCAGTTAGAAAATATGGCAAGAATTTTATGCTGCTCATGGAAAATGGAAAACGATGGAACTAAAAGTCACACAAGCCTACGTTACACCAAATGTGACAAATTTAAGTCCCTAGCTTTGGGCACCTTAGGAATGCCTAAACAGTGTTTTTAAAAAGTTCTTTCTTCCAGGTGTACGATGCAAAACCTTGTGGTTTGTGATTCCAGAAGGCCACATGAATGGTACAAGTATGTCCCCAACAGAAGAGAGTATCTGTAACACAGGGCTGAACAGCGGAGTCCTTAGTATTTTCCTTGAGCCTGGTTGTTTGCTTGCAGATGCTCCAAGCATTGCACCGATGATGTTATCTACTTGGATACTGGAAGCAAACAGCTCAGCTCAAAGGGCACCAAGAACCCTACAAGCATCCCTCTCAGGCTTGCTAGGAACTTGGGGTTTATCTATATCACCCAGCAAAGCCTATAAAATCAGCTGAGATTTCTCTCATTGGGTCCGTTCTATTACAATAAATGGCATTTGCGATGTATCTGGAAAAGGAATTGATTTCTTTTTAAAAAAAAAACAATATTCTTTTTTTAAAAAAAAAATCAATTTATGTTTAAATATTTGTTTCCCTGTCTCAGAAAAGACATATTTTGTACAGCAGTCTGGTGATCAAACTCAAACAATATGATAAGTGAAATGGAGTCTGGATGCTGAGAGGTCTTTTTAAAATGATCCTTTATACTCCAGAGAATATCTCAGCTCCTGGAATCTCCTGGAGAGAGTGAAAAGCTATTAAACTAGTTTAACTCTACAAGTGTAAATGTGCCTTGCCTCTTCCTGTAGCTTACAACATATTATGAATTCCGAGATTTAATGTCAGCAAATGTGTCCTGTGACCATCCTTTGGGTGGGGGGGCAAACCTATTTTACCCCTTCCTGAACATATCTGGGCAGTTCAATTCATTTCATGCTTAATGGAAAGCAAGTATAGATGGGATCACTGGACAATGCTTTCAAGTTAAGGACCATTTTGGATGTCCAGCCTTTCTTGGCGGGCCCTGCAGGAAACCTGCTTATCAATTGAAATGTGTAGCGATTTGTTGAATGCATGTGTGTGTGTTCACACTCATACCCAGCTGCAAAACATGGAATATGGGTAGGCAGAATGCAATGCAGGTATTGCAAAATGATACAGTACTACTGATGTCCAGATTTCACTTCATTCTTAACAAGCTAACCAAGTTCTTTTATTAAATGTTATATTGCAACATGTCATTTCACCCTGTAATTATGGTTAGGATTAGAAAATATTGTAGGGAGAAATAATTTCCCTTGGTCACGGGGTTTACATCCCCCCCCCCCCCCCAGAACTGCTTTTAAATGACATTTGTCATAAATCAGTTTTGGGGCCATTCCTGAAATACACAGCTTATATACTTTCTGGCTAAAAGAGACAGCTGAACGTTGCTGTTAAAAAGTACAAAAGCTGATCTGATGGATAAATAAACATTAAATCACTCCTGGTTTTCTATAGGTATCATTATATTTCATGGCATGATGATGACAACGATGATGCTAGCAACATCAACAACAACCAAAACAATATCCCTAGTCTACTGAAAAAGACATATGTTTTCAATTAAACCTGGTTTCTACCTGGTTTCTTAGCAAAATCAAAATCAATAGAGAAGCTTAGGTAAGAAGGCACAGAACATGGTTAGTGCCGGTCCAATCAGAACTCACTTTCTCAACCTCATTCATTTTCCAAACCTCTAGAAAATTGTTCACCATGATGCATAGCAGCCAATGCTGGTACATTGGTGGGCTATGCCAAGAAGGCACAATTCCATATAGTTCAATGCATAGGTTCACCACTTTCTAATATTTCCCCTTTCCTTTTCAGCGTGTACCACTTAGAAGTACTTAATGGTGTACACATGTTTGTTGCTTGAAAGAGCAGTATGTTAAATGTTCGTTCTCAGCAGGGTATAATATCAGAGCTGATAAAGTCTGATGAGCCGTCTTGTGGCTTGCACTCTGAAGATCTCTTTCCAAAAGTAGTTGCTAGCATTCTTCTTCTTCTTCTTCTTCTTCTTCTTCTTCTTCTTCTTCTTCTTCTTCTTCTTCTTCTTCTTCTTCTTCTTCTTCTTCTTCTTCTTCTTCTTCTTCTTCTTCTTCTTCTTCTTCTCCTCCTCCTCTTCCTCCTCCTCCTCCTCCTCCTCCTCCTCCTTCGTTCTTCGTTCTTCTTCTTCCTCCTCCTCCTCCTCCTCTTCTTCTTCCTCCTCTTCCTCCTCCTCCTCTTCTGATTGAGCATGAGTATGGTATCTGCAAAATCATCTTGGCTTCTGGCCACTTGATAAATCATTAAAGAGGCCTGCCTATGAACTCCACACTAAAAGTGCTCATTCATTTCCCACTGAATAAAAGGAGAGGAATGTGATTATCTTGCTACAAGTCATACGAGATACAAGAAAAGTAATCAAACAGCAAACAGATGCTCCAAAAATCCTCTGCTTTTTTTTTTTTTGGCAAGTTAATATGACCAGTAGGCCTGTCTGTCAGGACTTTAAGCCTTGCTGAGAATCTTCTTCCATGCACCTCAGCCAAACTGAACTCAGTTGTCAACCCTCTTCATAAATCCTATCTCAAGAAACCATGAAGATTTACTGGGTGGCCTGCAAGGAATTCATAGTTATGGGAAGCACAAGGCTGCCTGAGTGCCAGCAGTTTGCTCAACAACTGCATGGGAGGATTGCATTGAACCTAATTCATCCCAGTCACTTTTCAAGATCAGAATAATCTATATTGGAAGGAGAGAGAGAGAGAGAGAGAGAGAGAAACCCAGTCCAGGATATTGTCCAAGCAAAGTAGATTTGGGCTATTCCCTCCCTAGGGGGTTATAGAGTCTTACAGTGCTACCCCAGTCCTCATAAAGCTGAACCTCATTATGGCACCTTATGGGTGGATGACAATACAAATCACTAGAGAGGAAATGCCCTGAATCTGTCCCAATGTTTTTCAATCTTGGCAACTTTAAGGTTGCGTGAACCTCAACTCCCAGAATTTCTGCTGACTGGGGAATTCTGGGAAATGGATGTCTATGGGTCTTTAAAGTTGTCTAGGTTGAAAAACACAGGTCTAGCAACATGCAAGGATGAAATACAATTCCGATACAGTACATATGACATTCTTTCAAGGAAGGTGCAGGATCAAAAATTAGAGCTTTGCTGAATTAGACTGGTGGTCTGCAAACTAAGAGTCTTTTTTTTTGGGATAATGGCAAAGCAGAAATCTCTCCCATTCCCCAGATAGGCCATTAAACATCAGGTCTTGCCCCACTCCAAACATCTGGTTTTCAGAGATCCAGAATTTTGGAGCCTGGGTCCCATTTTAGCTTATCGCCCTCCCCACTTCAATGCCATCTTTCTTTAAAAACAGTGGGATATCTCTAGATGGCTGCAACTCATACCTGAAGAGAGCTTTTCTCTACTAGACAAATAATTCCTTCAACACTGTCAAACTATTTACTAAGTTTGCACTACTATTAATCTTCTCACCATTCCTATCACTCATCTCCTCCCCCACTTATGACTGTATCTTTGTGCTTGTATCCTTACATTTATGTTGATATTGATTGTTTCCCGATTGCTTATTTGTATCCTATGACTATCATTAATGTTGTATCTTATGAATGTGTCCTGTCTTTTTATGTACACTGAGAGCCTATGAACCAGAGAAATTCCTTGTTTATCCAATCACACTTGGCCAATAAAGAATTGAATTCTATTTCTATTTCTATTCTATTTCTATTCTTAGGGGTCTTCAGATATGTATATTCAGCAACAACTCTTCTCATTCCCCTCAACTACTGTTACTAACGGGGTCTGTGGCTAAATGCTGCCGAGGTAGTGGAAAAGGAAATTGGAGCAGAAGAACACTTTCTTAAAACATTTAGCTTAGAAAGTTGTCTTTCTGTCCATTGCGGTGGGAAGAGAGGGGTTTGAGTTTCAGAGCGTCTCTCTTCCCAGGGAGCTTCTTGGTCTGAGAGGAAAGTCAGGATGCTGAGGACATGGTACTGAAGATGACCCTGGATCTCAGCATCTCTTTCTCCACTCCACGCGCTTTCTTTTCTCGGCCTCCTCCTTCACCACTACCCTGCCCAGACCCTTACCAGTTGTATCGTCCTCCCCCTCCCCCGCCCCAGCTCCCTGGAGATCCAGAAGGAAAAGTAAAAGGAAAAGGGGGGAGGCACGCGCACCAGCCCTTCCCTTACCTGCACTCGGGACTCCGGCAAGTTAATCTTGAGGGCCACCTCTTCGCGCATGAAGATATCCGGGTAGCGGGTTTTTGCAAACAGGGCCTCCAGGACGTCCAGCTGCGCGCGGGTGAAGGTGGTGCGCTCCCTCCGTTGTTTTCGAGGGGTGGCTGGGAAAGAAAGGAAAGTCGGGCTTAAGTCCGGGAAAGAGGACTCGGCCGCGCTACAAGGGGCGGGGGGGGCTGGGGGGGGCAATCGGTCCACCTTAAACCGTTTTCGGCGCGGCGGACACCCCCGAAAGCCCTCCCCCCTTGCCTTGGAAGTAAAGCCCAGGCAAGTCCGGTTTCGCGAAGGTTGATCCCTAAAGAAGGCTTCTCTCTTGGGCGGACTCGGGGAGAATCCGGTTAAGAGGGAGAGATCTGTGCTGCGCGATATGTGGCCACTTCTCCGAGCTCAAGAGAAGACCAAGCTCCACGGGCCGCAGCCCAACCGGCTCCGGGTCCAGGTGGCCCAAAGACAGGCCGCAATAGCGCGCGATCCTATAGCCTCCCTTCTGAAAGAGCCTTGTCGAGCTGAAGACGACGGACTCTCTTGGGGGAAGCCTGGGGGAGGCCGGGGTGCGGATGGGGAGTGCAAGCCCGACTTCCTGGAAAATAAGGAAGAAAGTGGGCCAGCGTAGCTTCAAGGGCGCCGGTAGGAGAGCAGTGGGCTCAGGGTGGCAGCCCCAGAGCTGCCGTACTTGACGGTGCACCGACTGGGGAATCGGTTTGGCTACAGCGGGAGGCCTGCTGGTGGCGTCTGGGTGCGAGGAACTAGCAGGGTCTGGACCGACCGTGCAGATGGAGGTCCCGATGGAAGAGAAGTTAGGTAGCTCATGGTTGAACTGGGCCGTCCTTGGGGCTCTTTGAGCTTGGCGGTTCGCTCACGAATGTGTCATTACCCAAGTCGGCAAGATCGCCAGTCCAGGTAAGACCATTGGTGTGCCGCTGATGATCTTACCTAGTTCGGTAATGAAACGTTTTGCAAGGGCTCCACAGACGGAGGTTCCCTCGCAGAGGTCGCCTAATCGCCCTCCACCCCATGAACAACCCTCTCCTCCTTCTCCAGACCTCGGAACAAAACGAAACAAAATCACGACTGGCTCCCACCGTCGGGAATCGCACTTTGCCCGGAAAGGCTGACGTGCGCTCAGGCCGAAAATTCGGGGGAGAGGGAGGGGAACCGTTGAAGGAACTTTTTCCCTGAACCCGTGGACGGGGAGGAATGTAAGGGCAGAGTTGAGGCACTCCTGCTACCCTCCTGGTTTTCGTGAGCACCCAAGAAATAGGATCCCACCGGCGGGTGTGTGTGTGTGTAAATATGAGGACCCAAGTCCAACGAATCCCCGCCCTTTGGAAGTCGCCCCCTCCACCACCACCCCCCCCGCTCGCCGACAGGGTGTCTCCTCTCTTACCTGGATACCCGACGGAGGGATGGAGCAGGTCCATCCCGGAGGTGGTGAGGCTTAGGCCGTTGACTGCGTAAGGTGGTTGCTTAAGATAAGACATCATGCTAAAGTTGGGGTGAGGAGGAAAAATGGCCAAAATTCTGGGGCTGGGTGGAGTTGGAAGGAGATGCCTCTTGGACCTGCTTCTTGCTCCTTTCCTCTTTCTTCCCCAGAGCTTTCGGGGAGAGAAGTTAACCTTGAAATCTGGAGCCTAATTTAGAAAACCAAAAAAAAGGAGACAGAGAGAGGGAGAGGGAGGGAGGGAAAGAGAGAGAAAGAGAGAAAGAAGAGTGAAAAAAGGTCCTGTCCACGGGGGTCTTCGAACTAGCGAAGTCTTGCTCGCTGCGGAGGTGCCACCCGCTGAGCTGCAGGACCTGCCAAACTCCGGCCGACTGGAGGGGCGCATCCCTCCCCCGGGCTGCCTCGAGAAACTCCTTCCTCCCGCCCGCCCCACAAGGCAGAGGGGCGACGTACAGTAGCAGCCCCCCGCGTTTTAGGAGCACCCCCCCCCACCGAACACAAGCGCGCAGGCAGGCACGCAGGCACTCCAGCCTCCTCCGCCCGGGCTTGCTTTCCAGGGGGCATTAGCCAAGGTTTCCCTGGGTTTAGCAAGTAGTTAATTGCCTCCAACAAAACTTGATTGGGACCCATTTTACGGACACAAAGGAGCCCTTGGCTAAATAAATAAGGCTGCTAACAAAGCCTCCCCACCCCACGCCGTAATTTTCCTCGGCGACAAAGGAGCGTATCTGTTGTCCCCACCCCCACCCCGAGCTTTTTAATTACCCCGGATTTTTGCAAGTGCAAAAGAAGCGCTGCCCCCCCCCCAAAGTTGAGAATTCAAATGCCCACTTTAAAGAAGATCTAAGCGTGGGGGGGGGTTGATGGCGGTGGGGGCGCTCCGCTGATTTACTGTCCCTCTATCTCGGCATGCCTGAAGTGATTTCTTTCAGCCAGTCCCCCCCCTAATTAGCACTTGCGCTAATTAGATTTAGAGGCAAAAAAAGGGACTCCCCGATTTTGAAGACTTTTAGTGAGGGTGGGAGGAGGAGGAGGAGGAGGAGGAGGAGAGAGAAGGCCGCAGCAAGCTAAACAAACAAGTAATTAACTTTTGCATGAAGTGGGGGGGGGGAACCCTTTCGTCTAAACTCTCTTCCAAGCCGTCCTCGGCCTTCGCCTTCCTCACTTTTGGAGGAGGAGGGAAGGGGAAGAAAGGTCGGCCTTAAACTGAAGCCTTTGAAACCTGTGCTTGGGTGAAGAACGAGGAAAGAAGCGGTCTTGGGTTTTCGTTGATTTGGGAGTATCTCTCTCTCTCTCCCCCCCCCCTCCAGCTAGTCAGGAGGCCAATCTGCAAAAGATAAAACTTCCGCACCAATTCGTGGTGTGCATTTCTTCGTTTCAACACAAGATTTTGGGCGTCAGCAACCTTCCCGGCAAACTCCTAGAGAGTTCCCCCTGCTCTCATCCCAGGCAGGGGGACGGTAATAGTTCCTGACAGATCAAACCTTCGCGCCTCGAGGTGGAGGAAAACGGAGGAGTGTGTGGGAGGGGGTGTTTAAGCTTTCCGCGAGGATCTAATGGGTTTGAAGTTTTGGGAAGAGGAGGAGGAGGAGGAGGAGGCTGGAGTCTTCTCCCTCTTTCTGCACCGCCACCAAAGGCCGTCCGGAGGCAAGCAAGCAAACAAACAAACAAACAAACAAAAAAGGCTAGCTTATTTCTAGCACTCTCCTACTTTTCTCTCTTTCAAGAAACAAATACACTTAACGAAGTTAATTGCAACCACATAAACTTAACGAAGTTAACTGCAACCAAATAGTGGGCATAGAGCGCCCAAGATCTCCGTGGGAATTCTAACCGAGCCCTCTTACTTGGGAAGCCGGGTTTTTACGGCACAGAAAGTTTTTATAGGAGAAAAAAAAAATTCTGCGCATTAACCAGGCATGAAAGAAAAGAGGCGGACGGGCTGGAAGTTTAGAGGCCGCCTCAAAATTTCCAACACCCCCCCCCCCGCTTCCTCGCAGGGAATCCCTCTGCTGTCCCTCCTAGGGCAACGTTGAGACTCCGCGCCCGTCACTCCTTCAATATGGGAAAGGCGATCCAAGTTATAGGAAAGGCGATCCAGTCCACGCAGCCCGCTGAGCTCTAGAGCAGGGGTCCCCAACCTTTGCAACTTTAAGTCTGAAGGACTTCAGCTCCCAGACTTCTCCAGCCAGCTTTGCTGGCTGGAGAATTCTGGGAGCTGAAGTCCTTCAGACTTAAAGTTGCAAAGGTTGGAGACCCCTGCTCTAGAGGCTTCCTACGCGGGCTCCAAGCAAGGGGACTAGGCAGAGGAACGGCGAAAGGCGGGGTTTTTTTTTTGTTTTTTTTTACAGCTCCTTCAGGGGACTGGCGCGTCGCTCGAAGACAGAGGGCTTCCGAGCGAAGTTACTCACCGTTTTCAGTCAATTCGAATTTTACAACCAAAAGTCGCTTTCAGATCCGGAGCAAGAGGGTTGCCCGAGAAAGGGAGGCTTACATCGCCAACACTCGCTCCAGCCAGCCTTCCCTTTCAGACATGCCCTAAACGCGTGTTGACACCCGAGCAGAATATGCCTCTGAGGTTCACTGCTCAGGTGGGCACCAACAAGAGACAAGTACCCGGCTTAGCTTTCACAGGAGAATTACCCAGAAGTAGCGATTGCAAAGATCGCAGCCCGATTGTCTCCTTTCAAAGATCCTGGGATTCACACCCCCCCCCCAAACATCCTAAAATAAGAACCCCAGTTTTCTACAGCTTCCAAAAAGTCCCACTAAACTTTTCACTTTCACCAAGAGAAAGTGGTTTCAGCTGCAGGTGAAAACTCCAGTTTGGGGAGCCCTTGTCTCCTGGTAAGAAATTTCAACCTCGGATGAGACTTTAAAATAAAACAACAACAGCAAAATCCCCGTTTTATTCAAAGGCCCCTAATCCACCGAAACAAATTAGGACTTAAAAAAAGTTTCTGAGTATATAAAATGTGGGGTACTCCCTAAGATCTCTTCCTAACGATTTCAATATTAGGGGATTCGTACAAGCCTTGTATTCCTTAAAGAATTTCAGTTTACAGTATACATTTTGCCAAAACCAATCTATCCCTGCACGAAACGTTTTCATGATTTGTCTCATAAAATAGACCTATTTTCAGAGAGAGAGAGAGAGAGAGAGAGAGAGAGAGAGAGAGAGAGAGAGAGAGAGAGAGAGAGAGAGAGAGAGAGAGAGAGAGAAGGGTAATAATACAACGCTTATGGCCCCAGGGCAACTAACATTTTTAAAACCAGCAATAGGAAATTCAACTCGGACATTTCCTTCCCTGCTTCAGAATAAAAACAAGTGCATTTCTCCCCGGATATATATATATTTTTTAAAAAAAAGTAAACACTATTTCAAGTAAGTTACTGTTCAGGGGATCGAGTTAGAACGGAGGGATCCTTACTAAGAGACCAGTCCTCTTCAGGAAGAGATTTGAAATATTTATTTGCATCAGGGAAATTACGAACACCAATCCCTTTTGTCTGAATAAGGAGACTGGAACCAATACACAGCAGCTTCTTGTAAAAGCCACTGTGTCCTTCAGAAAAAGAATAGGAAACAGTTACAGGTAGCTTTTTAAAAAAAATATATCTTTGAAACGTATTAATGGATTTTTGGGGGGGGGGTCATGCCATCCTCCCCTACCCAGTTTTATCTGGATCCATTGATTGATTTCAGATTTTTCGTTGACTGTTATCTCAAGCTGCTGAACTGAGGCCACAACAGTTCCAACCTGCTGAAAGAAACGGCTAAACACCTGTAGCTCAAGAGTCCAGTTGGAAACAGCTGGCTAATTTTCTGCCACACCTTATTTAAACTGTCCCAAGGAAGCAGACAGGGACAGCCGACCTGGGTCCTCGGTGGAGAAGGGCGGGATATAAATTTAAATAAATAAATATTGTGGCTTAAAATGACTGATTTCCCAAGCTAAGCTTGTTTCCTTAGGGGCCCAATCTTCTCTTTACTTACTAAACCAAGAGAAAGCCTCAATATACTTATTTTTCCAGTAATAGTGAGAGTATAAACTCTCTTTGGGCAAGGCAAACTTCTAGACAGTAAGGCATACTTCTGACTAAACACACAGGTAAGTTCGTTTTAGAGAACCCCTTTTACACCTATTCGCAAGTAATCAGCATTGAACTCACTGGAACTATGTTACTCAACATAGGATGGGACTGCGCGCTGCTACGGGTCACTCCCGCCATCCTTCTTTCTGCAAAAAAGGAAATGGGATCGCCAATTCGCCATGTTTTAGATGCTTGTTTTTCTCTCTGGCTTTAAAAATAAAAGCCAGTCTTTCTAATAGATTTATTTTAAAAAGAAAAAAAAACCTAGAACTTTAAAAATAGCGCAAGAACTCCAACGAAGTTTGTTTGGTGATGGTTATTTTTTTTAATATATATAGAGCCTCATCCTACCGTTTGCTTTAGTTAAGAGACAAAAACCCCTTCACTTAAATTCAGAGCACGGTTTAGTCAATGGCCCACAGACGTTTTTAGCTCGATTCGGGGGGGGCGCCCCAATAGATGGGGAGGTGGAAGAAGAGCACGTGGCTGGCTCGAAATTCCAAAAGGTTTGGGCTGGATCGTGTCCCGCAACAAGCAAACTCTTTCTGGGGGGAAAAAGAGAGATTTTCCTCTTTTTTCCCTCCATCCTCGCCCTTTGGCTCAACCCATCCGGTCCACGCCGCTTTCCCCCACCCCACCTTGCTCGCCTTCGTGTTTCCGCGCCCCAGACAGCAAGCCACATCTCCTTTTACTGGCAACCAATCCGCAGCGCGGCCTCCAAAGAGCCGAGAGGGCAGGTGCTACGCCGGGGCCCCTTTGGAAAGCTCCGAAGGGAAAAGAAGAGTTTCCCTCCAGTTTCCTACCTGATCCGAAGTCACGCCCTTTCAGCCAGGAGGGGAAAAGGCGACAGCTGCCTTTCTCTCCCCCCCCCCCCAAAGAGCCGGTTCTCTGCAATCTGTCGCTGCCAGGGCGCTCCCTTTTCCTCGCCAGACCTCCTCCCTCCCCCCCGCCCCGCGCGGACCCCCATCTACCAGTTGCTCTGTCCCCGCTCAATTATAATTACCCCGTCCAAGAATTAATTATAATAAATGTTTTCTTGATAAACTAACGAGATAATCCGGGCGGCACACGGCCCCTAATTACGGGACGGCTGCAACAGCACTCAGGATCATTTGGGTTGATTAATTTTCTGCCTGATGGCGATGAAAGAAAGAAAAAAGAAAAAAAAACGAGCCCAACCCTTGCAACCGACTGGCGGAGAGAGAGCGAGAGCGAGAGCGAGCAGGCGCTTCCACCGGTTCACTGACTTGCAAGGAGATGGCCGAGCCCGTCGCCTTCCCTCCTGCCCCGAGATCTTCGGCGTCAGCTGCCCAGCAAACGGAGCGCCCGCCCGCACGCAACCCCCCCCCCCAGACCCTCGGCGCAGGCAACCCTCAAGTCGTTTCTGAAACCGGCTGCCAAGCCTGCGGCGCCTCCGACCGCTTCCTGGCCTTCCTCCCCGGCCGTTTCTTTTGACGGGGGCAGCTTGGACGGTGGAGAAGGCCTTCCAGAGTGGGACAGGAGCTCCAGCCATTCTCTCGGGGTGGGGTGGGGGTGGTCGTTGCAAAGGCTAAATTCGCCTTTGGGCCAAAGAGAGTCGCTCCGGCTTGGGCCACGTCGAGCGCGATTCCTGCCCCAACTCACTAGGAAGTTTGCTAGGCTGGGTTGCAGTTTTGAGCTCTTCCAGACTTCGGTTTCTCCAACGATTTCTACGGCTCCCTGAGGCTGCGCTGAAGCAGCCTCGGGGAACCAGCCACGGGCCTGATTTCCCAGCACCCCGCGCGAGTCGGGGAGAGTTTGCTGGAGAGCAAAAGGATCGGGACCAAAATTTGCCTTTCCTCAAAAGCTACGATCCCAGGCCGGTTGATTTGTGTGTGTGTGTGTGTGTGTGTGTGTCTCCCAGAAACAGAACTCAAGCCTTCCGGGCAACTTTACGACAAAGCAATTCTGTTTTACTTTTAAGTGGTTAGTTAGAATCGATCTGCTAAAACCCTTTAAAAATCTTGGTTTGAAACACGAGCGGAGTCAATGGCAGGGGGGGGGGACGGGAAGCAAGGTTAGACACGAGGATCTGACCGCCACCCTAACCTGAAATCCCCAAGAGCCTCGCTTTGCGACGAATGTCAAGTAGATCCGCGCGATCTCCAAGCAAAGGCCGTTGCAGTTGCGAAGTGGCGGAAGGGAGCGCGCGAAATCGAATTGTTTTCTAACGGGAGAGGCGTTGTTAAGAAAAGTCGAGAAGAGAAGCGTAGCTGGTGGGAAAAGGCAGCAAGAAAGACGGGTTGTTGTTGTTTTTTCTGAGCAAATTTGCCATCTTCCCTGGGGCCCATAAACCCGCGCCTTTTCTCCCTTGCAGGCGGCCCAACGAGAGAGCCGAACATTTTGACGCCACAACCGTTTAAAACCACATCCACTCCCTTTTTCACCAATACTGTTAAAGACCCACCCGGCAACCTGCGAGGAGCGCCACTGTTTAGACCTGCCTACAAGTTGCGTAGCGTTCGGGCCTGAAAGACTTGAGAGGGAGAGAGACTTAAAACGAATTCAAAAGCGGCGGGCGGGCCCCGCGTGAGAAAACGCGAAGCCCGCAAACGCCCCGTTCGAAACCTCCTTTTGGCTAATGCAACTCATAGGAATAGCGATGTGCTTCTCCCGTCCCTGGTTTTTTTTTGGGGGGGTGGGGAGCAAACAAACCCGATGGAGAAGGCGGTTGCCATTTCTCAGACGCGGCGGGGTGGTGCGACAAAGCGAACTTTTTGGGCGCCTTGAAACTCACTTCTTGGAGTCTTTAAAGCGCGCCTGGTTTCGGGTATCAAAGAAGCACCCACCAACCCAGGGAAGTTGGAAGTCGGTAGATGGGTTAGGGGGATTCTTCGGAGGTAAAGGCCTCTGGCTTCCAATAGGGTTGGCCTTCCAAAGAAGGGCTTTTGGAATTGGGGGAGGGGGAAGGGGAAGGGCAGCGCATCCAAAATCTCTGGAGTTGTCTACTTTCTGGCTGGTTTGTTGCCGGTAGGAGCAGCCATAGAGAAACCCCAACCACCCAGCTTAGCTGGACTGGATTTCTCCTTTCCTCTGCAGAACAGATTGACTGATTTGCCCTTCCTTCCTTCCTTCCTTCCTTCCTTCCTTCCTTCCTTCCTTCCTTCCCTAAATTCGCTGCGTTGTCTAGTAATACTCTTGGTCCAAGAATATCAAGGCTGGACTGGGGGAAGAAATCTCTTCAACAGGATCCTATTTGGCCACCAGATTCCCTCTCTTCAAACTCAACCCTTCCCTTTCCTTCCCTTCCTTCCCTTCTTTCCTTTCCTCCTTTCCTTTCCTTTCCTTTCCCTCAGTTGAGCGAAGGTTTTCCTCTGGGCGCTGCAACTCTTTCAAGTATACTCGAAAATCCAATGCTGTGTGTATGTCCAATGATTTTTAGTCTATTGATCGGACTGTCGGAGATAAACTATTTATCAATAACTCATGAGCTAGGTGGATTTAATTTCCTTCTCTGTGCCCTGCCCGGCCCCTCCACGAAGACAAGGGAAGAAAACGAGAGCTGTGTGGATGCGGGGAGAGAGTTTCTCTTGGCTGCACGCAGCCCAGCTAAACCGCGGAGTTAACATTAACATTTACCGCTTTCCTCCGGAGTGATCTTTGTTCGCCGCCCATTTTTAAAATAAGCTAATTGTAAACCTCTCTCTCTCTTTCCTCCGAGGTAGCCCCAGTCCAGTAAAGTTGGGGCCCCAGATAAATTGCAACCTTTCTCGCTAAATCTTTTTTGAATTCAGATGAATTTACAGCCAACAAAAGAAATGGTCGGATTGGGCCGAATTTTAGGTAAATCTAGGCGGATTCTGCAGGGGAAACGCACAAGCGCAGACCCAACACACACACACACACACACACACACACACACTTCACTTCTTACTATTCAACGATTCTTTTCCCACCCCGACAAAAGAAAAGCGATTTTGCTGAAGGAACCAAGCGGCCCAGAAAGAGTGTAACAAAACGAAACGAAACGAAACAAAACAGAACATTTCGATTTGAGGACCTCTCAGATCGGTGCCTTCCCCCCCCCCCCCCCAACCTCCAGTAACAACTTTTTGCCGCACAAAAACGACCCAATCGCCGATCCTGGAAAAGGCTCCCGGCACAGGCGCGCACCCACCTCGCTAGAAAGCACAAGGCCCCTCGGGTTCAGCCTCACTTCGAGAGTCTCAAGACGGGGTGTGTGGGGAGAATGGCGGGGGAGGGAGGGGGACACTCAATTAGAGCCCAAACGAAAGAAGTAGAAGCAGCCTTCTCTTCGCCTCCTATTTTCCCAATAGCCACAATCGAAGGCCCGTTCTAAAACAACGCCTGGCGGTGTGTGTGTGTGTGTGTGTCTGTCTGTCTGTCTGTCTGTCTGTGTGTGTGTGTGTGTGTATGTGTGCGCGCGTACCATCCTCTCACTTACCTTGAAGCTTCTGGAAGAACTGCAAGTTTAAAACAAAAACGTTGTGGCCAAATCGCCCAGCCGAAGAATCCCCAGGACCTCCGGAAGCCGAGTTTTTTCTCCTACAAAAGAAACCAAGAGGAGAGAAGAGGGTTAAAAAAAAGACCCTTCCTCCGAGGCAGCGGTCCTCTCGCCTTCTTTCCCTGGCGCTTCTGGCGATGAAGATGAAGGGGGGCGATGGTGACGGCGAAGGAGGATGAGGAAGAAGGAGGGGAGGGAGGAAAGGGAGGGAGGGGTAAGCTGGAAAACCGCGACCTGCTTCTTAAACAGTGAAGGCAAATAAGAATAACGGTTTAAAGAAATATATATATATATATATATACCAAGCTCCCTCTCTAACCCCCCCTCCCCTCTGGCGAGCGGAGGGGCAGGAGGCGCTGGAGCGAGGTGGAACTGGGCGAGGGGGGGGAGCGGGGGGCAAGAATGGTGGCGAACGCGCGGCAGTCGGGCTCTCTCGCTTCGCTCTCCCGGCTGGGTTTGCTGCCCAAGCGCCTCTCGGGCAACTTTTTTGACGGCGGCTCTCCAACCAATGGCAAGCAGGGAATGATTGACACATCTAAGCCAGAGGGAAAAGAATAAAAACAGACAACGGGGGGAAAGGAAAACAGGGGCCCTGCTTCGCCGGGGGGGACAATCAGGCAACAAATAACAAGCTACTTTTTTCCCCCTTCTTCTTCTCCAAAAGAGACGCACAGGCAGGCACATAAAAATATACAGGAGAAAAGGTTCCCCCCCTCCCCTCCCCTCTCCTGCCACCCCACCTCCACTCCAACCCTCCAGCCCTTCGGAGCGGTTCTGACTGCAAGCCCCCTCAAGTCGCGCCGACAAACCAGGATCGGGTTACCCCTGTTTGCCTCGGGGCAGAGAGAACGGAGGCTCGCTTGTGGGGGGCGGGGGCGGAGAGGGAGAGATGGGGGGCAATTAGCCCCGTGGTCGTATAAATAAATATCAGGACGCGGGTGGAGGGGGGGGAATCGGGTGGGGGAGCTCCCCCTGGCAAGGCAAAGTGGTCGGGCTCGAGCTCGCGGCGTTTCAGTCGGCCGCGGCTTCTTAAATCGCTCAGCTCCCCAGTCCTAGGAGGGAAGGAGAGGCGAGCAGTTGCGGTTTTGCTGGTGGGTAAGGAAGACACACACACACACACACACACACACACACACACACACACACACACACACACACAGTCCCCTTCCCACCTGCAGCCTCCCAGTCTCCGCAAGTCCCCCCAAATGGGCAGGAGGAGAGGACGGGGCAACGGCGATGGTAGTCAGCCTATTTCCCATAGACTTGTGGCGGAGGTTTCATGCCATGTCCACGATTTGCACTCACTGGCTGGGTTCTCCACCCCCGGCGCTTAAACCCTCACATCGGGGCTCCCCAAACGCCACCCCAGCGGCGGAAGGCGCGATCTGCCTCCACAAAACCTTCAAGGTTTCGTCCAAGCGGGATGCTGGCTTCCCACGACCGGCTGGAACTAGGAGCTACCCGGGTCCACCTCAGCCCAGGCTGAGCCTGCGTTGGGAGCGCAGCCAGGGTGCCCGAGCCCCCGAGCCAAGCCGCGATTGCGGGCGCGGCTGTGTGTAGCCTTACCTGCGCAAGGAGGACTCGCCTCTTCTTTTGCGGGCGAGCGTTTCCACCAGGGAGGTGAAAGTCCTGAGCGTCAGTGGGGGAGGAGCTTCCCTGACACTCACCCCCTCTTTGCTCGGGAGTCAGAACCTCCTGGACTCGGTGGGACTTTGTTCTGCGGAGACCTGCCTAAACTTGCAGTTCTTAAAGTCACTTGCCCCCCTCAACCACCGTTGCCCAGAAGTCAATCGGGCGACGGCTGCTAAGAAAGACACATTTCATTGGGGAGGGGGGAGAGATGAAAACAACCCCACTCGCTCACTCTTTCTTTCTCTCGCTCCCTCCCTCCCTCCCTCTCACACCCCCCGAGGTGGCCCCCCAGGACTGCCACGCGTTGGGTTTCGGAGAAAGCTCATTTGTGGGGTTGGGGGGGGGTTGAGAGGGCTGCTGGCCTAACTTCATGGAAAGGCCTGGCTGAAAGCGAGCAAAGAGAAGCCTCAGCAGGAGCACATCGCGAATATTTAGTCCTCTTCAGTCCGGGAGGTCTCCCTTCCCGGGGAAGCCGACTAAAGACACGGGTCTCCCCTTCCCGCAAACTGCAGAAACCCCCTTGCCTTGGGGGAGGGTGAAGGGTCGGCGCGTCCCGTCGGGGAGAGCCGAGTAGCCTCGGCGTTAGGAGGCGTTTCGAGAACCAGAGCGATTTCGACGGATAACCTGAGCCATTCCCACGACTCCGAAGTCCTTGAAACGGGACTTGAGGAAACGAAATCGATTGAAGTCGACTTCGGATCCTGGAGGTTTGTCCTCCTCTTCTTCTTCCTAAAATGGAGGGAAGGGAGAAAATCTGCTTTCCCTCTGCTTCAATCCTCCCGGAGTCTGAAGCCCCCGTTCATTCAAAACGTCCAAGGTTAAGAGCTGCGTTCACACAAGGCGCTTATCATATAACCTTTACTGAATTAACTCGTTTCTTGGGTCCGTCCGTGCTATATTTCGAAATGAAGGGAGAAGGCCAGGCTGACCCAGCCCTCTAAAGGTACAAGAAGCCAACAACCGACGTTACACGCTAAGGAGGGTTCCCCGGGTGTAGCTGTTGGTCTGAGTTGTGTGAACTTCTCTGGCCGGGATGAAGGGCTGCGTTTCAGGACGAATGAATCCTCATCTGGCTCACCTCGGGATCTTAAGGACTTTTCTTCGCATTCTAGCAATTAAATCGCCTCTTTATGTTAATTCCTGGCTGGGCCCTGCCTCAAGCAAACGACTTTCCCACCGCAATAAATTAATTCTCGCAAACTGCCTAGTGGGTGTTTTCCTTCCTTCCTTCCTTCCTTCCTTCCTTCCTTCCTCCCTCCCTTCCTTCCCTTCCCTTCCTTCTTTCCCTCCCTTCCCTTCCCTTCCCCTCCTTTCTTTCCTTCCTTCCTTTCCCTTCCTTTCCCTTCCCTTCCTTTTCATTTCCTTCGGGTGCTTTGCTTTTGAGTGCTCTATTTTCTTGGCGGACTCTTTCCATGTCTCCAAACTGCCGCCACTAACCGAAAAGCTGCCCTGCCACGGCTCGGGGACCGGAGACATTTTCGCGGCAGGGGGAGCAGGAAAGTCCTGTTACTGGGGTTCCCGGGGCAAAAGCCCCCGGCACACCACTGCCTTGATTTCCCTTAAGAAACCGAGGGCAGCGGGCGCGGGTAATTTCCTTCCCGCCCAACCCTTTCGGCCCGGACCGCTTCCTCCCGACCCCCATGGCCAACTCTGAGTAAGGGGTCCCTTCTCCTAGTCCGCCTTCAGCTCCGAAGAGCCCCCGCGATTCATTGGGATCACAGTAAGGGGGAGGAGGGGCAGGGAGGGATCGGTTGGGCTGCTTGTTGCGTTCCTTGTATTTGAGCGTCTGTACCTGCGGGTACCTATAACCAAGTCTATTAAAGTTCCGCCTTAGACACGCTCTTCGGTGCGCGGGACTCTCCGAGGCTACTTACAAGTTTTTCTTTCTTGCTTGGAAGTGAAGAGCTTTCTCTTGGCACCGAAAATGGGATTTGGAAAAGCCAGCCAGGCTGGAAGGAAAACTTCAGGGAGATCTGAGGAGAGAGAGAAAGTGAAAGGGAGGGGACAAGAGAGAGCGAGGATGGGGTGTGTGTGTGTGTGTGTGTGTGTGTGTAAGAGAGAAGGCGCACTAAATGAAACTGGAGGCCACTTCGCACCCCTAATTGTAAATAAATACTTTTGGGGGAGAACACACACAAACAATATGGGTACATATTTACAGCGTGTATATGCACGCATACAAGCACACATATATATGTCCACATCTGTCTACCGAAGCTAAACCGTATCCTGCTGAAATTGCAGAGGGGGTCCTTGCGTGGCTGAGGTCTGAGGCGGCGAACGGGAGCCATAAACCACCCAGGCCGCTTTGCTCCGACCCTTTGCCTCCCCCCCCCGCCCCCGGTCTAGGGACTTGCCATTCTCGCCCGGCCACGAAATAAAGCCGGGCCCAGAAACGGACTCTTGCGTTTGTGCGCCTTAAATAAACAACAGGTCCCTCTTTAAAATTCTCCCTCCACTCCAGATGTCTCAAAAAGCAAGATCGCGATGATTTTGTCACGGTTTGGTAAATTTACCCCTTTAAGAGGCTTTCATAAATCCCAGAACACACCTTCAGCCAGATTTGAATATAGATTTAGGTTTTAAAACCCAGTGGCTGGGAACACGGCTCTATCAAAGAGAAATTTCCCCCCTTTTAGCTTAGCCATAGTGGCGTCCGTAGGGCTCTTCAGAGGGGGGGGGGGGAAGGAGGGGAGGCAGAGAGGAAGAAAAGAAGGAAGGAAAGGGGGAAAAGAATGGACCTGAAAGGAAGAGAAAGGGGAGAAGAAGAGAGGGGGAGAAAAACTGTGGATGTCTATCCCAGAGGAATCAGAATCAACTTTGAATATATATTTTTTGAGGAATGGCCATTCACACCACCGGGTTTTTTGCAGCTGAAAGAAAAGTTGCAGATTTCTCGCGGATCCTACTGTGTGTGTGTTTTTTTCTCCTCCTCCTCCACCGCCGAGAGGTGAGATTTTTAGGGATGGGGGAGGAGGAGGAAAGGATGCATCCGGATCCCCCCTCAGCGTGTTTCTAATCCCCCCCCCCCGTCCACTTGGAAACTGTTTACAGTCCCAGCTGAAACCTAACTGGGATCCGAAGGAACTGGAATAAGGCTGCAACTTTGGCGCTGCTGCGGTGTTGGGAACGGGAGAGCGCGCCCACCTTCTGTGAAGTAAGTGACTTTGCCATTCTCCTTCCCGCCAGCTGTTTCTCTCTCTCTCTCTCTCTCTCTCTCTCTCTCTCTCTCTCTCTCTCTCTCTCTCTCTCTCTCTCTCTCTCTCTCTCTCTCTCTCTCACTCACTCACTCTCTCTCTCCTTTTTCTACCTTGCCTTCTACTCACCCATCCTTTTTCTCTCCCTGCGGACAACACCCCCCCAAGTACTTTCCCACACTCTTCCCAATTACCTTAAAGGGTCCCCCCCACTTGGGAAGGAGGGAGTTTCCTCGACTTCGTAATCTGCTCTGAGTCTGCGATAAACTGGAAGTGGGGTGGGGATTCCGCCCCTAGAAAATAGGAATTGTCAGTGAAATATGTACTTTTCTCTTCTTTCGCTGCCTCCTCCGGTTACTCCTCTCCGGAGCATGTTCACAACAGTTTTCCGCGCTCCCTTTATATTTCGGGAATGGGGACTTGCCACCGTCCTTCCCACCGCCTCGGAAACTTTGTGCGGTCAAAGGGCTTTGAAGCTGAGCAACGATTTCTCCCTTTCAGCCAATTTGGGCTCTTTCTACGCTTGCTTTCTAACTCCAACGCCGTAAATTAGGGATTAGGAAAGGTCAAGAGATACTATGGCAAACCAAAGAGGTGGGTGTGCGTGGGTGGGTGGGGGTGTTCCTCGTCAGGAGAGCTGGCAATGGGAAGTTGGTTCCACCTTCCTTGAAGTTGAGGTGCTACCGACCCCTCGTCTCTTTCTTTGGAAAGCTAGCGAGCAGCTCTGGAAGAAGGCGAGAAGTAACCAGAAAGGAGGAGGGACGGACAACTGATCTGTCCCCCCCCAATGCCCCCCCCCCGCAGCCTAGCCAAGAGCGCGCTTGGGTTTGCGTTGGTTTCCTAGCTATGGCCCATCCGGAGATTCTGGATACAGGGAAAATTTGTGCTTGGGAAGGGTAGGGGGGGAAGGGATGGGATCTTGAACGATTTTCTCCCACTACGTTTCCCCCTCCCTCCCCCGAGTCCCTCCCCACCCCGACTCCTCATAGGATCGCTTAGCGCCATTCTAACCTTGGTGGAATCCACCGTGTATGTATTGACGGTGGAGAGAGCCTTTACTTCGGTCCCAAGTCCCATCCCTTCTCCAGTCCAGCCCCTCTCTCTCTTTAACCCCCTTCGCTCTTCTTTCTTCCGGAGCGGCGTGGAAAAGGGGGGCAGCGCGCAGATGGTTGCCCCCCCTGCTACCCCCCCCCCCGCAGCGGTGCACACGCTGTAGGTTCAAGGCCCCGTGGGAGACAGTGAGGGGCACCTACGGCCGCTCAAGGAGCATGCCTGCCCCTCTTCCTACCTCCCTGCCCACGCTTCCCGGGGTGTAAGCGCCCTGGCTCTGATTTCAAGATGGATTTTCAAGGAACCAGAAAGAGGTCGCCTTCCCCACCCTCGCTGCGCCGTTAAAAAAAAAAAAGTTGAAGACTGGATCCCCCAAAGCGGGGAATGAAGCGCTTACTGTCGAGGAAACTTTGTTCAAGGCCCTAAAGAAGAAAAAGTAGGAGAAAACTTCAAGGATTGGAGGCACTTCAGACCGCCGTTCAGTGGACTTTGGCTGGGAAACAGGCAGAAAGAGACCCCACAGATTCGCGGTACCAACCGGGGAGTGAATCTCTCTTCTGGGTGCAAGTGTGTAGCCATGGCGTCTTTTTTTGACCCGCGACTTTCTTTTTATCGTTACTAACTTGGGAAGGGGTTTCTGAAAACTCGCCCACTATTTCGTGGCCTAATCAAATGGTCAGGCAACTATGGATTGGGGAGTTTTCACCCCGATGGGGCATAACCCCTTCCCTTGCCCATTCTTTTCTCCCCGTCCCTCATTTAACACAACCCTTCAGAAGAACCTAAACCCGAGATTTTATTTTTTTTATGACCCGCACGGTCCTCGGATTTTCCTGGTCTCTAAACTTCGTAGCCAACCAAGGAAAGGGAGAGAAAGAAAGAATAAATGAAAGAAAGAAAGAAAGAAAAAAGAAAGAAAGAAAGAAAGAAGACAGGAAAAACTAGCCTCAGTCGAATCAGCAGAAGCGGTGAGAAAGACACCAAGGCTCCCCAGTGAAGGAGTTTGCACTCGCCTCTAAATATTTTCGATTGCTACTTTTCCCAAGCATTATTTTCCTGCTTAAGGGGGGGGGGGGAAAGCCCACTCCCCTGTTTTATGAGAAAGGTCTGTCCAAGAACTTTCCCTCCCCCTTTCTGCAGATTTTTAATTAGGCCCCATCAATTATTTGGAGAATCGATATCATATAATCCGGGGGTGAGATGGGATAAGGTTTTAATCAGAAGAAAAGGTGTTTGTGTGTGCGTTGCTTTTTAAAAGCTTCTGATCAGAGGGGCGCATTTACTTCGACACGCAAGCAAAATCTCACTTTCCAGGAGGGGGGAAAAAAAGCAGACTGAAGTGTAAAAAGTGACAAAGGGGTGTCAAAGATAACAAATAGAGGTGCACAAAACATTAGCAGACCTTCCCTTTGTTTTCTTTCCCATTCTCTTCGGAAAGGGCTGTTTCGGGATGTTGTTTTTTTCTTTTGCATTTCCAAATTATCCTTTCACAAATTATCCCTCTCGTTTCTCTTCATCAAAGGCACGATCTGATTTTCAAAATATTTGACTCGGAAAAGGAAATTAACGTTGCTTTTTAAAAATAACTACATTTAGGGACGGCAAAGTGGGGAATAATCCTATTTGTCCCCCCCTCGCCATTTATTCTTGCACAGGGGGAAGAGGGAAAGCCTTTTTTCCTATCTCTTAACTCTTCCTATCTCTTTACATACATACATACATACATACATACATACATACATAGCATTTGTGCTGATAAATAAATATAAATATGCATACATACATACATACATACATGTATATGCATATGCATGCATATAGTGTCATACATACATACATACATACATACATAGCATTTGTGCTGATAAATAAATATAAATATGCATACATACCTACATACATGTATATGCATATGCATGCATATAGTGTCACATACATACATACATGTATGTATGTGACACTATATGCATGCATGCATGTATGCATGATGCATGTATGTATGTCTTGAATTGATAGTGGGGTCGGGATTGGGTCTTTCCCTCCCTAACAGAACGGAAGGTTGAAGGTTACAAAATCATGGAAAGACAGGCCTCCTTAATTGTTCTATAAACATTGGTGGAAGAAACTTTTTCAAATTTCCCAATCTGGTTTGGCTGGACAAAAAAAATCAAATCTAAATCTAAACGCCCTCGTCCAAAGGCACCACAACAAAAACCATCACAATCACAAACCCGGAGCGCGGCTCTGTCTTTCGAATTTATACCGGGCTTCTGCCTGACCAAAGCGGCCAACTTGTTCTCCCAAAAGCGAAGCGTTAACCCGAGAGAGAGGGAGAGGGAGAGGGAAGGAGGGAGGGAGAGAGAGAGAGAGAGGGAGGGAGGGAGGGAGGGAGGGAGGGAGGGAGAGAGAGAGAGAGAGAGAGAGAGAGAGAGAGAGAGAGAGAGAGAGAGAGAGAGAGAGAGAGAGAGAGAGAGAGAGAGAGAGAGACCATTTCAAGAGCTTCGTCTCCCTGGCATTTAATGTATGCAGACTTAAACCGAACTGGGAGGGAGAAAAAAAAACGGAAACAAAACAGCCATCACCACCCCGACGGCCGCCGAAGTTTATTGGAGAACGGCAGCTCAGTGTGGAGGGAAGTTGGAGCGCAGGAAGGCGGGGTGTAAATCGAATAAACAAATGAACAAAATAATCATCCGCCCTTTTCCACTCCCGCCCCCGCCCGCCTCGGTTCCAATCAAGGGACTAAAAAAAAAAAAAAAAAAAAAGGTGGGGGGAGGGAGGGAAACCACCACCAAGTTCTATGATATATAATGTTCCGCTTTAATCTGAAAGAAGCGGCTGTGGACCCACCGACTACTCCCCGGGCTTATATTGTATGAAATTCCAATTTATTTAAAAGCCTCGTGCTTTAATAATACCCATCACGGCCTGGGCATTTAGTTCAGGCAACCCTCCCTCTCCCTCCCCTCTTGGTCTCTCCCCCCAAATCAGGTCTAATGAAAACGTAGGATTGCCTATTATTTTGGCCTGGGGGTGAGGGTGGGGGAGGGGAAGGAGGCAGAGAAAGAACAGTGGAAATATCATGTATTATCCTGAGGACAATAGAGGGTCGGGGTGGGGTGGGGGTGCAAAGCAGCTCTTAATTGAAAAAAAAAAGGCAACCTGGTTTTAATGGTGCGGTCGAGGAGAAGATTACGGACGTTATCCAAACAAGAAGTCAATTAATAAGGGGGGAGGGAGAGAGGGAGAGAACGTGGCCATTAACCCCAATGGAGAAGCCTCGCTGTTGGGATTGCGCGTGGGAGGAGGGACAGCTTCTATTTGAGTGGGGGGGGGGCAGAGATGACCCTCAGGCACCCATCTTTAAAGGGGAATACTTGTAGCTCAGGGTTGAGAGGAAGGGTCGCTTGGTGCATCTCTGCCTTTGGTTGCTTTCTTGCAGACCTTTCGTTACCCAGACTAGGTAACGTCGTGGGTGCTAAGGCAGTGCGGATGTTACCTAGTAAGGAACCGTCTATAAGTAAAGCAACCAAACGCAGAGGCCACCAAGGACTCTTCGCATGCATCCCTCTTTTGCATCTGGCCGATTTCACTCTCCAAATCAGGACCCGTGGAAGAGGAGTCGCCCCTTCCTTGCGTGAAGGTCGAACTTTGGCAGAATTTCCCTCCGATCCCTGTCCTGCTCTTTCCAATGAATTGCCAAAGACCAGTGGTGAAATTCATTTTTTGTAAACTACCGGTTCTGTGGGCGTGGCTTGGTGCGCCGGGGCGGGGAAGGATACTCCAAAATCCCCATTACTTTCCCACTCCTGGGGGAAGGATATTGCAAAATCTCCATTCCCATCCCACTCTGGAGGCATCCAGAGGTGGTATTTGCCGGTTCTTCGAACTACTCAAGTTTCCGCTACCGGTTCTTCAGAACCTGCCAGAACCTGCTTTATTTCACCCCTGCCCTAGACCCAAAGCGGGCCAGAAGGGAATTGGTCCAGCGCAACCCTACTTGCTTCTCTTCCCTAAGGAAGTCTGGACGAGCTGACTGGGGAAGGAGTTGGGAAGGGAAGGGGAGACCTGAGGTTCATGCTTCCAGTAGACGTAGGCAGGATTTTTCAGCCTCACAAATAACCACCTTCTCCCCAAAAGCTCCGGGCTTAGGTCCAATTTTTTTTTTTTTTGCAAAACCAGCTGGTTTTTTGTTTCGGCTTTTTCAGTGATTTCTCCAGATTTGATTTTTTAAAAAAAATCTCTCTAAAACGTTGAGAAAAGGTCGGCGCCTATCAAACTTCTAAAAACGGAGATTTCTGTCCCGATCGACCTGGGAGATCGCACTTGGATCCTGAATCCGGAAAATCCTTAACGGGCGATCCTGAGTAGATTCACGTGGCCGGCAAAATCGATTGACCTGGGCGGGCAAAAGGCCTTATGGGCTCGAAGGACAGTCAAGGGAAGCGATCTTACATCAGGCGGCTCCTCCGCTGATCTCCTTGAATCAACTGGCATTTCCTCAGCCCACCAACGCCTCTCGAATCCACCACCTCTGGCTGTGCGGTGCCGGCTGGCGATCCAAAGAAGGGCTCGAGTGGGTGGGGATTAGCGGTGGCCGCTTCAGCCCTTGGACAGCAACGAGGCGTCAAGTAGCAGGCTGAGAAGAAGTCGGGTTCCGCTCTGGGATCTGGGCTGGGAATGGGTTCGATGGGCGGCCGTGAAAATAGAAGGGCTGAAGAGCCCTTCGTTTAGAAGCATCCCGGGAAACGACGGCGGTCCGAGGAGACCGGCCTATGCAAAAGGGGAGCTTTTGCCCCCCTCTCCCCAAGCCGTCTTGTTACCCTGCTGCTTTAAATCAAGGGGCAAGAAGCGATTGGATCAGAGGTGAAATCCAGCAGGTTCTGACAGGTTCCGGAGACCCAGGAGCGGGCATTTTGAGTAGTTCAGAGATGCCACCTCTGGGTGGCCCCAGAGTGAGGTGGGAATGGAGATTTTGCAGTCTCCTTCTCATGCCACACCCACCAAGCCAGGCCCACAGAACTGGTAGTAAAAAAAATTGAATTTCACCACTGTATTGAATCCACCAGCATGTTGTGGAATTTCCTGAATTTGCTTCCTATTAAGAGTGTGTGTGTTTGTGTGTGTGTATACAGTTGGTCCTGGACTTCGACCACAATTGTGACCAACATTTCTGTGTTAATTAAGCTAAGCAAGAGTTACTTTTAAGTTAGTTACCTGATTGTTAAGTGAATCTGGCTTCCCCATTGACTCTGCTTGCCAGGGATCCCAAAAGGCAATCACATGACCCCGGGGCACTGCAACCATCATAAATATGAATCACTTGCTAAGCAACTGAATTTTGAAAACCTGACCATGGGATGCTGCAATGGTCGGGTGGGGGAAAAACAGCTATGTCACTTTTTTTTTTAATGCCTTTGTAATTTTGATTAGACAAACTGTTGTAAGTTGACGACCACCTGTATATGGGGTCTATTGGCCTTCCTATTGAGAGATTCAGAGCTTCTCGGCCTCATCCAACCATGGATGTGTGGAGAGAGCATAAGCTAGAAAGACCAATGACAATTGCACGACACTATAAATCAGAGGTCTTCAAACTTGGGAACTTTAAGACTTGTGGACTTTAATTTCCAGAAGCTTTGGCTGGAGAATTCTGGGAGTTGAAGTCCACAAGTCTTAAAGTTGCCAAGTTTGGGGACCCCTGCTAGAAATCATTAGTTATATGGAAATGGCCTGCCTTCATTATTGCAATATTAGCACAGCATAATTGGGTGACATTATAAAAGATATTGTAAATCATTCATAATGGAAAAAAAGCTACTTTTTTTGGCTTCAGCCCCAGGAATCAAGCCAGGAATCCATTGGTCTCAACTTTCCATTTCTTTCTAACAAACCTGAGTAGTGCTGTGTAGGAATCACATCTGGGCAACACAGCATTGTGGCTTTCAGGTGCTCATCCTCTCTTCCCTTAACCATGGGGCAATTATGCCCCAGTAAGATTCCTATAAAAGGCAAATCCTCATTGCATTGCCTTGTCCTTTTCCCAGCCCAAGCTGAGATGGTTTAAAGATGTTAGCTTAATCTTTCCTCTCTTCTCCCAAAATACTTTCTGCCAGGGACATTAGCAAGCATGTCTATGGGGACCCTCAGTCATCCAGGTCATGGTTGTTCCAAAGGTGCTTTTTCAAGAGGCAACTGGACTTCCTGGTTTTTCTTTGAAGCTTCTTCTTGGATGAGAAGCAAAACATCTTCAAAGAAAAACCAGGAAGTCCAGTTGCCCCTTGAAAAACACCTTTGGGACAACCATGACCTGAGGAAGAAGCTGAAGAAGCTTCTTGGATGAGAAGTGAAATGTCTTCAAAGAAAAACCAGGAAGTCCAATTGCCCCTTGAAAAACACCTTTGGGATTAGCTAGCATGCTTCATGCGGTTGGTGATGAGAGGCTGTCCAGCTGCTGCCCCCTCCTCCTTCCCATGACATTTTGGTTTGTGTTTCAGGAGAGACTAGACACTACATCATCTGGACTCTACATCATAATGTCTGATCAGAACTTTCTGAAGCTCTTGTTGGATCTGCCTAGCATTTATATATGAGTTTACTGCTGCTTTAAAACAGCACTAGTCTTGTGCTACATAGAAGATGAGTTTAACCCAATAGAGAGAGTCAGGTCTATTAAACACATCTCGTTGATTCTGTGCCACCAAGAATACATTATTGGTGTTCCACTATTTTTCCTACAAAAGGTTTTGTGTGGCCATACATTTTATTACTTTGGGAGGGAATGCCATGTTTCCTATGCTTATATCATTGGGTCCACCCCATCAGCTGCTTCTGGGTACTGCTGACCACGGCCAATGTTCTCTAACAATATAAAATGAGGATGGAAGGGACATATTACAAGCTTGGAAGAGGGACAGAGGTGAAGCAGGAGGAAGTTCAGCCAATAGGACCTGAAATTGTCTTCCATGATATTGACCTTCCAGTTGGGCTTTTCCTGAACATGGATCCCATGGAAGAAGGAGGTGTGTGGAATGAAAGAGGAGGGGAATTGCAAGCATCCACCTACACTATTCTAATCCCTCTCCCCATTGCAGATTAATTGCTGGTTGCTCACTGAGAGAGGGGGCAAAGCCAGGAGTATTTACCAACCACTTTGCTTAACTCATTTGACATTACAACTATAGAGACAGTGCCATGTATTAATGTCATTATTGAAGTGCTGTAGGACCTTGCCACGGGGTACCATTTTTTTCCTGCCCACTCAAACACCAGACTTAAACTTTAACTGGTCCACCTGGATGAATTCTCAGTGAGTGCAGGTGAGTAAGTGCATACAGAGCTGGGGAAAGGCAGTGAGAAAAATCAGATAAAGCAAAATCAGGTTGCTTTGATTCCACATTTCTAACACAGATAAACTGGCATTGGTTGGGGTCCTATTTTAAAGTCAACCCCACTCAATGTAATAGCTCTCAATAAAAAAAGGATCTATCTCTTTGCTGCCACAACTGTTCAGAGCACTAAACCGAATGGACACATGTCCCAATACCTGGGTCCCAATACGTGGCAAACACCACCAACTTGGAGAGATCCAGAACAGTGTTGAATATAAGTACATTTTCTTGCCAGTGGCTGTCCCTAAATAGCCTTGTCTAATCTCAAAATGTTGGGATGCAGTGGCTCAGTGGTTAAGACGCTGAGCTTGCCAATCAGCAAGGTCGGCAGTTCAGTGGTTCAAATCCCTAGTGTCGCGTAACAGAGTGAGCTCCTGATACTTGTCCCAGCTTCTGGCAACCTAGCAGTTCGAAAGCACGTAAAAATGCAAGTAGAAAAATAGGGACCTCCTTTGGTGGGAAGGTAACAGCATTCTGTGCCCCTTCGGTGTTTAGTCATGCCGGCCACATGACGATAGAGACATCTTCGGACAGCACTGGCTCTTTGGCTTTGAAATGGAGATGAGCACTGCCCCCTAGAGTCAGGAACGACTAGCACATATGTGCGAGGGGAACCTTTATCTTTAATCTCCAAATGTCAAGACAGTCAGGTCTGGTTAGAACTTGGGTGGGAGATCATCAAATAATCTTTTTCAGCTCCTACGCTAAAGTAAGAGATTTGGTTTTTAAAAAAAACATCCTCAAAGTAGTGGCAAGCTTAAAAATATAATAATATCGAGCAAAGAATACCCCAAACTTGGATTTATTATCCAGCCACATCAAAAATGAGTAAGTCCCTTGGATATCAAGACTACTATGAAATTCTTCAGTTTGCATAGATGACATCCAATATATTATTTTAAAACATTTTAAAGAGAATTTCCATAAAATGCTGTTCTGAACCATTATAAACTGTAAATGTAGTCCAAATCCAGCATAGAGAGATGAGCTGGGTGGCCTCCACATTGAATGGATGAATGAATTAGTGAATCGACAAATGAATACATATTTTCATTCATTTAAAATATTTAAATTATTGTTTATGTAGAGAAATCTAGGTAACCTAGCTCTGGACTTGATTTTCTTTCCTCCTCTCTCTTATTCCTCCACCCACTAAAGTACTTCTTCCCTCAATAATATTCCAACTTTGGCAGGTATTTTAATGGGATAAGGACAACCTGAGAGTTTGGAGCCCTCTGGGCTTTTTAAAAAGGCAGATATTTCTCCTTCCCAACAGATAACCCTCTCCCAAGAGGTCGGGGCCCCTTTGCCTTTGGCACTCCCTCCTATCTTGAAAGCAAAGAAGGGACCATTCCAAATTGTCTTCTTAAGAGGCACCCTCTCTGAGAAGCAAATTATTTGAAGAGCAACAAACTGCCCTAATTTGGGAGATAATGCCAGGGGGGTTGTGTGTGAGAGGAAGGGGGGAAGAAGAATAAAATGTAGGGGGGAAGAGAGGCAGCCCAACCCAAAGTGGAAATCAAGAGAAAGCGGCCTTATGCCACCGGCAACAGGAGAAAGTCTTTGAATGGAAGATTTCAAAGTTTTCCAGCCTGGAACCTTTTGCGAGAGCAGAACGAAAATTGCTCCATGTTTCTCCTTATCCATCCCATCCCCAGAGTTTATACGAGGAGAGCTGTAGAATGGAGCTCCCAGACTGGGGAGGAAGACTCTTCTAAGTGAGTTTCCAGACAGGTTCTCTGGTATTGAAGTGAATGTCTATCCTTTTGTAATTCGAATGCATTGGGTCAATTCCAAAGGTTCTTTTCCAAAAGGCAACTGAGATTTTGGGGTGTTTTTTTCCCCTTTGAAAATGTTTTGCTTCTCATCCAAGAAGCATAACAAAGTTTGGGATCCTGTGTAGCCCTTCAGAGCTTGCTGAAAAACCTCCTTCAGCAGATCCGGGATCCTGGGAATTGAGGCCAGAAACATCTGGAGGAGCACAGGTTCTCCAATCCACACGGTAAATTTTTCAGATATCTGAAGGTAACTATGACATTTCCTGATCATAAATTCTCCAGATTCGTCATCTTGTTTCATGAGCCTTAATGTTCAGGTCCCTCACATCTTTGTGATGTTTCTACATACATTCCAGCTTGTTGATATTTTTCTTAGATTCATGCCTAGAACGTGGGGGTTGTCCTAAGGAGGTTTGTCTAAGGGAGAAAAAAATGTGACACTGTTGTTTCTCATTATCTCGACATGTATTTCTGTTGACTTTCCATGGAGTTGTGTTTAGTTGTTTAGCCATCACACTACACTGATGATGCAGATAAAATAATTGAGATATTCTTCGGAAGCATTTTATGTAACTGTTGTAAGGCTTCACCCAAAACACCGCACAAAAGCTTGCAATCTGAAGAGCACTATATTGTGATATGACAATGTTGCTTTGTGGAAATGTAGCGGCAACAAAATATGGTATTCTTCCATGCTCAGAATGCTGATTATTAATGCTCCTTTTAGCGCGTCATTATCTCCCAAATACAAATAATTGTGATATAAAAATAAATAAAGGTATTTCTTCCTAACTGAACAGATACTTAAGAGTCTGAGTTCACGCAACACACTAGGCTAAGCTAAAATGAGATTCAACAGCTTCTAGTCCAGACAATAATGAAAACTCACCCAAAAAGTGTTTTCAAATGGATTAACTCCGACATTTAGAGGCATAGAATCTTGCTACTGAATCTTAGTAGCAAAATACACGGCTGCTGGGGGTTTTTTTGTTTTTGTTTTTTGTGGTAAAGCAAAATGAGGGTGGGGCCTGGGGGAAGGGTCAATGTTTCTGAATGGTCAGAAAAGGCCTCTGAATTAATGGTATTAATGCTATTAATCCATTTGTAGTCTTAACCCATTAGTGTACATCATTTGGATGGATCGCTCAACTGATTTCTTCCTAGTCCTGCTCTTTCGTAAGTTATATCTAAACTCTGGGATGTGACTTACAATCTGCATTTTTGTGTAGGCATGTAGGTGTTTATTTATATGTTTTCACAACAGCAGCCCTCTCTACCTTCCCTCCTGTGGACAGAAGCCCAGTGATTGTGGAGTTCACGGAAGGAAAGTCATAACCAGAAGACCTGCATTCTACTACTTAGGCAAGGAAAATATTGGTAGGAGCAATTTTTCATGCAAGTGCATTTCAGGAGTATTATTGCAGGAACACAGCTGCTCAGAAGGGCAGCTAAACATGGAAGGGACCTAGTCTGCTACGTGAGGAAAGGGTGTGTGTGTGTGTGTGTGTGTGTGTGTGTGCAGCCAAAGGATCTGGACTGAGAGAGTGAAGGTGGTCCACATCTGGGGTCTCTGATCTCTGGGGCTTTCATCTCCATCCCCCTTGCTGGCTTTGGGACCCATCTGGCCAGGTGCCCAGGCCTCAAGGCCTAGGCCGCCACTGGGGTTCCTTGTCAATTTGTTGACACTGAAAAAGAGAAGACCATGTGGCAGATTTGGAGCTGACAATGCCGGCTCCTGAGCTTTTCTCCCTGCCGTTTGTAACACAAAGGCAGTGACGCGTCTCCTCCCAGCCTTTGCCAAGCCAGATTCCAGCCAGGCTAATCTCCAAGGGGGTGGGGGGGTGGGGAGGCAGGAGCAGAGAGACCTCTATGTCCCTCCCTCCCTCCCTCCTCCGTTCCTGCTTGGAGTCTATGCCCAAACAACCTGGGCAACCATCCGTCAAGGAAGCTGAACTCCTTCCTGGCAGATTTGGCTGCCAGACCCCAGCCCTTGCTTCTGCCTCTTCCAAAACAGGGACCTCTTGCTGACAGCTGAGCAGGCCTTGGCCAGCTCCGCTCTGGAAACCCCTGTCACATCCGGGGACTGAGTTTGCAAGCTCCCTTTCAGATGACCAGACGAGGGCTCAGCCAAGTGGGCTGGTGGCAACCCTGAAGCCAGGCCACCAGCAGAAACGAACAGGCAAACAGGCAGATGTAGTGCCCCAATTAGGATCTTTTTTTTTTTTTTGGTCAGGAGGACCAGCTGTAAACCATCTGCTCCTCAGAGGCACAGAGGGCTATGCCGATTCCTCTCTCCTGTGCAGACAGACAGACAGATAGACAGACAGAAAACTGTCCTGGTGTCAGCCTTTTAAAAATCTTTGCAGAGACGTTTGAAGGCAGAGGGCTTTTAGGCAGAGATTTTTTTATTTTTCTTGCCCAGAAATGGACCAAGAGTCAAACATCTTTGCAGTTAGATGCCTGATGGATGGGTCAAGGAAACAAAGCAGCAAAACCAGGAATGAATATTTTGATCAGGGAAGGGGATGATTATGTGAAATATGCCAGACAAACAGTACATCACACACCCCTCCAGACTACCCTGCTTATGTTTCAGAGGAATTCGCGTGTATCTCAGTGGTACTGTTTACAAAGGGCAAGTTTCTGGACTCTATAAGTTTCTGCCCATATTTTCTTTTGATGAACCTTCTCTCTTGAAGTTTTTACATTAAAAGGCATGAGTAGATTTCCTCCCAAAATGTTTAGTGAGGGGCTGACCACGAAAAACGTCTCAAAATACCACATGTTAAAAAAAAAAAGAGAGAACAATAAGAAGCATTAAAACGATATCATAAAAATGTAATGGTACAGTTGACCTGTTCTTCTCAGCAAAATACATTAATAGCACAACTAAATAGGAACAAGGCTCACTGCCAGAGATGTTCGCAGGATATGATTTAAAAAAAATAAATCCCAAGACTGCATGTGCATTGCAGCCACTATCTCGACTTTTTTGGAACACCCCTGCTTATAAGACAGTTACACAAGATTCCAGAAAGTAAGCTCTTCCTGGGGCAGGGAAAAACAGAGAGACAGAAGCATCAACAAGCTTTCATTTCAAAGGGAACAGCATCACCTTCAGCTCAGAAGCAGCCCTGGGAAAAAATTCCCTAAGCACTGCTTCTGGAATGAATTTCACTTGCGAAAGCCACATTTACTCCATTAGTGACCTTAGACAACAGTTCAGATACTGTGTGTACTGTATATACCCATGATGGCGAACCTATGGCACGGTTGCCACAGGTGACACGCAGAACCATTTCTTAGGGCACGCGAGGCATTGCCCTGTCAGCTCCAGCATGCATGTTTTTCTCCCTCTGGAGGCTTCAGGGAAGCTCCTGAAGCCTCTGGAGGTAAGGGGAGGCTGTTTTCACCCTCCCCAGGCTCCTAGAAAGCCTCTGGAGCCTGGGGAGGGTGAACAAAGCACGCCAAAAGCAGGGGGTCACGCACATAGCATTATGGATGTGGCACGCCCATGCATGACCCCCCCTGTGCTCCTCCCGTTTTTGGCACAAGAGCCAAAAAAGGTTAGCCATCACTGGTATATACTGTTCCTGGAATCTAACGAATGGAGAAATGAAACCGAATATTATTAATGGGAAGGCTCCACATGGATGTCCATGGAGAGGGCAATATCACCATGGCTTTCTCTAGACTCCTATGATCTTCAGAGGTGGGGAGATCCTCCTTTAGCAGTTGATATTACAGTAAATGACACAGGGGACAACATGGGATTTAGTTCATTCTTCTGAGCTAGAGGTATACATGACCACTAAACCAATTCTTTTTTCCTCTTGTTTTATTTTCCAAATCCCCAGAAATCACACCATTAAATTTCAATGGCAAATAATTAAGAAATGGCCGGAGTCATTATGCCCACGAATACACAAATGCAAAACACTCACAAGCTCTGTAAGCCTCTCTTTTAGGCTGAACACTGCAAACAGAAAAGCAACCAAGAGAAAAAGAAAACAAGCCTCAAGCCCGCTCAAAGATTCCTCTGAAAATCTTAACCACACCTGTTTTGTCAACACCACAATAATGCGGCCCTTGATCTTTCCTCTCCCACATTGGGTCACCTGACTGGGCAACTTTTTGCTACTAATAGTCAAACTCTATTGAAGGCTAGGTGGTAGCTGGACTCAACGAAAACAAAATGCAGGAGCAGAAAGTTGAACATTTTTGCTTCTGATATTCCCCCCCCCCCTTCTTTACACACCCAGTCCTTTCTTCTCTTCTCTATCTTCTAAGCTGCAAGCTGTGGGAATAGACAGATAGTTCTTAACCAGTAGCCTGAACTGATATCTTGAAAAGAGCTTTAAAATTACGTTGAACACTGGATAGGGGCTGCAGTTGCAGTCTCCTGCTTCAGGGGATAGACTCATTTGAACCAAAAGACATAAATTACATTGAGATTAAATATTAGACAAAACTTCCTGGTGGTATGAGATGCTGGATAAAGAAATGTACTGCCTCAGAAGTAGATTAAATCTCAACCTACTTATCAGAGACGTCATAGTAATGGATTGGTTGCATCAGACAAAGGATTGGGCTAGTTGACCTTGGACAACTTTCTCAGGTTTAAAACCCTAGGAATAATAGAATTATAGCTACCTTAAATTACCTTAAATTCATACAGAATACGGATGTTAACGCTTTCTGACTCTCCTTCAAATATCCATGTTGGAGGAACTGTTTTTCAAGTTGTGGAGCCAGAAGAGTCCTGGAAATGGAAGGAGATAATCAAAGGTCATCTTGTGTGGGCATAAGAGGTCAAGAGATCTTGCTCTCCCCAAAAGAAAGGGGCAACAAATAATCTTTTCACAAGTAGTCCATAAATTGATTTTTTAATATTATACTTCAGTTGTGGCTTGCCATGTCTGGTATCTATGCAAAGTCTGAGATTCAGGCAGCAAGGCTGCAAACTGCCAGTGAGGAGCAATGAAGATCTGGATGGTAGAATATTTATGTTGGTTGGAAGAACAGTTTTCAGGTTCTTCAGTTCAGTGATTTTAGTTGTTGGACTAAGGTTAGGCGTCACAAAAGTTTACTATGTGATTTTGGGTTAGCCCTTGTCAACTGAAGCATACCTTATAAAATTATTGTTGTGGAGAGAAAAATAGAGGCATAAATGGTATTATGCTACAAAGGGAAAGGGGGATAATGGTAATGAGTTAAAACAAGGAAGTTGACATAGAAGACAAAGACCTGGCTCTGATCCTCTTTTGAAATAGACTTTTCACAGAGTAATTTTTGCAAGTCTGGAAGCTATTTTCCCACTGGCATCCTAAGGCTTATATAGACTTGTTCTATACATGGCAGAGAGTCTCCTTGAATGCAGCAAGCATTATACTAATAAATCAATACATTTCTGCCATGTTATACTTCAGTTTTAATTTTATTTCTCTTCTAACTTTTCTAAGAGTTAGTATTTCTAATAGCCACCGTGGTGCAGTGGTTAGCATGCAGTATTGCAGGCTACTTCTGCTGACTGCCGGCTGCCTGCAATTTGGCAGTTAGTATCTCACCAGGCTCAAGGTTGACTCAGCCTTCCATCCTTCCGAAGTGGGTAAAATGAGGACCCAGATTGTTGGGGGTCAATAGGCTGACTCTGTAAATCGCTTAGAGAGGGCTGTAAAAGCACTAATAAGCACTAATAAGTCAAAGTGCTATTGCTATTCTATTTCCATTTCAACTCTAATTCTAAAAAAGATCAAGACACCCAAATGCTGAAGGCTGAACTCAGACATTGAAAACGTGTCACCTTCAAAGATACATCTTTATATACAGGCTTTATTTAAGAAATATTATATTTTGGAATACAAATAATATTCCGGTCTTCTCAGCATGTTGGGCATACTCATATATCCCCTTGGCCTAAAATCAAAGATGATTTTATCTTCTTGTGATGTTGGCCTTGTTTCATCCCTGAGCTATGATTTATCCTGTTGTTCATCCTGTTGTTTTCCATATCACAAAACACCTGACAGCTACAGACCATAATTATTATAAAGATGATGGGGACAATTTAAGTAGACCAGGGGTGTCAAACTCAATTTCATTGAGGACTGCATCAGGGTTGTGTTTGACCTCGGGGGCCGAGTGGGTGTGGCTGGGATGGGCATGGCTGGGATGGGCATGGCCAGTTCGATGTCCTGCAGTCCTCTCTGGCAGAGGGTGCAGGAGGCTGTCACAGCTGAAAACGGAGCTTGGGAGGACCACCTGTTTTTTCCTGGCAAAGCCACTGCAGGCCGGTCCTTCATTATTTCCAGGGTGACCCCGTGGGCCAGATCTAAGCACCCTGAGGGCTGGATCTGGCCCATGGGCCTTGAGTTTAACACCCCTGTATTAGCATTTTCTGTTACCATAACAAGGGTTGGATTGTGCTAAGGTCTGCTATTGTGGGACTAAAATAATCTTTCTGTCTCTCTGTCTCTGTTTCTGTCTCCGTCTGTCTGTCTGTCTGTGTCTCTGTCTCTCTCTCTCTCACACACACACACAACACACAATACACACACAGTCGCGATAGCACCTGAAATTATTCTTCTGTGATGCTTTAAGAAAAGACAAGTTTCTGTTCTTAAAGTTCTAGCACTTGTAAAACCAACTGACAAGCCAAAGCAGAACACAGAAAAGGAACTTCTCAGTTGAATGTGGCCTAGAGAAGAACATTTTGGTGCCGATGCTTCCCTAGAGCAGAAGGATTTTGCACCATGAAGACCGTCTAAAAAGAAAAGCATTTTTTTTAAAAAAAATTCTGTAAAAACAGCCAACACAGTTCAGAGAGCCAAATTGCATGAGAGACCCAGAAGCTAGTCAAAAGCTGCTGCCACTGTCACCAGCTCAACCGCTCATTCGGTTTGCCAATGGGCCAGATGCTGCCAGTTGCTTGGGAAGACTCCTCCACAGCTTGATCTCCAGGTCCTGTGAGCTCCATCCAAAAAGCAGCAGTGTGGCATGCTGAGATGAAGGGAATGCCAACAGCCCAATGCAAGTATCCCCCCCCCCCCGCCCTTCCTGTTAAGAGTTGAGACTGGAAAAGGTTCTCCTGAAATCGTGTTCATTTTCATGCAAAAACTACAGTTTTAAAAATGCAAGTTAGGATATAACAGATCCCCCCTCCACTTCCTTATTTCATGTTCTGTATATGCAAAAGAAGACTGAGTATAAAAAGGATGATTAAATTGCCTAATCTGTGACATTGCATTAACTACTTTTAGAATTAAAAAAAAACTTTTTTGACTAAATTATGTTGATGAATATCTTGGGTGTATCTGGGAAAATGAAGGAATAGATTCCACAGCTTATACGGGTAGTACCTGACTTACAATAAGGTCATTTAGTGATTGTTCAAAGTTAGAAGGGCACTGAAAAAAGTGACTTATGACTATTTCTCTCCCTTACAACTTTTGCAGCATCCCCATGCTCATCTGATGAAAATTCAGATGCTTGGCAACTGGTTCATACTTATGACTATTGCTGATCACAAAGTCATGTGATCACTTTTTGCAAACTTTTGACAAGTAAAACCAATGGGGAAGCCTGAGTAACTTAATAAGCATGTTACTAACTTATCAACTGCCATGAGTCACTTAACAACTGTGGCAAGAAAGGTCATAAAATGGAGCAAAGCTACCTTAACAGATGTCTCACTTAACAACAGAAGTGTTGGCCTCATTTATGGTCATAAATCGAGGGCTACCTGAACATAGATAAACAATGGGATAATTGAATCAAAAAGCTTGCAATAAGAGTTAAAATGTGCTTGATGAAAAATTGTGATGCTCTCTGAGATGAATATTGTTGTCCTTATGCTTCCCACAATAGCTAACCAGATGTTTTTCACTGCAACTGATCTTGAGGGCTGCAGCAGTGGCATCCCCATTCATGTTCCTCAAGAACAGAAGCATACTGCATCCAAAACCTTCCATTAATTTGCTTCATATTGTGTTACTACACCTTGTGATATAGAATCCCATGCTCTTAGGTGTGAATATAACACTGTACCCCAAAACATCAGTTTTCTTCTAAAATCCCCATTCAGGGGCCAAATGGCCCTGGGGACAGTCAAAGACACACCTTGACGTTTCCAGCAATGCCATTAATCAATCGGAGCAAATCAATTCAGGCAAGGTGGTAGTTGTGGCATCGTAATAGAAGCCCCACCCCTTTTGTATACATATCAACATCACACGCATTCATCAAGCAGTGGGGCTTTGACTTCTCAACTATCCTCTTGCTGTCAATCCCCCTCCCACCCATCCCCACTGCCCCCCAAATGGAAGCCTTGGCTCTGTTGTTGCCTCCTGAGCTCTGCGTGAAATTTACGCAGCGGACAGAAATTAAAACTGTAGCTCTCAGAATTCACAGCAGGCGGCTTAATTTCCCACAATGCTCAGCAGCAACACTGCACAGAGGAACTATGGGAATTTTAAATGGCTGATCTTATCCCCAGCTATCTCAACTCTGAAGCATAAGAGCCACAAGGCAGGCATCGGTGCTGGATATTTCTGGCATGTTCCTGCAAGCAGGTTCATATCTGCCCCAAGCAGAAGCACGATTCAAAGACAGCAGCCAACCTGGGTTATGAATTTGGTGAATATGCTTGTGTGCACATGTAGATAGGCTGTACTTGATGTGTGCATCTTGCTGAGAAAAAAGGTGATGGGAAAGAGGGTGGAAAACGGGAGGGAAGAATAAGTACTGAGAAATAAAAAAGGCTGCAATAAGTGTTTCTGTGTGTGTGTGTGTGAGATATATATATATATATATATATATATATATATATATATATATATATATATATATATATATATATATATATATATATATATATATATATATATATATATATATATATATATATATATATATATTGTAGAGCTTTCCCTTTCATAATTAATTCAATTTAACTCTGCCTGGACCCCAATATGGTGTGGAAAATAAATTGCAAAGTAAAAATTATATCATTTAAGAGATGCTACAGCTCTTGGATAACTAACTAAATGTACAGTCCAGCTGTTTTCTGAGACATCAAGTGCTGCTATGTCTCATAAGAAAGGATGAAATATAAAAATTCTCTCACTACAATCAGTAAATTTGTTATTGTTAAGATTTAACAGGGACTTTTTGACATACAGATCCATAAATCAGGAGCCACAACCCATCTCACACCCTTTACTAACTTAGAATAGAATAGAATAACAGAGTTGGAAGGGACCTTGGAGGTCTTCTAGTCCAACCCCCTGCTTAGGCAAGAAATCCTATACCACTTCAGACAAATGGTTATCCAACATCTTAAAAACTTCCAGTGTTGGAGCATTCACAACTTCTGGAGGCAAGTTGTTCCCCTGGTTAATTGTTCTAACTGACAGGAAATTTCTCCTTAGTTCTAGGTTGCTTCTCTCCTTGATTAGTTTCCACCCATTGCTTCTTGTTCTGCCTTTGGGTGCTTTGGAGAATAGTTTGACTTCCTCTTCTTTGTGGCAGCCCCTGAGATACTGGAACACTGCTATCATGTCTCCCTTAGTCCTTCTTTTCATTAAACTAGACCTACCCAGTCCCTGCAACCGTTCTTCATATGTTTTAGCCTCCAGTCCCCTAATCATCTTGGTTGCTCTTCTCTGGACTCTTTTTGTTGCATGTTTAGTGTATGAGGAGAGAAGCTGAATTCTGTGGCAGGACAGGCTAGGACAGGTTCTATTGGCTCTTAGAAAGCAACTGTCCTCCACAGTAAACAAATATTAATCTTTTTTTCCAGCTCGGTATGTAAAGAATACTTTTATGTTTTAATTTATAAGTTAATAACCTGTTTCTTCATAAGTCTTTTGGCCTTTATTTGCAAATCTCCTGGAGGATTCTTTTTTAAAAATTCTCAGTTGAATGTATAAAGTTTAGTATGGCCTACAGGGAGAAGACCAGGTATTTTCTTAGCCTTACATAGGGATTGAACTTGAAATTGTCTACATGCAAAGGTGATGCCATCCCACTGTGACAGGATTCCTTCTTTTGTAGGTTAACAGTTTCAGTTTGTAAAAATAGATTTTTATTTATTTTTATTTATTTCGATTTATATAACCACTCCTTCTCCATCGAAATGGACCCAGGGTGGTGCACAGGGAGTTAAAATCAATAAATAACAATAAATACAGTAATAATGTCTAAAATGAATTTAATCAAGGAGAGAAGCAACTTAGAACTAAGGAGAAATTTCCTGACAGTTAGAACAATTAACCTCTGGAACAGCTTGCCTCCAGAAGTTGTGAATGCCCCAACCCTGGAAGCCTTTAAAAAGATGTTAGATAGCCATTTGTCTGAAATGGTATAGGGTTCCTGCCCACGCAGGGGGTTGGACTAGAAGACCTACAAGGTCCCTTCCAACTCTGATATTGTATTGTATTGTATTGAATTAAACTAAGGACCTGTGCTAAAACATTCCCATTAAAATTCTAAAATACATTTACTCGTTGGCTGAGGTTGAATTATATCAGAGCTCTAAGCTCTAAGCTGGACCGGCTTGATGGAAGAGATACGTCTTAAGCGAGCGGCGAAAGAGGGGAAGGTCTGTGATAGTCCGAAGTTCGGGGGGTAGGTCGTTCCAGAGGGATGGCCCTGCCACCGAGAAGGCCCTTTCCCTGGGCACCGCTAGCCGGCATTGACCGGCGGATGGTAGCCTGAGGAGGCCCTCCCTCAGGTCATGTTGTGATGGCTCCTTCCAAGGAAACATTTATCCTCTGACAACTGGATTAATTCTAATCTAGAGAAGAGATTATGCTGGCAATTCCTAATTGGAATAATTGATCTGATCTAGATTGCTGCTTGGCTTCCATTCAAAGATTGGAATTGATCTGGAAAATTTGATCCAATGCTGTGACTTGAAGCACTGGAACGTATTGATTCCCTCTGATTTGAACTTCCATCAAACTGGAACGAAGTGTTCTTGTGCAATATAAATGACCTTTCAAATCACCAACGTGATTCAGAGGTGTTGGGACCAATGATTTTATTTGAATTGTTGATTTGATTCAGAAAGTTAGTTCAATTTAAAAATTCACTTGGATTTCTTTCCAATCAGATCTTCAAATCAAAACTTTGTAGAAGTCTAATAGACTGGGCTGGTTTTGGAGAGGCTGAATAGACACAAAAGAGAAAAATAAGCGCAATACTCACAACTTTAAGATAAGAGTTAAAGCAGGGATCTACCAACCTTTGCAACTTTAAGTCTGAAGGACTTCAGCTCCCAGAATTATTGCAACTTTAAGTCTGGGAGCTGAAGTCCTTCAGATTTAAAGTTGCAAAGGTTGGAGACCCCTGAGTTAAAGGAACAGAGTATGTTTAGTTTAAAGAAGAGAAAGTTAAGGGAAGACGTAATTGTTTCCCAATACCTGAAGGACTGTAATAATAAAGAGCATATTGGTTTATTCTCCATAATGGCCCAAAGTAGGACAAGAACCAATGGATGGAAGTTTTTTTTAGAACGAAATCCAAACTAAAAAAGGAGGAATTTCCTGAACATGAGAGCTGTTGCGCAATGAAATAGCCTGCTTCCTGGAGGTTTGTGGACTTTATCACTGGAGGTTTTAAACAAAGGTTAGACAACAAAAATGAAATGCACAGGCACAGTATAGGTGGTACCTTGCTCAATAGCAGCAACTGTGAAAGGGATCTTGGAGTCCTAGTAGACAACCATTTAAATATGAGCCAGCCGTGTGCAGCAGCTGCCAAAAAAGCCAACACAGTTCTAGGCTGCATAAACAGAGGGGTAGAATCTAGATCACGTGAAGTGTTAATACCACTTTATAATGCCTTGGTAAGGCCACACGTGGAATACTGCATACAGTTTTGGTCGCCAAGATATAGAAAAGACGTGGAGACTCTGGAAAGAGTGCAGAGAAGAGCAACCAAGATGATTAGAGGACTGGAGACTAAGACATATGAAGAACGGCTGCAGGAGCTGGGTATGTCTAGTTTGATGAAGAGAAGGACCAGGGGAGACATGATAGCAGTGTTCCAATATCTCAGGGGTTGCCACAAAGAAGAGGGAGTCAAACTATTCTCCAAAGCACCTGAGGGCAGAACAAGAAGCAATGGGTGGAAACTAATCAAGGAGAGAAGCAACTTAGAACTGAGGAGAAATTTCCTGACAGTTAGGACAATTAATCAGTGGAATAGCTTGCCTCCAAAAGTTGTGAATGCCCCAACACTGGAAGTCTTCAAGAAGATGCCATTTGTCTGAAATGGTATAGGGCTTCCTGTCTGGGCAGGGAGTTGGACTAGATGACCTCCAAGGTTCCTTCCAACTATGCTATTGTATTGTATAACAATTTGTCTAAGATGGTATGAAGATTTCTTGCCTGGGCAAGGAATTTGACTAGAAGACCTTGAAGGTTCTTTCTAACCCCTGTGATTCTGTAAAGAGAAGATGGAGAAATGTTACCTGTGGAAAATTATTTCACCTTTGTATTAAGTATTCTTTGGCTTCCAGTTCCACTGGAAGGTCTAGCCAATCTGAATTTCCCTCTTCTTGGTAGGAACTAAAGAAGGTAAGCTTGGAAAGTTGGTGCCTGGTATTTGGAGAAGAATATTGATGAAAACAAGAGAGACAGAAAGTGAGAGCTTGGTGGGTGGGTGGGTGGGTGAGTGGGTGGAAGGAAATATGAGACAAAATACCCAAATCCTTAATCAAGCCAAGTCCAAAATAGCTGATCACCCAGCTTCCTGAACTTTTTGGAGAATCTCATTTCTTAGGGTAGAGTCTTCAGCTTATTTTTGGAGGAAGGACATACAAAGAAGAAGAACACTTTGCCTTTTTCATCAGCTTTGAACTTTTGTGGCTTTTTTCCTGGCATTTTCCTCCCATAGATAAAATATGAATAAAATGATAAAAAAAATGAAAGGATTTTTCAGTTCATTTAAGATCTGAATGGTTGAATATGTTATTTTCTGGAAATCTTGAAAAATATATACTGTATTTTTCGGAGTATAAGACGCACCAAGGTTTTGAAGAAGCAAATTACAAAAAAAAGTAGGTAAGTAGATAGAGGGATAGAGAGGGAGAGAAAGAAAGAAAGAGAAATACAGTAGGTAGGTAGAGAGAGAGGTAAGTAGGTAGATAAAGGGATAGAGAGAGAAATAGAGAGAAATACAGTAGGTAGGTAGGGAAAGAGAGAGAATGTGTAGATAGTAGGTAGGTAGGTAGAAGGATAGAGAGAGAAATAGAAAGAGAGAGAAATACAGTAGGTAGGTAGATAAAGGAATAGAGAGAGAGAATAGAGAGAGAGAAATACAGTAGGTAGGTAGGGAGAGAGAGAATGTGTGTGTAGGTAGGTAGATAGAAGGATAGAGAGAAACAAATACTGTAAGTAGGTAGAGAGAGAGAGAGAGAGTAGGTTGATGTTTCCAGGTGTATTTATCCATGTCCTGGAGAAGGAAATTGCTGACAAACCTTAAGACTTCGTTTCTGCCAGCACAGAAACAGTTAAAGATCAGGAAAAAAAAACCTTTTATACTCTGCAAACCTCCCCCAAACAGCCTGTCTCTCCATGAAAACGGGGCTGTTTTTTTTTTCAAATAAAAAGCATGAATAGCCTTTGGGGGGCTTGCAGAGTGCTCGGTGTGTGTGTGTGTCAAAATGAGCAAACCCTTGGCTCATTTATTGTGAAAACGAGCCATTTTTGTGTCAAATAAATTGCATGCCTATGGAGGCTTATAGAGTGCTGCTGGGGGCTGGGGGAGCAAAAAACAGCCAGTTTGAGGCTAATTTCTGCCCTCCCTAGCCCCCAGTAGTTCTCTGGAAGCCTCCATAAGGCTAGGCACAGCCAGATTAGTGAAAGGGGCGGGGTTCCAGGAGGCAAAAAATGCTGTATTCTATGAATAAGACGCACCCAGATTTTCAGCCTCTTTTTAGAGGAAAAAAGGTGCATCTTATACGCCGACAAATATGGTATAATAAAATCATCCTTGACTCTCGAGTTTGACTAATGATGATTTCATGAATGTCATGATTTCATGCAGATCTTGGCAACATCTGGAAGAGTTTTGCTACTGCCCTCCTTTGATTTTGTCTACTTCCTACGCTGGACCACAGTTTTGAATTTCCTGCTAACCTTCTTTCCAATACTAATAGGCCTGAATCTGCTTGATTTTTTTGGTGATCATCTGAGGTTGCAACCTTCAAGGTTACTGTTCCTGCAGGGAGGAAACTAACCACCAGATTGCAAGAGCACAAGTGAGCAGTCAGATAAGACGACCCAAATTCACTGGTAGCCTCACACTGCAATGAACAAGGATGTACATTCAGTTTTGCAGCTGTTAAGATTGTTGGACAAGCAGGCACAAAAACAGCCAGGGAAGTGATTGAAGCCTGAGATACAGGTCACTCCTCTGTCAGCAGGTATCTGATTTACCACCAGTCTATCAAGTACTTAGGTGTGGGCAGCACAGGGAAAGGACAGCTAATGACTTAAAAGCCAGCCATTAATACACCCCAATCAACATCTAAGAAGCCACTTACAACAGGGACTATAAATCCCATATTCCAGAACAGGGCATGCCCTGCTAGAGAGAAGTTCCCTGAAGATGGGCTCCAGCATGAGTCCAAAAGCTTGGAAGACAAAGCCTCTGGTCCCAATGACTGATCCAGATTGGCTGCTGCAACATTATCCTGGGACACATATATTCACCTTCATTCATTACTTTTCCTCCTTGCTATTATTTAAGATCACATCCTGGAGTTTTTTTCCCCTCTTCCTTCTTTTGCAAGATGTACAATGGGCAAAAGCATTCTCAGATTGACCAGCCTCTGGCTGCCGTATCAGGACTTCTCTATCCTAAGGTATAAATGGTTTCTTCTGAGTATCTCCTGGCTTTGCAATACACATGGAGATTGATGATAAAATCTCATCAAGGCCTGCTAAAAGATTTCCTTTATCTGTTTTGGTTGGCTTGATTACGCTGATTAGGGAAACACAGGAGAATTGCATGTGATGAGGATTAAATAATGCAATTAGCTTTAATAATTTCTCTTAAAAATAGAATTAAACTGGAACAAAGGAAGTAAAGAAGTGGGGACGTGTTCTGCTTACAGTCTTTCAGATAAATCATATTTTCCCCACTTTCTCTCTTTCCTTCACCTTTGCAAAGCTGAATTTAATAGCCAGATGATTGCATAGAGAAGATGTTAATCTACATAATGATTCTTCTTTAGAGCACCTTTCAGTAACTACTTGGAAGATAGATGTGGTTTCTTTTGATATCATTTGCCCTGTGTTGGGGGGGGGGGGAGAAACAAGAGTAGTCTATGAAATCACAGAGAAGTTAATAGAAGGCCTTAAAAATGAATGAATGAAATAGGTGAGTAGAAAAGACTGATTACAAGATAGAATGTTTCACCATCTCATTACTCTACTGTATATTTAGGCCAATTTCCCATTTTTAGTAAGAGATATTGGTTCAGTACAATGAAGATGAAGATGAAACTGGTTCAAGCACAGTAAAAATATTTGGTGGAATGTACGGTAGTTGTAATAACACGAGGTACAAAGAGATGGCAGAACTCTCCTCTTGTGTGTATACTAATACTACATAGGCCCAAGAAGGGGAATGTTGGCGTCACAGCTTTGCACCTCGTTCTTAATATTTTAGTTTGGGCTATCTGTCTGATTTAATAGTTTTTAGTTTTTTTAATGATTTTTTTCTAGTTTCATACACTGCATAGAGTCCGCTGGAATTGGCAGACAATACATTTAAAGAATAAATCTAAAAATAAAAATAAATTATCTATTTAGTATAGAGAATTGTTTTGCACAACTTCCTGTTAGGGCCCCATTAAGGGAGGAGACATACTGTTTCCCTTACTGTATGTGTATATGTGTGTGTGTGTGTTAGGTTCTCATCACCTAGCCATGCCCTTACTGGGATTCGAACCAGGGAAGTATTACATGTGAGGCAGTTGTAATTGCCTCTAGACCAACTGGTTCTATCCTGATCAGCTGAGACAGGAGGATAAGTATATGGTTGTGTCACAACACCCTGTTAAGCCCCAATTAAGGGGGGAATCATACAGCTTTCCTTTTCTGCCTTTCGGCTCATCACCAGAGACCATCTAGACAGAAAGCTATTAGTTTCGTTGTGTACTTTTTTATATGTGTGTTAGGTTTTTGAGCTGATCAATAAATAAATCAGGGAGACTAGGATAGATCTATTGTGAGCTATTTAGCTCTTATCAGCTAGCCATACCCTTACTGGGATTCGAACCAGGGAAGCTCAAAAACCTAACACACATATAAAAAAACTACACAACGAAACTAATAGCTTTCTGTCTAGATGGTCTCTGGTGATGAGCCGAAAGTATGCTTCCTCCCTTAATTGGGGCTTAACAGGGTGTTGTGACACAACCATATAGTTATCCTCCTGTCTCAGCTGTTCAGGAAGAGAACCTGGTGGCTTAGTGGCTAAGGCTTATGCCTAACTTGTAATACAGCCCCGGTTCAAATCCCAGTAAGGGTATGGCTAGCTGATGAGAGCTAAAAAGCTTGAAATAGATCTATCCTAGTCTCCCTGATTTATTTATTGATCAGCTCAAAAACCTAACACACAGACATATATAAAAAGTACACAACGGAACTAATAGCTTTCTGTCTAGATGGCCTCTGGTAATGAACCGAAAGGCAGAAAAGGAAAGCAGTATGCTTCCTCCCTTAATTGGGGCTTAACAGGGTGTTGTGACACAACTAGATCGATAGATCGATCGATTGATCGATAGGTAGATAGATAGATAGATAGATAGATAGATAGATAGATAGATGATAGATAGATAGATAGATAGATAGATAGATAGATAGATAGATAGATTGTTTAGATGTCACAACTGTGCCAGGTACATGCAACGGAAATGTAAAAAATGTTGGTAGATGGATACAGAGAGCAGTGAGCCACAGGATGACATAATACAAAATGTCATAATACTCTGTCCATAAGATTCAAGGAGAAATACAGTAGGTAGGCAGCTATAGGGATAGAGAGAGGGAGGGAGAAATACAGTAGATAGGTAGGTAGATAGAGGGATAGAGAGAGAGAGAGGGAGAAATACAGTAGGTAGGTAGGTAGGTAGAGGGAGAGAGGGAGAGAGAGGGAGAAATACAGTAAGTGGATAGATAGAGAGAGAGAGGCCGAGGGCGATGGAAGCCATCGCCTGTCCCTTCAGAATGGCACTTGCCTATCTCTCAGGACCGACTGACCCATGTTCAACTGCTGTTCACATGGAACCCTTCTCCACTTCAAAGTAGGTAGGTAGGTAGAGGGAGAGTGGGAGAGGTAGGTAGGTTGGGGGTTATACTGTGGTTGTGTGTACGTGTTTGTGTGTGCAGGTGTAGATTTTCACACAGATTGGTTGACCATTTAACCAGACTGGGCCACAGCAACGCGTGGCTGGGAATGGCTAGTAAATAATAAACTAGGTGAAATAATAGTACTGACATTGACAAGATTCTGTAAACTTTCCACCTGTTTTCCCACAAAATTTTTGTGTGCATGCAAAATGCCCTCTCTCAGCGAACCGGTAGTAAACCAGTTAGAAACCCACCACTAGATTGTACTCAATTCAACTTCAACTTTTATTTAATTCAACTTCATTGGATGATTAATGTAATAATAATTAGTGTAAATAATAACAGACGGTGGGGCGGGAGGGGAAACCTTCCAATCATTTTTTGCATTCTTCTCTATATTCCTCTGGCCTCCTGACTGCCTTCTAGGAAAGTCCATCATTAAGGTTTCCTTTTTGAGATGCCCTTAATCAGATCCTTATTCAAAGAAAGGTTGGCCTGGACTTGAGGTTGTGGCATGTTCATTTTTTTTTTTTTTATAAAATAATTTTATTGATTTTACAATTTTATAGTAGGAAAAGGTTAAATAGGGTGTTTCTTAACAATATTTTAGAGCTTCCATATCAGTGCTGATGACCGTCTCCGAGGTCTCTCACAATATCAATTCAATTAAATAATAAAAAAAGAAATTGGAAAGGGTACATACATTTCAAATCGCAAATTTCACAATCTAAAAATTCATACATTCAATTACTTTGTTTCCATAAACATCCTTAACATGGATTACTGTATATAAGAAAAAAAGCAAAAAAAAAATCATTTTTGTGATCTGAGTCTCTTTGCTATTGTTTCTTCTTCTTCCACCCCCCCAGTAGCAGAGCTGTAGCCCCTCCCGTTCCCGTATCATCATTGTCTAGGATTGAGGAGTGCTTTTTAAGAAAGGCCTGGGCCTCATCTACCGTTTTCATTCTAACTCTTCCTCCCTCCCAGAACACCAACATTCCTTCAGGCATCAACCATTTAAACCAAACCCCCTTTTTATGTAATTTTTTAGATAAGAAGGAATATTTCCTTCTTATATCTCGTATTTTTTTGGGGATTTGCTTTAATATGGCTATCTCATTCTGCTGATATATCAGAGGCCCTCCCCTTTGCGCTCTCAGAACCTCATCTCTCGTTGACCTTCTTGTAAATTTAATATGTATCTCCCTTGGTACATTATTTATTCTGGCATATGCTGAATTAATTCTATAGATGTGGCATGTTCATTTTTATGCAAAGCGCATAATGCAGGTATGAAGAAACAGAATAACACTCACACGTGTGACTATAATGATATGTTCAAAGATTTTGTCTGCATGTAAACAGAATACAGCATAATAACCCTAAATTTAATTTACTTATCCTTTGAAAACAGCCTTTGGGAGAGAAACTCCTGTGGTATTTGTCTATACCAGTGATGGCAGACCTTTTCGGCAATGAGTGCCAAAAAGGGAGTGCGTGCTCGTCTGGACTGCAACCCAGAAGAGGAGCTGACCAGGGCACATGTGCCCAGACAAAAATGAACTTTTGGTTTCTATCCCATACATGCGCGCCGGCTAGCTAGTCTTCTGGGTTTCTGGCGCACATGCGTGTGCGACAATCAGCTGGGCGGCACACATACTCACGCAGGAAAACAGAAAAGCAGCTCTTCCAGTTTTTGGCACTGCTGCATGCATGAAGGCCAGCTGATTGTCACGCACACATGCATGCCAGAAACCCGGAAGAGGAAGGGGCGAGATCACATGTTCCAGGCGACATGGCTCCGTGTGAGACTTTGGGCACACGTGCCATAGTTTGCCATCTCGCGGGTGCGCTTCAAGGTGTTGATTATCATCTTTAAAGTGCTCCATGGCTCGGGACCTAGCTACCTGCGGGATCGCATCCTGCCCCATACATCCCTTCGACTGATTCGCTCCCACAGAGAGGGACTTCTCCGGGTGCCGTCCACTAGGCTATGCCAGCGGGCGACGCCCAGGGGAAGGGCCTTCTCTGTGGCGGGCCCGACCCTCTGGAATGATCTTCCCCCCGAACTTAGAACAACTACAGACCTCCGCTCCTTCCGTCAAAAACTAAAAACTCATTTCTTCTGCCTGGCCGGCTTGGCTTAATCGACCCATTTACCTCAAGCTGTCTTTAGAAGATCATGTGACAGCTGTGGCCAGGGGGGCATTTTACCAGGTTCGCCTGGTACTCCAGTTGCATCCCCTATTGGATCGGGACGCCCTTCACACAGTCACTCATGCGCTCGTGACATCCCGTCTGGACTACTGTAACGCTCTCTACATGGGACTCTCCTTGAGGTGCACCCGAAGGCTACAGCTAGTTCAGAATGCAGCCGCGTGGGCAATATTGGGTACCTCCAGGTATTCCCACGTAACACCGCTCCTGCGCGAGCTGCACTGGCTGCCTGTGGTCTTTCGGGTGCGCTTCAAGGTACTGGTTACCATCTTCAAAGCGCTCCATGGCACGGGACCTAGTTATCTGCGGGATCGCATCCTACCCCACACATCCCTTCGGCCGATTCGCTCCCACAGAGAGGGACTTCTCCGGTTGCCATCCACTAGGCAATGCCAGTGGGTGACGCCCAGGGGAAGGGCCTTCTCTGTGGCGGGCCCAACCCTCTGGAACGACCTTCCCCCCGAACTTAGATCCATCACGGACCTCCGCTCCTTCCGCCAGCAATTAAAAACTTACCTTTTCCAACAGGCCGGCCTGGCCTAACCTACTGTACTTAGCCTTAGTTATTAGAGAAATTTTTATATTGGGTTTTATGGTAATTTTAACGGAAAGATTTTAGCATAGGAGTTAGTTTAATATAGTTTTAAATATTTATGTAATTTATTGTAATATATTGTGTTTTTTATATTTCCTGTGCACCGCCCCGAGTCCCTTTGGGGAGAGGGGGCAGTTAATAAGTCGAATTAAAGTAAAGTAAAGTAAGCTGAATACTCAAATTGTTTTATTAGGGATTTTTAGAGGTATTAGTTTTTAGATAGTTGGGGATTTTAGCGCAGGATATAGGTTTAATTCATTTTTAAATTTGTATGATAATGTCTGTTGGTTTTAATATATGTGTATTTTTAATTCCCTGTGCACCGCCTTGAGTCCCTTCGGGGAGAGAGCGCGGTTTACAAATTAAATTAAATTATTATTATTATTATTATTATTATTATTATTATTATTATTATTATTATTATTATTATCATCATCATCATCATCATCATCATCATCATTATTATTATTATCATTATTATTATTATTATTATCATGGGTCTATTCCAAGGAGGGTTTTTTTGTGCCTTTGAATCAGTTTTGACTCCTGGCAATTGCCTGGGCTAGTCTCTGATATTGTCTTAGCAAAATTTCAGATCTGGTTTACCATTATCTCTTTCCTAGGGCTGAGAGACAGAGTGAGTGGCTGGCCCAAGGGCTGAAAGAGAGAATGAGTTGGCTGACTTTGTGACTAGGACTCCTGTTTTCTAAGCTGATGCCTCAACTACTACCTCAAACTGGCTCTATTTATTATTTATTATTGGAGTTGAAATCCCACCAATCTGGACGTCACCAGGCTGTGGATGGCTGTGCCAAGCACAGTCAGACTTGGAAGGAGAGACTGAGGTGTTTTCTAAAAGGGTTTCTCAAAGATGCCCAATTAGCACACATTATATTTCCAAACTTGGCAAACCTCAAGAACTTGTTTACTTTAATGAAGTGCTAATTCAAAATCTGTGGCTGAACCATCATGATTAGAAAATACTTTTGACTTTCTGTTAACGGCCATGTTTCTTCCGCTTAGCTGCACAGGGGTCTCCAACCTTTGCAACTTTAAGTCTGAAGGACTTCAGCTCCCAGAATTCTCCAGCCAGCAAAGCTGGTGAGAGCTGAAGTCCTTCAGACTTCAAGTTGCAAAGGTTGGAGACCCCTGACTTAGCAGATCTAGGAGCAGAAAGAGAAAGAGTCAAAATGTATCTGAACCTTCTCAGTTCAGAGAATTCTTTAATATCCACGCAGGCATCATATTACTTCTCTCAAACACAGCCACAACGTCTTATTGATAATGAAGGATTTGTTTGTTTCTGTTTTGCTATTTAAGAAGCGCTCTTCTCCACAACCCCCTCTCCCAATTGAAGGCATTGAAAAGAAATTCTCATTTTTCTCCAAGAAAAGCTTCTTTAGAACTAGTGGGAAGTAACATCTAAGACACAATGAGCAGATGAAGCGATGGATGTATTGTATTGTATGTTTGCTAATATGGACCATTTTGGTTATCAGTGGCTTCCATTAAATTAAACAGGAGAGATCACATATTACTGGCTGAAATTGCAAAGAGAAGTGCAGGTATTTTACCAAATGTAGATTTCAACCTTTTTTCTAACAATGGGAAAAGTGTCATTTGCACAACAATACATTGAGAGGTCTCCAATTCATAGTATATCTTTATTTTTCTCAGCTCTATTTAGTTGTCAGCATTCTTTCTGTCTCAGTATATATGACTGTGTACTAAATTCATATAACAGCCCTGCTCAAAAGTCTCTTTAAAACCACTACTGAGACCTCATTTTGGAATTCAGGAATATATTTGTTAAAACTATCAATCTAAGTCCACCCTTGCAGGTTTTGAGACAAAGGCCTAATGTATTTCTCTAAGCCTTTTAATGAAAGCTCATTTAGGTCACAAGTCTCATTATCCTCAGCCAGCATGACTCTTGGTTGCAGGAAGCCACCTTACGGTGTGGACTTGTTCTTGGGACATTTAGTTCTTCCTGCATGATAGGAATCAGTTTTATCTGCTGAAATAAATCTATCAACCTTTCACATTATTCCAGGAGTGAACAAGACAGCCTTTGCAGTTTGTAAACCATGCCTAGTGTGGTATTTAAATCAAAAGAGTGTCAGCCGCACGCACTCCCTTGATTTTTCTTTTTTTAATTGTTTGTGGAGACCAATCACAATTTTCAAAATTTGGCAGCAAAGTGCTCCGAATTGGCAGCACAGTTATCTGTCATTTTAAAGGTTATTTGAATATTTTAAACATGAGGATTGGCTAAAACACACAGCTAACTTCTTGTTCCCTGCTGTCCTGAAGCATCTAAAGAGCTATGGGGAAAAACACCAAAAAATGCCGGGCCTGCATTGTGTTAGGCCAAGGGTGGGCAATTTTCTGATGGGCAAAGGCTGCACTTAACATTGGAAAAGCCACATCGTACATGTGTGGCAGAGCTCAGTTCTTATGTGGAATTTTAAAATTGTGACATGTCTTTTTTTTTAAAAAAAATAATATTTTTATTATACAATTTTCTTCATTTTACATCACATTTTCATCTTTGCAACAACTCTACACCAGTATATCCATAGTTTTGTTAGATATACCATTATATATACATTACATAGTTTTCATTCTAAATATATATTTTGTAAAATTGTGGCATGTCTATTTTAGGGCTTATACCACAGTTTTTCCTGGGTTTCCTATCTCAGAGAAACTTTTGGAAATCATAAGCAGAAAGGCACCCAATGATCATGAATAAGGATCCCATAGGGCAGGGATGTCCAAACTTGGGAACTTTAAGACTTGTGGACTTCAACTCCCAGAATTCCCTAGCCAGCTATGCTGGCTGGGGAATTCTGGGAGTTGAAGTTCACAAGTCTTAAAGTTCCCAAGTTTGGACATCCCTGCCATAGGGTATGTGCAGGCCTAGGGACTATCATTTCTACCTTACCTTCATTATTTTTTTACAAAATAACTCAGGGCACCGAACATACCTAATAGTCCTTCCTCCGCCTATATTGCCCTACAATGACAACCTTGAGAAGTGGGTTGGGTTGAGAGAGACAGTGATATATATATCAAGACTGCAAACAAGGAGTCTTGTTGAAATGGGACATGAGGAGGTCATTCTTTCATGATTTACCTGAGTTCCTTCCAAGAGGCTCTTCTGTTCATCTCTTTTCTGGCATTCAATCAGGCCAGTTACATCTCCTTAGCTGGCTGAATAGCACAGGTCATCCTCTTCCCACAGCCCAGACTTCGTAGCCTGCTGGGCTGTGATGTGTTGAGACAGAACACTTAGCTGGTCTGAAAGTTTCATTTAAACATAAGTAACCCTTTCCCCTCCAGCAGTGACCTGCTCCCTGTTAATTTGGCCAGGAGGATGCAAGCGAAGAGAAGATAAAAGAGAGACAAAATAGCTGTCTTCAAACAGTTGAATGGCTGTTCTGGAGAAGATGGAGCAGTCTTGTCCTCTTTTACTCTGAAGGGCAGGGCAGAAAGAATTTGTTAAGAATTGCAGGAAAGCACATTTCAATCACACATTAGGGAACACTTTCTAATGAGACAAGGTGGTCAGCCATGGAACAAGTTGCCTTAATAAACTGATGCCCAATTCCTTTATTGGAGTTATTTAAGCAGAGATTGAACGGTAGTCAGTCACTCTAGGTACAGATCTTGTACTGAATATTAGTTTCAGCTAGACCAGGGATGTCCAAACTTGGGAACTTTAAGACTTGTGGACTTCAACTCCCAGAATTCCCCAGCCAGCTATGCTGGCTGGGGAATTCTGGGAGTTGAAGTCCACAAGTCTTAAAGTTCCCAAGTTTGGACATCCCTGAGCTAGACAGTCTTCAAGATTTTTTTTGAGCCTTTTGATTCATACCTTGCTGCAATCAAACAATGTCTTAAAGGAAGCTGATATCCAATCCAACCTGAAGTGCCTCTCTAAAGACATTCTTCAAACTCATTCTTTCAGACCTGCCAGATAACTAAATCAAATTACTGCCCCCAAACCAAGGAGGACCTTAACCTTGGCAGAGTTTAATGCATTCCCATCAGCAGTTTTAGTGGGGAGGTAAGGACATTCCATTCAAGCCCATACAGAGAAGGAAACACTGAAATCACTAAGTATATTTTATTATACTAGATGTTTTATGCTATTAATTCCACATTTAACTACATTCCTAGTCATTCCAATTAGTTTTATTTAGAACTCTCACTTTTGGATTCAAATGACTCTATTTCTCTAGGCGTGATCAAATTTTGTCATGTAATATGTAACATGAAGGGCACTTTGATTGCTGTGCCCAATATAGGTTCCTTGCTTGCTTAGCTGGATAGTTTGGATGGTCTTTCTATCTTGGGTGACATTGCTGGGAATATACATTCTCGGGGTACACTGCTGGCATTCTTTGCTCATTCCTCCCAAGAACTCCCCCATCACAATGAGGCAGCATGGGGGAATTGGATGTGTGTAGGGATTTATCTGGAACAACAACAAAAAAGAAATGTAGGATGCCAATTGGATATAAATTGTTTTCAATATCCTCATACATTCAGGATAAAGGAGGATGTTTCTTTTCTATTTTTTTCAAGGAGTGAATCCCATTATTGTAATGCCATCTTTGAAAAGCTTCAATATTTCTAGCAAATGACTTATTATTTATTATTTATTTATTTATTAATCAGATTTCTATACCGCCCTATCTCCCTGGTGGGACTCAGGGCGGTGCACAGAAAGAATAAAAACACCCATATACATTAAAGATAAGTCATTTAAATATGAGCCAGCAATGTGCAGCAGCTGCCAAAAAAGCCAACACAGTTCTAGGCTGCATCAACAGAGGGATAGAATCTAGATCACGTGAAGTGTTAATGCCACTGTATAGTGCCTTGGTAAGGCCACACTTGGAATACTGCATACAGTTTTGGTCGTCACGATGTAGAAAAGTTGTGGAGACTCTGGAAAGAGTGCAGAGAAGAGCAACCAAGATGATTAGGGGACTGGAGACTAAAACATATGAAGAACAGTTGCAGGAACTGGGTATGTCTAGTTTGATGAAGAGAAGGACCAGGGGAGACATGATAGCAGTGTTCCGATATCTCAGAGGGTGCCACAAAGAAGAGGGAGTCAAACTATTCTCCAAGGCACCTGGGGGCAGGACAAGAAGCAATGGGTGGAAACTAATCAAGGAGAGAAGCAACTTAGAACTAAGGAGAAATTTCCTGACAGTTAGAACAATTAACCTCTGGAACAGCTTGCCTCCAGAAGTTGTGAATGCCCCAACCCTGGAAGTCTTTAAAAAGATGTTAGATAGCCATTTGTCTGAAATGGTATAAGGTTCCTGCCCACGCAGGGGGTTGGACTAGAAGACCTACAAGGTCCCTTCCAACTCTGCTATTGTATTGTATTGTATTGTATTATTGTAAGTCAAGGTATCGCATGATGTTGATATTAAGGTATATCAACCTTATATGGCAGAATATGCCTGGTGATGGTGTAGGATTTTAGATATTCTACTTGTCACAAGGAAAATTAGAACCAAGTAGAATGTTTCTGAGGTAAAGAAAAAAGAAAAAAGCCGAGCCTGGTGTGTTTCCCTTTGCCCTTTCAAATCGGTGATGTTGTATGATTTTACTGCTCAGTAATGTCCATGTTTATAGTATGTTACTGCTTAAATTTCCCTTTATTTAAATTAAACTGCCACCACCAACTGTTGTTCATGCAACGACTTCACAAAAATGTGCTGGTGTTCTGCTTCTTCCCAAATTCCTAATCTTAATCTTGATCTGTTTCGATTGCTGTTGCTGCTTCATTGTAGTCAAAGCCTGCTTCCCCCCCCCCTCCATTTTTCTCTTAAGCATCAACCCTGATCTCAATATATGACCATGTACAGTATTTTGAGATCAGTACAGAGAGAATATCAGAGACCGCAGAAAGGGATTCTCTGAAGTGGAACAAAATAGTCAGCCCTGAAAGGGGACTTGGACTGGCATTTTCTCTTCTGTTGGCATGTTTAAAACATATTCCACAAGCCCGATCTGTGTTGCAGCTTCTGTGTCTCTTTTATGCTTGAGTGTAACAGGACATTGTTAAAGGAAGGAAATGTTAATATCCAAGGGGAGGAAGATGGGAGGACTTCCATGGAATTGACAGTGGAATGCAGGTCTGTTTTTTGTTCTCCTTCCCAGCTCACCGTTAACATATTTTTTCCCCCTTTAATAAAAGCAATTTGGTAACTAATACATGTGCTCTTTCATAACCCAGATTTACAATTATGCTTTCAATCCAGAACCTCATTAATGCTCCATTAATTAATGCATGGAGCTTTTCAAAGGATAAGCTAGACTTGGTCATTTTCATTTCTTATAATTGTTGTTGCTGTTGTGATGCTGTCATTTGTGCAGTACTCTGGAGTCTTGGTATATAATGTCCATCCAAACCAGTGTGCATTTTCTATGCACATTTGGGTATACTTATGATTTATTTTTATTTATTCCTTCATTTAAAACAGTTGTGTGACTACTCAGCTAAATCCAAGCTCTGGGGGCTTCCCCAGGGCAGTCCACAGCATTCTCTTTCCACTCTGATCTCACCTATCCCAGTACCTGGGGGGAAAAGCCAGGTCTTAAGTATTTTCTGGAATGTTAAAAAGTGTGTGTGTGTGTGTGTGTGTGTGTGTGTGTGCGTGTGGTCTCCTGGTTTCCACCAGGCAGGGGCTACAACAAAAAAGGCCTTTCTGAGGTTTTGCAAGATGGCGATATTTAAGGGAAGAGACTTGGGACTTACCTACCATATCCAGTATAGTAGGAGGTGAGACAGTCCTGCAAATAGCCCGGTCCTCCGCGCCCTCCGCGCCCGGATGGAGGACCTAGTTGCTGCATGGAATAGTGCGGCCACTGGGGCCTTGGACTGGGTTGCGCCTTTGCGGCCTCTCTTGTGGCAGCGAACCACCCTGGCTCCCTGGTTTTCTGAGGAGCTGAGGGTGATGAAGCGCCGCATGAGATGCCTAGAGAGGAGATGGAGATCCACACGCTCTGAATCGGACCGAACACAGGTAAGAGCCCATTTGAGGACTTACATTGTGGCGATAAGAGTGGCCAAGCATCAGTATTGTGCCACTCTTATCGCGTCCGCAGATTACCGCCCTGCCGCCCTGTTTGGGGTGACCTGTTCCCTCCTTCACCAGAGGCCGCGGGAAGCCCCTTTACAGGGCAGAGCAGAGGAATTTGGAGAGTATCTGCAGGACAAAATTGCTCAGATTCGGAGCGAGTTGGTCTCCACTGAAAGTGGTCCGGAGGAGACGTCGGAAGTGGGTCTTGAGGCACCATTCTGGGAGGAGTTTGACTCTGTTACTTCCGATGATATGGACAGGTTGCATAGGAGACTGAGGGCCACCATATGTTTATTGGACCCGTGTCCCTCCTGGCTTGTACTGGCATCCTGGGAGGTTTCACGAGGCTGGCTCCAGGAAATAGTGTGGGCTTCTTTGAGTGAGGGGTTCTTGCCTACCGTCTTGAAAGAGGCGGTGGTGAGGCCTCTCCTCAAGAAGCCTTCCCTGGACCCAGCATTGTTAGTAAATTACCGTCCGGTCTCCAACCTTCACTTCTTCCAGTTCCAAGTCATCTGGAGGAAATTGATTATCTGGACCCGCGCCAGTCCAGCTTCCGGCCTGGTCAGAGCACCGAGATGGCATTGGTCGCGTTGGTGGACGATCTCTGGAGAGCCAGAGATGGGGGTTGTTCCTCCATCCTGGTCCTATTAGACTTCTCGGTGGCTTTTGATACCATCGACCATGGTATCCTATTGCACCGGCTGGAGGGGTTGGGGGTGAGGGGCACCGTTTTACGGTGGTTCTCCTCCTACCTCTCCGGTTGGTCGCAATTTGTATTGGCAGGGGGGCAGAGGTCGACTTCGAGGCCTCTCACTTGTGGGGTACCTCAGGGGTCGGTCCTCTCGCCCCTCTTGTTCAATACATATATGAAGCCACTGGGCGAGATCATACGTGGGTTTGGGGTAGATTACCATCTGTACGCGGATGACACCCAGCTGTACATCTCTACCCCAAACCACCCCAACGATGCCATTGAAGTGATGTCCCGGTGTCTGGAAGCCGTGCGGATCTGGATGGGAAGGAACAGACTCAAGCTCAACCCGTCCAAGACTGAGTGGCTGTGGCTACTGGCGCCCCGGTTCAACCAGTTGACTCCATCACTGGCCATAGGGGGTGAACACCTAGCCCCCGCGGAGCGGGCACGCAACTTAGGCATCCTCCTGGACTCTCGGCTGTCAATAGAAGATCATGTGACAGCCGTGGCCAGGGGGGCATTTTACCAGATTCGCCTGGTGCGCCAGTTGCGTTCCCTATTGGACCGGGATGCCCTTCGCACGGTCACTCATGCGCTTGTGATGTCTCGGCTGGACTATTGCAATGCTCTCTACATGGGGCTCCCCTTGAGATGCACTCGAAGGCTACAGCTGGTCCAGAACGCGGCCGCGCGGGCAGTTATGGGAGCTACAAGATACTCCCATGTTACACCACTCCTGCGCGAGCTGCACTGGCTGCCTGTGGCCTTTCGGGTGCGTTTCAAGGTGTTGACTATCATCTTTAAAGCGCTCCATGGCACAGGACCTAGTTATTTGCGGGATCGTATCCTGCCCCATACATCCCTTCGGCCGATTCGCTCACACACAGAGGGACTTCTCCAGGTGCCGTCCACTAGGCAATGCCAGCGGGCGATGCCCAGGGGAAGGGCCTTCTCTGTGATGGGCCCGACCCTCTGGAACGACCTACCCCCGGATATTAGAACGACTACAGACCTCCGCGCTTTCCGCCAAAAATTAAAAACTCATCTGTTTCATCAGGCCGGCTTGGCCTAATTTATGCTTCTCGCCCCAGTCTGTATTTTCAAATTGTTTTATTTGGTTTTTAATGGGTTGCAATTTTAATTGTTCTTAAAATTTTTAGTACAGGCTAATTTAATTCATTTTTAATCTTATGTATTGTATGTTTTTAGATGGTTTTTACTTTTCCTGTACACCGCCCCGAGTCCCTTTGGGGAGAGGGAGCGATTTATAAATGTAATAAATTAATTTATAAATGTAATTAATTAATTACTTAATTGAAACTTCTGAGTGGTCTTCAGGGGCAGCCACATGAAGTGCACATTGCATTATTCCAAGTGAGAAGTGATGCAAGGCCTTCTGGCTCAGAAAAGGCTGGAATTGCTACACTAGATGGATCTGTGCAAAGACCTCCCACTTCCAACTACGGCTGGCATCTGCACCTTGAGCATAAGCTGTGAGTCTAGAAAGACCCCAAATTTCACAAGAGCTGGAAGAGGGCCACCTGTACAGGGTCAAAGATGTCATGTCACCAGATCTTGGGAGAAAAAACCCTCAACAGTCACTTCATCTTGTCAGAGTTGAGTCAAAGATGTTTTTCCCCTATCCAATCCTGCACAGCCTCTAGGCACCTGGTTATCACCACAATAACATTATCTACCCAGCATGGGGTAGAGAAGTATAAATGGGCACCATCAGCATTCTGATGATACTACACCCTGTGTCGCTGAATGACCTTACTCAACAGTTTCATGTAAATGTTAGAGAAGAGGAGCCAGCCCCCTGAGGCAGTCTGCATTGCAGAGGTCCAGGCTTGTCTTCTCCCTGTCATGTGATGACTTGAAGCAGCCAGAGAGAAAGGAGAACCATCACCAAAGACTGCCTCCTAGCTCCCAAAGCTGATCTAGAAGGATACTATGGTTGATGTTATCAAAAGCCACCAAGTCTTTACAAGCAGCAGGATCAACTCATACACATTTCTTGGGCTCCTTGACTCTACCTTTTCCATTAAACAGAAATGAATGATGAGAATTACATTTCAAACTGGCCTTTGATTTACTTGTGATTGCAAAAACCTGTCATTGTAAGAGCTGTGGGGGCACAGTGGTTAGAATGCAGTATTTCAGATTAGTTCTGCCAGTCTGATCCTGACCAGCTCAAGGTTGACTCAGCCTTCCATCCTTCTGAGGTGGGTAAAATGAGGACCCAGATTGTTGGGGGCGATATGCTGACTCTGTAAACCGCTTAGAGAGGGCTGTAAAACACTATGAAGCATCATATAAGTCTAAGTGCTATTGCTGTTGTTAAAATGAAGGGATATAACAATGCTGTATGTTTTATTTTTTCTTCCTATTAAACCCTCTCTGAGCCAACAAAGGTCATCATTTCCCATCTTTCTGGTGCAGGATGTCAAGAAGGAGAGAACCATCATTTTTGGCCTTGGAATTAGACCAGCACAATTCTTTGTCCTGTGTGAGGAGTCCAGAGCACATGGCTAATCATGTGATTTCATAAGAATGGACAGAGCAAATATTTTTTGATTCTTTTCTAAATTTTATTTTCAGAGGATTGAGGACATTTAAAGAATAAACATTTTCCTTTCATCTTAACCAAGGTGAAAAAAGCACCCCTTTTTGAATGGCCTAATGACATCCTGTCCAACTGCCTATATTCAAAAATATCCTAACTTGTTAGATTTGCCCATTTTGGAGATCATAAATGGGAATTTAGAGGGAGGTCATATGGCCCTCAGACTGCATGTGGAACCGTAATGCAGAGCGAGGCTGCCTGGAGGAGACAGAAAGGTCAAGGCCCCCAGTGGTCTGACTCTGGCCTGACATACATACAACAATAGCAGAGTTGGAAGGAACCTTGGAGGTCTTCTAGTCCAACCCCCTGCCTAGGCAGGAAGCCCTATACCATTTCAGACAAATGGCTATCCAACATCTTCTTGAAGACTTCCAGTGTTGGAGAATTCACAACTTCTGGAGGCAAGCTGTTCCACTGTTTGATTATTCTAACTGTCAGGAAATTTCTCCTCAGTTCTAAGTTGCTTCTCTCCTTGATTAGTTTCCACCCATTGCTTCTTGTTCTACCCTCAGGTGCTTTGGAGAATAGTTTGACTCCCTCTTCTTTGTGGCAACCCCTGAGATATTGGAAGACTGCTATCATGTCTCCCCTAGTCCTTCTTTTCATTAAACTAGGCATACCCAGTTCCTGCAACCGTTCTTCATATGTTTTAGTCTCCAGTCCCCTAATCATTTTGTTGTTCTTCTCTGCACTCTTTCTAGAGTCTCCACATCTTTTCTACATCGTGGTAACCAAAACTGAATGCCGTATTCCAAGTGTGGCCTTACCAAGGCATTATAAAGTGGTATTAACACTTCACGTGATCTTGATTCTATCCCTCTGTTTATGTAGCCTAGAACTGTGTTGGCTTTTTTGGCAGCTGCTGCACACTGCTGGCTCATATTTAAATGGTTGTCCACTAGGATTCCTAGATCCCTCATACACACATACATACATACATGCAATTTTGTATATACCTTTTCCTTATGCTTACTTCTGGGCACCTTTTCCCTTAAATACGTATTTTGTGCACAAATCTGAGTGAAGAACAACATGGCAACTCTGAAGAAACACACATAGTGTGAATGTCAGGAATGAATATTTTTATTCTAATTCTACAGTAATCTTGTAGCTCTTGAAGCCATTATAAAATCAAGGGAGGAGCTTCATCTTCATGGTCATGTGATCAAAATTTGGACACTTAGCAATTAACATGTATTGATGATGGTTGCAGAGTCCTGGAGTCATGTGATTACCTTTTGCGATCTTCTGACAAGCAAAGCAATGGGAAAACAGTTTCCCTTAACAGCCATATTACTGAGTTAACGATTGCAGTGCTTCACTTAATAACGGTGGCAAAACTCACTTAACAACAGTCTTGCTTAGAAATTTTGAGCTCAGTTGTATTCATTAGTCAAGGATTACCTGTATTATCTAGATAGCGCTGTTCCACACAATCAATTTATCTTGACAAGCACATGGAAACATAAATCCGATTGATGTTATTGTTGGTAAGAGGAACGTAAGACATCTTAGTAAATAGAATCAAATATTCATTTGATTTTATACTGGACAATGATTTAGATCAGTGATGGCAAACCTATGGCACGCATACTGGAAGTGGCATGCAGAGCCATCTCTCCGGGCATGCCAGACATCACCCGTTACTCTTCTGGGTTCCAGCTTGCACATGCACACTGGCCAGTTGGTCTTTGTGTGCACAGGAGTGCCAGAAACTGGAAGAGCAGCTCCCTGGTGCGCATGTGCACACCAGGAAGCTGCGTGCCAGAAACCAGAAGCCCGGGTGACCGGGAAACTGCTCTTCTGGTTTCCGCCAGTCCTATGTGTGTGTGTCAGGGAGCTCCTCTTCTGGTTTCCAGTGCTCCCTTGCATGCGCTCCCGTTTTGGCATTCGGTGCCGAAAAGGTTCACCAACACTCATTTAGATCTTTACCTCTGCTTGATAAAGTTTGTTTTGCAATATATTTTGTGCAAATTATAAATTAAAAACAAAATCTATTCCTTCTCCCATGCCACCCCTTTGACTGAATTGAAAGAACATATCATTATGGCTTTGTTTCTTTTCTCTATTTCCCCCTTTTAATTTACAAAAGAAAATGCACCATCCTGATATTGTAGCATGGACCAAATCAATGAAATATTCTGAGTTTACTATTTACTAAGCTTTGAAAGCAGTGTGTGTAAATTCTTTCACTTTAATTATATACTTCAAGGATGTATGAACCCTCCCCCCACCAAAAAAAAACCCTGTTGTAGGGAGGAGGGGAATCAATTAGACAGAAAGCCACCACTCTGGCAGAAAAAGGAGAAGGGAAACCTATTAAACAGGTAAACATTTATTTTCAGCTGGAAAATCTGCTATTAATTCATATAGTGACTTTCCCAACTGAAATAATGAGTCAAGCTGAGCGACCTGAACATTAGCAAGGAGTAGAGCAAAGCTGTATGAGAAGAGGATAGTATTTTTTAGGGAATGTTCAGAAGAAATGCTTTTTCTTCTCAAAGAATTTGGATGTCAAATACACTCCAAAGGTCCTCTGAAATGACCATACTTACGAAGTACTTAATCTCTGTGTTTATAATATCCATTGATATTTGATTTCAATTATCTCTGACAGTAAAGGTTTAGAAAGCTGATGTGCAATGATATATACTTATTATCTGGCAGCATGTGACAGGTAACATGCAATGGCGTTTGATATCAAACCCGGATAGCACTAAGTCGCACTAAGTCGCATTGTAAACCCCAACACAGGCATCTCGTATAAACCATGAGGATAAAAAAATGATGAAGCCTCACGTTGGACACAAGTATGTATCAGTACAGGGGAATATTTGTATCTGAGGATTGAACTGTGGTCCTTGATGCTGTCTGAGCCTGGTTGTTTTGCTTGCAGTTGTTTTATTAAAGGTAAAGGTTCCCTTCACACATAAGTGCTAGTTGTTTCCGACTCTACAGGTCTGTGCCCATCTCCATTTCAAAGCCAAAGAGCTAGAGCTGTCTGAAGACATCTCCATGGTCATGTGGCCGGCATGACTAAAAGCTGAAGGTGCATCGAACGCTGTTACCTTCCCACCAAAGGTGGTCCCTATTTTTCTATTTGCATTTTTACATGCTTTCGAACTGGTAGGTTGGCAGAAGGATGTTTCTCATTAGCTAATCTTCAAGTGATATCTTCTAACCCTAACCTTATCACTGACAGGTCAACCAATGTTTATAAACAGAACAAACAATTCTAGCAATGAAGATGTTACCAAGTTGGGTAATTAAATGTCTGCAAGAAAAACAAGGACTCCACAACTGCTTATATGTCACGTAGTTGGTCTCACAATGCCACAATACATGATTTGTTCTCCATTGTTCTTTTACCAATGAACCAGCTAACATATTTTTGAGTATTCGGCTGGTAGGGAATATAGTTGCAGAATGTCATTTTCAGGAGGAGCCAGGCTGAAATTCATAAGAACAATTTGATTAGACCAGCCCATGGCTGGTGTTAGTTCAACATTTTGCTTCTTTCTGTGGACAACCATGGCTTCTGCAGTACTCATAAAGAAGAGGTAAAATAGACATACTTTTCCCTAACCCTAACCAAGAATTTACACCATCCACGGTGACAAATATTAAAATTTGGCAATAGCAGCATTTTATTGAATGCATTGGTTAAGTCAGTAACAAACCATCATTTAACTTTCACAAGGTTTTGGAATGTGGGAGAAGACAAAGAGCAGGGCTGGAGAAAGGGCTCAGGAGAAGCAATTGTTGAAGAAGTGTCATTCTCCAGATCAGTTACCTGTGTACAATGGTAGGACCAGGCACCACATATTAAGGATTCGGAGAAGCTGGAACTGGTTATCAGCAAAGGATGCTTGTGAGACTAGAAGCTAAGCCTGATAAGAGAGAGTCAAGGTGAGGGTGAGAATGTTGAGAAAATACGATTGCATGCTTCTGATTCCTTGAAAGGACGTCACGTTGAAAAAGGTCAGCTTCTGTTTTCTCTCATTCTAGACTGTAGTATACAGAATAATAGATTTAAGTTAGAAGTACTGTAGATTCATCCGAGTGTTGGAGATAAACCTCCTGCCAGAAACAGTTCAACAGTGGAGCCAGCTGCCCAGGGAGTAGGTGGGTTTGGCTGCTTTTCATTTATTGTGCTCATGTAAGGGCTGGGATAACCATCTATTCAGGATGCTTTAATCTGGGCTCCTCCGCAGAGCAGGGCAGTAGTGAGATTCAATTATTTTTGCCACTGGTTCTGTGGGCGTGGCTTTGTGGGTGTGGCAGGGGAAGGATACTGCAAAATCCCCATTCCCTCCTCACCCCACTCACCTGCTTTCCAGCTCCGTTCTCCTGTTCAGGGCAACAAAAGAAGATCGGTTGGGAGGCAGCAGGGGCAGGGCCAGCCTATTGGCCTCAGAACTACTCAAACTTTCCACTACCGGTTCTCCAGGACCTGTCAGAACTGGCTGAATACCACCTCAGAAGCAGGGAGTTGGACTGCATGGTTTAAATGGCCCTCGGTAATTTTAAGATCGCAGTGATCCTTTGTTCCGTGAATGTTTTAAAACTAAATTTACCATTGCATGTTATTAACTGGACAATAGCATCATTAAGCAATAACTAACAGAGGTCTCTTGACGAATCTGTGTTGTGAACAATCCATACCACTAACACAACAGGTCCTTCAGCTTATGTAATGTTCTGATCCCTAATTTATGTACGCCAAAATAACTGGTTCTCAGATTTTTGTGGGCTCCCCAGATCCAATGTTTAAACAGTTAATTTACTAGATATAATATGTAGAGAGAAAGTATTTTGAACCCACACCCAGATGCGCTGATGAATAAGAAACCTACACAGTCTGAGATCGTCCTGCATTTTGCTTACCTGGGAGAAGATGCAGCCTTTCCCCTTCGTATTAATTGAGCAGCTGCTCTTTCAAAATCCAGACATTAGCCTCCAGTCCCTCTTTTGCCAAATAGATGTTAACAAGCACATCATATTGGGCAGCACTGAATATATGAATAAGATGGATACGAAAACATTCAACCATTCCCTGTTTCCTAGGCTCTTCTATATGAACAAGCGATGCCCTATTAATTTTGATAGACAAGGTGGCACTTAGCCGTTTGAAAAATCCAGCATGGGATAAAGTTATGCAGCCCTGATTGTTCTTACAACTTTTTTTTTTCTCCTTCTTGAGAGAGGGAGGAAGGTGAGTATTTGGTAAGATTTTTTAAAAAAAACAAAACAAGGAGAACAGCCCAACTGACCAAGCGCTTTGTCAGCCAGTTTGTTCGACTCTGCATGGCTGTTTCAGTATTTCTCGGCCACCCTGCTGTGTTTTTAATGCTGCCCATCACAGCTTCCTGGAGCCCCTCCTCTGCAATTAGACAGAGTCAACATAGCAACTGTTTTCGGAACAGCTTGAAGCTACCTGCAGCCATCAGCGCCACCGACTCTCAAGAATGTGTGGAGTCAAACATGGTCACTGAATGCAAGACCGGCTCCACTTCAACTTTATATTAGGATCAGGGCAATGTATTATGTGCATGTACACACCTGCTGGTGCATGTCTGAAATGATGCTCTCCATAACCCTGAACCCATCTGAAGACATTGCAGGAAAACAGAGAGGAGGCTGGCAAAAGAGGTGGGGGGGGGGAATGCTGCAAGAAGTCAGCTTGCAACTAGGAAGCAGTTTCCATGCCTACTGTAGCCTGTGCTAAAGAATGTGCTGGCTGCCAGGCAGGACTCAATGAAAAAAGATGATGGGGTGGGGTGGGGTGGGGGCAGGGCAGGCAATGCTCCTTTGGCTGGGAGGGTGTGGAATCTGAGATGGAGGCCTTCGTCTGGAAGTCCTCTCTCCCCACCCTGGGCAATTTGCAAACATGCCAAAATTCAGTGGCATGTGATCAAGCCTGGGTGGAATGCAGAGGTTGGTTTGGGTCTTCAGGAATTGCAGTTGCCTAAGGAAAATGGGGAACTGTAGGAGAAAGAAAGAAAAAAAGAGAGAAAGAGAGAAAGAAAGAAAAAAAGAAAGAAAGAAAGAAGGAAGGAAGGAAAGAAAGAAAGAGAGAGAGAAAGAGAGAGAGAGAAAGGAAGGAAAGGAAGGAAAGAAAGAAAGAAAAAAGAAAGAAAGAAGGAAGGAAGGAAGGAAGGAAAGAAAGAAAGAAAGAGAGAGAGAGAGAAAGAGAGAGAGAAAGGAAGGAAAGGAAGGAAGGAAGGAAGGAAAGAAAGAAAGAAAGAAAGAAAGAAAGAAAGAAAGAAAGAGGAAGGAAGGAAGGGTGGAAGAAAGAAAGAAAGCTGGGGGGGGTTTGGGGGGGGAATCATTAACTCACTGTCTATTGCAACACTCGCCTGTAATAATATCCCATCAGAAATCTATGTAGCTCCTACTATATCTTGATGGACTTCTGAAAAACACTGAAAAATGGTTATTTTCCAAGGCCCCTGAAGAAGGATAGTTAGTGAGTCCCTGCACTGTAAGATCTTGTTTTGTTTGTTTTGCTTGTATGATTCTTATTTTTCTGGACACACACTTTTTTATTCTGTTATTTTATTTGCTAACTTTTAAAACAATATAGACCACTTGAAGTCATTTGGAGTCAGCCATTATTTAAATCTGTATTACTCAATTACTTTCTTTGTTCTCATTTACTCTTAGGGAAGGAAGGAAGAGAGGAAGGAAGGAAGGAAGAGAGGAAGGAAGGAAGAGAGGAAGGAAGGAAGGAAGAGAGGAAGGAAGGAAGGAAGGAAGGAAGGAAAGAAGGAAGGGGTGGAAGAAGAATGATGGAGAACAGATGTTCCACAAAATTATAGGATATCAAATGGAGAGTATTGAAAAGAAAGGTGTCACAGAGATCTCATTAAGCTGTTAGAGGCATAGATTTAGAAATGACTTCTGCATTAAGTCAACATATGAAGAAGTTTTTCCTTTGGCTTGATTTTGTGGGTGGGGGCATTAGAATAGGCAAGCCTTCGGGCTAATACTGAACTCTCCCCCAATTTAAATGGGCACAACAATAAAATCTCAGCAGCAGGGTGGGAAGTACTACAATGAGCTTAGAAAACATGGGCAGCTACTTTTACAACAAGCAGGGACTTTTCAGACTAATTTTTGTGGGAGAAATGGAAATGTGCTCTTACAGCGCCTCTGTTGAACTCTGAGGATTGAAAGATATTCATATGGGCAAAATACAACCAATATTTCTAATGGTCAGCTCTGCTGCAGACATGGAGATACAATGGCATTCTATCAAATTCCTACTATAGGAAAATAAAGTGGTTATTCATTAATCACGGCCGATAAGATGTAACACCTCAAATCCCATTGGAATAATGTAGAATTAACCCATATCCCATTTATAGTGATCAGAAAAGGAAGTTATTACCCAGTCCAGTTTAAAGGGAGGATGCAGCAGGGAAGCAAACATCCCCATTGCCTAATTTCTTCCCTTTTTTGCTCCATTCCTTTATCTTGTAATTTCTTTGTTACATTAGTCTTTTTCAGATGTTCAGTATCTGGAGCATTGTTTCTCAACCTAGGGAACATTAAGACGGATAGACTTCAATTCCCAAAATTCTCCAGTCAGGCTGGTTGGAGAATCCTGGGTGTTGAAGTCTATCCATTTTAAAGCCGCCAAGGTTGTGAAACACAATCTAGACATTTACCATGCAAACATGCAGTTGGAGAAGGAGAGCTAACTATTCTTCTCCTGACACTCTTCCTGAGAGCCTCTGGGGCCGTGTGTGAGTTGCGTAGCTATATACATCTATTTCATATCTATCTATCTATCTATCTATCTATCTATCTATCTATCTATCTATCTATCTATCTATCTATCTATCTATCTATCTATCTATCATTAAACATTGCATGGATTTCCGCTGAGGGTGGGATTTTGCTTCAGGTAATGATCACTTTAACTCTCCATTGGATCTTCTCCCATATCATAGATGATGTTGATTAGCAATGGATTTTGAGCAGCAGCAGATTGAAATTTAAAAACAGCTTCAGAAAATTCTCATTTGGGAATTCTGGCCATTCTGCCATCACTTGGATAAAAAGAGAACATCAGTAGCCTTCCTCAAGCTTAATTTCCACAGTAAGGGATTCTCTACAATTTGGTGCAAGATCACTTGTTTAAAATGAGAGAGAGAGAGAGAGAGAGAGAGAGAGAGAGAGAGAGAGAGAGGGAGGGAGGGAGGGAGGGAGGGAGGGAGGGAGGGAGAGAGAGAGAGAGAGGGAGAGAGAGAGAGAGAACCAACTTTACAATTATTATTATCAAATAATAATAACACACACACACTCTCCCTGAATTTTAAAAGTACTGAAATTGGGCTGTCCGTGCACTGCTCTTGTGGCAAAGTCTGGATTATTTAAAATTCTTATTTAAAATTCAGGTGACAGCCAGAGCTAACATGAGATCTCAAGGTGCTTTATCATCAGTTGCAGAGAATGTCCCTTTTATATGCAAACATCTCCAAACTTCACTCATTCCAAATTGGTAAAAAACTTTCTTGAAGGATGTAGAATTAAACTCCCGTATTGATACAGCCAATCTACCTCTGTGAAGCTCTGTCCAGATGTGATGAGACTTACACTCCCTAGGATTCCAATCAATCATAAAAATCACAATCCAAGTTCATTTGGAAAAAATAATTCAATACACCACAAAGACTATGAAAGAATGAAAGTCAGTTCTGGTTCTTTACTTCTCTCTTGAAGAGGGCAGGATGCAAGATACAATGCCTATCATGTTACACCATCAATTTTTTAAAAATGGGTCTACTGAATCAGCATTCTAAATCAAACTCTTTGGGACAATAATTTGCAGGAGCAGACGGAATATACTGTATCTAATAATGGTGGATGACAAGTTTGTACTGTGGTTGCATTTTAGTGTTTTACTTTTGCTTGCCACAATTATATTTTGAAATAGTTGCATGCCAAAGTAGATTATTTAAGCTGTGAAAAAACTCAAATGCAATGCCTATTTAAATATTATATTTACCCATGTGGTATGGCTGTAATGTTATCATTTTTTATGTTTTATCTTCTTTACTTCCCTTATTGGAATGATGATGATAATGATGATGACAAATTCCTTGGCCAAATAAAGTATTCCGATTTCAATTCTTCCTGTTTCTCACACTTAAAACATTATTTAGTGGGTGGGGGGTTAAATTAAGAATAGAATATCTGTAGCTCCAAGATCTCCCACTATCTTTGTTGTGGTCCTTCAGAATTCCCTGTATGCACGAATTACTGTAAATTGATGGAGAAGGAAACAAATATAAGCCCTAATATAAGCAAATCAAAACAATCCCTCTTTTTCCCTTGTGATTCCTCTATTTTTAGAATGCCAGCTTGGTGTATTAATCAGGGACCAAAAAGCCATCTACACCTTTCTTTTGCAGAATGATAGCTAAGCTGATTTTCATTAAAATGTATCTATAAAATATCCACTGCTTGTAAAGTTGATAAGGGAACTAGCTTTTAAAATTGGAACTGCTGGATTTTTGCCTTGGTCCTACTCTTGAGAGCTGAATTATTTGAATCACACTTTGCCAGTCTATAATGTATGATTTATATACCATTTATTTAGACTTTTCTTGAAAACTTCCTCTTAGCATTTTTTTTTATTTACAAATGGGACCATGCAACTGTTATAAAACCCCATGGCATTCATAGAAATAGAGCTGGATTTTTTCTTTCTTTCTACCTTTCCATTTAAAAAAAAAACATGTTACGTTAATTAACGTAATAAATAAGCAATGTAATAAATAATATCTTCTTAAATTAAAGTTTATTCGTTAAGATAATAATTGCTTCTGGTAGCTGGCATGAATTCTACACCCAGGACAGATGGACACAATACTACCAATTGATTTGAATAATCCATTCAGGGAACGTTCCTCCTAGTCTTCTAGAACAGATCCGAATGTGATATAAGAAGGTAATAAAAATAGAGAGAAAGGAAGAAGTATTTTATTCTTGACATCTTCAGGGATGGACATCAAACTTGTTCTCCTTTTGATTGTTTTTTTTAAAGTCTGTTTTACAGTTTCTGTTGTCATAATGTTTTGTCACTTCTTCTGCCTGTTTTCCATTCACTGTGTTTAAGCTTTTCCCTAGCCTAGAAAGCTCTGAGAGATTTGTTTCAGAGCATGAAAAAAAGAAAAAAAGAAAGAAATCCCTTCTGAAAAAGAGAGTTTACTTTCTGGGTGGGTTCCCTTAGCCCAGGCTTTTCATGGGCTTATTCTCTTGTGTTATGTTGTAGGGAAATACCAGCTTGCTGGCAGTGGGAAGGCAGCATTAAGAGCTGAGAAGGGACTCCACAGTATTACCTTTCCTGACTTGGTAACGTCCAAATGTGTTGAACTACAACTCCTGTCATACCCAGCCCACATTCTAGCATATGATGAGGGGTGATGGAGTGTAGCACAGTGATGGCAAACCTTTTTTGCCTCAGGCGCCAAAAGCATGCGCGTGCGCTATCACATGTGCTTGCATGCCCACCCCATAATTTAATACCTCCCCTGTGCTGCGCCCGCTACGCATGCATGCTGCTTCCCCCCTCCCCCCATTGCCTTGTGCATGCATGCATGGCTTTGGAGCCTAGGGAAGGCAAAAATGGCCTCCCCCCCAGAGGCCCTCTGGAGGCTGGAAACAGCCCATTTTCTGACTTCTGGTCGGCCTGGTAGATCTGTTTTTCACCCTCCCCAGCTCCAGAGACTTTCTAGGAGCCTGGGGAGGGTGAAAAACTGGAAGTTCAGAAATGGACTTCGGGAAAATCAAGGCCGAAAATCAGCTGGCCAGCGTGCGCCTGTGCGCTGGAGCTGACAGGGCAACACCTCACATGCCTTCAGAAATGGCTCCACCATAGGTTCGCCATCACGGGTGTAGCATGTGGCCTGGGAATGACAGGAGTTGTAGATGATTATATTTGGACTTTACCAAGTCAAGAAAAGGTCATATTACCAAGTCAAGAAAAGGTCATATTGCAGAGTCCCTTCTTAATGAAACAAAAGATTATAGTGCCTGGACCTGCCATGAGCTAAATTCAGTTTTAGTTCCAACTTTCCAAACAACATCAGTGTTAATTCTGCATCACTTTCTCACCACTGCTCCAAAAGAGCACAATTTTAAGATTTAAAGCATTTTGGTTCTTTCTTTTGCCCCTTTCCTCCCTCTGACTCCTCCTTTTCTGACAGATAGAAAACCAAACCAAACCAAATGAAAGTTTGATGTGTGTATCGCTCTCAGCTTACATTCATTAGCACACAAGTTAGGTACAATCTTTGCACAACAATCATCCATCTGTATGCACATCTATGTAGGTGTGGTATGTACCGTATCTGCCGGCGTATAAGACGACTTTTTTGCCCTGAAAAACATGCCTCCAAGTGGGGGGGTCGTCTTATACGCTGGGTCATCCGCGAGGTCCCCTTCTTGCAAGTCTACGCGCAGTGGTTTCCTCTTTCCCCCTGTCTCTTTCCCCTCCATGCAAGTCTCTCTCGCGCGCGATGGTTTCCTCTTTCCCCCTGTCTCTTTCCCCTCCATGCAAGTCTCTCTCGCGCGTGATGGTTTCCTCTTTCCCCCTGTCTCTTTCTCCTCCGCGCAAGTCTCTCTCGCGCGCGATGGTTTCCTCTTTCCCCTCCATGCAAGTCTCTCTCACGCGCAATGGTTTCCTCTTTCCCCCTGTCTCTTTCTCCTCCGCGCAAGTCTCTCTCTCGCGCGATGGTTTCCTCTTTCCCCCTGTCTCTTTCTCCTCCGCGCAAGTCTCTCTCGTGCGCGATGGTTTCCTTTTTCCCCTCCAGGCAAGTCTCTCTCGCGCGCGATGGTTTCCTCTTTCCCCCTGTCTCTTTCTCCTCCGCGCAAGTCTCTCTCTCGCGCGATGGTTTCCTCTTCTCCCTCCATGCAAGTCTCTCTCTCGCGTGATGGTTTCCTCTTTCCCCCTGTCTCTTCCCCCTCCATGCAAGTCTCTCTCGCGCGTGATGGTTTCCTCTTTCCCCCTGTCTCTTTCTCCTCCGCGCAAGTCTCTCTCGCGCGCGAAGGTTTCCTCTTTCCCCCTCCATGCAAGTCTCTCTCGTGCGCGATGGTTTCCTCTTTCCCCCTGTCTCTTTCTCCTCCGCGCAACTCTCTCTCGTGCACGATGGTTTCCTCTTCCCCCTCCATGCAAGTCTCTCTCTCGCGCGATGGTTTCCTCTTTCCCCCTGTCTCTTTCCCCTCCATGCAAGTCTCTCTCGCGCGCGATGGTTTCCTCTTTCCCCCTGTCTCTTTCCCCTCCATGCAAGTCTCTCTCGCGCGCGATGGTTTCCTCTTTCCCCCTGTCTCTTTCCCCTCCGCGCAAGACTTGCACGGAGAGAGAGACTTGCACGGAAAGAGACAGGGGGGGAGGAGGAAACCATCCGCAGCCACGCAGAGACTTGCCGCTTTTCCACGCGTGCAATTACAAGGCAAGTTTCCACCGCTGGTCTGAAGTGCAGTGACAGTGACAGAGAGAGGGAGAGGCCCAGAGCGAGAGAGAGAGACGGAGGGAGGGAATCAGAGTCTGTCAGGTAGGGAGGGGGAAACAGAGAGAGACAGGGAGGGAGGGAGGGAAGGTGACAAAGAGCCACAGAGACATTGTGTGTGGAAGGTGTGCGGAAGAGGGGGTAGTCTTATACAGCGAGTATATAACGAACTCTATATTTTGAGTGGAAATGATGGGGGGTCGTCTTATACGCCCAGTCGTCTTATACGCCGGCAAATACGGTACATTTCTGAACTTGAGTTCCTGGCAGTGAGTGTGAGCAAGGGGTTCTAGCTGATCTGGCAAAGCCAAGGCCAGGATCACTGGCTCCAGCACTGCTGACATCACCAGCAATTGGACAGTTGTCACTTGACGTTTCTGGCTTTCCTTCCATCCCATCATCCTCATCTAAATGTACTCAATGTGATACAGTTTTTATCTTTTGCATTCTTAATTTTTGATTTTGCACAAATACCCTTGGGACGTTTGTGTGTGCTGGTAGTTGTCGACTTGGCATCTAGTTGGACAGTTCATTTAACAAAAGAGAAGTCTGATGATGCCCAGGGGTCAGACATCCATGCTCTAGTGACTGAACAAACTGGGAATGCTAGGGACAGAACAACCTACAAAGCAGAGCTACAAGGAGAGATAAACCTAACCTTGAGATTTTTAGATTAGTTTATTCCTCCTTTTGAAAAGCGTAGGCCTCGGATCAAGACAATACCTGTCCACCTGTGGCTAAAATCCTCAATAGTCCATAGACCACATGGAGGAGAAGAAATTGATGCTTAATCCAAATGAGACTGAGCAGCTCCTGGACAGTCAAAAGGCAGATTAAAGAATTTGCTGGCTTCAGTAAATGTCATTTTAGAGAGAAAGACAAAGTACAAATCAAGCGAATAAAGGAATATACCCTTTCCCTTTGTTCAACCATGTAATGCCATTTTGTTCTGGTTTCAGTTCCCTCCCTGGTTCTGCTTGTTTTTCTTTAATACTGTCATATGTGAGAGTTATTTACAACGCATAGCATGATAAAATATTTTGTGGCAAGATGTCCATGGAGATTGTCAGTCATCCAGGTCGTAGTTGTCCCAAAGGTTTCAAAAAGCAACTGGACTTTGTAGTTCCTTGAAGATATTTCACTTTTCATCCAAGAAGCTTCTTCAGAATGGATCAGAAGTGTCTCCATTCTGAATGGGTGAGATGAATAAATAGAGGCTTCTTCTTCCTTGATGAACAGCAAAAAACGTCCTCAAGGAAAAACAAAGTCCAGTTGCCTTTTGAAAAAGCACCTTGGGGACTTTTTGTAGCAAGGTGTGTTCTTAGAATGAGGAAGAAGCACCATGCCCTAGGAAAGAATACCAAGAAAATAGTCACAGACATCACACATTTAATAAATTACACTTTAACTATAATCAGCTTTAATTGCCATCCTTGTTACATCTCTCTAACCCCTACCTTCGTCTCCTCCACCCACCCGAAGATCCAAACTGAACCTAACAAGAATGTGGAGAATGCATTTTGCATAACATCATAGATTTTACAATACAATACAATAGCAGAGTTGGAAGGGACCTTGGAGGTCTTCTAGTCCAACCCCCTGCCTAGGCAGGAAGCCCTATACCATTTCAGACAAATGGCTATCCAACATCTTCTTAAAGACTTGCAGTGAGAGATCAATGCATCTCCACTCACATAGGCAGGTTCTCCGGGTTCTGAGATGACTTGTAGGATCATCCAGGGATGTCAAACTCGATTTCATTGAACGCCATATCAGGATTGTGTTTTGCCTTGGGGAGGGGCTGGGTAGGTGTGACTAGGATGGGTGTGGCCACTCAACATCAATCGGGTTGGGGTCACCTGTGATAATCCGAGCACTCTGCCAGCGAAAACTGGCTCCCGAGCTCCATTTTCGACACCCATGGCCTCCTACAACCCTTTGCCAACGAAAACAAAGTTTTGAAGGGCCCTCCTGAGCTCCATTTTTGCTGGCTGAAGCACCATGAGCCAGTCCATCACTGGTTCTATGGCAGCCCCACAGATCTGGCCCATGGGTCTTGAGTTTGACACCCCGGCCTAGGCCAATCTCTACTGGTTCCTCTTTTACAGCGGGCTTATAAAATGATGGCCTTTATACTTAACCATTTGCGGGATAATTTTTTTTCAATTTCTTTTTAAAGGAAGATCTCAGACATCTTATGAATTCTTCCTTTCTGCCTATTTTTTTAAAGATATATTGTCATGATTTTGGAATTGCTTTTTTTTTAACAAGGCAGAAAACATTTCCCACCAGAGAAGATTCAAAAAAGACTTCCTTCGGCAGATAATATGCACACCAAACATCCTTCAGAGTGTTCACTTCTTGACTAGGAGCAGGACTTTTCTTATAAAACAAGCAGAAAAATGGCGGCACATTTTGTCCCACATCTGGGCTTCTAGTGGAGATACGGAGTTGTTGTTTTTTTTTTTAATGAGAACTGGGAATCTGGGCATTACAGTCATTCGTGGGAGACAGCTGCCCCCAACCCACCTGCAGAGACCTATGATAGCATTTTACTAGCAGTCTCCCAAGAGGTTGATGTTGCTTTTCAACTCTGGCCTGAACCCATCAGCTCACTGAGTTTTCTAGGGTGATTACGACATTTTCTATGGTGATTATGATATTAGCAGCCACACAACCAACCCCTCATCTTCCCCACCACCTGATTTGCATGCTTGGAGTCTATTTACTGCTGATATGGTTCCACAGGAGGCTTTAGTGATAGTGAAGGCAGGCAAGGAAATCAATGCTGTAGTTGATTTACATAGCACAATAAAGATAAAAAAATATGCCATTTTTTAAAAAAAGTTCCCCTTTGATGTTGCCCCCATCTCATCCAAAGGACGAGGGACGATTTGCTGGAATCCAGTAACTGTAGAACAATTCAGGATGTGATTTCTTTGCCCCCGTGCATGACTTGAAAAAGCAATTTTAATTAAATCCAGTTTTTGTTTCATGTGCATTTCATGGTGTCAATGTGCTACAGCTTCTCCCTTTATGTTTGTTTCAGATAGTTGCACTGAGTGAAATGCAGATTTGATTTTAACAGATGTGGAGGATGGTGAAGATACCAGCCAAGACACTTCTGTGGTAAGAGGCTAATCCTATCCTACGGCCTCCCGATATTGCCTTCCATACAGTACAGTATACAGTTGTAATGAAGCCATTTGTATAGATTTGTGGAGAAGGGATGCACTTTATTTATAAATAAGTAGTCCCCTGTATTTTGCTGATTGCTTGGATTTTTGAAAGTGCTGATTCATATAAAAGCACAGAATATCACATATTCTTAAGTTTTTCAGTACAATCGTATCATCAAATACTGGAAAGTATCACGAAAAGTGGATGCTATATATCTATAAATCCAGAATATGTTCATTCTAAAAAAAGCAAATAATCTTTAAGGAGAGTTTTGGAGAGGGAAGGCAAGAAAATTCAACTTCACAATTTTAGCTTTGCAATGATAACTTCCTGGCTTTGTGTTCATAGTCTTCTTCCATTTTTTTTTTATGCCTGCAACAAAATAAAACTGAATGGAACTGCACTGTCTACATCCTGCCTTATCTGCACCCCAGGCATTTCTTTATGATGAAATTTCCTCCCCGTGCTATAAAATAGAGCTCTGGTTGCTATGTGATCTCTGACTATTATCACCTAGAGAGTTTCCACTCTGGCATTAAACATCGAGGATTGCTTTTAATACCTTGTTTATATCTAAAGGAATAGTTTGAGCTTTGCAATGGTTAAAAATAGGAATGGACACAGTTGGCCATTTGAATAAAGGGAGAATAAAGACGTACCTCAGAGCAGTGGTGAAATTCACTTTTTTTACTACTGGGTGTGGCATGATGGGCGTGACATGGCTTGGTGGGCGTGACTTGGTAGGCGTGGTAGGGGAAGGATACTGCAAAATCTCCATTCCCATTCCACTCTGAGGCCAGCCAGAGGTGGCATTCGGCGGTTCTCTGAAGTTCTCAAAATTTCTGCTACCAGTTCTCCAGAACCTGCTGGATTTCACCCCTGCCTCAGAGTTTTCAGACTAGAATACCAAGCCATGAAATATGAATGTCATGAAATTCACTGATTCTAACATATACAGAAGATGTTATCACAAGATTCAGCCATTTATTGGATTTCTTTAAAAGAGGAGCAGGACTTAACAGTGACTTAGCTGTCACTGTTAACCAAATTGAACTTATATGATCTGAAACACTGAATGCTAGCAGGGAAATATGGGCTGGAAGAAGATTTTTGACACTCCTGGTTGGCTGGCAATGGATGCTGCATTAGATAGATTCATCAGCATTCAGCTCCCAATATGTTTTTAAAGAACATTCTCCCGTCACAATTATATGTGCATCTTTCCACATTGTTTTCATTCATTCTCTCATTTTCCCATTTAGTAACTGCAGATTTGGTGTGACTCTGGCGCACCTTGTATCAGTTTACAAAATCAGCCAAACTAGAAAGTGGCAAATCATCACTGTGTGGTCATCTACAGAATTGTGTATGTTATTATTTTACTATAGATATTTTGTAGGCAGAGTTTATTGTTTACAGTTTTTAAAGTGAAAAGTCCCTAATCCAATACTTAACCCTAACTGCGCAATTTCTGCATTTTCCAACACTTTTTTTCGATTTTATTAATTTTCTATGAATTACATTCCTTAGTGCTTAACAAACATCATGTTGTCTGAGTATTTAATTTGCTTAACAATATAAATTCCATTTGCATTTTTGAACACTTTTGTACATATAGTTTTGAGCTGTATAAAGCCCACAGCATAGAAGATAACTGTACAAAACATTTTATTATAGCGCACACCTTACCTAAAAATAGGCTATTGCCTAGGTTAACTCTACTCTCCTTAGGCCTTGCAGATTGACACAGCAGCATAAATAAGTCTTGAAAGCTCAGTCCTTAAAACAAACAAAAATGTGAACATTTGTTAAGTTGCCTTGCTGTGTTTGCTTTTTTTCTGGTTGCTGTGGAGCTCCAGACTATGCTCCAAGCTCTGCTCTTAAGCAATGTTGCTTTTGAGTATCCCAGCTGAGCTATAAAGCCAAGCTCCCAGTAGGATTCCCCATCAGGATATGCGCCTTGATGTACCTTGTGGTTCTGGCAGTTGGCTGATAGTCTTCTTGCCGACCTGTAATAGTTGTAAATTGCAAGATGTTGGGTCTGCTTCCTTTCTGCTTGCTATTTTCTTATCTCCTTTTCCCTTATCCTATACCCCACCCACTTTTGTAGGCTAAGGGACAGAGTAGAGTGAGGGTAATTGTGGATGTTGATATATTCCCCCAAACACCAAGTAAAGGTAAATTCCCCTTGCACATATGTGCTAGTCATTCCCAACTCTAGGGGGTGGTGCTCATCTCCGTTTCTAAGCCAAAAAGCCAGCGCTGTCCAAAGATGTCTCCATGGTCATGTGGCCAGCATGATTAATCCCGAAGGTGCATGGAACACTGTTACCTTCCCACCAAAGATGGTTCCTATTTTTCTACCTGCATTTTTACATGCTTTTGAACTGCTAGATTGGCAGAATCTGGGACATGTAATGGGAGCTCGCTCTGTTACATGGCACTAGGGATTCGAACCACTGAACTGCCGATCTTTCTGATTGACAAGCTCAGTGTCTTAGCCCCTGAGCCACCATGTCCCAATGAAAAACACCAGTGTGGCTCAATTAGTTAGACAGCTGCAACCCCCAATATGGATGCTTGCGAGTAACTGTGTGTGGGTGGTCATAATGACCGAATGACTGAATGAGTCCATTTCTTCTCAAGCTTTCAAAGTTTTACAGCTCTTTGAGAGAAAGCATGAGTTTGGGCTTTGGCAAAGTGGGGGTTGGGGTTCTGCCCCAAACGTAGACCACAATCCTAGCTCTCAGAGTTCAATTTTTTTAAAGTTCCCCTAAAAGATTTAGAGAGGCTGAATTTCTCATCCAACTCTATGAAGATTGGATACAGGGAGCTGCATCCCATTTGTAATAACAGTGGCAGCTTTCCCATCTCGTCAAGCAGCAGTCAGTGAAGTAGATCATTCATTCAGCAGCTTCCTGATAGGATGACACCACCGCACACACTGAGATTTATTAGAATGGTAGAAGAAAAGACAAGCTCGTTCAGAGCTACTGCCACAGCCACACATTCACAGTTTCAAGTAGCCTTCCCCAGGTTGTTCGCTTGCATAGTAGTCTTTGTACAAATTGTATTCTTAGGTGGGAGCTACAAAGAACATTCTGTCTCAAAGAGACTTTGGGATTGGTGTGGGATTTATTTACTTGTTTGTTTTGGAAGCTGTTGTGATAATCTTGACTTTAACAAAAGCAAGGGTGTCCAAGACAACAGTCTGCACAAAGGAATGGCTTGGTTTAAAGCGAAAATGAAGACATTGTGGGTATATGGCAGTGGCACAATGTCAGTGATGTTTTTGATGAACACAACTCAATTGGCAAGACGAAGCAAGTTTTGTTTTTGTTGACTGCATCAGACAAGTATTTCATCTAACTTACAATTCGGCCAGCCAATGTGAAAAGGAAGCCAGAGTTTCATCCGTCACCATTTTGGACTGGGGTTCAGAGGGAGTTGGTTCATATTTTTGACATCAGAGGGAGCCACTCCAGCAAAGACTTGGCAGAGAGGAACAAAGGCCTGACTGTTGAACTTGTGGCCTTGGTTGTGGCCCAAATTGGAGACCTAGAAGGAAAGAAAACGGTTGTTCCCTTTCAACTCAGTTTCTGTCAGGCAGTCCTCCATGTTGGTAAACGATCATCCGGGTGTCTTCCATTTCTCTTCCCACAAAGAATTCAGCAACCCTGGCATTCTTTCATCAAAGAGGAACTAGTTTGAGAAAGAGATTTACAGTTTCAGCTCTATTTACCATTCTGTGAGGGGGAAATCTTCAAAACCAGACCAAGATGTCTTAGAATCAGAGTCGAGGGAGAGTTTCCAACTGGCTTATGGATAAAGGAACCTATTTAAGAGCCGTTGTTGTTTCCAATATAAGATTCCAAAAGCCAAAAAAAAAAAAAAAGGAAGAAGGAAATAAAATAAACTGATTACAATGGGAAATCTGGTCTTTTCATTTCCAATCCTACATCCTCTAATACTTGTGCAAATATGTAAAGTTGGGTGTATAGAACTGAGCTTTTTGGGTTTTTTTAAATATTACACTAAAAGGTACAGGTGTTGTATTGACATAACTTTTCTACTGCTTCCTATATTAAAAATCCCTCAAAATATTTTACAAAACATGAATAGATAATTAAAACAGCACATTAAAACATTTTTAAAAATCTGTAAAATGAGGTGAAGGGAGGTGGGGGAAAAACAGAACCATTCCTTTAGGATTCATCAGGGTTGTACTGAGCAATATGTGATTTGGAGTACCTTAAAGCAACATAATTTTCCCAGGATCTAGTGGATGCTGATATGCACTGTCGGGAAAAATGCATTTAGCATAAGGTGTTCTCCACAGGTAATAGGCATATACGTATACCACAGGTCACATTTTCTGCTTTGGATTTGAACATCTACCATGAGCCATGGTTAGAATGCAGTACTGCAGGCTACTTCTGCTGGCAGCTGGCAGCAGTTTGGCAGTTAGATTCTCACCTGCTCAAGATTGACTCAGCCTTCCATCCTTCAGAGGTCAGTAAAATGAGAGCCCAGATTGTTGATATGCTGACTCTGAAAACTGCATATAGAGGGCATTAAAGCACTGTGAAGTGGTGCATAAATCTAAGTGCTATTGCTATTAAAGATAATCTTCAATTTATGACCACAACAAAACCAGAAAACTAAGCGATGCAATTCTTAAGTGAGACATCAGAGGAACACACCCAATTTTACGACCTTGTTGCTGTGGTCATTAAATGAAGCATGACGTGATTTTATCTTTCAACCTCCCTTCAACTGATTTCCACATTGACGTTGCTTGTTGGAAGCTGGCTGGGAAGGTCACTGAAACTGTACAACACTGTTTTTATCTTTTTAACAATGGTAGGAGATCCTGTGGATGTCTCTGAATTTTTCTACCTTTGCAAATGTCTTTCCCCAGAAGTCCCACCTGGGACTTTCATTGTCCCCCTTGAGGTATCCAAGCCAAAAAATACCCCGTTCTCCCCAAACCTAAGCCTATTTAAGCTCATAATACACAGAAGTATTCTCCTGATTTCTTTCTTTCCCTCAGTTCTCATTAAATTTGATGGAAATTGTTAGGAGTAGACTCCTAGTGTTGGGCAGGCAATATATAATACCATGATGACAAATGGTCATTGTTGCTTTAAGATGTTTGAATGCAACTGAATGCAATTAGAGACTGTAATTATCTCGGCAATAAGAGGAAGTCAGGAGAGCGCATATTCTCCCTCTCTGCTCGATATCTCTGCTGATTGCTCTCTGCTCGCTGTGGCTGACTGAAGGAAGAAGGAAGAATAATAGATTGCAACTGTAAGCAATTGTTTGTTTGTTAAGGACTTTGTTTGACTAACTATATACTACCACTGCTTGTGAAGCAGTAGTTTAGTTTTACAACACCAGTAAAGCTACTTGTTTTTTACTAACAGTGTCTGAGATACTATTTGTGTGTGTACTAGCAACGTTTCTCTAGCTGCACATTCCGCTGCACAACTTTCTGTCTCCCAACGGAGATATTCCCCAACAGAAATGTCTCTCACAGAAGAAAGAGAATGGAAAAAAATTGTCATGGGTATAGCCTGATATTCTCTCTATTTATTTAGCAAGGTGGAGACCACGAGATATCCGTATGAAACCTGGAGTCATTTGCCGATTGTTCACATTTCCATTAAATCTCAAGCAAAGACATCAGGAGGGAACTCCTCCTATTCTCCCCCATTTTTGGAAAGTACAGCAAGCTTAGTATGGTTCAAAGAAATATTTGTGACTGAAAGCCAGAGCAGCGGTAGGATTATTAGCCAGTTCCAATAATAATAAAGTCACTTCAGATGTACTTCCGAAAGAAATTCAAAAGAGATTCTCAAGCACTCTGAGTATAAGATAGAGAAATAGAAGCCTCTTTTACAAGGAAGGGGAACTTTTTAGAAATTGCAAGGTAGAGTTCAGTACAGCCTCATTTGCTGCTGGAGTGACTCTGTTCACACATCACCGTCAGGGTTTGCTTTAATCCTGATTTATTGACTAATCTAGAAAGAGATCAGTCTGCAGACCTGGCACTGTTTGCACAATTTGTTTGAGGCTTCTGGGCAGTTCCTGATTTCTTGCCCTTCCTTTTACCTAGAGCAGGGGTGCATGGGCCACTGTGGCAACTTTACAAGTTGAAATCCACCAGGTGTAAAGTTCCCATTAGTGGCCGATTCCTGGGCTAGAGGCTGCGGCAAGATCCAGAAATAAACTGACTCCATTCAGGAAATCACAAAGCAAGCATTTTCATTTCTACATCACACATGTAATCAAAAGGCAACAATGCAATATGGCTTTACATTGTGCTTTATTGGTATAAAAGAAACCATGGTTTATTTGTTGAGTCAATTCACCTTTAATCCTAAACCAAAACCAAACATGCCACCTTATCGTTTTGGGCAGTGTGTGTTAATTCATTCTCTGCTATGATTCTAATTCTTTCTTTTTTATTCTGTCTCGTACTGTTCTTTATTGCAACAATTCTGATTTTAAGAATAATAGCATAACAGAGTTGGAAGGCACTTTGGAGGTCTTCTAGTCCAACTCCCTGCTCAAACAGGATATCCTATAACATTTCAAGCAAATGGTTGTCCTATCTTCTTAAAAACATCCACAGATGGAGCACCAATAACTTCTGAAGGCAAGTCATTCCATTGATTAATTGTTCTAACTGTCAGGAAATTTTTCCTTAATTCTAGGTTGCTTCTCTCCTTGATTAGTTTCCATCCATTCCTTCTTGTCCTGCCTTTGGGTGCTTTGGAGAATAGGTTGACTCCCTCTTCTTTGTGGCAGCCACTCAGATATTGGAACACTGCTATCATGTCTCACCTAGTCCTTCTTTTCATTAAACTAGACATCCCCAATTCCTGCAACCGTTCTTCATATGTCTTAGTCTCCAGTCCCCTAATCATCTTTGTTGCTCTTCTCTGCACCCTTTCTAGAGTCTCCACATCTTTTTTATGTCATGGTGACCAAAACTGGATTAAATATTCCAAGAGTGGTCTTATCAAGGCATTATAAGGTGGGATTAACACCTCACATGATCTGATTCTATTCCTGTGTTAATGCAGCCTAGCTGTCAACTTTGAATTGAACCTCGCAGGGTTCATTAGTTGGGATCATGACACTAGGACCGTGCTGGGTTTTCTGGCAGTTGCAGCACATTGCTGGCTTATATTTAAGGGATTGTCCACTAGGACTCCAAAATCACTTCCCAGTTATTGCCATTCAGCCAGGTACCATCTATTCTACACCTGTGCATTTGGTTTTTTCTTGCCTAAATGTAGAACCTTCCTTTTCTCACTCTTGAATTTAGTTTTGTTAGATAGGGCCCTATTTTTAAATTATTTGTACTTGTGCAATTGCCTTGTTATGAGCTACAGTAAGAGGGCATCTCCTAAACTATAGATTTAATAATTACGCAATAGTACTATCTTTGCTTTCTTCCCCAGGGAAGGCCCTGTGGACTTCTCCATTTAAACAGGTGGCATTTGTTCATTCACACCATACACTTTGGGACTGATTTGTCACATTAAGGAACTGGAGATGAGCATTTCTACAGGTTGGTTGACCAGATTATAGGAATTATGTTTTAAAGAGAGGTGGGAACGTTGCACAACAGACCTCTAAGTTTTCAGAGTAATCCAGCTCTTGTTGCACACACAAGTGTGTAATGGAATGCACTCTTCATTCCCACACCTCTCATGTTACATCAAGAAGCCAGTAGGAATGCCTTTTTATCCCCCACTCACCTTTGCTGACAGGGGATAGTATTCTCAGCTACCTGGATGGGAGGCTCTCTGACATATTGAGAGCCAGGAGATTTCTGGAGAAAGCCAAGATCCAAGAATGGCTTTAAAACAAATACATAAGCTCCAAACGTTTAAGTGTTACCCCAATCTACCTTTCCTAGACTGAACTAGTGTGTTGACTAAGGATGAAGGGTGTGTATAATTCAACAAATATGGAGGCAGCAGACTGTGAAAGGGTATATGACATAGCTCAACTGATGCTTGGCCTGGAATAGATTTGTCTCCAGTCTCTAGCTGTGGCTCATCTTATATTCCTCCACCCATAGGTGTCCATAGAGGGAGAAACAAAATCATGTATATCTTTATGTTCTTGTCCAATGATGTGGCTTTCCACTGGTTCTCTGCTATGGACAAATTACTTGGATCACTCTTCTGCTTGCTAATGCTGGCTCCCCTACCCACCCACCCCCACAGGTAGACCCAATAAGTCTTCCTAAGTGACTAATGGGGTTCTAAAGGAAATTTGCTTTCCCCCCCCTCAAGAGCTTGATGGATTGTTTTGACTGAGGCCTTGGTCTATGCCTTGAATGAGAATGTGACAAGGGCCTTGGATCAGAGAACTCCTGGGGCTTCTCACTGTGTGTCTGTCCTGAGTTGGCCCTCAGTTTTCTGAGGGACTTTGGAAGATGAACCACCAGAAGTGATGTATAGAGTCAACTCAGTTGTGAGATGGGTGGTATATAAATTCAATTTAAAAAAAAATGAAAACCAAATCTGATGGAGTACACTTACTTGAGATTATATTGGGGTGACAGACTGCCAAAATATAGCTATTTCTCTTCTCTGACTATGCCTCTAGATAGCTATTAAGCAGTCCTGCTTACTCATTCCTTGCTGGGAAGGGATGAGTCATAGGATCATCTGGATAAGTGCTGCGGAGAATATTCAAGGCACCTGACAGATGAAGTTGCCACCCTGCTACTTGTAAATAAATAAATAAATACTTTGCCTCAGTCATGTGCAATGACATCACACTATGCATGGGGTCACTGAGGATTCTGTCAAAGCCTTACATTCCCCACCAAGGTTTGTAAGCCCAGAAGCTTCTCAGTTGTGGTTTAAATACCTCCCATTGAATTTTATTGAGTGGTTATACTACATGGCCACAATAGTTTTGCAGAACCTACACCTTGCCCTGGTAAACTCTTTTGTTTTCTTATTAATGTGCTGACTTATAAAACTTAGAGATGGCCCACCCCACAATAACAGGATTTCCCCCCCTCTGAAATATGTTCTAATTCATCAAGGCTAAATGAATAAAATTTCTAAAGGTTTGTGCTTCAGAAATATTGGTATTTTTCTTAACTTAGTACATGCAACTTCTTGAAAAGCCAATTGTTCTGTTAATGAACCATAACTCGCATGATTCACCAATTAAAATGTCTTTAATCTGTCCATAGCCTTAATAGAAATACAGGAAGATGAGCCACATAATAACCGTGGAACTCTGATGGAAAAGAGGGAGATAATAGCTGCAGGTCCTTAACAGTACTTTTGTGGGCAGCATGAGAGAGTAAAAAGGTGGGATATAAATCAAATCCATCCATCAGTTTTTACAGGTCACCCATAAAAGCTCGGAGGAGACACTTTCACAAAAACCCAGAATTGTAGCACATGCTGAAAATTAGGAAACAGACAAGAAAATTAAAAGAAGAAGGAACATCATGGAGAATCATTTCCTGTAAGCAAACAATTATTGCTAGAGTTTACTAGTATCCGGGCCATTAAAAAAAACCTGTACCATGTGACCATCTTCACTTCTGTTGACCTTAAAAGGCAGAGAGCTCACAGGAAACCCATTTGCCATCATTGCTCACTCTCTAGCTGGCCAATAGGAGAGGCAAAGAACATAATCCAATCATTGTCCAACCCTCTGAGTTACCACCTGTTCCGGAGTAATAAGAATCCCCTTTCTTCCACACAAAAGAGAAATAAATCAATTGCTGGCTCTCTTATCCACATTTTTCAGCCCAGATAGCGATTGTTAACCAGGTCATCTACAGATCTAGCAGCTACATTCGCAGGGTCATGAAAGGTTCCTTAATTTTAATCTTGTCTGATTTATTTATGGATTAGAATATATTGTGTAAACCCAGACTGTCTTTTTTAGAACTGAAAATATTAGTTTTAATGTAATGTGCAAGCCTAGATATTGTTGCCTGGTCTGTAAAAAAAATAATTGATGGTAACTTTGATAAAAGGAAAGGAGGCTCAAATGTTTCTTTTGTTCAAGATATTAGGGACATTCTGATTTGCTTATTTTTCACATTCTAAGTTTGATTTGTTACACTGCCACATTAGTTCTAAACTTTAAACAAATGAAAATCAGCATACATTTCTTTTTGTACTCAATTTTTCTAGTATAAAGCATTTCTGTTTCTTATATTTGTCAATATACACATTTTTATGGGCACTTCTTCTTCTTTAATACATACATGTTTGGTCATGTATTTGGACTGGAGAACAGCCCTGAAATGTTTGGAGAAATGCATCATTTGAAGGGTGACTTCAATTGTATATTGCGTCAGTAACGCAGCATGGCTTTGTTTCTACTTGGAAACCTTTTCTGGACTTTTTGTTCGAAAGTAAAAAAAAAAAGAATGAAACTTTGATTTTAAGTTTTGCTGATTAGAATGATTTCGTGATTATAGAAATGGTTTGAAATATGAAATGTAAAGCAAAAGCTTGAGGTTGTAATTTCTATTTTTGTGTACTGCACTGAAAAAAGTTGACAGTCACTATTTTTCTCTTTCTCTCTCTTTGTGCCTTTCTCCTTCGTTCACTCACTTTTCTCACTTTTGTCTCTTTTTGTATTTGTATTTTCTAGTAATATTTAATAAGATTGTAAATAATGCAATGTGACATTAAGTTCATATTGAAATATGAATAGTTTCTCTAAGTTTCACTTCTCTCACCTGTAAGAGAGTTCCCAGAAATATCAGAAATTGATCAAATCAAACTTAATATCCACATTGTGTAAGGCACATGGGCACAATCAGAATAAATATTTATGACAGCACAGATTTGTTTTAGTAGATGTACAATAAATTGTAATGGTGTTAAATTAAATCCATAGCAAACAATATCTTGCTATATATAGTGTGGAGAGAAAGGGGCCATGAACCTGGTTGTCCATTTACAAAACACAGCTCCTCCCTTCTCATAAAGCAAAAATGATTTCCGTACAATTAGTCTGCTGTCTTCACTAAGGAACAGCTGGGAAAAGTTCAAAACTCTCCCCCCTTTTTTATATCTGTCTGTTTCTTCATCTCTTGTTAAATTTGGGCATAAAACAAATGGGCTGAAGCAAACCTGGTGGTGATTTCTTACAATGTCTTGTGACTAACAGGTTTTGTACGTGTGTTTTAAAAAGAGCTCAAACTTGCGAAGTATCATTGCTATGTTTTAGTCTAATGCTACTTCTATCTTTTATCCTTTTTAATTAGAAGGCAAATTCTCAGACCGCCTGGCCTAATCCCTACACAGTGGAACAAAGCATGCTGAAGCCTTTGAACATTGCTCAGGGGGGGTGGGGACAGGCAGCCGCCCCTTCCCCACTACTGTTGGCAAAAGGAGACCGACTCTGACCTTATTCTCAAGCATTTTCGCCATCTCCTGATGGTTTTCTGCCCTTTGGAAGTCTTTCTCTTGTTTTCCCTTTTGGGTTGGAGAAAGATATGGGGGAGGGAGGGAGGGAGGGAGGGAAAGAGGGAGAGAGAGAGAAAGAGAGAGAGAGAGAGAGAGAGCACACTTCAGTGAAGGGATCTTAGAGAATTGGTAGGATGTAGGTAGGATGTGAGATGTTGGAGCCTCTTAAGGATCCACACAGTGGAGGGAATTGGAACAGCAGATTATGGTCCTAAATCAAGGAATTTCTTCAACCCTCGCTAAATCTTTTCATCCCTCCTGCCATTTTTAAAACAGTTGTTGCATTTCCAATTAAGTCAAGGGGCACTCAAACCAACAGAGGAGGAGAGGAGAGGAAATGAGTGAGGGCAGAAGATTGGGAGATGTGGAGACAGAAGGAAGCCCCCATCTCCCTTAATGAAGCAGCTTCATATTTTAAGTATTTGGAGATTGGCCTCCTCATAAGGTCAGATTCAGGTTTACATCTGTATGCTTTTCACAGTCCTTCATTAAAGGACTGATGCATTGTGTTAACCTGTTATGGGGAAAAAAAACCCTGTAAAAGTCATGTACCTTTATGAGAACTCCTAAAAGACAAAACAGTAAATAAGCACCCGTGTTCATCAGAATAAACAAGATGGAAATAAAACCAAACCAAGTGTAGAGATGGATTCAATATTTTCCATCTTACTTTGTAGACAGAAAAAATTATGTTTCTCCAGGTGGATTCTCCAATAGTTTCTTTAGAGTAGGGCTTACTGTACTCCAAGCGATGCATTTTTTCTTTTAATTGGTTTTTCTTTTGTTCCTTAATTTTTTTTTTTTTTGAGAGCCTGCAATCTGAATATCGTCTTAAAAGTCTAGTAGAACACTTTCACATGAAATTTCCCAATTTGCACTTTGGGAACTTATTCAAAAAATGAATTGCAATGGTTTCACTTTTCATGATGTGAAAAATGTGATTCCCAATTTTAAAATATCAAAACTAAACTGAAGCGCCACAGTCATACCTTGGTATTCAACCATTTTGAAACTTGTTGAATTTGATACCCAATGTATCTTGATACAAAATTTTTGTCCTGGTACTCATTGTTTGTTTGGTACTTGAAGCGCAAGCTAGAACCTGTCAGTGTCAGTTGCCTTGTGACTTGCTAATCTTTCTAGCCAACTTGTTTGGTACCAAATTTGTTGGTACTCATTATTTTTGGTACTCATCATACCTCCTGGAACCAATTAATGATGAGTGCCTAGATACCAGTGTATTAAGAAAAGACCAGATTGAAAAAATGTGCCAGGTGTTCTTTCATTATTATTATTAATAAAAATATGAATATTATGTGTAATGAGCATAAAACCTGGCACATTTTTTTCATCTTAAATTTGGGATGGTGATTTCTAAGTAGTTTGAAGACTCATGAAGATTAAACCAGAAAATTGAGTAAAACCAAAACTGAGAATTTTGCCCAGTTCTTCAGAATTTGAGAAAGCAGCAGGAAAAGTCTAATCCAAAAGAGATGCCATAACAATGTAGTGGAGAGATATTCAGAAATACTCTTTTTTCTGGGCACAAAATAAAATGAAAAAGCTTAGAAATGTTCACAGAAAATGTCACTGAGAAATGTGGCAGAGCTTTCATTGAATCTTCTCCCATCATAACAAGAACCTGAAGGAAAAGTCCTAAAATCTAATGAATTAATAACAGACAGGTGGCTAAATTTAAAGAACAGTAAATATATTGTTTACTTCTCCCTTCCCCCCTAAAGTAGCTAGGAATCACAGCTACAGTACACCATATGTTTTGATATTGTTCTTAAAAAGGCAAAAAAATTTCTGATAGCCATAAAATAGAAGAACAACAGATGCTGTTATTAAAATGGCTGCAGAAGCAATTCATAAACAACTGGATGCATTGAAAAAACATGTGTGTATGTTGTACATTTTATAGGGACTGTCACAACACAGTCCTGTTATGTGGTCCTGGAGATTCCCAAAGTGGAGGGAAATTTGCAATTAAAGCAGCAAGGGTCAAAGAGACAAGCAACACCGAACCAACTATTTATTGAGGTAAATACTTTAGGCCTAATGTGGACAACATTTGGTGTTTATTAGATGTATACTTTGGTCTCACTTGGAGCTTAGAACACTATCTCTAGAATCTGAATTTTTTTTCTCAGAGAATCAGACTCGGAGCAAAACCAGACTTACTTAGCTTCAAGCACAGTGGATGTACATGTATATCTTGCTCTGGAATAAATAATGGTGCATGTTCTTGGCAACAGTTAGATTTGAAGCCTCTGAACCATTTACTTTTTAGTTACTTGTGGCAAATTATATTTAATGACACTCATAAATGCATCCAAGATATGAATTAGTTTGGATCTGTTGGTTTGCAGTAGATCTAACAGAGCTTCAAAAATTTTACAATAGAAATTGGGGATGGATTATGAGTTCATATATGATTTCCGCACTTGGACATTTACATGATTGACAGTATCTGCTTTTTCCTTAGCAATACCAGCAATTATGTCAAATTCTGCAACCAAAGACTTTTTTGTTGTTGTTACAGCTTATTCTTGCTGCAGCTTCCACAGATTCCTCCTCCTTTTGAAACTGCAATTAATCTACTGTTATAAACAAAAGGCATGCAAACCAGCCAGGGGATTAATAAAATAGCATATAATGTAGAAAGAAACACACTATATGCATGTGTATATGCAAAAATCCAGCCATAAAACATCATAGACATATCTAAAAATCACCAATGTTCATTAATAAAACCATAGTTCAACTTCAATTGACGGGATCTCTGATCCACCCTTTGCTTTGACCAAAGTCCTCACTTTAGGTCTCAGGGAAATTTGTGAACAAGGTCTATGGGAAGTTTCATGAAAGTTCAAGATGGTAATTTAACTAGCTAGCATCTTATTATTGTAAGCCATCCAAACGCTTCAATAAAAAGATGGGTATCATATAAATTAAACAAACAAACTTGTCTTACAACTCATTCATATGCCATCCCCATTCAATGCTATTTCTCCAATATTTTTGCCATTGGCCAGTGAGGTGAGAAGTATCATGACATGTAACATGTTGTACATAGGATCTTCAGAAAGAAACAGAAATGGAATAGAGTTACATTCAGATCTTTTGATAGATATAATTTGGAACTGAAGTGGAAAGTACAATGAGGACATGATATATAATCATAACCATCATTTACGATGAGAAACGTAATAATATATCTGATATGACCTTTTTTCAAAAATCATGTTTTGCTCCGAAAAGTGGAACATTTTTCTAAAGAAATGATCATAAACCAGTGCATTTAAATATATATTTAATACATGCTGGAAAATTGGTGATAAGATCTGAGATGTGAGAATATTTCTTCTGCTTACAGGGAGATGATAACATTATTGGGCTTGGAAAGAAGCAACTTTTTGCAACTGGAAACGAAGCACATCACCAATTGTATTAGCTTTTCATAATCTGGCACATTCCAGATGTGCTGAATCATAATACTTAAACTGCTTGGTCATTATGAGAATGGTAGTCCAGTGTATACAGAAGACCCCTTGGGTGGGTAAAACTGTTAAATTAGTTTATTTCTGCATCAAGACCAAAGTTTGATAACTTCTTATGTAGCTCTGAGCTAGCTTTCAAAGCTTTCCTATTCGGCCTGCTGAATCGAAATAATTCCAATCCAAAACTAACCCACCCTAGTAGACAAGAATCAGAAGTTAGCGAGCAACCCAGGGAGGCGGGTTATGGAGAGGTACCAGACTTGGTGAAGGGTTAAGGCTTCTGTGAGGAGCAGAACTTTGGGAATTTAAACAGGATCAGATACTGCACCTATTAATATCCTCCACCTCCTGTAAGGTAACCTTAAAAGAAGCTAAATATAAAAATGTTCCTGCTGGTTCAAACCAATATTCCACATCCTATGACAGGGGTACCCAACCTTTGCAACTTTAAGTCTGAAGGACTTCAGTAAAGCTGGCTGGAGAATTCTGGGAGCTGACGTCCTTCAGACTTAAAGTTGCAAAGGTTGGGGACCCCTGTCCTATGACACTGATGGGATAGAAAGTGAGGTTCTTGCCTGAAAAACCAGGATTGCTCACTAATCTGATTTGGATTATTTTACCCATCTCCCCCTCTCTTCCACTGGCATCAACAAAATCTTAATAAAGGTGATGTTTATGTTTGTAATTGAGGTAGATCCAATGCCACAACTTTTCCCCATTCCCAACTCTATTTTTTTCCCCCATGGAAGAAGGCTTCCACTTTGCACCTCGGTGGCCCATCGCCTCTAACTCTACATGATCTGAAGTCCCTCCGTACATTTTTAACTAGGAAAACGCCACCATCGCCCACTTTCCCCGCGAGTGTTAGGGATCAAAGATAACATTCTTTTCTGTCTAGTACACTTAGTGGACATGCCTCCCCGACGGTGAGATGAAAGGGACTCACTAAACTGTTGCCATTTTGCAACATCTGCTATAATTCCCCTAAATCCAGATTTGTCTGACACTCAGAGCACTCCTGATCTTACATCATGACCATGTGACAGTGTGAGGCCAGTCGTATCAAACTCAGAAAGACGGCAGCTCCAGGCTATGGCTGCAGGAAAGGAAAACGATTCTCTCCCTCCCTCTCTTCGCCTCCTCTTTGCTTTTTCGCCCCAGGCCAAATACTTGTAGCAAAGTAATATTCAACTGGCAAGTTTAAATCTTTCTTCAGAAAGGGTATCTGGAACATATGTGAGGTGCCTTTGTCAAGCGGGCAAAACAAAACAAAACAAAAAAAGATTTGGGCAGCACATAAGCAAATGACCTGTTCTCGAAATACAAAGCCCGGTGTCCCAATTAATTACAGCTAAGAAGTCCTGATATATGCAGAAGAAAATGTGCCCTCAATCCTTAACTCTGTCCTACATTCTGAAAATAGCCCTCAGGTTGCTAACAACAGTCGCTCCCTGCAAAAATGAGAGATGTTTTAAAAATGGCTAAGGTTGATGTCACAAAGGATCTTATATTGATTTGCAGAAAGTATGCAAGTTGCCCAGCCATAGAAGGAAAAGCGGGGGAGAAGGAAAGAGAACAGCTCTCTGCACCAGGGAAGCAAAATAAGAGAGACTGGGATGGGGGTGGGTGGGGGTGGGATAGACCCACAATGGTGGTAAATCCTCTTTGGATTGTCTGTGACTCCAGAATGGGAAGGGTCACTGCCACAATGGAGCCATTGTTCTCTAGTCAGAATGAAATGAGGCACTGGATGGCACCGAGGCCATCCTGTTGTCATGGCGGAAAGTCACCTCTTCTCTCTCTCTCTTTTTTTTGGGCCCTGGATAAAAAAACTCATGAAGGCTGGACAGGCATGTATAATGCTAGCTTCCGAATCATCCGTTAAAGCATTTGGAGCAGAGCTCATTTATGGTTGTATTCATATGTGGTGTTCTTAATTTATTTCCTAAAAATCCAAGCTACAACAAAATATGGAAGTGAAGTATTTCTAATGGAAGCTCTGACATTTTCCATCTTCTCCTGCTTTCCCACCCTTTGTTTGAGTAATGACCGAGTAGAGATTTCAGCCCTGCCAGATTGATCTTCATTTCCCATGATTTCTCAGGAATCGCAAAGAGCAGGTACATGGCTATCTGTATTGCTAATATGGCATTTAGGCAAGGAATTATTAACTTAGTACTCCTTAAATAGAGAAGGCACAAGATTTCCAACTCCTAAGATGAAACTCTACTTGCCGGGGAGAAGAAAACCGTTGCTGAAATTAATGGCTTGTAGGGAGAGGACTATTTGTTCAGTTATTTAAAAAAAAAATATTTTATCTTTATTATAAAAATATCTTATAATATATATATCATATTGCCTGTTATTACATGCATTTTCAGAATATATACAATATTAAAATAAGTCATGTACCCTTCAAAACCTATGTATTTATTGTGACTTCTAGCATCCTAATGATTACATTATGCATTATACATTGTTATTTTTAAATAGAAAAAATTGGTATTAAAATAAAATGCTAACTACTAACAGCATATTTTAAAAAAATCATTTTAATGCCTTTTAAGGGGCTAATAACACAATACATCTCCTCAATTTTCTTTATTAAGAAGGCATTGCCAAAAGCCGGGAGATTCAACCCTTAATTGCAACATGGGGAAGATTTGAGGATAAACTTCTTCATATAGGTTTTGATATATTGTCATAAATCTTGAATGTTGATATGAACAGGCTATCATGTCAATAATAAATATAACTAGAAAAAATATCAATGGGATAAGTAATTAATAGTTAATTAGCAGATTAATCTCTTATAAATATATTTGTGTTTTAATATATACTGTATATGAAAAGATAGAATTAACTTAGCCTAGAAAGCAGTGGCTATAAATGGTGGAGCATGAGGGTCTGAGGTATCGGGAAACAATTAGATTCTTGCTGATATGCTATGGTGAATGCTGATCTTTCTGAAGTGATGAGATGGCACCAGGATAAGACATTAGTAACCAAGGCTGACCATGCGGATTTACCTGTGCTATCTTTCAAGTTAAATCCCAGGAAAAAATAATGATTGAAAATCCCAATAATACCCATGGCAATGCCCCAACATCTCCCCAGCAACGCTGTGTCTTTGCTCCATCTTCGATGGCCATCACATCTCCATAGTGTTAAATGCCACCCCTGCCACCAAACGTTTTCCTGTCCCTAACCTGCATGAACAGCTTGGTTCAATCCTCCCCCGTTTTCCTTAAAACTTATGGAGCATCTGGGAAAGATAGAAAATAGGGATCTCACTCAAGGGCATGTGCAGAAGTCAGCAGGGGTTTGGGAAGTCTTCTCTGCATTAAAGGTAAAGGTTCCCCTAGCATATATGTGTTAGTTGTTCCCGACTCTAGGGGGCGGTGCTCATCTCCGTTTCAAAGCCAAAGAGCCAGCGTTGTCTCCATGGTCATGTGGCCGGCATGACTAAACGCTGAAGGCGCATGGAACGCTGTTACCTTCCCACCAAAGGTGATCCCTATTTTTCTACTTGCATTTTTACATGCTTTCAAACTGCTAGGTTGGCAGAAGCTGGGACAAGTAACGGGAGCTCACTAGGGCACTAGGGATTTGAACCGGTGAACTGCCAACCTTTCTGATCAACAAGCTTCAGGAATTAGGCTGTAGTTACTGTGTTTGAGTTCTTCTAGGGTTGCTGAGGTTTCTCTTTCCAACTGGTGTTCTCTAGAAAATTTCATAGAAAGCTGGGGAAAGGATTCAAAGAAATCTTTACGCAATGCAAAAGATTGCAAGCAGGATTTTGGTTTGAGAAGGCGCTGGGGTGGTCATATCCCAAATACTAATGTGAGCCTATTCCCCATTGTGGAAATACAAGAGCCAGACCTTACTTGCTTTAGTTCCTCCTGGGTATGGCTACCACAGACCTGAGACTTTAGGGAAACAGAATAGAAAGGAAGAAAGGGATTTTGTTAAAAAAAATCCTTTTCTCAAGAGTAGCTTTTTCTACCAAAAAATATATGTGCTCAAATCCTGCAATTATTCTGAAATATTTTTGCAAGTCACACTTCCACGGTGGCCTTTGTTTCTTGGGTTTTAGCTCGGCCCTCCCCCTTGCCTTTGAAAGAAACCCTCGATAGTCTTCCTAAAATTGGCTCTCTCATGATTTTGTTTGGCGAGCCCTCTCTGGTGCTCTTTTCCTGAAATACTTTTCCTGGTAGATAGCGCAAAAGGGAGGTGGCGATCGTGGCGGTGATAATGGGCTCCTGTCAAATTGATTATGTGAAGGCTCATTAGAGAAAGCAACCAGAGATGAAAATCTGCATATGCATGGCAGAAGGGTGTCTGATCCTGGGTAAGTTCTGAAAGGCAAAAAGAGTTGAAACCATCCAAGTTGTTCAAGAAAGATGGGAGGATGGGAAGAGCAGACTGCCCTCCAACAAATGTCCCACTGGTTGTCGAGCCTTATAAATATCCTTCAGGCCGACGACGGTGGCTAGTGCCACTTCAGTGAAGTACCTGTCAGTATGTTAATGATAAATCTCGTATTTCAAGGGTGGGCAGGGGGGGAGATGCAGCCTCCGCTAAATAAAACAAAAAAATCATTATGTGCCAGCGCTTGACATACAAGGCCATCTATTCAGGTTTTGAGCTATTTGAAGAGGGAGGGGAGGAAAAGATGTTAATAGCCATGAACGTATTACTTTAAAAAAAAAAGATTGCATTAAAAAGCACGCTATTCCTTTTCAGACAAAAAATAAAAAGAAGGCATGGCTGGATAAGTGTGATCATTACAGTATCTATTAATAACCAACATCATGGGAATATTGTGGGTCAGATCATGATTGGCCTTAAGCCGTTTCTCAGGAGAGAAATGTTCTGAATGTTCAGACATTATTTTTGTACTCTTGTGCAGGGGGGTGGACGGGGACGGGACGGACCTACAGCAATCTTTTCTGGGAAAGCGAGGTAAGTTACCTACACTGAAGATGAATGGAATAGGAAAAAAAAAGGCACTTGGCAATCTGACATGGTGATAATAAGCTAATTGATAGGAAGATGACTGCCAGAGCTGTTTTGCACCTGTTTTGTAAATAGCCTGCATCTACCATGTCTGTACCTCAAATGTGTTATTATCTTTGTAATTCATTATTTGCTATTCACAGAGTCATGATATGTATGTACATATGTGTGTGTACATATGTGTGTGCAGATATGTAAGTAACCCAGAAACATTTATTAGAATAGAATAGAATAGAATAGGAGTTGGAAGGGACCTTGGAGGCTTTCTAGTCCAACCCCAAAAGTCACAGAAGGTCCACAAAACTCTTGTTGGCACCTCTATCTTTCTGAGAACACTGTTAAGAAATAAAATTGGGATAATTTGGCCAGTTTCAAACATGGGTAAGAGCTGGAAATCAACCAGTGTTTCATTGGCTGAAGAAGTAAGTACTTGTAGCAAGGCAATCTGAATTCTGTTTTCTTTCTAGCTGGAAACTGATGGTAGTATATGAACTATGCAAATTGTATATTGTCTCTACTATTATGGGAAAAGAACAAGAAGTGATGGGAAATGCCTAATGTCCATAAGGACTAGAAATTATAACTATAGGGTTAAACTGAACCGTGGTGGCGCAGTGGTTAGAATGTAGTATTGCAGGGTGACTCTGCCTATAGCTAGGGGTCCGATCCTAACTAGTCATTAATCAGAATAGATCTTGAAGGGACCTTGGAAGTCTTCTAGTCCAGCCCCCTGCTCAAGCAGGAGATCATATACTATTTCAGGCAACTGACTGCCCAGTCTCTTTCTAAGGTCAGTAAAATGAAGTCCCAGATTGTTGGGAACAATACTCTGACTCCGTAAACCTCTTAGAGAGTACTATATACTGCATTATGAAGTGGCATATACATCTAAGTGCTAGTGCTATTAAACTGGCCCAACATCCATTCCTAATCTTGGGGAACTTGGGGGAATAGTGCCATTCTCAAATTACCACATTCTCCTCTTCCTCACTAAATTATATTTCCTTGGATTCTGTAAGAAACCATGTTGGTTTAAAATGCTTTAACATTTGTAGCAAAAAATTATCCTTGAAACAGTTGGGCCAGTTTTTCTCATTCTGACTACTTATACAATACAATACAATACAATACAATAGCAGAGTTGGAAGGGACCTTGTAGGTCTTCTAGTCCAATCCCCTGCGTGGGCAGGAACCTTATACCATTTCAGACAAATGGCTATCTAACATCTTTTTAAAGACTTCCAGGGTTGGGGCATTCACAACTTCTGGAGGCAAGCTGTTCCAGAGGTTAATTGTTCTAACTGTCAGGAAATTTCTCCTTAGTTCTAAGTTGCTTCTCTCCTTGATTAGTTTCCACCCATTGCTTCTTGTCCTGCCCCCAGGTGCCTTGGAGAATAGTTTGACTCCCTCTTCTTTGTGGCACCCTCTGAGATATCGGAACACTGCTATCATGTCTCCCCTGGTCCTTCTCTTCATCAAACTAGACATACCCAGCTCCTGCAACGTTCTTCATATGTTTTAGTCTCCAGTCCCCTAATCATCTTGGTTGCTCTTCTCTGCACTCTTTCCAGAGTCTCCATGTCTTTTCTACATCGTGACGACCAAAACTGTATGCAGTATTCCAAGTGTGGCCTTACCAAGGCCTTACCAAGGCACTTCAGTCTCTTCTGTCAGGACAACATACAAGGAAACAAAACCTACATAACCTATCCTGACTTGAGTGAAGATGAGAAACTTGATTTAATTTTTTTAAACTGGGAAAACAAATTTTCAATCATTTAAATTTAAAACTGTTATTAATGGTTACTTTATTAAAGTACCATGAAAAAACTATGTTCCATTCCATTCCATTCCATTCCATTGAGGGCTAGTTTGGTGCAATAGTTAAATCATCAGGATAGTAACTGGGAGACAGTGAATTCTAGTCCTGTCTTAGGCACATAGCCAGCTGAATGATCTTGGGCCAGTAATTCTCTCTCAGCCTTAGGAAGGAGGCAATGGTAAATCTCTACTGAAAAGAAACCACACTATTCTTCAAGAAAACTGCAGAGACTCATCTATGCAGTCTCTGAGAATCAGACATTATTGAATAGAAGGGGGGATGTTATATTAGGCACTTTTAATACACTAGAGGAAGATTATCAGCAGACTCAAAGGAGTCCCACTATTTATAGAAATGCAACAATATTTGGAAAGAAGACTCAAAGGGGATGAATTTGCTAAATAGCCTAATGAGATCTAAACATGCTGAATGTGCATAACATTCTGTTGGTTGGATTCAAGAAAAAGCAAATGGAGGGCAGGGGATGGGATGGAAAGGGCAGGCCTGGCTAGCCAGAACTCTAAATACAAGAGCATGCTTGTAGTGACTCATCTCAGACACTTCCCGGGATACCTCTCCAGATATCAGCTCAGAGGAGGATGAACCAGTTCCAGGCATGTCTGGAGGGGAGTTGGTCAATGGCTCCAAGCAGCCATCTGAGAGTGTGTTGGCTGAAGCACAGCTGCAACAGGACAGCCCTGAGGGTTCAGATGGGGAAAGCATGCAGCTGCAGTTGGTCAGTGGTGAGGAAGAGGAACCACCTTCTGCACCTGATCCAAGAACATGTAGGGCAGAGAAAAGGCAGGAGCAGCGAAGGTCACTGTGATAGAGTGAGGAGGCAGCCTTGCCCCTCTTGATGGGCTGCCTTATTTAGCACAGGAGACAGATGGAGATGATGGAAACAATGTTGGGAACAACATATTTGTTTCCTTGCTGTGTGTTCTTCCCTTGAAATTTGGATCATGTTTCTTCAGCTGTTGTCTTTGCCTTGCCTTGCCTTGCCTTGCCTTGCCTTGCCTTGCCTTGCCTTGCCTTGCCTTGCCTTGCCTTGCCTTGCCTTGCCTTGCCTTGCCTTGCCTTGCCTTGCCCTGCCCTGCCCTGCCTTGCCCTGCCTTTTCCTGTGATCTTGTGTTTGCCTTGGGAACTTGCTTTTGCCTAGTGATTGGACTCTCCTTTGCCTTCAGGATTAGTGTTGAGTAACATGTGGAAATCACTGGGGTTTGAGCTAGTGCTGACACAGAGAATTGCTGAGGGATCCTGGAAACCTTAATAAAGACTCCTTACACCTGTGGTGTGTGTTTGTATGTGTGTGTGAGTGGGTCAGCACAATGCTTTGCACTACAATTTTCCAGGAGATCCAGTCCCTATATGAATTGTAGTTGGGCTTCTCCTGCCTGGGTGGTGGTGGTTGAGGGATCTGGTCTCCAAAATCTCCATGCTGCTGTTGCAATCCCAATTTTTCCTTGCACTTTGCATGTGTCTGCAGTTGTTGGCATGATTGATTTCCGTTTCCACGTGCCCACATGAAGTTGTCTTGGTGATATTTTTAAAACTTCTATTCTAATTGGAGATGGAGTTATTATTTTCCACATCTTTTTCTCAAGTGTTCCTCAAGCCTAGCAACTTGAAAATGTGTGGACTTCAATTCCCAGAATCGGGAGTAGCTGGCTAGAGCAGGGGTCTCCAACCTTGGCAACTTTAACACTTGTGGACTTCAACTCCACAAGACCGCCTCCTGCCATCAAATACCTCCCACCGACCAGTGCGCTCCCACAGAGAGGGCCTCCTCAGGGTGCCGTCGGCCAGGCAATGTCGGCTGGCGACCCCCAGGGGGAGAGCCTTCTCTGTGGCGGCTCCTGCCCTCTGGAATGACCTACCCACCGACCTACGCATGACCACGGACCTGCGCCTCTTCCGTCGTGCTTTGAAGACCTATCTATTTCGTGGGACCGGCCTGGCATAATTTTTTAAATGGTTTTAGTAGGTTTTATTAATGGTTTTAGAACAGGCGTATTATTTAATACATTTTAAAATATATATTTCATGTATTTTTTATATTTTATATCACTGATTTTATTGCAGCCTGTACACCGCCCTGAGTCCCGGAAGGGAGAAGGGTGGTATAGAAATTTAATAATAAACAAACAAACAAACAAACAAATAAATAAATTCCCAGAATTCCTCAGCTGGCTGAGGAACTCTGGGAGTTGAAGTCCACAAGTGTTAAAGTTGCCAAGGTTGGAGACCCCTGGGCTAGAGAAATCTAGGAACTGAAATCAACACATCTTCAAGCTACTGAGGCTGGGAAGCATTGTTCTAAAATTTTCTGGTCACAATTTGAAAAATAAGACAGAGAACATTTCTCTCCTATTGTCTTCGTTGGCCTGTAAATTAAAAGAAGAAAAACCAGGAAGGCTAAAGATAACTAGAGAGATGATTGGTCAATGAAAGGCGGGGTATTTATCCATATGTTTTGGCCACTTCAAAATTAATTGTGTGTATGAATACATCACTGAAATTCACTCCTACTTTGAATGGATTTTTGAAACAAATTCATCAATTTCAATCTCACCAAATTGAATGAGAACTGGCAAAAATCATCATCAGGGGAATATTCCTGCAGGACACAATTAAAACCCCACATTACATACAATATGTAGGAATATTTTGTGGTTAAACCTGCTTTCTAAGCAGTTGGTGACACCACACCTGCCTCTGATTGGGAAGCTGAGAGCCACTACTTTCTTTAGATTTGTAAAAGGGAGAAAAATCTTTAATCATTTTGTTCTCCTGTACATTTTTTTGGGAGGGGAAATGAGAAAATTATTATTTTTCAACAAAACTATTTTCAGCACAGAGAAGGAGGGGGATTTTACTAGGTGGATTTTATTCATGCAAGCCAAAAAAATCATAATATGATATATTTTGGCAAAATTGTAGTAATCACAAATTTAAGGCTTAAATCATTTGCATTTTTTCCTCCTTTTACATGTTCTTATACAACCCCATAGGAATTTTCACTTCAGGCTCCTATCATACCCCAAATATAAGGTGGGCTAAGTTTGGTTGGATTCCAACACTTAAAAAAAATAGGATAATTATATTTATTAAAGTAATTCTGAAAGGGAAATATTGAACCGAATAAGCATTGGTGCGCCACTGAGATAAAAAAAGGTCTCCCTAAATGGAATGGAAGAGTTTAATTAATGAGGGAAAAATAATAATAAAAAAGGCACATGATTCATCAGAAAATATATTATTGTGCCTCACGTTCCAGATTTTGATTTAGAAAGGCTGAGAAAAATATATAATAATACACCGAGTTACCTCCCTCAGAAATGACTGGCAAAACCTAGTAATAGTGTTCATAGTGAAGAAATAAGTATGTGGCGGAAGAAAAGCTCAGCAAGGGACATAATGTTAGTCAAATACTCTTTAACATGACCAAGGAGGTGGGGGAGGCGGGGGCGAGAGGGGAGAGACGCAATCTTTTGCGTTTGGTTGGTGGCACTATAGCTTGCGTGCTACTAGCAATTTAGAGACAAGTGTACCTTTTAATCTAATTCCTTATGCATGAGAGGGGTCTCTGCCTCATTAATATGCCAGAATGGTCAAAGAAGAGATTAATAACAAAGTCACCTGCTAAAGCACCAAGGAACCTGTTGATTGCGAATAAGCCTTCGAAAATAAGATACCCGTCCGTGGAGCAGAACTGAGACCAAAGGCAACAAGTGTTCCTGTAATTTATTCCTGCTTTATGCGAGGGCATAAAGCTCCTTTTATGAGCATGTTTGCGAGCCCCGCTGTGAACTGTAGGTGTGTGCTTTTCCGCTGATTTATTAATTTTAGTTTCAATCAAAGTGTGTCACCTGCAGACACAAAAATGTAGACTGCACCCCAGAATATGCTGCAAAGGGGAGGGGAGGAGAGAGGCGAAAGAGGGAGGATTTTTTCCTCCCCCCCTCCCCCCAATTCTGTCACGACGATGAGGAGGAGGATGGAAAAATATAAAACAGAGGACTAACAATATGCAAATAGCAGATGAACTGCTCTCTCTAGCAAGGCGCCAGAATACTTTTCGGGATATTCAACCAAGTGTGGGGCGAGAAAGGGGGAAAAATATCTGCCAAATTAAATTAGACATTTTTGTCATACTTGGAAAGTCCTGAGGAAATAAAGTTAAGAGGGATACTGCCCCTCAAACAGACGTGTCCTGTCATCAGGGAGGCACAGATTCTCCCACAATAAGCTGTGTGAACGAGTCCCCCCCCCCTCAAGCCAAATGTGCAAAAAATTCTCAATTAGTTGTCTTTATTTGGTGAACACTATGGGGTACTGAAGTCCTCTATAGAATTATGGCAGGGAATCCAGGCTCTTCACCCGCTTATTAGCATTCTCGCAGGGCTGGAGTACAGCTGATAGCCGACTGTTGCCTCCTCCGAGAGCCGTCGGTGGGACCCCTGCCCTGGATTCTGCTTTGTCCTTTTTCATTCCCATCTCAACCAGCAGGAAGTGCTGCCTTACGTTCAAAGCATTCTGGGGGTACCCTCATTCCATTCACCCTTTGCAGAATGGACAGGCCCCTGTCTTCTTTGTTACTAGAGCCAAAAATAACTGTTGTAATAGATCAAGTGAGAGGGAGGAAGCCACATGAGCTAGCCTCAACTTCTTTCCTTGCTGAATCTTTCTTCCACATCTTTTTTTTTTTACCCTGGACTTTCATCAGCTACCCTTTGCAAGAAAGAGAAATCTACAAAATCTGCCCATCTATCAAGGAAAATATTCTCTGCTCTGGATTGGGCTTGGTAGATCTCGAAGTGTTGTCTTTGTTAGTCACTTAGGATCTTCTCGGCTGAGGATAATGGATATTGATTGTACACTCACCAGAAGGACAATACATTTTGATGATAAGGTGAAGAAATATCACCGCTTTTACTAGCTGGAATCCTAAAGGGTTGAAAAGAAACAATAACACAGAAAAAAGGCCCAGGCAACCCATACTATTGAGATAACTAACAACCACCAGCATTCATTAAGGATAATTCCTCCCTGGCTTCAGGAAATTATTTTGTTGTGCAGCCAGATAAATAATTATGATCTAAGAAGTCCCCCTGCCACAGCCCAATATCGGCTGGATAGAATCTGGTGAAGTTGAAGACCAAAGGTGAATTGCATCCCGAGACATGAAAACTGGTACAGCTACTCTCTGTGCCTAACAACAGCTAATTACATCTCCCATCAAATTTACTCCAAACCAAATAAGCCAGGTAGAATCAAAATGAACTAAGATTGAGCCACATGAGGGCAGGAATGCGCAATATCATCATTTGTTCATATGTGGCCCACCCAGAAGGCACCTCCTGGCTATTTTTTAACCTAGTTGGCATTAAAAAATGATATTTTTTGACATGTACTACTTCACACTATGCTGTCTGGTCCTTCTGCCATGCTTCATTTCACTGTAGAGAACTACTTGCCCCATCCAGTTGGCTTCTGTGCTGCTGCAAGTCACCTTGAGATGGGTGGCATATCATTTTAATAATAAAAAAAAGAAATAATGTTTGGTAGAAATATCTCCTGATCATTGCTCTGGACAGCCATTTTGATTAACAAATCAGTTAATGGAACAGTTAAAAAATTTGTAATCATTGAAAATAAATCATTGATGAAAAGGTAGTCCTGAATTTTTCCTTTTAGAAGTTCTTTGATGGAAGAATGGAATAGTGAGACATACACTTGTTTTGGTTTAGGTTCTTTGGTTTAACCGAGAGAAAAATGAGGATCTGCCATTTTCTCTCTCCAGCCCAAGTAGCAGGAAATATGCCATAAAAGTGTACCTTCTTTCTTTCTTTTTGCTGATCCAGGAGGAGTGAAAGGGTGGGGGGACAGAAATCTACCAATCAGGGCTGTGGTAAGCACAGTTTGGACTAAATATCTGGTCATCTCATAAGTTGGGCTGAAATCCAGAAAAGGATTTCTTAAACTGACTTCATTTTCACCTGATAACATGCAGGCTGCAGTGCAGAGATGTCCCAAGTCCAAATGAAGTCGATGTGATTGGGTGCCATCAAAACCAATTGGAAGATGCTCCTCAAATTGCATTTCATTTCTCAATCAAGAGCAATTTACTTGAACAGTATATCTCTCAAATTATACCCAGAACTGAACATACTTTTGTTTGATTTTCACTCTCCTCCAAACTTTGCAATTTATTGCATCCCAAAAGAAGGGATCAAAATGTGTTTTATCTACATGTAATCCTTGACTCACGACCACAACAGAGCCGACATTTTCTGTTTTATGACCTTTCTTGTCACACTTGTTAAGCGAATCACTGCAGGACTATATGCATCCATAGATTTACAAAAATAATTGCAGATCAATGTCACATCAGGATTGAACAAATATATGAATTAATGTATGATGCAAACCAGAACTAGCTTGATCCTTCCCTCTCTGTTTCCCTCCTTCAGTGAACTGAAGAATAGCTTTATTTAAACTTTCTGCCTGTTGAACTGTTGAAATCAGGTCTACTAGCATACTACAGAACATCTGCTGAAGTCCTAAGCTGGCAGATGATCCATGGCAGGGGTTCCCAAACTTGGCAACTTGAAGACTTGTGGGCTTCAACTCCCAGAATTCTCCAGCCAGCAGAGCTGGCTGGAGAATTCTGGGAGTTGAAGTCCACAAGTCTTCAAGTTGCCAAATTTGGGAACTCCTGATTCATGGTATATCTCCAGAGCCTTTTGATCTTCCCAGTTGCCACATCTTCCAAATGAAGAATTCTATATGTGCTAAGAAGACTGCTGCTGTTGTAATCTTAAGCAAAGACTATTGTAAGGGTGAAGTTTCGTTCTCCGAGCTTGTGGGTTGGTTTCTGAATGTAGTGTTACCAGGCTAGGTAACATTTTCAGTAGAGTTTAGGGTTACACTCTAAGATTTACCTAGCCAGGTAATGAAACATTCGAAACCAATCCCCAAGCTTGGAGAATGACTCAGATCCTGCACCCGAGCTACAGATATTTGTCACTATTGCAAACTATTGTTTGTAGTGGCATATTACAGTTTTATTTTTACTGTCAGACTTGCAAAGGAACATTGGGTGGAGAACATTCTAGAATAGGTAACCCATACTCTCCACCATCAAGTCTCCCCTCCCACAAACATTTTTTGCATTCTATGACTACTTTTTTTTTAAAAAAAGTGATGACATGTTTTCCCATCAGTCTGAGGGATTCTGTTGTGTGGGAATAATACTAAATCAATCAATTAAGCGAAGACTTTCTCCACTACCTTAAAAAACGGTAGAAACTAATGGTGTTGTCCATGGGTCTTTTCTACTCATCCCATTCCTATAACCAGCAATCCTTCCAAGATACCATCTGTCCTCCAAATCTCAGAAGAGTTGTACAATATTTCTCTAGCGCATTCCAGGCATGCACAACTCATAGAGGTGAAATAAAAACAATTGTGGGCTGCAAAGGATTAGCTGGTATGTTGATCATCTGCTCAAGGTTAGGGAAGATGTGGCAACAATGGAGCCCCTCAGTGTTGGTGAGACCTGGAGGCATTGGAGGTATTGGTGGCGGTAGCAGATCCTTTTTGGTGGCATAACATTTAGTGGTGGTGAATTCTTTTTGATTTTTTTAAAGTGCCTATAGGCCTTATTTTTGTATAGATCTATTCCAGAGGAACCTGAAGGCACATAGGTTGGTAATGGATCCAGAATGCATGGAAATTTGGCTTACAGACTGTTTTCAACATTTAAAAAAATAATAATAGAGTGACATTGTCATAGGAATAGATTGAGGTATGTGATTCCAGCTATGTGTTTGTTTGTTTGTTAGTATGTGTGTGTGTGTGTGTGATGTGTATGTATTATGTGTTATGTGTCTGTGTGTGTGTTATGTGTCTCTGTGTGTGTATTGGATGCCTCTTGAGGAAGTCTCTGATCACTATCTTCACTGAAGATTTTAACATCAAACATATTAGAAACTGCAAGAAAGATCAATGATCCATTAATAAGATCACATACATTGTGAAGCAGTTTTCAAAACCTAGTAAACTGATTTTTATGGTCACTTCATATTTGAAAATCTTAGCCGTCTGCATTAATTTTGACGTTCCTATTTTCAGTGGGAAAAATTTGCCCATGTGTTTACATATTAGGAAGACAGTAAAACACAATTTTGTGAAATACTGTCTTCTATTTATACTAAAACTATGTGGTTGAAATCACTGTTTCAAACTTTTAAAAGCATATTCTGTAATGCACGCATGCACATGCACATATACGTACACATACACATACACAAACCCATACACACAACACACCGACAACTCTTTCTTGTGCTGCATGAATGTCTTTTCAAAGGAAGAGGGTATTTGCTGCTGTAGGGAAAACTCTGCATTGACTAAATTAACAGGTTCTCTTATCAACTATTATAAGCCTTGAAGTCTAATTAATTTAGTGCTGATCAATACCCTTGAATGAGGCATTGATTTCTGGGGGTTTAATGTATTTTTCCCTCCCTCTCAAGGAAGAGGGATAGAATTGCATTCTGTCTGCTTTGCTCTGATGTTCTTTGAGAAGAAAGGCAAGCTCACATGGTTTGGGGCCAGTTTGTCTTTCAACTTCTAGATCCTAGGTGACAAGGTAGAGATTTCAAGTTTGTAATGGATTATCTCTAATATATTCTTGAATGTTGACACAGAAGTTTGGCCTTTAAAGACTTTAAAGAAGGGGATCTTCGGTTATGATCACTATTGCTTCTCTCCCCCTTCGTAGCCAAGCCTTTCTTTCTGAGTGATATCCTCTAAACCAGGGGTCTCCAACCTTTGCAACTTTAAGTCTGAAGGACATCAGCTCCCAGACTTCTCCAGCCAGCTTTGCTGGCTGGAGAATTCTGGGAGCTGAAGTCCTTCAGACTTAAAGTTGCAAAGGTTGGAGACCCCTGCTCTAAACTACTAACATGAACACAGCACCCATCTAGCAACCTGTTTGGTTTTTTGGGGGAATTTTATTTAAATTATTACTTGGAAATTTTGACTTGAATGCCAGAGAGGGAGGGGATCTTTGTAAACAAAAAAAAATATCAACAGATATACATATTGGGGGGGGGGGGGGAGCAGCAACAGAATTCTACAGGTAAGATGCACACACGCCCATTATTTTCCTTTGAGTCTAAATCGGGACTGAAAAGGAATTATGAACTTATAAATGAAAATTATGTTCAAATCAATTTTATAAGGATCCACGCATATTGGCTTTTTGCAGTACTCAGAGTATCCAGACTGAAAGTGCCAAGTCTTGTCATTTTGCAGTAAGGTTAGAGAAAATACTAACAAAGATAAGATCTAGGGGTGACATGATAGCAGTCAACCAATATCTGAGGGGCTGTCACAGAGAGGACAGGGTCAATTTATTCTCCAAAGCACCTGAGGGTAGGGCAAGAAGTCATGGATGGAAGATTATTAAACCTAGAAATAAAGAGAAAGTTCCTGTCAATGAGAACAACTAATCAGGGGAACGGCTTACCTCCAGAAGTTGTGGATGCTCCACAACTCCACAGGTTTTTAAGAAGAGATTGGACAGCCATTTGTCAGGCATGGTATAGGGTCTGCCTGACCAAAGAGTTGGACTAGAAGACCTCCAAGGTTCCTTTCAACTCTGTTATTTTGTATTCTGTACACTGTCTCATTTCCAAAGATAGAAGGAAGTTTGGACCTCAGCATGGTCACCAGAGATCAATGAACACTTTCCTTGGCTGGCATGACCACAGGAATTCCACATGTGTATTGTCACATTGCCATGCAGCCTTATTCATATTTTTACTCATAAACAGCTCCCTCTGGTTTGTTTCTAAGTACAAACACATTTATACGCCACCTCAGTTCTTCTAATGTTTATGAATTACTTAGGGCTTTCCCCAAGGACACGATAGTGTCATAAGATAACCTAAAAGGTAAATTACAGGAATATTAGATAAAAACCATCTCCTGCAAACAAATGTCCAGGAATAGTTGTTATTAGCCTTGTGGCAAGAAATGGAGCCACCTGGGCCTTAATTTGAACAAAACTATGGAAAAGTCTCTTCTTGAAGTCAGCCTTACTTGCACTCTGGCCACAACTTAAAGATGCAGTTTGGTCCAGGAGAGGAGAGGGCCTCTTAAGCTATAGATAATTTTGTGTCTTCAAGTTGACTCCTGGAGAAATCATTGTTTTTGAAAATGGTTCTCTGTTTCTTCCTATGGGTGAGAAAGAGTGACTGGTGCAAGGGTACACAGCTGACATTGTGCCTAAGATGGGACTATAACTCACGGTCTCCCAATAGCAACCAGAAGATGCTGAAAATTGTGTTTAGCATAATTGGAAGGACTGTAGAGCAGTAGAGCTATACTTGTTGGGGGGTAGTGTGTGTTTGTGTGTACTTGAGGCATTTGAACACTTCCCAAATATTCCTGTTCTGCAAGTCTTCCTGTATTGTGCAGAATTCTGATTTATGGGTATCCTCAGTTATACGTAAACCTCTTGGCACATTCAGCCAAATGCAGTGACAAACCTTTTCAAACTTCCCCCTCGATGGAAGAAGCTTAGTCAACCACAGCTGGTGATTGTGGACATGTTGGGGGAAGGAACAGAGTTTATTGGCCTGATCCTCATTCGTGGGTTCAGTTTAATAATAGAAATTATTATTGTTGTTATTGGTTGTAGTCAGCACAATGTTTACACTGGATTTAGCATTTTTAATCCAACTATCCAGTCCTTCCCAAGATGATGAGATAGTCAGATTTGATCTATTTATATCCTACTTTTATTAGTTGTATAAATAACTTAAGGCAGCAAACCCACACAATATTTCATTCTCTTTTTAGTTTTCCACAGCAACAACCCTGTGAGGTGGGTTCAGCTGAGAGAGAGAGAGTGAGAGAGAATGAGAGAGAGAGAGGTAGGTAGGTAGGTAGGTAGGTCCAAAGTTACCCAGCCAGCTTTCATGTCTAAGGCAGGACTAGAACTCACAGCCTCCTGGTTTCAAGCCTGGCACCTTAACCGCTAGCCAGTGATGGCAAATGTTTTTGCTCTCCTGTGCTAAAAGCACACACAACTGTGTGCCCGCATGCCTGCACCCATAATGCAATGTGCATGCAGGGGGGGGGCATGTCCTGCACCCCCGGCACCCCAATTTGGGCCTAGTAGGCCTCCTTTTTCATTTTATTCGATTTGTATAACCGTACCTCTCTCCCCTGGGGGACTCAGGGACTCCTTGCAGCCTCCCGGGAGCAAAAATTGGCTGTGGGGCATGCTCCCCCACCCCTGCGCATGTGCATGTGACCCCTGTGAATGCGCAGGCAGCCCCATGCATGTACATGCAGCTCCCGCATGCACTCCCACCCATGCATGGCAGAGACCCTAAAATCAGCTGGCCATTGGGAGGCGCATGTGCATGGGCTGTGGAGCTGAGCTGAGGCGACAGCTCCCATGCCTTTAGAGAGGGCTCTGCATGCCACCTGTGGCATGCGTGCCATAAGTTCGAAATCATGGCACTAGGCCAATAATTTCTTATTATATTGGGGGCATCTCTTTAAATGGAGCATGCCCTTGGTCCCTGTGAGACTTCTGACACCTACCTGGCACTCTTTTCTGTGCTGTGTAGAAATGAAAAGCCTTGTGGAATGTCTTTGTTGCTGCTGAAGTGGCTGTTTTTAGGATTATTTATGGCTGACTATTCGGTTTGGGGGATTTTGCATTTTTAATTCTAAACTACTCAGGGAAATGAATCAGAAAAGTGGGGTGCACAAAAAACAAACAAGAGCTTGCTTTGTGAGATTTATTGTTAATAAGAAGTATGGCAGGAGGATGAGCTGACTTTTGATGAAACGCACTTATATTGGACCCATGTGGCGTTGTGGCTTAGAGGCTTGACAAGTTTAGGTTTATTTTTAATCACAAGAACTCACCAGATGCTTTTGGACCAGGTGTTGTCTCTCTTCTTGGTCCATCCCACTTGGTCCAGCAAGGTTGGTGCTGGATAAAATGAGAGGCAATCTCCACTTGGCTTCCTTGAGTTCCTGAGGTAAAGATGGAGTAGAACAATTAAGAAATAATAGAAACACAAAGTCTCCTCACTGTAGCCTTACACCCCAAATATTAAGAGTGATCTCTGTCCACTAAAAGGCAACCTACTCCTCACTTTGCACTTTTGTGCATCCGAGCCATTCTGCAGGAACTTCACCTGCTGTGTCCTTGTGGTACTATCTTCTGCAACCAGGCAGATGCTATTGGGATGCAGATCAGGAGAGTTTCAGTCCAGAACACCTGGCAGTGGGAAGGGGGTGATAATGCTGAAACTTCATCATTCCTAATGATCCCACTGTAGATCTCTAATTAAAGAGAATGTAAAACCACTAATTCAGCAAAGATGTTGTATGCCCCAGTGATTGTATTCAAAAATCACACCAAACAGTCAGCCTCACAAAGAAGTGGACATAGTTGCTTGAGTACACCCTAATATGATTTCCTTCTTTTCTGGTTATTCTAATATTTATTTACTTTATTTACTATTTAATTTATTTAGTTTATTTAATTTATTTAGTTTATTTAGTTTATTTAGTTTGTCAAACATGAACAAGATAACAGGTGTAAGAATAAACATGGACATGAACACGAATAAATGTTTATAGACCTCTTAGGAATGGGATGTGGTCCATGGTAGACAGTTTAAAGTTAAAGTAATGGGGATTTGTGTTATATTTGTGTTGATTGGCTAGAGCTGTAATGGCGAACCTATGGCACTTGTGCCACAAGTGGCACATGGAGCCATTTGTCAGGGCATGCGAGGCATTGCTCTGTCAACTGGCCAGTGCACATGTGCGCGCTGGCAAGCTGACTTCGGCCTTCTTTTGAGTCTGTTTTTCGCACTTTGAAGGCTTCCTTGAAGCCTCCGGAGTGCGAAAAACCGGCCCTACAGGCACACCGGAAGTTCAGGAATGAACTTCTGGTTTGGCCATAGGGCCATTTTTTGCCCTCCAGAGCTTTCAGGGGCCCTCAGGAGGATAAAAACTGGCCCTACAAGCAAACCAGAAGTAACTCCTGGTTTTTCCATAGGTCTGTTTTCCACCCTCTGGAGCCTTCTGGGAAGGCTCCTGAAGGTTCCGGAGGTCAAAAATCGGCCATATGGACAAACTGGAAATCACCATTCCCGAACTTCTGGGTCTCCTGTAGGTCTGTTTTTTGCCCTCCACAGGCTTTAGGGAAGCCCCTGAAGCCTCCAGAAGGCATCTGGGGGCACAGGGGGCTGTTTTAGCTCTCCCCAGGCTCCTAGAAAGCCTCTGGAGCCTGGGGAGGGTGAAAAAACAGCACCAAAAGCCGGGGGAATGTGCCTAGCATTATGGGTGTGGGACGCCCATGCATGAAACCCCTGCACTCCCCCCGCTTTTGGCACGGGAGCCAAAAACGTTTTGCCATCACTGGGCTAGAGGCTTGGGCAGGCACCAAAAATTTATCCAAATTTATCCACGATGTTGCACAAATGATCTGCTAAATCTTTATCTGATTTAGTTATGCCGGTTGTGTGAAGCTACAAAGATCATACAAGTCCCGTCCCCCACAGTTTACGTATAAAGAATATGTATAATTGTATAATTCCTCTAAAAAAGAAGTGCCTTATGAACAATGAGATTTTAAAGAACAGGAAAGGATCTTACATAGCCTCAACACCTTTTGCTACAAATATGGGATAACCTTGGCAGAATTATGCTAGCAACAAAGAGTGGTGGGAATTAACCCCCCTTAAATACTTACAAATCAGCTTAAATTTCAGCTCTCTGTCCTAAAAGAGACTAGTCAGACCTTGCAACGGTTATACACCCACCTCCTTTATTCCCAATCACCCCCTGTCCAGCAGGCTGGCCCGCCAATAGTTTGATTCTTTTATTAAGGGTCTTTGCCTGGACAAAGCTCTACAAAATAGATTTTGTATTCTCTCTCCCCCTCCCATGCATTTCCCATTCTTTTCCTGCCTAAATATAGAAAACCAAACATGATTATTGCAATAATAGTAGTAGTTACCATCATCATCATCATCACCCAATTTTATATGTAAGGTTTTGAATTAAAGATAGAAAAGATCTGAATATTTTGCTAAATTCAATCCTTAATCTCCCTTGGAAGGGGTAGGAACTGGACTATTGAAAGAGGAAACTGGATGAGTTTCCACAGACTTTTACAAAAGGTCTTTATTGGGGAAATGGCTTGGGCAAACTCTTCTAATATGAGTCACCCGCCTTCAAATCATTAATTGCCCCTTTTTCCTTTACTAAGGACAATGTAAATACCCTTCCATAATGTTGCTGACTATTGTGAGGACAGAGCCAGTTTGTCGCTACTAAAAGGTGGGTGTTTTGTGTGTGTGTGTGTTGTGTGCACGTGAGGATGTGGGGGTATGGTTTTTTTTTTAAAATCCAAGCTGACAATGTAAAAGAATGAAAAGCTGTCTAGACTTAAATCTGTTTATCAACTGGGCCAAAGTTCCTGAGTAGCAAAGTTGAAGAAAGAGATCAGCTAGGGCAGAAACCCACCAAAACAATCAACAGTAGCCATTTCCAGTCCAGAATTATTAGCTCTTCTCACTTGTGTTTCTGTTAGGGAAAAATAGACCAAGGCATGTAAAAAAAAAAATTCAGTGTGTTACGTAGTATGTGACATACTCAGATTTTTTTAAAATAGCAATATTAATGTGAATATTATGTTAGCTATTATATAGTTGCATGTGACACACACAGACACACACACACATATATATGTGTGTGTGTGTGTGAGTTTTATGAGCTGATAATTGGGGCCTAATAATAACAGGTTGTTGTGAAACAATTACATATATATATATGCTAGTTTTTATAAGCTGATCAATAAATTTAAATTTGAGAGACCAAGATAGATCTATTTCGAGCTTATTAGCTCTCATCAGTTGGCCACACCCCACTGGGATTCGAACCGGGGCTGTAATGTATCTAAGGCAGAAGCCTAGCACTCCAGCCTAATCGGTTCTACCCTGTTTCATCAGCTAATCCAGGAGTATTTAGTATAGATAATTGTTACCACAACATCCTGTAAGGGCCCCAATTAAGGGAGGAGACATGCTGTTTCCCTCTCTGCCTGTCGGCTCATCACCAGAGACCATCTAGACAGAGAACCATTTTTTAGTTACGTTGTGTAATATTTTTTAGATATGTGCTAGTTTTTATGAGCTGATCAATAAATTTAAATTTGAGAGACCAAGATAGATCTATTTCGAGCGTATTAGCTCTCATCAGTTGGCCACACCCCATTGGGATTCGAACCGGGGCTGTAATGTATCTAAGGCAGAAGCCTAGCACTCCAGCTCAGACCACGCTTTACTCACACTATATATATAGTGACTATTATATTAGTTATTATGTTAATGTGATTATTATGTTAGGGACACAGTGGCTCAGTGGGTAAGACGCATGCCCACAGATATGGCTCCGTTTGCCACCTGTGGCATGTGTGCCTTTGGTTTGCCATCACAGTCTTAGGGTGATATTTGGTACCAATGTTCTCTAACATTTCTCATCAAATTGTAGACAATGCAAAGCTGGGGGATGGGTATTGGTTTCTATGCCCCAACTTTGTAGTCTGCCAATTTGAAAAATAGGCTCAAGATTGAAAGGATCTTGATCGATTTGAACATTTGGTCCCATCCCCCCAAAAATAAGTGAGGTCCTGCACTTTAGAAAAACAGGTGCAGAAATATGTGCAGAAATATAGCATAGGAAACAACTGACTCAGCAAATGCATGTGTGAGAAGGATCTGTGAGAAGACCACAGATTATAAAGGAGACCACAGGGTACCTCAAGGACAGTTAAAGCAGAAATATATTGTCAGTATTGTGGGATCTGATAGTATTACTCTATGCTGCTTTTGGTTAGACTTCACCTGGAATACTGTGGTTCAGTTGTGGTTGCCAAAGTGCAAAGAGCTGGAAAAAATCCCAAGGAGACAAAAATGATAGAGAGCACGGAGGCTAAATCCTAAGGAAACTGGGCATGTTTTATTGAAAGGAGAGAATGGGAGGACATTGTTCTAATATCTGAAGGGATGTCACAGAAAAGTGGATATGAACTTATTTTATTTCCATAGGCTAAGAAAATTTATAGAAGGAGTTTATAGAGGAGGTTTTAAACAGGCATATCCAAATCTCCCTATATAAAAACAGCTGTGTGTGTGTGTGTGTGTGTGTGTGTGTGTGTGTGTGTGTGTGTTGCAGCAGAACACTGGAACGCCTCGAGCAATTTCAACCAAACCTGGTACACAAATGACTTACTCTCTGGAAACAAATACTGTGAGGGTAAGTCACCACAAGCCCCCCAGCCCACGGGATGTGTGTCTGTTAAGATACAGCCTGTTGTGCCTTAAAATGGCTTCTATTGTACTGCCATAAAATGGCTTCTACTGTACAACACAGTGGAGTTGCCATGGTAACAGATTCACAGTACTCCACAAGGGGGCTCCCTCTGGTAAGGGGGACAATCCAACATTAGAAATTACGTTTGGTCCAGACATTTTTTTCCTATAAATAAATACCTGGGCAACGCTGGGTTATCAGCTAGTTTCAAATAAAGAGAAACTTTATAATTATGAGAACTATTCAGTAGTGGAAAAGCCTGCCTTCTGGAATTATTGATGTTCGGTCTCTGGATGTTTTCAAGCAACGACTGAATGGATATTTTTCTAGGATGGTATGAGGCTTCTTGACAGGGCAGGAAGATGGACAACCTTCCAGATACAATTCCATGTTTCAATGGATTATTACCCATATAATCTAATAACCCCCTCTTTGAATTAAATCTGGAAATACATTGGTTATGAACTGGATTAGATCATAGCTTCAAATAAAGAACTACATTCTGCAATAAAGAGCCCAGCAGATGTCGACCTGCAACACTTGTGTATATGGACTAGCTTTGTATTTATTGTGTTGGAGTAGCTCTTATTTTATTGTGAGGAGGAAGAAAAATTGTTATGATACTGCAGGGTCCTTTTGTTTTGGAAGTAAATAAAAAAGCAAAAAAGGATCCCCCCAGATTGAAATGAATGACTAACAGTGCAATCCTATACATGTTTCAGCAGATGTAATCCTATACTGAGTTCAGTGGGTTTTAATCTGCAAATTGGATTACAGTTTAATGTTTAACCTCCTTTGGGGGCACCTGCTGAAGACTTCTCTCTTCTGTATGCCTTCTCTTTAAGAATACTGTGTGTTTATGTGTCTGTCTGTCTGTCTGTCTGTCCGTCCGTCCGTCCGTCCGTCCGTCCGTCCGTCCGTCCATCCATCCACCCACCCACCCACCCACCCATCCACCCACCCACCCACCCACCCACCCACCTACCTACCTACCTACCTACCTACCTACCTACCTACCTACCTACCTACCTACCTACCAAATCCTGGGTTGGAATACATTCTCCCAGTATTGAAAACCTCTTCAAAGGCTAGGAGAGCTGAGAGAATAAAATCTCTCTTGTCCACTCATCATCAATTTGTTTTGTTTCTCCCTCACCTTTTAAATATTGGAGTCCTGACTACGAAGGGATGGCACTGATCATGTTACCCAGTTGAGTAACAAAACATCTACAAACAAACAACCAAGCTCAGAGAGGTTCAAGAATTCCACCGTTCAATACAATACAATGCAATACAAAGCAGAGTTGGAAGGGACCTTTGAGGTCTTCTAGTCCAACTTCCTGCCTAGGCAGGAGCCCTATGCCATTTCAGACAAATGGCTATCCAACATCTTCTTAAAGACTTAATAATAATAATAATAATAATTTATTAAATTTCTAAACCGCCCCTCTCCCCGAAGGGACTCGGGGCAGTGTACAGGAAAATTAAGAACATCTAAAAACATAACAATACATACATAATTAAAACCAAATTAAATAATTACCCTGTACTAAAATTTATAAAATATTAAAACTGTATCCCATTAAAACCTGATTAAACAATTTGGGCTACAGACTGGGGCGAGGAGCATAAATTAGGCCAAGCCGGCCTGATGGAACGGATAGGTCTTTACTTTTTGGCTGAAGGAGCGGAGGTCCGTAGTAGTTCTAATATCGGGGGGGGAGGGGTAGGTCGTTCCAAAGGGTCGGGCCCATCACAGAGATGGCCCTTCCCCTGGGCATCGCCCGCTGGCATTGCCTAACGGACGGCACTCGGAGAAGTCCCTCTCTGTAGGAGCGAATCGGCTGAAGGGACGTATGGGGCAGAATACGATCCCACAGATAACTAGGTCCTGTGCCATGTATAACTTCTGGAGGCAAACTGTTCCACTGGTTAATTGTCCTAACTGTCAGGAAATTTCTCCTCAGTTCTAAGTTGCTTCTCTCCTTGATTAGTTTCCACCCATTGTTTCTTGTCCTGCCCTCGGGTGCCTTGGAGAATAGTTTGACTCCCTCTTCTTTGTGGCAGCCCCTGAGAAACTGGAACACTGCTATCATGTCTCCCCTGGTCCTTCTTTTCATTAAACTAGATGTTCAACCCTGAGCTACACCTATTCCCTTGTATTGGTATCTTATCTGTCATATCGTTCTTCAAATTTCCTCCACAAAAACACTGGATTGCGTTTGAACCATTACAAAATTCAATAATTAAAGACAATGGGGGGGGGGGGTGCGTGATGGGCTGTGGGAACTGTAAAGAGGAAAGTGTAGGCAGAACAGCTTTTAATGGCTTTGCTTTAAAGACTACACATTTTGGAAGATGGAAGGATCAACTGGTGGACTAGACAGAGAAAGAATGAGAAGAAAGTGTAGTCAGATTTACATTCCCCCCCCTCCCCTCGTAAATGTTGTTTGCTTTTTTTCATCTTTTTTTCCATACCTGGAGGTTGATCCATAGTTTGATGGACTATATTCTGAATAACATTCTGTAGTCCTTTGTACTCTATCAAAAATCTCTCAATGGTTTTTAAAAAGTGAGAAATTAAGAAGAAGGCTTCCCCTTTTATGCTCTAAACCAGGGGTGGACAAACTTTGCAACTTTAAGTCGGAAGGACTTCAGCTCCCAGACTTCTCCAGCCAGCAAAGCTTCTTCTCCAGCCAGCAAACTTTGCAACTTTAAGTCGGAAGGACTTCAGCTCCCAGACTTCTCCAGCCAGCAAAGCTTCTTCTCCAGCCAGCAAACTTTGCAACTTTAAGTCGGAAGGACTTCAGCTCCCAGACTTGGGAGCTGAAGTCCTTCCGACTTAAAGTTGCAAAGTTTGCCCATCCCTGCTCTAAACTACTGTCCTTAGAATCCTTCTGGACAACTATTCAATTAATGGAACTAAGTTCTTATTTATAAAATACAGAAATCCTTAACACTTTCTTATTAGGCAATTAAATATTTACACTATTTCATAATTTACGGAAGACCAGCAATTTTAATTGGTAAAGCTGTCAATTCAAGACGTGTTTGCTTTGTTTTTGCTTCGTTTTTTCTGCCCATCTGTTATAGTAATAGAACAGTGAAATATTATCTTATTAAAGTCATACAATTACTGCTATAGTGAGAGAGCAAAGGAAATGCTACCTTGTTAAAATGCCAGGATTTTAAATGGGATGTTTTTACTTGCAGTAAAAGTCATATCAGTTTAAGAGTTGGTGATGTAAACTTACTTTTAACGCAACAGTTAGCTTTCAAGGATATATGGTACATGGCAAAATAGCAGTAACTGTGAAAGGGATCTTGGAGTCCTAGTGGACAACAATTTAAATATGAGCCAGCAGTGTGCAGCAGCTGCCAAAAAAGCCAACACAGTTCTAGGCTGCATAAACAGAGGGATAGAATCAAGATCACGTGAAGTGTTAATACCACTTTATAATGCCTTGGTAAGGCCACACTTGGAATACTGCATTCAGTTTTGATCACCATGATTTAAAAAAGAGACTTTAGAAAGAGTGTAGAGAAGAGCAATAAAGATGATTAGGGGTCTGGAAACTAATCATATGAAGAACGATTATAGGAATTGGGTATGCCTAGTCTAATGAAAAGAAGAATTAGGAGTGACACATTAACAGTGGTCCAGTATCTAAGAGGTTACCCAGACAGAACCAAAAGCAATGGGTAGAAACTAAACAAGGAGTGAACCAATCTATAAACAAGGAGAAATTTGTAGACAGAACAATTAATTGTATTATATTAATTATTGTATTGTATTAATCAGTGGAATGGCTTGCCTTCAGAAGTTGTGGGCGCTCCATCACTGGAGGTTTTTAAGAAGAAATTGAACAACCATTTATCTGAAATGGTATAGGGTCTGCTGCTGGGGGTGGGGGTGAACTAGACTATCTCCAAGGTCCCTTCCAGCTCTATTCTGATTCTAACTGAGTTTACTGCACAACTTTTAATTTTACAGGGATTATCCTATTTTACATATGTAATGATTGCACTGCACTGTTGAACTGGTTATCTATTATGGTACTTCCCTGAGAGCAACCATATTGGATCTTCATGGGAATTCATATCCTTAATCTATCCTTTGGTTATCAGAGAACAATGATAGCAATACATACATAACTGCAAGACCAACTCAATTATTATGCTTATGATACATTGGGCAAAACCTTAGCAGGACTACATAGATAATATTATTATATAGACCCTCTTCATTATTTTTAATTAAAATACAACCAGGAGTTTCTGCACTGAAACAATTGAATGTATTCTCCCCCAACTCATCCCCATAGAGCTGTCCTTTGCATGCTTATTACAAACAAATCACTGCTCAATAAGTTATATGTATAGAGCATGGAGAGCCAGGATGGTCTAGTGGTAAAAGCATCAGGCTAGAAACCAGGATATTGTGAGTTCTAGTTCCATCTTAAAGCATGAAAGCTGGCTGAGTAAACTTGGACCAATCATTCTCTTCAGCCCAACCCATCTCACAAAGTTAGTTTTGTGGGGCAAATAGGAGGAAGAAGGAATATTAGGTATGTTTGCTAGCCTTGAGTTATTTATAAAAATAATAAAGGTAAGATAAATAAACACACACACACACACATATACACACACGCCAGCACACCCACACACAGAGGCTAAAAGTAATTGCACACCTATGTGGCAAAGGAAGTATACGCATAAGAAGAGGAGGAAGAGAGAAAGGTATAGGAGACAAGGAGGAAGGCAACATCATGGTAATTACCATTACAATGCAACTGAGTACAGCAATCTTCCCCATAAAACCCTTTCTATTAAGGATGCTCTGTTCAACACAGCCTCCCGGGTCACCTCCAGAGCTGATAACCTTTCCAGCAGACAAATGCATGTCAAATTGTCTCATCTAATTAAAAAGCACAGGGAGGTGTGTGGAGAGAGAGAAAGAGAGAGAGGAGAGAATACCAGCACACTTCAGGAGTCTGGTGGGCTTTCCTCCCCTCCAGGGGCTGTAGTTCCTATGTTTGCTCTGGGAGAAACTGAGTCACTTAACATTTCAATAGGTTAATCAATCAGCAATTAAAGGGAGAAAATTGGTTAACTGGGCAACAATTAACATGACACTCCATTAAGCACACATTTCTAATTGCCACAGCTGTGAGGAGGGGGGGAAAATTAGCACAAGGGGTGCAAATACCTCCAAATGGATGGTTGGGGAGAGTTTGGGGGGGGGGTACAAGGCCAGAAGAAACAAAGGGTGTCATTGCTTACTTGAACAGGCTTAGTCTCAAAAGCAGATGGTATATTTAGCTACAGGAAAAGTGGAAAACTTTGAAGCTTTTCCTCAGGAAGAGGGAGAAGGGGAAATTTTCCAAAAGAGAGCAGCCTTTAAGCCATTTTAAAGACCTATGGAGTTTGGTGGGGCTTCCTTCCAGCTCCAGCTACAAGAACTGCTGCCCTTTTGAACAAGGGGTATTATTGGAGATTCATGAATGCTACATGGTGCCAAGTGGGGACAAAGAAACTTTTGGGATCTCTCGCATTGCTGGAAAACGCAAGGGTCATGCAGCCAAGTTGAGTAGCCAGAGATTCTGGACAGCCAAAAGGTATTAACTGCTCACCCAAGGACTAATTCATTTACAAAATAGTCCTGCAGCTACATATCTTTGAAAAAGAGAGCAAGAAATAGACTTATAGGGTTGGAAGGGGCCTTGAAGATCTTCTAACCCAATCCTTTAGCTAAGGTGGGAGATCTTATTCCATCCTGGACAAAGGATTGTCCAATCTTTTATTGAAGACATCCATAGATGCATCCATAAGAATATCCACAGCTCTGGGAGTAAAGCTGTTTCACTGATTGATTGTTCTCACTGTGAGGAAATTCCTCCTTAGTTTCAGGTTGGATGTCCCTCTGATCAGTTTCCACCCATTGCTTCTTATCCTGATCTCTGCTGCTTTGGAGAATAAATTGACTTTTCCCTGCGACAGCCCTTCAAGTACAAATAAATTCATAAAAAGTCTCTTGTTTAATAAGAGCCTTGAAATCAGTGGCATAAGAAGGCAAGGCAGGCTTTCTGATCTTATGAAGGATGGCACCCATTCTCTGGAAAACACCCTGGATTGGAGGAGGGTGGTAATAGCAATATTAGGCATAATGTCTGCACATTTCCCTCTCACCACTAGTTGTCCAAAAAGACCTAGGGTCTCTGCATCTCTTTACTGCCACCTCAGGGTCATCTAGACATTTACAGTCCAGGTATAGTATGCTTAAATATTTCATTGCACTGAGAAATAAAATGTCCCATGCTCATTTTACAATGGCCAGGAAACATATGTCAAAAGCATTTTTAAACAAAAATTTGTAGTACACTTTACAGTTTTAAGAAAAAACTGACCTGGATTATAGGACCCCCAAATCCAGGCTTGGATATTCCCAAGAAGCATTATCCTCTTTATCCATCTCCCTGTCAAGTGTTTCTTTCTGGCCTTAATTACCAACCTTTCAGCCAATTGTACAGAAAGGAAGAGAGCTGTATTGTCTCAAATAATATCAACTCAGTGGTGGAATGCAGCCGATACACCCTGGTACGGGCATACCGGTGCCTGCCTGGAGCACCGGGTGCTGTTCTGGTATGGTGCTCCAGAGGGCCCACCTGCCCACCCGTTGTCCTTACCTGTATTTGAACCCACCCGCCCGCCTCCATCCTTAGCTGTATTTGAACTCTTCGGCACTTCTGCGCATGCGCGCGGTGTGTACAATGCCTGTGCGATGCTCCACCTGGAGCATCACGGAGGTTCGCAGAGGTGTTGCTGGAGGGTAGGACACATGCATGCACTACACCAGGGGTCTCCAACCTTTGCAACTTTAAGTCTGAAGGACTTCAGCTCCCAGACTTCTCCAGCCAGCTTTGCTGGCTGGAGAATTCTGGTAGCTGAAGTCCTTCAGACTTAAAGTTGCAAAGGTTGGAGACCCCTGCACTACACTGTACTGGTTGCAACGGGATTGGGAACCCACCACTGTATCAGCTGCACTCGCAGTTGAGCCACACATACAGCATATAAATATTGACTTCATGGAAGATAATAATTTTACCTGTTGAACCTTTTGCTTTTCTCTCTAGGATAGAATGTAACAAAGGCTTTTTTTTAAAAAAAAAAAACACCTGTTCTAATACATTGTAAGGTCTAGGGGAGAATCCTAACTTTCTTCTTATTCCTTTTGAGTACATCTGGAGGAAGTTGATTATCTAGACCCGCGCCAGTCCGGCTTCCGGCCCGGTCACAGCACCGAAACGACATTGGTCGCGTTGGTGGATGATCTCTGGAGGGCACGGGATAGAGGTTGTTCCTCTATCCTTGTCCTATTAGACCTCTCAGCGGCTTTTGATACCATCGACCATGGTATCTTATTGCACCGATTGGGGGGGTTGGGGCTGAGAGGCACCGTCCTACGGTGGTTCTCGTCCTACCTCTCTGGTCGGTCACAATGGGTGTTGGCAGGAGGGCAGAGGTCGTCCCCGAGGCCACTCACATGTGGGGTCCCTCAGGGGTCGGTCCTCTCGCCACTCCTGTTTAACACCTACATGAAGCCGCTGGGCGAGATCATCCGTGGTTTTGGGGTGGAATACCATCTGTACGCTGATGACACTCAGTTGTACATATCCACCCCAAACCACCCCAACGATGCCATCGAGGTGCTGTCCCGGTGTCTGGAGGCCGTACGGATCTGGATGGGTAGTAACAAACTCAAACTCAACCCCTCCAAGACCGAGTGGCTGTGGTTTCCGGCACCCCGGTTCAGCCAGATAAGTCCAACACTGGCCATTGGGGGTGAACAACTGGCCCCCGTGGAGAGGGCGCGCAACTTGGGCGTCCTCCTGGATTCCCGGCTGTCCATGGAGGACCATGTGACGGCCGTGGCCAGGGGGGCGTTCTATCAGGTACGCCTGATACGCCAGTTGCACCCCTTACTGGACCGGGGAGCCCTTCGCACAGTCACTCAAGCGCTTGTGACATCCCGGCTGGATTACTGTAACGCTCTCTACATGGGGCTCCCCTTGAGGTGCACTCGAAAGCTACAGTTAGTACAGAATGCGGCCGCGCGGGTGATTATGGGTGCCTCAAGGCAAACCCACATAACACCTCTCCTGCGCGAGCTGCACTGGCTGCCTGTGGCCTTTCGAGTGCGCTTCAAGGTGCTGACGACCATCTTTAAATCGCTTCATGGCTCGGGGCGTAGCTATATACGAGACCGCCTCCTGCCCCATACATCCCTTCGTCCGATCCGCTCCCACAGAGAGGGACTTCTCCGGGTGCCGTCAGCCGGGGCAATGCCGGTTGGCGACACCCAGGGGAAGGGCCTTCTCTGTGGCGGGCCCGGCTCTCTGGAACGACCTACCCCCCGACCTTCGCACTATCTCGGACCTCCGCCTCTTCCGCCAACGTCTTAAGACGTATCTATTCCAACAAGCCGGCCTAGGATAGCCCCTACTTCTAACTTTTTAAAAATAAATCAATTTGGTATGGTTTTAACATGGGTTTTTAGCACGGGTCTAGTAATTTAATATATTTTAATTGATATTGTATTTGTGGTTTTAATAATGCCTGTGCGCCGCCCTGGGTCCTAACAAGGAGAAGGGCGGGGTATAAATTTAATAAAATAAAATAAAATAAATAAATAAATCAGGTGGCTCAGGTTCTACTAGTCAAATTGTGTCTAAGACTTCCCTATTATGAGGAAGTTTAATGCCTATTTTGTCTAGTAAAATGCCTGGTATCTCAGAAACCCTTTATTATACTACTAACCTCTTGCTTATTAGGGTAAGTGAAAAGTAACAATAGGAGTGATTTGAATGACACAGTTGATCAGGGTTTGAATGTTGTGTTCTATGGCTCCCAGAACTCTACCAGAGACATTTGTGGTAGAAAACTTTGTTGACTTTCAGCTCCAACTTTTTCTCTTGGAAGTCTGATTAGACAGAGCTGCAGACTGAATATTGATTGGATTATAGATTATAATCTTTGTACAACAAGGCTAAGTGGGTGAATACAGCTGGATCCAAAAAGAAACCAGCAATTGCTGGCTAGGGAATCCTGGGAGTTGAAATCCACACATCTTAAAGTTGCCAAAGTTTCAAAACACTGCTTTATGGTACATTCACAACATGTTTACTTTGCCATTGACCCTGTTAAATGAGTTGGGTGAACCATCCCCTGGATTCTTCCCAGTTATCCTCATCTCTACTTTTCATCCTTTGCTAAGCCTTCTTATCTAACATCCCTTGTCACTCATAGCCAAATTCCAGGAGCAATGGCTGAGTAGTATAGAATGCCTCCAAGATGGCGCCAAGGAAAACTTTTTCACAAAAGGTTTCTAGAATTTGAGAGATAGCTCGATCAAATTAACAGGAAACTCTGGTTGCAGAATGCCAAATTCTATTATATTCATTTACTTCCCTGGCAAGGCCAAATGCTTTATTTTTCTGGCCAGCCATAGGAATTGCCCTTCGATATTGCCTTTACGTGCTGAAATATGATTCTGGGCCATGTGATCTTTTAAGACAGGTAAAAGTATTTACATATGAGGATCAATTTAGCAATGTCTTCTGGAATTTGACTTTTAACATTTGCGGTCGAGAATGGCTGAAAAGAGAAGAAAGTGTATTATCTCTCCTCTCCCTTTATACTATGGGGGAGCGGGGGGGCGGGACAGACAGAATAAGAGAGAAATCTTTTGTTTAGCTAGATGGCATCACCTACTCAAACTTGGCTTATCTCTAAGAACTAAGTAGAATCAAGTCTGATTACTATTTGGGTTGGAAATCCCAGAATTGTAAATTAGACTGGGAATCCTAAATATTCAGGAAGAAGGCAGGGGTAAACCATTTCTTTGTTGTTCTCAAGGAAACAACTTGGATGTGTTCATGAAGTCAAGCTTGGCTAAAGGAAGTCAATCAATCAATCAATCAAATTTTTATTTGTATATCGCTCCCTCTCCCCGAAGGGACTCGGGGCGGTGCACAGGAGATTATAAAACATAAAAACATACAACAATATAAATATCTAAAATCAAATTAAACTACTGTAACCCTGCACTAAAACCTAAGATCCCAAAACACTAAAAAACCCTAAAAACCCAATTAAAAATTTAAATATACAGACTGGAGGTAGGAAAGATAGATTAGGCCAAGTCAAGCTAAGGTCAAACCTGATTTATTTTTATTTTTTACAGGCTTTTCAATAACCATTTTCCAGACTTCTATCCTTGACTGGCTGAGAATACTTAAAAATCCTTGGGAAAGTGGGGGCATATATAGGGAAGAATCTGCAAGTGTTGGGGGGTGGGGGTGGGAGGGGATTAAGCCTTCACTTCTCCTCTGTACATATTTTTTAGAAAATCTCTTTGGGGAACGTGAGGCTTTTCTCATAACACGCAATCCCTCTTTTATGTGATAAAAATGCACATCTTTTGGAAACTGCCTCTTCTTCCTTTGTGACAATATTTTGGGTGGGGGGGTGGGGGAGGCATTCTAATCGCAGTCATATCACAATGCCATTTGTTGATTACTTAGTACATCCCTGCTCCCATATGCTGTAATAATTCCTAATTGTTTCGGAGCTGAGAAAATGTTCCCTTTAAGAAGGTTAAACAAAGAGCGTATTGACATTAGCAAAGATTGGTTAAATAAAACATTATTAAATAAAATGAGCTTTATTTAAACACTAAATGAATCATTTAAAGGCAAATTAGGGGTTGTAACACCAACTAAACAAATAATGTGAAACAATAATTAGATATCCATTTCAGTTTGGAGTCAGGCACTTAGGCTCATCAGGCTGCAAGGGGAGGAAAATACGATAAGTTTCTCCTTGGGTTTACTGATTTCCTCAATAGCCTTCCTTAAATGCTCTTTTCCCCCCTTTTTTTTACTGTACTTCAAGTGTTAAAAAGAAGAAAGAAATTTCATTTGTAACTCCACATTATGTTTGTGGCAGGATGATAAAACATCTTGAAAGTGTTGCTTTCATAGAAATAGGAGAGAAGATGCGCACTTTCAGGCTGATCTCCTATGGAGAGGAATCGATTGTCCTAAGCTACTGGTTACACTTATCAGCCTTATCAAACTGGCAAGCGCAGGCACAATCCAGGCCACATTTAATAGTCTCTCCCCCCCCCCCCCCATTTCCCTTTTCAAACCACAGCCGTGTCTTCTGTCCACTTGATCATCACAGTACATACAGCCACTGCACATCCCTTTTTCTGGGAGGTTATTGTGATGTGTTGCATAGCATAACATAAAGCAACCCTTCTACAGAATATTCCCAGAACATTGAGGGGTGTGTGTGTGTGTGTGTGTGTGTGTGTGTAGAGACAGACAGACAGACAGACAGACAGAGAGAGACAGAGAGAGAGACAGAGAGAGACAGAGAGGGGCAGAGAGAGGGGCAGACAGAGAGAGACAGGGAGAAGGACAGAGAGAGAGAGAAGGACAGAGAGACAGAGAGAGAAAGAGAGAGAGAGAGAGACAGAGAGAGAGAGACAGAGACAGATAAAAGGACAGAGAGAGAGAGAGAGAGAAGGACAGAGAGACAGAGAGAGAAAGAGAGAGACAGAGACAGAGAGATGGATGATCTGGTTTTATTTGATTTTGTTTTCTTCCCTCTCTTTTAGGCTATTGGGAGTGAATGCTGCATTGGAGGTGGCTGCAAGCGGTATCAAGAGCTGGCTTCTCATCCCATTTCAAAGAAGCAATCCTTGCAGAGAACCAGGGAATGCAAGAGGAAGAACATCTCTTGACCGCTGTGTTTTCATTAGGGCCTTCTTGAGACGATGACGACTGCCGAATTCTGACAGCCGCAAACGCGCTGGGCTAAAAGATTCAAACGTCAGCTTCCCTTTGCACGAGTGCCAGGGGCTTTCATTTGAAAAACAAAACAAAACTTCCAAATATTTCTCCCCCTCTGCCCCCTGCTCACCGTTGATTGGAACGTAAGTGTTAAGGAGTTAGGCTAATGAGATCAGGCATTAGGGAAGAACAATGAGGACCGATGTAATGCTCCTACTTTTCTTGATGGCAACATCAAAACGGCAGGGGCAGATCAGCATCCTAGGAGTGTTTTTGTCCTTTAGCAAGACAAAAGAGGATGAGTTGTTGGAGGGAAGATGAGGGCAGAGGGGAGAGAACAATTTTCATTTCAAGGAAAGGGCAGGAAGGGAATGCAACAGAATTCTGAATATCCAAATATTAAATCAACAATTGCTTTTACATTCCAAAGTAATAATTACAGGGGGGATTTTATGCATTAGTTTTACTACTGAGAAGAGCTGTCTGTATTTTGTAAGAAGCCTGCTCTTTCACAAGCTACGTTTCACACCTCAAGAGGCTCAATTCCATCTATGGCATGTTCCAGATCTCAACTGATGTACAATGGCAACAATAAAATAATGGCGGCATAATAACATTAGACACCACTGTTGTCTATGTGGCCTTCAATGCTGTAGAGTCCCTGGGCAAGATCCTTCTTAGCACAACTATGGCCACTCCTTTATATAACCAGGCGTCTGTCTTTAGGATGATGAACTATTCAGTAAAAAGAATCAAAGGTTGCTTTTTAAATTTAGTGTGTCACGAGAATATCCCAATAAGAGAAAATTCATTTCATCAGAATGTGATGCTTCTTGTTTTTTTTCCCCAGAGAAGAAAAGGATGGGCTAGGACTCTCCTTATGTTATTTGTGTGTATGCGTCTATCTGTAACTCTGAATTTACAAAGCATGCGTACTGCATGTTCATAAAAACATTTTATGTTTAAACTTCAATGACTTCATACACACACACACATACACACACACACATTCACACACACAAGATTAGTCTCTCCCCATATGGGTGGCGGCTGAAATCCTCAGCTGTGATAAATTAAACTATTTATGAATCTAAATATACACGTAGCTGAGAAACTTTACTATCACTTGAAAAATCCATTCAACCTTTTCCGTGCCTTCCCAGAAAGGCCTCCACCTCGCATCTGTTCAGATGATCTTGGAAATAAAAGAGTTTCCTGGAAAGGAAGGAAGGAAGGAAGGAAGGAAGGAAGGAAGGAAGGAAGGAAGGAAGGAAGGAAGGAAGAGCCTTCTCTAGTCATTCAAGGTACTTGGGCTGATCATAAGCAATGCAAAAGTTGGTTTACCTTGATGCTCCTAGATTGCGGGTTTCAGGGTGATGATATCATTATGTTGGATTTATCTCCTTCTTGCACTGCCAGAAATTAGTCCATTCCACTCTTCAAAGGAGGCCAGTGAGATCCAGTATTTGTTGAGATGGGCACTTTTTAAAACACTCCCACCGAGCATATTAAAAAATGCAGATTTCCTAAAGAGGGCTTCCTCTTTAAGGCTAATCTATTGATATTAAAATATACCAATTTTAGTGTCAGCTCAATTTAGGATTTTAAAAAGAAGAAATGTATCTTCGTCCCCATTCACTGCCAAATGACTTTGCTAACTCTATGTGTGTGTTTCAAATAATGGTGCCAATGGAGCTATTTTGCATCCAAATTAAAGTAGGTATTAATTTGAATGCAAAACAGCTCTGTTTGTGCATGGAGCCTGGAAGATGGGTTTCCTCAAGGAGGGGTTTTATTCACAAGCAAGTGTGGGGAATACCATGCGTTCCTTTGCTCCACATTTTTGCAACCCATGGTTCAAAATCAAGGAACCAAGGTGGTGGGTTGTTGTTGTTGTTGTTGTTGTTGTTGTTGTTGTTGTTGTTCTTCTTCTTCTTCTTCTTCTTCTTCTTCTTCTTCTTCTTCTTCTTCTTCTTCTTCTTCTTCTCCTCCTCCTCCTCCTCCTCCTCCTCCTCCTCCTCCTCCTCCTCCTCCTCCTCCTCCTAAGTGAAGATTAAAATAGCAGAATTATAAAGTATAATTACCTTTTGCTGAAACTTGAGAAACAGGGGAGAAAAAAAATCCAGCGGGAAACTTTTTGGAGAACAGGATGTGTTGTCGTTATCGCGAAAAGATAAAAGTTCCATACTGTTTTTATCTGTTTATTTGGAAGGAATCCAGCCTTCGCATCATGCTGGAAACAAAAAACGAAAAAGAAAAGGGGGGAGAAAAAGAAGGGGGAGTAACGCAGGAGTAATTATTAAAACTGTGTGATTTGTTATCTCCACGACTGTCTTTCCAAATGGTAATACGATATCAGCAGCTGCAGACGGTTGTCGGTTTCCTCTATTAGTAAACAAATGCTTTGGAGACCTGTGTGGGACTCTTTAAGCCCACTACTCCCCGAAGTGCTGTCAGGCTTAACTTCTAATCCATGGTATTTCAGAGCACTGGAAATTCATCTTTATAAAACCTGAACAAAAAAGGGAAGAAAGCCTGGAGGGCATGAGCTCCCTCTGGTGAGACAAATGACATGTTCATTTATTAATGAAACAATAACCCTGGAAGGAGGATCAAAGCACATTCCATCCTCACTTTACAATCCCCAATTTTCTCAGGCCATACCATTTAATTGAGCCATGACAATGGAATACTTAATTGTTGCATGAAAGTTTGAAGAAGCGACTTCTTCAGAATCCATGTTCGCTTCTGGATTATTGCAGTCAAACATAAGCCCAGCTTGTGGCAAATGCCGTTTGATTTATGCCACTTATGGTGCTTTGTGAGCTGTTCTGCTCCTTTTTTTCTAAAGGCCTCTCGCTGCTTCCCTTCCTGCAAACCGAAATGTACAGTTATTTACACCTTTTCAAAGGCCTTCCCTTTCGCGCTGCACCCAGGTAACTCCATTTTTTGTTTATTACTTCTGATCTCTTGATATCCCAAACACTCAAGATGTGTAAAGTCCTTCTCCTTTCCGTGGTTCCTGGACGTCTCCCAGCTCATGAGGAACTGGCACAGATTTACCAGGGGCAGCGTGTCTCACCTTTTAAATTGCTTTGTAACCTATTCAACTAAGCGTGTGCATAACACTTAAAAATATTCAAGACACATCACTCGTGTGCAGGATTGTAATCCTCACAATAATGTGTAAGGTAAATTAGAAGGATTATCTCAGTATTCCAGAGGGAGGTTAAGGAGAAAAGAAGATAACTCAAAGAATACTCACCAACTTTTGATAGTGCCAATATTCAGAGCGGCGTCTTGCTTACCTTCTCTAGCTATATTTGCTCCTACTATTGGTCCCTATCTTCTTGAGAAAAAAGGACAGCAATTGTCATACTGTATGTGTGTGTCTTGTTAACCAGTAGCAAGACTGGTTAGCAGGGGTGTCAAAAGTGCCCAAATAAGAGATAGACTACGTCATGACTCTCCATCCACCATCTTGGCATCCTAGAAGACACCTTGGTTGCCAACTCAAGAATAGGAAAAGATCACTGACTCAGGAGTTGGGAAAGACCTCTGAAGTGAATAGATCCTAAAGCCCCCTGAGCTACAATTCTCGTTGAAGGCTGTAATCTTAATTGACACCTTCATATGAATTTGAAAATTCTTGCTTATGATTCAGTGCTGTGCTGCAGATTCTAACTTCCTGGTGTGTTTACTTGTGAAAAGTCCAGCAGATTGGATCTTAAGACGTTTTCATAATATTTGTAGAGTCAAGTGAACTTCTCATAAAGAAAAAATGTTGTCTGTTAGAGCAGAGAATGAATTATTTGGAACTCACTTCCTTAATTTTGTGTCAGGTAGGACTTTCTAAATGGATAAACCACTAGGAGAAGTGGCTGTGAGAAAAGTGCCATTTTGTTCCATGCCCATAAATCATATTTATTTATTTATTTAATTCGATTTATATACCGTGCCTTCTCCGTCGGAACGGACCCAGGGCGGGTAATAGATATACTATTACTACTACCAACAACAACAACAACAAGAAAACCAGAAAACCTGGCAATGGCTAAGAGCTGGAAAAATGAAGTAAGAGACCGAGGGACTAATTTTGGCTGCACAAGACCAAATCTTAAGGTCAAATGCATACAAAGCCAGAATTGAGAAGACAACAACAGACAATAAGTGCCACCTATGCAAAGAAGCTGAAGAAACAGTGGAGAATTTGATAAGCTGCTGCAAGAAGATCATACAGACTGACTACATCAGTCTGTATGATCATGTCTGTCATGTCATGACAAAGTAGTAACAATAGTGCATTGGCAGATCTTTAGGAAATATTATTTGCCCGCAAGTAAGAACTGGTGGGACCATAAAATAGAGAAAGTCAACATGATGAAGTGAAATTGTTCTGGGATTTTAGAGTTCACACAGACAGGCACCTGCCACATAACACCCCGTACTTAACAATTGTCAACAAGAAAGACAAAAAAGTCTGGATAGTAGATGTGGCAGTACCTGAAGACAGCAGAATAGAAGAGAAAGAACTGGAGAAAATAACAAAATGCAAAGACCCACAAATAGAAATAGAATGACTGTGGCAAAAGCAAGCAAGGGTAGTACAAATAATAATAGGTGCCTTTGGTACAATCCCAAAACAACTTGAACACCATTGGCAGTGACAAATTTGCTATCAGTCAATTGCAAAAGGCAACTTTACTGGGAACAGTTCTATCCTGCGACAATATCTGTAACACCATTAATCCGTAAGTTCCTGATAAGGACTCAATAGGCAGACAAAAATGTCAAACCCAGTCGGACCATCTGGCTGACTGTGTGATGGTCATCATCATCATCAACAACAACACATTAGTAATAATAAGTAATAAAGATATTTCTTGCTAAAAACAGGACAGGGTCACATAAGTAACATGAATAACATGCTAAAACAGTGATGGCACGGGTGCCACAAGTGGCACACGGAACCATTTCTTAGGGCATGCAAGGGCCTGTCAGCACTAGTGTGCATGTGTGTGCTGGCGAGTCATCACACAGTCAGCCAGATGGTGGGCCCTACCCTCTGGAACGACTTGCCCCCCGAACTACGCACCATCTCAGACCTCCGCCTCTTCCGCCAGCGTCTTAAAACGCACCTTTTCCAACAACCCACCATTTTGACTGTTTTAGATAGATTTTAATTTGGGGGATTTTATACGATTTTAGCACAGGGCATGGATATAATACCTTTTAAAATTTTTATATTTTTGTTATATTTGTATTGTTTTTTAAATTTCCTGTGCGCCGTCCTGGGTCCTTTTTTGGAGAAGGTGCGGGGTATAAATTTGAATAAAATAAAATAAAAATAAATCATCATCATCAACAACAACAACACATTAGTAATAATAAGTAATAAAGATATTTCTTGCTAAAAACAGGACAGGGTCACATAGGTAACATGAATAACATGCTAAAACAGTGATGGCGAACCTATGGCACAGGTGCCACAAGTGGCACGCGGAACCATTTCTTAGGGCACGCAAGGCGTTGCCCTGTCGGCACTAGCATGCATGTGTGTGCTGGCGAGCTGATGTAGGCCTTCTTTTGAGGCCGTTTTTCACCCTCTGGAGGTTCCAGGGAAGCTCCTGAAGCCTCTGGAGGTGGGGGGGGGGGAGGCTGTTTCCACCCTCCCTGGGCTCCTAGAAAGCCTCTGGAGCCTGGGGAGGGCAAAAAAAAGCGTACCAAAAGCAGGGGGTCATGCACATAGCATTATGGGTGCGGCACACTTCCACGCACAACCCCCCTGTGCTCCCCCCACTTTTGGCACGCGAGCCAAAAAAGGTTAGCCATCACTGTGCTAAAAGATCTATATGATTGGGTTTACACAAGAAACTGGACTAGAGTAAACTGGGATTGGTTCAGTACAGTATGGAAAGCTAGCTTTTTCTGACAATGTGTTGTTATTAAAGTCTGCATGTTACATGAACTCAGGAACTGTGTTTTGTTAATCTGAATTTATGGTTTAACATGTTGTGAAGACACAGGTGAGTCTTCGCTACAAGATCGCTCCCTTTCCTAAGTTCTCAGCTTGTGCTTTTCCCAAAAAATTAGAAAGTAAAGTAATGGGAGGCAAAAATATTATTTTGCTAGTTTCATTGGGAGATTGGGATAGCACAAAGGAGAACTATCATCTATATGTAACACAAGAAGATATTAGATCTTCCATCCTCTTCCCAAAAGCACACTGGGAAATCAAACTGATGGAATCTTCTATATGCAAAGCATGCAATTTATCTATGAGCTAAATAGATTTGTACCATGAAAGCATGTAGCACATTCCTGTGGAACAATACAAGGGTCTTCATTCCAGAGGGTGGGTGAAATTTCTCAGAAGAGACTCTCTTTTTTTTAGCTGCCCTAAAATAGAGGGTTTTTTCCTTATTGTCATGACCTTGATCAATGCTAGCCATGAGTAAATGAAAATTAGTGCTTTCATTGCCAAGATATTTGCCATTATGGCCCACTGCAGTGGCAGCAAGACTATTAAAAATAGAGAAGGAGTGCAGTTCCTATTTAAAATGCAATATTCTGGTTTTGGTAACTTTCAGATGGCTTGCCCCATCATATCAATGACCAAATCTTTAGTTCTGCTAGGCTACAAAATGGCATGTGCCTCAGTCTTCCCTCTTGACTATGGGAAAGTGGCACACAGAGTTTTATTTTGAGAAAGAGTAGAAAGAAATGTGTCCATGTTTTATGGAAGCTTTTAAATTAAAACAAACAAACAAACAAACAAACAAACCACAATGGGTGTTTAAAGAAGCAAGCTTCCAGAAGCAACCAAGGAGTAAGAAAATAGCCATTCCTGTAATAACATGGAAAACCCCAAGCAAACAATCTGATTCAACAATGGTTGAAAAATGATTTCTCCCTTTCTGTATGCATTATTGCAAGCGGCAGGGCTACGAAATGAGGAGAGGAGTTAAGGATTTCGAAGTGTCTCTTTATTGGCAGTTTAGATTTGTTCATCTCAGAACATTGGAGACATACTGTATTCCAAGATGTATTCTCAGTTCATGTGCTGAATTTTTAAGGTACTTTTGCTAATCTGGGTGCACACCACAGTTCTGGATGTTCTCTAAATCAGGGGTGCCCAACCTCTGGGCCGCGGACCAGTGCCAGTCCGTGGCTTGATAGTAACCGGGCTGGAGTGAGTGGCAGAGAGAGTAGCGCAACTCTTAGGAAAGTGTAGCAAATGCTCCGCTATCCTGGTGGCTAGCCAGGGGGCTCCCCGGGGGCAGGACGGGGGCAACAGCCTGCATTGGGGGGGTTCGGGGCACCACCTGGCCCTGCGTGGGGGGAAGGGGCTGCCAGGCCCTCCTGCCCGGGATGCAGCCTGTCCTTCCCTGCCCCAGCCAAGGATCCTTCGCCCGGAACCCCTGGCAGCTTTCCCGCCCGGTTGCATGTGACCGCCAAACGTGCATGCGGCCCACAAGACTCGACTCATCTGCTGGAGGCTCCCACCGGTCCGCGGAAGTTTTTTTACATGAAACCGGTTCCTGGTGCCAAAAAGGTTGGGGACCCCTGCTCTAAATGGTTTACATGAATCAGCAAGATTTCTTAGCTCCCAATTGTTTGAGGACTCGGTGGTAAGATTTTTTTATCATCTTTAGCTTAGATGGTTCGAATAACTGATGTAAATTCAGATTATCCAAAGATATGGCTTTTGAGCTACTGTATATTCAGCAATTGTTCTCTTCTGTGAGCCTTTGGTTTCACTCTCCAGACTATTGCATCCCAATGGCTGTAGTAAAAAATAAAGTGGATTTATGACCAAAACATATGTAACATCTCCTGCCATCTGCAGATGCAAAGACATGGAATGCAATGGATGGTCATGGGAAATCGGTTGACTATATTGATGTTGCCTCTGAAGAACTCTTAATAAGGTTTTAGAGAACTAAGAATTTAAGTACAATGCTTTTTCAAATTCATGTTGATGAACATGCAGTTACTCATACAGTTATATTCAGTTTCTGCATTGCTGTAATATATGGATACTTTCCAAAGTTGCATTTAAAAAAAAAATACCTTAACAATTCAATCCTCAGAAACTTTGCCATGTTGCTGCCAATGTGAACTAGACTGAGAGCTGGAGGTATCATAAAGGAATCAGTGTCCAATCAAGAGGAACATCATGTCAAGTCTATTTTGCAAGTAACCCCAACACCTAGCAATTGCATTCATAAATTTCTAATATATTTTAGTGATTAAAAATATTTGCAACCTGCTTACTAAATCAGGATGTTGTAGCACATCAGGATTCATAAAACAATTAAATCAAAAGTTAAAAAATAGCTAAGAACACAGAATTTAAAATATATAGTAATGCAGGTAAATGTCATGAAGACATGTAGCATGTAGAGGGAAAGTATTTGAAGGACAAAACATACAGACAAACTGTATTTGCTACTTCCCAGAGTGAGAGTGAAAAGCCACATCTTCAGTTTGTTCTCCAAAGCAGACAATACTCTCACCGACAGTGACACCTACACCATCAAGGGATGGATGGTGGCTGCTAGAGGACCTGCAGGCACAATGAGCCAGGCCTTCAGTCTGCTCAGAGAGAAATCTTGGCATCTGTACATGGAGGCATGATGGATGGAGCCAGAGCCACAGGTGGAAATGGGCTGGAGGATAAACTATAACAGCCTTGGTATATTGATGGTAAGTGAGCAGTAGACGGAATCAAAGAAATACATAAAAGTATAAATCTTTTATGCCACCTACCATCCAGATCCTTACATCCCTAAACTCATAACCCTACTTCTGATGCAAGATGTTGGAGACAGCTCCAACCCCAAGAGAGGATCCTGAGTTGTCATCACTTTTGTCCAGCCTTTAGAGCTGCTTATATACCAGGCAACATAAGAAATTAATTCCTTGAGCCACTAGCCATTTGATGTTGAGATATGGAATCTGTCTAAGATATTTGCCTTGACGACCAGAAAGTTCCTTTGGCACCTCAGTACCAATAGACTCTCCAAGAGGATGGATATCCAAAGCTGGACTTCAACAAGAGAGAAGGACCCCTATCTTATGCCTAGAGAGTTCAGTTCTCTCAGCCACACATTATTAGGAAGTCTCCATTCCTATGATGATGTGTGGGAATGACCTTGGGAGATAGGAGGAATCTGCAGCCTAGATAGTGGCACTTTCTCCTGTCTAACAAGATCATTCCCACATACCATGACAATTCCTTATGCAACTCATATAGGGCGAGGTGCCCCTTCAAGTATATGGGTCCTAATGTATTAAGGGCGTTAAGCATCCTGATTAGTTTTGTTGTTGTTAGTTGCGAAGTCACATTTGACCCATCATGACCCCATGGACAAGGTTCCTCTAGGTCTTCCTGTCTTCTACCATCCTCTGGAGTCCATTTAAGCTCACGTCTACTGCTTCAGTGAGTCCATCCAGCCACCTCATTTTCTGTCATCCCCTCCTTCTTTTGCCCTCAATCTTTCCCAGCATTAGCCTCTTCTCTAGTGAGTCATTCCTTCTCATTAGGTGGCCAAAGTATTTGAGTTTCATCTTCAGGATCTGGCCTTCTAAAGAGCAGTCAGGGTTGATCTCCTCTAGGACTGACCGGTTTGATCGTGATTACATTTAATGAGTCTTCAATGTCCAGGCAATCCATACATTCCTTTTTGATCAGGGTACCACCTCTTTGGTACACCCTTACCACTGCATTCTGCAGAAGCTGCTATTTCCAAGTTATCCTCATGGGTATTGCTATGCTGAGCATATTTATCACCTTCTGAATTAGGAGTCAAAACTCTGGAGGGGTGAGTTAGTTTAACAACATGCTTCACAACTTGTGCAATGCGTTATCTGAGTTCAATATGAATTGATTTAATTAAAACTAGCTGCACACGTGTTGCTGTGGCCCAGTCTGGTTAAATGGCCAACCAATCTGTGTGTAGATCTACACCTGCACACGTACACACAACAACTGTATAACCCCCAACCTACCTACCTACTATATTTCTTCCTCTCTCCACCTACCTACCTACCTACCTACCTACTGTATTTTTCCCTCTCTCTCTCTATCCCTCTACCTACCTACCTACTGTATTTCTCCCTCTCTATCTATCCACCTATCTACCTACCTGCCTACCTACTGTATTTCTCCCTCTCTGTCTATCCCTCTACCTACCTACCTACTGTATTTCTTTCTTTCTCCCTCTATCTACCTACCTACCTACTGTATTTCTCCCCCCCTCTCTCTATCCCTCTACCTACCTACCTACTGTATTTCTCCCTCTCTATCTATCCCTCTACCTACCTACCTACTGTATTTCTCCCTCTCTCTCTCTATCCCTCTATGGGCCACCTGGGAGTGTGCTATCCTCTGTGCCTTGTTTTGGCCCTAGTAGGCCTCCATACAGTGTGGAACTTTGGAGGCTTATTCAGTTGCTGAGGAAACGACCGTTGGAAATGTGAGGGGTGTGTGTGTGAAGCATCCTAAGCAGTCGGGTGGGAGGAGCTACAGGGAGGTGAAAACCTGAGAAGTATGTACCTTTTACATTTGTGCTGTTTGCACATGACACATGTGTGCCAGCCACACAAAATGTATGTATGATTGCATCGGAAGTCCTTGGGAACATTGTGGGAAAATTTTGTGTCGATCGGTGCAGTACTTTCTGAGATTAGTGGCTTTGCACAAACTATTTTACATTTTTATCTATATAGATGACAGGATTCAATCCAATGACTATGGTACTTCTGGTCTGTGGGTTACACTAGTCATTTGTAAATTGAATTAGTACGTCAGAGGTACAGAGTTAAACAAAATATTAGTGGAATATAGAATGATAGATTTATTTACAGGACAATTCACTGTGGACATGGGTATAACTTAAGGACCCTTAAGGGTCTAACTTAAGGACCTGCTTGTCAGAAATCTGAAATCCCATCAGAAATTGGTCTCTTACCCAAGTTTATTATAATAAAGTCTGCTGGACAAGCAGACTCCATGAAGCAACGTTTTAATTATCCTTCTTACTATTATGAAAAACTCTGCAGCTCTTCAGATTATTATACAGTAAATAACCAGTTTTCTAAAGGACAGAGCTGTTTTAATTATATGACAATGAATGCATAATTATTATGTTTGTTAGAGTGAATCACAAGACAACAGACTAGATACTGCTGCTCTGGTTAGTGCATCTTAATTACTTTTTCATTTATTTTGCATATAAAAGCTATTTGCTAATTGTCTTTGCCGTAAATATGCAAAATATAATTAGTCATTCATAATTCTTTATATGTTATCTAACTGTACATTTGTTACTGAGGAATATATATTGAAGTTTGAACATTTAATGGGTTTTTTGGTGGCACAGAATATTTTTGTACTAACTTTGCTGGAAAATATTAGATGGGTGTCATGCAAGTCTTCATTTAACCCCATTCCCCATGCAAAAGAATGTTCCTTCCATTAAGAACAAAGCGTGGAAACATGATGTAAATTGAAAGCTGTTCTGTGGTTCCTCAAATTGGAATATAAATCCATTGAAAATAAATGGAATATAAGCATATGAATCTGCTTTATAATGAGTTGGACCACCAGTCCATCTAAATATTCAATATCCTTTAAATTGAGTTTGATGATCAGTGATGGGGGAGAAATTCCTTTGGTTCATGTTTGGATACTAACATATCTAATCTTATGTTTATAGACCAACCCATAAATGGATATTATTTGAACTGGGTATTTTACGATGCAGTCAAATCAAGGTAATACTATGGAAAATCTGCAAAAGTGCATCCGTTCATGAAAGTAATGCAAAGGTGAATTTTAGTCAGAAAGATTATGTGTAAAAATGTGTGCACTGGACAAAAGTACAGATGTGAGAGCATGAAGGGGTGGGGCAAACGAAGCCTTCGGGGATAAAAGTTGGTTTTTCATTTTTTCTTCCCAGGATTTTTCCTTATTGTCCAATAGAATGGAATATTTTGAAGAGTGAAAAAGCTTCCAATGAAATCTTTTCTTTTAGAATAATTGATAAAAATGACTTACTTACATAGTCTACACAAATTACTTACATAGTCTACACAAATATTTTTTCATTAACTTGTCATGGGCAGAATTTACCATGCCTCAAAGGAAAAAGAAGCACAAGAGTCTGAAAACACTTTAAAATAAATACAGTTACAAAACATAATAACTGTCTAACTTAAATTTTTATGTTGGATAAATACAACAGACACCCTATTCAATGTACAACTCAGAGTTGATTGACTATTGGAGTAGTATGTAAGCTTATAAAAACAAACAAGCAAACAGATTGGTACAGGTGACATCAAAATGAATATTGAATAGATTTCATTTTTCACCTAACATGCTTTATCTTTTTTCATAGAAAATAAATTAAAGAAATATATTTTGCCAACATTTGCAAAAAATTGATCTGTCTAGGCAAAACTAGAAACTATGAAGCATATGGTTCGTGACATAAAGCTACGTAAAGAGTTTTATGTGTTTTTTAAAAAAAATCACAAATAAATATGGGAATTAGATGAACCAAGCTAAAATTATATTAGACAACAGCAGGACTATAATCACCATTAGGCTCTGACATTGCCTGGTGAGAGAAAGTTGATCTTTATATTTTAAAAAATAGAATGAGTAATACTTAAGTATAAAATTAACTAAAATTATGCCTACCGCTATTTATGAAACTAACGTGGTATACAGCAATCCACCCTGTAATTAAAATATAATAACAGTCTATGGGGACACCAATCTCAATGACTGAAATCCATCCCAAGATTTGTCGTTAATATATTTATTGAATAATTTAAACAAAGCAAGAAGAATATTAATCACATGCCATTGCCAGAATGAATTGTAATCGTAATTTGAATTACAAAGAACCATTCACATTTCCAAAGCAAAATCGGTTAAAGAATATATATTTGCAGGGATGTAATAAAATAAATACAGGCATGAATATTTTCATAAGAACATAGAAAACTGATGGCAGAAAATGACCTAGTGATCCATCAAGTTTCCCCTTTGAATATTCTGGGTTTCTTAAAATTAATTACCTGCGAGACCGCATCTTACTCCATACATCCCTGCGGCCGATCCGCTCCCACAGAGAGGGACTTCTCCGGGTGCCGTCCACCAGGCAATGCCAGCGGGCGACGCCCAGGGGAAGGGCCTTCTCTGTGATGGGCCTGACCCTCTGGAACGACCTACCCCCCGACCTCAGAACAACCACGGACCTCCGAACTTTCCGCCAGAAATTAAAGACACTCCTGTTTCATCAGGCCGGCGTGGCCTAAGTTATTTACCTAGCCTACAGTCTGTACCATAAATTGTTTTAATTGGGTTTTAAGATGGGATTATGTTTTAATATTTTAAAATTTTAGCACAGGGATAATTTATTTAATTTGGTTTTAATTATTTATATTGTGATATTGTCTGTTTTAATTTCCTGTGCACCGCCCCGGGTCCCTTCGGGGAGAGGGTGCGGTTATATAAATTCAACAAATAAATAAATAAATAAAATAAATTAATGTATTATTTTAAATTATTATTTGTATTTTATTTTATTATTTTTGTTGGATGATGGACATGTGTTTATCCCAAGAACTTTTAAGTTCAGTTACTGATGATTGACCCATTATCCCTTCTAGGAAGTTGGTTCCAAGCTTCCCCTACTCTTTCTTTTCTTTCTTTTCCTCTTTTTCCATGCTGTTTTCTTCCTTACATTTTTTATTGAACTCAGTTGATTTCTCAATATAATAAAACTGGAATTCCCAAACTCTTACTTTTATATTTTTGGAAATGAAAGGAACTAATATTTTATCATGTTTTGCATAATCCATTCAATGTCAGTAATTATGCAATGCATCTAATCAATACCAATCAATGTATTTTTTGCAATGTTAACATTTTGCAATGAAACATTTAAATCAGCATGTATGCCAATCTAGGGCAGAGTGTGATGTATCTATGATAACCACTTTGTTTGGTGTTGTTGGGGCTAAGTTTATGAAGTTGTGGGTAAACCATGTAAACGCATAAGGGTTAGCACCTACATGCTCAAACCTTTTCCTTCTTGGTTGATTTTCCCAATGAAAAGGCTAACAATTTTCTTGTAGGACAGATGTATCTCTCCCTGCTTAGTGGAGACCGTAATAAGACCATTATTAAATAATAATACTTTGATTAGGAGAGCCTACGGAACTGTCAGAATTTGTTCCATAAATTCAAATCCAGAAAGCACACACAGATAACTGATTCAGCTGGATTCATTAACTTCTCTATATACATAAGAATAGATGAATAAATGTACAATACCAACAGGTGGTTCTTCCAAGTAAACACAAGGCAGGAGAGTTACAGGCAAACACGAGTAGTTAGTTTCACATCAGGAGACAAGCCCAGACAGACTTCTTTCTTCTCCTCAGAGCAGCAGACTGCTTAAGTTTCTGTTTCAATTCTCTGCACAGATTCAGATCTGTTTAAGCTCCCATTGGCTGACTTAGTTGCTATGCCTATTCATTGGCTGACCTGGTTCCCATGTCTCTCCCAGTCATGAATATTTTAACAGAAACTTCTAGCTGATTTCAAATGTACAATTTCTGGCTACACTAATTTAAATAGTAGTGACTTGCCAAGTCCAGCACTTATTAATTATTTGGGATCATTTTAATTGGGCTTTTGGCTGGGCTAAGCTTGCCAGTATTGTCAGTATAAGCAACAATGATATTCTTCTGGACAATATAATGGTCCTGACCTTATGAGGGCTACGAGATTATTGTTTGGCACTTGTTGCTAGCTTGTGCATTCATAGTATTTCATGTTGCTTCCTTTGCTGTTCAATAACTACATGAAACCACAGGTGAGACCTTGTTAAAGATGACACCACTTTCAAAAATCTGTTTGTTAAGTATATGGGACATAATATTTTTTATGTTGTTCTAATATAATATATGGAAGAATGCTTAATTTTCAGGTAAGGTCAAGTACTTCTTTAACAAAGTGTGTTTGAGTGACAATACATTTTTATCAGATTTTAGCTTTAATTTTTTTCATTGTTCCTTCAGTGATCTCAGAGCAGAAAAGCAGAATATAAATCAACTCACAAATGCTGTAAGTAAGGCATTGAGTAAGAACTGTTAGATAGTAGTTGGCATATGCCTTAATTAAAGCAGAGGTGAGCAACTTGCAGTAGCACAGCTGTTGATTGATTGAGTCCTTGTACCCTGGTGTGGTTGTATGTGGAGACAAGTCTGTACTCAACTGCATCAATAAACTCTGTCTCTTATTAACATGGAATTTGCATTTGCTAATTTAGAGGTAGAGTTGCACACTTAGAAATAATTACTGTAATTTAACTGGAAATGCAGTAATTTCATTACAGCAGAGAAGATAGTGCTTTGTGTCTATACTCTTTGCTGTCCAGATACTGCTAAGCATTGATGGTCACAGCTTCATAGCTTACAAACTTGTCCTTTCCATTGCTTAGTTTTTCATTCAATAGCCATATAACAGAAGACTGACTTCTGCTGCAGAACAGAAGTAGGACATAAAGGCAAACTGCCCTGAACATGATTTTTTTCTAGTTGCCCGGAAGGTAGAGAGAGAATTTACAGTTTAAAATAGTGCTGAGCCAATGTTAATATCCAATACTTATAACCCACTAATCAATTCTGACTGAAAATTAGTCCTCTTATAGTATCATCCCTAATAACTGAAGAGTACTATCAATCAGTACAGCCACTTTTGGGAGTGGTGAGGACAGGAGGATGCATATTGTCTTCCAATGTTAATCCCCCCCTTGAAATATTATCTCATATTTCTAGGGCCTTTTCCAAAACAATTTCCCAAAGATTAGGCCTGTTAATACTGTATAGTTATCCATTGTGCTTTTTTCATTCTTATCTTTCAGGCCTATTTATTATCACCTTCATCAAATGAAGCCATCATTTATTCCATTATAGGAAAGGTTCTTCTTGTAGCTGCTTCTAGGCTCCTTTACCTTGCTTTGTCTTCACCAACCAACAATATTTCCTTTTTTCAGCAATTATTTGTTTTACTTGCAAATGGTTTCATTGGATTATTTCATCATGTAGAACTATTGAGTCAAATACAGATTTGATTGTAACATAGTCAAGGTTTAGTCATGTTCTCTCTTGGACCCAAGGGTCTTCAACATTTTTATAAATGATCTTTTGTATTGATCAGATGCCATCATGTTGTATCAACTTTTAATGACCACTTAGATAGGATATCTTTAGGATGAACAACCTGGTCCTTCAGATCTTCCAATGGTACACTCATCACTCTGGTAATTGATTGCAATCATCTTGCTGCTGGTGGTCTTCTTTTTCTTGTTCTTTCTACATTTCCAAATGTTATAGATTTCTCAAGACAGCTAAATCTTCTCCAACATCAACATTCAAAGGTGCCAATATCCTGCTTCTTCAGAATTTAAGTTCCACTTGCATAGTGTCACATAGAGAACTGTTTGCATAATTTTGACCTTTGCATTTCAAAATCTTTTCCAAGGCCTACCTTTTCATTACCCTACCAAGTGCTGTATATTTCTTGAAGGCTGCTTCCCTTACTATTGACCCTAAAAAGGGAAAGCTATACACTTCAATATCCTAACAGGTAGAAGTTATCCACCACTGAATATTTTTATTGTCTATCCTAAATTTGGTCTTTGTTGTATTTAGTTCCATTTTTTTACTCTATTCATCATTCAATTCATTACTAGAGCTTCCTAGGTCATTTTCATTTTCCGTTGCCATTAGTATAGTACAGGCTATGTACCACTTCAGGGCATATGATACCTGGCTCAGAAGTAATATTTGTAGGAAGGATCTGGGTCCTGGTTGACCACAGACTGAACTAGCAGTGTGTTGAGGTTGCCAAACAAGCCAATGCAATGATGAACTACACCAACAGAGGTATAATGTCAAAGGGAGGGGAAGTGGTAGATCTATTTAATACTGTACTTGGTCATTTAGTCCAGAGGTGGTATTCAGCAGATTCTGACCAGTTCTGGAGAACCAGTAGCAGAAATTTTGAGTAGTTGAGAGAAGTGGTAAATACCCACCCCCATATATTCTCTGCCTTCCGAGTCCCAGCTGATCAGGAGGATTTTGCAGTATCCTTCCCGTGCCATGCTCACCAAGCCATGCCCACCAAGCCACACCATGCCCATCAGGCCACAGCCACCAAGCCACACCACAGCCACCAAGCTATGCCCATAGAACCGGTAGTAAAAAAATTTGAATCCCACCACTGATTTAGTCCCTAGAATATGGTGTCCAATTTCAGTTGCACAATAGAAGAAAAATGCTGAAGAACTGGAAAGTACGCAGAGAAGAGTAAAAAGATGGTGAGGAATTGGAAGAATGGTCAAAAGAACTGAGTATGATTAGCCTGAAGTATAAAAGCCTAAAAGAAGATTTGATGTTAGTCTTCCAATAGAAGAGTGTGGGTTTATTCCCCATGGGGCCCAAGAATAGAACAAGAACCAGTGGTGAAAGAGAGACACAGAGAGCTCCAAACTCAAAATAAGGAGGAATTTCCTGACAGATGGGACCGCTTGGTCTAATTAATGTGATTGTTGCAAACCTTTTGAGTTTCCTCCACTCTTAGTATGGTTAAAGAACTGAGGTTGACTAGAAGGAAATGTTACATTTTGCACCATCTCGAAAAAGCATCTTTCTTTCTAATTAGTACTCGGAAAGGTCTTTAGATATATATTTACCCTGTCATTATATTCATTAGAGAGAGAGATTAGCTGCTAAAAAAATGGTTGTGCATTCCCCAACATAGCATTAAAATACAGATCTCAAGAACCTTGCTAGATATTATACATTATCTTTTTTTACTTATCTCCACAATATATTGCCAGCTTGCTCTAGTGATGTGTGTTACATTAGACATTTTATTCCCCCGCCACTCCCCCATTCCCGCTTCCCCTCCACCTCACTCCTCATCTCAAACATTTGATTTACTATCCAGTTGTACTGTTAATCCCATGTCATGACACCACTATTCACTTCTGCTTTTCAGCTGAAAGCAGCTTCCTACAAAGAGAATACTAGGTAAAATCCATTGTATGGGGAAGAGTATCTTGAATGTGGCTATCATATCGAAAAGAAAACAGACATTTGCTCTCTTCACCCTCTAGACATTCTTCAATACTTCCTTTAATGATGGAGTCAAAAAGAATAGCCACTAAGACTACATTGTAGGTTTGTTTCTCTCCCTCCCCATATTCTACACTCACCTCCCTCTCCATTTCCCTGCAACATAATCCTGCTCTGTAATACTACAATTGTTCCTATTTACATTGGGTAAATCTTTTTAAAGTAACATATATCAAAACAAAGTGAGGGAAGGATATGAATGAGACGGAAGGTATCTAATGTGTCTTAGTAAATTATGACATGAATGAATCATATGAATTCCTACTTACCAGTAAATATTTAGAAAGGAAATTTAAATAATGCTCTTTAGAGGTGTTATTTAATCAACCAAAATCCCGAAGCACAAGACCTGATATGCAAGAAGGGGAAGGGAACGAATTAGAGGTAAATCTTTTTCACTACTTTTAAACAGGCAACACTAATCTTTGTAAACAGAATTGAGCCCACCCAAAACAAGAGACCTAGTATCTGATTACTTGGGGAATAAGTGCACAGTGTAGTCATTAGAAATACCATGTCATAATACCAATGGTGGGATTCAAAACTTTTTACTATCGGTTCTGTGGGCGTGGCTTGGTGAATGTGGCTTGGTGGACATGTCAGTGGAAGGATATTGTAAAATCCCCATTCCCTCCCAATCATCTGGGAAGCAGAGAATAGATGGGGGTGGGACCAGTCAGAGGTTGCATTTACCAGTTCTCCGAACTACTCAAATTTCTGCTACCGGTTCTGCAGAACTGGTCAGAACCTGGTGAATACCATCTCTGCATAATACCATGTTATATGGAGGGCGAGACGTACATAGAATCAACAATGCTACAACAATTAGAATACAGGAAATAGATGCTTGCATTTGGCAGCGTTCTGAGTTCAGTCTCTAAAGAAAACCCACAGAAGTATATACATAGCATCTTTTTGCAGTGTCTCTTCCTGGGTCATATGTTGAAAAGCAACTTCTGGAGATTGTACCTGAAAATATCACACAGCCTTCCGTCCACTGCAAAATATGCATTCCCCAAGTCCAACATTCAGAAAGGAGAGATATGCATCCTCTCCTAAATCCTCTCCTAAAACCTCCCTTTGCTACTGTGTATGAATACCTTTAATTAGAAGAAAAGGAAGAGAACTGATTAGAAAAGAAACTGCTGTCAGAGAGGTCACCCTGCGATATGGCAGCATATTATAAATAAATGTTCTAATTGTGCCCACTCATCTGAACTCCAGGAAATAATACAATAAAGGTAAAAATAAAAAAAACTAAAACTTCAGTTCTCATCTGGTAGATATAATTTAGTTAGGGAGAAGCTAGGGATTTGTGTTTCCCATAGCATATGCATACTGTATATAGTTTTTAAAAAAAGAAGATAAAAAATACAATCTCACAAAGTAAGAAACAGAGAAAAGAAAGAAAGAAATCAAAGTCAAAACTGAAAGTGAAAGAATGGATGAAAGTAAAAGAAAATAGAAAAGAAAGGGGAAAAATACAAGGCAATAACTTCCAATCTTGTTTATGGCAGTTAGACCTACGTAATAAATTTACTCTATGGTTACAACATGGTCCTCTTCTTTCTGTTTTATTCCAAAAGTCCAGAAGGGGCTTCCAATCAATGACAAATACAGACACTCCCTCTATAGCAGTGCTTCTCAATTATTTTCTGTCATGCCCCCCCTAGGAAGAAGAAAACATTTCGCGCCCCCCGCGCGACTGTAAATAGTATCATTTGTTTATAAAATTGTTATAAGTACACCTCTGCATAACACTGTATCCTTATTAACATATAAGAGAATAAAAAAAGAAAGAAATGTGGATCAATTTACAACAAAGAATAGCTTTATTAACTGTAGCAGAAAAGATTTAAAGTGCATTAGAAATTTTTAAAAAATTAAATCCTTAATTAAACTAAACTGCCGAGGTCAAACGCGCCCCCCTTTACGGAGCCTCGCGCCCCCCCTGGGGGGCCCGCCCCACTATTTGAGAAGCACTGCTCTATAGCAACTTTTTTCAACAGTTTATTCATTTGCTTAAAGTACCTAAACATTATTAAGACATGAATCCCCACCCTCTCTCTCTGGGTTTGTGTATCATGAAGTATATTCCCTTTTACAACATTATTGTTCCCCATCATCAAGGGGATTTTTAACCATCTGCAGTATTTATGTCAATATTAATTTAAAATAAAACAATTTGAAATATTTAGAGAGTCTTCAAATAAAGATATTTTTCTTGAAATATATTTTCTAGATTGTTGAAAGAATTGAAACAGGCCAATCCACTGGCACATTAGAAACGCTGGGTAGTATATTTTTTTCCAATTAATTGAACAATCTCATAATTTACCAGCATTTTGTCCTATATCAAAAAATGTCAGTAAAGGACATTTATGATTATCAAACAAAAGGAATAATTAGCATTCAGTAACAAATTGTCTTTAGTTTCAACCACTTTTGTGGCAATAAAAGTCCATAGATATCATAAGAACACCCGACAATGGTTCCAATATCAAGTCAAATGTAGGAGGGCAGAACGGACACGAGACATCTTAATAGATGAAGGGGGGGAAATCCATCTGTAACAACTCAGTGTAGAGGTTTAGAATATTATATCTTAATCCAGTTAATAAGAAAGAAAGCCATTTTTACTGAAAACCTGTTCCATAAATTCCAGCTGCCCTTTTTCAATGTCCAACAATTCCAATTTTTCTGAATGTGTATCAAAAACATAAATCAGTAATGTACTATTGTCTGCACTTTTCCCCCCTTTTATTAAACCAGATTGTGCAATATAGTTAGTCAATGCTAGTATCATTTGCATGCTGCATGTCAGGGTTGCTCTCCAAAATTTTACATCAACATTCAACAACAAAATTGAGTGATAATTTGCATTGTCAGTAGAGTCTTTCTCAATCTTCAGTATCATAATTATATAGGCTTCATTAAAGGAAGCTGATGGAATTTCCTTCAGAAGAGCATCATTATAAACCTCAAATAACAGAGGAGCCAAAAATCAATATGTGTCTTGTCCTATACTACTGAATTTAAAAACCGTCAAGGCCAGGAGCTTTTGATATTTCCATAGATTTAATAGCCCCTGTTATTTCACATAGAGATAAAGATGCAGCTAAATAAACAAGTTGATTGTGTGTAATCCTTTAGTCCTGCTTTATTTGACAAGAAGGCTCAGCACATGAGACCTAGATTCTAGTCAAGTGCAAATCGGTATAATTGTGCCTCATTTTATTGACCATTTGCAGCAAAGATTCAAGATCTCTCCATAAAAAGGTTAGTGCATGAGACTTTTTTACTATTAAAGGAAAGACACAAGTCTTGGTCACTCCAAACATTTAAAAAAGTAAATTAGAAGCAAAGAAGAGAATTCTTTTCTGCTAATCCTTGTTCAGCCATAAATACTTTGAGATTGAATATTCAATTTTACTTACAATATGAGACATAATGAAATTTATTTTGAGAGTGTCTACTTTAGCTCAGGTAACTTCAAAGGTTGATGGTAAACATGAGATCTGAACTGTATTTTCTTGGCTCCTGACATCGACTTTTAGCAAGTATTAGAAGCTGAAAATGGCTATATTCCAAATGCCTGAAGCAACAAGCTATCACCCAGACCCCTATATATAACAAGTATAAAATGTGGGTTACAGAATTTTATAAAATGTGGGTTACAAAACCTGCTTATTAATTGAGTTTCAGGAAGATTTGTGTGTTTTTTAAAGAAAAAACCACATAAAGGATTTCTGCATTTTCCCTTGCTATTAAAAAGATTCACATTATTTCCTTCTTTAAAAATTAACCAACACAGATCTCAAACACACATATTTGCACACACAATATTTATATACAATTCCTTCCTTTTTAAAAACCATCTATGATGATAGAGTAATAAATGTTTACCTGCATAATGTGATACTAATGAAATGATCCAAGGTAAAACTGGTAAGAATGTTAATGTAAAGTGGGTTAATATGGTGATAATTGAAACATGTATTTATCTTAGTAACTCACTAATTGACAAATGAGAATCTCTTAAATTTATATTGGTCTCTAAATATTTGCTTATTATTTCCTGCAGTTTTTACAAAGGGCTTCAGAATCATATTTAGGGGGGCACATTACTTGCTAGGAGTGTCCCAGAGATGTTTTCAAGGTTTTTATATAATATTTATCATTATTCATTAATTTTTAATAATAATTTTTTTAAAAATAATTTAATTTATAAACCGCTCTCTCTCCCCGAAGGGACTCGAGGCAGTGCACAGGGAATTTAAAAATACATATATAAAACCACAAACATAATACAATATTAAAATGAATTAAACTAAACCCTGCGCTAAAATCCCATATTAAAACTAAAACTAAACCCCTAAAAACCCTAAAAACAGTTAAATTACCCCAGGCCGGCCAAGCAGAAGAAGTGTGTTTTTAGTTTTTGACGGAAGGAGCGGAGGTCCGTAGTTGTTCTAATTTCAGGGGGAAGATCGTTCCAGAGGGTTGGACCCGCCACAGAGAAGGCCCTTCCCCTGGGCATCGCCCGCTAGCATAGCCTAGTGGACGGCACCCGGAGAAGTCCCTCTCTGTGGGAGCAAATCGGCTGCAGGGATGTATGGGGCAGGAATGTGTAGGCCATCCAACTGTCAGTGATTCAGGGTGGCTCATAAAAATGAAAATTGCAATAAAGTCAATAAAAGATAAAAATCAAAGATGAAGCAAGAGGTTTTACTCTCCCTCAAAAGAGGCTTGGGTGAAGAGCCAAAATTTCACACCTCCCCTAAACAATATGATATTAAATATCAGATTATCAAAATATGATATAGATATAAATAGATGGGAGACATCCAGTTTGATGTGGTAGTTAAGGCATCAGATTAAAACAGAAACAAAAACAAGAATCGAGTTCTGGGCCACTTAGGCCTAGTCACACTCTCTCGGCCCTAGGGAGCAGGCAATGGCAAACTACTTCCCAAAAAATATTAACCAGGAAACTGCAGGAACTAGTAGTCCAGGCAAACCCACATCCACAAAAAAAAGATATACATTTCAGGAGGATTGAAAAGCTGGTTAAAACCCCAGATTGTTGACTGCTCAGAAATTACAAAGAGAGATCACGGAGATGAACAATCAAAATAAATAATGAATGAACTAGTGGCCTTCTTTTAGTTATTTATCATCCCACTTTGAGTTGATTTGTCAGCGATTTCCCATCTAAGTTCTAGATGGACTTCACCATACTCAGCTGCAGAACTTTAATATGGTCTGCTCCAGTGGTGGGTTTCAAATTTTTTAGAACCTACTCTGTAGGTGTGGCCTATTTTGTGGGCGTGGCTTGGCAGTCATGTGACAGGGCTGGAGTGGCCACCTTTTAAAATGTGGTGAAACTCATTTAACAATGAGTTTGGTTGCTTAGCAACCAAAATTTTGGAATCAATTGTGATGATAAATTCTTTCTTTCTTTCTTTCTTTCTTTCTTTCTTTCTTTCTTTCTTTCTTTCTTTCTTTCTTTCTTTCTTTCTTTCTTCCTTCCTTCCTTCCTTTCCTTTCCTTCCTGTTGGGTCACTGGTAGCGGCAGGCCAGATTTACTTCCAGGAACATTGGTGGAACCCCCTCTCACCGGTTCTCTAAGTTTCACCAACCGGCTCTCGCGAGTAGGTGCGAGCCTGCAGAAACCCACCACTGGTCTGCTCCATCTTACCCCATGTTAGACCTTTCTATGTAAATAATAACCCCCCTTTTAAAAAAAAATAGTAGATTTAGTTTGCTATTTTGAACCTTATAATGTACTTGAAAATGGCTAACTATTATAAGAATCAGTAAAACAACACCTAAAACTTATATAACAATCAACCAAACAACACATAATGTTGTATTCTACAATGTGCAATCAGATACTCAGCACAAGCAGAACATAAGGGTGACTTTTCAAGAATTATTATGTAGCACACCATTTTTAAAAAAATTATTTTAATTATTCTAATAACTACATTTTAAAACCATAACTGGAAGGTTTTGACATAAGTCTGTGTTAAGCAAAATATTAACTTCTTACTCATCCAAATTTCTTGATGCAGTTTGTCACTAGTATGTTTAGTGTTATCATTATTTAAGAGACATGAAATTTTATAATTTTAAAGCCATGTATATGTTTTATAGAGAGTTTATATCTTTGAATATTTATACTATGGTTTTGCCATTTTAGATGTGTTTAGTGTAAAAGATGACCCACATATTAACATTATTTTATGCACTACACTAAATGTAATACTTATTTCTGCATAGGAAAGCATAATGTTGTGCTCCACTGTATGTATATTAATTAATTAATATATATGTGATGAAGATAGGATATCAACACCAGAATCTGAGCAATTGCACAAAAGGGAAAAAAAGGAGAAAAAAATTCTATGGCCAAGTAAATACAAATTAGTAAACTGTTTATTCCTCTCTCTACCCATACCCCAAATTCCCCAAGCAGTGAAATCAAAGGAAGAATTGAGTCTCAAAGAAACAAATTTTGATTTTTCTATATATTTTTCTTGATTGTTTTTAGTGGCTACTTTATTTTACCAACTTTATTCATTCTTTTTCCAAAACATCACCTGCTCCCATTTGTTTTGTTTTGTTTTAATGAGATGTATCTTATAAAATATTATTGTGTGGAATTTTAAACCTTGTCCAGGAATGGATTAAAATTCCCTTAATAAACTGCATAGCAGACTATTTTGAATCTTTCTTTGATAATTACCATTATTAACCCCTATCTGTGCACATTTCCATTGCCTGATTTTTAAAGAGATATTCCCACTCCATCAACAATTTTCCAATCATCTATTCTTCAGGAAATGTTATACAGCACAAATCTCAGAAGCATATAACCACCTAAATGATTGGTACCCAACTATTATCACCCAAAGCTCTATTTATTTATTTATCTTCCTATTTATTTATTTATTTCTAAATAAAGCAAGCACTTCATCTCATGTGTACTTGCGTATTTGTGTTTTTGAGGATCAATGGTGAAACAAAACCCTATTTCACCAGCCACCCACTGGTCAAGACTGCCCATCATTGAAATTCCATCATCAGCAGAAGTAGCTGCAACTCAACCAAACAATCTCTCACAAAACATCTGCAACCAACTGACCCTGGCCTTAACCTTTAAATCTATCTTTTCATATTCATCTCAAAAGACCTTGTCAATGGCCAAGGAGATTCAAGAAAGGGATTCCTCAACGCACACACATGCACACAGACACACAAAAAGATACAGAGGAAATTCAACCCAGATTAGGTGGCAAGAGATAATACGGCTTGCTCATTTTTATTCTGCTGCTCAAAGTGGAGTTGAATTCATTTTCACTTTATCTTTATTCATGTTATTTAAACATAACATTCATTAGGACTGCAAACTGCAACAGATAGTAGAGAACAAAACTCATTGCTGAAATTGGTGGGCATCTGTACCCCACTACAGTTGCCCATTGCAGAATTTGAAAAGTACCCTTCTTCTTTGCCTAGATTCTATTTCAAAGTCAGTTCAACATTATTCAAAAGAAAGTTTTCTTAACCTTGGCAGCTTTAAGGCAGGTAAGACTTCAGCTGCCAGAACTGCCATGACTGACTAGGGAATTCTGGGAGTTGACGTCCATCTGTCCTAAAGTCACTAAGATTAACAAATGGTGGTCTGATGTCAAAAGATTTCTATCAACATTTTTCATTTAAAAGAAAGATCATGAGCAAAAGCTAATTGGGATTTTTTTTCCCAGGGGAAAATCAAAACTCATGATGGCAACTGGGTATCACAATCATTTATCTATAACCACAGATGAAAAAAATTCATTTTAAAAAATGAATATTTGTCTGTGTAGATATTTCCATGTGAATTTGGTAGTTAAGATCATAATGTATGCCAAAGGGAAGTTTCAAGAATTTTTTTCATAAATATGTGCACTAAACATTTCACATGGTTAAATTAAGTCTTACTGGTGTCATCAGAAATATCATCAGAAATATCACAACTGTGGCATACTTTTTTTAAAAAAAAAATTCAGCTTCCATTGCGGATCTTTTATCATCATCAATCATTCGGAGAGAGAAAAATCCCACAAACCAAAATTCCCATTTTGTATGGGAATTGACTGTCAGAGCCAGTGGTGTTCTACCTCAGAAATTTTAAAACTGGTGGACTTCAACTCCCAGAATTCCCCAAGCTGAGGAATTCCAGCAATGGAAGTCTTAAGGTCGCCAAGGTTGGATACCCCTTGTCAGAGCCTTTCATGACTCAGGAGCTCTGAGGGCATATTTAGCTGGGTGTTCAGAGGGAGAGGAGAGGACTTTCTGAGGATGCTCCTCCTAATCATTTACACCTGGGTTTTTCATGCAGGGTTCCTAGGCAGCGAAACATACTCCTCCAGGTGTGTGCATGGCCTCCACGCTCTTTTTCTTTAGAAAGGCAGTCAAGTTGCACCTCTTTCACCAATGGTTTGAATTGTTAATTCATGTTTGCCTTGATTTTAATTAGGTCTCTGAATTGTACTTTTTTGTGTTTCACATTTTATCCATTGTTAACTGCCTGAATGCTCAAACTGAGTAAAAAAAACAGCAATCAGATTATACTTAGTAAGAATTCTGTATGTTTTTAAAAATAAAATGATGTCCCAGGTGCTAGCCAATAGACACTTGGTCAAATACAAGAACTACATTAGTTTAGCTAGCTACATTGTTCGCCTGAATTATTTTTCTACCTCCCATTAGAATCATGCTTTAATTTGTAATGTACAAGCATAGTGTGCCGTGTGTGTGTGTGTTTGTGCATGTTATCGGACAAAAAAAAATCCGAGAAAAATTCGCAAACATTTAAAAATACCTGCACCGTTTCTTCAGAAACTGGGGAAATAATAGTTTTTCCCTGTTCAGGATGCATTGTTTTGAAAGCTCTGGTTTTGACAGAGAAAAATACACTTTTTACTGATGGAGCAGAAGAGATATCATCAAGCTGTTAATGCCATTCTTAAAATGTTTTGCAGCTGCCTTTACCATCTTTGTTTCTATCAGGCGTGCTGTTTGCGCTCTCTGTGGCAAGCAACATGTTTTGTCAGTGAGCTCAATTTGCAGACAGTGTGCTGGCAAAAGGCAATCTGCCTTTTCTTGGAAAGGGTATTCTTGCCAATTAAGAAGCAGTGTATGAGGAGGAGGAGGAAGAGGAGAGAGAGAGAGAGAGAGAGAGAGAGAGAGAGAGAGAGAGAGAGAGAGAGAGAGAGAGAGAGAGAGAGAGAGAGAGAGAGAGAGAGAGAGAGAGAGAGAGAGAGAGAATAAACTGGGTGTTATTTTCCATTATTAAAACATTGCTATTGATGAAGTTAGAGAAGAAGGAAGTTTGTAAATCATTTCCTTCATCATAGTTGAAAAAACTGTATTGATTCCTCCTCCCCCTCCTACTCCTAATTTCAATGTGTAAATCAGCAGCACGGGGTTGTTTTTTTGTCACTCACCCCAATATTTACTCATTGTGCCTTTCATGACCTTGCTGGGCACCTGTCTGCACAGAGCTGACAATTTGCTAATGCACTGTTTTTGTTTTTAATTGCTTTCTTAATTACGAAACACTAACATAATGGCATGTCTAATTTGTACCTTAATTGTATGCAGTGATGAAATGTTAGTGTCCATCACAGGCTTCCTTGTAATTGTCTCTTGTTCTTGGGTAATTTTTAATGAGATACATTCCTTCCAAGAGAGATTATTTTTTTCAAGCAGACTATTTTTTCCCTCCACTGATATACCATCTCATGTAATGGCTACCAAAGAGAACGCCTCCAATATATTAATGTCCTCAAAAACTTCACTAAACGGTTGCAAAAGTACACAATGGCTTGTCGTAAATGGGAAGGGCAATTAAAATGTCATAGTAATTGACAAGAATAAAATAAATTAATCATGAACTTAGTTATACTGTTGCCCCATCGGAACAATAAGCCGTGCTCAATACATTTAGGCTTTCTAGTAAGTAAAACTGTGTATGATAAAGAAGCAGAATTTGTATTTATAAGAGAGAAAGGACCAAGAAAAGAAAGGCTCAATGGATTGTTTTCTTTCTCATTTTCTCCACCGTATGCAGTATTTTTATTTATTTATTAAAAAAGGCATGAGGTAAATGATTAACCAACTTGGTCCTTTGCAATAAACAAAATACATATTGAAGAAATAGGCTATCAGTATAAACCTTCGAAATAGTCACCAGCAGTTTCAAAGAGGATTTCCCCCACAGGACCAAACTGCAGTCCAATTAAGCTGAGGTTTAATTGCAGGACTCAGAAGAGAGATCAAACAGGAGGAGGTAATCTATATATCCAAAAATACAAGTATTGGCCTGCTTCATTGTCACCCACACAAAGCCTGAAGCCTAAAATCCTTTACTCAACTAAATTCTTAATAAGTAAACTGAGACTAACTCTCTAATACCAGATTTGTTAAACAACATGATTTCAGCCCCTGCTATTCATGCACCTCGTACAAGTAAAATGACTGTTAAGGCTAAGAATCATGAAAGAGTCATTTTATATAGCTGCTAAATTCCTCTCAAATCTCCTTGCAACTTAACGAGTGAAGAAAGCTCAACATGTAATACCAGCTAATGTGGTTTATGCTCAAAAATACTATCAACCTATCTTTGTGGCTTATCTAAGCCCCGATAATACTTTTGCTTTTATAGTAGCCTCAAGTCCATTTCCCCCACAACTCTTGACTATGTATTTCCTAAAATCCTTTTGCAAAGAGTTAAATTGGATGTGAAATCTGTGCTAGGCTCCAGAGTTTTCTTTGTTCTAAGACTAGCCAGCAAAGTCTTGCCTCTGTATCACTTTCATTGCTTTCTGATTGAGCTTGACAGTGTGACAGAGAGGTAAAGAGAGCCAATTCCAAATTGAATGCAGGCCTTTTTCAGCCCAACAGCAGTCTGCTCCTTTAGCCCCTGAGAAAAAGAGGGAACAGATGCTGGTCACAAGCTTCCCTGACAAAGTCTAACTTTGATGCAGACAGAGAAGGAGGGATGTGGGGGGAGAGAAATATGTATAAAAAGATTGCCTCCCTTTAAAAGAGCTTGAAAAGCACACAAAAGGAGAAGGGGAGAGAGAAGAGCAGGGATGCTTTAAGAAGCTGCAACGCTGTTAAGAAGTTCATCAAAATCTGCAGCTTGGAGGTCCTTAAAAACTAGCCGACAAGATCGCCTCATTGTTCTAAAAGATTCCCTTCTCTGATTAGTTTAGTTTTCTCTCTAAAGTTGGTGCAGAGGAAGATTGTCCGGCAGGAAGAGAAATAGCTGTATGGTTTGTAGTGTTTCTTGTTTTCACAAAGTTAAAATATCGTACAGCAACATATATCCATGCCAGGAAACACAAATGTGAAAAGGGTACAGAAACACTGAAGTCAACAGAGCTGTGGTTTTCTCGGTCCTAAAGTTCTGAATAAGCAGAACAATCACTAATTTCTTAGTCAGTCCCTATATCCAGATCAGACATCTATCCCACTCAATTCTGCTGGCATAAATATATCTTAATCTTATTTTTTTAAACAACAGCAAACAGGAAAAAAATAGTTAATTGATGAAAACAAAGCAAACATTAGACAAAAACAAGGAGACAAAGTAACAGGTGTGAATGACCAGGACCACACCCGGGGTGCCAATTAAATAGATTTATTGCTAGGAATATTCTCAATTAACAGCACCTGCTAGAAATTAGATACGGGTCAATGGAATTCACAATGGATTGGACTTAGGACATTTGTGGCTATGTAGAAATTCTAGGCTGATCCCTCTTTTGACTCCATCCCCATGCTCTGCCACTACTTCTCCTACAGAAAGAAATGAAAAAACAGCAAGAATTTATCTCTCCGACTGAAGTCCTGCTATACTGTTTCATCATGACAGCAGGGGCTTCTGGAGGGATGAGCAAAAAGCACCTGAAGAGTATGGTGTAAAAGTATATATTCACTCAAGGCATGAAGGTCAACTCATCTAAACAAGAAAATCACACAGGTAAATAATATATGACTGATGATATAGTGGTAGATAGTGGACTTCTCAGTTTGTGTGTCACTCAATGTGATACTGAGAAAGAGCTAAGGGTTTTGGGAAGTACTAATTTTGTTTACAACATGGCAAGATTAAAGCCTTTGAATATCTAGTTGTAGATGTTGGCATCCAGAGAAAGAAAATTCTAAAAGACAGAATTATAGCGGGAGCGTATACGAATCATTAACATGGGAAAACTCAACCTAATGAAAAGTAAAATGAATCAACTGCAAATGGACACTTTAGCCATCAGTAAATTAAAATGGACTTGAATTGGACATTTGGAGTCGGAAGACCACATACTATAAACTCTCAGGCCATGAAATACAAAGAAGAAATAATAATGTTGCTTTCATAATCAGAAAGTATAGAGAAAAGATAGTACTTGGGTCCAAGGCAATCAATGATAAAATAATCTCAATTAGATTTTGTGGACAGCCTTTTCCTATAATGTTGTTGAAGTTTGTTCTCCAATTGCTGATACAGAAGAAAAGGCCGACAGGTTTTGTTGTCAATTTCAGTTTAAATTCAACAAAACCTGCAAACAAGATGTGTTCTTTATGACGGAAGACTGGAATGCCAAAGTTGGAAAAAAAGTAAGGAGGAAAATGTAATTGCTGTCTATGGCCTGGGACAGCGGCTCCCAAACATTGAGGCACCAGTTCTTTTATTTAATTTTTTTTTCATTTTCATAACATATAACCCTTTAATAAGATATAACATTCTTCCTTAATATCCAGTTCCAAAATTGCAGTTAGTTATACAGATCTTATTTTGAAGTTCTGGACCACCTTAAATTGAGCTAATTCAACTAATGTAAAAATGGAAGAGAAGCTAGAGCCACCTTGGTGTTTTGCAGAAAAAAATTGATTAATTGAAACTTCCCACACATGCAAGATTAGGTTATCAGTTATCAGTGAGAAAATAGTGCTTTTTTCTTGATTTTTCTCCCTTGTTGCATTCCATCTCTCATTAATTGGAGTTGCTTAAGTTATATTAGTTGGAAGAAATTCGGCCAAAATAAATCACCTCGGAATGTTTGGTTTCTATTTCAAATCCAAAACCAAATTTAGAGTTTGTATTTGAGTGGGTTTGTCACTAATCTGCTTTCTCCCTTTCTGTCCAAATTGTTTCAAACAAATGGCTTTTTTGGGGGGCTAGTGTTTCAACCCTCCATTTTTCCTTTCTTTCATTTTGCCAAACTCCAGATCTATCTATTAATATTATTTGTGCTCTCAAGATTCTTTGTCTTTTCCAAATTTTGATTTATAACTGTGGGTTAAATGAATCTTCTTACCAGAGTGGGAGTATCTCATCCTCCGACTCTTGTTCAGTTGCTTTGACTGGAAGCCAGCTTCTTGTGCAGCCATGTTGTCATCCTGTCGCCCCTACTCTGATTCAGAGAGCAAATCTCCGACCTGTGAGGGACCTGTTGCCTCCCCCTGGTTCTGATGACACATTGCCTCTTCTTCGCCACCCCTCCAGGGGGGTTCTGATCCAAAAAGAATCTCGGAATAGATTCCGAGACCGGGTTCATATGAGACTCTTGAGAGTTCAACCCCCTATCTGTTCAGCTGGAAAATTTCCAGTCGACTCCTACCAGGGACCAGTTCTGTTGAGAGAGGTTTTTCCGTGAACTGGAGGGGTTGTGGTTTCATGTGTTACCTGCATTCTGTGGATGGGACTTTGCTTATTTGTGTGGTCTGGTTGCCGACATACTGTGAACCGGTACCAGTTGGGGACCCCTCACCTAGAAAACAGAAGTGAAGCAGAAATGGTTCATTAGTTTCTGCCAATCTGGTGATTTCCTCTTTGCTGAGGCATTCTTCAAGCAATCAAAATGGTGTCTTTATACATGAACACCAACACATGGAGCACACAGAAATCAAATTGACCATACTATTGGCATTAAGAGATAGAGAAGCTCTGTTATAAGAGCAAAGGGGGTGACCATGGAACAGATCACAAACGGCTCTTGTGCAAATCCCAGGACAAGCTAAAATGAAAGAATAAAACCAACTAGTTTCCATGATATGAATTATACCCTCTATTTTCAAAATCAGGAATCATTTTGAAGTCCTGAGCCGCATTGATAAGGAATCAGAGGAACTGTGGAATAAAATCATTGTTAAGATTTATTTTTTATTTTATTAAATTTATATCTTAAATTTATATCCCGCCCTTCTCCGAGAGGACCCAGGGCGGCGATTAAAGGTGAATCTACCAAAGACCAAGAAGGAAGAACACAAACTAGATACAGACAATGGAAATGTATGTGACTGGAGCATACCAGCTGTGCCTGATTAAATAGAATGAGCAGAATCTATGTAAATCAGGTAGCCCCTCAGATAACCAAGCTCTTTGCCTTAAAAAGCTTTATACGTGATAACCAGCACCCAGAACCCTGCTAGTAACTATTGAAGTCATACATAGGCATGGCATGGCATGGCATGGCATGGCATGGCATGTATATAGTAATGTGTGCCATTTTGTTCTGGATCAATTGCAGCTTCCTCTTTCCTCAGTTTACTGATCTTTCTACTCAGTAGTCGAATTGCACTGGCTATGCCAGGTTTCAGTGTTTGGTGGATTTGCACAACTGTCCTACGCAGTTTATTTCTTGCCAACTTATTTTGCTTTCCTTCTTTGTTTAGTAACCAACTGATGTGGGTATTCATAACTCCTTTACCTTAATACTAACACCTAGAAACGTTATTAGGGTTATTATCTTCTTCTTTTTGATTAAGCAAGTACTCTCCATTTTTGTCCTGTTCCTTAATCTGCTCTAAATAACCTAAGTTCAAAAAAAACCCTCCTGTGAATTCTTAGCCTGAGAATACAATTGACCAGCAATATTAAGCCAATCCAACAAGGGTCTTCTATATTCTCAGCTCAGCTTACATAACAGAAAGGCGCTCGTAATATTTCCCTGAGCAACAGTTCCTGCAAACTCTGTCAATCCACTTTTGTCGCTATATATTAAATCATACAAATACATCACCACATTTATGGATTAATGGCTTGCCAAATTTTAAATTAATGTTTAAACAGAGGAGGGTTCCTTTGAACAATTGCTGCATTTGAGAGACAGTTAATTTAATTTTTTTTTCACCTCTGTCATTGGATACCTAGAATAACTATTTTCTTCTTTTTCCTCAAATAATACAGAAAAGATTTGCTTCCAGGCATATATTCTGTCTTCTAAATTTTAGTCCTCCTAATGAGTGTTGGCTAACCTTTGAGTGCCAAAATAGAAGCGTGCGAGGGGAACTGCTGGAAACCGGAAGAGCAGTTCCCGGCATGCATGCCCACACCAGAAAGCTGAGCTTCCAGTTTCTGGTGCGTGCATGTGCACCTGTCATCTGGTTTTCTGGTTTCTGGCATGTCAGAAACCAGAAGAGCAATGGGTGATGGCTTCCGTGCCCAGAGAGATGGCTCTACGTGCCACTTCCAGCATGCCTGCCATAGGTCCTCATGTAATGAGTTAATTAAAAAAAGAAGAGGGAAAGTGGCAATATAAACTTATTGCACTTATGAATTATGTACCAATGGGTCAAAACATCAAGATGAAGGCCAAAGAAATCAAAGCTTTGACCATGTAAAAAAGGATCTGAAAAAGGAGGAGCACAAATGAATATCCCTCATGAACTACTCTGTTCTTTGTTTAGTTTGGTTTTGTTTTATTCGGCTGGATATACTCTCATATGTAACAAAGATAAAGGAATCCTCACCTATATAGGAAACCTTACGCGCACTTCTCTTAGTGTTTTTTTACCCTTTTAGAGTTCATCTCCAAAGTTGCTGTCCAGAAGAGACGATAGGAATCTTCAAAGCTGCGTAAAAGCAAAAGGAATGTAGTTGTGCTCCTTTCTGTGCAAACACATATGGCAGACACTACATTGTAAATCTCTTTCTACATGCTATTATTTTAAATGAAAATCTCCCGGGGAAGGCAGTGTTCCAGAATCTAAGGGAAAAAAGACATGATGCAGCACACGCATGGGCCAACCTTTGGCACTTACAAATACTTTAAGACAGCTCCAATTTTTCCTGAACTTATAAAGTTACCCTTCTCAGGGCCTGTACAAGAAGAGAGGCCTCAGGGTTAAGGATTGGGATGGGACCGAGGCATTTGCCTGCATGCCCTCTCAAATCACATTTGATCTTAAAGTAACAACAATGTAGAAACTTCGTAGTCAAACTCATATATCAAATTCTTTTTGAGGCTGCTCTTTTCTTATGTTTTATGGAGCTGACAGTGACATCAAAGTGCATATGATTTCATATAAATACAGAAAACTGTTTTGACTGCATCTAGTAATCATTTTCTCTCTCTTTATTTTTTCTTCCTTCCTTCCTTCTTTCCTTCCTTTCTTCCTTCCTTTCATTCATTTCCCACTTTACCTTTTTAACAATTCAAGATGATGAATATATCTAATACGCCTTCGTCCTCCTATTTTTTATTTTATTATTTACAGAATAATAGGTAGGTAGGTGAGGTAGATTGGGCTAAGAGAGAATGACTGACCCAAAGTCACCCAACCAGATTTCATGCCTAAAGTGGAACTAGAACTTATAATCTCCTGATTTCTAACCTAGCGCCTTCACCATTAGACCGAAATGGCTGTCATATCAAACAAAATCTTTCAATTAAATACTTTGTGGAGGAAAAAATGAAGAAAAAAAGTTGCTGCCATTGTGAAAATCTTAATAATTCACATCACTAGCTTTTTAATTTAACAACCTGCCGGTATAACTAAACTGCTTGAATAAATATTAGATAACTTTGATATTACTTGTAAATTTTGTACTTGTAAAGTTATGCTGTCTGTAATATTATGGCTCCCCAAATTCCAGATGTTGGTGAAAAGAGACTTATAGTGGTATCCTTGGTGGGCTTTTTCACTGATGTCAGCAATTCATATACCATGAACTGGCTCCCATAATGATTTAATGTTTTAATATACAGATAGGTCTATTGAGCTAAATGGACAGGATCGTAAGGGTTCAAAAACAGTTTCCAATATATAATTTTACACAAGAAAGCTCTAAACTTGTGTAAATGAATTTAGTGGAGGCAATACAAACACAGATTTTTGATTTAGAACAGAACAGAACAGAACAGAATTCTTTATTGGCCAAGTGTGATTGGACACACAATGAATTTGTCTTTGGTGCATATGCTATCAGTGTACATAAAAGGAAAAAAAGGAAAAAATACATTTATCAAGAATAATAAGATACAACACTTAGTGATAGTCATAATTTACTAATAAGCAATCAAATACTAGGAGACAAACAGAACAATCTAAATCGTAAAATTACAAGCAACATGGTTATGGTCATAAGTGGGAGAAGATGGTCCTACATATAGGCAAGAAAAACCAAATGCACAAGTACAGTATAGGTGGTACCTTGCTCAATAGTAGCAACTGTGAGAGGGATCTCGGAATCCTAGTGGACAACCATTTAAATATGAGCCAGCAGTGTGCAGCAGCTGCCAAAAAAGCCAACACAGTTCTAGGCTACATAAACAGAGGGATAGAATCAAGATCACGTGAAGTGTTAATGCCACTGTATAGTGCCTTGGTAAGGCCACACTTGGAATACTGCATACAGTTTTGGTCGCCACGATGTAGAAAAGACGTGGAGACTCTGGAAAGAGTGCAAAGAAGAGCAACCAAGATGATTAGAGGACTGGAGACTAAGACATATGAAGAACGGCTGCAGGAGCTGGGTATGTCTAGTTTGATGAAGAGAAGGACCAGGGGAGACACGATAGCAGTGTTCCGATATCTCAGAGGGTGCCACAAAGAAGAGGGAGTCAAACTTTTCTCCAAGGCACCTGGGGGCAGGACAAGGAGCAATGGGTGGAAACTAACCAAGGAGAGAAGCAACTTAGAACTAAGGAGAAATTTCCTAACAGTAAGAACAATTAACCTCTGGAACAGCTTGCCTCCAGCAGTTGTGAATGCCCCAACCCTGGAAGTCTTTAAAAAGATGTTAGACAGCCATTTGTCTGAAATGGTATAAGGTTCCTGCCCATGCAGGGGGTTGGATTAGAAGACCTACAAGGTCCCTTCCAACTCTGCTATTGTATTGTAAGATAGGTAATAGGAAGGATGAGAAGAATAATAGTAATACAGTCTTCGTAAATAGTTTGACTGTTGTGGGAATTAGTTGTGGGAAAAAGTAATTGTACCAAAGAAAAGAATGGGACAACAGTTTAACTAAGTTAAAAAGTTATCTGACACCAAATTTACTTTATATCGGTTGGCTTGCACATACATTATCTGACACAGATTGTATTGAAGTATTGAAAGAGTTTTACTAATGTTTGAAGGAGTGGAATTCAACTTTCATTCTCAAAGCACACACCTTAAAATGATAAAATATTTTTGGAATATCCAGTAAGTGAATATTGTAATATATTCACTTTCAAATCTGTTTCAGAATCTAATTAAACAAATTTTCTTACTCCATCAAAGGGCTTAATGAGGAAGCAAACCATTTCTTATAAAAGTAATGATGATTTGGATTCATAGAATTCCTGATTTAATAATATAAACATTCTTTATTTTTAAGAAGATGTTGGATATCCATTTGTCCAAAGTGCAGGATTTCCTGCCTGAGCAGGGGGTTGGACTAGAAGACCTCCAAGGTCCCTTCCAACTCTGTTATTCTGTTCTGTTCTGTTCTTCTTGCATGAGTTCTAAATTGGGAAGCAATATGGAAAATCTGAGATTTTATTTCTGAAAGAGTTAGCCATACAGTTATGGATGGCACTGTTTTCATTAACCAATTGGTTTGTCTGCGAAGCCAGATCCAAGTACAATACATGACAGTATAAACGCTTTATTTAGAGAAAAGAAAAATGAGGTCTCGCAAATTGTCCTACACCATAATCCAGGCTGTCCCTATTTTCATTCCAATCATGTTCAGAGAGAAGAGATAAACAGGCAGTCTTATCCAGTCTAGGAAATGGTTGGGTTGCTCCCAAAGGCAGGTCTCAAACTTGCCTAATTTTGGAATCAGGCCAGCCATTCTCTTCAGTGGTGTTCTACAGGTTTGGACCGGTTCGCCTGAACCAGTAGCAGAAATCGCGGGTAGCCCCGCCCATTTACGGCATCCCATTTAGGCCCTTTTTAAAGGCAAAGCGCATATGCAGAAAGCAGAACACATGCACGGACATTTGCGAACCAGTAGGGAAGGTAAGTCATTACCACCCCAACGATGCCGTGGAAGTGCTGTCTCAGTGTCTGGAGGCCGTGCGGCTCTGGATGGGGAGGAACAAACTCAGACTCAACCCGTCCAAGACCGAGTGGCTGTGGTTTCCGGCATCTCGATATAGCCAACTAACTCCATCGTTGGCTATCGGCAGCGAGTCATTGGCTCCCGCGGAAAGGGCCCGCAACCTGGGTGTCCTCCTGGACTCACGGCTGTCCTTAGACGACCATGTGACGGCCGTGGCCAGGGGGGCCTTCTATCAGGTCTACCTGATATGCCAGTTGCGCCCCTTTCTAGATCGAGATGCCCTACGCATGGTCACTCAAGCCCTCGTTATTTCCCGCCTAGACTACTGCAACGCCCTCTACATGGGGCTCCCCCTGAGGTGCACCCGGAGGCTCCAGCTAGTGCAGAATGCAGCCGTGCGGGGGATTCTGGGAGTCTCTCGTTACTCCCACGTAACACCTCTCTTGCGCGAGCTGCACTGGCTGCCTGTCGTCTTCCGGGTGCGCTTCAAGGTCGTAGTTACCATCTTCAAAGCGCTCCATGGCTCGGGTCCTGGTTACTTGAGAGACCGCCTCCTACCACATTCCTCCCTTCGACCTGTCCGCTCTCACAGAGTTGGCCTTCTCAGGGTGCCATCAGCCGGTCAATGCCGACTGGCGAGCCCCAGGGGAAGAGCCTTCTCTGTGGCGGGTCCAACACTCTGGAACGACCTTCCCCCCGATAGCCGCACCATCACGGATCTACGACTCTTCCGTCGGATGGTAAAAGCTCATTTCTTTCATCTAGCCGGCCTGACATAGACTAGGTAATATTTTAATTTGTTATTTATGGGTTTTTAACTATTTATTCAATTTTAGCACAGTTGTATTGGTTTAATTGTTTTTTAAATTTTGTATATTGTGTGGTTTTACTTTTCTGTGCACTGCCCTGAGTCCCTTTCTGGTGAAAAGGGCGGTATATAAATTGAAAATAAAATAAATAAAAATAAATAAAATAAAATAAATAAACCACTCCTGATTCTCTGCTTGGGCTTGCACAATACACAAAATTAGCTTCAAAAGTATTGGGAGCCATTTATGGTCAATATACTGTGGTAACCCAGCCATTGTTCTACCATATTAGATGAAATGAGCTACCTCATTAAGTCATAATAAGATTTATTCATTTGGTGTTACATTTAAATACAGAAATGGGGTTGTCTTCATCTAACTTTATTCCACTTCTGGCTTCTTCTAGTCCACAAATAAATGGTCTTTGTGGAGTTCAAGCAGTTTGTTCTTTAAATTTAATATTTGTTCCTTTGAGTAACGATGTATATGAGTCAGAGAAGGAGATGTTTCTATGTTCCGTATGGCAACATGATACAACAGAACCATGTCATTTCCATTTTTCTTCTTCTTGAAAAGCAGTCTCTGTGTTGGGGTTCGAGCTTTTTGAAAGGATGTTAAACAACAACATGGACCAGCATATAACCACAGCTTATACTCCGCAACATATATAGCCTCCTGGTTTTCATGCCTCATGTAAACAACACACCCAGTTGTTCAAAACATTTGCTTGTTTGAATTGTTTCAAGCATCCCATGGGTCATTCAGATAAATGTAATTGCATAAATAAGATTATTGTTCTGCTAAGTATAAAAATGAGAACAGGGTGTTAGAAAACACTGCAAATGGGAAAGCAGACTAACTCAGAGGGATTATAATGCTATTATACAAATCAATGGCCTGCCCTTATCCAGAACACTGTGTAATGTTCCGGCCTCCTCCACAGAATTGCACTTGTTAAAGTAGATGGGGGGTGGTCTTGAAGGGGGAAAAAACGACATGGTGGAATGGAAGAAGGCTGAAGGAAGCTCTTGGGAAGGGTTGCCTGGATTTTGCATTTTCCTCTTGAGATTCATTTGACCAAATCAAAACCCTCCCTTCATCAAGGCTAAGCCAGGGCCCTTCTGTCAAAATCCACATACAATACAATACAATAGCAGAGTTGGAAGGGACCTTGGAGGTCCTCTAGTCCAATCCCCTGCCTAGGCAGGAAACCCTATACCATTTCAGACAAATGGCTATCCAACATCTTCTTAAAGACTTCCAGGGTTGGGGCATTCCAACTTCTGGAGGCAAGCTGTTCCACTGGTTAATTGTTCTAACTGTCAGGAAATTTCTCCTCACTTCTAAGTTGCTTCTCTCCAATGAGTGGAAACTAATCAAGGAGAGAAGCAACTTAGAACTGAGGAGAAATTTCCTGACAGTTAGAACAATTAACCAGTGGAACAACTTGCCTCCAGAAGTTGTGAATGCCCCACATAATGAGGGTTAGCCAGTATAAGCCACTGTCCAGGAAGAAGGTTTTCAGCAAGATGATGTTCTGACTTAGGCTTTCCCCAGCAGCACGAAGCCGAGTCCTCATCCCAATAAACTCCTTTTATTTAATTTACGGTGAATTCCTCTCCAGCAAAGTCCCGGCCCAGTCTTTCAAGATCATTCACAATTATTATAATGTGCACAATGTAGTCATTAGAAATACCATGTCATAATACCAGTGGTGGGATTCAAATTTTTACTACCGGTTCTGTGGGCATGGCTGGGGTGTGTGGCTTGGTGGGTGTGGCAGGGGAAGATTACTGCAAAATCCCCATTCCCTCCCAATCAGCTGGGACTCGGGAGGCAGAGGATAGATGGGGGCGGGGCCAGTCAGAGGCGGTATTTACCAGTTCTCCAAACTACTCAAAATTTCTGCTACCGGTTCTCCAGAATTGGTCAGAACATGCTGAATACCACCTCTGTTTATCAGGCTTGGAGAGTGGCCAGGCTGATATTTTACAGATGCCGCAATACTTGGCAAGAATGCAGGAATGAATTGTCTCCTGTACCTCCCCCCACTTCATTCTTTTTTATTCCCTATGGGAGGGGCCATCCACCATTCACCTGTGGCCTTATTCCCAAGCCAACCCTTGTTCCTTAGCTGTTCCCTTCATCTGGCAACTCTGCACATGTGAACACTGGGAACAGGCTCCAGCTGTTCGCCTGCCTCACTGATAAGAAGATAAGAATACTTTATTGTCATTGTATGTATACCCATAGAACAAAATTCTGACTCCAAAGGCAGCTGATAACTGTCAGACGGCCCTGGCTCCATCTCTGTCTTATCAGAGCCTTCCAAGACTCCAGGACTGGCCCATGTTCCTCCCCGACTGTCCAAATCTGCTGCTAGCTCTGCTGGCCGCTGGCAGGCCACAACTGGTGGCCAGAGACATCTGAAACCATTTTTCTTAGGTGTTCTTATTCTTTGGAAACAATAGGAAAAGCACAGAAAGCATTGACATTTGTTTGAGCTCCTTCACAAAAGCTTAGCTCTAGGTCACATGATCTGCGGGATCGCATCCTGCCCCATACATCCCTTCAGCCGATTCGCTCCGACAGAGAGGGACTTCTCCGGGTGCCGTCCACTAGGCTGTGCCAGCGGGCGACGCCCATGGGAAGGGCCTTCTCTGTGGCGGGCCCAACCCTCTGGAACGACCTTCCCCCCGATATTAGAACAACTACGGACCTCCGCTCCTTCCGTCAAAAATTAAAAACACACTTTTTCTGCTTGGCCGGCCTAGGATAATCAACTGTTTTTAGGGTTTTTAATGATTAATTTTTAGTTTTAATATGGGATTTTAGCGCAGGGTTAGTTTAATTTAATTTTATATTGTACTATGTTTGTGTTTTTATATGTATTTTAAATTCCCTGTGCCCCGCCTCGAGTCCCTTCGGGGAGAGAGAGCGGGTTATAAATTAAAATTTATTATTTATTATTATTATTGTGTGATGACGCGGGACTGGGCACGAAAGCAACACAGCTTGATTGAAGGCTTAACTCCCTCTTATCGCTCCAACTTTTCCCCTCAAAGTTCCCACAGTTCACTGTAAGTCCAAAAGCAACGCTCCAGTGGTGGGTTCATACTGGTTTGGACCAGTTCAGCCGAACCGGTAGTAGTTTGGGTTGCTGGAACTGGCAGTGACCCAGGCCTGTCACTTTCCCAAACCAGTTCCTGGTTCAGGGTCCCTGCGAACCGGTTGTTAAACCGGTAGGATCCCACCCCTGCCCCATAAGTTATGAATGCTCCAACACTGGACGTTTTAAAGAAGAGATTGGATAACCATTTGTCTGAAGTGATGTAGGATTTCCTGCCTAAGCAGGGGGTTGGATTAGAAGACCTCCAAGGTCCTTTCCAACTCTGTTTTTCTATCTATCTGTAAAAAAAAGCACCTTTGGGTTAACAAATGTAGCAAAAAAGTTGTGAAATGGGGAAAACTCATTTAACAAATTTTTCACTTAGCAACAAATTTTGGGGTCAATTGTGGTCATAAGTTGAGGACTACTATAAGTTGGTGATATTTTGGACCTTTGCCCAATTCCTTTTCTCTTAAGGATGCCCTGGGGGACTTATTTCTGGGTGTTTACATTTGAATTCTCTTCTCCAGTCTCTTCCCCACTATCAAATTTGGTCCATTCTGTTTTCAGAGCATGATCAGACCAACAGATGGGCAGACAGTTAGAGTCCAGAGACCTTTTTAACATTTCTTTCTAACATTACACAGGGTAAGAAAGAGCAAGAATGATAACAGAACTGTAACCTATTGGAAAAATTCTATTGGAAAAATGCTTACCTGTCCCTTCCCCAAAGTAAAAACAGATTGAGGTAATATACAACATCTGGGAGGTGGCTCATGGGGATGGCATAGAGCCATGATGGTGAACCTATGGCATTTGTGCCACAGGCGGCATGCAGAGCCCACTCTGTGGGCATGCGAGCCATTGGCCCAGCTCAGCTCCACTGCTCTTGCGCATGCCTCCTGCTGGCCAGCTGGTTTTCGGTTCTCTGCTGCACATGCGTGGAGATCTGGGCACATGTGCGGGGCACATGTGAGAGACATGCGTGCATGTGCAGGGGGGTTGGGGAACACATGTGTGCGACAGTACGTGTGTGCATGCGCTTTCGGCCCGCAATGACACTCACTGGCATAGAGTTTAAAAATTATTATTCAATTAATTATTTATTAATTAAATGTATAAGCTGCCCACCTTCCTTTACCAAACAACTCTGGGCAGCTATTGAAATATGTCCTTGATGCAGCATTAACATCCATGTAGTTTTCATCAGTAATATGGAAATAATTTTTGGGGTTGGTTTGTTCTTCCCATGGCTATCCGCCTCTCAAATTTCCTGGTGGTATTGAAATACAAACCTATGTAGACTTTGGAGACCGGTTAAGGGCAAGACGTTGCATCCTCCTGCGAAGATTTTCTCTAGCTAAAACTTTGGGAGATGAATGTTTTGCAAGTGGCTGTGCACGGCACAGCAGTCATGTGGTGCCAATAAAATGTGCATCCAAGGTATGAAATGTTTTCATCATCCCAAAACTTTGGCTGGTCTAGAACTGATGTTATTCCAACTGTTAAACCATGGATGGGCAATTAATTTTCCTAAGGAGCCACATGAGAAACGGGGACCGTTATGGAGGACATGAACCAACAGGGCTGTGAAGGTACACAGGCATGCACGCATGTACACACAAACTCACGTTGAAAAAGAAATGGCAGTCACTTCAATGTAAAAGCAATGCAATTGTATTGCCTGCATGACATACATTTATTGATTTCTAATTTTCAATTTGCAGCGACCGACATCGGGCCAAATGTGGTCTGGGGGGGCTATAAAAGGCCCATGTCTGCTTTAAACAAAGGGGAAAAGTGGACCCAGGAAATTACAGATCAGCCAGCCTGGCATCAATACCTAGAAAGTCCTGGAAAAGACCATCAAGCAGTGAGTTTGTAAGCACTTAGAAATGAGCAAGATGATTAGTAGAAGCCAGCCTGGGTTTCTTAAAGATAGGTCATGCTGGAGAAATCTTACTGCTTTTTTTAAATCAAGTAACTGTGACTGGGAATGCCATGGAAGTAGCATATTCGATTTCAGTAAGATATATGATAAAGTTGACCTTGGCCTCCTCCTTGATAACATCAAAGAAGATGAGATGTAAGGTTCTGTGCTCAGATAGAGAAAAAAACAACAGATGCCCAAGTAAAAGGAAGTTAATATCTGGCTTGGTAGCTGTATCTGTGAGAAGATTCTGGGTGCCCTGATGGTTCTCAGATTAAATATGATTCAGCAGTGGGCTGCAGCTGCCCAAAAAATCAATACAAACTCAGGCTGCACCAAAAGAGGTATAATGATCATGTATGATCAGATCGAATGGAATGTACCTAGCCCTGGGAATGGAGAAACCTTGCTCATGGTCATTCATGCCTTGGTCATTTACTTATCTGGATTATTGCAATAACATCGACATGGAGCTTCCCTTGAAGACCACCAAGAAGTTACAACTGATCCAGAATGTGGCAGCAGATGCAGTGATGGGGTTGCCCATATCACATCTCTGTTCAGTTTCTTTCTAGATGCAAATCAAGGTGCTGTTATTACCTTACAAGCCCTGAATGGACCAGGTTATTCACAGAATCAGCTCTCCCTAAAGACATCTAAGGACACAGTAGCTCAGTGGCTAAGACGCTGAGCTTGTTGATCAGAAAGGTCAGCAGTTTTGTGGTTCGATTCCCTAGTGCCACAAAACGGAGTGAGCTCCCGTTACTTATCCCAGCTTCTGCCAACCTAGCAGTTCAAATGCAGGTAAAAATGCAAGTAGAAAAATAGGAACCATCTTTGGTGGGAAGGTAAAAGCGTTTTGTGCGCCTTTGGCATTTAGTCATGCCAGCCAGATGATCATGGAGATGTCTTTGGACAGAGCTGGCTCTTCAGCTTTGAAACGGAGATGAGCACCACCCCTTAGAGTCAGGAACAATTAGCGCATATGTGCGAGAGGTACCTTTACCTTTAAAGACATCTGCCAATCCTATAAGATTGCATAGGGTGGACATGATCCTAGTCCCTTCCTTTACATGCCGCCATCTAATGGGACTTAGGAAGTGTGCCTTTTCTGTGACAGCCCCGCCCTATGGAACATCCTTCTCCCTTGGAAGGATCCCACCTATTAAATTCCCAAAAGCACTTAAGACCAGGTCCTTCCACTCCCCCAAGCACTGCGATATAGTGAGACCGTGAAATGAATTTTTGTGAGCTGCATGAAAACTTCGTTGTGGTGCCTGTTGGGGTTTTCAAAAATCTTTTTGGTTTAATATTTTTTCTATTGTAAATGGATATCATTTGATCTTTTGGCTATGAGCCACCCAGCATTTAGTACAAGATGGGTGGCTATTTAAACATTATAAACAAACAAACAAAGGATTAATGAATTGTAAAGGGAAGAGGAGATTCAGAAAAAAAAACAATCCTGGGAAAGAAGAAAGCATCTTACAAGAATTTGTTATTATACTCTACCAGAGTGATGTCAATCTCAAACAGAAATAAGGGCACTAAACCATAAGTAAGGATCCCTGAAGACTGCATATTGAATTTAAAAAACACACATTTATATATTTCTTTTTTATTAATACATCAACACATTAAAATCAGATAGGAACTACAGTAGATATAATACATTACAGTAGATATAATACATTAAAAATGTACTACTATTACCTTTTCCTTTAATTACTATTTAATTACTATTACTTGGAATACTGCATCCAGGTTTTGTTGCCACAATGTAAAAAAGATGTTGAGACTCTACAAAGAGTGCAGAGAAGAGCAATAAAGATGATTAGGAGACTGGAGGCTAAAACATATGAGGAATGGTTGCTGGAACTATGCATGTCTAGTCTAATGAAGAAAAAAAAAACTAGGGGTGACATGACAGCAGTATTCCAATATCTTGGGGGTTGCCACAAAGAAGAGGAAGTCAAACTATTCTCCAAAGCACCTGAGGGCAGGACAAGAAGCAATGGGTGGAAAGTAAAAAAGGAGAGAAGCAGTGGTGGGTTTCCATTTTTTTACTACTGGTTTACTCATGCACGTGTGTGCGTGACGCTTCTGTGCATGCACAGGAGCATCCAGGCGGGTGGGCAGAGCCTCCCATTGCTGCCACTACCGGTTTTCCAGATACGGGCCAAACCAGCAGAAACCCACCTCTGGAGAGAAGCAACCTAGAACTGAAGAGAAATTTCCTGAGAGTTCAAAAAATTAATGAAGAGATTGGACAACATTTGTCTGAAATGCTACAGGGCTGTGATGCAAACCTATGGCACGTGTGCCAGAAGTGGCACGCATAGCCATCTCTCTGGGCATGGGTGCCGGGGAACTGGTCTTTTGGTTTCTGGCGTGCGCGCATGCATGCATGCACACACACACACACACACACACACGATCCCGTTTCGACACTTGGGGCTGAAAAGGTTAGCCAACACTACTATAGGGTTTCCTGCCTAAGCAGGAGGTTGGACTAGAAGTCCTCCAAGCTCCCGTCCAACTCTGTTATTCTATTGTATTCTACCTCAATCTAAGAGCAGTGGAGCAGCCTGCCTCCTGAAGTAGTGAGTCTTTCAAGCAAACGTTGAGCAGCCTTTTTTTTTTTTGAGATATGGGGTTTCCAGCCCTAAGAAGAGGATGGACTACATTTCTAAGGTACCTTCCAATCCTATTGTTTATTTTTATGCTTGTGGATCATTAAAATAAAATCAAGGAATAGAATTGGCTGGAATCTTGTGAAATTAGTCAAGAGATTTGGCTGTCCTTGAATGATATCTTGGGTATGATTGTAGATGCCTATTTTTTTGGCGTCTCTATTAATGTGAAAGATCATGTTATGGCAACAGCTGCCTGAATAGGTTATCGACCCTGCAATGCTCTACCTTAAATAGTACCAAGATGTGACTAAAGCAAATCTGCACAACACAATTTGGAATCTATTTCTAAAAAGCATCAGATGTAGTTGCCAGTTTAACAATCCTTCCCTCTCATGTGTGTCCAGATTTTCTGAAATTCAGATTATGCAGTCAGCCACATTCAACCAGCTGAAAATAAGGTTTCAAAATTATATAGTGCATTGTTAAAGTCTCACGCCATCAAAAAAAAAATAGTGCAGGGAAAAATGAAGAAATTCTTTTACATCATGGGGGAAAAAATACATACACCTTCTTTGTTCACTGATGCAACCAAAACACCGAGGAGTTATTATAATGTGTAGTCCCTTGATACAGACTTTTATTTCATGCAAATTACTATGATTAAGAATCAAATACTTTTTTTTCTATTTTCACACATTACTTAATCAATGTGAAGTACTGTGTAAAAATTGCATCTCCTCATAACAGTGATTTTGACCAAGTCAAGTGTTGCTGCTAGAATTCTAATCCAGACTTGTGATTCAATTATCATGTGGAGACTTTCTAAATTCAAATTAAGTTTACTAAAGAAATTTAAAAACATGCTTAGTAGTATCAATATAGGTGATTTGTGAGATACTCTCTGAGAAACTCCCACTTGCAAGAAAATGTTAAATTACTGAAAAGGGGTGGGGGGTTGTTACAAAAACCTTGCATATAGGAAACAGGAAAAGTTAGGCATTTTCATTAAGATTTATACCTATGTGATAACACACAGCTGATTCATAGACTATCTCTTTTTCTTCACTTTCTTTCTTTCTTTCCTTTTTCCTTCCTTCTTTCCTTCTGTCCTTTTTTAATGCATTATTTGACTATGGAAACCTGTCCTAAAATATTCTGCCACAAAGCTTGCCAATGATCTTGAGCAAGTCATTTTCTATCCCACTTCTCAGGATTGATAAGGTGATTTTTTAAAGGAAATTGACCTTTTTACATTGATTTCAGGTCTTATAGGAAGAGTGGGATTAAGAGTATGTACTTTTTAATTATATAATTACAGATTGAGAGAAGTAGCAGAGATCATTTTACCATTATAGATAGTCCTCAACACAACCATTTTTTAGCAACTGTTCAAAGTTGCAACAACACACTAAAAATTGACCTCTCACAACCTTAGAAGCATCCCCATGGACAATCTTTTCCCAGCAACTTCCCCATTTATCTCCTTGCTAGCCACAAATAGCCTCTGAATGCATATATCTTGTCGACCTAAGCAAACTGTGTCAACCGGTAGGTTTTCGAGTCCCCCAACTCCATATTTGGGAGTTGGGGGATTCGCCCTGGGTCCTAACAAGGAGAAGGGCGGGGTATAAATTTAATAAAATAAAATAAAATAAATAAATATTTGGGCAACTATATGTTAACAGGAATGTATACGTAACCAAGGGTATAAGAACGGACCCCTTTCTGATTATCGGGGTTCAGACATGTTTGTATGGGCTGTGGGCCCATCTCTGAAACTGTGCACAATAAACTCTTTGCTGCTTTGAAGAGCTTGTCTGTGTGTCTTGGCATTCCTACAACAAAAGGAAATGTTGGATTCAGTTGTGGTCATAGGTTGAGGACTATCTTTGCAGTTTTAAGAACACAGAACAAACTGATAATATTATTTACCATAATTTGGGAATTTCAGTAACCTGCCTGAAGTAAGTTCTAGGAAGTCTTGGTTCAAAGTCTGAATGCAAAAGGTATCAACCACATGTTCACCAAGAAGCTTTAAACATATTGTCAAAGACAATCCATCTTTTTCAAATGAAAATAAGCTACTGGCATGTCTTAAAGAGTTAACATAAAGATAATTAGTAAAATATGCATGCAAACAGGAAACAAGTTATATTATTGTTACTGGGCACTTAAGCTTACATAATCTTGTTTATGGAAATCGTTAATGAAAAACGGAGTCAGAAATAGTATTGGAAGAATTGGTGAGAAAAAACTAGTACCAACAAAATGCTTTTTGCTTCATAATTTGAATAATCAGAATTAAACACCTACTGGAATGAGTAAGTCAGAGTGTCCTTCCAGATGACCAGCTCAAGACTTTGTCCGAAACAATGCTGTTGCAGTGTAACACACTTTCAAATTAAGATTAGAAAAAGTGCCTCTTGTCAGCATACATCATTTTAGCAATATTGCGTGGTATTGAGATTGATAGCACTTTATTTTGGTATTAATTACCAGTAAGGAATATTAGATCTTGGTTTCAGACTTCCTTTTTTATAAACCAAGCTTGAAACAAGGAATAAGAATTCAAGAGCTCTGATTAAAGTCCCAAAGGTGTTTTTTCAGGAGGCAACTGGACTCTCTTGTTTTTTCTTTGAAGATGTTTTGCTTCTCATCCAAGAAGCTTCTTCAGCTCTGACAGGATAGTGAGAAATAGAATCTTCTAAGAGGATGCAAATGACCAGCTGTCTGCAAGGAATACAAATCCTTCCATTCCTCACTATCCTGTCAAAGCTGAAGAAGCCTCTTGGAGGAGAAGTGAAACATCTTCAAATAAAGAACAAGAAAGTCCAGTTGCCTCCTGAAAAAGCACCTTTGGGACAACCAAGATCTGTATGACTGTGTCAGGGTTCCAAATAGCATCCACAATAAAATAAGAGTTCGAGGCAAGAGATTCCTCAAAACACCAATTAAAGAGAAGAGCCATTTTGGCACATCTGGGAAAACCCGAATCTGAAAGCTTCCAGGTTTTCCCCACCCAGTTGAAAGTTCAAGACCCTGCCCCAACACCCACAAGTCCATCATGTGGTCCAATCAGTCATTGCCACAAACGAAGATTCCTCCCATCCACATCCGTCCAGGTGCACGGACGAGGTGACCTTGAATTTCTGAGAAGAAACGTTATTTTCTCTACACATCTCCCATGCTCCATACCATCCCCCTTCCCAGTTTTTCATAGTAATTATGTTTGAATATGTGGCAGGCTTAAGGCCCTATATCCCAATGGCTTCCAAGCCTGAGCAACTCTACAGACGTTTAGCTCTCATTAATAGCATTTATTAGAACAAAGGTCACAGTTGCAATGAAAGAATTCCAGCAAATGTCCTATTTTCAAATGGGTTGCTTATATATAGGCATATTTGAGTGGCAAAACATTTGATTTCTCTCACTTTTTTTCTCTCCAGCAGGCTGGAAGTTTGTGACGGAATAGCAATCTGCATCGGTTCCTTGTTTTGATAACTGCCATTCCCATCAATGCAAGTAACTCTTGCATTTGTTGAGCCCACTAATGCTGAATGAAAGACTTACCACCTTCAGAGTTCACCAATTAATTATGAACCTCATCTGCAGATCCCGCCCCCATTTCATCTAAACATATATAAGTCCCAGGAGTGCCCCCCCCCCAAAGTCATCCCCCTTCAACAGAGAGTAAGTAAAAGAGCGGTTTGTTCTCCGTCCAGTCCTTTTGTTTGTAACTAAATGACTGTCTGAGAACATAGATTGTAAACAGAACTTTTTAGAACCCTGCTGGGTGGACAGTGAAAGGAATTGTGATTGAATGGGTGAATGCTGTTAACAGAAACTTTTTTAGCTAAGCTCAGAAGAGGTGGGAAGAGGGTGATGTAGAATCAATTGAGCATCCAAGGGAATTTATTCCAAGGAGCATGGAATGGAATAAAGAAGAATAAGAGAGAGTTTCCCTAGAACAAATACCTCCCTACAGGAAGGGGGGGGGGGAAACTATGAAATATCCAGACATAAAGTGATATCACAAAGGATTCATTTCTAAGGAAAATTTGGTTTTGTTTATACTGCAAGATACATGAGGAGGAAAGTCACAAACAAACTGAAATATCTTCTGAACAATAACTGAAACTATTAATTATTTTTTTTACTGCATTCAAGTGATGCAGTAAAACAGTCTCTATATCAGACAGTTAAAAAATAAGAAACAATCTAGTCTCTTAATGCACATTTCTGTTTAAAATTTGTTTTCTTTCTTTCCTCATTTTTACTATACGACAATTGGACAGTTTTGGCTTCTTTTCATACCTGGATAGGTGCGATCTATATATTTACCGTATTTTTGGAGTATAAGACACACTGAAGTATAAGATGCACCAAGGTTTTGAAGAGGCAAATTTTTAAAAAAGTAGGTTTTTTCCAGAAGACTGGAAAAGAGCAGATGTGGTTCCCATCTTCAAAAAAGGAAAAAAAACAGATCCAGGAAACTATAGACCCATCAGCCTGACCTCAATACCAGGAAAGATTCTGGAAAAGATAATTAAACAACAAATAAGTGAACACCTAGAAGCAAACAAAGTAATAGCCAAAAGCCAACATGGGTTTGTCAAAAACAGATCATGCCAGACGAATCTAATTGCATTCTTTGACAAAGTAACAAAATCAGTGGACCAGAGGAATGCTGTTGATATAATTTACCTGGACTTCAGTAAGGCATTTGATAAAGTAGACCATAACCTACTATTAGATAAAGTAGAAAATTGTGGGTTAGACAGCACCACCACCAAATGGATTCGTAACTGGCTGACCAACCGCACTCAACGTGTAGTCCTCAATGGAACTGCATCTACATGGAAGGAAGTATGCAGTGGAGTCCCCCAAGGCTCTGTTTTAGGCCCAGTACTCTTTAACATCTTCATCAACGATTTGGATGAGGGGATAAATGGGGAACTCATCAAATTCGCAGACGACACCAAGCTGGCAGGAATAGCCAACACTCCAGAAGATAGGCTTAAGATACAGAAGGATCTAGACAAACTTGAACATTGGGCACTGTCTAATAAAATGAAATTCAATTGTGAAAAAAGTAAGGTCCTACATATAGGCAAGAAAAACCAAATGCACAAGTACAGTATAGGTGGTACCTTGCTCAATAGTAGCAACTGTGAGAGGGATCTCGGAATCCTAGTGGACAACCATTTAAATATGAGCCAGCAGTGTGCAGCAGCTGCCAAAAAAGCCAACACAGTTCTAGGCTGCATCAACAGAGGGATAGAATCTAGATCGCGTGAAGTGTTAATGCCACTGTATAGTGCCTTGGTAAGGCCACACTTGGAATACTGCATACAGTTTTGGTCGCCACGATGTAGAAAAGACGTGGAGACTCTGGAAAGAGTGCAAAGAAGAGCAACCAAGATGATTAGAGGACTGGAGACTAAGACATATGAAGAACGGCTGCAGGAACTGGGTATGTCTAGTTTGATGAAGAGAAGGACCAGGGGAGACATGATAGCAGTGTTCCGATATCTCAGAGGGTGCCACAAAGAAGAGGGAGTCAAACTTTTCTCCAAGACACCTGGGGGCAGGACAAGGAGCAATGGGTGGAAACTAACCAAGGAGAGAAGCAACTTAGAACTAAGGAGAAATTTCCTAACAGTAAGAACAATTAACCTCTGGAACAGCTTGCCTCCAGCAGTTGTGAATGCCCCAACCCTGGAAGTCTTTAAAAAGATGTTAGACAGCCATTTGTCTGAAATGGTATAAGATTCCTGCCCATGCAGGGGGTTGGACTAGAAGACCTACAAGGTCCCTTCCAACTCTGCTATTGTATTGTATTGTATAGGTAGGTAGATAGAGGGAGAGAGAGAAATACAGTAGGTAGGCAGGGAGAGAGAGTAGGTAGGTAGGTAGATAGAGGAATAAGAGAGAAATACAGTAGATAGGTAGGGAGAGAGAGAGTAGGTAGGTAGGTAGGTAGGTAGGTAGAGGGAGAGAGAGATAGAAAGAAATACAGTAGGTAGGTAGGTAGGTAGAGGGATAGAGAGAGAGAGGGAGGAATACAGTAGATAGGTAGGGAGAGAGAGAGAGAGAGTAGGTAGGTAGGTAGATATTTTCAGGTGTACTTATTCATGTTCTGGAAAAGGAAATCACTAACAATCTGCAGCACCTCACTTTGTTCCTGCTGGCACAGCATTTGATCCATGTAATTCTCATCAATCAGTTAAAGAGCTTTCCAAAAGGAAAAAAACCCACCCTTTTTTGCACTCTGCAAACCTCCCCAAAACCACTCGTTTTTTGTGAAAATGGCCCTGTTTTTTTTCAAATAAAAGGCATAACTAGCCTTCGGGGGCTTGCAGAGTGCTCCGGGGGGGGGGGTGAGCAAAAAAAATGGCCCGTTTTTCATGAAAACGGGTTGTTTTTTTGTGAAAAACATTGCATGCATAGCCTTATGGAGGTTTATAGACTGCTGCTGGGAGCTGGGGGTGGTGGTAAAAACAGTCCATTTTTTGCTCATTTCTGCCCTCCTCAGCCCCCAGGAGGTCTCTGAAAGCCTCCATAAGGCTAGACACAGCCATTCTGGTGAAGGGGGGCTTATACCCCTGTGTGTCTTATACTCCAAAAAATATGGGTAATGTTGTAATTATAGCAGTTTTAGTTGTAGAATACTGCTAGGAGAAAGATGTTTCTATTTCATGTAGAGAAAATCATGCTATTCTAAAAGTGGCCTAAAGGACTTTAAATTCAGCTCAGATTAGGTTTGCTGATAAACTTGAGTGCAAAAGGGATTGGAGCAGCATTTCTCAAGCTTGTCAACTATAAGGTGAACTTGATCTCTCATGATTCCCCAGCCATCATGGAGCTGGACTGGAGTATTCTAGGACAATGGTCCCCAACCTTTGTAACTTGGTGGCTCAACGGGGTAAAGGAGAGGGGAACTGGACTGCATGAGTGGTGAGCCAACGTGCATGCACACACAAATTGAACTACACTCATGTATTTGCATGCTGGCCCACTCCTTGCATGACCCAGTTGCAAACGGACCACAGACACAGCCTGATAGTGGATAGCAGCCTGGGGGTTGGGGGTTCTAGGAGATGAACTCCAAACCTTAAAGGGAAAAGGAAAGGTTCCCCTCACACATATGTGGTAGTCATTCCCAACTCTAGGGGGCAGTGCTCATCTCTGTTTCAAAGCCGAAGAGCCATCGCTGTCTGAAGACATCTACATGGTGATATGGCCAGCATGACTAAACACCGAAGGTGCACAGAATGCTATTACCTTCCTACCAAAGGTGGTTCCTATTTTTCTACTTGCATTTTTAAGTGCTTTCGAACTGCTAGGTTGGCAGAAGCTAGGACAAGTAACTGGAGCTCACTCCATTACCCAGCACCAGGGATTCGAACCGCCGAACTTATTTATTTATTTATTTATTTTATTAAATTTATACCCCGCTCTTCTCCTGATTGACAAGCTCAGCATCTTAGCCACTGAGTCACCCTGTCCCTTATAAAACCTTAAAGCAGGTTAAAGTAAATTAATTGGAAATGGAGAGTGAAAGCAGTACTTTTCAAAGAAAAGAAGAACATGTATCCAGGGGCAAGTTTCATCTAAGAAGAAACTTGCCTCTGGGAGGAGGTTTTCGAAGTATTTCTAGCAGGACTTCCAGATTCTGTAACAGCTGTGTTCCCTATGCCAGGAGTCTGCAAAGTCGGCTCTTTTAAGATTGGTGGACTTCAACTCCCAGAATTCCCCAGCCAGCATTCCCCAGTTATCATTTACATGTATATATCCGAACTAGACTGTGTTGTTTCTCCATGTCATATAATATATGTGGGTACATGCATAATTTTGTATTTATTCATTTATCTTGTCATGTTTATGATTGTATTAGAGATGGAGACCCTTTGAGAGCTGTATGCAATGTAATTTCATTTTAATGTATGACGATTAGTGTACATTCAAAGCAGGGGCTGGTTCCGACTTCTGTTAACTACTGGTTCACTCAGGGGTGTGCTTTGTGCACATACATGCTTGATGCACAGCAGTAAAAAAAATTGCTTCTGGGCCTGCGCAGAAGCAAAAAATAAGATGGCGCCTCCATAGGCACTCCCAATAGATCCAGTTCAGGGGCATGGCCGGCCGAGACACTACTTACTCGGCCAAACTGGTAGGAACCCACCTCTGATTCAAAGGGACAATAAAGTATTCTAAGTCTTGCCTTGCTGTGGAACGCCCATTTCCTATTTTATACCAGAGCCTGAGAATCCTAAGATTCCATTTATGCTTTCCTGGGAGTAAGCACCGCTGATCATACCAAGACTCACATCTGTTCAAACCTGCAGAAAATTGTTCTGTCATGCAACCCTACCCCTATATGAAAGTAACCATGGGGGAATTATTTCTGTGTAAACATGATAGAATCAGGCTATTACAGTAATTTGGAAAGAACTGGTTCCTTTTATTTGTTGCCTTTTCCATATTCACATAATTTGTCTCTCATTTTTCCTTGTCAAATATTGCTCCTTTTAAATCTTTTGCTAAATGCAAACAGTTCTCTGAAACATTTGGCTGATGTTTTCTACCATGCAATCACTTAACGTTGTTGGATGATATGTAGATACGTTTGAAACAAAAATATGCACATGCAAAAGCAGTGATAATAAAATAGGTACCAGAATAAATATAGCCCATTATATAAGCAGCATACAAACAAGCAAAAATTAAGAAATGCCCATGCAAATACATAGTTCCCTATTTGCAGTTAAAAAGGGCCCAATGTAGCAGCAATCTAGAGAGGACATTCTAGGCATAAAAGGCAAGAGGTCTGTACACAGAAGTATACAGTACATAAAACCAGGGATGTGACATTCTTCACAGATCTTTGATGTGCTTAGACACATCATTGCAGGTTTCTTTCTTTTCTTCCCTCCCAGATAGGAGGTTTAGTAAGGAGGGATTATCTTTTGACCTGGCTATAGCAACTGACCACATTAGCAACCACATTGTCAAGGAAGTGTCCTAGGTTGTGTCTGTGACAAAAAATTTCTTAGAGGAGGATGGAAATTAGAACAATTAAAGATGAGTTCAGGTCTGCAATGGCTACAGAATGATTTGCTTTATTGAAGAAAAGTAGCTTCCCAACTCCTGGGTCATCTAATGCCACAAATGAACAACATGAGTCCACAGAACTGAGGCCTTTGCACTATCTCGGACCTCCGCCTCTTCCACCAACGTCTTAAGACATATTTATTCCAACAAGCCGGCCTAGGATAGCCCCCCGTTTCTGACTTTTTTAAAATAAATTATAATTTGGCAAGGTTTTAACATGGGTTTTAGCACGGGTTTAATTAATTTAATATATTTTAATTGATATTGTATTTTGTGGTTTTAAATAATGCCTGTGCACCGCCCTGGGTCCTAACAAGGAGAAGGGTGGGGTATAAATTTAATAAAATAAAATAAAATAAAAATCTCCAGATCCTCCAGATGTTATTTCCCAATTTTAGTTTCAATGCAATCGTAAATAAAATTTATTAAAGGTATGACTGTAGAATAATCATATTAACCACATTTAACTTTGACAGAGGAGAAGAAGGAGGACCACGTTAATGCAAATTTGAATTCAACATGCATGTACTGTAAATGTAATCAAACTCAACCCACTGTTGGAGTCAATAAGTCCATTATTTTTTGCAACAGGATCTTTGAATTATTATTCAGCCCAGAGGAAGTTGAACATCCAGCTGTCCAGCTCTGGGCAGACTACAATTTGTCTTCTTTCCTAATCTTGCTAAGAAAACTATATCGTAGAAATAGAACTTATGTTCTGAAGGTTGCAGGTTTAATTCATAGCATTTTAACAGATATGAAAAGGGTCCTGTCCAACACAATGAAAAACCTCAACCTTAGGTGGTCCAACTCTGTATATGACATCTTCCTGTATATGATGAATGGTTGCGGGAACTGAATATATCTAGTTTAACAAAGAGAAGAATTAGGATGACATGATAGCAGTCTTTCAATATATTTTTTTTTAATTGAAAAGGTTTTATTAGTTTTTACATTTTTCCAAGAGGATAGGGTAAGGGATATAGGTAAGGTAAAATACAAAGAAATTTTGAGAACTTTCAGGACGGAATCGCTGGCCCCTCCAGGGCCTCTTAATAAAACATTGGTAATACATTTTTCAATATACTACAAGATGGAAGTGAGTGCATACATCATAAATTCTAAATTCTAAATTCTATGCTGGCAGACATGTACAAACATCCAGATAAAAAATTACATTGGGCTAGTAAAAAAAAAGAAACCAAACAAATTCATTTTTTAGATCTAAGTCTCTTGGCAATTACATCTTCCTGCGCTCCTTTCTGGCCCCCAGCGGGCGGGGCCGTGGCCCCCCCTGCCCCTCCCAAATCTTCACCCAGGATAGAGGAATGTTTTTTAAGAAAGGCTTCCGCCTCAGCAACTGTTTTAATCCTAACTCTCCCTCCTTCCCAGAACACCAACATCTCTTCGGGCGTCGCCCATTTAAACCAAATCCCGTGGTCAAACAATTTTTTAGATAAGAAGGAAAACTTCCTTCTCATCTCTCTAATCTTTTTAGGGATCTGTTTCAAGATAGCGACTTCTTTCTGCTGGTAAATTAACGGACCACCTCTTTGAGCCTTCAAAATTTCCTCTCTGGTTGACCTCCTAACAAATTTAATATGTATCTCTCTGGGTACCTCATTTATCCTGGCATATGCAGAATTTATTCTGTAGGCTAGGTCAATATCCCCCCTGATCTCATCTTTGGGTTTATGCAAATATTCTGCTAAAATTGTATTCATGAGATCAGGAAGACATTCACCATCTACCTCAGAAACGTTCTGAAATCTTAAAAAGTATGACATTCTTTCAAAATCCATCCTTGACATATGCCCAGTTAATTCTCCAACTTCAGTTTTAACATTTTTAAGTTCCCCCTTCGCCCCAGCCAGCCCCCCCTCCAATTCCTCGGTCTTCTCCTTTAGTTGTTTCTGTGTTTCCATAAGTCCCTGTCTGAAATCCTTATTTTCTTGTCTTAGTCCTTTAATTTCCTGCACCAAAGTTTGTAACACTTCTTCCAGAGCTGTCATTCTTCTTTCCAGTCCTGCCACTTCTGATGTGATAGAAGCCATGGTAAACTGTTAAAATCCGTGCCATTAAGATGGCGTTTTTTGGGTGGGGCCGCTGTGGCAAGTCAGAAGAACAAGGTCCAAATCAAAGTTGTAGAAAGTTTATAAAATCCCCAAAGAGAGCAAGTTGCAAAATCAATTATTCAAACAAAGGAGGCACTCCAGAGAAGGAATCAATCAATCGAAAAATTTCTTCATTGGTAGAGAGAGGCAGTCCAAATCATCAAGAAACGTTGGTATTTTTCCACAAACAAAAATAACTATTCAGGAACAAAGGGAAGCCATCTTCCGCCACCCTGCCTGGGAACCAGCCGGAGAAAGTCAAAGATACAATTGTTTCAAGCCAACCGGACTTAGATACATTTGTAGATACAAGCCGCAAACTGCTTTCACTTGCTTAGAAAAAAAAATGGATACAAAATAACTCCCTCGCAACGAGGAATCATTTCTAACCGCCGCTGTTAAACCGAGGGGGGGGTTAACAAACAAACACCCCCCCTCCACAGTTCTTTCAGTCCAGGCTGCCAGCAAAGAAAAAATAGTTTAAAAAAGCACTCACTTTCCCTCTTGCCGCCAAAGCCCCGGAAGGCTTCCGACCCGCCTTCAGCTCTCTCCAAATTTGTTAATTGTTGCCAACCTCCGTTGGCGAAGGGAACCAAGCCCCCCGCAGCATGCCCCCTTCCTCCTGGGCTGAAGACCCGGACCGCCTCCCAGCTGCCGCCAGGATGGACCAGCCCAGGCAAGCCAGCCCTGCAGAGGGCCCCCCCCAAAAGAAAAAAAGGGGGTGCCCCGCCTCGTTAGGGGCCGAAAGAGGGACAAAACGGCGGACAAACCCCAGAGTTTGTCCGTCGCCGCCAGAAGCGGAACAGGAAGTCCAGTCTTTCAATATTTGAGGAGCTGTCATAGAGAAGAGGGTTTTCACCTATTTGTCAAAACATCCAAGAGCATGACAAGAAGAAACAGATGGAAGCTTATCAAAGAGAGATCCAACTTAAAATTAAGGAGACATTTCCTGTCCGTAAGAACAATTAATCAGTGGGATGACATGCTTCAAAAAATTGTAGGAGCTCCGTCACTGGAAGTTTTCAAGAAGAGATCGGACAGCCATTTGTCTGGAATAGTGTAGAGCAGGGGTTCCCAAACTTGGCAACTTGAAGACTTGTGGACTTCAACTCCCAGAATTCTCTGCTGGATGGAGAATTCTGGGAGTTGAAGTCCACAAGTCTTCAAGTTGCCAAGTTTGGGAACCCCTGGTGTAGAGCTTCCTGCTTGAACAGGGGGTTGGACTAGAAGACCCCACCCCAACTCTGTTATTCTATATTAGAATATAATTCATTTTTTGGCCTTTTTGACTGAAGAGAATTCCAATTAGGCATATATGATCAGGATTTACTACTCCCTCTTTTCAACATTTAATATGTGACTGGTGTGTGTATAACAGTGCCAGGCTCTTGAAAGCATATTGTTTCTATTCCTGGTGGGAGTAAAATGCCGAAGATCACTCTTACCAGGATTCTGGACAGAATTCTTGTTGTTGTTTTAAAATCCTTAGTTCCAGTTGGAAACAGACAGTATTTTGCTCCTGCACTGAGAATTGAAAAAGGCATGCTAAGACCCACCATCACCTATGAGACACATTCTCATTCTTTCATTCCACTATCATACCTGGCTATTAATTTTCTGCAGTGCTATAGAAATCTCCAAATCCTATTGGATAAGATATAATCAGCTGCAAAAGCCTGTATGTGCCCCATTCAGTCATTAAACCAGTATGGCTGCATAAAGAACTCTCTGACAAATTGAAAGACAAAAAAGATAAGTATAAAAAGTGGAAAGAGGGGGACATAACTAAGGCAGAATATCAGCAAATAGCCTGAGCCTGTAAAGATGAAATGAGGGAAGCTAAGGCTCACAATGAAGAAAGGCTTGCCACAAAAGTAAAAAATAACAAAAAAGGCTTCTTCCAGCATGTTAAAAACAAGAAAAACATTAAGGAAACAATTGGTCCTTTGCTGGGAGAAAGTGGCAAGAAGATGACAAGCAACAGGGAGAAAGCAGAACTATTTAACTCATTTTTTGCATCTGTCTTTACAGAAAGGGAAAAAACCAGTTCAACCTATCAAAAACAGCACCACAAAAATCAGATTAGGAACACAAGTTGAAATACAGAGGAAAATGGTAAATGAGCACCTGTCTACCCTAGATGAGTTCAACTCACCAGGACCAGATGGATTACACCCCAGGGTTCTGAAGGAACTGGCAGACGAGATCTCAGAACCACTGAACTATATCTTTCAGAGATCCTGGAACACCGGGAAACTACCAGAGGACTGGAAAAGAGCTGATGTGGTTCCCATCTTCAAAAAAGGGGAAAAAATAGATCCAGGAAACTACAGACCTATCAGCCTGACCTCAATACCAGGAAAGATTCTGGAAAAGATAATCAAGCAGCAAATTAGCGAACACCTAGAAGTAAACAAAGAAATACCGTAGTCAAAAGCCAACATGGGTTTGTCAAAAAAAAATCATGCCGGACTGTTATTGCATTCTTTGACAAAGTGACAAAATTAGTGGACCAGAGGAATGCCGTCGATATAATTTACTTGGACGTCAGTAAGGCATTTGATAAAGTAGGCCATAACCTACTACTGGATAAAGTAGAAAAATGTGGGTTAATCAGCATCACCACCAGATGGATTCGCAACTGGCTGACCAACCGCACTCAAAGTGTAGTCCTCAATGGAACTGCATCTACATGGGGGGAAGTATGCAGTGGAGTACCCCAAGGCTCTGTTTTAGGCCCAGTACTCTTCAACATCTTCATCAATGATTTGGATAAGGGGATAAATGGGGAACTCATCAAATTTTCAAATGACACCAAGCTGGCAGGAATAGCCAACACTCCAGAAGATAGGCTTAAGATACAGAAGGATCTTGACAAACTTGAACATTGGGCACTATCTAATAAAATAAAATTGAATGGTGAAAAGAGTAAGGTTCTATGTTTAGGCAAGAAAAATGAAATAAACAGGTACAGTATAGGTGGTACCTTACTCAATAGTAGTAACTGTGAGAGGGACCTTGAAGTCCTAGTGGACAACCATTTAAATATGAGCCAGCAGTGTGCAGCAGCTGCCAAAAAAGCCAACACAGTTCTAGGCTACATAAACAGAGGGATAGAATCAAGATCACGTGAAGTGTTAATACCACTTTAAAATGTCTTGGTAAGGCCACACTTGGAATACTGCGTTCAGTTTTGGTTGCCACAATGTAAACAAGATGTGGAGACTCTAGAAAGGGTGCAGAGAAGAGCATCAAAGATGATTAGGGGCCTGGAGGCTAAAGCATATGAAGAACAGTTGTAGGGACTGGGTATGTCTAGTCTGATGAAAAGAAGAACTAGGGGAGACATCATAGCAGTGTTCCAATATCTCAGGGGTTGCCACAAAGGAGAGGGAGTCAAACTATTCTCCAAGGCGCCTGAGGGTAGAACAAAAAGCAATGGGTGGAAACTAATCAAGGAGAGAAGCAACTTAGAACTGAGGAGAAATTTCCTGACAGAACAATTAGTCAGTGGAACAGCTTGCCTCCAGAAGTTGTGAACGCCCTATCATTGGAAGTCTTTAAGAAGATGTTGGACAGCCATTTTTCTGAAACGGTCCAGGGTTTCCTGCCTAGGCAGGAGGTTGGACTAGAAGACCTCTAAGGTCCCTTCCAACTCTGCTATTATATTGTATTGTACTGTATTTTTAAAAGCTGTTCATTTGTGAACTTTTTTTGTTCAAGAGGAAGCCTGAGGTATTGATTCATCTAATGCTAAATCCTTCCCAGGGTCTTCAGAATGTCCATTGGTTATTTCTTAATTCAGTCTGAGTGAAGTTTCTCAACCTCAGCAGCTTGGAGATGGGTGGATTTCAGCTCCCTGGGGAATTCTGGGAGTTGAAGTCCGCCTATCTTCAAGCTGCCTAGGTCGAGAAACACTGAGTTAGGGAGTTGCATTTTTGTGTACATCCTAAGCTTGTTGCTTGAAGGCTTGGCCTTTAAAATAGCCAACCCCCAACCTCCCTGCCACTAATGCCAGGTGAACTTTGTGCCTGGTTCTTATTTCTCTCCAGACAGACCTGATAAAAGCATTACTGGGCAGATTCAAAAGCAAGCATAAAACCAGCATAGCTAATTTAGGCTAATTAGTATGGCGGAAACTGCGCCTTGTACTTCAGAGGTTCCCAGGCCCTCCTGGGCCTCCACCTGATCGCCTTGTCCAGCAGCAAACCCAGGAGGCACTGCCAATTATATCATAACCTCTTCAAACACCGAGCCACTCCAGCTAATTTTATCCTATTAAACAGGCGGAAGGATTCAGAAGAAAGGTTCTCCCCCAAAAGCTTCAATTACCAGTTTTCCTGATTACCATCTTAACAATCCTATATGCTCGAGTTAAATACTTCTCTTTTTTTATTTGCTTAGTGTTGCTTTCTTCGTTGAGATGAAACGCGAGTATTAAGTGCATGTCTTTTCAACTCTAACGAGTGACATTAATAAAGAAATGGGGTGGGTGGGGGAGGAGGAGAGGAGAGTGGGGAAAAAAAGCTCTTTTCTTATTAGCATGATTAATCAAAGTCAAGTTTAGAAGTGTTCAAAGGCAAATGTGATCGGAAAAGGGGTGTAAACATCTCTGCGCATCTTAGCATTTTCAACAGCCCAAGGTAAGCCCCCAAAATATCTGATGTCTCAAGAGAAGATACATAAATAAGCAAAAGTTTGGCAGAATGATGGTGGGGGCAAGGAAGGATAAGAAGGGAGAGAGATTACCGCAGCCCCAAGTGGTTCTAGTAAGTAAATCTGATAGTGTTAATAGGTATCAAGAGACATGGTAAATAAGACCATTCCTTTGGTTTTAACTAAGAGGCACCTTATCTGTTAGCCTGGCCATTTCCTGGAGAGCAGACTAAGTAGTGGATGGCTGTAATTGTCCCCACTGCTGATTTCCCAGGAGTCCATATTCTTGAAGCACAGATTTCCTAGTGCAAATCATATAGCTGATCAATTATTAATTGATTATTTTGTAAAATTAGCATGAATAAAGGATCCGAATGTTAGGGTTCACATTCTAAAAGCTAGAATTGCATTCTATCCTTTAACTTCCTGCAATGACTCTTGGAGATTGACTTGTATTAATTTCACCTATTGGTTATTAATTTTGTACAAGATTGGGGTTGAGTTGCTGTTGCAGGATTGTTAAGAAATTTCAAATTTATAGCAGAAATATATTTGAACCGGGCACTCACTGGAACCTAACTCAGTCTTTTAACCATTTCACATAAACTTGCCTGTCCATGACAATCCTCAGTTGAAATAGCATGAGAATGTTATCTAGGAGTGTCAGAAAATCAGAGGAATGCATGGTTCTGGAATCGAGCAATATTTCATTTCAAATGCATGAAACGTTAGCTTTGGAGGCTGTATAGGTAGGCTTGATGGTGAATGGGCAAAAGGCTTGTCATTTGGACTCTGTGGGTCAGGAAGAAGGGAGAGGAAAACTCCATTCATGCAGAAGATGAGAGAAACAGGGGGGCGGCGGGGTTTCCTGTACTGGTTGGTATTGGTTTCACTACGCATGCGCTTTGTTGCTTGCACATGCGCAGTTGACTGTAATTTGTTCTGCGCATGCGCAGAAGCATACCATCAATGGCAGAAGAGACCAGGGAACTGGTTCAGAGGCGTGGCCAGCCTGGGTCTCTGCCAGTTCTGCGACCCAGGCCAAATCACCCCTACCAGTTTGGCTGAACTGGGACAAACTGGGAGCAACCCACTTTTGGAGAGAAGGAAGCCATATGGTTTAGGTTTTAGGTTTCATTGGTTTTTTATACCGCCCTACTCCCGAAGGACTCAGGGTGGTGTACAGCCAGAGTAAAACAAGTATATAAAAGTTTAAAAAGTTTTTAAAAGAGATATTAAACAATTTGACCTAAAAATAAAAAAACCCAACCAACCCTGATTAAAATTAATAAACATTTGTAATTTAAAAATTATTTTTATGCCAGCCCGGCTTGTTGGGAAAAAAAGGTTTTGAGAGCACAGCGGAAGGTGCGTAAGCCAGGGATAGTTCTTATCCCTGACTTACATATATGCCATGGTGTCACCATGTAAATGATACAAATTAAACTTATATTTGTATATCAGTGATTGTATGACCTCTGTAAGTGCCATACGCTAAACAAATGATGCAAAAGGCATGCAGTAAATCATTTGTGTCATGATGCAAGTGGTGCAAATTATATAGTTCACAATATTTGGGTGATGATACAGATAATAAAGCCCTTTCTTAGGTTTGAAATCAAAGGGTTGCAAAGTGCATGAGATTGCAATGCAACTGTCCTTGATAGTAGTGGTGGGCATGGGAACCACTCTTGTTCTCCAGTATAACACTTATTCTGGATTGACTTAGATGCATGCCAACTATGTTGAGGTTAGTCTTGAATAAAACTCTTTATTTGTGCATAATCCACTGTAAGAAACAATCTCAGTATCTTCTGTTGTTCACCTGTGATCCTGAAAAAAACTCTGAGTGCTTGTATTGATTGGATCCAATTCTGTATTTGATTCTTCTTTTCTTGATTTCTTTTGGACCAGACCTTTCAGTACCTGGATTAGCTGACTGTTGCATCATCTCCAAATACATTTTCCACCCAGCCCTCTAGCTGATGTTGATTATTTCAGAAAGGAGTCCACCCAACTACTTCAACATTTGCTAAGACAGGATAGGTTGGGGAATGGTAGATCCATGAGACCCAAGGTTATCCTAGAGCTCACCTACATCCCCAGAATGGGAGGATATCAATCCTCTAGTTGATGTAAATAAAGTTCTTTCTACTCTTTCACTTCTGCCCTGCTGGCATAAACCCAGCATGACTTTAAATAAGTTGATGGCTCCAGCATCAGATATTTCCAAATCAGTAAGCAGGATTTCCTTGTCACCTCTGTAATTTCAAAGTATCTCAACATTCAGACACCTCTATCACTTCAGTCTAAACCCTTATTCGGAAGACTTGATCCTAAATAATGATTCCTTTAAATCATGTACATATATCCCGCGACTTTTACCTTCGTTTTATTTACTATAAGGTCTCTAGGCTAATTACTATTAATTACATTTTGCTTTTCCCAGCCTATGTTCAGATTACAAATCAATAATCTAAAATCACGGTGGGGGAATGTAAATAGTAAGGACAATGGTGTTAATCTCCTCTGACATTGTTACTCAAGCATGGGTGTCAAAATCTTATCTCCTTGTTTTTCAACCAGTATGATATTTTCACCTTAAACAGAATGACTTTCATGCCAGTTTTCTCTTGCTACTAGTGTTCTCTCCAGGACAGTCTGGCTTCTGAAAAACAAACAGCTACTAAGTAAAGATACTAGTCAACTATCCTCACTCCTACTGGTGAGAATTTTTCTTCAAGTTTTCCCAGAGCTTAATTTGTGAGCCAATTTAGGGCCAGTCACTTTCTTTCAACCCAACCCACCTCACACGATTGTTATTGTTAGGAAAATAGGAAGGAGAAACAGTATTTGGTACATTCACCACCTTGAATCTATATATATATAAATGTCTGTGTGTGTGTGTGTTTGTGTGTTCCAGCATAACTCTGGAACGCCTTGAGTAATTTCAAGCAAACTTGGTACACAGATGGCTTACTCTCTGGAAACAAATAATGTGGAGGTAAGAGACCTCGAACACCCCTTGGGGGGAATGTTATGCTAAGATACAGCCTGTTGTGCCTTAAAATAGCTTCTACTCTGCTGCCGTAAAATGGCTTCTACTGTACAGCACAGTGGAGTTGCCGTAGTAACGGCTTCAAAGTACTCCACAAGGGGTCTCCCTCTGGTAAGGGGGAAAATCCAACATTAGAAATTACATTTTGTCCGGACATTTTCCCCCTATAAATAAATACCTGGGCAATGCCTGGTTATCAACTACTTATTTATAAAAATAATAAAGGTGGGATAAAAATAAATAAATGTTCAGGGCCATTAGAGACTCAGAGCTTATTTTGCTGATATGGAATTCAAGAAAACTGTCTTTAAATGATAAGTGGAATATGAAGCATGGGATGGGGTGGCAAATTCCTGGATACCAGAAGTATGAATGGAGCCTAAATCTGAATTATTGCTGTCCCAAGCTTAGCTATCATCTCATTCAATCATCGTTGATCCCCCACTGCTTTGCTGTACATGTATGGCTTCCTACTGTGTGACTTAAAGTCTCACCAATGAAACTCATTGGGGCATTCAATTAAATACTGTACCAATTGAAATACAAGCCACCAGGCTTGTATTAGGAGTCCACCAAAATGGTAAGTCTTCTGATTTGGTCACAAGATGGCTAGAGATCATTCAGCCACCACAGGGGTACAAGTGCCAGAGTATTGGTCATTTAATGAAGTAGTGTCTTCTCAAATTACCATATTTGTCAGAGTATACGACGCACCTCCCCCCCCTAAAAGAGCATGGAAATGTTGGTGCACCTTATACACCGAATACAGCCATTTTGGCCTCCTGAAGTCTTGCCTCCGCATCCCATTTTTGTGAAAAACGGGCCATTGTTTTGCAAAAACGCAGGCATTTTTGCCTTCCCTCAGCCCCCAGCAGCCATCTGCAGGCTTCAGCAGGGCTGGGGCAAGGCAAAAATGGGGGCATCTATCTAAGAGGACTTTCTCCCTGAAGCTCAATATCCAAAATGGAAAGTAAAGGACAAGAAGGTAAACAAAATTCTTTGCAAACTAAATTTCTTCTTCCGGGACTTATTCTGTTGTTGAAGCAAAATGCAATTGGCAAATCCTATTGGCCTCTCTTTTTCTTGCCATGTATTCTCTTTTCCTCCACAACATTTCACCTGCTGCATTTTGCAAGATGAAAGTCAGAAGGTATGATGGGAAGACAGAATTTCTAATTAAAAATGCAAAGGGGCAGAAGTTCTATAAGGGAGTCCAGGAACTGCAGTAGTAAGTGAGATAGACCTTGGGAGTTAGGACAAAGAAATGCTGCCTAGGGGATGGTCAGATGAGGACATAGTGCATAATGCAGGGGGGAAATGCTACCGGTTCGAACCGGCTCACCCGGACCAGGAGTAAAAATGGTGAACCGGTAGTAAAAAAAATGCTACCAATTCACCCAAACTCTTAGTAAAAAAAATGCTACTGGTTCGGGCGAACCGGTATTTCTGATGATCACTGGGACACGTGATTTACATTAGCTAGAATCATCGGATTTCCTGCTTTGTAGCTAATCTAAATCACCTGGCGGATTTCCCCCCCCCCTCGCTGTTCTACTTACCTTTGCAAGCCCGCTTGGTAGCAGGCTTGTCCCCTTTGGACACTCGGCACATGCACAGCAGGTCCTGCGCATGCATAGAGGTGGCATGTGTACGCGCACCAGTGGTGGGTTTCTGCAGGCTCGCACCTACTCGCGAGAGCCGGTTGGTGAAATTTAGAGAACCGGTGAGAGGGGGTTCCACCGGTGTACCTGGAAGTAAATGTGGCCCGCCGCTGCCAGTGACCCAACGGGAAGGAAAGGGAAGGGAAGGGAAGGAAAGGAAGGAAAGAAAGAAAGAAAGAAAGAAAGAAAGAAAGAAAGAAAGAAAGAAAGAAAGAAAGAAAGAAAGAAAGAAAGAAAGAAAGAAAGAAAGAAAGAAAGAAAGAAAGAATTTATCATCACAATTGAGTCCAAAATTTTGGTTGCTAAGCAAGAGCGTTGTTAAATGAGTTTCACCACATTTTAAAAGGTGGCTACTCCCACCCTGTCACATGACTGCCAAGCCACGCCCACAAAATAGGCCACACCTATAGAGTAGGTTCTAAAAAATTTGAAACCCACCACTGACGCGCACACTCACATTTGCGAACCGGTAGCAAAGGTAAGTCGATTTCACCTCTGACATAATGGAAGGAGAAAGAAGCTCAGAAAGACCCTCCCTAGCTTCTCAGGCTGTTTAAAGAGATGGTGGGAGATTTGCATTTAAACTTGCAAGTTACTGTAATGTAGCTTTACAGTAGAGCGCACTCATCTGATTGTGTTTCATGTGTGATCTGACAGAAACTTCCAGAAAGCAAAAATACAGCAGCAAAAAGGGGAGCCAGATGTTTTGCCTCATTCTAGTTCATCCCAGCTGCAATGGCATGTGAACAGGATAGACGGCATCCCTAAGCCACTGTGACTGTTGGCACCTCCCACAAATATGGAGAATGATTAAGAAAGAGGAGCAGCGTTGGCACCACCCAAGCTTTGATACCCTAAGCCAGGGGTCTCCAACCTTTGCAACTTTAAGTCTGAAGCTTTGCTTTGCTGGCTGGAGAATTCTGGGAGCTGAAGTCCTTCAGACTTAAAGTTGCAAAGGTTGGAGACCTCTGCCCTAAGCAACAGCCTCCTTGGGTTTAGGCTAAAGACAGCCCTGCATGGAAGCTTGAATGAGGATAGATACGGGCTTTCTATGTGCGTGGTAGGATGCTGTCTGTTCCTTAAGTAGGTTAAATTTAAAGTTTTTGTACATAAGTGGGATACTCTGTACAATGATGATAACATCAGTGGAAACTTTTCTTTCTTAGCAGGAAAGGACAAGACAGTCAATTACTTAAGGTAAAGGTTTCCCTCGCACATATGTGCTAGTCATTCCCGACTCTAGGGGGCAGTACCCATCTCCATTTCAAAACCGAAGAGCCAGCACTGTCCAAAGACATCTCCGTGGTCATGTGGCCAGCATGACTAAACACCGAAGGCGCATGGAACGCTGTTACCTTCTCACCAAAGGTGGTTCCTATTTTTTTACTTGCATTGTTACGTGCTTTCAAACTGCTAGGTTGGCAGAAGCCGGGACAAGTAACGGGAGCTCACTCTGTTAAGAGGCACTAGGGATTTGAACTGCCAACCAGCGACCATTCTGATCGACAAGCTCAGCATCTTAGCCACTGAGCCACTGCGTCCCTTGTCAATTACTTAGATCTCCCTAATTCTTTTCTTTTGTTTGATCCTGATGAAAGAACAAATTCTGTAGGAGGGAAAAAAAGATTCTAATCTATCCATCATTTGTAGCCTGTAAATTAACCATTCATATCTCTTCCTCAAGTGTCAGTGGGCTTTTCTCTTCCCTTCCTTCTTCTCTTTTCTCTTCCCTTCTTCCTTCCCTAACGTCCCTACTATTTACTTTTGTATTTTCTTTGTATGCGGAATTATAAACCAATACAAAAAGTGTAGTGGGGGGAAGAGTGGGAATAAATGCAAGCTACATTTTCGGGGTTATGGGTAGAACAGAAATAATATTGTGGAGTTTGCTGCAAAAGAGTTTGTACATACCCACAGAAGTTAATAGCTAATCACCCAGGCTTATATTCAATACAGAGCTTGTCTATTCTTTTAGGTTTTCAGCCCAAAAGATGAACAAAAAGCATGAATGAACATTTGGGGAGGGCGGGGGAGGTGACAAGAAATTCCTAACAGCAGGTTTTTACCTGAGTAAGGAGTACAGGTCTTGGCAAGCACACACACCTATTCAGGTGTCCCTTTTAACAACGCTAGCAATATAAAAGGATGAATTTGGTATAGTGGTAAAGGAATCAGGCTAGAAAACAGGAGATTGTGAGTTCTAGCCCTGCCTTAGGCACGACGCCAACTGGGTGACCTTAGGCCAGTCACTCTCTCCCACCCCTTGGAAGAAACAATGGCAAATCACTTCTGAAATCTTGCCAAGAAAACTACAGGGATTCGTCACAGCAGTCGCCGGGAATCAATACTGATTCAAAGGCAGACACAATATAAAAAAAATTATCTAATAGAAGCACAGGTGTTCTTTTCCATTTTTTCTTACTTTCCCCATTGCTCATAAACAAAAGTAATACATTTAACATGTTTCTTCTGCCTCCCTTGTTAGCATCACAAACCAATTGTGCTAGGCTAATATCAAGAAGCCCAGCAGAAGAAAATACGATGTAGAGAAAATGGGCAATTTAATAAAGATCGTTTATTTATTTTTCTAAACAGCCATTTCGCTGGAGAATGATTGTACAACTCGAGCATAATTTGGCTGGGAATGTTATTTAAATATAAATGGAGAAAACCTGTCATTCCATATAGTGTCTATATCTTCCTCATGGTTGGCGATCTTCATAATTTTTAATAGTATAATAAACAAAAGATTTTTTTTAATGCATACTACATTCTAAATCACACACTAGTCAAAAGAAGGATAATTGGGCCTGTATGTGTTTATTGTAATTTGAATGTACTTCAATTAACTTTGTTTCATATTTGCCAATTTTGGGCTGGGTTAAGAAAAGGAAATTTAAATTAGTATTTCCCATTTTTTATGGATGTGTGAAATTTGCTTTCTGTGTTAATAATAACAATGAATGATGCAGTAGTGAGAGAAGAATGCTATTATCTTTCCTCAATGGACAACATTTTGTCCATGAGAACACTCCTGAAATGTACATTTTGCCAATACTGTATTCTCCTAAAGTTTGTTAGTTACAATTTTTAAGTGAGGAAAGGTTTAATAAGGTATAAAATATAAGCAAAAAGAAGAAAGTTGAAGGAAAGACACATAGAATATAGAATACATATATTTTGGAGAGTTTTTCTCTCAAAAAGAGATTTGCCTAGGAATTCCTCATTTGACTACATAATCCATAAGAAGAAACATTTGACAGAACTTTAGAACTAAGTTGCATGCAAGGAAAGTATTTCTACTTAGTTGAAGTGGTATGGAATCAGGGAAAGAAAACTTTACCATATTAGAATAAACTCCAATTATGAGTGAGGAGGAAGAATAAACATGAAAACAATATGTTCTTTAAGAAAAGTCATGAAGAGGTTGGAGATAACCATAACTATAAAGGTAAAGAAAGCCCTGAAAATTTTACTCCTCTAGTTGTTGTTAACTCATGTTGTTTCAAGGCCATTGAGCCAGTGCTGTCGGAAGACATTTCCAACATCATGCAGCCAGCACGGCATCACAGAGCACTGTTACTTTCCCACCAAAATGGTACCTATTTAACTACTTACATTTGCGTGCTTTCAAATTGCTAGGTTGGCTTGGTGAAGATAGGAGCTCACTCCATCATGTGGCACTTGGGTCTTGAACCTGCACTGCCAGCTTTCTAGCCAACAAGTCCATCATCTTAACCACTGAGCCACCATGGCATTTATTACCATAAAACCTGATTAAAATAAAATTTTAATAGTATATATTGGTGTTTGGCAATGACAAACAGTCTCTGAACGAAAGAGATGTTTACAACTTTGAATTGGTGTTCTAAAGGAACAACAATAGACAGAAAGTAACTTGAAGAAGAGCAAAGAGGGAAAGGTATATAATGAAATTCAGCAAAGAGGTCAGTATTCAAGACATCTTAAGAGAATATAATATAAAAGCACTAGTACTAGAAGCGAAAGTGAAATCATTATCAAGCTATTACAATTCTATTAATGGAATATCTATAGACACATGGCAAACATCAGAAATATCTGTGAAAGTCCTAACAAAACTATGCTAGCAAACCTAGAGAATGATATGGTAAATAAGGCATCTTCTGGTTTTGCACTTTGAAGAAATAAGATGGCAAAAATATTGATACTTTTGAATTCTGGTGTTGAAAACACCATGGACTCTAAAACAAACAAACAAATGGAAGACACCAACCCAGAGTTTTCACTTTCAGGCTCAATTTATCCTACTTCAGACTCATTAATAGAAGAGTGAAGTCTTTGGAGAAAGTTCTAATGTTGGAAATGGTGGAAAGAAAGAGAAGAAGAGGCTGACCAGCAGCAAAGTGTATATTCTCAGATATAGTAGCAATGGGGAACTGTTAGAAAAGTGAATGGGTCAAGTTCTCCATCATGGAGAAAATCTATCCATATGGCTGCCACGAATCAACAATAACTTGATAGCATGTAACCAGTTGGTCAATTTTGGGGGGTTGCTATTCTTCCGAGAGAATCTATATGTTTTCAAAAGTCAAAAAAGATCACTTAAACCTGTTTTTAAGAATTCTAAACACTCTTCCCTCTTTTATTTAACATTGATGTAAAACTACTGAGACAGGTCACTCAGCTCTCTATCTCTATCCAGGATGAATAAGAAATGCCACTGAAATTCTGCCCCTATTCTTTAGGATCTGGATGGAGAAAAAAGGATTTGGTTCAGTGATGTGCTGAAGCTGACTTGCATTGCTTGCAAGAGCCAAATGTTAAAATTTGGGGGAATTTTGTAAATTGTGTGACAACAGAGCTGAGGTATAACTTCTAGTGCACCATACTAGCAGCGTGGCCTGGCAGTAGCTACAGAGCCAACAGAACTGTTTTTTCCATATTGAAGAGAGCTATTTAAGACAGCCAAAAGCAACACATTTTGCTTATGTTCAATTCACCACCACCACCACCAGATGTTTGAGGATGTAAAAACTGACTGGTTCCAGTAACATTCTATCTGGTCCTGGACAGGGTTGGACTTCCATATGTAGACAAATCCATAACCTGGGGTCGAAACCGATGTCCTGGTTTAGCCAGTTGACTCCAACACTGGCCATTGGGGGCGAATTGTTGGCCCCCGTGGAGAGGGTGCGCACTCTAGGCATCCTCCTGGATTCCCGGCTGACCATGGACGACCATGTGACCGCCGTGGCCAGGGGGGCTTTTTACCAGGTTCGCCTGGTCCGCCAGTTGCGTCCCTTACTTGACCGGGACACCCTCCGCACAGTCACTCAAGCACTTGTGACATCCCGTCTAGACTACTGCAACGCTCTCTACATGGGGCTCCCCTTGAGGTGCACCCGAAGGTTACAGCTAGTACAGAATGCAGCCGCGCGGGGGATTATGGGAGCCTCACGGCATTCCCATGTAACACCTCTCCTGCGTGAACTGCACTGGCTGCCTGTGGCCTTTCGAGTGCGCTTCAAGGTGTTGATACCATCTTTAAAGCGCTCCATGGCATGGGGCCTAGTTATGTGCGAGACCGTCTCCTACCTCACACATCCCTTCAACCGATTCGCTCCCATAGAGAGGGTCTTCTCCGGGTGCCATCGGCCGGGCAATGCCGGTTGGCGACCCCCAGGGGAAGGGCCTTCTCTGTGGTGGGTCCAGTCCTCTGGAACGACCTTCCCCCCGAACTCCGGACCATCTCGGACCTCCGCCTCTTCCGCCAGCGTCTGAAGACGCATTTTTTCCATCAAGCCGGCTTAGCTTAATCCCCGAGACCATCCTATAAGACTGGGTTTTAATTGATATAATGTTTTAATTAGTGGGATTTTACTGAATTTCAGCACAGGGTTTTTCTAAATTTAATCAGTTTTTAACCTATTTATATGTTTATACTTGTTTTAATTTCCTGTGCACTGCCCTGAGTCCCTTCGGGGAGATAGGTGCGGTATAAAAATCAAATAAATTCAAATTCAATTCTTGGAGACCATGGCCGTGACAACTTTACACAGCTCCACCTTGTGTATTTGTTGCAACCATTCTGAGATTGGGAAGATCTTCAGGTGGTTGTCTATGTCTTTTGTTTCTCCTTTTGTTCTGGTAAACATTCAAACCACAACTGATCCAGAAAGGAGAGATTTGAGTAGTAAACGGCTTGAATTGGTGTGCTTATACATCTATCGGACATGCAACGATTGCCATTTGGTTTCCTAATGCATTTCAAGGTGCTGATTTTTTACAGCCTCTTATGGCTCATGACCTGTTTATTTGCAATGCCACCTTCTGTAAATGCAATCTGCTAATCTGGTGATCCATAATGGATGCCTTAACTTGGGTCCCAGCCTCTAGGAAATCTTGCTATTGGAGCCTGGGGGCAAGCTTTCAGTGGGGTAACCCTTTCTCCTCTATTTAAGAAGATTGTCCTTGAAGGTAAGGTTGGTCCTCTTTTTGTTAGTATTCTGAAGTAACTCAAGACGCGGCTTTTTTGAACTGCTTTTGCTCCTCTTGAACTAGCTGCATACAGATGTGTTTTATAGTTGTAGATTATAATTTTCATTGCATTTGTTTAGTGTTGTTATTTGAATCCTCATTTAAATTTAACCCAAGTACTATTGAAAAGAATGTGGCCTGTTCAGTGTCATTTCTGATTAGAGTGGCATGTAAACCGTAGTAAATAAATAAATGCACATCTGCATACACACATGCACACCTACCCACAAGTATACTGATTATGCCAGAGGGATCATCTGTCACCAAAAATATTTCTGTTGCTAATTCAGTACTACCAAAAGTTTATAGGATCAGATAGAACCTTTTTAGCCATTTGAGTCACACAATCTCTGTAGAAAAAATATCTATTTTTAAAAATTTTAAAGGATAAGGACCATGTTTTAATGAATATGATTTTGAGAAAACTCAGTATGGAAAGTGCCTGAAGCAACTAACACAGTCAGATCTGCTCACCTCTAGTTGTGTTGCTTTTGGCTATTTTAGGGAGCATCTGAAATCCCAGGGGAAAAACAATCTTATCTCATACCACTAGAACCTGAGGACAAAGTAGAAGTGTTATTTCCAGTCTGTTTAAGAGACTCAAAAGGAAGAACTTCTTTATAAGAAGTCCAGCAGGGAAACAATGCAAGATGGGTAACAAAGAAAACATCCACTACGATAAACCATAGGGCTCAAGAAAATGCCATTCTTTCCCCCTCTAAATCTGTCACCCCTTTAACAAACAGATAATTTGAAAAGACTATTTCAGCAATTTTCAAAGAAATTCAACAATTTTTACAAATGTTCTCAGAGTTTCTATCGATGATCCTCCTTTGCACTATTGTAGGCGATTGTACAATATAATTCCTTTTGATTAGTACCAACTGGAAGTCATTGTTCTCTCCTCCCCTCCCCAATAATACTTCATACAGGGCATCATTTCAGAGCATTCTGGGAGAGAAATGGTAGTAGCTAGTTTTACGTAACTTTACTCTGAAATTGTGCCTCTGATAGAACAAGGAACTGAAGACAATGCTAAGGTTAGCTTCATTGAAAAATTAAGGAAGTGTAACAATAGAAAAGGAACAGAGTAATGCTTTATCCAGGTAATGTCCAATATCACAAAACAAGCTTCCACATGGCAGGAGGTTGTGAGTGTGATCCTAGATAGAGGCAGATGTAGGATCTCCTGCTTGGACAGGGGGTTGGACTAGATGACCTGCAAAATCCCTTCCAACTCTGTTAATCTGTTAATGGATAACAGAATTCTTATTCTTACTTATATGTTCCTCAAGTCTGCCCTACAGAGAGGCAAAGGCAGAGGTGGTATTCAGCCGGTTCGGACTGGTTCCCCTGAACCGGTAGTGGAAATAGCCGGTAGCCCCACTCTCCCCAGCTCTATGCTGTTCGATTTAGGTATGTTTTCAAGTCAAAGCACATGCATGGAAGTCTGAGTGCATGCGTATTCAAATTTGCGAACCGGTAAGGAAGGTAAGTGAATACTATCCCTGGGCAAAGGGGAACTGGAACTGAAATCCAGTCACCATTTTATTCTTTTGCAAGAAAAGCACACATTTTAATAGTGTTTTGAATCTTTGAATCCTCTCCCTCTAGAAGCTCACCAAACACCATCCTAACTCAATTTGTGTTGATCCTTCACCATTTCCCCCTCCTATCTTATGAATGCATTTCTTGCCTTTGTGTTCTAGTTTTTGTTACTGAATATTTAAAATCTATTGGTGGTGCTGGTGCTCTTGCAAACCGGAATTTAATTCTCAGAAGTGAGTGCTAGGAAGCAATGGTAAAAATAGCAACAATAATGCCATATGCACAATCATTTTATAAATAACAAATGGTGTGTGTGTGTGTGTGTGTGTATAAAAGGAGAGGAATTAATGGTTTGTGTAGCAACTGAGTGCTGTGGCTCTCTTCACAAAACTCAAGTTCTAAAAAATCAGGAAAAGGAGAGTGAGAAATATCCCT